>OX383974.1:15776638-18276638 GCA_947532105.1 Athrips mouffetella
AGCTGAATTCAAAGACTAATTAAGGATATTGCAATTAACATTACCAAAACTCCCAGCAATGTATGCCGAATTAGTCTTTGAATTCAGCTAGGTGTGATCGTGGTTTCTCAACTACCTACAACATCCATGAGGCAAATTATTCACCTATCCCAAAACAGAATTTGGGGACCTAAGATAAGACCCATGACGATACTTTGGTGACATAACTCTCAGCTATGAGGATACTTCAAAGAATAGACAAGCAATAGAAGTTACATTATAGTTGTTATCACCAGCCGAAAGACTTCTTCTGCTGGAAATAGGCTGTTCTTCTCAAGATCTTCGCAGTGAGATACTTTTGTTTGCCGCCTTTGAGTTTGTTATAAGGCCCATTATGTTTGACCACATCTCGATACCATACATACATCATCACTGTGGTCAAAGACTTTCATCTTGAGACACCACGACATTTTGGACAAGAATATATTGCAGAGCTTCTCAAAATCTGCTGTTAGACATTGTGACCTCACTTTTTTTGAGTCTGCAGTTAATTTTTAAAGTGTCTATTTCTTTGAAATGAACATCGACTGTAAAAATTTATATAGCACTAAGAATTGTGGTTTTTATCATCGTGTGTAAAATCAAGATACAAGTGTATAAACGGATCTGGATTATTTCAGCTGCCTTGCAGTTACAGTTTCATGCTAGTAACAGGTAAAACAAATATAAAAGGGACAGAGAGCCATTTGACGCAAATATAAATTATCTCCTTTAGATAGATAGATGAATAGAAACTCTTTATTGCACACAAATTCCCAAATGAGCCGGTTTCGCAGCTAAGCGTCAACTGATTATTCAAAGGTGTCAATAGATAGCTCTGAAGAGAGTTGCTAAAGAACTTAAAATAAATCTGTCATAGATGAAGCGTGAAGTAAATAAACCTACTTAGGCAACACTTACAACAGATAGGAAAAATAAGTTGACAGTTAAATTTTCCTACAACAACGCTATCTATCAAAAAAATTAAAACCAGTTTTTTTTTTTTTTTTTTACCTGCGCATTCAATTCTCAATTCAATCCTCTTTATTGCTCCTTTATGCTTACTTAATCATAAAGACGTCACAAATTAATCATTAAAGGTCATCCAATCAAGCACAATAAGTATATCACTGAGGAAGTCCAAAACCCGGAAACTGTCACCCTTGTCCTTGTTTGTTCATCTAAGTAATAATAGTTCATAAAGTAAAACAATGGATGTCCAGGTTTTTTCCTACAGCAGACACGCAAATCTTACGTGGCGTAAACTCGTGGAGTCTTCGATAAGTTAAACGCAATAGTTTTATTGTACCTGTGCTACTATATCTTGAATTGAAATATGCGTACCTAGCTGACTAAAAAATTTTCTTTTAATTACATATGAGACCAGTCCTATTTTTATAAGAACTTAGAGGTACCTGATATTTTTTTCCATATAAATACGGGCTTTATGTAAAAGAAAAAAACCGAACAATAATAAATTGCCAGGATTTTGTAATGGACGGGATTTGCCAGGATTTTATTCAGGACGTTCTGAATAAAGGCCAGGTTAAAAGTACCCTAAACCGACGAGCATGTATGAAAGGATTGATGAAAGTACAGGAAGCAAGGGAAGTCTCTGCCTACCCCAACGGGAAAGAGGCGTGATGTTATGTATGTATGTATGTATGTATGTATTTTGTAATGAACCTGTTTAATCTGTTTTAGGGTTCCGTACCTCAAAAGAAAAAAACGGAACCCTTATAGGATCACTTTTTTGTCCGTCTGTCTGTCTGTCAAGACCCTTTATCTCACGAACGGGTAAAGATATCAGGTTGAAATTAATACCATATATTAGGGTCTATGAACCACACAAGATCTGAAAATTTCAATTTTCTACAACGACGCAATCAAAAGATATGGCTTTTTATGTCCTCATCTCCATACATTTATGCAAAAATTCAAAACCTACAGGGTACTTCCCGTTGACCTGAAATTATGAAATTTGGCAAGAAGCTAGGTCTCACAGTACAAATAAAGGGAAAAGTCTAAAATTATTAAATATTTAAATTTTTCTCACAACTTATAGAAACCAATTAAGGTGAGCTCCCGTTTCAAGAACTTTTCTATAAAAGAGGGGTCAAGTTGGATGGTCGATGAGTTTTTAAAATCAAAGAGCAAAAGATTTTAGTATATCATATGGTAGATAGGTACGAAACCCTTAGGGAGCGAATCCGACTCGCACTTGGACGGTTTTTTTTTTAAGCATCGGGTCCTAACCTTATAAATAGTTCAAAAGAATATCTATGAAACAAGATCTTCCAAAACGTGTTCATTACGAACTTTATATACCTAATAATAAAAAGTTTTATGGGAGGCCAAAAATTTATTTTGTTTTTTGACCTTTTTTCTTTGAAAAAAGTTGTTCAGTTTCATGGGCAGATTCACACCCTTTAGTATTATCACACCTTTCTGTTACATACTGCATACATTTTCGTATTTCGACATTAGGAAAAGTTGTTAGTTTGAAAACCGATCACAGTTTTCAAAATTCAGAGGTGGACGTCTGTGTTTTTTTTATAAGGCTTATTTGTCCCACAGTTAAGCCTTTCCTTCCATATTCCAACTTTTGTGTTCCTGGGTTACCAAAAACAAAGAAGTTTGCCTCAAACACTTAGTTAAGTCTTAAAATAGCTTTTGAGGCAAACGTTTTTTGTGTTGGTTATATCGTTGAAATTACCACGGTCACCTCCCAGAATCAATTTCCACTAACCACACCATTACGTGTCTGATTCTTTTTTTTTTTTCATCGTCAATGGGCTTACTCTTGACCTCGATCTAGTCTTGAAGACAGAGATGAGGTCGACGATGGAACGAGCTTGCCCAGAAGAAGCCTATTCACTCGCGACTTGAATAGATTCGGGTTATATGATGATTCATCTTTGGAATCATCACGCCATTTTTGGAGGTCATTCCCGGCGATAATGGACATCTTGGGGTTGCCATTGACTGATGGATGACTCTCACCTACCCTTGCAGATTTAACTGCTTTACTAATCCAAGGGTAGACAAGTGGCAGTAGAATAAAATAAAAATGAGAGAGATTGACATAAGCTATCGAAATGATGCGTGACAGATGTCAATCCCATACATTTTAATTGGGAGTTTTCAACCACCTTTCTAAAGTTTAACTGGACGCCGCCGTCGAAGTCAGCATATGGAAAAACCATCATAGAGCCACCATGTCATTAGTATGAAAATAAATTCAATTTGATCGCTGCTGTCAAATGCATGCAAAATTTTTTCTTATAAAATGTTTTATTATGTTATCTAAGCTTGAAAAAAACAGTGATCAGCATACCACCCATCGACACATAAAAAAACGTAGTTTACAAACGTCAAGGAAAACTCCTTGCGTTTTCGAATATAGAAATTCACTTGACTCCAGGTACTTAGCACCGCCCAGCACTAAGGAGTGTGCAGCACAGTCCCACTTCGGCATTTTTGTTTTTTGAGCCCTGAATGACAAATCTTAAAGGTAATTTATAAGTGGAACCTAGTAATAAAAATATTTTATAACAAAGAAAGGTGTAAGCGCGTAAAACAACACAATCAGCATATCGATAAAATAGCTGTTCGGAGGAAATACGGTTTCGATTGACGTTTTATATTACATCGGATCGTATAACAACAAGAAACCGTTCTAAAAATACTGGAGGATGTAATTCTGAACATCTTTTCCCAAGAAAATGCACTATTAGCAGTAAGCAGATGCAACAACATAAAAAACGTTTATCAATTTTCCCAATTTAATTTGTGCAACTGAATGTCAAGTTGTCAAAAAAAAAATCATACTTAATAAACGTAAGTCGAAGCATTACCAAAGTTCCTTGTGAAAACTTGTTTAGGGTGATAGAGACCTTTACCTTTATTGACCGTGGTTATTGGTGACCGCAGTATGTAAGATGGTACGATACACATCCTTCTGGACGGTGCTGCCCATCCTCCAGTTTATAATACCTTCATAGGTACCCTTTTTCTAAGTGACAAAGAGTGGTTTATGCACCATTGTGGTTGGACCACGAGCGGAGCGAGGGTACATCTGTTCCGTTGCGATTTTTACATGCACACTATGTCATCAAATATATACACAGTCTGAAAAGGCTTCTGGGGTTGTGTATTGCGACCACAAAACTAAACAAATTTCCGTATGGAAAATAGGTCAATTAATGTTCCTTGGGGAAAGGTGCTCAGTTTCATGGTTTGAAACCATGATTTTAGCTTTGTCAGGAGATGTCTTTACACACACATACCGACTCGATACCGATAAAGATGTGACGGCGCCGATAATGCGCCAATGTGCCGTGTGGTGCCGAGACTCCCTGAAGAGGCTTTAAACGCGACCTGCGACAACAGGTCGGTCACTGGCGAGCCGCCCTCCACGGTACCAGCCCCCCGAGTGAGATTCCCTAAGGAGTGGCCCGGTGAACGACCAGCCAGCGGGCGGTTATTGGCGAAGTCGATGTTTGGTTTGGTGCGGTAAGGGGAGATAATGGAGGTTTGGTGCGGCAGATGGTGGTAGATCAGGAGGTGCGATCGGCAGGTGTGGTGTTGACCGTGAAGTTGGAGAGCCGCCCTCCGCGGTGCCAGCCCCCGGGGGGTGAGACTCCGTGAGGAGAGGCCCGGTGAGCGACCAGCGAGCAGGCGGCTGTGGGTCAACGCATCTTTCTGTGTATCGTACCATCTTAAACACTGCGAGCACCAACAACCTCGGTCCATGGTGCCAGCCGACACGCTAACAAGCGTGTCGACTAAGGTACTTCCCCTCCACATTGTTCCAGCAATAGCCGTAATTCTGGAGAGAGCTCCCGTCCTGCAGTGGACGTCTCATGGGATGTTAATGATGATTGTGCTAATCGTGACGATATCGTGCCGATACCGGCTATATCACCATGAGTAAGTAATAAGGACTGTTTTGCTCGTAGCTTCGTGATGATGTCGACACGTTATCGGCTCCGTTTCCTCGTTATCTTCCGCAGTGGACAAACGGCCTGTCTTTATACCTATAACTTAGAGCAATTCGTCAAATCGCACAAAATCGTGTTACTCTGTGACCTATTAGGACAAACATTTCCCTATATCACCGGTGCATAGAACCTTCTCTTCATCATGTCCGTCGAAAGAGTTCTTCTGCAACTGCCGGGGTCGTCTGCTGCTTAAACCAATTACATTTGTTCGAAGGCCCCCTCTAAAGATCTCTCCACTTAATATTGGGAAGTAAATTTAAAACAAAAGGGCATGTTCATTCAAAGAATCTGGAACATCTTTTCTAAAGCAACATGTCTGAAAAACAAAGAAAAGTTTACGAGTAAGCTATGTTTAGAATATTTGTTTGGTCCATTTTCATTTACTTCTACTATCACAGAGATGGATTAGAGGTACGGTCAACCGCTTGTCGGTAGAAACTTTTTCAACTCTTTTACCACGCCATAAGTTCCAAAAGTGTTTTTACTGATGTGCGGCCGTGTGTACCTATTGTTTGTATGTTACACGCTTTACAGTAAAATCAAGCGAAGGATTACAGTCGAAATATTGTAGCTTGATTGACAGCAGGATAGCATGATGAGCTATGCGTAAGAGTAAGACGGAGCGATACGTGTCTCTGTAGCTCCAGTATATTGCGCATGGCTCCGTCCTGCTCTCACACTACTTATTTCTACTTCACAGCATAAGTATTGCATCTCGTACCGTCGTGTATCTTTTGAACATCCATGACTAGCTTTTGCCATTCATCCTTGTCTCTTCCTGGATAACCTAAATGTATCGTCACACGTGCGGAAATTTCGACGCAAACAGTTCCGCGATCGAAAACTCTGTCAAGTACGACACCAGCGAAAATTCCGCTAGTAACCTAAAAGCGTTGCGAGCGTGATGAGCGGAACTCTCCGCGTCCGAAACATCCGCAGGTGTGTCGCTACACTAAAACGTCCACTGCTGGACAAACCCGCCTCCAATGGTATTTTATACTGAAGGGTATGAATCTTCCCATGAAACTGAACAACTTTTCCTAGGATGAAATACGAAAAACCAAATTTGACCTTCCATACAAAATGCGCTATCAGTTTCTAAGGGAGGTCAAAAAATATTGTTCTATGATGGAAAAAGTTGTTCAGTTTCTTGGGTAGATTTACACCCTTTATTATCACACCTTTCCGTTACGCGCTGTATAGTAGATAATGTTCAGAAGAACACTGGTACCAACAAATTTACTTCCTTAGGATTCCTCAGATGCCTTTTACAATACTCAGAGTAAGGACTGGTATTACACAATTGCAAGCTTTGTCAATAACCTTCAGAAAGAGCAATCAATTTTAATTATGCGTAATCGCCCTAAGAAAGAAATGCAACAGCACCTATTATAACATAACACACCATGAAACGTCGACTACAAGACCCGGAGCTCCCTCCAGAACTCCAGCAAAACGCGTGGTACTGTAAAGGGGATTTACCATAGTCACTATGCTTGTAAGCGTTGCGTTGCGGTTGGTGACAGCTGTTGTTATGCAGTATGTACGATAAACAGAAATATGCTGCTGCCCATCCTCCGGTTAATAAGCCCACCTGGGTAGGTTCAGGCTGAATTGGTTCAGTCCAGAGCACTTCAAGCTTGAAAAATTGGACTTTGTACCGTTCTTATTTCAATAGACGTATGGGCTAGAGTCGCCCTGCGAGTGTAAAGCTTGACCTGTCGTTGACTGTACTCTTCTTTGCTAGCACCACATGGACGACACAGCACAAAGCACGAGCACAGCACCTATTACACCTGGCTATTCTAAACATGTCGATGCAAGATAGATGATATAAATAAATGTCAGTCAAGGTGGACAGGGAGACAATGCGAGTATTTCTGTCGGGCAGTGACTGCCAATGGCCGTTGTCAGGTGCATTCAGATAGACATTGTTGCATCCTAAAAATATGTATTAATTTCTTCAGCTGATGGCACTGACTGATGCTGATTCAGAGACCTTGTAACGTTTTAAGGGATTTGTACCTGAAATGCAAAAAAACGGGACACTTATAGGACTACTTTGTTGTCCGTCTGTATGACTGTAATTAGTACTTTTTTTTTAATTTTGTGCAATAAAGACTATACAACAACAACAACAACTGTCATTCAAGACCCATTTTCTCAAGAAAGTTGAAGTGACAATCAAATATCAATTCAATGGACCATTAAAAGTTTGAAAATTTCAATCTGATGACAACACAATAAAAAATAAATGTATGTCCTCATCTCCATTATGAACCAAACTAAAACTTATAGGGTACTCCCATTGGCCCAATTCTTGAGTATCACCGAATGATTTCTTACATTTAAAAAAATCAAAACCTCAAAGAACCTCTTTTAAAGAGAATATTTAAGAATTATAAAATAGTGTTGGTCTTTCATGACTTAATTTAGTTTTAATATCCCGTAACAAGCTGTCCTGGGGGTCTTTATTCTTGAAAATCACCACGTGATGATTTTCAAGAATAAAGTGTGATTTTCAAGAATAAAGAGTGATTTCCAAGAATAAAGTGTGATTTTCAAAAATAAAGTGTGATTTTCAAGAATAAAGTCCCCCAAAACAGCTTGTAACAGCAGTTTTATTAGCGAGGGGGTAAGTATGAAGCCCTGAGAATCGCTAAACTGAAGTGGCAGTGGGCAGGGTACATCGCAAGAAGAACCGATGGCCGATGGGGCGTGAGGGTTGAGTGGCGACCACGTACCGGAAGACGAAACGTTGGCAGGCCCCCCACAAGGTGGACCAACGATCTGGTCAAGGTCGCGGGAAGCCGCTGGATGCGAGCAGCGCAGGACCGGTTTTCATGCAGATCTTTAGGGGAGGCCTACATATGTCCAGCAGTGGACGTCTTTCGGCTGATATGACGATGATGATGAAGTATGAAGGTATGAAGACGTGAACGATTATAATAAAAGTCACAAATTATATTAAATAGGTATATATTAAATTTAATTGCACCTAAAACATCGAAATTATCGGTTTGCCTAGTCTTAGCACTAAATTATTGTCTGAAGGCCTCATTTCGCATTGTACAAAATTTAAAGCAAAAATATAAGTAACGTATTATGAATTCATAGATATATTTGAAGGTAACAAAACAAAGATTAAAAATGCAAAGAAAAAACAACATTTTTGAAATGCTGACCAAAGCAAGATTTTTTTAAATCACGGAGCAATAAACGAGAAATTAAAAATTCTAATCAGTTCTAATGAACTCTTAAAAATAAGAATCAGATTCGTAAAGAAAAAGTGTCTGATTTTAGAGTTGATTGAGGCATTTTTTATTTTAAATATCGTTTATCAGTCGGTGATTTACAAATATTTGTATCTAGTCAATTCACAAACTCTTAAGGAATTTAATAATTTCAATTAGCGCCATCTATATTCAAGTTTATGTACATATTGTAACAATACACGCGTTTTAATTGAAAATTTTCTCTGCATTTCAATAAACTTGTTTTAAAAGGCGCAAAATGTAAGTAAGTCTTTGGCTCAGAAAATAAAGATAGATTTGATCTCATAGCACCATCTGGACGACGTAGAAAAAAAAACAAATATAATTTAATAAAAAAGAATCAACAATAAACAAATGCCAAGGAGTTGGAAAAGTGAAACTAGGTGTCGTAGGGCGATTACATAAGGTTTTTCTGATAGAATAAAACGTGTAGCACTTGTAATACTCTCAGTGTGTGAGTCACTTAACCACTTATGTTGTAAATACCCACACATACACACGATGGATTACAAATTTTTTGAACTCCTTTTAAAAGATGACTTTGTCATTAGGTATTTATATGATATCTATCGTAGCATGAACAAACGATCAATAGCCATAGTAAAATAGTTACTGTACTATTGATTCAGCATAGTACGAGTAAAATCTAGTGGAAAATATATTTATAACATTTATTTTTAAGATAAGCAGATAAAAACGGGACGGAGTATCATAGCGACTATTTTTATGTATAATATATTTGTATGACTTTTAGGTAATAAATATATTTTACTCGTTATATATATCGTTGTATAAAACGTTATATGACTATGTATTGTATATCTAAAAACGGTTATCGATAGTAACCTTTTTTTCATTAGAAAAATAATTGGGCCAATACGTGTACTTTAGGATATACAAAACAGAGCCCTTTATCTAATTTGAATTATTTTTATATGTTACATTATATTATTTTCTATTACAATCATATTACAATGTAGGATTTCATCTGGTAACTATATTGTTGCGAGACCCGTTTTACTATGATTGCCAGCCCTTAAATATAATTATATTATAGGTATATTGTTTAATTAGCAACACTTTCCAAATAAGGCAATATGTATTGACTTTGTAGATGAATATTACAATCGTTTATGGTATAAGTTACTATAATATTTATTTCAAACTGTTAATGTGTACTTTTTTCAATAGGGTTGGCACTTAGTTTCTCTGTTATTAAATATGTAAGTATAAAGTTATTTCATTTTAAGCAGCCTTTACCCTTGCTCGTAGCTTCCACAGTTTAAGTAGCATTTTTAAACATTTATTATACATAACATAAATAACTCCTTGTACTTTCCAACCATTACAATAAAAACAATGATTTAATCATATTTTTAAATTAAACTCCTTTTAACCTTAACATAGCGTAGACAAGAAAAATATCTAACAAAATTTAATAAAAAGGTACTTTTTTAGGAATATTTTTTAGAACTCAACAAAATTATTATTATTATTAACCCATAGCTGTAATACTACGCTTAGCGTTAGAGTACAAAATTTATATGTACAAAAGTATTAATTAAAATTAATTAAACTTGAAAGGAAAAAGTATGAAAATATCCAGAAGAACAGTATGATGAATTAAAGAAAACGTCTTGAAGCAAGTGAAAACTAAAGTCATGAAACTTAACAATTTTAAATTGAAATTTAAAATTTTAACTGATCAGTAAGACCAATAAAAGTTTGAGGTAAAAGTAAAGTAATTTAATTGATCGATAGCTTGGCTGCTAGCCCGCGTCCTTTGACTTGCCGCATGTGGTCTAATTACTAGCGGAATTAGCCGGTTGTTATATAGAATACGGAAGCTCGCATCAAATTTCGAAATATCAGCCCTACTTGTATGCATAGCTTTTGAATATCTTATGCACCCTATCGACCAATGAAAAAGTTCTCGGCATGCTCGCCTAATGGTATGCGTTTAAGAAATCCCCAGTATACCGTATACTGTTTGCTAATTTATTATCTCATTGCTAGCGGGGAGCTAACAGTTTCATTTCTTTACGAGTAGTATATTAATAGAGTATTATTTTCCTGTATGCTTTTTTAACGACCAATGAAAATGGGTCTTACTAATAAGTCTGGTAAATGTTGTTAAGTTCATGAATTTGGTCGCAATTTTAGATGTTTGCGTTATTTCATTATTTATTTGCTACACTGGTTTGTCAGAAAATTCTGTTAAAAAAAGCAACCTTTAAAATAATTAAGTAGTGTAGTTGATTTTTACAGTTAATATTCCAAAAGAGTATTTAACTAATTCAGAGAGTAGAAAGAGAGAGAAAAGCAATTATTTTAACAACATCAATTACTTAATATTCCGAAATTATATACAACCAATTTACATAATAATTACGATAAAAACTATTCCGTAATCTATATTTTACAAAAATGAAAATATTTTAATCTTAACTCAAAAAACTGAATGAATTGGAAAATGAAAATAACAAAATTAATGATTAACACAATTTTGAAAATCAGTCATTTTATTGTGTTTTACGTATTTGATATGATTTTGACAACCCTGCCATATTTTATATCACGAAATGTACGATATGAATTTAATGTCCTACTGGCACCATTTTATGACATCAACAAAAAAATATTTTCAGTCAAATTACATAAGGATATTGATAGGTGATGAAGCAAATGTATCAAAAATATGTTAACATCAATCTTTTTCTTTTATTTAATAAAATGGTTCTTTATTTTTTTTAAAACGTTTGGGCTACTTAGTTGAACAATAACTAAGCCGTTATCAAAATAGAGTAAGAGTGAAAAATTTTGTGAATTACGTAAATATCACAAGTACGAAAAACAATTATTAATTTTTATTGATTATTTTGAATGATTTGATTATCATTTTGATTTCCTTTTCTATGATTGATCGATGAAAGATCTTATCTACAGCAGCCTTTTTATTTAAAATTAGACCTTATTTCGCTAAAAAGGGTGATTTTCGAGACGAATTGGCAGTGATAAAATGAGCTTTAAGTAAAACTGACCGCTACAATTGAGATCACTTCTATGCGGCCAGATTTCACCTCTACAGAATTTTGACGTTTGTGAGCAAAAATGCAAGAAAAAAAATATTTTTACAAAGTATAACAAAAAGGACATACGATACAATATTACAGGACTCACTTTTCTATCAAAATAAACTAATTAATATCCTATGGAGTGGATACAAGTCAGTTACACTAAGGCACTAAACTATTAACCATGATAACTACATTGATACAGTAAAACTGTGAAAAAGTCAAATTCAAATATGGTTTAATAACGATAGCGTAGAATACTGGTTGAGATTGGTTGGATGATTGACAAAATCACCAGGCCAAATTATACTATATTGTTATCAAACTAAGGTTAGAATTTCATTGTTTAGAAGTAGTCTCATATAAAAGTTGTTATTGTTGTGAAAAGCTTAAAGACCCCCAGCCTAAATTAACCTTTTTTTTCAAGAGTTTCTGAAATAAAATTATCATTATTACTTATCCAAGACAAACTGCTTAAGACTACTTCGCGAGTACAGTTGCGTCCTCATTATTAAAGTTATTCCGAATAAGGTATTCAGGGAAAGATAAATTGAAAAAGTTGACTGAAAAATCAGGAAATTCGAAAAAAAAAAATGTTTTTTTTCTATGGGGCATTTGACTGAGCCAATACGTGTCAAAGCACGGCTACCTTAAAATATTTTTTTAAGTATGTTCATGAAGATAGTGTTGTTCACTTAAATAGTTAGAAGTTTATCCTTATGTTATATATGGCCTTTTTGTTACACTTTGTCTCAAGAAGCTTCAAGTTTTTCAGTCTCTTGTTTGCCAGAGGAGAGTTTCATAAAAGTATGAAGACTGGGTCTGACAATTGCACTTTTCCCTTTATTAATTTTGTACAATTTTGGTTTTATTATTTACAAACATAGTTTCCTTTTATCAACAATTGCAACACGATGATCCAATACGACAGTACGAATTATTAACAGTTCGAGCATAGATTAGAAAATAGTTATATTCTAGTTCAATCTTGGATGAGCCGCGCGTTTTTTAAGTTGCAATATTGATTATCTCCGAACGTTAATTTAAATCCAGATAAACAAAAAATGTTGCTCAATGTAGGTGTTCCTGTTAGAGCACCCGTCTGAATAACACCTGTGAGACTAGCACCTGAGCTATTCCACGAAGAGCACCTACGGCTAAGTAGCTGCTAGTGTTGGGGTGTGATTCGTATTTCGATTTAAAGATATAACGATCAATGCCTAAAAATAATATTGTTTTTTGTAATATATATGTCACCGGAAAATAGTAAGAACCGTAAATGTGTAAAATTTCGCGTCAGTTGATAAACTGTCGAAAAATAATAAAGTCGTAGGAAATTTGTAGATCTAAAGGTCCGTTAGTCGATGTCATTTTCTTAAAATCAAATTATACCCCAACACTAGTAGCAAAATATTGATAGGTGCTCTAACTGTAATAGCTCATGCTATTCGCACAGGTGCTATTCAGACGGGTGCTCTAACTGGAATATATCCATTGCTCATTTTAATTCTCTGCTAAAATAATGTATATACATGTATGTTTACGAAAATAAAAAAAATATATGTATATCTATTTTTAACAATTAAGCTCGTAAAATCGCAAAGTTATTTTCACTTATTAAAAATAGGTTTAATGTATACAATAATTATTTTAAAAATAGGCTTTGTAACTGCAAAAATTTTACACTTGAGCACAAATGTGTGCGCTATCCGAATTTAAGGGTTAAAATTGTATAAAAAGTGCAGACCCAAGTTGGAATTTAAGGATTGTATAAAAAGTGCAGACTGCAGACCCAAGTTGAAGCATCTCCTTTACAAGAGGCTTTCGTATTTTCGAAACTTCAATATAAATTACTAAAAATCATTTTTTTCCTTGCAAATTCACTTTGAATTGTCTTATAAACTAAACAAAAAATATTCGTGTGGTGTATAATTAAAATAAAAGTAAACTGTAAAAATCACAAAGTAATTTCGCTAACTAAGCTTACACTTTAAAGTTGTTTAATGCACAGTTTTTTCACACGCTGTCGCAGTTTTTTATCTGTAACAAAAAAAAACAATTTTGAATATTTGGAAAATTTCCTTTATATTCTGGAATAAATAAGTTAAAACTTTCATGTACGTAGAACAAACATTTTATTTGCGTATCTAGATTTGTCAACTAAAAAACAAGGAATGAGCAATCCACCATTGTTACAATATCCTAATTTTTCCAGTGAAAATTAATTCATTATTCACACAGACGCATCAGGAATAGCTATAGGGTGTGTGCTTTCAAATGGAGACGGTCAAGTCAACCTCTAAATAAGGCAGAGAAAAACTATCCCACAATCGAAAAAGAATTATTGGCAATCGTATGGGCAGTAACATACAATACATACTCTATATTGCACACAGATAACAAGAAATACAAAAATATAGGCGAACATGTAATACAGAAGACAATTAGGCGGCCGCTTTTGCTAAAAAGCTATTTCTTCCAGGCAACCTTTGGGTACAAGGAAAAATAAAGTAACGATGATGCGGTGTCGGTACACAAAGAATTTTGGCCGTAGGACTACTAGTACCCCCGGAATTAGTACCATTAGGGGTACAAACAGCAAAAAGGATACCAATAGTACCCCTACATTTTCAATTTTCCGCGACCTCCAAGGAAAATTGCTACAAAGATCAAATTTCAAAATTTGGTCTCATCACATGTGATATTTTGTGTCTTCATAGGTTAATTCGCTAAGCTAAATAAATAAAAATGATTTTTTTTATATTTTTAACTGAAAATTTAGACTATTTTAGGAAACTAATTTGTTTTTTTCCGCCTAAAATACTATTATTAATTTTATATTAATTTTATAAGTTTTAAAGTTGATGACGTCATTTTACAGTAGACGATGAAACGATTGCCATACCAAAACGAAATCGCGGGTTGGTAGGAAAAATCTTTAGCCAAGTTATGCTTGGTTTTATATAGAAAACCTTTTTACAGATAAATCGTCAAAATTAAATATCTTTCGGGTGCTTTTGGTTCTGTGATTTAGCTAATAAACTCTAAAATTTATTTTGATCTAATTGTGTTGTTTATGGTCAAGCAGGTTATGTACTTCTTCATTGGTCATCAACCTTTTTGGTAATATTTCTTTACACATTACTGGTATCCCCGTCTTTGACACATTTTTATGTCATGCTAAATGTTGTTTAAAATCACGCATTTTTTTGCAAAAACAGTGAAATATTGTTGCGTAAATGGCTGCATAATTAATAGCTATGCTATTTGCGGAATTTCTTCTATGGGTATGCATTATTCCTTTGATTTTTCTATGAAAAAGCCGAATTGTTTTACGTATGAAGTAGGGTGGCTATAATGTACGATGTTTGAACATACAGGAAAACAAAAGGTACAACCACATCAGTACTGTGGGATGTGAATCTGCGGAAACTGCCCATAAAACTGAACAACTTGTCCCAAAGAACATTATGATAGACTAGTCCCAACTAACATTATGGAGGACACGCGAGGAGCCAATGAACAATTCGCACGCCTGCCCTGCGCTCCCTCGCGATATTTCGAGCCACATTTACGGTCAGCATCGGAGTTTAGTGCCGTGATTATTGAGAGGTATTATGTAAAGTTTTTTTACATTGGGTTGGAATTTATTTAACAGAGTTTCATCTTTCGATATTGGTATGCCTCTTACGGCCAGTTGCATAAAGCGACATTAAAGTTAAATTTCCTTAAATTTTTATGCTGTCACTTTCTTTATCATCGAAACAGAAAGTGACAGCAATAGTGTACCGAATGGCTCAGTGCGATCGAAGCAGGAGGACAGGAGCAATAAATAAAAACGCCTTCGTCCACGGAATACAAAACTTCGTCGTGTAGTAGTAGTGAAGCAAACCACCTCGCTGAGAAAGATGTATTCTTGCTCATATTCAAGTGGTTGGTAGTTAATTTTAGAAGGTATTGTTTTGGAATTTGGAAGAAATTTTATTTTGTTTTATTCATTGATAGACCGACCTATTTTCTCGATTCATCCATAACTTCATTTAAAAAGTAGGGGGCTCGCGACTAGGCCGAAATGCAGTTGGTTGATGTTGAGTTTTTACAAGAATACCAATGGTGGATTTATCGGCCTGTTGTTCACGGACGGACAAAAGGGACGCACGTATAGATAGATGGACAGAAAGACAGCTGATGTACGAGTGGTGTTCAATAAGTAGTGAGAATGAAATACATATTGGTTTTAGGTCTTTTGATGCTTGTAAGTATTGATAGTTTATTTCAGACATTTCAGTAAACCTACCAAAGACTTGGGCCATAATATCAAGAAACGTATAAATGAGGTAAAGTTTAAGAGCCAGTCCATATTTTTGAACCTATTCCTATTCCGTGTGAGTTAAAAAATGTAAAGTCGGCACTAAATCTATGAATTAAGAAATAAAACCTTTTATTTATTCGATAATTTTGTTACATGTCGTACCTTTAATAAAATTTGTTTATCAATAAACAATAAGTCATAAAATACAAGTCAAATATTATTCATTGCTTTGCTTCTGATGATGACGCATCTTACTCGGACTTTTCTGGAAAGCAAGAAAGGAAGAAGAAAAAATGAAAAAAGGTTTATTTTGGAAACAAACAAAAAGAATGATGCTGCTGAAAAAACTCCGATGCAATTGTTGAATATCACCGAGTGATAAAATATAATTCTTGAGACATAAAAAAAAATGTACCCCGATAATCTGTTAAAATATGAACCATAATACATGAAAAGTAATAATCCATCCCTACTTTGTATTTAACGAATGTCAATCCCATCAAACCGCACTTTTGTAAAGAAAAAATTGTAATTTTAAATATTTCGGGTGATGTACTTTGTACTCATGACATGCTTGAATAATATTCATGATATGCAAATAATATCATGCTTGAATAATACTCTCATGTTATACATAACATCAAATGAAACGTACAAGCTCCCTTCAGAACTACTTGGAAGGGGATTTACCATAGCTACCATGCTTGTAAGCGTTGTGGCTGGCGACCGCTGTTGTTGGTGACCGCAGTACGTAAGATGAGACGATACATACAGGAGGACGCTGCTGCCCATCCTCCAGTTAATAAGCCCTTAGTCACCTCTTACGATACCCACGGGTACAGATGGGTTGGTACTATTCTTTGCCGGCACCACACTGACTTGACTTGATTTACCTCTATGATTCTACGATTGAGCCACGAGCCAAACCAAAGATGAATCCTCAGCGTTGCAAGGGTTTCAATGCACGAGACGCAAAATACTTTTTTATTGCCGAGCGAAACACAACTTTTCAGGTAGAGACGAAAGTATAAAATCTTGCCAAATAAAATATTGAAAATGAAGCTGCTCTTCCAGAGGGCTTCAATAATAATCATAGACATAAGCATAGAAGACCAACAATGAGTGCGAGCGAGAAACAAATCTCTTATGGTGATACTGCAAGATAGCAAAGGATAGCGAATCGAATAGCTCTGTAACCGATTTTGAATGACAGGGAGCCACTTTGAGCCACGCGAAAAACCAGCTTTCCAGTTTTTTGTAAAAAATTGCGTAAAAACTACATATTTATATAAAAATAAGGATACTTTTAATTATGACGGTGTGTAGTGTAGTTGGATGTGGTGTTAATTACAAAAATAGTCCAGAGAAATGTACATTTCACGGGTAAATTCTTAGGACGTTATTACTTTTGAACTATATGTTTTTTTGCTTAAAATAACTTATATTTCATGTTTAAAATATAGAATAGCTTCTTCTGAATTGCTAATTTTCGTATTTTGCATTGAAAAAAGTTTAGTAGTTGATAATGTTCTGAATTTTAGTGTTATATTTTTCATCAATATAGCTCACATTTACGCTAGGGCTTGACTCAAATTTATCGATACCTATTTTCTTTATGTTTATAATACGAGCTTACAGACGCATTGTTACTTACTTGATTTACCATTTTCGTCTTGAAATAAACAGAAGTAGGTCAGTCCTAACTTTGTTTTGCCATTTTGTTCAACAGTTTCCAAAGGATTCGAATATAAAAGGAAAATTGATAAGGGTGATTGGACGAGTTGGAATCCTAAAAAATACTCTTAAGTTTGTAGCAAACATTTTCTAGATGTAGGTATATAAAAGAAAATGCCGACTTAATACAACTTTATTAAATGGAGCTAACAGATTCGGCAGCTTGGAATCGGGGTTGACTAATTTAGTTCTGTTACCAATTTAAAAAAAAAATCAGCACCGGCAGCCATTTCAGCAACCGGCGCCGGTCGGTAGCTCATATAGGACCCGGCGCCGGCAGCAGCGGAGGCACTTCCGTATAGTTATTATCGGCTCAAACAAATTGTTACTAAAATATAATTTCATTCCTTCCTTAAAACTGACTATTCTAAAATTTTTGTGTATAAAGTAGAAAATCGCATAATTTCACAACCACAGACAGTATTCGAACCTGCGTGTTCTCCGTAAGTACCGGAGACGTTTTAGCTACTAGGCTAAAATGTGGTTCTGTCTGATGTTGTGAAATATGCGTCTTCAATACGCATTCCAACGTTGCGTTGCGTTTGTGGTTGTGAAATTTAGCGATTTTCTGCTTTGTAGAATTATCAGCCATTAACGTCTTCAATGGTCTAGTGGTTAGAGCGCTCGGCTCTCGATCCGGAGTCCGGAGGTTCTGTTTTTGATTCCTGGTGGGGACTCTGTCAGACAAAAATCCCTTTGAGCGGCTTCCCCAGTTTGGTTAGGACATTGCAGGATGAATCACCTGATAGTCCGATAAGTTGGATAATTCCGTGCTTCGGAAGGCACGTTAAGCCGTTGGCCCGACTACTACCTATGGATGTAGTCGTTAAAGAGCCATATGTGAGAGGCCTTTGGCGGCCTCAAATGCTATATCTTGACATTTGCTCCATAAATAAAAAAAAAAATACATTTGGCCTAAGATAGGGGCTCATGCTGGTGGCACTGGTCATGCAGTGACGAAGATAAAAAAAACCGGTCAAGTGCGAGTCGGACTCGCGCGCCGAGGGTTCCGATATACCTATAGTATTTTTGGAAGCAATAAAGTCCATTTTCAGGACCGCAAAACTAAATTTGTTTGTAAAGGTTTTTTGCAGATTTCTGAAAAACTGTGCAACTTAGAAAGATCGTTTTATTTTTGCTGTAAAGTTTATATAAACTTCTGTCAACTGTAATTAATTCAGATTTTTCCTTACTCAAACTTCGGAGATAAGGGGGGGGGAATGGTATTTTTCTTGACATTTTTCATCATAACTTTAAAACTAAGAAATTTAAAGAAATACAAAAATATATGAACTATATTTAAAATATATTTAAAATGTACAAGTAAAGCCCTTTCATATGATACCCCACTCGACCTAGTAGCGACAATTTGAAATTTGGCCCCCCCTATTTTGGCCCCCTTTATATTAATAATCATACTTTTTTCAAAAATTTTTCTTGTGCAATTAAGTTGGGCAACTATATTCTAAAACTATTCCAAATTTCAGGTTGATAGCATAAGTGGTTGCTGAGATATAGAGGTGTGACAGACAGACGGACAGACAGACAGAGCGGCACCATAAGGGTTCCTTTTTTTTACCATTTTGGTATCGGAACCCTAAAAATGAGGTTTGAACAAAGAAACATAAATTACAGTTCCACCGACTTTTTTGGGTTGGTACCTAGAAAAGGGGCTTCCTGTAATCGTAAACGGTAGTTGCATATAATATAGCCATAGCCGTCACGCAACATTTCGTCAGTGAATATCAATCTCATACATTTTTATTCTATACTACTGGCATTTACGATAGTAGAAATCCACTTATCTACGGCCCCAGGCGGAGAAATGGAGGATTATCGACACTACTACCTACTACAAGTGAAACACTGCGATTGTTGACAGCGACGCTACCGCCTGAACAGACATGTCAATGTCGCCAGGGTACTCGAATATCGATACCAAAATGTACATCACTATCTAACGCACACATTGACAAATCAAAATTGGTTACGCGTTTTCGGGCTCTTTGTTTATCTATAGGCAGTAAGCTGCCGTTATTCATAATCTAAGATAATAATACAACCCCAAGCCTAAAATAGTTTGGTCACCCTACTTTGTGACAGAGATGCATTACCGACTGTTGGCGTTTAACAGAAAGAGCACAGAGAATAAAAGTTTTCTTATCTAATGATTTTTTTTACTTGTGGAATGACGTCACTCAGTGGTCAAATGAATGTTACAACTGCCGCAGCATTTTTGAATATATTACCGCAATCAAATTACTTTTCTATTCGAAAATAACAAAATATGGTATGATATAAAAATATCTCGAAATGGTTTTTATATTTCAGTGTGTTATATCATATTTAGCTTGGCCAATTAAATAAATTATTATCTTTTACAGCATTCAGCACCTTTTATTTCAGTTAGGAAAACTTGGGCTCTCCATGTGATAGTTTCATCCAGTACCATGGTCACCACGCTTGCAAGTGTTGCGGCTAGCTCAATCTACCTGAAATTGTAGTACTGTCAAGAACACATCATTTTGACAATTCTTATTTCAATACGTTACGGGCTAGAGTCACACTGCGAGTGTCAAGCTTAACCTGTCGTTGACTGTACAATACGCAGAAGGACGCTGCTGCCCATCCCCCCGGTAAAGTCGCCTTAGTCGCCTTTTGTGTAATGGGCGGTATTATTCTTTGCCGTTACCACACCCTCTTACAAAAATAACAATGGCCAATAATGAAACGATATTGTCATCCTAATCATTGGAATCTAAATTACCATTATTGTCGATGTAATCTCCAATTTCACAAGTCAAAGATAAATTGATACGATACAACATACTTATTAACTACTGTTGATTTTATACAGTAGGTAGTGAAATAAATTCGTGTACAGTCAACAGTAGGTCAAAATTGACACTAGCAGCGCTACTCTCGCCTCAACGAGGACAGATACAAGAACGGTGCAAAGCTAAATGTGTCAAGCTTGACGTGCAATTTTTAATGGCTTATTCAAAGTACTAATACAAAATCTTTATTTTTACAACTTTTTGAAATCAGCAATTTTTTTCTGTGCTTTTTCATCACACGACTTCCGCGCAAGCCCGGACTTTGTACGGGTCACGTGATGTTCGGAGGCTGTAAGCGATCAGCTGATCATTTTTTAAAGAAAAACAGCTTTTTTACTTTCGAGTGGAGCTAGAAAGGTATTGTATTCGTAAAAAAAAAGTTTTTCTAATTTTCTCAAAAATGTGTTCTATATCACTTATACATCATAAAAAACAAGTCTCCCAAAAATGTCCGTCCGTCGGTTGGTCGGTCCGTCGGTCGGTCGGTCCGTCGGTAGGTCGGTCCGTCGGTCGGTCTGTCCGTCACGCTTTGGCCTAGCGGCTAAACGAATGGTACGATTAATGCCATATTTTGAATTAAGGAGTTTTATGCAAATCCATCGAAGGGTGTTTTCTTGCTTGCTCTCATTTTGAGGGTAGCTGTCATACAACGAAAATGAAAAATTGAAATTTTCTCAAAAACGGCTCATAGAATCTTGATGAAACTTTGCATGACCAAGCATCTCCATGTAAGATATCTTGCGCCACTATCAATTGATCTGTGTTATTTCATATAAGGGGTGTTCCTGTACCACCAAATCGAAAATATGTGATTTACCCAAAATTGGTTCCATTGAGGATACTAAAATTTTCTATAATATTAATCCTGGATTGGTTGTCTACCTGACTGGATATTCTTTATGATTTTTTTTTTATAAAATTTAGTACACAGGGTGTACCAAAAACTGAAAGGGCTTGCTCAGTAGACTAAACAATTATCCGTAAGAAACATGTGTTGGGAAATTTAAAAAATCTCCATACAAGCATCCTACGGTAGTATCCATTGATCTGTGAAAATTAATATAAAGTGTGTTCCAGTACTACCAAAAGTTAAACATGTGATTTACTCGAAATCGTTTGAGATTTGTTTGTTTGATTGACTATTTAATTTCTAAATAGATCTGTATATTTCATTCGAACATTTTTTTTTGGAAAAACGTAAATAAAAGTTTGTATTTCTATACTATGTGTATGGCATTACAAATTAAAGTTTGCGGTTGATAGTTTTTCCTTGAGTATTGCGAGAAAGTAAGTGCAGTGCTGCTGTACCATTTATTTTATTTTCGTAGAACAGAAGTTATTTAACTTAAATTCTAGAAAAATCTTTAAAACGTTTAAAACGAATTTGGTAAAACCCTGTATTCAACAACAGTTTACAACAATAGATCGGAAAAGAAACAAATAAACGATCAGTTTCCGAAAGGCTTTTTAATGATAATGTCGTATTTTGTCTAATGCTGCCTCTTTATGATTTGTTAACACAGAAATTCAGCAATAAATTCAAAGGAAAATTAATCAGAACAACTAATAAACTTAAAATGTAACAACCATCTTAAGGAAAATTATTTCTAAAGCTATCTATCGCACATCTCGGTTTTCAGATGAATCTCTTACCATTCCGAACCCAAAAAAAATATAATTTATACACACCACATCAAAAAATCAAAACTATAAGATTTTGCAACATATTAAAACCATAGCCCATCAAACTAAGATGCCAGTCCAGCGGTACTTAAGAATGATATAAAGCTAAAAATAAAGACGAGTTTGCATTTTTATCCACGTAACATTTCACATAAATCTCTAACAAGATACTAATTAACCTACACACCACATCCAAAAATCTAAACCAACGACCCAAAAATTTCGCAACAACAAAAAAATTCATGGTCCAACGATCTATGGCAGCCGAGAGGCGTTGCATCAGCGCGGAAGCTCACCGCGACATACTTTCCAAAGTTATGCAACGCGAACCAAAACGCGAGTTATATAAGAGACCCACAGACCCAATGTCCTACTAAAATGACTAAAGTGACGTAACTACAATTTTTGACAGTCGAAGTTGAATGTTAGGTAAGTGGAACGTGCGAAATGTCAGTTAATTGAGTTTGTCTAGTCACGGTTACGAGTTTGGGGTTTTTAGGAAACGATTGAACTACTTCCACAGTAGCATGACAGTAGCGGATTATTGACTAATAATAATACAGGGTGTTACTCGTAATGCAAAAGAGTGCAACAGCTCAGAACTTTTATTGTCCATCCATACAAACCTTCAAAAGTCGACAGTGCATATTGTATGGAGAAACAAAAAAAAATCTCCAATTTCGCCCTATGTTTTTTGGAAAAGTTGTTCAGTTTTGTGGGCTAGGCACACCCTTAAGCAGTTGCATTTCCACCCAGAAGTTTGTCGTAAAAATAAAAATAAATTCCATTTTTTTCGTGTATTCCAACTATTATAGTATTTTGCAGCCATGACAATAAAACCAGAGTATATATTTGACGGCAAGAACATTATTTTACAAACTTGTTTTTTTAGGGTTCCATAGTCATAAAGGAACCCTTATACTTAGTTTAGTCATGTCCGTCTGTCTGTCTGTCCGCGGCTTAGCTCAGAGATCCTTAGTACTAGAAAGCTGTAATTTAGTACGAATATACATTTAATTTTTTTAGGGTACCCTACAAGTAAGCAAGTATGCTAAGTAAGCATTTTTTTTCTCGTCTATCTTATCGTATCGTTGGATAGGTCTTTTAAAAATAATGTAGGTTTGCTTATATCATTTTTCAATTCAGGGATTGGTTTGCGATATATTTAGCTTAAAAGCGCAATTGTTTGTTGGAGTCGAATGTCCCCCTCCCCCCATCAAGCTTAGAATTGCTAAAAACAACAATATACCTAACATTTTATGTCTGATAGCACATATTATAAGGGCCTGATCAAACAAATCTTCTCTCAAACATGCTTGGAAATTCGATCATTATTTTGATAACCTTCTTCGAGATAAATCAAAATTGCCGTACTGGTTAAATACTCGCGAGCAGATGCCGGTAATGTTATTTTGAAAATACGTTTCTATCGAATTTTGCGACCGAGTTAATTACTATGAAAACTCATATCTGTATAGTTATTTAAAAGTGGAATGTACAACAATACCAACCCAAGCGTTAGAACGAAGGAGGTAACTTATCATATCATAACAACCAAGGAGCTAACTTATCAAAGGTTTTGTTTAGATTTCGAAATAGCTTGCAAAAGGAAAGTACAAATTGAAAAAATCCTATTAGGGTGTTTACAACCAGCTTTTGTAATTTCGACTAGATAGCGCTACTAGTCAGCACTAGAAAAATTGAAAATGTAAACACTGATACCGAACGTTCATCAAATATGCTTGCTGCTGTCAAAGCCTGTCATATATTTTCTTTTAAAATGATTTCGTTAACTTTACAGAGCCTTAAAAAAAATGCCAACAATGATCAGCGTACCGCCCATCGACACTTAAAAAACGTAGTTGACAAATGTCACAGAAAACTTCCTATTGAATACGAAAATGAAAAACTGCGATGTAAAAAAAACCGGTGAAGTGCGAGTCGGACTCGCGCGCCGAGAGTTTCGACATACCTTTTGTATTTTTGGAAGCAATAAAGTTAATTTTCAGGACCGCAAAACTAAATTTATTTGTAAAGGTTTTTTTGCAGATTTCATAAAAAACTGTGCAACTTAGGAAGATCTTTTAATTTTTGCTGTAATATTTACATAAACATCTATCGACTGTAATTAATTCAGATTTTTCTATTCACAAACTTTGGAGATAAGGGGGGGGGGGGGGGGGGGGAACGGTATTTTTTTAAAAATTTTCATCATATCTTGAAAACTAAGAGTTATAAAAAAATTAAAAAAAATATTTTAGAATGTACAAGTAAAGCCCTTTCATATGATACCTCACTCAACCTAATACCGATAATTTGAAATTTTGCGCCCTCTATTTGGGCACTCTTTACATTAATAATCATAATTTTTTCTTAATTCCTTCACGTGCAATTAAGTTTTCTAAAATTTTCCAAATTTCAAGTCGATAGCATGCGTGGTTGCAGAGATATACAGGTGTGACAGACATACAGACAGACAGACAGACAGACAGACAGACAGACAGACAGACAGATAGACAGACAAAGCGGTACCAAAAGGGTTCCTTTTTGTTACCATTTTGGTATCAGAACCCTATAAAGGAATATATTGGTAAGAAGAAAGTTTTTAATGTTTGTTTGGATTAAACCTAGTTTGAATTTCCGCGCATTTATTGAGAAAAATACTATACAAGCCTTGGCCGCAACCAGGTATTGAAGGACTAGAGCATGTGGGACACGGCTTCGCCTCTGCCCACATTATCAAGTTCGTCCTTCAATACTTTTTTGTCGGCCATGGCAGTAATATACTATAATAGTTCTTTGTGGGATATAAGCAATCTCTAGGTCACTTGCACTCACTGTCACTTGTTTATACATCGAACATTTACAAAAATTTTTAGGGCTGTCTATGTGTATTGTGTATGTGACACACGGCCGCACATCAGTAGAAACACTTTTGGACCTTATGGCGTGGTAATAGAGTTGAAAAAGTTTATACCGACAAGCGGTTGACCGTACTAGAACGGATCATATTCGACGGAAAGCTTAAAATTGCAGATATTGAAGATACATACATTCAGGCTTGCCATTGATCATAAAATTGTTTTATTCGCCGAAATTCAAAAAATTCCCTTAACGACCTTGTTAGATCAACCATCTCAATTTGCGTCTACACCAAATTACCATACAAAAAAACAATCTATAAAAAAGTTCATTATCATGACACTGCGCGAGAGTGCATTGCCCATGCGTTTCGGATCTAGGGGTCGTTGAACCGACGCGGCGTTTTTTTCGTGGTTCCATGATTTCTCTCTCAATGGGAGTCAAAGACCTGGGAACTGGTTTTAGGAAAAGAAAGGCGGTTTTGGGAATATCGCGATAAAAGTTTAAGGTTTTTTTTTTGGGATGGGAGGAGAATCACACTACAAGAAATCGCACAAAAGGAACAAAAACTGTACAATTATCAAAAACATCATAAACTGTCCTTAAAAAATCCTATTTCCATGCAGTGCTAAATGTTACCGATTACCAAATACTCATAGGAATTCGATTTAAAATGTAGGTACAGCTGATACATCTGATACAGTCTTGTTAGTCCTGTACTTATATCACAAGAAATATGTGTCATTGTTATTCTTACGATTATCTTGAATAACAGGGACTTTTTTAAATCTTAGATTTTTTGTTTCATTCCCAACAAACTACATTTTGATAAAATTCTTACATTTTGTACTAAGTCTAGAGTTAAAAAATACTTGCACACTTTTTTGGTAAAAAGAAAAACTTTTTAAGTAAAATACTGCTACAAAAATGAATATGTTAAACATAGAATTTAGTTTACTGCACAAAACTACGTCCGGTCAGCTAGTTTTAAATTAAAGCTTACATTGCACTACGTTTGCAATATTCATATCAAAATCATCCCACGTTCTAGAATATCTTAATATTTTTAAATAAATAATCATCACAACATCCCATGAAACGTCCACTACAGGACAGGGAGCTCCCTCCAGAATTCTAGCTTTTGCTGGAAAAATGTGGAGGGGAAGTACCATAGTCACCTCGCTTGTTAGCGTTACGGCTGGCACCATGGACCGCGGTTGTAGGTGACCGCAGTAAGTATGTAAGATACAAAGGAGAATGCTGCTGCCCTGCCCATCCTCCAGTTTATAACCCTTAGTCGCCTCTTACGACACCCACGGGTATGTAAGGGTTGGTACTATTCTTTGCCGGCACCACACGGGACTAAATAAATACTAATGAATATATACAGGGTGTAACAAAAAGAGTATACCAACACTGAAGGATGTGAATCTGCCCATGAAACTGAACAACTTTTCCTGAGAAACATAGATCGAAAAATAAAAAAACTGTTTGACCTCCCATAGAAAATGAATCAGCTTATAGTGCATTTTATATGGGAGGTAAACATTTTTTTTTCGTATTTCGACCTGTGTTCCTTAGGGAAGTTGTTCAGTTTCATGGGCAAAATCACATCCTTCAAGGTTGATATACCCTTTCTGTTACACCTTGTATTATTTTCAACTCATACACAAACAAGGAAAGCACTTCACCGGGAAGAGGCAATGACCTCGCGGTAGTGTGATTTTTTTATAAACTCTCTAGTGCAGTGCTAGTTCACATAACGTTACCGGAACGACCTTGAAAATATTTAAATAGATTTTCTTGCTTGTTTTTCTAGATTATTTAACTTCCGATACACATGCAACATTCCACGAAACGTCCACTGCTGGACAGGGAGCCCCTCCAGAACTCTAGAAAAACTACGTGGTAATTTGGAGGGGATTCACCATAGTATAATGAATATGATTGGAGAAAGTCTGGACTTTTAAATGTGGAAGAGATTTAGACAATTGCATGTCAAGGAAAGGTGGGGAAGTTTTAAATAACACTAATAATGTCAAATTAATAAAATCTTACTGTTCTTTGTTTTTCTGCTTGCTTTCACTTATGTAACTTAGGTAATGTAGCTAAATGAAATCATCATCACTTGTATGAGTATTAAATAAAATGTTAAGATATAAAATACGAGTTTACTATAATAATGTAATTGGATTTATGTAATTTTTTTTTTTTATTAATTTAATTAATGTACTTAATATTGACAATATAGACGTTTTTGTCTGCAATAAATGAATTTTATTTAATTTTATTTATTTTTTATAGTCCCCACGCTTGTAAGCGTTGCGGCTCACATTAAAATTAAAATATAAATTGAGAAAATTGTTAAGCTTTTTAGACTTATTGTTTTCGATTTAACAATATTTTTTAATTTTATATGTATTTTTTATTATTTTGCAACTTCTTTTTTCATGTTATTTAATTAACGTACAAGTTTTCATATAGTGTACAAACATTAGTTTGATGTCAATGCATTCAACTTTACGTAGAGTGATGAATATTAAGAGAAATACTACTGAAAGTAGATATGGCACTTCGTATCCTCATAGTACAGTTGGTCGCACGTTAGTGATAACATTTTAATCATGAGCTTCGGGGGTTATTAGCGTATCGCTGCTTCAGCTTATACTGGTTTTGACATAGTACCGACTGTGTGTCGCACGTCAGTGATAACACTTTGAACTGGAGCAAGTCTCTGGTTACAAGGATTTGTAATGTAGCGCTGGTTCTTCTTACACTGGTTGTGTTACCACTCACTTGCTGCTGTGCGTACGAACCATACAAAATACAGGGTGTAATGAAACTGAATAACTTTCCTCAAAGATCAAAAATACTTCTCGAAATACTTTTTTTTTGTTTCTATAAAAACTGCATCACGTGATAGGTACTGATTTTATATGGGACGTCAAAATATTTTCTTGCATTTCGACCTATGTTTCTTGGGAAAAGTTATTCAATTACTGTTACTGAACCCGCCTCTGAGCTATTTAAGTAAACATATAGCTAAACAAAAACTAAAACAGACTAAATACGCTGATATAGAAAACAAGACTGCTTTCACAAATAAAGGCAGATACAATTACTAAGTATGTACACAATACATTGTCATTACCAAATGCAATCAAAACCTCTTATACAACTGACAATCTGACATTGGCGCATACGCATCGCGCTTCCTACATCCAGATCGGTGCAAGTGCATCGTTCGGTGACGTAACAGATCCCGAATGTGGGGCAAATTAATAAAAAAACGACACGCCCACAACGGTAGCTCACATGAACTCACGCACACACGTTTAGCTAGTGAAAGTGCGTAGCGGCGTGCGCGGGCGCTAATAGCGCGGGAAACGAACGACATATGATGCTTAGATTCCGTTGAGAGCGGACGCTACAAAATATTCCATTGAATTGTTAAATATTTCAGTTTATTTTCTTCGAAATATTTAATGTTCCAGAATAAATTTTGATTTTCCTTGTAAAGGAAATGAGCGTGATCTACAACAATGTGATTCTTCCAATTAAACTATACAATATCCTGTGGAACATAGGTCGAAATAAAAACAAAAAAAAACCTCCTAATGGAACTGCATCAGCTGATAGCTACTTAAGCTCAACGCATTTTGTATAACTTTTTTTCGTATTTGAACTTATATTTGTTGAAGAAACGTTGTTTTGTTTCCTTTTGTTACGCATTGTATGACCTTGTATATTATGCTTACGTTATATCAATCGAAAATAATTCTTTACTGTCACAAAATGGACCATGTATATAAGTATAGTAGTATCACGAGCATACTAGCAACAAGTGATATCGAAAAGATTAAGTCAAAAGACTTAACAAAAATATCGACCATCTTAAATGATTTCTGCAAGAAAAAGAGTTCAACGCACGTGCGAAATAAATTTGCTAATAGCAAATTTATTATGAAATCATTTTGACGGCAAGTGATTTTTTTTTTTATTAAAAGTTAAACAAACTATAGACAAGATTACTTTATTGAATTTCGTGTTGTGAATAAATGATTTAAATATCATAAGATCGTCAAAATAAAAAATATCAATAAAACAGCAAAAACTTAACTAGCATATAATAATCAAATCTTATTTTTTATTTTTTTTTAATACGGTAGCGCTTGCTCGAAAAAAGCTCCTACGGATATTGAAATAAGAATGGTACAAAATTCAATGTATCAAGCTTAAAGTGCTCTTGACGTAACCACTAAAAGACCACCATAAGAAGAACCAGGGCTACGCTACAAACCCCCGACACCAGAGACCCACTCAAGGTCAAAGTGTTACCACTGACGTGTAACCGAGTATTATCATAGTAGATGGAACGTGCCGAAATGAACAGCTAAAAGGCCTCGACGAACGTACCATGACCAAATTCAAGACGTTCTAAATAAAGGCCAGATTAAAAGTCCCCTAAGCCGACGAGCATGTATGAAAGAAAGGATTGATCGATCAAAGTACAGGAAGTAAGGGAAGTATGTCAAGATCATAGCAGGTGGAGGACTGTGGTCTCTGCCTACCCGACGAAAAAGAAGCGTGATTTTATGTATTAAGTTACCTATATTTAATTTTCCTTCCTAAATAAATGTCACAATAATTACTTTTATTTTGAGAAAATATGACAAAAAGAAAATTGACTTAGATTTGATTGGACTTTGTACCATTCTTATTGCAATAGACGGAAAGGCTAGACTCGCACTGCGAGTGTCAAGTTGAACTGTCGTTGACTGTGCATAACTTGATAAAATCTTGATTAAATTATTAAACTATCACAAAATGTTCTTATATCCATGAGTGTTTGGTGCAAATTATTATGTAAATTAAAAGCTAAAAAATCTTCATTACATATCAAAATATTTGTTACAGTTATCTTTCTCATTGAATTCCGTGGGAGCTCCTTCCAGAATTCCAGCACAAACGCGTAGTCCAATTTTGAGGGGAAATTCTTTAGTCACCACGCTTGTTAGCGTTTCAGGTGGCACTACGCACTGCAGATGTTGGTGACCGCAGCAAATTAGCTTAGATTACACAGAAGCACGGTCTTGCCCATGCTCCAGTTCATAATCCCGCAGTCGACAGTCGCCTCTTACGACACCCACGGATAGAGATGGGCTGGTACTATTCTTTACCGGCAACACACGGACTATACAGTTACATTATACTACACTGCCCGGCAGAAATAACCGGCCGGTCTGTTTTCTTTCATATATTTTTATACAAATGTGGGGGCAAACGAACCGTCAATATCTTACCTAAATTGAATAAAAATACAAATCTGATTGATGAGGTCTTTAGATAAGAACCTTATTAACAATATTGTCAAAGATTAGGTATATCTAAAACGTTGAAGAAAACCCGTGCGACACTTTAAACATTTTAATTCGCTAAATGTAAGAGAAATCTGACGAAATGACGTATATTTTTTTCTGAATGATGCACGGAATTTCCTGGATACCGTGCACAGGTCTAATCTTCAAGAATCTTAAGTCAGATATCTTATTTAATGATCTTACTGTTTATTCACGGATATTTATTTCGTTTAGGAAATATATTGACGCTTCGTTTGATCCCTTACTTGTATGAAAATGTACGACAGAAAAGAGACCGGCCGGTTATTTTTGCCGGTGACTGTATATTAAGGGCTATTATTACACCCTGGGCATTTTTTTAAAATAAATCTGGTAAACTCTACGACAGCTACATGTGTTATAAATTAATATCGCGAATCATCACCGCAATACGCAAAAGGGTTTAAGGATTATTAATTTAAAATTTTCTTTCATAGCATTCTTAGAATTTTCAGTTTTGCTTTATATTCGCGGAAATTAATTAAATTTAGATGAGGACGACACTGGACGAGCGATGCGGCCTTCAACATTGGAAAATGCATCATCCACATTTCTGTTTTTTTTTCATCTTGTTGTTTTTTATTTTTATTTTTTTTTATTTGGGACAATAACAGCTGTTGGTTCTGATTGATATTTCTCCCAGATACTTATTTTCTTAGGTTTGTAACTTTTTTAAGTTTGGTAGAATAGTTAGAATGGTGTGGATATTCTGATATGACTTTTGGTAGGTATTTTTCGATCGTGGCGAAATTAAACTTAGTGTACTGAAACTTACCCGTCAGGAGGCATGTATCGTATGTTCTTTATTAAGTAGATATTTTAAATAATATACTGGCACTGATTGTCACACAAACATGTAGAGTTATTAAATATTATTGATAAGAACAAAAGTTACGTCAGAGGTCACTATAAACCTAACAGAGGTATTTACTATAATAATTTTACTATCATTTTTTATATATTTTATAAATCACCCATTCATCAATAATTTTACTATCATTTTTTATACATTTTATAAATCACTCATCACAAACTATACTAATTTGCATTATATATTATTTTAGATATTATTTTCAACGTACCTGCGTATTTTCACAGCTATACCATATTTTAATTTGAGTGTACGGTAAAGTGAATTTCGGCCAGATGAACTGTTGACGTGAATAAGGTGGCGGATAGTGGCTGAATGCGGAAGGCGGAGGACTGGATGTGGTGGCGAGTCTTGGGAATGGTAAATGTTTACTAGTGGATCAGGCTGCTGATGAAGACGATTATGATCGATATTAAAGTGCATCTAAACTTGGCATTGGATCAGATTTCAACCCTTTTTTAGGCACGCTATTAGCCGATAGGAACTTGGCCCCCTTTTTAACAGTTATGTTTATGGTGGGATTATTTTTATTTATTTCACTTCACAAGTCTCAAAAGTATTCCATGTTGCCAAAAAACAAAAATGGTCAAAAGCTATTAGTCTTTTTCAAGCCAAAAATGCGTATTAATTTTCTACTTCCATTGAGATAAATTGAAAATTAAGGAGCAACTACATCCCACCAAAATAAAACCGACAAAATTTTAGTGGTTTTCTTTTGACCCCATTTGTATTTAAAAATTAAGAGAGTGGCTTCCCCGCTAGGTAAAAATATTTTTTATTCTTTCATTTGCAATGAGGTTGCACAAATTGGAAAAGCATAATTCGAAACAAGTCAAGTTTATAGAATTTATAGTTGCTGCGATAAAAACTTTGGTGTGACAGACAGACAGAAGTACGCACGGCAGCAAGCAAATATAAACAAAACCAGTTCAAGCTGAACCAGCATTACTCTACAAACACCTGGAGACAGAGACCCGCTCATGTTCAAAGTATTTCCACCGACATGATACCGACGAGTGTCCGTGTGTGTGTGTGTGTGTGTACCTACATAGTCTCGAGATCTTGGTCGAAACTTAAGAGAGTATCCTAATCCTGGAAAAAGGTATTTGTACAAACTATTGCTGTCACGCTGTGTACCAAAAATCCTCCCGTAAGGATCCCCTACAGCTTAGACCGATTTCACCTACAAAACGACGTTCCACTTTCTCCTGTTTTCTTCAACAAAACTGAGCTGATTCAATTATTTTAGGTAAAAAATTTTAGGGAAGAGAAGGTTAACGGTTTCATTTTTCTTCTATTTAGAAAACTTTTTTAATTTTTCTGCTAGTCGTTTAAATAGAGCAGAAAAACGGGGCATTTTTTTAGGTTTTTGGATAATCATATTTCTTTTGGTAATTATTTTTGGGAAAGAAATAATAGACACGGGCATGCCTACCTTGGTTTAAAAACAAAGTACAATTGCTCTACAGGCATTATATCCAGGAAGGAAATTGGGAAATACATTTGTATCAATTTGTATTGAAGAAATGCATCTAGGATACCCTTAAAAACTGGTGTCAGAGCAATCGTTCAGGTCATTCACTCAGTCTGGTAAAAACTGAACTAGACTGACAGACCGATCGGCGGATGAAAAACTGACTGTCTAATTTTCAACTTAGTTTAACCTAACCATGTATAACTATTATTTGATCTGCGTTGTATAAGTTACAATCAAATGCTCAGCAAGCACAAAAATTAGTACATTAAGACACAAGTGCGCTATTTTGATAATTACAGCAGAGGCTCAGGAATTGCATGATGGAGCCGAGAGTGTAATGACAATTCACACGTGCGTCTTACGACGTTTTTCAACACATTTGCGAGTAAAAATAAAAAAAAATGCTAAATGTCAACCGCACGTCCACCGGAACATTTTGTAGGCTGCATAATGTTGGTGTTTTCCTTTGATTTTTGCAACTTCCTAACTTGTCTTTCGTGTCTTAGTATTTTATACGGTTCAGTACCTACATTAATTACTGTACTGTTTTTGATGTGTAGAAGTCGACACTTTTGGAATTAATTAGATAGATAGATAAAATACAACAATAACCACAAATATTTTTAAATATAGCGCGCATTATTTATTTTTCAGCGGGCACAGATTATACTTGTGTTGTGAGGCCCAGTTTAAACTACCAAACAGTCTATTTCTTGAACCTTGAAAAATTGAATATATTGTTACTTAAATAACAAATTTATTGTTGATTAGTTAGTTTATATAAACAATTTCGTGAAATAAAATTTATTTATCATATCTTCTCGAACTCAGCTTAATTCCATGAAATTTTACGAACGTAATAAGCATGAAAACTCATTTCTCCTTGCCGAGACAAAAAAACAAACATAAATAAAACACTAGTGCGGTAATATTATGAAAAAAGCACGCGTGTTTAATAAGCTGGATTATGGACCTTGATACAGTGCAAATAGAGCTGTTTTATGAGCAAATGTGTTCAAAAAATATTATATCCTTTTAATATTTTTTGAACACATTTGCCAACTCAAAGAGAAAAAAAATAATTCTACATAAAGTTCCGTCTACGTCTTTTAACTTAAGTTGAATAAAAGTTTGAATAAGATCAACTTTGCAGACTTTTGCTGGAGTCGGTATTTTTAAAAGTTAGGGAAGCAGAAGAAACTGCCCTATGTTATTGTTTTGGTTCACGTTGAAGTCGGCAGGGGAAATCACGAAGCTGACAACAAAGTAGATCGCATGGCTAAAAGCTAACGTTTTGAACTAAAGTTTTTCTAAGAGGTGCAAAAGTTGTGGATCCTACTACTCTATTGTTCCTTTTGGTAGTTTTTTTCTAATTCTAACTTCGTTTTCATTATTTTTTCTTTACGTTGTAATAATAATAACTGGAAATTAACACAGATTTTTTTGAAGTGAAAACTTCTTTAGCGGCGCTTGGCACAATTTTAGATGGGTAAAAAATGTTAAACTCGCGTCAGGTGTAGCGTCAGATCTCGCGTCAGATCCGTAGCCTCATCGAAAAATCGTCAACTGTCAACCGTATTGTTTTATTCAGTGACATCAAAGAAGTACGCTAGCAATGGCGCGATTGACCCTTAGACCCTGTCCAGAAAGGGCGAATTCGCCGCGATTTACTCGCGCGTGTTTCGCGCGTTCATCTGGACGCAAACAAGGCGCTCCTAGTATCTCGACTCGCGCGAGCCTCGCGCGAGCCGATAAAATTCGCGCGATGCTTGTGGACGCAATGTAACGCCGACGCGCGTAGAAACTCGCGCGTAACAATTCGCGGCGAATTCGCCCTTTCTGGACAGGGTCTTTCAAAAAGCATAATATTCAAAAATGCAAGTTTTCACTTCTACCGGCACTCCCGGAGTGCAACCCGTCCCTTTTTTTTTATTTGACGCTTGTAAACAGTAGCTTAACGGTCTAGCCACGTGACCGCGCGGCCGGCGGCGCGAACAGCGAATTTTTAAAACAGTGCTTACACCGCAATTATTGCACCATATTGCATGTTACTATTTATTTATGAAAATTATTTACTACACTAATATAGAATGTATTGCCTTTTCATATAAGAAACTAGTACAGGTGCTGGCCGCCAGAATTTCTATATGATTTGATCAGGCCAATCCATAGTACCGACACAGACCGCGTGTTTCTCCACAATTTTGCTTTTGTAAAAGCAAAAAGTTTTTAAAAGTTCTCTTTAATACTTCCTACTGTTGACTGCTAAGCGTTGTCGCAACGTTTCAACATCAACGTGACCCTACCACGTGGGCTTAACGTGGCCAAAGAGATCCACCCAACCCGGAAGAGCTGTGAGAAGCTGCAAAAATACATTAGAAATTAAGAATGTTTCCTTGCGCTGTTTTGAGTGTTCCGGCATTGCGACATGTATTTTAATGTTATGAAAAATATTTGTTTTAAAGATTGTTTCAGGAAATTTCCGGAATATTCCATATTCAATCTGGGTATAAAGTCCTTTAAGAGACTTACTTACGTTACAGGCAGAAGCACAATAGAACATTGCTCACCGAGAAGAGAAAGGGACCGATTACGATCCCCAATGAGTGTGTAGTTTGTGAGTTATAAGCCGAGGGCCTCAATACACCCGAAGTGGGAATCGGACTTTCTTTCGACTGATGCATAGTGCTTTATACTTCACCTAAGAAGAAAAAACTATATAAATTGAACACAAAAAATTCAGAAGTTCATTTTATTCTCTTCTATTCCATTTTTAATAAAAAGGCGTTCACAAATATTTTTTAGATAACTTGGGTTTTTTTTTAATTAATGTTCTTTCCGAAAAGTGCAAGTGGCCAATATCATTTCGTGAACTCAGAACTAAAAACCTTTGTCTTTTGACATTATGATATTAAAAGAAAATAAAAAAAAAACAGCGCGTTAGAAATGGATTTTCATTCAATATTCCATCCCGCTCAGCACGTTAGAAATGGATTTTCATACATAAAATCATCCCGCATATTTTTGATGTATGGCAGTGAAAGCTGGGTATAGCAGAAGAAGCATGAAAGTAAAATTAATGCAGTGGAAATGAGAGCGCTAAGGAGTATGGTTGGTGTTAAATTGAGTGACAGGATTAGAAATAGTGTGATAAGAGAACGGTGTGGCGTAAAAGAAGACGTAGCTACCAAAATCGAGAAATGGCTGAGATGGTTTGGTCATGTAGAGAGGATGAATGAACGAAGATTGAGGAAAGAGATCTACCAGGCGAGAGTGAATAGAAATGTTGGAAGGGAAAGGCCTAAGCGAACACGCGAATACGTGGTAAAGCCTTAGAATGGTTGCATAGCTATTTAAAAGACAGAAAACAATATATTGAAATAAATCGCCTCGACGAAACTGATGATGAGGTCAAAACATACCGGTCAGATACATTGATAAACTGCTATGGAGTGCCGCAAGGCAGTATACTTGGCCCGTTGCTGTTTCTACTCTATGTGAACGAATTACCATCTGTCACTTCATATCCTTGCGTACTATTTGCGGATGATGTATCTGTTATTATCACAGATACTAAAGACTCGGACCATAACGGCAATATAAATAAAGCAATAGAATCTATCGTAACCTGGCTAAATGATAACAATTTGAACGTAAATATAAACAAAACTAAATACATACAATTCCATAATGAAGGTGCTAAACCTGTAAATCTTAATCTGATGTATAAGGACACAACTTTGAATAAGGAAAAAGAAACGCTTTTTTGGGATTTGTTATAGATGAGCATTGTAAATGGAAGTCTCATGTGGCAAGAGTATGTACAAAGATTAATAAATTCGCTTACGCACTTTGGACATTATCTAAAATTAGTAACAAAAAGACTGCGTTGCAAGCTTATCATGCATATGTCGTTTCAAACCTGAGATATGGCCTAGTGTTGTGGGGCATGTCCGTTGAAACACATAGAACATTTATTGCACAAAAACAGTGTGTCAGAGCAATATGTGATGTGGATGAGATGTAGCTGATATAAGTTACATAGCGCAGCGGCTTCTCTACCGGTGCACTCTCCGTAGAACTATAAATATTCAGATCTTTCACAACAATATACAAGTATACAAGTTGTAAACCTTTATTCCATGATATGAAGTTGCTTACGTTGCCCTGTTTGTACATCTATGAAATTTATATTTTTGTAAAAAATCATTCAAATCTATTCTTGAGAAAGGTTGACGTATGTGATTTTAATACTAGGTACCCAAATAGGCTAGTACTTACAGTGCCCAAAAACTATATATATGATATAAACTGTTACTACATGTGCACAAAAATATTCAATCACTTGCCGAGCACAATAAAAACATTGCCGCTAAACATGTTGAAGAGAGAGCGGCACACATGGCTTGTGCAGAAATTTTTTTACTCAGTACAGGAATATTTTGAAACTGACACTCTTCATGATTAGGATATCTATGACTTTAGGGTTTTCTTAATGTTGTTATAAAATATTATTAATAAGCACTTCTTGACATTTCAAATCTGTATTTGACATTTTCTTATTATTTTAATTGATTGTATACTGTTTTGACTTTCTTTAAATTATGTTTTGTTATACGCATGCAATGTTAATTTTTCCGACTAAATGTGCTATTGTTAATACATTTGACAAATTGTAACTAAAATTGCTATGCTCATCGAGCTTACAGTAAAGGAACTATCAACAAACTAACATCTTGTTACACCAATGTAATTGGGCAATAAATAATTTCATTTCATTTCAACGTACCATTTGGTAATTCAGGACGTTCTGAATAAAGTACTCTAAACCGACGAGCATGTATGAAAAGATTGATGAAAGTACAGGAAGTTTGTCAGGATCGTAGCAGGTGGAGGACTGTGGTCTCTGCCTACCCCGACGGGAAAGAGGCGTGATGTTATGTATGTATGTATATTTTTTCGATAGAAATGTCGTACATTCTTTCTCATTTTTAGGGTTCCGTACCTCAAAAGAAAAAAACGGAACCCTTATAGGATCACTTTGTTGTCCGTCTGTCTGTCAAGACCCTTTATCTCACGAACGGGTAAAGGTATCAGGTTGAAATTAATACCATATATTAGGGTCCATAAACCACACAAGATCTGAAAATTTAAATTTTTTACAACGACGCAAGCAAAAGATATGGCTTTTTATGTCCTCATCTCCATACATTTATGCAAAAAAGGAAAACCTACAGGGTACTTCCCGTTGACCTAAAATTATGAAATTCGGCAAGAAGCTAGGTCTCACAGTACAAATAAAGGGAAAAGTCTGAAATCATTAAATATTATAACTTTACTCACAACTAATGGTAACCATTTGTGGTGAGCTCCCGTTTCAAGAACATTCATATAAGAGAGGGGTCAAGTTGGATGGTCGCGGAGGCGATTTTTGTTTTAGTTCTATTTTAAAAACGAGAACACTTACAAACTTGAAAATTTGTATGTTTATAGTTCATAAGCTATAAAATAACAACAAATAATAAAATTTGGTCAAGCGCGTGTCAGGCTCAAAAAATCTAGCACATTAACTTACTGAAATTTCAACTAATACGATTATGATTATGTGGTGGTACGGAACCCTCAGTGCGCGGGTCCGACTCGCACTTGGCTGGTTTTTTTTTATAACAGGATTTAGGTACTTTCCGAGAAAGTGAATTATAAAGTTCTTTTTAACTTACTTGAATGTGTTGCCTCAGCCAACCCTAACTTTCTTTTGTGACAAAATGCCAGCAGTAGATCGAAAAGTGTTATAAGATTTAGAGAGTTAAAAGATAAAAGAGTTGAAAGATTTGCGCAACTTACTTTTTTAATTTTCTTTGTTTTTATTATTACGGTTCAAAAATACATTCCTTAAAAAGTCGGGCGGACAGTACAAATTTGCAGTTAATGTAGGATTCCTATCGTGCTCAGCTGCTATACCCTCTCTTACTGCCTCAGGTCGTATACACTTAATCTGCTAATAATGTGATGCACTAACTCACAGTAGAAGTCGGACAACAGGAGGATATACCGGGTGTAAGGGACGGTGTACCGAAAACTGAAAGGGCGTCCTCAGTCAACGAAACTGAACAACTTTCCCAAAGAAACATATGTTGGGAAATGAAAAAAAATTTTTACCTCTCCATACAAACAGTTCGACCAGAAGAGTGGGCAATTAGTATGGAGAGGTCAAATTCTTTTTTCATTTCCCAACATATGTTTCTTTGGGAAAGTTGTTCAGTTTCGTTGACTGTGCACGCTCTTTAAATTTTCGGTACACCGTCCCTTTATACTACACCCTATGGATGCCCGAACTCTCAATCCTAAGTAGATCATCCGTCAGCTTCTTTGAGGTTGTCGGTGTGGCCGAGGAGATGTAGTATAAAGGGTTAGGTACAATAGATCTATTCAGGTCGCAGTGACCGTTGGGAACTAGGAACCCGGCCCCTTTACCCTCAAAACATAAACATAGGCTGGCTGAAAGAAATCGCTTTTAGTGATAAGCCCGCCTTTGTGTATGTCCATTAATAACGTTGTTTTCTGTTAATGTCTGTGCAATAAAGAGTGTACAGGGGTATTTTTTGGACCTGATATGAGGTATGCCTCATTTGTTAGTGGGGTCAAAATGTTGTATGGGAAGTCGATTTTTTTATGTGCGTTGTTAGCAAAGTCGTAGAACAAATGTTGTTGCTTTTGACCTCACTAAAAAGGTAGGAATACTCAATCAGGTCCAAAAAAAAAACCTTGTATATGAAGGTAGTGCAAGAAAAATAAAAGATGACCCAGATAACTGAATGAGTTACGGAAAACGTCCGAAGATAAAAGATGACACTTTCTACAATATATTTTCTTGACAATGTTTGGTTTGCACTCCAGAACGAAAGAATGTATGGATTTGCAGATAAGAAACCAAGATAAATATTGTACGTAAGATGAATCATTTAAAGATGCTGAGTATTGGGAAGTACGGATTTTCTTGAAATAATTGTGCTTGAAAAATCTTTGTCGTCAGGAGGTCGTTCACGCTTTCAACTAGTCTGGGGGGCTATTACGGTAGCTGGAACGGATCTGCCATATGCGAACCATTTACTTTGCAACCAATGACGTATTATTTTATAGATTTCCTTTCAGCGGCTGGAAAAAGACTCACGAAATTAGACCACATCGACAGCGTGTGATCGTATTTGAAATCAGTGCGATAGGAAATCTAGAAATAAAACATTTTTATTAAGAAAATGGTTCGCATATGGCAGACACTTTCCAGCTACTGTAATAGTAACAATCATAATATCAGCCAAAAGACGTTCACTGCTGGGCATAGGTCTCCCCTAAAGATCTCCATGATGACCGGTCCTGCGCTGCTCGCATCCAGCGGCTTCCCGCGACCTTGACCAGATCGTCGGTCCACCTTGTGGGGGGCCTGCCTACGCTTCGCCTTCCGGTACGTGGTCGCCACTCTAGAACCCTTACGCCCCATCGGCCATCGGTTCTTCTACCGGTATCGGTACCTTTGGGTGACTTTGAGCTTTGGTAACAATATGAATGCTCATTGTAGAGTTGCCGTCATTATCATTTCAGCCCGTTTCGCCACTGGGTGTAGGCCTCTTCCTTTTCACGCCAATCCCCTGGTCTCTCACCTCCCTCATCCAGTCTTCCCCCACTATTGCGACGATGTATGTATGTACGTATGTACCAGTACCTAATTACCTATATATTCTTTATAGCATCGCAAATAAAAATAGAGACGTATTACAAACATAAGAATAGTATGCAAAAGCGGACTTATCCTAAAGTGGAACTTCTACTAGCCAACCTTAGAGAGGCTAAAGGAGTTGATAATATGTTGAGTTGATGTCGTCGGACCATCTGGCTGGTACTTGGTACTGTCTATATTATTATAGAGTCCTAATTATATTGCTTAGATCATGAAACTGAACAATTTTTCCCAAAAAAATGTTTTCGCCCTCTCATACAAAAATTGTGTTTCTACTAATTTTTCGACCTAAGTTCCTTAAAAAAAAGTTGTTCAATTTCATAGTCTGAGTAATACGCTAGAATTATGTTCACTTTTAGTACGACTTTATATACTAAGTTGTTTTATTACTGACTAGTTTTTTCGTGGCTTTATACGGGAAATCAATTTCGCAAAATCTTTTTCTTCTAAACGCTCTTCTACTCCTACTACATAGGAACCTTTGTGCCCAAATTTCAAGTTTCGAGTCTACTAGAATAGCAATCAGTCATAGCACAGTTTCCTGCTGCCCGAAGCGAATAATCTGCGTCATATTTTCACTGATAGCTTTTACCTCAATGGAAATACGAACTAGGTATTGGTAATCAAATACGTGTTTGTTTGTTTGTCTATTGATAAGCATATGTGTCACTGCTATCGCGCCCTAAATTCTTAAGGGCTTGAAGAGTTCTCCTAATCAAAGGTTCTTATCAGAAAAAAACTTATAGTACTACATTAAACTAGCCATCGTCTTCGGTATATAGGGTGTGATGTGAAAAGTTATATCTGAAAAAATTTATGGCTTTAAATATACGGGTTAGTTCCATATAGTCACACTCCCATCAAGTCACGTTAAAAAAATACCTATCAAAAAGTTCCATCTGATCACGAATTCCTTAGTTGTAGGTAAACAATAAAAAATACAGTTGGAAAGAAAAGTGTTTCTTACTATAGTATGATATAATTTTGGTCGAAAAAACAAAGCTTAAGAAAAAGGGTATTCGGAATCCTGACAGCAATGTCCGGGCGGTGGGATTCACCTTTGATTCGAAGGTAGTTGCAGCTGCATGCCAGTGCATCCCCCTTTATACAATAATTTATTTAATTTTTTCTTTATTTATTTATTTTTTTATATAATTTTATTTTTTTATTATTTTTTATGTTAAATTTCAATCTTAATTTCTAATTTTATATTATTATGATTTAAAATTTTGACACTTTTTATATTGACATTTTTTATATTGACATTTATAATTTCTGTTTTTTTGTTCATTTGTATGAAAAATTATGGGTCACTGACCTGAAATGAATGATTTTTAATTTAATTTAATTTAATAGCAACACTAAAAGGTGGTTAATATGCCCATGAAACTGAATGTGGGTCAAAATATAAAAAACCGGTCAAGTGCGAGTCAGACTCACGCGCTGAGGGTTCCGATATACCTTTAGTATTTTAGAAGCTATAGAGTCCATTTTTAGAAACGCAAAACTAAATTTGTTTGTAAAGGATTTTTGGCAATTTCTAAAAAACGGTACTATTTAGAGAGTTTGTTTTATTTTTCCTGATTGATTTTTCCTATCCCAACCTTCCGAGATAGGGGGGGAGGGATGATATATTGTTAACATGCAGCTGACCTAATTAAAAATATATATATTTTTTATCATCACTTCAAATTTTATAGATTTGTAATGTAATAAAAAAATTTGTACAGAACTTAAAAATATCAAAATCGTCGGAAATATTGAGCTATTCAGCAAATTTTTCATTATAATAGTAGGTCGGTACTCAGTTTTAGATAAAGTATGTGTACGATATAACGAATCTACATATCAAATTTATTATAACAAGTACATCTATTATGTATATTATTTCATTCACAAAGTATGTTTTAGTTCCGCCATTTATGTTAAAATGTGTGATAAAAGCAGGAAGAGTGATACTCGAACCTTGGTACAGTCAAAATCAGGTCACGCATGACACCCGCAGCGCGATTTTGGTCCTAATGCTATTGAGATAAGAACGGTACAAAGTCCGATGTGTCAAGCTTAATTTGTGAACAGTTAAGTTTATGTTTGACCGCAATTTTGACCGACCAATATTTAAAAACGTATAGCGCAAGTAAAATAACGCAAAACTTCTTGAATAGACATTAAAAAGGAAAAAAAAATTCTCCATTTAACTGAAATCTGATCCCTGTATGGAGTAATTTTTAAATTGTAACAGGAAAGTTGAAGTTTATTAGAAGTTTCGTGTTAGGCTTGATTCACACGGGGTCAGTAAGATGGGGTCAGTAGACGAGACAGTAGAAATACGTAGCTTGTTTATGAAATTTTTTTTTGTTCTTCCAATGCTTGCCAACACATTTTGCAGCTATCTCAAAAGTAATAGGCTAAAAGTTGTCAGAACAAAAACAAGTTTGAGCTCCCATGCAAACTGAATCAACTGATTGCGAATTTTGTGTGGGAGGTCAATATATTTTTTTCGAGTTTGATCTATGTTTCTTAGAAAAAGTTTATCAGTTTCCTAAATTCACATTTAGGCTTGTTATACCCTTTCTGTTACAACTTGTAGATAAACAGGATGTAGAAAAAGGACTCTCAAAAACTTAAACCATGGATTTAGACCGTGAAACTTATCAACTTTCCCCGAAATAAGTAAGTCGAAATACTCATACATTCGCCAAAAAAAAAAAGTTGTCTTATTGCACTCCGTGTTTTATATCCAAGGTGTAAAAAAAATATAATTACTCCTTAGCAGTATAGTAAGCAGTCAATTAAAGCATGAATGAAACTGAAGCTTTTTCTAAGAAACAGGTGAAAAATTTCAACATCCTATAGAAACTGCATCAACCGATACACGTTTGGTAATTTCTTTTCTTTTACATATTTAGACCTATGCTCCTTGGGAAAACTTGTTCAGGTCCATGTTCTAAGTAATATGCTACATAAAGTGATTTCTTACACACAGTACATGTTATGTTGGCTTTGTCAAAATGCCATGTAGGTACACACGGCCGCACATCGGTAGAAACACTTTTGGACCTTATGGCGTGGTAATAGAGTTGAAAAAGTTTCTACCGACAAGCGGTTGACCGTACATAAATATATTACAATTTTTTTTTTTAGAAGACGAAGTGGTTAAAAAATATAAAATCAAATAATTTACTCTGTTTTATTTTTAAAGTTATTGTAAGCGCAAAGACAATATATAGGTAATTTACTAACGGTAGGGGTGAATTTAAATGATTATCTTAAAGCAATAAATTCAAGATTCGCAAATTGACGTAAGACGTTGAACATGGTAAGTGACGCAATTTTCGTCACTTGTGTGTAAAAATAACTCTACAGAGTCAATAACCTACAATTATTAAGGTGAGCGACACAGTTTTAGCCCGACAAGGTCGCACGTAATATTATATACATCGTATTTATTTACTTACCGGTTGGAATCTCAAATGAGATTCATTTATTCAATATTAACTTCCCGATTTATATTTTCTGGTTGTAATTTAGAATTTTGTGAAAACCTTTTTTTTTATGCGCTTTTTGGAAGGCGTTTAGGTTTTAAGGATTCAACATCCAAGGGAACAGGACCCTACCTACAGTCGAAATAATGTAGCTTGATTGGAATGACAGCTGTGTGCGAGCATAAATCGAGCAAATATCGATCCGACCTGCTCTCACGCATAGTTGTTCCTGCTGTCATTCTAATCAAGCTAAGCTATTATTTCGACTGTAGTGACAAAGACTTAGTTCGTGGTCACGTTATCTGTCTGTCTATCCGACATTTAGAGGCACAGCATACGCCAGACTGTATGTTGAGGCCGGTGGTTCTTATAAATTCTTTGATTGAGACTGTCCGCCAGTGTGATATTATTATAGTTTAATAATATCATTGAGTAAAACGCTCCGCTTCTTTGCGCGTAGTTTCCAAAAGCTTTGCCTTGGAAGAAAAATAGCTTGCATAGTTGTTCAGTTCAAAGAGTTATTTAGTCGAAAAGGTTGTTCAAATTGATTGTTATTTAGTTTAAAACGTAGAGCAGTTTTGAACAATGATAAGTTGGAATTTTATTGTGATAGAAAATATAATTTTTGCACCAGCACCACCATATACCAGCCGTACTGGCGGACGTCACGCACATAAAGTCTGCCGTCTGCTGTGACTCGTAAAGGTATGTATATTTTGAACCATTATAGCCATCTAATTAAAATTTTCACGGCATTCATGGTATTATGGCAGATAACCTAAAAAAATAATGACACATAAAAAAATAAGGACGTTTTCCATTCAAGAAACGTGATTTTATCATGGTAAACGGTAGCCACTGTTAAGAGAGAAATTTAGTATGATTGGAGCGGAAAAGCTTTGGTAGAAAAAAAATCTGGTCAAGTGCGAGTCGGACTCGAAACTCTCCGTTCATAAGTCCGAATCGCAATTATTTTTTTGGCGTGATAGAGACGTGCCTTCGGTCAAAAATAATGTCGAATGCTGTTCCTATATAAGAAAGAGGTACTGTAAAATTTCTGAAAAACTAAGATTTTTACGTTCACCTAGCCACTTTGCTTAGAACCCTACATCATAAGAATGTACGTATTTATGAAACATTACTTCAGTGTTCATAAGTTTGTATTACGACAATGAGATATAATTCTTAGCATACAATATTATTATTTTACGTATATTTTCTGATCAATTTTCATAAAAAAATACCTGAAATAATTTACGGTAAAATAGGTAGGTACCTTCATTTTATGAAACGAAACACACTTGCAGTATGAATGAAGTACGAACAGTAGGTACATGACAAAAGCTGTCGTCACCGATTTCCCCGGACGCTGCCGAAAACTTTCGAGCGCGCCCTGCTCCTGCCCACAAGTGTTATGCAACATGGCAGCAACATCGTTTTTTTTTTTGTTGAAAATTGTGGAATAAACAAAATTAAAATTCAAAAAATATCACCTAGCCTGTTTGTAAGTGCCTTCTACAGAGTAAGTAGGTCGTAGATTTGTTACTAGCGATAAATTCTTGTTTCTTTTTTTCCTTTATTAAATATTATCTGACCCTTTCATAATTGTACCTACAAGTCGTAGCTCTGAACAACTTCTACAAAAAAAAAAACTTTTACAGGTTAAGACGTAAAGCAAATAATTTTTGGTTAACCAACTGACCTGCAGCGCTATGATTTTACAATATTGTCTTTAAAATTTCCCGAATAAAATGCTATAGTACTAAAACTTCCGTAGTTATCGCTATTACTTTTAAATAAGTAAATAAACATTTTAAACAATAAGTAAATGCAATTATGAATAAATAAATAAATAAATAAACAGTCTAGCCAACTCACGACTCATTCGCCGCCGTCCGCGTTTCGCAACCGCCTAGTATGTGTGTCAAACCTTATGTCATGATGGAGAACGTTCGTTTTATCGACAAATCAAAAGATTTGCTGCCTTTTTACGAGGGGTGTTCAAAAAGTAGAGAGAATGAACAACATTTCAGCAGTAAAGTTTTTGATGTTTATTAGAGTATTGATAGTTTATTTCACTAAAAAGATGGTATCAAAAACTTAAGCCATGGTATTGAGAAACTTATACTTAATGAGGTAAAGTTTAACAGCCTGTCAGCCAATCCAGCAAGTAACTTGAAAATTGAGAAATACGAAAGTTTCGATAGGTACATGTAATTTAGTAAGCCGAGTTTGAACATGTGAACCACTCTCCTCACTTACTAGATTTAACTGACAGTCCTCTACTTATAGTAAATTCTATCTGTTTTCCGACACCGAAGGAGAAACAGATACGGAAGCAAAATCGAAGTCATATATCGCATATGGAGAGCTTTGGAAAACTGCGGGATTCAGGGTCCAAATGATGTTGAAGCTACGTAGAAAGATGCATTATTAATTTATCAATAGTCGTTTTTTTCTGGGTCATTCTCACTACTTGTGAACACCGTAGTAGTTATAGGCATACTACGTGTTGATTTGATAGTGTCGTTAATGCTGTTGATCTTTTAATATATTACATTAATACCTTAAATCAGTACAGTATAACTTTGAGTATTTTTATTGACAGTACATTTAAAAACAGAGAATGCAAAATTTGACAAATAATAAAATGGACAAAAATTAATATTTTAAATTTCATGTGGCTATACGTTCGATACAGTTCAGGGTTTTTTTTTGGGATGCACAATATTAAAGCTTGCTTCATTAATATGTTTTTATTTTCCCATTACTTATTTTTTTATTCGTATGACTTCCTCGCGATGTTTGACTTGCATCAAATCAGGTTATGCTTAATGGAGAGATTACAGATAAAAATAATATATATAGAGTGATTTTTAATTAGTTCTTGATAGAAAAAGGTATGAATGTACTCATGATACTGAACAACTTTCCCCAAGGAACATAGGTCGAAATACGAAAATCAAGTTTTGACCTTCCATAGAAACTGCATCAGCTGATAGCGTATTTTGTATGGGAGGTCAAATTTGGTTTTTCGTATTTCGACCTATATTCCTTGGGAAAAGTTGTTCAGTATCATGAGGACATGCATACCTTTTGCTATCAAGAACTAATTAAAAGTCACCCTATATATAACTAAATGCAATTTTTTTTTTCTCTTTCCTATAAACTATTTAGAACGCCTATAAATTTATTGTGATTCGTTATTAGATTAAAAAATAAACACGTTAAAACCCGCTTCATCCAGCAGAATACCGTCCAAAAACACAAAAGCCATATTAACGAAAAAGTGAAAGTTAAGCGACACGCCCGCATGCGTACACACATCAACAATATTACAGGCACACACTTATAAGGTTCTCAAGCTGATTCACAGATTGTAGGCGGATTATTTATTTTGTCCTTGTCGGACTATTGTAAATATATGTTAATCAGATATCGGTGAATGAACGTGTAGAACCGAGAAATTACCTCTTAAGTTAGATTTGTTTAATTTACGTTCGTTCTTTATTTGGCAAACGTAAAGTTTTTGTCGTAATGGACAGAGAGATCATATTTCCCACATAAACTAAGGTGATGTGGAAACTCTTTTCCTATTGCCCAATTCGTACTTAAAATTGCAATGTTGCTATTTTGAGTTTTAGAGGCTCAGCAGATGAAAACAAAAAGTCCGCCAGGTCTTGCCATACTGCGAATTTTTTCTATTATATCTAATTGAGATAATCTCTTTTAGAGATAAGCCCGCCTTTGTGTATGTCCTTTAGTTATAGTCTTTTCTGTCAAATTTTTGTGCAATAAAGAATATATATTGAAAGTTGGTAGTCTAGCTTAAGTTGCTTAAAAAAATATTCGATTCGGAGAGTTGTTCAAATTGATAATTATTCAGATTAGAACGTTGTTTCAGATAAAAACGATAATTGCACCCACTAGATTCTTTCTATTCGGCCTTTTGATTGGCCGATTGATATGCCACATTGCATTAAGCCCGCTTTTTGTACACACGGCCGCACATCGGTGGAAACACTTTGAACTTGAGTGGGTCCGTAGTTTTGGACGTTTGTAGCGTAGCGCTGATACAAAGCCAGTATAAGGGTTTTGTTTCTACGAGCTTGTTGCCGTGCGTACATTAAGTTAAATCAATAAATATTATTGCAGCACCAATACAGGCGGACGTTTTGTTCCCATCTGCTGTGCTCCTTATTGATTTGTATTCTTAAATTTAATAAAATTAGGAATGGGCACCTTAAACTCGTATTTTTACATGTATAGAAATTCGATTTACTAATCTGTTGTCGTCAACAAAATTGCGTGATAGTTTTGACGTCAGCGCACTGCGCATGCACATTCATAAACTGCAGTACTGGGAACTACTTTTACGCAATTAAGTAATAGATTCACTGTTAACCATTATGGAAATGTGAATCAGTAAAACAATTTTTCGGCTAGAATGTTTTTAAGCAAACCATGTGTTCCCGTTAAATAATAGTACAGACCTATCGCTACCCAAGGGTCTCGTATGAGGCGACAAAGGGATTATGAATGAAAGAATTAACAACAGCATCCTTCTGTGTGTCGCACTATCTTATATACTGCGGTCACCAACAACCGCGGGCCTTGGTGCCAGCCTCAACGTTATCAAGGGTGGTGACATCAATAGTCACTATGTTCTTGCCCCTCCAAATTGTATGTACAGTCAAGAGTAGCTCGAACTTGACACCCGTAGCGCGAATTAAGCTCCTAAGGCTATTGTAATAAAGGCGGTACAAAGTCCAATGTGTCAAGCTTGACGTGCCCTTGACTGTATCACGCGTTTTTGCTGGAATTCCGAAGGGTGTTATGATGATGATTATGAACAAAAAGAAGAAGAACATAAATATAAGAAGAATAAGCTATGCAGGCTGCTCTACTTTTGACTCAGTCTTTACAAACTTAATAACAGTTTAAATTGAAATAAAATATTTAAATATCTATAAAAAATAACGCAGTAAATAAATAACTACTTATAGGATAAAAAACCTTTTACGAAATTATTTTGAAAAAGAAATTTAAGCGTTATACAAAGAAATACAAAATGTTAAGTGAATAAAACATAAAAATAAAAAAATAAAAATGTTGATATTTTATTTATAATAGATATAAATAACAAAATTAACAACAAATTGTCACCCACGTGTTCAAAGTTTACAAATCTGAACCGGTAATCCCAAAATAGAACCGGTAGCGCAAAAACGAAGTAATGTTAAAATCGATACACATACATATACACATTAAATAGCTAATATGAACAGTCGGAAACCAAAAGTAGGGCAGAGAAGCGAAAATTTCGATGCATTCAAATTAAAAGACACCATAAAACGCACCAGTAAAGTCTAAATTGAAAAAGCAGTCTCGAACGTTGAAAATGAAAGTAGCAACCTGGACAGTTTTGCAGATGAATTTGAATACAAATTTCGATCCGGTATTGAGTTTTTAAGCCTACTCAAAAATGCTTCTGACTTTTTTGGGCAGTGATATTTTACTGGCTGTATTTTCATATTTGAGACTAGGTAGAAATAAGAAGAAAGTATAGATGTCTAAAAACATTAAAAGTAGATAAGAAGGGTATTCAAGGACATTACATTTGAATAGGTACAGTCAACGACAGGTCAAGTTTGACACTCGCAGTGCGACTCTAGTACGTCTATTGAAATAAAAACAGTACAAAGTCGAATGTGTCACGCTTTACGTGCTCTTGACTGTACGTATCCCGATGCCAAAGATCAGATTAAAAAACTATACCAACAGGTGTAGTTGTAAGCTAACCAGCTTAACAAATAACTAAGCATTTTGTTAAAAAGAAAATAAAGAACAAGATAACTAATTGCCTGAAAGAATAAGAGAAAAACTATCTTGCAGAAAATGAAAAAAAAAAAAGAAATGACGAAATCTAAAAAGTAGGTCGTATCTAGACAGACGTGATTTTGTTATTCAATGACCTAACACAACAGCATGATATATTTTGTTGGGTTAGGTTGCATTTAAATAAAGGTGAGGTCATAAAACAGAACGAAATGGAAAAACACAAACGAGAAAGATAGAAAGAAAGACAGATGAGGGCAATGAAAGTAGAATATAATATAGAAAAGGTTCATCATATTTTTACTAGCCTTATTCCGTTTTTACCAATGGTTTTCGGAGTTGGCTACCTAACCTAGGTGATTTGCTGAGGGCACTGGTTTATAATGAATACAGAAACAGTTATCAGCAAAAAAACACTAATGACTTGTACCATGTGTTGATTCATGCAAATAAAACTTTCTAGGTCAAGTAGCAAATCTCCATACAGATTGAAACGTAATTGCGATCTGGCCATACAAGTCAACATTATATAATTACTTCATCATAGCAAATAAACTTTTTTTTCATTAGTAAGCAATGTGGACAAAGACTTTACTGTTGCATTTTATGGTGTCTTTGCAAACAATATGGTTCATGCTTATGTTTGGAGCTAAATAATACGAAAATCGATGTGGAAATTCTAACGCCAACTAACAATAGGTACATAATATATTGTTGTAATTTTTCTCATTTGACTTCTACCTGCCAAAAATTTAATAATGGTTCTTCATTCTCACTTTCTTAACGACATTTGCTATTCTTATCACATACGGATTGAACAGCTTGAAAGTGACAGTTATTGCATTCGATTGCAAGACGCGTTTCATGAGCGGTGAAGACTGATGTAGTCTGTGAAGTCTGTCCGTATTTTGTTCACTCTTCCTGTATCTTCCTGTATTCAATAGATTATAGCCTTCGTCTTATAAAAAAAAAATCTTTATTTTGTAGATGAATTACACGTCGTGAATGACTTATGTGTGGCTATGGGATTCTAAGCCTATGGATAAACACAATCGTTCCAAAAAGGCCCTCATTCAGCAGCCGAATTTTTGTTCTTTTTATGTTGATGAAGATATGAGTAAAATGTCATCAACGTACTCGTAGATACAACTTACAGTAAGTATGTACAGATGAACTATTTCGACATATTTCTAAAAGTGTAACATTAGAAGGGCTTGGCTGGAGACTTGTTTTTCGTCACGGCATTTTTCTTCTCACGTTTATTGTTCAGCAGTAAAATTGTAGTTAACTTAAGATCTTATTTAAATTTATCTTCACGTACGAGCCTATATCAACTATGATTACTCGATCATTATCTTTTATAGTTACGGTTTCATCTGAAAGAGCTGGTGTAGGTTAGATACCAAGTAATTCATTATTATAGAGTTTGTGCAATTGTGCATATTAAAACGGTAGCTATTTTGTAAAAGAAGAATTCAGCATTGCTGACTTTTTCATATACTTCGCCCACTTTAACGTTAGCTGTAGCATCCTTTAGAACCCTGATAAAGTTAATTATGTAATGCAGATAAATAACCAAAACAGGATTTAAAAAAGTACGTGTGATGAGAGGACGTTGTGGCATAAAAGAAGCTGTAGTGACTAAAATTGAGAAAGGAGTGTTGAGGTTTGGTCATGTAGAGATGATGAATGAACAAAAATTAACGAAATAAATCTACGAGGCGAGGGTAAATAGAAACGTTGGAAGGTGAAGGCCTCGGCAAACGTTTAAAGATCATTTCAGGATGTTCGGAATAAAGGCCTGATCAAGCGTGATTGAAACGATTGATGAGTAAAAAAAGCGAGAGATGTGTGTAAAGATAGTAACAGGTGAAAACAAGTGGTCTCTGTCTACCCCTACTACATAATAGCCTACGGGAAAGATGCTTGATGTTCACGTATAATAACAAAACAGAAAAATAAAACGTGACATTATTTATGCAAAACCACGTGTTCCACTGATTCATTCATAAAAGCATTATTTCAATTTTTGTTATTAAAACTATTAGTACTACCTTATTATGAAACAATTCATTCAACATCCGATTAGAGGTCACGTGACAGGTTGTTGATTAACTATACTTATAAGCCTAGATTACAAAATAGTATTGTAGACTAAGAACTGGCGGTTTGGAACCCTACCTAAAAAGCAACCTGGTTGGCTGGTGCACAATGAAATGGTGAGTCTAAATACAGGGTTGCCTGGGCGCAACCTAGCAGGATTTATACAGTCAACAAAAACCATGTGCACAGTGCATGCAAAAGTAGGGGAGCAGGGGGCAGAGTGAATCAGGGGGCACAGTGGTTATTCATTAATATCTCGCTCGCTATTCATTAAAAACACACACTCACTTCGAACGATTGCATGATCTATCCAATACCCCTCCCTCCCACCGGTCACCGTCACGTTCTCACTGCCAGAGGTCAAGCTGCAGCCGCTCCGCGAAACGTAAGCCACCACTTTTTATTCTTGATGTTATTTTGTGAATCTTTTTGACAAACTTAGCCATTCAAATTGTATATTTGTTTGTTTTTTTACTAATAACCATTTAATGAGCTACGTAAGTCGTGGTTATTCTATTGCGTCACGATTAATTTTAATAGTAGTTTCAGTTATTGTTTCTAATTTGACCATAAGGGGTACAATGAACTAATTTCATGTGGGGCACTGTGGACTGTGATCCATAGTGCCCCATAAATGTATTATTTAACTTAACCTTTCTGTTTAATTGATTCAGGTAAAAATGATAGGTACACAATCGTATGCACCAATGTTAGGTATTGGTGCATACGGAAAAAAAATAAAAAAATGCTGTTTTATGTTTTTCTTAAAATAAATTTTAATTATGATACCTACTAAATGTAAGTATATAATGACTCAAATGCAACAAAAGAGACTAATTTATGCCAATTAAGCACTAAAAAGCTTTAATATGTGATTACCAAGCAAATTGTGTTTTATTTTAATAACACATCAATTAAGTTCAATGTACCCCATATCAATTTTGAAGTAAAATTAAGGTAAATATTCACTGTGCCCCATGGAGATTCACAGTACCCCAAGCCTAAGTCCATAGTGCCCCATAGCTGGGGCACAGTGGACCATTATCCACTTTAAGAAAAATATTCAATTTCTCAGAAACTGTTGCGTTTATTTTTTATTTTTATGTTTTTTTGTATACCTTTAACACCAAGTTACCCCTTGTAAGTAAAATATAAGAACCAGCGTTAAAGATAAATGCAGTAGAGAGCACAAATAAAAAAGTGGTTCACTGTGCCCCCCGCTCCCCTACTTCATTCACTTCGTGCTTCGGAATGTACGCTAAGCCGTTGGCCCATTAGGCGGCTTGAAAACTGGCAAAAGGGTTAATTCAAAATATATCGCAAAGTATAGCACCATAGCAAAAAGAACCGAAAAATGTAGAAAACCTATATATTATTTAATTTAATACAAATTTAGGTTAACGACAGAAGCTCAAGCAAAAGCATAAGTAGTACAAATTTCAATTTTAACAATTATGTTGACAACTTCATAACTTTGACAAAGAAAAATAATAACAGGTGTCGGAAACTGACAAAGAACATTCATTAAAACACCATTCTCGCTTTAAGGGTGGTGTGGAATCCAAGGACGACGATTAAGAAGAAAGCCCCCTAATTAATGGGGATATAATTGCGGATAATGTTAACAGGCCTTATTAAAGGTTCATTAACGTTCTCTAGATGAGACTTTCCAAAAATGACGTCATGTACCTTCTTCACTTTTTTAAAATATTTTATGATTTTAAAGATGTTCCCACGCCGGAGGTGAAAACTCTTAATGACATTCGCAAACATACAGGTTTACGGTAAAATTATGATTTAGACCCTTCTCATGTGAGTTTGATTTTGTTCATGTAAGTAAGTAATTTGCATCTTGTGTTGCCATCTTGAAACAATAATTTCACAAAATTTCTTACTTGTAAAACTGTCAATCACAGTCAGATAGATTCGCTGTAATTGTCAATTTTTAATTAGCGAAATAGAAACTTCTGCAAAAGCCTACCATGTCAAAATAAAAAATTGCTTGCTACCATTGACGTAAGAAAAACTCTGCGCGTAGTTTCCAAAATATTTGCTTGCTACACACTTAATTTAAATCATCTTAACGTGATCAGATTCTATCAAAGCTTTCATTAATCTACCAAAAGATGACACCTATGAAGGGTCAAACGTCAAAACGCTTACCAAATATACAGTACCAATTTACGAATGACCTATATAAAACTACCGGTTGAAATAAAAAGAAACTGTACAACGAAGAAAACAAATACAAACGTACACTGAACAAATCTCATAGAATCGCTTTTCAATAGCCACAAATTGCGCAACGCTCTCATAAAACCCCTTTTCTATAACACATAATTTACGACTTTCCACCAAAGCACACAAAGACGAAACCCACACAAAAACATCACTCACACATTGTCGAAACTTTGTCAGCAGTGACACACACTCACCTATAGTCAAAGTGTGTGGTCCTGTGCATGTGGCGCTCCCAGCTGCAGCATAGACCGGCACAATTCCGTGATCTCTGGGTGATTTAGGTTGATCAGATGCACATACATCTGCTTATGCAAGCTTAGTTCCCCAGAAACTGCCTCGAGCCTTTTCAGCAATGCATCCTTTTCCCTTAGCAACGTTTTCACTTTTTCTTCAACTTCCCTGGAACGCACTTTAGCCTTTTCTCTAGATTTACGAACTGCTATGTTATTGCGTTCGCGTCGTCGTCTGTATTCATCTGTGCCTTTGTCAATAGCTTTTCCTGAGGATCTCCTGGAAGGAGGCTGTTTGTGTTTTAGTAGAGGAGGGAGTAAGGGAGCCCCTAGGGGCGGAAGTGGTGTAAATCCTCCACCATAGGGCGTGCTTACTCCAACAGGTGGTTGTGGGTTGTATTGACCTTGATATGGCGCACATGTTACAGCACGTCTGAAATCATGTGGTTCTGGAGGCTCTTCCTTTATGGGCGGCGCTTGCTCATGTCCCGAATTCGCATTGACTGGAGCCGCATACGACGCTCCAGAATGCACAGGCTGAGGCATATAGGCTAAGGTCGTTCGAGCGAAGGGTCTCTGTTGTGGGGATCGGCCACCAGGAAGTATTTCCTGGAATAAGGCCATCGTCTCCTCACCGCGGAACTGGTCCTCGATGAGGTGTTGCAAATCCAAGCTAATTTCCTGTCCATTGAGCTCGTCCAAATCCGGGGGTGGGAAAGGGGCTCGTTTGTCCTCAGCCGCTTTTTTGAGGTCTGGTTGTGGTGGTGGCGGGGGTGCGCCAGCCGCATCGTACATCTGCGGGGACTCCATACCGCCGCCCGGGCCGAGAACGGGCCCTGCGGCGCCGCCGGCCCGAGTATCCACTTCAGAGCACTAAGTCGCCGTCACTTAACACTCGCGGGGCGGCGTCGCGGGCACGTATGTAGCACAGCACTGTTCAGATCGCGAGCTTAGGTAACACTAAAGAGCGGGACGCGCGTGCGTTGTGTGCGGCGGTCTGGCGCGGACTGACGGCGCGCGCGCTCGTAGCGGCAAGGTTGCCGGAAGGAAGCGGCTGAAGAGGCTGAAAGTTCGCCGCGAGTAAAAGTTTTGTTTAGGGGCTGATAAGATTAAGCCGCGTGCTCCGACGGTCGCTCTTTAATGTGTTCTCTTCTCACATTTATTAAAATTAACAAACTAGTATTTTGATTTCATTGATGCTTCGGTCGTAAGTTAATTAAAATTCGTCATTACTCGGTTGACGATTTTTACTTTATCTGACAGAAGTCACTAAATCTTAGATAATTTACTAATGCAACTGTTTACATAATTAGATCTTTTTGTACAAAAATAAAATGGAAATTAGTTTTGTAAAATAAATTTATTTTATTACAAATACATTTTCATTTAAATGTATGTAATCCTTTTTTGTTACGCAGGTAGAGTTAAAAAAATGCGAGATTTCTGTGGCTAGTATTAGACACAGTTTTTTTTGTTTTCGTGGGATAGCTAAGTTAAATAGGTATAAAAATTATTTGTATCCGTACATTATCTGTAATTCTCTTATAATATATGAAATAATTTTGTGGAAACTCTTTCACAAAATTCCATTATTTTTTATTATTTGATTTAGAAATCATTTTTTTATCTCCAAAAAAATATAGAAAACATGCAATCACAACGTTTAACGCGTGATCCTTATCTAAAGAAAAGTGTTATCGTCACGAACTATGCGCAATATCGATCGAAATATCGATTAGACAGGAGCACCACTATCAGTTAGAGATGTGGCATGGACAGACGTGGTTTTAAAAAATACGCTTTTGATAGCGTGTTCACACGCCTCACACGTGTGGTAAATATTACTTATGTAATTTGAATTGTTTACATTCTGAGTGTAATAGTTTTAAGGGTTCCAAACCAAAATGGTAAAACGGAACCCTTCTTCTTCGTCTGTTTGTCTGTCACACCTGTATATCTCAGCACTCGCTCATGCTATCGACTTGAATTTTAGAATATTTTAAGAAAATGATTGCCTATAGGTATATAGGAAACTTCGGCGCGTGAGTCCGACTCGCACTTTACCGTTTTTTATAATGTTGTGTTTAAATGATAAAACCAAATAAGTTATCCAAAGAAGCATGGATCACAAATTTTGAAAAATCTCCCAAGGTTTGTATACAAACTTTTGATCTAAATATTCTTAATTTTACTCAACTGCCGCGAAGCCCAAAAGGGGGGTAATGTTTTTGACCTGTATGTGTGTCCGTTCCTATGTCCGCTCGTATCTACTCAACTTCTCAACCGATTTTGTTAAATAAACCTTGAACTGTGTTAATTAAAATTATGAAAAAATAAAGTATCGGATTTTCGGGCCCTAATTGAGCATCATGGAAAATTTTTTTTTGTTTGATCCATATTTTGTGCAAAAAGTTGTTTAGTTTTACATTTTGCGATTTGCATTTGGCGCCATGTGGAAAAAAAAAGAAGCGACAATCAAAACCCTTGCGCTCTTTTATATATGTTTGAAGAACAGGCTTGATACAAAAAAACATAAGTCAATTTGAATTAGCCATTTAGAACCGCAGTCTAATCCCTTAGATTTTTCTCTTCTAGATAATCTGATATTTTATAATAACCTTTCTTGTACAATTTTTGCTTGATAACATTTTTGAATTTATCTAACGGTAAACTTTCAATATCAGTGGGCACCTTATTATAGAAGCGTATACATTGACCTTTATAAGATTTTGGAGAGCATTTTCGCGCTAAGAACCTTTCTGTCCCATCTTCCATCGGTTCTCTACATAACAAACATCGTGAATTTTCAAAGTTTCGGTCCCGAAGCCCCGTGATTCTATTCACTAAAACAAGCAACTTTCCCGAAGGAAAAAAATAAAAAAACCGGCCAAGTGCGAGTCGGTTGCATCGAGGGTTCCGTACCACCACATAATCATAATTGTATTAGTTGAAATTTCAGTAAGTTAATGTGCTAGATTTTTGAGTCCGACACGCGCTTGATCGAATTTTATTATTTGTTGTTATTTTATAGCTTATGCACTATAAACATACCAATTTTCAAGTTTGTAAGTGTTCCCGTTTTTAAAATAGAACTAAAACAAAAATCGCCTCCACCACCATCCAACTTGACCCCTCTCTTATATGAATGTTCTTGAAACGGGAGCTCACCACAATTGGTTACCATTAGTTGTTGGAAAAATTGTAATATTTAATTATTTCAGACTTTTCCCATTATTTGTACTGTGTGACCTAGCTTCTTGCCCAATTTCATAATTTTAGGTCAACGGGAACTACCCTGTAGGTTTTGCGTTTTTGCATAAATGTATGGAGATACATACATACATAACATCACGCCTCTTTCCCGTTGGGGTAGGCAGAGACCACAGTCCTCCACCTGCTACGATCTTGACATACTTCCCTTGCTTCCTGTACTTTCATCAATCCTTTCATACATGCTCGTCGGTTTAGGGTACTTTTAACCTGGCCTTTATTCACAACGTCCTGAATTTGGTCCTGGTACGTTCGCCTAGGCCTTCCCCTTCCAACGTTTCCATTCACTCTCGCCTGGTAGATCTCTTTCGTCAATCTTCGTTCATTCATCCTCTCTACATGACCAAACCATCTCAGCATCCCTTTCTCGATTTTGGTCACTACGTCTTCTTTTACGCCGCACCGTTCTCTTATCACACTATTTCTAATCCTGTCACTCAATTTAACACCAATCATACTCCTTAGCGCTCTCATTTCCACTGCATTAATTCTACTTTCATGCTTCTTCTGCCATACCCAGCTTTCACTGCCATACATCAGTGTTGGTACCAAAACTCCCCCATGAACAGCCAAACGAGCCTTGTGAGACACCTTCTGACTCCTCATAAAGGCGTGCAGGGCACCATTCACCATGTTTCCAGCATTCACTCTTCTTTCAATATCACTTTCACACTTTCCATCTCTCGTAAACTTTGAGCCCAGATACACAAACTCCTTCACTTGTTCGACTTGTTCTCCATCTATTAATATAGTACACTCTGTCATACATTCTTCTCTTTCAAGTACCATTACTTTAGTCTTGCTTACATTTACTTTCATTCTTTTCCTGTCCAAAGCCACATTCATCATTGTTACCATCTCCTGCAACTCGTCAGCAGATGACGCAAGTACAACTTGGTCATCAGCGTAGAGAAGACATTTGATGAGTAACTCATTCATTCTCAGTCCACACATACTCTCTTTCAGATCAATCAAACAATTATCCATGAACAGGTTGAACAGCCAAGGTGACGCTACACATCCCTGCCTAACACCTTTTTCGATGCTAAACCATTCAGTGTACGCCCCGTTTATTCTGACACAAGCACTGGAATCCTCAAAGAGAGATTTCAGTGCTTGAATCAGATGACCGTTTACCCCATACATAGACAATGCTGACCACAATTCATTCCTCACCACTCGGTCATAGGCCTTTTCCAAATCCACGAACGCGCAGTAGACTTTTTGGTTTTTAGCCAAAAACTTTTCAGCTATGCACCGCAAGGAAAAGACCTGATCTGTACATCCCATTCCCTTTCTAAATCCCGCTTGTACATCCCATATTTTATCGTCAGTATCTTTCATCACTCTTTCAATCAAAACCTTTGCATACAGTTTGCCGACGACACTGAGAAGGCTTATCCCGCGATAATTTTTGCAGTCTTGTTGTGACCCTTTTCCCTTGTACAGCGGCACAATCACAGCCTTGCACCAGTCACCTGGTACTTTGCCGTTCGTCCAACACAAGTTGAAAAGGCGATACAACTGACTAGCCACAATGCCTCGCCCAGCCTTCAACATCTCGACCGACACTCTATCATACCCAGCTGCTTTACCTGATTTCATACTTTTCATCGCTTTCATAATCTCATCCATACTTATCTCACTTACACAATTCTCCTCTTCATTCTCATTCATTTCCACAGAAGACCTAGGTTCGCTGGCCTCTGCTTTTTCTCTCTCAAACAGACTTTCAAAATATTCCTTCCACCTCCTCAGAACACATTCTTCACCTTTTATAATACTTCCATCCTGGCTTCTGATTTTACTCAGCTCCGATGTTCCAAACTTTCCTCGGGCTGTCCGTATGGATTTCCAGAAAAACTTTTGGTTGGACTGGAAATCTTCAGTAAGCCTTCTGTCAAACTCATCCTTACACTCCTCTTTCTTTCTCTCAACAACTTCCTTAACAATACCTTTCGCTCTTTTATATACCTTTCTTGCTACACTTACGTCATCACTTGTTGCCCTCTGCATTCTTTGGTTAACTTTTACTGCTACCCAATCTGACCATGCTTTCTTCTTCTCACAAACAGCTGCCTGTACACTTTTATCCATCCACATATTCTTCTTCTTTCCACACTTTCTCCTTTTTGACACCCCACAAACATTGACAGCTATACCTACTACTCCATCTTTAAATTCATTCCACAAACGTTCAATATCATTTACTTCATCCAGGTTCTCAAATCTTTCACTCAAGCCTTTCAAGTATTCTTTTCTGACATCCTCCTCTTGCAATCTCTCTACTTTGATACGTTCTAGAACGCTCGTCTGCTCTTGTGGTCTATGCCGCCACCGGTTAAATAGACCACCAATTCGGGTTACAACCAGGTGGTGGTCTGTGTCGATGGCGGCTCCACGATATGCGCGAGCGTCCAGAACTCTTTTTCTCAATCTTTCATCCACAACTACAAAATCGATCATACTTCTCGCATTACCCTCCTCTCTTGTACACTTCTTGTCTACATATGGATCCTTTTGTGGTCAAACATAGTGTTTGCCACAAAAAGACTCCATTCCAAACATATCTCAAGCAAACTTATTCCATTATCATTCACACGTTCATCACCAAACTTACCAACAACTCTTTCATAACCGTCACGCTTTCTTCCTACCCATCCATTAAAATAACCTAGCATGATAACTCGTTCATTCTGATCACATTTCTCTAACGTGTCTCTCATATTTTCCCAAAACTCATCTGTTTCTTTCTGGGCTTTCAGGGACTTTCGCGAACCAATATTCGTTGGTGCATATGCACCTAGAACAAAAATTCGGGTCAGTCCGACTTTCAGTCTGACCCAGATGAGTCTTGGGCTCACACACTCGACTTCTTTCACGCACTCTACCATTCTTCCGGAAAGTATGACACCGACTCCCTGACAGCCTCTGCTGGTACTGGGAACACCAGACCAGTACGCTGTGTAAGGGCCGTAAATTAATGTATGGAGATGAGGACATAAAATGCCATATCTTTTGATTGCGTCGTTGTAAAAAATTAAAATTTTCAGATCTTGTGTGGTTCATGGACCTTAATATTCGTTATCAATTTCAACCTGATACCTCTTCTCGTTCGTGAGAAAAAGGGTCTTGACAGACAGACAGACAGACAAACAACAAAGTGATCCTATAAGGGTTCCGTTTTTTTTATTTTGAGGTACGGAACCCTAAAAAAGAGTAGTATTTCCACCTACGTTCCTTCGGGAAAGTTCATGAATTTCATGTTCTGAATCTGCAGTTTCTGTCTTCAGAAGATGTTTTTGTACACCCTTGTATAAATACAAAAAACAATGAGGTACGAACGGTTTTTTCACTTTTCTCGTTTATTACCGACACATTTTACAGCTATGTCAAAAGCAATCGTCTAAAGCTGTCAGAAAAAACAAGTTTGTAAAACAATGTTATTCTTTCCGTCAAATATACTCAGGTTTAAAATGATTGCTAAGCGTTGGAACAAACCACAGAGCTATGCGTCTTGCTCTACATCTTGCAAGCCCATCTCTTTACTGTGATCTTGCTCTTGGGGGGGTGCGCGCGCAGGCGGAGTGGCCCTATCGTTGTTCTGTGGAACAAACAAAAAAAAAAACACATTGCCAATAATAAGTTTTGATGTACAGAATTTTATAATTTACACCTGTACAAATTTTTGTTGTAAAACGTTTGTACCAGAATGATTCGTCATCATTTTTCGAGCATTGGTGCATTTCTAATAAAACATTGAGTAATTTAATGCAAATCGGATGCATCGGTATATTAAAAATATTTATGTCAGTTACCGCCAGTTGCACAAAACGTTTTTTAAGTTAAAGCTCCTTTAAGTCTATTGCTGTTTCTTTTTGTTTTGTTGACAAAGAAAGTGACAACAATAGATTTAACAGAGATTTAACTTTTATAGATTCTTTTTGAAACTGGCTGACTTATTTACTCAAGTTAGTGTTCTAATGCAGAAATTTTTAAATTATACTTTTATAAAAAAAAATACCAAAGATTTAGTGCAGCGATATACCTGCGGAAACTCTGAGGCGGAACGTTAGGCGACGCATCTGTCCGTCAAGTCTGATGTGGTAGAGCAGAATTTCGGCGTGACATTTGTTTTGTAGTTGCAGATCGTTTCGACGCAGATATTCCGATCTAGTGCGTACTTGACGGAAAGATTCGTTAAGTATAAGTTCCGATGCGTACCAAATTCTCGGTTCGACAATTTTATATCTGTAGTTGCATTATTTACAATACTATTAACAAAGTTCTAAATATTTGTAAGCCTAATAAGTTCGAGGTTAAAAAGAAATTGTCTAGTTGGCTCCAAAATCTCAGTTATGATGACACTGAAAGGCTTTTACCAAATTGTAATCAATATTAATAATTTATTCTCCATACACACACTCTTACTCACCCATACTCACACACTTACACACGCATTCACACACACTTACACACACATTCACACATGCACTTTCAAATTACCCTAATACATATTGTTTGACAATGTTTGTTTATAGTCAGTATCCTAGTATTACTCTACTCAAATAAATTGCTGTTACTGGTTAATTACACTACATTAAATAGCTCCTAGTAGAACACTGACTCTCAAAATACAGGCTTTAGAATCAGGCTTAGCTTGGGAATCAGGGTTTAGCAATTAATTTGTACACCACTTGTGTAATAACCACTGTACTGCTTAAGTTTACTTTGCTGATGTACAAATCCATTGAAATAAATAAATATTTAATTTAATTTAATTTAATTGCCGCTGGCGTGTCACTATCACTACGCACGTCAGTTTACTATTAACTAAAAATATTGGGGGACGTTTCACACAAGGTCATCTGATCCCAAACTAGGCAAAGCCTGTACTATGGGTACCAGAGACTGATATACATACATAAATAGATAAATAACACTCAGACACAGAACAAACACTTGTGTTCATCTCATTTGCTCTGGGCGGGGATGGAACCCGCGGCCCACAGCGTGTGAGGCAGGATCACTACCAACCACACCAACGGGCTTGTCAACTAACTCGTGGCTACACTTAAATCTTTATATTACTAGCCTTATTCCGAAAGAACTAAAGTAACTGACACAGCCCTGAGAATCGCTAAACTAAAGTGGCAGTGGGCAGGGCACATCGCAAGAAGAACCGATGGCCGATGGGGCATAAGGGTTCTAGAGTAGCGACCACGTACCGGAAGACGAAGCGTTGGCAGGCCCCCCACAAGACGATCTGGTAAAGGTCGCGGGAAGCCGCTGGATGCGAGCAGCACAGGACCGGTCGTCATGGAGATCTTTAGGGGAGACCTATGTCTAGCAGTGGACGTCTTTCGGCTGATATGATGATTCTGTTTATATACAGGTGCACCGAAAACTGAAAGGGCATGTTCAGGCAACGAAACTGAACAACTTTCCCAAGAAACATTTTTGGTAAATGAAAAAAAAAATTGACTTCTCCATAGAAACTGTTCGACCAGAGTGAGCAATTTGTATGGAGAAGTCAAATTTGGAAAGTTGTTCAGTTTCATTGACTGAACATGCCCTTTCAGTTTTCGGTACACCGTCCCTTACACCCTGTATAGGCGGCTACCTAACCTAGGAGATTTGTCGAAGGCACAAATTTTTACACAGAGCGACTGCAATCTGACATCCGTTCTCTTAGTGCAACAAATCGTAAATTAGGATTTGCCAGGTTAGGTTAGGTTAGGTTGGTCAACCTGGCTGTCAGAATTTTTGAACCGCAAAATGACCTCTGTCTTGGCTAAGCGACTACAAACAGTAACTTTAGCCGATACCAAAGGCTTGACATGCCTTCCGAAGCACGGAAATAGAACCCATCTGGGTTCTGACCACGGCCAATTTTGCTGAACTTTGGGATCGAAAAGAAAGAGTTAGTCCCAAAAGTAAAAAAATCTGATCATTCTTAACTTTCATTGACCATAGCGTTATTTTAGTAGACTAAAGAAAAATAATATTTTTATCTTCCGATAAAAATTCGATCAAGTTAATTTTTTTTCGCATTTCGACCTACTTTGTCAGGTTTACTTGCATCCGTCAGTAATATATGGGATGTAAGGGACAGCCTTCCGAATATTGATAGGGTTTGATCAGTCAATAAAACTGAACAACTTTCAGCGAATAAAACTTTCTGGAAATGAAAAATAAAATTCGGCCTCTCCATACGAAATTGCATTCGTGATGGGACAGTTTGTATGAAGAAGCCGATTTATTTTCACATTTCCTGAAACATTTGTTTGCTGAAAGTTGTTCAGTTACGTTGACTGATTATGCCCTTTGAGTATTCGGAAGGCTGTCCCTTACACCCGGTATTATACCTTTTTGTTGAACGTCATTACAGCAGGAAATTCTAGAAAAATAATAGGCTAGTCTAGTGGAATTCCAGCGGCTAGAATAGGGCAGCACGCTAGCTAATACAGTTACTAGGGCTCTTGCTGGTAAGTAGAGGGGGTGCGGTGAGCGGCCGTGCTGTGATGCAATGCGCTTGCGTTGTATAGTGTGAATAGTGTGAATTGGCAATGGAGGCTTCTTATTTAGTAAACTATAGGTAAATTAACAATTATACGTATATCACCTCTGACTTCGGAAACCCTGCACCGTATTAAACGACCATGCAAAACAATGTACAACATCAATCAAACAACGTCGCCTTATAAAAATAAGTGACAGTGGAAAATAAGCATACAATATATCAAGCGGCATTTAACCAGAGAAGTATTTAGCAAGTTAAAAACTTCGACTTGCTATACTCACGATAAGTCTCATAAGATAACTAACTAACAAGCAAGGCCAAAATAAATAAATATTTGAAGACATTTTATAGAAGATCATTTTAAAAAAGCCTAAGTTGTTGATGCATTTACAAGCATTGCATGCAAAGTGGCTAATTTTTATTTACTGACTGATCAAATCGTCTGGTTAAGAATAATTAAAACACAAAAAATAATAACAAAGGATTAACGAAACTTCAATGCTTCTATTACATTTTTATTTGCAGTCTGTGCTGTGCCTCACGGTTTAACTTTCGATTTCAATCGGCACAACGCAGCAGCCAATTCGCACAGGCCCCACGTCTCAATGAGTGGGTAAGTAGGTAAGCGACAGCAGAAAGTGGTTGCGAAGTGACGCAACCGCGCCGGTAACCCAGTGGCGTGCCGTACCAGACGGACAGTGGTCACCGGCTAAAGTCCACCTCCACCATCTACCACGAGCCAACTTCTTCATCTTATGATGTCCTATTCAATCGGGAGTCAGCGACTACCTTCGTAAAGCTCAATATTTACTAGCAATGGGCTGGCTCTTTACCTAAAGCCGCTGCCACACCTTCCTTAATTCAAAGACTGATTCGGCATACATTGCTGGTTGAAGTGACAATACTGGAATTAACAGAACTAAGCCTGCCAGCAAAGTATGCCGAATTATTCTTTGAATTTAGGAAGGTTATTCACAGAGAAGAATCCTATTCACTCGCGTCTTACTCATATCTCATCTTTTATATTGCTTCACTCCTTAAAGAAGTCAGGCCATTTAAACCCCTTGCTTTTTAATCATCACCGTAAATCATCAGCTGCAACTCTCACGTCGAGTAGCATTAAAAAAAAAAGACAGATTTTTGTAGGATTTTATTCAGCTAGTACAAACCTTGCCATCTGCCCAATCTGACAGACCAAAGACTTTACAATTTACTAAGTATTTGCCCGTATATTGAGTGTGTCCACTGTGTCCAGTCTCATAATCTGAGTATAAACCTTATCGTGTTTCGTTTCACATAAAACTGTTCAGCCCAGAAAATCAGACAACTTTACTAGGTAATGCTTCTAAAGCCATTTCACCTCTAGTAGATGTAGGCGTAATAAAATGCAGTCATGTATGTGATCCGGTCAGTGGAACCGGTAGGGTACCAGTATATCAATTGATACCTACCTGCCTACTTGGTCTTGGTGACTTCAATAGCCGCATAAGAATTACTTATGTCATCTAAACACACAATCTGCGTCTACAGCATCGTCTGATCCGATCTAGGACAGGTACTAGTTATAATGGAATATACTGGGTCCCTTTTAGACTATTGGCCAAATAGTTTTTTATAGGAACATCAACCTGAACAAATTCCCTGCATCATTGCTCTAATGAGTGTCATACTACAGGATGAAATTGAAAACATTCGACAAATTTTGAGATTGATTTCAGCCTGCGAAACTGAACAATTTTCGCCTAGGAACATAGGTCATCGGACGAAAAAAAGTTTTACTCTTTCATAGTCAGTCAGCTGACCATACATTTTGTATGGGAGATCGTTTTTTTTTACGTATAACGATCTATGTGCCTTGGGGAAAGTTGTTCAGTTGCGTGGTCTGAACTCAATCTCAAAATTTGTCGAATGTTTTCAAATTCTGCCTGTAAATTATAAACAAAAGGAACATTGCTTCATCTTAATTCTGCTGTAATATCTAACACCGTGTTCATTCTCGTCTGGATTTTATATAGTTTTTAGACTGTTTGTTGTCTGTCTACTCGAAATAAATCGCGGAGGTAGATAAGGCGTTGCATACCAAAAAGATTCCTAACATCCAAAACTGCCGCTTGATTTGGTCCAATGTTTCGCTTTCATACCCAAATCTGGATATTACTAATCATTTTCCTTCTATAGCTCCTATACTGAGACTCCCCACCTACCAGGCATGCAGACAACCGAGTAGGTCGCTCAGTGCGTTGATGATTAGCCATAGCCGGCACAAAGCTCGCGGCCTCAGAAATAGTGATGTTACTCATCCTTGCATCTGTATCCGCAATCGTAAGATTTTGCAACTTTATATTACCTTCGTCTACATTATAGCAAGCAAGAACAGTGCTCGGAAGGAAAACTCAGTAAAAAAACGTCCCGGAGGTAAAGAAGCTCGGAGGGAAGACTCCGTAGAAGAGATTCTAGAGAGAAGATGGACACGGAGGGAAGGGTCCGTAGAAGAGGTCCTGGAGGGAAGAGTGCTCTAAAGGAGGACTCCGTAGAAGAAGTCCCAGAGGGAATAGGGCTTTGAGGGAAGACTCCGTAGAAGAGATCTCGGCGTTGAAGACTACGAGAGGGCTCGGAGGGCGAACTCTGTGAGGAGTGTATCAAAAGAGAACTCACTTGCTATGGTACTAGACTAACAAGAGATGAGTGCCATGTAACTGTACTAAATGTATGGAAGCTAGAAACATTGAATTTTCGGATAGATCCAGTTTATTCTGTAACCTATTTTTGATACCGTTTGATAGAGCTCTTGAATCACTTTCAGGATTAGTAACCAGTTTTTCAATAGCTTGAATAATTAAGAAATAATTGCGTGAGATCACATATCGTTTCCACTCTATACAGCGTGAATTTGTGTTGGTTTCGCACCCGAAGCCCAGTGATTCTACTCATGATTACAAGCAACTTTCCCAAAGAAAAAATTTTTTTACTCGTAAAATTTTTTTCGCTTCTCCATAGTAAAGTGGTCACGTGATCGACTCATTTTGTATGGGGAGGCGAAAAATTTTTTTCGAGTAAAAAATTTTTTTCTTTGGGAAAGTTGCTTGTTTTCATGAGCAGAATCACTGGGCTTCGGGTGCGAAACCAACACAAATTCACGCTGTATAGGACGTGTAAAACTCCGCGTCCGCCCAAGCACAGCACAACAGAACTCAGCTCGCGAAAGTGAGAGTGGGTCGGTTGCGTAACAACGCCGACTCATGCCGCCCTGGTACCGGCGACGCCTAGATTCATGGATGTTTATAGTTTAAAAGGTTGGGTGATGAGGTTGCCGGGTTCTTGAAGAGTTAAGGTCTATCTAAAGTAATTTTAATAACTACCTGACAGACAAGGCCTATCCTGAACCGATGGGTCTTTTTTTGTCTAAAAGCATTGTACAGGGTGTTAAGGTAAACACTGTAATCCTTGATACTGTGCATTCAGACTATTTCAGACCATGAAATGGATCAATTTTCCCTAATCAATTACGTCGAAAACAAATAAATAAAATTGACCTGCAATAGAAACTGCACCGTGCTTGCGAATTTTGTATGGAAAATGAAAATTTTTTTTCGTATTTCGACCTATGTTCTTAGGCAAAGTTCATGGTCTAAATGCACAGTTTAAAAGATTACTGTGTTTCCCTAAGGAACATAGGTATACCCGACAAAATGTAATAAACATTGAAAGATATGAATTTTCCCTTGTTCTTGTAGTAATTTTCATTAGCACTTCTATTGCAACAACTTTACAGGGTGTCACACGTACCTGTAACAATTTCTGTAAAACATCGAAATGACTGTGACATGCAATAAAGGGATTTCCAAAATTTCATTGTATGAAGAAGCCAATCCAGGGATTTTTTTTATGAAAGTTCGGGAAAAAATCAAAAATACCATACATAGACAAACATCTTATTTACTGCTAGATACTGACCTACACTCGGACAAGGAACAGTACAGAAACTTTAATCTTAATATCGTGAAGTAGTAAAGTGTTCGAGAGTAGGAATACCATCCCCCCTATCACCGCGTGGGCTGGCCCAGCCGACATACTTTCGCTTGCCTCGATGTCGGCGCCTTATTCTACCTTACCGATGTTATGACCGCTTCATACTATAAACTTACCATTTCAAAAACGAAATTAAATAGCTTCATAGTATAGTATCATCGTTGATATAACCTTAACCCGGTCTCTGGAATGATCTGCCAACTGAGATTCATCACTCCAAGTCACTACCTATTTTTAAAACTAAACTGCATAACTTCTTACTTGATAAAATTGTACCTTAGTTTGCAACTGAGTTTGTATATATTTATATGTTATCTATATATTTTAAATTTATATTTTTATACGTATTTTTTTATTTATTTGTGTAGATTTTGTTTTTATTGTACTTACATTAAATATTATCTATATATTGGCATTGTCACACTATTACAGTTACTATTTACATTTTCCTAAAAGCAACTAAGGTTGTCTGGAAGAGATCGCTTTAAGCGATAAGACCGCCTTTGTCCACCCTAGTTTCAAGAGTCTCTTGTGTGACAATAAAGAATTTATCTATCTATCTTATCCCGATTTACGGAATCGGCTGCCTAATCTAGTCGTAGACTATCTGATATTCGCATCTGAGAGCAAAACAGACAAAAGAAATTACCTACTATAGTCGAAATAATATAGCTTGATTAGAATGACAGCAGGAAGAACTATGCGTGAGAGCAGGTCGGATCTATACTTGTCTCTGTCGCTCCAATATGTAGTGCATCGCTCCGTCCTGCTCTAACACTTCTGTCATTCTTATCAAGCTACATTATTCCAACTATAGTATGACATCTCTCATCATAGCATCCCATGAAACGTCCACTGTAAGACAGGGGGGTCTTCAGTGGACGTTTCCCCTCCAGAACTCCAGCAAAAACGCGTGGAACTTTGACGGGTCCACGCTTGTAAGCTTTGCGGCTGACGACCGCTGTTGCTGGTGACCGCAGTATGTAAGATGGTACGATACCCAGAGAGACGCTGCTGCCCATCCTCCGGTTTATCCCTTAGTCGCCTCTTACGACACCCACTGGTGGAGATAAGTTGTACTATTCTTTGCAGCCACCACACGGACGTACATCTCTACTATTTTAAAATTGTAAATTGATTTTGTCTGTATATTGAACAAATTCATAAAAAACTATCAGGTTAATATTTTGATTGACACTGATTGTGGACTTTTTGTTTGTTTGTTTGTTTATTTGTTCGAGCATCACGCAAAAACTACTGAAACGATTTTAATGAAACTTTTTTGTTTTATAGCTAATACTAGTTTGACTTATACTTATATTAAACACTGGTATTCTTTAACCTACAGACGAAGTCGCGGGCATAAGCTAGTATTAACATAATTTTCATCGAGTAACGTAAATCAAATATTATATAACCTTTATAAGAGCCATATAAGACTAATTTCAATATGACATGGTTTTATTAACAGCTTCACTCGTCTAAAAGGAATGGATGAATAACACTTTTATTTATTGCACATAAAATAAAAAACATTGACAACAAACGAGCTCAGAACAATAGTAAAGTATACAGGGTCATTGGTAAATATTTATTTATTTATTTATTGTACACAAATATAAATATCTGCTAACTGCTCAGGTAAGGTTGTTGCTCTACCCTAAGAGTATATAATCACGCTCTACCAATTAAACAAAACACTTTTTTCCTGAGGTATAGGTCGAGAAATGCAAAAAAAATTCTCCTATAAAAACTGTCACCCGATAACGCATTTTGTATGCAAGGTCGAAAAACTTTTTATATTTCGACCTATTATGTTCTTTAGGGAAAGATGTTCAGTTTCATGGGTAAAGAGAGCAACCACTTGAGAGGTTAACAGACATTTACCAAACGTAATTATTTATATAAATAAATACTTACGTTTTTAATTCCATTTTACCGAGTTGGCCACCTTGAGGGTTTTTTGAGGGTTTAGTAGGCACTCAACAGCACATCAGTAGAAACACTTTTGGACCTTATGTCGTAGTCATAAAGTTGAAAAAGTTTCTACCGATGTGCGGTTGACCGTACTAGTCGACCGTTGTACTCCTCACCCCGCCTTCATCGCCGCGCACCCCTAGTGACCAAGTAGTGTGTGCCGTTGATACTGTCAACTATCAAATGTCATGCGCCTAATTGTAGCGGTCGGCTAGTAGTTAGTTTGCCAGATTAGAGGTAGACCTGACCGTAAAAGTTTTAAAACCGCCAAATGGCCTCTGACTTGTAGTACTGTTTACTATCAGTGACAGACCCTTCCGAAGCGCGAAAAACGCTCGAAATGTTTTATCAACAGCTGTCGCCAAAACTAGGTGGTTTTGACCTCTTCAAAGAAAAAGTAACTATAAAATGATTAAACGAAGTGATAACCATTTTCGATTTGAGTTTAAGTTTGGTTCTCAGCACTTGTCGCCTGCCGTTTATGTTCCAATGTTGGTTTTGGGTTCCTACTTAAATCTGGATAAGATACTATTAAAATACTTTTTTGATAAAATCCCGGAGTATGAACTTGAACATTCTATTTAGTTTATCATATCATCATAATTTTAATTCAGTTATATTTTTTCTTAAGAACACACTTAATTATACTTATCTTTGGTTAATAGATGTAAGTAGATATTTTTCCTATGTACCCAATGCAATACGAGTATTCATCATCATCATATCAGCCGTAAGATTTCCTCTGCTGGACATACTTAGATGAAAAATAACTAGCAGTAATAGTTGGTTAGATATACAACACAATAATACTAATCGGTAACCTCCTCAATTATTACAAACCCCGCTTCTTGGTTAAGGCCCTTGGAGTGGGTATATTCTCACAAAAGTAGAGAAAAAAAAAACAGAATAATAATAATAATATCGCCCATATGATCGTCTCTTATATGTGAATTATCTAAAGTATGCGTTTGTGCAACTGAGAAAAAATGCTGGTCGCTATGAGTCGAGGTGTAATTAAGTAGGCATCAAGTTTATTTACATTGTTATTTATATATAAAGTTAAGCTACGAGTAAGACGAGTAGCTACGTGTAAATTGTTTTAATTAATTTAGACACGCGTTTTATTCGCGTCTCACTTCACTACGGATCGGAAAAGCACAGCACTTTTTATCTTATTTCTATTATTTGAATCTGCACACAAAAGTGCTTTTTATTCACTAGCGTGAAAAACAAACTACCTTTTACGAAAGTTTACTTTTTGTGTAAGTAATAACAAGAAAAGATCAATTTTAGTTAAAATACGTCTCTAACTAGACGCCTCACGGGTTGAGAGAAATACACAAATGTGTGGAAAATAAACACTCTTTTTTTGGGAGATATTTTTAGTGCGGTATTTGTTTATTAATAAACAATAAAAAACATGCTAATTTCTTCCACACATAAATTACATCATATTTAACTCATAACATAATGTAGTTCATATATATAATTGTAATCGGTTTCCCACAATAGGCAATGAAATTTAGTATAAGGGGGGAAAAGCCGATCTAGCTAGGTCTCATGTTTGGGAATATTCGTTTTCTACGTTTTTTTGAGCATTTCTTGAAAATAGCGCTTTCAGAAACCCTACAGCACCATCTGTTAGTAGGTTTTAGATAAGATTAAACAGAGAAAGCTCGGTCGCCCATTACATAAGTAGATTATTGGCATGAAGAAGAAGACTGGATTCTTCCACCTACGATAGCATTGTTTCGATCATACGACACCCAAGGCCGCCTTGCAGGTCACTATGTTACAAACTATTGACCAACTTCTATTCTATACTAATACTACGAATGGAGTATAAACTTGGTCTGATTGTATGTTAATTGCGTGTCTGTCTTTTTGTTTTGATGACTCTTATTTTTTTTTACTAAGGTAAGTGGCGAGTACACTTTTTCTTTTTATCGTTTGCATTACATCCAGCCAGGATCAAGCTTGACCCGGACAAGCCGGATGTAAAAAGGCACTAAAATTATCTAAGGATGCACTAGGGCAGGAAAGTTCACGACTGACCGATTTAACAGTCTTGAGCTAGTATAGGATGAGGAGGAGAAGAAGGCAGGTTAGTGTATCGGACGTCTGTGACATGGCTCATTAACGACTACATCAGTAGATAGTAGTGCGGACCAACGGCTTAACGTGCCTTTTGAAGCACGGAATCATCTAACTTTTCGAACAATCAGGTGATTCATCCTATAGTGTCCTAATACCAAACTGGGGAGTTCACACAAAGGAATTTTTGTTTGACAGTGTCCCAACCGGGAATCGAACCCAGAACCTCCGGATCGAGAGCCGAACCCTCTAACCACTAGACCAAGAAGGCTGTTAAATGTGAGTCAATGTGGTGAAGGTGTTGTTAAAGGCGACTGGACACAAGAAAGAGCAGCGTGCATGCCGCAACGCTAACAAGCGTAGTGACAAGGGTAAATTCTTTCAAAGTGTAGTACGCATTTCTGCTGAAAAAAATTCAGGGGAGCTCCCTCTCCATGGTCTTTTTAGTTTTTATGATTGTGTGTGATGAGGAGTTTTGTTTGTGCTTTTGCGTTGCGGTGGAGTATGTGTCTTCTTCGCCATCTGTGTCACTTACTTCTAAGGGTCAAGTAAGTACACTTTTTTCCCTTTTACATTTAGTCAACCTAGTTTTATAGTAAGCACATTTAGCCCAATAGCGAGCCCAACTAACGTAAACTCACAAGCATCAATGTATAACATACGGCGTGTAACGGCAAAGTGTGATAATACTAAAGGGTGTGAATATGCCTATGAAACTGAACAACTTTTCCCAAGGAACAAAGGTCATAGAACAAAATACATTTTTGACCTCCTAATACTCCACTTTGTATAGGAGGTCAAATTTGGTTCTTCGTATATGTTCCTTAGGAAAAGTAGTTCAGTATCTCACAGTATTATCACACTTTTCTGTTACACGTTGTTTACATTCTCATAAAAAAACCGGCCAAGTGCGAGTCGGACTCGCGCACCGAGGGATCCGTACCACCACTACAAATAATCATAGTTGTATTAGTTGAAATTTCAGTAAGTTAATGTGCTAGATTTTTTGAGTCCGGCACGCGCTTGACCAAATTTTATTATTTGTTGTAATTTAATAGCTTATGCACTATAAATATACCAATTTTCAAGTTTGTAAGTGTTCCCGTTTTTAAAATAAAACTAAAACAAAAATCGCCTCCACGACCATCCTACTTGACCCCTCTCTTATATGAATGTTCTTGATACGGGAGCTCACCACAATTGGTTACCATTAGTTGTGAGAAAAGTTGTAATATTTAATGATTTCAGACTTTTCCCTTTATTTGTACTGTGAGACCTAGCTTCTTCCCAAATTTCATAATTTTAGGTCAACGGGACCCCCTATAGGTTTTGCTTTAGTGCATAAATGTATGGAGATGAGGACATAAAATGCCATATCCTTTGATTGCGTCGTTGTAAAAAATTGAAATTTGTAGAACTTGTGTGGTTCATGGGCCCTAATATATGGTATTAATTTCAACCTGATACCTCTACCCGTTCGTGAGATAAAGGGTCTTGACAGACAGACAGACAGACGGACAACAAAGTGATCCTATAAGGGTTCCGTTTTTTTTCTTTTGAGGTACGGAAACCTAAAAAGAAACTAATTGTATTGTGTCTTAATAATTATATAGTGTTGAAATTTTTATATTTACACTATTTCCAAAATGTGGAAATGTATGTATTAATGCCCAAATTTTAATGTGACATGGCGAACGTACCAAGACCAAATTCAGGACGTTCTGAATAAAGGCCAGGTTAAAAGTACACTAAACCGACGAGCGTGTATGAAAGGATTGATGAAAGTTCAGGATAAGGGAAGTATGTCAAGATCGTAGCATGTGGAGAACTGTGATCTCTGCCTACCCCGACGGGAACAAGGCGTGATATGTATGTATGCATGTAATGGCCGTGACTCTACCAAGAGCTTATACGACTTGGCCACGACCTTGCCTTTTTTCATTGCACTATGCGTTTGATGCCTTGGGCGGCTCAAGAACTCTGACACCAGCGTTTGTGAGGTCGGTCATCGACCTTACAACCCACGCGATTAGTGATGATCTTACTAAAAAATTACTAGAGTGTGACATATTAACATAGTTAGGATACTTAGGATTGAGTACGTAAAACGTAAATACACATTATTTAACCATCATAAGAGCCGTATAAGACTAATTTGCATACGGCATGGTTTCATAACACTAATAATAGATAGAGATTATTTTTTAGCTTTACTCGTCATTCGTCATCGTTATATCGTCCTGTAAGATCGATGACCGACCTCGCAAACCCTGGTGTCAGAGTAATTTAGCCGCCAAAAGTCTCTGACATGGTTCTTTAACGACTACTTTTGTTGGCCGAGGCGGGAACATGCCTTCCAAATAAGGGAATCCACCTTTTTTTCTTATCGTTTGAGCTAGTATAAGATGAGGAGGAGAAGAAGGCAGGTTAGTGTATCGGAGGTCTCTGACATGGCTCATTAACGACTACAAAAGTAGATAGTAGTGCGGACCAACAACGGCTTAACGTGCCTTTCGAAGCACGGAATCATCTATCTTTTCGGACAACCAGCTTATTCATTCTGCAATGTCCAACCCAGACTGAGGAAGTCTCGCAAAGTGATTTTGTTTGACAGTGTCCTGGAATCGAACCCAGAACCTCCGGAGAGCCGAACGCTCTGTCCACTAGGCCACAGAGGCTATAACTTTACTCGCCTATAAGGATCTTTGATATGTCTTTACAAATCTTTTAGGTGGTCGCTTTAGTCCAAAGAAGCAAGAAGGTCCAACTTCTTTGCTCTTTCTATCTTCCACAAAATGTGACAAGAAGAACGGGATAAAAAGTTTTTGCTTACGAGTACATTGAAAAGTTTTAGAACCAAAATTAATTTGTTTAGTTTCGTGGTACAGCATTGGTAGACCTGAGAGGTTTACGGTGATATTCTTAAGACGCTATGGCTGTGACTTTTAATTAGTTCCTCGTAGCATAGGATATGCATGTAGTCGTAATTAAAAACAACTTGCCCGAAGTAACATGGGTTGAAAAACAAAATCTTTTTTTGGCCTTTTATCGCAGAGTACTATACAGGGTGTTAATTTAATTGCGTGCCATAGCTTAAGGGGTGGTTCAGTAACGATAGAGGAATCCAAAAAAAATATTTAAAAAAATCCTACTTAAAAAAAATTAAACTCCATTGAAACTAATCTGACGCGACGCGGAGAGCAATCACCTTGAGCACCGCGCTATCCTAAGCGCTCGAAAGAGTTTCAGTTATGTATTGCCTACCTTATCCACTGATACTGTGCACCACTACTGGTGCTCCTTCCGGGTCATTGCCCTCCGCGGTAGTTAAGTTTCAATGGAGTTTAATTTTTTTTAAGTAGGATTTTTTTAAATATTTTTTTTGGATTCCTCTATCGTTACTGAACCACCCCTTAAGCTATGGCACGCAATTAAATTAACACCCTGTATAGTACTCTGCGATAAAAGGCCAAAAAAAGATTTTGTTTTTCAACCCATGTTACTTCGGGCAAGTTGTTTTTAATTACGACTACATGCATATCCTATGCTACGAGGAACTAATTAAAAGTCACAGCCATAGCGTCTTAAGAATATCACCGTAAACCTCTCAGGTCTACCAATGCTGTACCACGAAACTAAACAAATTAATTTTGGTTCTAAAACTTTTCAATGTACTCGTAAGCAAAAACTTTTTATCCCGTTCTTCTTGTCACATTTTGTGGAAGATAGAAAGAGCAAAGAAGTTGGACCTTCTTGCTTCTTTGGACTAAAGCGACCACCTAAAAGATTTGTAAAGACATATCAAAGATCCTTATAGGCGAGTAAAGTTATAGCCTCTGTGGCCTAGTGGACAGAGCGTTCGGCTCTCCGGAGGTTCTGGGTTCGATTCCAGGACACTGTCAAACAAAATCACTTTGCGAGACTTCCTCAGTCTGGGTTGGACATTGCAGAATGAATAAGCTGGTTGTCCGAAAAGATAGATGATTCCGTGCTTCGAAAGGCACGTTAAGCCGTTGTTGGTCCGCACTACTATCTACTTTTGTAGTCGTTAATGAGCCATGTCAGAGACCTCCGATACACTAACCTGCCTTCTTCTCCTCCTCATCTTATACTAGCTCAAACGATAAGAAAAAAAGGTGGATTCCCTTATTTGGAAGGCATGTTCCCGCCTCGGCCAACAAAAGTAGTCGTTAAAGAACCATGTCAGAGACTTTTGGCGGCTAAATTACTCTGACACCAGGGTTTGCGAGGTCGGTCATCGATCTTACAGGACGATATAACGATGACGAATGACGAGTAAAGCTAAAAAATAATCTCTATCTATTATTAGTGTTATGAAACCATGCCGTATGCAAATTAGTCTTATACGGCTCTTATGATGGTTAAATAATGTGTATTTACGTTTTACGTACTCAATCCTAAGTATCCTAACTATGTTAATATGTCACACTCTAGTAATTTTTTAGTAAGATCATCACCAATCGCGTGGGTTGTAAGGTCGATGACCGACCTCACAAACGCTGGTGTCAGAGTTCTTGAGCCGCCCAAGGCATCAAACGCATAGTGCAATGAAAAAAGGCAAGGTCGTGGCCAAGTCGTATAAGCTCTTGGTAGAGTCACGGCCATTACATGCATACATACATATCACGCCTTGTTCCCGTCGGGGTAGGCCCATCCGTTGCCCTCCGCGGTAGTTAAGTTTCAATGGAGTTTTAGTTTTTTTTTTAAGTAGGATTTTTTTTTGTGTTCCTTTATCGTTACTGAAACACCCCCTAAGCTATAGTATGCAATAAAATTAAGTACTACCGCTTTTATACAAACCATGCGCCAGCAATAATAAACTTTGAATGGCACGACCAACATTTTTTTGCTCTTTATATTTTTAGGAAAGGTATATTATATATTGTAAGTAAGCACGGCAATAAGCAAGTAGAAATAAAACTAATATTAGCTGAACCAACGCTACGCTACAAATCAAATCAAAATCGTTTATTCATTGTTGGATATTAAAATCTCTTAATGACGTCAGCTAAACTACATCGCTTCACAAACAATGTGGCGCCATTGTGGGAAAAAAAAGAAGCGACAATAAAAACCCACGCGCTCACAAGAAACCACCAACGAGTGGCTGTGTGTACATGCATATCCTTTGCTATCAAGAACTAATAAAAAGTCAACCCACCAGTCAATAAGGTTAAGCGGTATTTCTCTCCTGGACAGTTGCTAGTTTTATACAAAGCACAAGTCCGATCTTGCATGGAGAATTGCTGCCACCTTTGGGATGGCTCAGCCAAATACCAACTAGCCGCTCTAGACTTGATCGATCGCAGAGCCAGGAAGCTCGTTGGTGATGAGATGCTAGTGAAAACCAAGTTTCACAGCCTAGCCCACCGGCGCAAAATTGCATGTCTGTCGGTCTTTTACAGATTGTACTTCGGAGAGTGTGCCCAAGAGCTCCATGAGCTTATTCCGCCATCCCCCTTCTACCATCGGGAATCCAGACGCACCGCAGGATATCACCCATATCTGGTTGATATTCCACACATTCGCACAAAGCGCTTTGAAACATGCTTTATAATGTGCACCCGAATCTATTTAAGTCGCGAGTGAATAGGCTTCTTCTGGGCAAGCTCGTTCCATCGTCGACCTCATCTCTGTCCTCAAGGCTAGATCGAGGTCAAGAGTAAGCCCATACATAGTTAAAAAAAAAAACCCATATAGAACGTGAAACGGAGAGGTCTATGAAGGATGCGTATCTGTCCATCGAACTGAACAACTTTCCCAAACGAACATAGGTTGAAATACGAAAAACCAAATTTGACCTCCCATACAAAATGCGCTATCAGCTGATGCAGTTTAGTTTTTCGACCTATGTTTTTTGGGAAAATTTGTTCATTTACGTGTACAGATTCACATCGTTCCTACACGTTGTATATAAAGACATACATTTTGCCATAGCTTTAATATCTAACAGGATTTCTCCATTTCCCTGGCTTAGCGCAGCGCAGCTTTACCCTTTACCCTAAGGGTGGTCTCTCACCAGAGCTATGCGAGGAAGCTTCACCGAGAGCTGGACAAATTCCAACTAGAGCTGCGCTGCGTTATGCTAGGAAACTGGAGCGATTCTATTTGTTGGATTTTTCTCAGCTTGGCTTTCTTGACAGCTCTGGTGGACGACCTCCTCCATTCCACGTTGCGATGCCGAATACCAGAGGAGATTTTTCAAGGGCTCTGGTGTTTACACTGAGTCGTCTGACCCCTGCAAACTCGAGGTTTAATCAGACCTAACCCTAAATTAGCCTTGCCAGGTTCGTGTTATAAACCTATCTGTTAGAGTTTTAAACCGACGAGCATGTATGAAAAGATTAATGAAAGTTCAGGAAGCAAGGGAAGTATGTCAAGATCGTAGCAGGTGGAGAACTGTGGTCTCTGCCTACCCCGACGGGAACAAGGCGTGATATTATGTATATTATGTATGTAGAGTTTTCAAGTCGACAAATGGCCTCTGACTTCGCGTAGTGGCTCACTGAGCCGATGGTCCCGACTTCAGTTCTAGATATTGACGTTACGGTAAGTGAGGCTTGCCACATGCCTGACTTTGAGCCTCATGTAGATCAAGCTGAGATAATAAAGGTGTGCATATGTTTACATTAAAACAATATATAAATATATCGTTTATTATTTCAAAATTCAGAAATTAATGTCCTTTTCCCAAAAAAATATTTTCAAACTGTACTTCTTTCATACAGCTACCTATCTAAATCCCCGCAAACTACTGAAGAAAAACTCATGCGCACTTACGCACACACGCGTTCACACACACATGCAATAATTTTGTCATGTGTACACGTGTAATGCGCTTGTGTGCGTGGCCCTATGTTGCAATCCCTTAAATAGGTCGCGCCCAGACACTAATAGAAAGAAGCAGGGTCGAAATAAGATTGTTTGAAAAAAAAAGTTAATGGATCGTTAATTAAATCGTTAAAAAAAATTAAGTAAAATCTTATCTTATTTCGTTATCAATGAACTTGCTCTTGACTTCCATCTAGCCTTAAAGCAGGTTTTTATTGAGACTGAATATCAAAAGATTTTCTACGACGACTTTAAGATTGGTCCGAACACAAAATGAATCTTGTTTAATATAACTAAACATTTTTTTGTTTTATTCTCCTTAAAAGAGTTCAGTGTTCAGTATAAATGACACAAATTTTGTTACATCCTGTGTTTTATATTAAAACTAGCTGTTGCCCGCGGCTTCGCTCGCGTGGATTTCGTATTTATTTTATTACCGGTTTTCCGAGGCAATGAGATATTTTTCCGTCATTTCGGGGTAATTTTAAACTAAGAAAAAACAGGACTAACCCTGCACAAATCAATGAATATAATTCAAGATCCAGCTGAATTTTATATAATATACAGACGTTACTCATAAATGACTCAGAACAGGGGAACTTAGCAGCAGTATCCTAACAAATGTAAAGAGAGAGATGAGAGAGAGACACCCATATTCACATTTCAACCCTATCGCACCCCAACCCCATCCCAAGGCAATGATGGTATTTAACGTCCACCACGTTGGATTTCAAAATTGTTGTAGTTTTCGTATTCAGCGACCCGATAAACCATACAAACGATATCCATATTGGTTTTTAGACTTTTTCACCCCATTTCCCTTTTTTAGGGGTTGAAGTTGGGGTGGAATTTCAATAACAGTGATGAAAGTTGCATAGATTTACATCATTAATGCCTAAATAATAAATTATGTGGATTTTACTTTAAAAATAAAGAATTTTCAACTTCATCCCCCATTATGGTGTAGAATTTTCAAAAACCCTGAGACACGTAAATATTAATTTTTAGTCGTCAGCCTAATAACAAATTTTGAAGATCCTAACTTCAAAACTGACGGACTTTCATACAAACTTTCATCCCCTATTTCACCCCCTTAGGGGTGGAATTTTGTAAAACCCTTTCTTAGTGCACCCTTAGGCCTCTTAAGGAACCTACATGCCAAATTTGGAATCTCTAGACCCAGCGGTTTGGGCTGTGCGTTGATATGTCAGTCAGTCAGTCACTCAGTCAGTCAGTCACCTTCTTCTTTTATATATATACTAGCGGTTGCCCGCGGCTTCGCTCGCGTGGATTTCGTATTTATGTTGTTACCGGTTTTCCGAAGCAATGTGATATTTTCCCGTCATTTCGGGGTAATTTTAAACAAAGAAAAAACAGGACTAACCCTGCGCAAATCAATGAGTACAATTCAAGATCCAGCTTAATTTTATATAATATACAGGCGTTACTCATAAATTACTCAGAACAGAGGAACTTAGCAGCAGTATCCTAACAAATGTAAAGAGAGAGATGAGAGACACCTTTATGTAATATTTCAAAACAGAGCCAATTCGCAGAAGTAATTGAGAAAAACTAAAACCCTCTCCCTCTCTCTCCCTCTCCCCCCTTCCTCTCCCCGTCCCTCTGTCTCTCCCCCTCCCCCTGTCTCTCCCCCTCCCCCTCCTCCCTCGCCCCCTGCCCCTCTCTCTCCCTTTTCATCACCCCCTCCCCCTCCCTCACTCCCTCCCTCTCCCCCTTCCCCTCCTTCTCCCTCTCCCTCTACCTCTACCTGTACCCCTCTACCTCTCTACCTCTCGACCTCTCTACCTCTCTACCTCTCTACGTCTCTACGTCTCAACCTCTCTACATCTCTACCTCTCTACCTCTCTACCTCTCTACCTCTCTACGTCTCTACGTCTCTATGTCTCTACGTATCTACCTCTTTACCTCTCTACGTCTCTACGTCTCTACGTCTCTACCCCTCTACCTCTCTACCTCTCGACCTCTCTACCTCTCTACCTCTCTACCTCTCTACGTCTCTACGTCTCAACCTCTCTACATCTCTACCTCTCTACCTCTCTACCTCTCTACCACTCTACCACTCTACCTCTCTACCTCTACCTGTCCCTATCCCTACCCCTTACGCCAATTTAACCGCTATCCTTAACACAGAAATGACACCCATATTAATTTTTAGACATTTCAAACCTCTCGCACCCCAACCCCATCCCCAGGGGACGATGGTATTTCACGTCCACCACGTTGGATTTCAAAGTTGTTGTAGCTTTCGTAATCAGCGACCCGATAAACCATACAAACGACACCCATATTGATTTTTAGACATTTCAAACCTATCGCACCCCAACTCCATCCCCAGGGGGATGATGGTATTTCACGTCCAACACGTTGGATTTCAAAATTGTTGTAGTTTTCGTAAACAGCGACCCGATAAACCATACAAACGACACCCATATTAATTTTTAGACATTTCAAACCTATCGCACCCCAACTCCATCCCCAGGGGGATGATGGTATTTCACGTTCACCACGTTGGATTTCAAAATTGTTGTAGTTTTCGTAATCAGCGACCCGATAAACCATACAAACGACACCCATATTGATTTTTAGACATTTCAAACCTATCGCAACCCAACTCCATCCCCAGGGGGATGATGGTATTTCACGTCCACCACGTTTGATTTCAAAATTGTTGTAGTTTTCGTAATCAGAGACCCGATATTCCATAAAAACGATACCCATATTGGTTTTTAGACTTTTTCACCCCATTTCCCTTTTTTAGGGGTTGAATTTGGGGTGGAATTTCAATAACAGTGATGAACGTTGCGTAGAATTACATCATTAATGCCTAAATAATCAATAATGTGGATTTTACTTTAAGAATAAAGAATTTTCAACTTCTTCCCCTTTTTCACCCTTAAGGGTGTCGAATTTTCAAAAACCCTGAGACACGTAATTATTAATTTTTAGTCGTCAGCCTAAATACAAATTTTGACGATCCTAACTTCGAAACTGACGGACTTTCATACAAACTTTCATCCCCTATTTTACCCCCTTAAGGGTGGAATTTTGTAAAACCCTTTCTAGTGCACCCCTAGGCCTCATAAGGAACCTACATGCCAAATTTGGAATCTCTAGACCCAGTGGTTTGGGCTGTGCGTTGATATGTCAGTCAGTCAGTCAGTCACCTTCTTCTTTTATATATATATAGATAGATAATATCTTTAGAAAAACTGTTCAATTTCGTTGATTGTATGCGCTCTCAGTTTAATATCGATTTAATTGCACTTGAGCAGCAGTAGATAGTTAAATACCAAGCGTTTCTTTCGGCTGATATGATAATGACGATCATAAAAATCGACACAATGTAAATGATATTAAAATCCAAGAAAATATCTATCTGAGTGCGGCCCTGGTATCGAAACTTTAAAAGATTGTTTGCATCTTTTAGTTATAATTTTTAGGTCACATGCCCTACGTCTGCGCGCGAGCATAATTTTGGTGGCATCTGCGAGAACGCGACGGAACTGGAACTTTGTCGCAGTAACTGCGACGCTCGACGTTTCAACTTTTTAAAGTGTTTTGCTTAAAGGGATGCTGTGACAGAGTTGTTTCTGTAAAATCTCTCCTGAAAATTTAAACTTTGTTTTAAATAAACTGTAAAACTGGAAGTTATCCCACATTCCCAAAGGACATCGGACGAAAAACGGCATAAAATTTATACCCAAGTATATTTTGACCCAAGTGAGATTTCTTCTTAGATTTCAGGGTAAGCAACGCACATTATGCTGTCTTACGTTACGGTCATTTGTTACAATAAATTTAAAAATATAGGTATTATTTAAAACTGAACAACTTTTCCTAGCGGTAGAAAAGGTACCTACGCAAACAGTTTTTGTTCCTCTCACACAAAGCCATTTCATATGATAAGTAGATTTTTTTTCGGTTTTTGACTAATGTTGCTTGGAAAATGTTGTTCAGTTTCATGGGCAGCTTCACATCCTTCAAGGAAGTCCGTTACAAAGTGTATAACCCTGAAAAACGAGTAATTGAAGTGGAAAAAAGTACCTCAGAATCATTTTTATTCAAAGCTGGAATAAATAGTTATAAATGACAAACCCAAATGCATAACAACGAAGTAGTTCATACAACCTAATTGTTTGTAATTAACCAAGTTTAGGCCAAGTTTTAGCTATTTTTAGTTAAGAATTAGTTTACGGAAAAAAGTTTTGAAAACTCAAGGATTTTGATCCATGGTTCGCAAGGCAAGTCAAGCTGTTGTTAGCTTAGCTAGTTTACTATTATGTAATCTGTGGCTTAGCAGTTATGAACACCTAAAAATACGATTTTCATACAAAAAAAAAGCCTTAGATAATGAATCATTACTATACACGTCTACAAAATTTCTCAGAAATAAAAACTGCACATTGTAATATTTGATTTATGTTTTTTACAGCATTAAAGAATTCAGTAATAAAAAGTAGACGTTCAACATGACCCATAAAAGCCATAGTTGTTTTAAAACAACAACAATGGGTGGAACTTCCACCCGAAAGGTTTTGTATCAGCACGTGGCGCCAAGAGGTACATAATATTATATACTATATAGCTGGTGCCCGCGACTTCGTCTGCGCAGGATAAATTGTAGCCTATGTGTTATTCTGATGCTATATTATTGTAAAGTTTCATTAAAAACCATTCAGTAGTTTTTACGTGAAAGAGTAACAAACATTCATCCATACTTACAAACTTTCGCGTTTATAATATTAGTAGGATAGGTTTTCGGAGCTTTAAAGCCCTTCATTGTCAAGTTTAGTGACAAAAAAGTCTGTGCAGATTACAATTTAAATTATTGTGAAGTAGATCAGAATGGCGTTTTAAGCACGAAATGAGATCGCTTACATAATGCCGAGCTTGGTTTGGTTTCGTTGTGGTTCCGGCGATCGGTTTATGTAGAAACGAAGCAGCACATTTTAGTCACTCATTACTGTCATCTATGAGCTACTTTACTCTTTATTGTATTTGTGTGACTATGATTTGTAGTCGTCCTTTGTAAACTTCTTACGGTGTTAACAGTGCAGAGGATCTTTCATAACAATTATTTTTTTTTTAATAATCTATCATGTCATCATAATTAGACTAATAATTATATGATTGGTTATTTCTATTTAGAATTTTATACTTTCGCAAAACAAAGAATGTATGAGGTCATCCAAATAAAAAAGGACCTTATGGCAGCATGTTCTTTCAACCTTACAACTCGCTATACAGGGTGTTAATTTAATTGCGTGCCATAGCTTAAGGGGTGTTTCAGTAACAATAAAGGAACACAAAAAAATATAAAATAAATCCTTTTTTTCCATTTTTTATTTTTATTTTATTTTCTGAACATAGGTCGAAATACGAAAACATTTTTCGACTTCCCATACAAACTGCATCAGCTGACAACACATTTTAGTATGGGAGAGCGAATTTTTTTTTTCGTATTTCGACCTAGTTCCTTCGGAAAAGTAGTTTAGTGTCATGGGCAGACGCACACACTAAAATATTATCAAAAAAAGTAAATAAAAATAATAATAAAAAAATACGAAAAAAATATGAAAAAAGTAAATTGGATTTTTCAAATATTTTTTTGTGTTCCTTTATCGTTACTGAAACATCCCCTAAGCTATGGCACACAATTAAATTAACATCCTTTATAAGGTCGAAAGTCCATGCGTCCATAAAGTCCTGTTTTGTGTAGATCGCAACCAATTTTGTTAAAATTTTTGTCATCAGTGAGTATGAGGGGTTTTAGTGCGATTTATTTTTGTCGTTTTCCATACCATATTTCTTTATGCTTAGGGAGGATGTTGATCAGCTGTTGTATTAACTCACTATTCAAAGGATCATCGTATTTTTAAACTCTTTTCACAGAAACATGCAAATTCAAAATTGACGATATTGGTCAATCTCTTGACGATATTGGTTGAATGCTAATCACTGCCATGAGAAATAATCAAACTAATATTCTACTCTATTAACAGTGAACGAGGTTATGAATTTGATTGTAGAAGTACGAGTAGTATCGTATCGATATATCAAAAATTGAGAACAGACACCCTTAAGTATTAGTCTCGAAGAACTTTAAATTGTCTGACAAAAGCTCTTCGCTTTTTACTGCATAACCTCATCCATAATAACCATTGCAATACTTTTACGTAACGCATTTACTTTTGTCAACAAAATAACTTGTTCTACTCTACTTACCGGTCAGTTAAAGCCACTGTGGCTTATAGTTTAACCAATCAACAATAAAAAGTATCCCAAGCCTATATTTACCCCTGAATCTGAACATCTTATTCTAAGGTACATCATCATCATCATCATAGCAGCCGAAAGACGTCCACTGCTGGACATAGGCCTCCCCTAAAGATCTCCATGACGACCGGTCCTGCGCTGCTCGCATCCAGCGGCTTCCTGCGACCTTGACCAGATCGTCGGTCCAGCTTGTGGGGGGCCTGCCAACGCTTCGTCTTCCGGTACGTGGTCGCTACTCTAGAACCCTTATGCCCCATCGGCCATCGGTTCTTTTTGCGATGTGCCCTGCCCACTGCCACTTTAGTTTAGCGATTCTCAGGGCTATGTCAGTTACTTTAGTTCTTCTGCGGAAGAACTAAGGTACATAATTATGTCGAAATACAGGCGCAATCACACCTTCCTAAATTCATAAGACTAATTCGGCATACATGGTTCGGAGGCTTGGTTCTGTTAATTCCAGTATCATTACTTCAACGAGAAATGTATGCCGAACATAGATTTATATAATTCCGAATTAGTTTTGTAAATCAAGGAAGGTGTGATAGCGCCTTAAGAAAGAAATATTTTCGACCTCTTATACAAAATGTGCGCTTGTTACAATAAAAAAACATTGTACCATCTAGTCTGCCAACGAAAAAAAGTTGTACCATTTTTGGTACACGTTGTAGAAGGAGTTGATGACCAAAGAACTTATTAATAAAAAAAAACCGGCCAAGTGCGAGTCGGACTCGCGCACCAAGGGTTCCGTACCACCACATAATCATAATTTTATTACTTGAACTTTCAGTAAGTTAATGTGCTAGATTTCTTGAGTCCGACACGCGCTTGACCAAATTTTATTATTTTTTGTTATTTTATAGCTTATGCACTATAAACATACCAATTTTCAAGTTTGTAAGTGTTCCCGTTTTTAAAATAGAACTAAAACAAAAATCGCCTCAGGACCATCCAACTTGACCCCTCTCTTATATGAATGTTCTTGAAACGGGAGCTCACCACAATTGGTTACCATTAGTTGTGAGAAAAGTTGTAATATTTAATGATTTCAGACTTTTCCCATTATTTGTACTGTGAGACCTAGCTTCTTGCCAAATTTCATAATTTTAGGTCAACGGGAAGTACCCTGTAGGTTTTACATTTTTGAATAAATGTATGGAGATGAGGACATAAAATGCCATATCTTTTGAGACAGACAGACAGACAGACAGACGGACAACAAAGTGATCCTATAAGGGTTCCGTTTTTTTCTTTTGAGGTACGGAACCCTAAAAATGTAGCTAAGAATATTACCTATCATAATCTCTTTTTCCGTGGGTTTCATTAAAGGCGACTAAGCGATTTTGAACCGGATGACGGGCAGCACCATTTTTCTGCGTATCGTACGCACGGCAGCAAGCACGTAAACAAAACCAGTATAAGCTGAACCAGCGCTACGCTACGAGTACAAACGTTCGACACCGGCACGGGACACCAGAGACCCGCTCAAGGTCAAAGTGTTTCCACTGACGTGCGGCCGTGTGTACCACTAGGGAAACAGCGGCACAGATGAATAGTAAACTAAACAGCGGTGCGGTCCCTATTAGTGCCAGCCGCGAAGTGCGAAGAAAAATATTGGAAGAAATATTATGTAGGTACTTACTTGCGTTTTAGCCGGACATTGGGTTTGACTCCTCTATTCCAAGGGGTATGAAGAAGTTTAACGTGTCATTACGCGTTTTCCCCAAATCCGAACGCCTATTCTAGAGTCAGTTGCTAAAATGCCCGTTAATATTATTACCACATTAAGCACGCTGTTCTTTTCTGTTTTGTTGATTAAAACCACGATCACACCTAGCTGAATTCAAAGATTAATGCTGTTGATTGCAATATCCTTACTTCAACGAGCAATGTATGCCGAATTAGTCTTTGAATTCAACTAGGTGTGATCGTTGCTTTAGATACTCATCATCATCATATCGTGTGGGTTGCAAGGTCGATGACCGACCTCACAAACCCTGGTGTCAGAGTTGTTGAGCCGCCAAAGGCCTCTGACATGGCTCATTAACGACTACATCCGTAGATAGTAGTCGGGACCAACGGCTTTACGTGCCTTCCGAAGCACGGAATCATCTAACTTTTCGGGCAATCAGGTGATTCATCCTGCAATGCCCTAACCAAACTGGGGAGGTCGCACAAAGAGATTTTTGTTTTTGACAGTGTCCCCACTGGGAATCGAACCCAGAACCTCCGGATCGAGAGCCGAACCCTCTAACCACTAGACCACGGAGGCTGTAAAAGATACTCGTAGTGGCAGCAAGATATAAGGAGGGTTAACTTTAATGACATTTCCTGCACCTGCTGGTTTGTCTAACGAAAGATTCAGGGGTTTTACACACAAAATCGTAGGCTCGAATTGATATAAAATGTGTTAAAAATGTAGATATTACCATAGAGTAATATACATATTACTGTCTTTCTGAATGTAAAACGATATGAGCGGTTTTCTCTGTGTGTGTGTATTGTAGTTACAAACATGTATCTCGTGTAATTAAAGATAAACCGTTTTTTCACTTAAAAAAATTGTTTTAGTTTGAAGTACGAATATTTTCTAAGGATTCTTCTTAATATTAGGAGGATTCAAATACTTACCGTCAAATTTCAATTTATTAAATTAGATGCATTCATGATGATGATTTCTTTTAAGTATACTTTTATTATTGGTGATAGCTTTGTGTTGGTATACCCAAGCACAGATACCCAAGTCATACATATAACGCATACCTATAATAAGCATTGCGTAATTTAAATTTATTCTGAACTATTTTTATAGACTTGTTGTCAAGTTATGATCCCATTATGTATTCAAAATCACACGTGATATTTATAAGATTCTTGTATTTATAGGTAAGGTATTTGATAAAAAAAATACTGAAAATGTATTATAGGTACCTATTCGATTTTAATATAGAACAAAGTTGATAATAGTTACCTACAATAAAATTAGTTCTTTCTAAATTACGATGAACTACAGCCATCTAGTATTAAATAGCGGCACTAAGTATATTCAACGCGCCACCTAGCGTCGCGTAGCAGAACTAACACAAACATAAGCACAACATCACAGCAGAAGGAACTGCATCCAAATAGTACTTTACTTTTCACGTAGATGGCGCTTAAAAAATATAAGGGAAATTTATTTGTAGTAAAAATATTTCCATACAAAAATAATCTTATTGTTATTCCTCAGTAACATACGCAATAAGAGTTTCTATGGACACATCATCACTATTTTTTTCGTGTTTGTGATTCCGGAAAATACCGTAATTATTTAAGCTATCGGCATTTTCTGCACTACTCTGGTTCATCATGACTTCTTGAAGAGCTAGAGTCCTTATAAGTTTCTCAGCTTCGTTATTGTCACCACCGTCTGCTTCTAAAATCTGTTCGTTGATTTGATTGGATAAATTGATTTCATCCATAGTTCGATCGTCAAGAAGTATAGTTAAATTGGAGTCAGCTCGTCGGAAGTTCTTTCGCATTGAAAATCCAGCTAGCTTGAGTTTCTTCTTGGCTAATTCTATGAAAGAGGGAGATTTCAATGTTTCTCGCAGCCAATTCTTTATTTTATTCTTCTTGTCCTCAACTCGGGCTTTAAATCTAGGGATTGAATGAAATTATACTATTTTACAACTGTTTCATATTTACTACCTATACCTACTACTACTACTACCTATACTACCTATATATACTACCCGCCCCTCAGTGGCGCCCCCATTAGTAAATAGTAGATTACGCACCTAGGAAGGAATGGTAAAGAATGATCTAGATCACACGTGAACTGGCAAACGTGTGCTGAGCATTCTTTATTTCCTCCCCGGTGGTCAGTATGCGATTTGTTAAGCTGCTGCTTGGGGAAGGAAGGGGTACTTTCGTCCCTTGTAGCGGGAAGAAAGTACCTATTTACTCCCGGCAGACTCGAAAAAATATTACTGCTCGTTTAATCGAAAAGTTGGTTATTTTTTTTACTAATTCGATTGGATCCAGGTACTTATGTCAGTTTTAGTGGTTATACCCTGTGGTTATACCCATTTTTAGTACTCTTACTTGAGATAATTATAGATATGCAATTGCAGGTAATCGAGAGAATACATTGGACGTCGTACACGGAATCATGGCATGTATGTGGGGATCCCCGGAAAAAAATATTACGGAGTAAGTACATGATTTTTCGAAAATCCAGTCAGACAGATTGTAGTGAAGATAGGGATGAACTACGGTAATAACGTTGGACCACCCTTTTTACAATACGCCGAGAAATTTTCCATTTTACAAGACGCCGTTATTAGTCTCTGACACTCGCCGCAACGGCCGCTGTCGTGTCACGGTCGCTTCGCTCGCTTGGCTTGTGCATTGTGGTCGCAAGATTACGAGCACTTTTAGCAGTTTTTGTAACTGTAACTACACTGAACTTTATTTTACAGACTTAAAAAGTTCCTTTTACCTAAATCTTTACTTCAATCTGTCTTTCTGGGTTTTCGATAAGTTTTGTATTTAGCGAGTAATATTTTTTTAACTTCCCCGTGGGCGCTAGTGGACGGCACCTAACCTAACCGATATCCCTTCTTGAGATCAGTTAGGTGGAGTTTACCTTTGTTCAATGCCGTTTTACAATTTGCCGACCGTTTGTAAACGGCGAATTTTACGATTTGCCTGCGACATACAAACTCATAGGAACGAGTGAATAGAAACGTCGTATAACCCTACCGAAACACCTCGCCTGGTGGGTGGGGTGGACATTAAAAAAGATCAAACTAAACTAATTTATATTTTCAATTCATCTGTATTTTTTTTCTTTTTTTCTAATTTGAATTAACTATTTAATACAACTACTTACTTCTGCAGCTCTCTCTCCCTCAACCTAGCCTTCTGTATCTTCTCTCTCAACTCAGGGACGGAACTGGCTTCGTTCTTAGTGATGGTCTTCTCCACCCAGTCGGTGATCTCTGACACTCGGCTATAGACCCCTGGGGAGCGAGGGTCCCCACACTGTTTGCCCCCAAAAGAGACAATCCCTAGGAGGACCCCGTCACGAACTGCTGGACCGCCAGAGTCATGCTGGAAAAACGAATGCCTAGTTTGGACGAACTGGTGATGGATCACAAGTCACTTTAGCGGTTGCCCGCGCAACTTCGTTCGCCTTAAACGTCCTTGATTCCGTGTACCAAAAAAAAATGGTACATACTAAAAATGTATAATGTTTAATGTATTTTTTTTTGTACAAAAAGTGTGTCAAATTTGAGTCAAATTTGAAAATGATTTCATTAAAAAAAACCGGTCAAGTGCGTGTCAGGCCACGCGCAGTATAGCGTTCCGTGGTTTTTTAAGATTTTTTATCGCAAAGAGAGTTTTGAGTAAGTGTGTCATAACTTTTATAAAAAATTTTATTAAACTTTTTACCTCCTAAATACTCCTAATGCTCAGCGTGGGCCTAGCGCTTGATTGCCATTGCTATTTTTACGTTTTTGAGTATTTCCATAATAACTTTCCAGACCAGATCACAAACATCTTGATTGATAATTTTCAGGATTATTTTTATTTTATTTGTTTAGGACAACTAGTAACAGTTACATTAGTACAAACCACAAAAAGTTAGATACAAATTAAAGGTAAATGCACTGTCTTTAGGTGCCACAGCATGCAATTGGCAGTACAACATCACTTAATATATAAAAATAAACTTACAATATAACAAATATTTTGGAATTGTTAACTAAACTAAACATAATTTACGCTAACTTCTATAAGAAGGTTAAATACTTCTGTACGGAAGACGGGCATAGTGCAATTAAAGATGTCAATCAATAGTCTGACCTAGTTTGTTGTAATCTCTAGACATTCTGGGCAAAGGGGAATTATATTTAAGGTTGGTTCTGGAACTTGGAAGATATAGTAATCCTAGAGGTTGTCGTGGAATACGACGAGGAATACGGAAATATATAGCAGATAGTAAATCAGGAGAATCTACACGGTTTTTCAATATGTCATACAAAAAAATCATGTCAGCAACTTGTCTACGAACAATCAAGCTATCAATTTCAAAATGTTTTGGGTTATGTTTTCTAAAAATAATATCTCCAAACTCACATTGCAAGCGTCTTTCCCCCCCGTGGCGTATCCGGCGCAGAGCATCCGCGGTGTGATGTAGAACCGGTAAGACTTCTGACAGTCCTCCAGTCTCATGACGGGAACGGGAACAAAGCGGACTCGGTCCGGGATATGCCCGTAACCGGATTCCTGGAAGATGAGATTATTTAGTTATCAACACAACGCGGTCTGCGCGATCATTTCTCTTGCGCACATCTAGGAAATGGAACGATCTTCCCCCTGCGGTTTTCCCTGGTAGTTACGACATGGGGACATTCAAAAAGCGGGTTAACAAACTTCTCAAAGGCCGGCAACGCATTAGTACCACCCCCCTAGGTGTTGCAAGTGTCTATGGGCAGCAGTGACACTTACCATCAGGTGAGCTGTCTGCTCGTGTGCCTGCTCTTACATAAAAAAAAAACATTAGCCAAAAGACATTCACTGATGGACAAATAGGACAAGGTCGCGGATAGCCGCTGGATGCGTTCAGCACTGAACGCGTCCAGCGGCTTCCCGCGACCTTGACTGGGTCGTCAATCAATCTTGTGGGGGGCCTTGCCTAAGCCACGTCTTCCGGCTTGTAGTAGCCATTCTAGAACCTATACGCTCCATGAACCAACGGTAATTTGAGCGATGTGTGTGCTCTGCCACTTTAGTTTAGCGTTAGAGCTCTGCTAGGTAGGTCACTTTAGTTCTTTTGCCTAATTTAGTTGTTCTGTTGCTTCATTAGGGGTTTTCTAGATTTAGATTTCTTATTTCATATTATCACATTCTAAATTACCAATGTTCAGACTAGACTAGGTACAGCTGTAGATACATGTTTAAAATTACTTTGGCTTCCATCATTTTAAGTCATTATTGATCATAACATCCCATGAAACGTCCACTACAGGACAGGGAGCTCCCTCCAGAATTCCAGAATTTGCTGGAAAAATGTGGAGGGGAAGTACCATAGTCACCTCGCTTGTCAGCGTTACGGCTGGCACTATGGACCGCGGTTGTAGGTGACCGCAGTAAGTAAGATAGTATGACCTACATCATTACTCCCCCATCCATCATACCATCATTAATAAGTACTTTGGGTAAATCCGGTCCGTGCAGTACCGGTTAAGAATAGTAGCACCGCATGTCTTCTCGTAGCTGTGCGTAAAAGGTGACTAAGGGACTGTAAACAGGAGGATGGGTTCTGCGTATAGCACCATAAAACTGCGGTCACCAACCACAACGGCGCTACGCTAATAAGCGTTTCTTTCGTAAAATCCCATAAAGAAGGCCATATTTTTTTCATTTTTAGACTTTTTTTTCTGGACGGATGGATGAATATGGATAACACCAACCAATAGAAGGCAACGCGGTAGACTCAGACGGAGATGAGACGCCTTTCAAACTAATTTGCCGGAGAAAGCACAGGATAGGACGTCGTGGAGAGAACGGAGGGAGGCCTTTTCCCAACAGTGGGACAGTTAGGGGCTATTATAAGATAAGATTTTTGTTTCTTAAGGGGGTTGCTGAGTGGCAGCACCTTACTTTTAGAAATAAATTTATTGCGTCGCAAATACAAAACTTTTCATTAGTATTGTTCATTTGGCGGCAATATGGGGTAGTTATACATGTTATAACCCATAACATCATAGCTTAGCTTATCATTTATAGCTTTGTATTGGTAAAGTGCTAAAAGTGGCCGTTTTTGGCACTTTTGGAATACAAAGCTATTCACGATAAGCTTAGGTGTGATGTGATGGATAATAGAATATAGAACTACCCCAAATTGCCGCCAAACAAACAATCATTATTAAATGTTTTGTATTTATGACGCAATAAATTTATTTACACAAAGTGGCAGCACCTCTGCTCAGCAACCACCTTAAGGAAAGTTATACAGGTTTATGGTCTAAACAACATATAAAAAAGCTATAGCTATATACCTACATCAGTACTCCCCCATCCAGTGACAATAAGAATATCCTCCTCCTTCATGACATAATCTTTGGAAGGCAGATTTAACACAGCTATATTTCTGCCAATCGGCATAGGACGGTCCAAACGAAGCAAGGAGAAGTCAAAGTCAGCGCTGCCTGAAACGTACTCCTTAGGAAAAAATACCTGAAAAATATCAGTAAAATGTTTTCCGAATGACACAACACAATAAATGACACAAAAACGGATAAAACGTGCGAGTTTTCGACGTAATGTAACTAAATCGATTTATTGCCCTTTAAAACGCCATAGAAAATATGTAAAACTTATTATTGCTCGAATAGTTATGTCTGTAAAAAAAGTTTTATAAGACGGATCGTGTTTCAGATTGTTCGATAACAATTTTTTTTTATTGAAAATGGGCTTACTCTTGACCTCGATCCAGTCCTGAAGACAGAGATGAGGTCGACGATGGAACGAGCCTACCCAGAAGAAGCCTATTCACTCGCGACAATTGTTGTTGTTGTTGTTTTTACAACACTGCACTACTTATTTCATTATTACGGATTCCTCTCCCAAAGGTTGTCTGGAAGAGATCGCTTCCAGCGATAGGGCCGCCTTTGCCCACATTAAGTTAAGTTTATTTTGAGACTGTATTGTTTTTTTTTTAATTGTGTGCATTAAAGTGTTTATCTATCTAACTACCGAAACAGAGAATATTAGAGTCATAGATAGATATGTAACCGATTTATAATACCTACATATTCGTTAAGCCGCAATCACACCTTCCAAGTTTAAACACTTATTCAGCATAAATTGCTGGGAGGCTTGGTTCTGTTAATTCCAATATCCTTACTTCAACAAGCAATGTATGCCGAATTAGTTTTTGAATTAGGAAAAGCGTGATAGTGGCTTTAGACTACGAATAAAAGTGTTTTGATATCCTAGCTAGCCAAAGAGTGCAATGAGTACATATTAGTGTTCGTTTTACCTACGCATACCTACCTGTGACGTGCCACGTGTGCAAGTATAGACTTACTTTATTAACTCTAGCCTGGTAACCTCCTCGATTATGGAACGAACTTCCAGCTCTTATTATAAAAGGTATCAACTTCTTTTTATCTCCATCTGAAGCCCTGAAATATCATTCAGAATATTATATATACACCTATTGTCACCTATAATAATACACCTATTAATACACCTATAGATCACGCTCGTTTCGCTGTCAGGTTAGGTAGAGTAACATAACAAAACATAACTTTTTATAAGCTTTTCTATTGTTTATTGTTTTACTTTGTGTGCAATAAAGTGTTATTCATTCATTTGTTCATTCCAAACACAATCATAACATCTAGTGAAACGTCCACTCCAGAATTCCAGGAAAAACGCGTTTTAATTACTTTGGAGAGGATTTACCATAGTCAGCACGCTTGTAAGCGTTGCGGCTCGCGACCGCTGTTGTTAATGACCGCAGTATGTAGGAAGATACACAGAAAAATGCTGCTGCCCATCCTCCGATTCATAAGGCCTAAGTCGCCTCTTACGACACCCACGGGTAGAAATGGTTTGGTAAGTATTATTCTATCCCGGCACCTAACGGGCAAAGTAAGTAAAACTATTAGTTACAGATGTGTACCAACTTAATTTTAATTGGCTATATAGTGGATAAAGATAAAGAGTGGGTCCGATTGATCTTGTGACTTTACGAACTTGTCTTAGTTTAACCCTTAATTGGGCAGACGTTTATGCAAAATTATTGTGCGGAATGGACAGAAGGTACATATTTCCCACATAAACTAAGGCGATGTGGGAGCTCTATTCCGATTGCCCATATCAAAAATTTGGGGACATGTTATATTTTTCACCGAGGCCCGCAAAATGTCAATTTCTGGGTGGGAAATATGTTCCTTTTACCCAATTAAGGGTTATGCAATGTGCCCATTTTATTCGGTTAATTTGTAGCTAAGCAGTATGATTAAGCATTAACTAAAGTACGTACGATTCTAAGCAATGTCCAGCAGTTAACACCCACTGCTCATCAATGATGGATCCTCCGCACCAGTGCTTCCCATTCCTGGCTATGGCCACGTTGTAAGGGTACATGCTGATACTGGTCTCCATTCCTCCAACGATGCGCCTGACTGCATAGGATCGGAACGCCCAGGCTATGGATCGGTCGTCCGCGTGTTCTGGGAAAACTAAACAGAATTTGGTACCTATTACAATATGTAGAGATCAAAAGAGAACGCTTAAAGCCCCTCCATTTGATTTTCAATTCATTCATTTGCTAACTAAAGTTAGTTTTTAAACTTTTACACTTCTCATATTATATGTTTATTTTATTCCGAGTCTTAGCGCGATAATTATAATACGACGAAATAAATTGCCTTACTTTTCCCGATGTTTCGGCTGAGTTGCATCAGCTGCGGCCATCGATAAAAAAGTAAGGTAATTTATTTTGTCTTATTATACTTATCGCGCTAAGACCCGGAATAAAATAAACTTTGTAGAATTATCCGAACATAAGAAGTGTTAAAATAAGAATATTTATCACTTATGCTTAGTACGGTTAACCGTACGTCAGCGATAACATTTGCAACTCTATTTCCATGCTAAAGTCCGAAATGTTTCTACTGACGTGCTGTTGGTTGTACTTTATAAAAACAACAGGAATAGAACGGTTTTTTAGGCCCCTGATGACTATATTCAGTTGGTTTTGGGTCTTAGCGCCAATAAAATTACCTCATTTTCCCTAAAAATTATGTTAACAAAGTGAGAAAGTTTAAACAAACCATAACTGATGACTTCACACCATGTTCGTTCATTGCAAAAAACAAAACCACTATAGCATTAGCACTATAGCATCATTGTTGCAAAGGTGGCTATATACTTATTTGATTTCCATAACTTTTTGAAATGGACTTTCGAAAAGTAGCGCCTGCTTCTATAAACCACTATTAGCATTTAATTCTTCTCTGTTCCTAAGTAATTAAGGGAAGCGATTCAAGGAAATCTAAATTCAACTTTTTGGGCTTTCAAATAATTATCCAAATTGCATCATACCCGTACCAAAAGCCGGCAAAAAATAAGGCAATTTAGAGCATATGGCGCCGTTCCCGCTGCAATTTATGGAATAGCTTGGCTTGAGCGTAGGCTGCACTGCACGACGCAGCTCTATAGACAATACCGGCCTCTAATTGTCCGGGAATGTAGCAGCTTGCTATGCATGCATATTATTAAAGATACGTCGAGCATAATAATCATTTGATATAGATCGTTCTAAGTTGTGAATTATGGTGCTTTTATTTTGTCCCTTAACTAAAACAAGGCCCTTCCCTTCAATCTAGCAACTGTTCTATCTTCAAGCTCAATTGTCGCACGTTACTTATCAGCCCAGGGTTATTCCGTTTTTGAAGTCGCTTGTCACTACCTAACCTAAGGGTTTGACGAAAGCACTTGGTGACTGCCATCTGGCCTCCGCAACCCAGGGGCAGACCATACCCAATCCTGGATTGGGCTTTGACAGGTCAGTGGTCAACCTGGATATCTGAGTTTTCAAGCCAGTTGACAATACTATCAGTGACGGTAGCCGGGCAATACGCCTAGTGTGCCTTCCGCAACAAGGAAACGCTGTTAGTTGTGCTATTAGCGGTCACCTAACCGGATTCAGGCTAACTTTGATTAACTTTCGGAATTGGAGCTTCGCTCCTAACACGTTACTTAAACTCGTATCAAAAATAAGACCTATATAAGATCGAAGTAACTTCCCATTTTTAGTCCTAACCGATTTCCAGTGACTAGTTTGTAGGAATTTTTTTTCTAAGTAAGAGCTATTTTCCTAAGTTTTAACCGATCCATAGTTTTTATAGCTGTATTGAATATGTTAATTTCGCAAAATCCTTTCAAAGGGTTTGGGCTATGCGTTGCTAGACTTGCTAGGTCGATCGGTCAGCCACGGATTCCTTCATATTTATTTTACATACAACAGAAGTTATGAGATTGATATCAGGTACTTATCAAACAAAATCTGCCTAGTTATGTAATGTTTCACGTTCGAGTCACGTTCCACTTACGTATTCACGACTGTATTTGTGTCTTTATTTTTAAACAAACACTTAGTACCTGGTAAGTCTCTTTCGTCGTTGGTGATTCTATATCTCGTTGAAGTCTCATCATTTCTAAACTTATACTTTTCTTCAAGAAGTATCTTAATATCTTCACCACTCTCATGTCTCATCACTGCCTCGTCACCCTCTTCGTGCCTCTCAGACCCTGATCTTATCGTACGACTCTCAGGCAGATGTGTTTCTTCTTCACTATTATGTTGTGTTTCTTCATTTGCTCTGTCACCAGAAATAGCTCCATATTTTTCGTGTGTATTATCCTGAGCATTATCCTCCGTATCAATAGATATAGGGATGCCTTCCCTCATCATATCTTCTTCTATTACTAACCCTGGAGTGTTTCTAATACTTTCGACTCTTAAATTAGATATATCAAATCCTGAAATGGGTTCATTATTGCTTCTTCTTGATTGCTCGTCTTCTTTTTTAGCTATTTTTAAACCAAAGTTATTATGACATGAATATAATGTTACGATCACATAAGTCCAAAATTTTGTTCCATGCGTTAACATTTCCGGTTATATATTTACTATGACTTTTTTTGTGTCGTACATGGCGTCTTGTGTTGTATGGGTTTAAAAGAGCCTTCGTTTCTGATAAAGTTTATGGGTTATTTTTATAGCATCGTAAAAAGAAATCTCGTTAGCTTCTACGACATGAAATTACTACAATCGCTTTGTATCTGAAAGAAACGACAGTGTTTTTTAAAGGAATGTGTTAATAAATATTAATAATATTTCACACATTCGCCCAAGGCACTTTGCAACAACTTTTATAATGCGCACTGCCAATAAATGGAATTCCCAGTCTGAATTTGTATTGCCGAGTTCATATAAACCGAATCTATTAAAGTCGCGAGTGAGAAGGCTTCTTCCGCGTGAACCGTCAACCTCATCTCTGTCCTCAGAACCGGATTGAGGTCAAGTACAAGCCCATTTGCGTATCTTTGTTAATTAAAGTACTTTTCAATCTTGTTAAAAGAAGCAGCATCTGGTGTTTTCATAGTGATAGTGAAAATAATTAATATTCTTATCTAGCTCATAAAATTGGACCCATATAAGACTAATAGGACCAATCGCCACATAATAGTGCTGATACTGAAGAGTTTAAACTTAAAATGGGTAGGTATCTCCAAAGTATAGGTAATGTGTTAGCAACACAGTTAACCGTGTTGTTTATAGGATTTCTTTTTTGCCAAAGAATAAGGACTCTTGCTTTGTGGTTTGCAAAAACTTTGCTTGTGTTTTTTTATCTATGTCTGGTTTCTGGCCCTCGCTCGGTCTAGACGGGTCTAGATTTTCGTCGGGGCGTGTTTTAATCTAATATTTTAGAAACTAACGCGCAGGGCGTTTGCGCGTTTTCCTTACGTCAACGGACGAGCAAGGTTCATTGACGTAAGAAAAACGCTGCCCCCTGGCGAAGTTTCCAAAATCTTTGGCAAAGTTACAAGCTCTATGGTCTGGATCCTGTCGTGATCGATCTGTCATTTATTTATTCAAATTATTTATACGTGATTTACTCAACTTACTGTTTTTATAATATTTTACACAAATCTCAATCGGATGGAGCTGGTTGCACGATGGCGAACTTGAAATCAATTGTCTTAGCAATGTCGCTGATATTTGCTGATATCTCGATTTTTGAGCAAGGTTTGTTAAAAATTTATCGACAAGAATTTAGTGTATTTGTTTATCTTGTACTTTGTGGCCATTTTAACGCCTTCAAAATACTATAGTTCGTCCGTCTTGAAAATGCAGCGAATCATCGCCTTAGTTCATCGCTTTCCACCGCTGTTCGTCAAGTCCTGTAACCAGTCAAGTTGCTTAAGATTATAAAGTCAAGTACTCGATGACTAATTGAAGGCAGACCTTTGAAAGAAGCGGTTGTTTCCCATGTGTGTACTAAGAAAAAATGAACTCTACTGTGAATACACCTTTATCCTGCAGTTTTTCCCATGTGTGTACTAAGAAAAAATTAACTCTACTGTGAATACACCTTTATCCTGCAGTTGACTCTTCTGATCTGTGGTTGACTCACTGCATTTTTAACGCGAACAAACTATGGTTGTGATACTGTGAAATCCTGATTAGTAGTAAATTCTAAGATTTACTGGTAAATCGAAAGACAAATCTACCATAACCTAACCAAGGATTATCCAAGTTTGGGCTTTTATAGCAATATAGGCATTCTATTTTTGTTTGTAATTTGTCTCCTTTTATTTGTGATGCAATAAAGAATACATACATACATACACACATACATACATACATACATACATACATACATACATACATACATACATACATACATACATACATACATACATACATACATACATACATACATACATACATACATACATACATACATACATACATACATACATACATATATATATACATAGGCACAATCATGTCATCACATCATAGCTATGAATCTATTGAGATTCAGACATCTTCTTCGTCGTCTAGTAAGAAGATTGTTTAAAATAGCTACAGGTGATAAGAAGCCATTTTGTTAATTACTTTGCCGTAGCAGACTTTGAAACGATGGTAGAGCGATTTAGTCAATTGTTTTGTATGCTAGCACTGTATGCTAGACTTAGTTTAGCTAGCTCTTTACTAACTATGTATTAATAAATAATAAAAAACTATAACTATAGTTCGACTCACTGCATTCTTAACGCGGACGAGCTATTGACTGAAAGAGGAAACTATGCAGGTTTTGTTATCTTCAAAGATTTCTTTGGCAATTTTGACAGTATTTGTTTTAAGTTTCAACCTTTCTATCTCATTTATTTATCACCTTCTTAAATCTTTTATTGATTTTTTTTATTGTTACAAGTGAGCAAACGAGCAGGTGGGCCACCTGATGGTAAGTGGTCACCACCGCCCATAACACCTACTGTCCTATTAATGGCATATTTTGACACTAATAAGACAGCAAAGCGCGTTGCTCACTTTGAGAACTAAGATGATATATCTCACGTGCCAGTAATTTCGCTGGCTCCCTTGCCCTTCAAACCGAAACACAGCAGTGCAAACACTGCTGCTTCACGGCAGAAAAAAGCAAGGGGGTGGTACTTCCCCAGACGGACTATCTACAAAAGCCCTACTACCTTCAAATCCGTTCAATCAAGTCTTCATCGCTTAAACAATACAGAATTCTGTAAGGCAAGCTAACCTGTCCACCATCAAATTAATTTTTTTTAATTAGTGAATATTTGGGGACACTACACACAAAGTCATCTGATCCTAAACTAGGCCTGTACTTTGGGTACCACTAAGTGATATTCCAAACATAAATAGATAAATGATACCCAGATACGGAACAAACACACCTGATCATCACACAAATGTTTGCCCTCGGCAGGTGTCGAACCTGCGGTCCACAGCGTAGGAGGGGGTTAGTGGCATTTGCCCCCATTTTCAAATGCCCCCGTGTCAAACGCCCCCAGTATCATTTGCCCCCGATAAATTTTATTGAGAGAAATACCTAAAAAATATTTGCTTTACAGTCGAGGACTAAAGTGCTAACAGATTTTTTTTTATTAATCAGTCTTCTACGTTTATCGTGCGTTATCATCTATTACACACCCCAAAATAATATTAAAATTATACGCACAGTGAATTTACTTTTTTATACGCCACGTAAATGTATCACACTCTAATAATACATAAATGGGTGTGTAATAGATGATATAATAACTTTTAATATAACATTTAAATGACATAACAACGTTTCATATAATTTTGTTTCATATAATAATTATTTCGTATAATCGACATTTCACATATTTTCGTTTCATATAATTCTTATTTCGAATAATACCCATTTCATATAATATCAGTTCGTTATTTTCATTGCTTAGTTATAATATCCGTTTGTTTCCCGTGGCACTACTGCGTGGCACTACTAGTAGTGGCACTACTGCGTGGCACTACTAGTAGTGTCACGGGGGACACATTAATTATTAAGTAAATGAACAAGCACGCATGCAATATGCAAAAAAAAGCAAGCAAAGGCAAGCAGGCATGCATGCAAGCAAGCAAGCAAGCATGCATGCATGCAGGCAAGCAGGCATGCGCATACATTCATGTCAACCTAACCTGAAGGGTATGGCGGTATGAAGCGGAGCTCGCTCCGCTCGCCTACGCTCAATTCCGCCATACCCTTCGAACCTAACCAACCATGTCGGGGTGCCCCGAACTCTTTTGCTCGCTTCGCTCGCCGATTATCCATTCTACTAAGCCCTTAACAAACAAGTAAGTAAGCATTCAAGCATACATACAGCAAGCATGCATACAGCAAGCAAGCATGCTAGTCCAGTAAAAATACGGTTTTGCAAAACATTAAATGCTAATAGCTACTTTTTTGTGTATATCGTATTTAAATATGATGTTAAGACGCAATATTTACGAATCCACCTAAAATTTAAAGCGGAATATTTTTTTCCAATAACAGCTAAGGCAAAAATAGTAATAGACAATTATATACTTTATATCATAGATAAACGTATACGTTTTTTACATATAGGCATCAAAATCCACCATAAATATATTTAAAAATATCAATTTATTTCAAAATATAAAATCTCCACTTATTTTTACATATAAGGGCCAATAAAGTCGAGGTAAAATAATAGCAATAAACTGAGCTAAACTCAACCTTTTTAAATGTAAGTGATTCTTATATATATTCACAAAAATGCCATACTCGATAAAAAAAAGTTTTTCGTAATCGCTGGTTTACAATGATTTTGTAAACATTTATGTTGGATTTGCCAAAAATGTGATTATATAGCACTATTTAAATTATTAGAAAGCAAAACGGATCTATTACTATTAGATAAGCTGTATTTAAATTTCGTGCTATAAAAGTTAAACAATACAAAAAAGCTAATATTTTTAGGTGGATTCATGTATAATATGAAATTCTGAATATATAGCAAGCCGTAAATAAAAAAAATAATCTATTAACATTTTTTCCGAAATTCCATATTTTTTTAATGTTTGGACGGCAAAATAAATAAATAAATGAAGTAAATTTAGGTGGATTCCATTAAAAAGCTTTACACAGAAATATAATCTATCGATCTGAAAAAGAATCACGGCTATTATCAATTATTTCCGTTTCGTCATACAATCTCTCGTAATTTTACTGCAGTATGCGGGCAAGCAGGCATACGCATGCATTTATGTCAACCTAACCTGAAGGGTATGGCGGAATGGAGCGGAGCTCGCTCCGCTCGCCTCCGCTCAATTCCGCCCTTCGAACTTAACCAACTGTGTCGGGGTGCCCCGAACTCTTTTGCTCGCTTCGCTCGCCTATGATCAATTTAATTGAGCCTTACCGTTTCGTTTTTACAACAATTTTAATTAAATAAGCATATAACTATACAAAATTATTATAAACTAATTGATTATTATATTTTTTTGTTGTATTATTATAAATTAAATAAATAATAAGTGAATTAATAAAAAAATAATGTATCAGATGAATTTTATATGAATTAAATTTTATATGAAAGATATTTAGGTGAAATGATAGTTATGCCGAATGTTAGTATAGAAAACGTTCATTATAGTAAAGGTACGTTATGTCAAACAATGTTGTTAATAGTTGTTATATGAAACGTTTATTACATCAATTATTGAAACGTTGATATACGAAATTTTTTTATACGAAGTGATGCGCACCCATTATTTTGTCAATACTTGAGTAGTTTGTTAGCTTCACTTTCAATGAGCGTAAGTTCCTGAACAAAAACAGGTTATTGATAACAATAGCCAAATCCTGTCCAGAGTTCTATCTCTTATTCTCACGAATGACGCTCTTATCAGTCATTGGTCTACTTGTTTTGGTCAGGTGGTGAGTACCTTGACTACAATGCACGTTGCCATAAGACAAGGGGTACTATTAGTGTATTATCTCAATATGTCGGGTGAAGGTCCCTCTCAGGGTCAAGTGGTAGATAATTTTAAAATTATATTAAATGGTAAAAAAGGACATTGCTGTATGCTGGGCATACCTATAATTTTCACAGAAATAATAAAGACTCGTCAGTGTGGACATGTTCCAAAAAAAGACATCAAAAGTGCAGTGGTGCAGTAAAATATGCCAAAAACTGTGCAGTTTCAAACAAAACATAATTATAATTTTTTTTTACTTTGTGTTGTTGATTTTGGATGTTTATTTTTATTTTTATGTTGACTTGAAAGTTACTGTGTATTTAACCGTAACTTCTAGAAAAAAATCGTATTATTTTGTTACTTACTGTCCACAGTACTGATTAAATTTTGATTTATGTTATAAATATAAAAATATGTACAGTTATGTCTTATTGTTATGCCGTGTTCCATTGTGATATTGATAAAAATATTACACTAATGCTGATTAAGAACAGTTTGTGGTTATTTATAAATTACCTACACAAAAATAAGTCCAAGTAAGTGAAAAGTATTCAAAATTACAAACACTTGTGCTTGTGATTGTACATGCAGGTAGGTATTTCTCTGAATAAAATTTATCGGGGGCAAATGATACTGAGGGCGTTTGACACTGGGGCATTTGAAAATGGGGGCAAATGCTACTAACCCGTAGGAGGCAGGCTCACTTACCATACCAACCACACCAACGGGCCAGTCAAACAAAAATTAAGAGAGGTTTTTCACAAATTGTTGTGGTTTCTTCAAATTTTCTCATTCACAGTACACCAGCTAAATTGTAAGTGTGCAATATAAAATGTCATAATGTTGCTGTTTTAGGTGACAATATAGCTTTTACGGGATCGACATTGCTATACCTAACTGGGGTAGGTGTGCTGATGGCTCACTTGAAGTTCTTACCAGCACGGTTTCTGAAAAGCGACAGGAACGCAGGACGCGTTATTTTGGTACTCTTAGAGGTAAGGGAGAACAAATTCGTCTTATATTTTCGCCATTCAGTGAAGACCAGAATTTAGGGTGTTAGGGTAACCTGTGATCCTTGAAACTGTGCTTTTAGAACATGAACCTGAACAACTTCCACTAAAGGACATAGGTCTAAGATTTTAATCTGCCATACAAAATGCGCTATCATATAATGCGGTACAGTTTTAAGGGAAATAAATTTTTATCGTATTTTGACCTATCTTCCTAATGGTTGATAGTTGTTCAGTTTCATTCTCTGAATGCACCCTTTCAAGGAGTGGTTCCTCTTACACCCTGTATAATAAAGCAACTTGTTAATCTCATATAATAAATCTACAAAGCACATAGCCACAGTAAAGAGATGGTGACATAGCTGTTGTTGTTTAAGATTTTGAAACAATCAAACATGCTCTAATGACCATATAAAAACTTGTAGTAGGTACTTATAAGACCAAACTCTGATATCGCTAAAAATACAAGCCCAAAAAGGGTGTGAAATATTTAAACTTTGAACTTGAAAACTGAGTAACTTTCCTCAAGGAACATAGGTTGAGAAATGAAACAAAATACTTCCACATTTAAACTTAAACACTGTGATAGCTCATTTTGTACGTGCTTTTACACATTTCGACATTATGTTCTTAGAAGAAAAATTTTGCAACGCGAATTTTCATCGGTTTTGCTCCCGAAGCCTTATTGAACAACTTACCTAATAGTAGGATAACTAAGAAGGCGAACCTTGCACTTAAACCTGCTGGGATGAAACTTGGCAGGAGTCAAGTACATACCCATAGGTAACATATTAGAAGTAGTGCTCCCCAGCAGGACGCGACTGAGATGCACAGTGGGGCATAACGTTGAAAATGTGTAGTTTTTTACTAGGTTGAAAATTGTATCTCTTGAACTGACATAGGTGGCTGGTTGAAAATTTCACAGAATATGTATTTTGAGTACAAATATATCACCTTCAAACAGAAATTTAAAAATTTTAAAAATAAGTGGGTTGCCATACAAGAAACTTTTTTTTTTGTCTTTGCTCAATCGTCAGATCGGTTAGTAATTCGAGTGTCAAACTTGGTATGAGTATAGTTCACTAAAATGTCAATAAAATAATGTATTCTGACTGACTGACTAACTGACTGACAGACTGAATGACTGACGTCTATCCGTAACCGCTTTAGCTATAAGATTGATAGATAAAGCGTTTACAAGCGTTTGTAAGCGTTTGTAGGTGTACGGACAAACCTAATTAGGTTTTTGTTACACCTTACATAAATTGTAAATTAGTATTAAGATTAGTATGTAATTCTTTTAAATAAATAAATAAATAAAAATTTGTGACACCAACACATATGTACATCTTAGAGCAACGCGTCAAACCGCGCTTTGCGCGCGATAATCGTGTTACTCTATGATGTACATTGATAAAGAAGCATACATTTAAACAATGATTAGGACGAACTGAAGAACAAATCAAAACACATATGTGCTGTAGTGTGACAAAAAGGCCTAGGCTCAGCGATAGACGTGAAATAATTAGATAAGTGTGAAATTTAGTATGCTAATTTATTGCATGCCACAAACACCACCCAAGAAAGGATTTTCCAAAACTCATCCCCCAAGGGGGTGAAATAAGGGATGGAGGTTTTACAAAATTTTTTACTTAGCTTTAACTTTCATCCCTTATTTCACCCCCTTGAGGGATGAGTTTTGGAAAATCCTTTCTTGGGTGGTGTTTGTGGCATGCAATAAATTAGCATACTAAATTTCACACGTATAGCTAAAGCGGTTACGGATAGACGTCAGTCAGTTAGTCAGTCAACCAGGACATATTATTTTATTGACATTTTAGTGAACTATACTCATACCAAGTTTGACACTCGAATTACTAACCATTCTGACGATAGACCAAAAACAAAAAAATACGTTTCTTGTATAGCGACCCCCCTTATTTTTTTTAATTTATTTTTTTATTTTAAAATGATATATTTGTTTTAAAAATACATAATCTGTGAAGTTTTCAACCAGCTACCTATGTCGGTTCAACAGATGCAATTTTCAACCTAGTAAAAAACTATACATTTTCGACATTATGCCCCACTGTGCATCTCAGTCACATCCTGCTGGGGAGCACCACTTCTAGTATGTTACCTATGGGTATGTACTTGACTCCTGCCAAGTTTCATCCCAGCAGGTTTAGGTGCAAGGTACCCTATACAAGCTCAGCCTTAGTGATCCTACTATAAAGAAATATGGGTCTAAAAGAAAGATTTTGTGGTTTTTCTATACAAAATTGCGCCGATAATAGAGAAATTTGTACAGGATGATGAACATTTTTTTTCGACCCGTGTCTCTTTGGGAATGTTGTTCAGGTTTGTGTTCTTAGTAACATAATATGCGGTCAACCGTACGTCAGTGGAAACATTTGCAACTCTCGTATTATTAGTTTTTGACCTATTATTTCTTTCAGACAGTTATATCGTTCATTCTCTTGGAGGTAGCCCTTCGTTACATCTGGAAGAATTTACAAGAGCTGGTCTTTTACAACGCTGAGACTGTGATCCAGCATTTGTCCGAGGGGAAAACCACCCAATCCTTTATGTGCTACTTTTGCTGTGGAAGGAAAGACTGCCCCAGATTCCTATCTGACTTGTTTTTGAAGGCCCTGAGTTTTGTATTCGTAATGACTACAATCATGGCTTTTTGATATAATTAAAAATAAATTTACTTTTACCTTTAACTTTTTATATTCGAATCGATCATGACCAAGGCGCCTTAATGGCCAACACACTGCTAAAATATTGATGTGATGAAGATATGATTACCAAACTATGTACTTACGGTAGAAAAGAAGTGGAAATAAAACCAGTATAAGATGAAAAAACGCCTGAAACCAGACCCACTCAAGGTCAAAGTCTTACCACCGACGTGCGGCAGTGTGTACCAGGCAATATTATACAAGTTGTTAGGAACAGGCTTCCGAAAACTGAAAGTGCACGATCAGTCAACGAAACTGAACAACTTTCAAAAAACATAAAATGAGCATCTCAATTGTATTTTACGTTGTAATCAAGCGCGGATCCATGATTGACATTTTAGGAATGTTAGAAATTAATTTAGAATTAGTAAGACAAGCAAATAAAATAGGCTTTTCGTTATATTAGAGTAGTTATGTGTTTAGAAACACATCAATTAACAAAAGTGCCCTTAGGGAGAACGCACCCTCTGACCTAATGGTGACTGAGTGAGTGTATCGTTAGTTTACTCTCACTTAATTTAATGAATGACTCACTGAATTTGTAGTGCACCTACTACAAGGTGTAACATGCGCGAAGGATGTTTTAACCATGAAACTGAACAACTTTTTCAAAAAAATCTGAACAACTTTTTCAAAAAATACCTCGTACATAAGCTGATGCAGTTTCTAAGGGAAGTCGTTTTTAGAGTTCCGTAGTACCTCAAATGGAAATAAAACGGATTCTTTATAGGATCACTTTGTTGTCCGTCTGTGTGTCAAGACCCTTTTTTACCGAACGGGTAAAGGTATCAAGTTAAAATGAATATTAAATATTAAGGTCTATGGACCTTTGACCTTCTCTGATAACACAATCAAAAGACACGACCATTTATGTCTCCATTTCCATACATTTATGAACCAAACCTGTGGGCTACTTCCCATTGACCTAGAATAATGAAAGGAGTCGTTTCAGATTAATATGGGACCCATCTTTGTACACCTGTCAGTTCTCTAAATACATTACTAGAACGCCTACATATTATATGATTATTGTTTAATTCGGCATAGTTTACTTGTAATACCCTAACACATTTTCACTGATAGGCCATACTGGCAACACACAATGTGGTGGAGATTGTCAGTTGATATGATCTTTGTATGTAAAAAGGCCTATAATACATTTTCAAGATGTTTTTAGTTTTATTTTGCTTAGTTGGACCACTGAGACATGAACATTGCTATGCCATATCGCACGAATGATCGTATTTTTATGATTTTTCTCGTAAAAACTACCGGATAATGAACAAAAAGAGTTGATGGGTAAGACTAAGTAAATTTTTCTCTTATTTTCTAGCAGGTGTACATAGAGATGGCCGGAGATGAAACACCTTCTTTGGCAAGAAGCTACGTCTCAATTATTAAATATTAAAACATTCATATAAAGGAAAGTGGACGAGGAATTTTTGAAACCAAAGGTATTTTGTACCTTTGGTTTAAGAACCAATATGATGTGGTGGATGAGTTAAAACGAAATTTCAAGGCTGGGCTAGACTAAGGCAACAAAGTTTGTCACACACAAGAGGAAATAGTAAGAACTCTTACCTACACAGACAAAGTTTTACAGGCTTCATTTTTTCATTCTATCTAGCAAAAACTTTTAACATTTACAGAGAGGAACAGCGGTACCTTAAACTATTTTTTTACGTTACTAGGTTATATCTGCCATTTTGATGATCCTCTGATTCAATAACATTAGCGTACAATATTTCTTAAGAGCTGGGTACTTCTAAGATAGTTCTTAATGTGCAATATCTAGAAAATGTATAAAGAATTGATCCCCACACACCGATAAATGGCGATAAAAATGTTCCCTGGGAACCTTTTCTGGAATAGAGATGTTTTATTGTGAAACTATCCGCGAAAAGAGCTGCTCTGGAAACATTATTAATGGCCAACAATCTTTAACTCTTTCTACAAACTTTATAGCAAGCTGAGGTAAATTTTCAGGATCGCACATGTAAGTTTGAAAAGGATTTCATTATTAATTTCATTTCATTTCAACAGATTGTTATATTTTCAATAATATTCAAATTAGCTTCTATGTACTCTGATTAATAAAAATGTAAAATGGAATGGAAAACTCAGCATGAGTCGAAATTTAAAAGACAGAAAAAATTTATATTAAATCTAGTCGGATGTAACATAAAACGTCCTTTTATATGATCATATGCGTAACTTCCTTACGTACCCCCCAATTGACCTAGTTTTGTTCCAAGTTACTAAAAAATAAGGTCATCATTGTTACAATACAAATCATACAAAATCTATGCAAGATTTCCGTTTTGACTTGAAGTTCGCTCATTACGACTATCCACATTTGAGTACAGCGTGAATTTTTATTGGTTTTCGTCCCGAAGCCTAGTGATAATAATGAAACAAGTAACTTTCCTGAAGAAAAAATCTTCCATATAGAGCTATTTGGGCGTAACTTGATTTTATCAACTTTTCAGGAGAGCAAAAAGAAAGTTTTGATTTGATAAAAAAAAAGAACTACAGAGTATTTTTGAAAAAATGCTTTAGTTTTATATAGCATGTGTATCTACGTACGCTTTGTTGTACCTGTATATGAAATTATTGCCAGTTACTTGAGAGAAAACCCAGTTTTTATGAGAAAAGTCGTGTCTTAAGGCTAAATCGCATCCGTAACACTCACATAGACTTAAAACATAGATACGCCCTTGTGGTTTGAGGGTTCCCTAAATTATAGTGGCTTAACTGATTTATACGCTGTTCTTCCTCTTAAAATACGACAAAATCGCACTTTTTCACCTGGACGTAAGCATGACTTCAACCTCTTTAGTTCTCATTTGTTTGAGAAACATCTAAAAATGAGAGGCGTAACCTCAAAATAAGCCTATTTGCCTTAGTAGTGACTAGAACACCTAAAATATTTTTCTTAGTTACGCTTAAATGGCATAGATTTTAAGCACTTTTTAACTAGAGGACTTCGCATATTCAATAAAAAAAACTAAATAATGATATATTTTACTTCTCACAAAGAAGACAGAAATATTGTTAAAATCTAATAAATTACCTTACTTTTCCCGAAGTTTCGACTGATTTGCATCAACCTTGTAGATTGAAGGGAACTACGGAGATATTAGTGAGACGGAAGACATCATTTATTTATTTTATTTATTTAACTTCATGCACAAATGTACATAGGCGGACTTAACGCCTAAAGGCATTATCTAACAGTCTACCTTAGGGTGATGCAGAGACAGGTTGGTAGGTGCATAAATTATAGTTCATCATCTACCTTCATTTAAACATTATTGTGTATTGATAATTATTAATTATCGCGCTAAAACTCGGAATAAAATAAACAACAGTTTATTCTGTATTCAAAGGTTTGTTTGTCAATAGGCTTAGTCTTGGCCTAGAATTTACCATGAAAGCAGAGGTGAGGTTAACTATGGAACGAGCTTGCTCAGAAGAAGCCTATATAATCGAATTGATTCGGGTTATTACTAAGGAAAAAAGACACAGGCAGATAATTCAACTCCTTAGGTGCGCGATTTTTTTTTTAATTGTCAATGGGCTTATTCTTGACCTTGATCTAGTCTTGAGGACAAAGATGAGGTCAACGATGGAATGAGCTTGCCCAGAAGAAGCCTATTCACTCGCGACTTCAATAGATTCGGGTTATATGAAATTGAGAATGCAGACGCAGGCAGGCAGGCACAGTCCCGAAATAAAATAAACATCAGCTTGTACTGTCTTCAAAGGTATGTTTGTTTTTTTATGATTTTGACTTCCATCTTGCCCTATAAGCAAAGATGAGGTTAACAATGGAACAAGCTTGCCTAGAAAAAAAAAGCCTATTCACTGGCGAATTGAATATACTCGGGTTTTCACTAGGCAGAGAATTTAACTCCTTATAGAATTCAACTCAAAATATGAGAATGTGTGAATTATCAATCTAGTTTGGGTGATATCCTGCGTTAACACCTGGACTCCCGTTGGTAGAATGCAGATGGTGGTATAACCTCTTGAAGCACTTGGGCACACTGTCCAAAGTACAATCTGTAAAAGACCGATAGACAATTAAATTTGCGGCGGTAAACTAGACTGCTAAACTTGGTTTTCACCTACATCTGATCACGAACAAGTTTTTTGGCTCTAAAATTTATCGAGTCAGGTGTGGCTAGTTGTTATTTGGCTGAGCCATCCCAAGGTAACAGCAATTCTCCACGTAAGATCGGACTTGAGCTTTATATAAAACTAAAAGCTATGAAGGAGTGAAGTACATTGTTGAGGATACCAATTTTTTATCGCAAATAAAGCTATTGACTCAATGTAGGCGCCAAAGTTAAAGTTAACACAAAACTTTGTTCCAACTTTGTACCTTGAAAAGTAGGAGCCAGATTGAACAGGCTCCTATTAGCGATATACAGACACGCTTGTGTTTTGGTGGCGTTGAAACTCACGTAATTTTTGTTACTCTATTCAGAGACACACACTTAAGTGTGAAAATAGTTTCTGTGTCCTTCTTTTAAGTCCAGACTATCTTGAAACAAAGTTTCATCAAAATCGGTTTAGTGGTTAGCTAGTTAGCTAGTTTTGGGTACAAAACTATTTTTAAATTAGGATTTTTATCAGACAATTAAGAAGATTAGAACAACTTCAGTAAGTTATCAGTATCTAAACTGTATATTCACAACCAAACGAAACCTTAAACTTTACATACCTGTAGGAAGTTTTTGCATTTTTATCCATTTGTTGTAATTTAAATGTCTGATTACTTTTGCCTATTGACATGTATCCGTATTTCATCTGTCAATCCTTTAATTGTACCAAAAGCACATTAAATTTCACAAATTTATCAAGTCAAAAACCGTTTGAAGAAATGACGTTTCAAAACGTATCAACAAATGGAAAAAATACTAAAAGAATACATCTGTCCTTGTCACTCACCTAGCGAGCGTAATATTCATATCTCTTTTTCTTCTAATAGTTGCGTGCGAACAGGGCGTATGTTGAAGTAAGTCTACACGGCCACTAAGGTTGGGTCCAGTGCCACACAGCCGTAATTTGTCATACGTCTAGTTCACGTATAAGGTATCATATTATTTTAGTGCAAAAAGGACCCATATTAGATTAAACCTATTTAGCTCGCACAACAGTACATACTTAAGCCTTTATAGACCAATTTTATTTTAAAACTAAGGATCGTACTAATAAACGGGAAAGATGCATCTGTAGCCAAAAAAAAATTTTGTTTAACAGTTTCGAAAACCTATTTTGGCCTTATTACGAGTTACGCCCATATCGCTCTATATGGAAGAAATGTTTTTATGCGAAAAAGTATTTCGCCTTCCCAAACAATATAATAATATATTTATTTTTGTAGTATATTTAGGGTGTTTATAATATTATATAATTATTATTTATGTTTAGTATTTCTACTTCACTCCGAAGAGGTATTTTATGGCACGGGCCGAAGCCAAGTGCAATTAATTATGATAAAAACTTTCTCACATCACCACCAGCACCACTGCTTTCTGCATAAGTGTATAAATGAGTGGATGGATGTTGAGGGTTTCGAGGCCGGTATGGAGGGTTTTCGGGATAACGCCGGTTTTGGAAAGGACGATCGGGACAGTTTTGACTGTGTGTAATTATTATTTGTTTATTTGTTAACATCATGCTGTGTTCGAATTTAACAATATATTCTTAATCATTAAAAACAATCAATATTAACTAAAAAACTAAATTAGAATAATATTAAAATACATTATTTTCGTAAGCCATCTTAAAATAATTTCTATTAAATTATTATTTCATATGTTATATCATTATTTCATTCCTTAAAATATTATCAAGATAAAAATATTTACACATCATTAATTTAATTGAGGTCATTTCTGTTTCAAAATTCAAAAATAAATATAATTACAAATGTCAAAAATAAAAATTATAACATGTCAAAAATAAAAATTGTTACATATGTCAAAAAGAAAAATTATTACAAGTCTAAAGTAAAAATTAAAATAAAAATCAAGTCAAAAATAAAAATTATTGCATGTAAAAAAATAAAAGTTATTTATTACATGTTATTCATTTCATCGAGGTCATAACAGTTTAAAAATTCATTTACATCATAAAAACACTTTTTTACCATAAAATTCCTAACTTTCCTCTTAAAAATATGCAGTCTGTCCTCTATTTTTAATTGTGCAGGCAATTTATTAAAAAATCTTACCACTTGGTTTATGAAACCATGTTGAACTATGGCTAGTCGAAGTTGAATGAGCGGTTGGAAGTCCATTCGTCTAGTGCTTTCCCTAGCTTCTCTTTCAGAGTTAGTTTCATAGAGGTATCAATTTTTTTTGAAATCCGTAAGAATTATCTAAATATAAAGACTAGGTATTGTAAGTATGCCAAGTTTAACAAAGTGATCCCTACAGGATTCCCAGGGTGGAATCTTTACTATGGCTCTTATTGCTTTCTTTTGTAAAAGAAAAGCTCTCTTTATGTTATAACTATAACTCATTCCCCACAGTTTTATACTGTAGCGGAATTTTGACTCTACAAGAGCATAGTGAACACCTTTAATCACCTTTAGTCCCTTAGTTTAATAAGAGCATAACAGGCTGAACTTACAGAATTTTCATTAGACTCTAATTCGTCCTTCAAATTTAAATATTCATTTATATATATGCCCAATGTCTTGACAGAAGTTATGGTCCCAATTTTTTCACCTCTTAAATTTAAATCAAGTACGTCCCGGTTTCGTGCTGTATCTAAATAAAATTACATTTGTTTTGCTAACATTAATCTTTAAGTTATTTGACTCAAACCATGTACAGAAATAGGTAAGAGCAGAGTTAACCCTGTCTGTTAAACTGTTTACATCCTTACTAGAAATTACAGCCGTAGTATCGTCCGCAAATAATATTAAATCGATGTCCTGAATTCTAAGTTTTATGTAATTTACTATGTCGTTGAGAAAAATTAAAAAAAATATTGATCCTAAAACGGAACCTTGTGGCACACCTTTCTTGATTTGCACTAATTTTGACATAGTTGTGTCAGCCACACCATTTTCGGATATATGTTTAAGCTCTACAAATTGATGTCGGTTACTTAAATATGACTTTAAAATATTAAGATCTACGCCCCTTATGCCATAATATTCCAGCTTCGAAATTAGAATTCGATGGTCCACTAGATCGAATGCAGAACTTAAATCAACGAAAACAGCCGCCACTTTTTGCTTGTCGTTTATTTTTACCAGAATATCGGTAATCAAAGTATTAATCGCATCTTTCGTTCCCAACCCCTTTCTGTAACCGAACTGCCTTTAATTTAATAAATTGCAAGAGTTTAAGTGTGTCATAATTCTAACTTTGATCAGTTTTTATAATAGTTTTGACAGTACAGGTAACAAAGAAATAGGTCTGTAATTATTTTGATCACTTTTGTCTGTCTTTTTGTAAAGGGGCAGGACACGAGCTATTTTAAATTGGTCAGGGAATTATACACCACTTGTAAAACATAACGTAAATAGATAACAGAGTGGTCTCTTTAACAGATCAATATTCTCTATAGGGATATTCGTCATGGCCGTACGATGGTTTATTTTCCATATTTTGAACTACTTTCTCCAGCTCTGATAGAGTCACTGTTTTAAGTTCAGTAAGTACTCTACTTTTTCTGTAGTTTCTGCCAACATAGTCATAGCTAGTGAATAATCAGTTCCTACAGTATCGTCTGTTCTCGTAAATTGTTCGGCGAAAATTTCTACCACCTCTTTTGGATATGATGTAATTCTATTGTTTAAGATTTTATGTATCTATGCAAGCAGATTTAGTATATATAGTATTATAATTATTTATGTAATATTACGTACACATTCTTGTACCCGTCTAATATATTTATTCTCTTACTTCCATACGGTTGGCTGGAAGAGATCTCTTTTAAGAGATAAGCTCGCCATTGTAAATAATTTTTTCTGTTATTTGTGTCACTGTTGTTGTGTGCAATAAAGAGTATAACAAAATGAGTCGATCGGGTCGACCACTTCACTATGGGGACGAAAAATTTTTTTTGAGTAAATTATTTTTTCTTTGGGAAAGTTGCTTGTTATCATAAGTACTCGTATAACTACTGGGCTTCGGGAACAATACCAATGAAAATTCAATATGCAGATATGGTGATTGATTTGATGATAAGAGATAAATAGGAACATTGTATCAGTAAATATATGTCATACAAAAGCCTAGATATTGTGACAATTTCTTTACAATGTTATCTGGCAGCCCATCCCAGGGCAACTGTTGCTGGGCGAACAGAACCAATAGGGAAAATCGGAAACTGTAAGTAACGTATAGAGCTGCTATAACCGCGTAGCATATGATACGACTATAACATTAAACAAGATAAAGAATCCAACCAGCTTGCTATTACGGTTCTTGAGATACAGGCTTTCGAAGCTGATAGAATCTTATTATTGTTTTTTGTGTAAATATTCCAAGAAATCCCGGACGGTCACTTCTATCTAGGACACGTTTAATTGATTTACAAAACACTCTTAATCAGAACCAAGATTGCTTCTGAAAGAAGAGTATCAAAATAAACAAAACTCCTTTATAAACTAAAAATCCTTTGACTTTTGTCTGTTTATTAAAAAAATACCAAAAGTAAGCGCTTTTTGAAAATAATCATAGGCTCAAAGTTCATTAAAAACTTCATAAACGTCTACTTTTAATTGTATTGTAACTAACCATTAATATTTTATTTGATGTTAAATTATAAATAATTATGAATATATTTTTAGGAAAAAAAAATTAAAAATTAGACTTGTAAATTAGTGAGAAAGTTTTATCATTTGTCTAATTGCACTAGCATGGTTTGAGTGGCGACCACGTACCGGAAGACGAAGCGTTGTTGGCAGGCCCCCCACAAGGTGAACCGACGATCTGGTGAAGGTCGCGGGAAGCCGCTGGATGTGAGCAGCACAGGACCGCGAGTCATGGAGGCGAGTCAATAGGCGTCTTTCGGCTGATATGATGATTATGATGATGACTTGGTTTGGGCCATATTTCGGCACGTGCCATAACATACCTCTTCGAGTGAAATAAAAATAGCTTAAATTCCTTTTCTTCTATTTTTATACGAAAAATTGTCTAAAATGAAACTAAGAAACAATTCAGAAAGCGGCACTAACAGCTCTATGTCAACCCCTCGATCACCCCTTAAACAACAGGCGGCAGTACAACCCGGGCAGGCGTAGAGAATACACGCCGCTACGCGTCACACCTCACGGAATGCAAAGGTATGTTTCTCCTATTTCTAACAAAAAACTACTGTTAACAAATATTACGCCTGATAAAAACATTAAAGCAAACAATTTGCAACATTCCAGTTCAGTAATCACTATTGCCAGGCGCTTAAGAAGATTTTTCAAAGGACGATTCGTAGCGTAGGCTCCTTAACAGAATTTGATGCGAGAGTGAGACGCTTTTGGATCGTTTGAGAGAATTGTCGCTGTTTTCTGAGACGTGATTAGGATTGTTTTTATCTGTCTAGATTAATGTGTTTTCTCTGAAGAGGCGTAAAAAGAAATCTCAAGAAAAAAGAATGCACAAAGCATTCCGTTGCATTCAGAAGAAAACCAACAGAAAACTCAAATAAGATACTTCGAAATGTGAAATTACATTTTTGGCTTTACAAAATGCGCTCTATTTATCGCGTGATAATTTCTGTGGAATATCAGAAACATTTTTCATATTTTGACAAATTGTTACTTTTAAATGTTTCGCGGTTTCAGTACTCGGGATATCGTTTTTTATGGATTTTCGAGTCATTGATGTAGTGTAGGATTAAGATCACGGAGTAAGATGTACAATCTTAAAGATTTTATATAGGTACGTGATTGAGGGAATATTTCTCTTAAATTGTTACAATTTTAATTATAAATTAAATTCTTACTAGGGTCTTCCATAGATTTTGTACCAAGTTTTTGAACCATGAAGTGATTGTTTTTTAACACTAAATTAATTATTAAAAATTTTAAACAACACACAAAATTTAAGATTTGTAATTTCTTTTTTAATTTCGATTATTTCTTAGATTTAACAGAATTTTATTTAATTTCTGACCCAGTTAACTCTCTCAAAGAAACATGAGTAGAAAGAAATTATTTTTCTTGGCTTTCTTATACAAGTCTTGCGCAAATACGAGTAGTAGAGTAAGTTTTTTGGAAAGTAATTCAGATTTGTGTTCTGAGTAACATTCAAAATTTAGGGGTCCAAAATGAAGCTGATTTTTTACCCTTGACCTCGATCTAGTCTTGAGAACAGAGATGAGGATGACGATAAAACGAGCTTCCCGAGAAGAAGCCTATTCACTCGCGACTTGAATAGATTCAGTTTATGTGAACTCGGGAACACAGACGCAGGTAGATAATTCCACTCCTTAGCTGTGCGCACAATGTGAATTGTAAAAGATGTTGCGAAGCGCTTTGTTCGAATGAACGGAATATCAACCAAGTATGGGTGATATCCTGCGGTGCGTCTGGACTCCCGATGGAAAAAGGAGGATGGCGGTAAAAGCTCGTTGTACTCTTGGTTATTGCTGATATTCTTCTTCAACTAAAGAGTCATTCTGTGGATCAACTTCCAGTCTGTTCTTTTCTCTGCCAGATGCTTTTCTTCCTGACTTCGATCTTCTCCTTGATATGGTGAAAGTTAATTCGCCTAGGTCTTCCTCTTCTCCCTTTCCATTTGTCCTGCCCCAAAATTTCTTATGAAACTGTCTTGTCTTATCAGGTGTCCAATCATCTTGCCTCTTCTATTCTCTGAATTGGCAATCTTCACAAACTTGAACACAAGCGATTTTCACAAATAATTTTGCTCTTAGTCTAGCGGTTAGAGCGTTCGGCTCTCGATCCAGAGGTTATGGGTTCAAAGTCAAAGTCAAACATTTATTGCATCCCATGTTACACATAGACGTCTTAAAAATATTGTGAAGTACAAACATGGACCCGGTTTGGGCATAGCAATGTAATAGTGTACTTTATATAGTAGGGTTAGATTCCCGGTGCGGACACTGTCAAAATAAAACTCACTTTGTGAGACCCCAGTTTGTATAGTGCCTCTCGGGGGCTCCTCAACCCTTTAGCGGTTAGAAAATTATACAATGAATCACATCTGATTGTCCGAAGGTAAGATGATTCCATGCTTCGGAAGGCACGTTAATTACGGAAGTCGGAAGTTGATAATGAGTCTTGTCAGAGGCCTTTGGCAGCTCATAAACTCTGACACCAGGGCTTGTGAGGTTGGTCATCGACCTTACAGCCCACACGATATGATGATGATGGAAAAGTTGTTCAGTTTTACATTTGTATAACTTTTCCTATAAAAAAACATACTGAAACCTGGAGTAAAAATTTTATTTCGTGAGGAATTGCTTTCATTTAATAAAATGATACCCAAAAGAAAATTATGGGCCATAGTCAGCTATCTGCGAGTGTTTTACGTGAATACGGGAATTCCTTAACTGACAGAATGACGAAGAAAGGAAATTACTTGGAACTCGGCTCATACTACCCAATTATAGTAGAAACCAGTATTAGGGTGATTTTCCACTAGTGCTGTGCGAGGGAGCTAAGCCGTGAGCTGGAAGATTCCAACCAATGGAAATGCTTCATTTGACAGCGCATTTGACAACAATAAGATGGTTCCACCAGGGCTGAGCGATGGAAAAATTCTAACCAACAGGATTGCTTCATTTTAACTGCACTCGAAGACGTAGCAGTCGTATTGATCCGACCTACTCTCACGTATATTTTAATTGCTGTCATTCTAATCAAGCTATTTAATTCGACTATATAGTTCATTATAAAACCAAATCCCATAAAAATTTCATCACTGGGCGGAGAGCTCCTCCCTCCTCCCTTCTAGAGAGATAACATGACACCTATTTTTAAAATTCTATGATAGGCTGTGACTATGTTCCATTCTGCCATACGGGAATCGATACTTAACAACAACAAATTAGTGTTCGGAAACATTTTATAACTTTTATAATAACTTAATGACCCTATCTCTATTAATAGGCAAAGTTTCAAGGTTCGTTACACTTCGGTTTCTGTTAAGAAATAGGTGGTACAGATAGCTTACAGGTCAAGTTTGACACACGCAGTGCGACTCTAGCCCGTACGTCTATTGAAATAAGAACTGTACAAAGTCCAATGTATCAAGCTTGATGTGCTCTTGACTGTACAAAACACAGAAATGACGTTACTGTCCAGTGTTTTTCAAGTGAAAATTCCTCAGTCGCCTTTTACGATACCCAAGGGTAGAGATGAGGTGATACAAGATTAAAAATGTTGTAAAATCTAAGCACTTAGTGTATTAAGTTTCTTTTTTTTTATCTCATTTCAAACCAAACCATTTTGTTCTGTAATTCTCACTATACTTGAATTTGTAAATCTTTAAATAAAATTTCATTTCATTTCGTTTCGTCTCGTTTCATTTCATTTCATTTCTCCTTAACTATACAGCGTGATTTTTCAAATTAAGGGATGATTCTGCCCATGAAACTGAACAACTTTTCCCAAGGAACATAGGTCGAAATACGAAAAACCAAATTGGACCTGCCATACAAAATGCGCTATCAGCTGATGCAGTTTCTATGGGAGGTCAAAAATTCATTTTCGTATTTCGACCTATGTTCCTTGGGGAAAGTTGTTCAGTTTCATGGGCAGAATCATGTCTTAATTTTTTTCTGGTTTATAAAAAATCACGCTGTATAGTAGCTAGTACCTTACTGTTCCCTCAAAATTGTGAATGTCTTCTTTTTATATTTTTTATGAACCTCCAGGTCTTTCTACTATATATTTTTCACTAAGCATGTTTATATAAGACTGTTTGTGTTTCTAAATACAATAAATAAATGAATAAATAAATAAATAGATACTATTCTTAGTTGGCATCACAAGGAAAGCCAGCTAAGTAGTTACGTAAACAATATTGTCACGTTGCCGGTTATGTAACACTCACGTCAGAGATCTACAATCTAATCTAATTCGTTTTATGACACCCAGTTTATTGCAAACGATCATCATCTGAATTAGTCTCATAGGTCGTAGCTCCTCCAAGTCTCATAGGAATATTGTACAGTCAAAAGCACTGCAAGCTTGACACATCATTGGACTTTACACCATAGCAGTATAAATTAAAATACGCTGCAAATGTCAAGTTTGACCTGCTCTTCGCTGTACCAGCGCAATCAGAGTTGTCAAAAATAAAATGAACAGTGGAAGACCACTACGTCTTTTCAAGTATCGATGGGTGGAACGCTGATCACTGTTGGTAATTTCTTTTTTTTAAGGCTCAGTATAATTAATTAAATGTTTTTAGAAGAAAATATATCACGGATTTTTTCATACTGGGTGAACGTACAGTATGAGTGTTTCCATTTTCTATTCACTTCCAAAGGGTGGTTGAAGACACCCTATTCTCACATTCAGTTCTCCGAAGACTTTCTTAGTAGACACTGCATAAAATATTGCTCGAATAATGGATACCCTCTAAACACACTGCATGTCGAACTTTCCATATGCAAAACAATATTTTCGTTGCTTGCATTAACGGAAAAATCGAGAGGAAAAGCTGATATCGACTACATCAAATTTGCTAAATTATATAATCTAACAAACAAAGAGTTGCAAATTTATCCAAAATCGCTATCTGAGTGTAAAAAATTGTTAACTCGTTGGATAGAAACTAAGTCATATGACATCACGGAAGGGTTGTTGAGTTGATGAGTAGCTAGTGGAAGTTGTATATACATCTGACCGACCCCAAGACCTTGTCGTAGGGCTATCTGCTCTTCAATTTAACAACCCCGCACGTAGGCACGTATGCATGAACTTGTTCATGCCATACTTGAGTAATAACTTGCTTTAGTGCACACACCCCCACGCACACACACCTACACCCCCACACACACACACTCACCCACACATACACACACACTCACCCACACTCGCACCACTCAATCAGTAATAATCTAACCTTACCTTTTTCTCTTTTGTCATAAATTATATTTTGACTTGTTTGAATTTAAGATATAAGCAAAGTAGGCTTGACATCGGGCCTGTTACTATTATTTTTCATTAGTTGTAGAGGCTAAAGTCGGGCCATCTGTCAAGCTTGACTTGTTGTATACTGTAACTACGTAGTCGGTTATGGAAGAGCGGAGCCTCCTGACACAGGCATAAAAAGCTTAAAAGGAGGCTTCGGCAACTAGATGGTAAGCACACTTCTGGTTAATGAAATAAATATTTTGTATTTGTATTGTATTTTGTATTAAACAGGCAGCTCGAAAAGAAAAAACTCCACGGAAACTTCTTTGTGTCGGCACTCGTAGCGAGAGAACCACTTTGGCTTAAAGTCTATCGGAAGTATTGAAGTGTGGTCCCTTTAATGCTACGAAGCGATCGATCTTTCAAGTGGTTATGTTACCCTGGTACATGTGTTGTGTAGTTGGCTCTCTGAAGCCCCGTGGGTTCACATCCACATCGCTTCCTTTCATCAAGCCCCGCGGGTTCACATATGAACCCAGGTACCGAGTTTCGAAATTATTCCTTATGGCGTAAACACTACTATTTATTTTGGTTTGGCATGTATGGTAATTTTGGACTTTATAAAATTACCTTTCGAATGACATATGAACCATAGAGGTAGAGTGGCTACGTTCGGAAATATCGGCGATGACAAGACATTGGCAGTAATGGCTGTATCTTGAAACGGCCGATTGCCATTTTATTGAAAGTTGAAGTTGAACTTTCGCGCTTCCCGCGCGCTGAATACCCGACAGATGAAATAGGTCAAAGGGTGGGAAAAATTTGCAAATTCGCAAACTGTCGTTCTATTTTGCACAGTTGTTGCAAATTTTTGTATGGCGGTGCCTAACATGTATTTTCGCGTGCTAGAAGGAGTTATTTAAGTATACATTTTTGGCGTCCACGGAAAAAGCTTATCTGGCCCAGAGCTATGTCCTTCAGTGATAATTCTCTACAAATACTCAAAGAAAATCTAATCACGAAAATCTGAGGACCAGTGGCACTTTTCGAGGAATTCGTGACTTCGTGTTGCTCAGAGGTTGCACGATGTAAATTGAACGCTAACAAAATATATTTGCCTTGCTCTCTGTGTTTAATTTGCGAGAGTGAGACTGGTATAAAAAAAAACCGCCCAAGTGCGAGTCGGACTCGCTCAAAGAGGGTTCCGTACCACCACATAATCATAATTGTATTAGTTGAAATTTCAGTAAGTTAATGTGCTAGATTTTTTTAGTCCGACACGCGCTTGACTATATTTTATTATTTGTTGTTATTTTATAGCTTATGCACTATAAACATACCAATTTTCAAGTTTGCATGTGTTCCCGTTTTTAAAATAGAACTAAAACAAAAATCGCCTCACCGACCATCCAACTTGACCCCTCTCTTATATGAATATTCTTGAAACGGGAGCTCACCACAATTGGTTACCATTAGTTGTGAGAAAAGTTGTAATATTTAATGATTTCAGACTTTTCTCATTATTTATACTGTGAGACCTAGCTTCTTGCCGAATTTCATAATTTTAGGTCAACGGGAAGTACCCTGTAGGTTTTGCATTTTTGCATAAATGTATGGAGATGAGGACATAAAATGCCATGTCGTTGTAAAAAAATGCAATTTTCAGATCTTGTGTGGTTCATGAATCCTAATATATATTATTAATTTCAACCTGATACCTTTACCCGTTCGTGAGATAAAGGGTCTTGACAGACAGACGGACAGACAGACAGACAGACGGACAACAAAGTGATCCTGAAAGGGGTTCCGTTTTTTTCTTTTGAGGTACGGAAGCCTAAAAAGGACGGGTTGCACTCCGGCAGTGCCGGCAGAAGTGAAAACTTAAACATCAACATTGTGCATTTTTGAATATTTTGGAATGGTTAGGGAATAAATTCGCACGAATTGTTTTATTTATCAGTAAAAGTACCTACCAAGGAGGTTTTAATCCACGCTACGCTCTAGGAAGGAGTGTTTAATGCAAAAATCTTGCTACACAAATTTAGTCAATCGTTTATTGTAATACGGTATAAATTCCTGTGATTTGCGAAGAAGAGAAATTGTGCCGAGTGAGAGGTCAATTAGTCGCGGTTGTGTCACGCTCACACAGTTGCCATAGCAAAACGAAATTGCGGGTTGGTAGGAAAACATCTTTTGACATTATGCTTGGTTTTCATATAGAAAACCTTTTTAGAGCTAAATCTTAAAAAAAAAAATATTTTTCGGGTGCTTTTGGTTCGGTATATAGGAAACTCAAAAATATTTTTGACCTAATTGTGTTGTTTAAGGTCAAGCAGGTTATGTACTTCTTCATTCGTCATCAACCTTTTTGGTAATAGTTTTTAATACATTACTGGTATCCCCGTCTTTGACACATTTTTATGTCATGCTAAATTTTGTTTAAAATCGCGTATTTTTTCTGCAAAAACAGTGAAATATTGTAGAGTAAATGGCTGCAAAATTGATAGCTATGCTATTTGCGGAATATTCTTCTATGGGTATCCATTATTCCTTTAATTTTCTATGAAAAAGCCGAACTGTTTTACGTATGAAGTAGGGTGGCTGTAATGTACGATATTTGAACATAAAGGAAACTAAAAAGGTACAACCACATCAGTATTGTGGGATGTGAATCTGCAAAATCTGCCCATAAAACTAAACAACTTATCCCAAAGAACATTATGATGAAATAACATTATGATGAAGATATCTGAATCTAAACATGAAAGAGAAAAACAGCTTGCATTAGTTTTAAAAGAAAATCAAACAAAACAACGGAACCTGTACTGTTGTACAATAATAGGAAAATAGTACATCTGATGCTGCCGGTTATTTTCTGCGTTCTTATTGACGACATGCGGGAAGCCAATAATTCACGCGCCTGCCCTGCGCTCCCTCGCGATAGATATTTCGAGCCATTTACGGTCAGCATCAAAGTTTTGTTCCGGGCATTATTGAGAGAATTTATGTGATGCCCTTGGGTTGGAATTTGTTTAAAAAAGTTTCAGATGTGGAAAGATGTCACTTGGTAGGTAAGAATTATTCATTCATTTAAAATAATAATATTAAAAAAAATACGATCGAATAGAGAACCTCCGCCTTTTTGAAGTCGGTTAAAAAGTAGGTGGCTCGCAATTAGGCCCAAATGAAGTTGGTTGATGATGAGTTTTTAGAAGAATACCAACAAAAACCTGTATCGACCTGTTGTTCCCGGACAGCCAGACGGATCGCAAATATAGATGGACAGAGAGACAGCTGATGTTACGAGGGCTGTTCAATAAGTAGTGAGAATGAACAACATATTGGTTTTAAGTCTTTTAATGTTTGTGAGTATTGATAGTTTATTTCAGTAAAAAGATAGTGACAAAAACTTGGGCCATAAAGTTCAATAGCCAGTCCATATTTTTAAATTATTGTTATTCCATGTGAGTGAAAAAAATGTAAAGTCAGAACTGAATCAATGAAATAAGAAATAAAATCTTATATTTGTACGATTATTTTGTAACATGTCGTACCTATAATGAATTTTGTTTATCAATAAACAATAAATCATAAAATACACGTCAAATTTTATTAATTGCTTTGCTTCTTGATGATGAGGCATGCAACGTACCTGGAGAACAATTCTTGAATATCACCTGGTGATAAAATATCACTCAAAAAATTAAAAATCATAGATTTTTGTTTTCAAAAGTTGAAATTGATCTTCTTAAAATATAAAAGAGTCCTTTATTGTTAATTTTCATGTATTCTGATTTACGTTTCAACAGTTTATCAACGCAAATGTGAATTGTTAACCTCACTGACCCTATCATACAAAAAATTCGCAATAATCTATGCAATTAAAAAGAGGGTTGCGAATTTTTACGGTCGTATAATATGGCCTTGAACCCCGGCCGCCATTGACCGACTCAAATCGGTCGGATAATGCCACGTGACCAAGATTTTCAAAAATTTTGAACTTTGGCGCGTCATCCGTCCGATTCCCGCCAACTTTAGTCTATGGTTTATACGTCATTCGAAAGGTGATTTCAATAGGTCGTTACGCCCTATACACACCAAACCAAAATAAACCATAGTTTCGACGCAATAAGGCAGAATATAAAGCGCGGGAACTCGATCCTCTTCTGTATCCTTCGGGATACACCGGGGCTCTACAGGTAGTCTCAAAAGTTATATTTTATCACCCGGTGATTTTCAAGAATTCCCTGGGCTTTTCTGGAAAGCAAGAAGAAAGAAATGAAAAAAGGTTTATTTTGGAAACAAACAAAAAGAATGCTGCTGCTGAAAAAACTCTGACCCAATTGTTGAATATTACCGAGTGATAAAATATATTTTTTGAGACATCAAATAAGAATGGGCGGTGGTGGTGACCACTTACCATCAGGTGGCCCACCTGCTCGTTTGCTCACTTTAAACATAAAAAAATATCAAATGTACCCTGATAATCTGTTAAAAATGTTAACCATAATACATGAAAAGTAACAATCAATCACTACTTTATATTTTACGAATATCATTCTGCACTTTTGTAAAGATTTTTTTTAATTTTTAGTTTTTCGGGTGATAGTTATTTATCATCCGTTGTTATTCAAGAATTGAGCCCAAGGTACTCATGACATGCTTGAATAATATTCATGACATGCACATACCATGCTTGAATAATATTCTCATGTTGTACATGACACCCAATGAAACGTACACTGTACGTACATTACGATACCCACGGGTGGAGATGGGTTGGTAGTTGGTACTATACTTTGCCGGCACCAAACGGACTTGACTTCATTTACCTCTATGACTCTATAATTGAGCCACGAGCCAAGCGAGTGGTTCTAAAGAAGAATCCTCAGCGCTGCGAGGATTTTAAGACACGAAACACTTTGTTGCCGTGGGAAGCACAACTTATCAGGTAGAAACTAAAGGATAATATCCTGCCAAATAAAATATTAAAAATGAAGCTGCTGTTCCAGAGGGCTTTAATAATATTACATCCCCAAGCGTAAAATAGTTAGGTCACCCTACTGTGTGAAAGAGATGCCACCGCGACTATTGGATATACTCGTCGTCACGCTTTTTTTGGCCATTCATCTCTCCTTCCTAGAGCGTAGCGTGGATTAAAACCTCCTTGGTACCTACATACAATATTCATTTATTGCGCTATCGTAGACAAACATGACAATTTATATTACCTACATATAGACAATCTTTGTCAGATCTGACGCGAGTTTAAAATTTTTTACCCACCTAAAAAAAGTGCCAAGCTCCGCTAAAGAAGTTTTCATTACAAAACTTAAACATCTGACGCGAATTTAACATTTTTACCCATCTAAAAAAGTGCCAAGCGCCGCCGCTAAAGAAGTTTTCACTTCGAAAAATTTGGTTTTGTTTGTAATTAGATGGTTCACTCGGCCTATTGCGTCACAAGTATCACTGCAGTTATAAATACCCCTACCAAATTTAATTACTCTAGACACAGATAATATAATACTGCTCTAGAGTAAAATGCAAGGTTACATCTGGATCCCAAACTTTAATAGATATTACTCAAAACATCAAAGTTATCAACTTTTCGTATATACCTACTAAAATGCCACTTAAATTTTTAGGGTTCCGTAGTCAAAAAGGAACCCTTATAGTTTCGTCTGAAATTTTGTAAAGATATATATTTGGTCTACACCAACAAAGTGGTAGAATAAAATTTTGTAAAATATATTTTTTTACGGTACCTCCAAGTAAAGTGGGGATGAATATTTTTTTTCTTGTCTACCCCATAGTGTGGGGTGTCGTTGGATAGGTCTTTTAAAAATAATGTGAGTCTGTTCGATTTAGGGATCCGTTTGCGAAATCTTAAGCTTGAAAGCGCAATTTTTTGTTGGAGTCGAGTGTCCAACAAAAAATTTGTTGTTAGGAATGTGAGAAAATTCACAGTAGTTGCATATATTATGAAATTAAAAGAAAAACTATCACAGTTAAGTAGACTTCACAGGTTAATGAGCTATAGCCGAAAAACTAGAAATAATAAAATAGCAATAGCAATCAGGCACTAGGACCTCGCTGAGCGTTAGGAGGTAAAAAGTTTATAATATGAACGTTATGAATGACTTAATCAAAACCCGCTTTGCGATAATAAATCGTAAAAAAAACTACGGAACCCTATACTGCGCGTGGCCCGACACGCACTTGGTCGGTTTTGTACTTTCTGGTTGATTGAGACGAGATAAAATAAAGTTTATATGTTCCATCAAAATAACTTTTCTCAAGTATCAGCATGAAATCTTCCTTTCCCCAGAGACCTCCACTTCAATTTAATATCATCAGAAATGTAGACGGAATAAAATTTCCATTTCGATTGCCGCTCAGTCTGGTACTTAATCCAATGTTTACTGTACCAAGTTTGATGCGATGGATAAGATTCAGATTCAGATTCAGATTATTTATTCAATGTAGATTCTTTACAGAATACTTATTGAATGTCATGCAGAATACAATTCAAATAGAGCGAGTCTACGCCGTTTCGGATCGTGCTGTGGCAGCGTAAAAGAAACGGCAAGAAACCACTGCAGCACGGCCTACTTTAAGAGACGGCTTTTTACAATGTGTTTCTTGTGTTTCGCTGGAATATCAGAGCACCATACCTCTTTGTCATTCATATAGTCATCTAATCTATAGTAAGCTTTTTTACATAACGTTTGCTTTACACATTCTTTAAAGTTTCTCTCAGGTAATTGCACTATATTGTCAGGTATTTTGTTGTAGTATCGTACACACAGACCAACGAAAGATGTATTGACTTTAGTTAATCTAGTATATGGTTGATCAATTTTGTGCTTATTTCTAGTATTAAAATTATGCCTGTCACAAATTTTAGGTGATTGATGAATGTTCTTTCTAGCATACATAATATTTTCATAGATATACTGGCATGGCACTGTCATTATGTTGATTTCCTTGGACAGTTCTCTCAGGGAATCACGAATAAATAATATAAATAAATTTCAGTAAACCAGACATCTGTGTCATTCATTTCATTATACAACGTGTACCGGAAAGGTTTGATAATACTGAATCTGCACATGAAACTGAACAACTTTTCCCAACTTTTCAGCTAATAGAGCATTTTGTATTAGAGGTCTAATTTGGTTTTTCGTATTTTGACCTATGCTCCTAGGGATAAGTTGTTCAGTTTCATGGGCAGATTTTCATAGACACCTTTCCGTTACACGCTGTATTTGCCTCAAGATGTTGGAAAATAGCCTTGTTTTATGAATTAATCCTACAGTCCTCGCAAACGGTAGATTTTAAAACTACAGATCAACTTTCCTGAACTATTAAGTGCTTTAGGTCGAAACACGACAAAATATATTGAAACCGTTTAATGAGCTTTTTCTAATTTGTTAGTTGTTTAAAAAGTATGAAACAAGAAAATATTGTCACCTGAAAATGTTATGTACAAACTATCGTATTTAATAAATATTCATAGTGATCTTCATAATAGGTCATTTGCCTTTATAATGATTTGTCACTAATCGCCTTACTTATAGTAAACCTACACACTTCTCTCTCCATAAAAACCTGAATACTCTCTGCAAAGCGGCTTAAAGTTTAATTCGTTTTGGTCAAAGAAGTGGGATTCAAGTGAACGGGGTTGTAGAGGTTTTATTTCAATGCTGGGCCTCGTGAACGAGCAAAAAGTTATCGGGGCTAGCGTCCATTAAAATGAGATGGAACCTATCTGTTGACGATATACGATCTCATGGGTTTCCCCGACTCTAAAATGGCGTGATTTATGTATGTATGTTTGACCTTATTTGATAAAAATCATCCAACATCGTCATTTTATCCATGTCACCTTGAGATCGTGAAAACCGTTAGAAAAGTTAATAATGAACCGATTACAATTCTGGCACTAGCTGGCCGCTGCAGCGGTACGCTCGCTTCACTCGCTCGGCTCGAGGGTTGTAGTGCAGTCGCAAGAGAACCTAGCGTAACCTAACCGATCTTAAACGTTGTTTCTGACATATCTAACTGACCCATGAGATACAGTAGGTACCTCGGTCCAGTGCATAATTTTCCGATAATTTACAATCTCGCAAAGATAGATTATGAACTAACGATGTTTACTGTCTTTCGGTGATTTCCATAAAACATCCTCTGCTAGGCAGAGAGCTCTTGGTTCCGGAAAAAAATGTGACATGTTTTTGGGGGATTTACCATTATGTTAACAATACTACGGCGTTCAATTAGTAGTGAGAATGACCCAGAAAATAAACGACTATTTATAAATTAATAATGCACTTCTCTACGAGCTTCAACATCTCCTTGGACCCTTCATCCCGCGTTGATCCCTTTGAAAATAACGTTTTCATTTTGGTTCTAACACAGCCTTACATATGGGATCCACGACTCCGATTTTGCTTCCATACCGGTTTCTCTTTCAGTGTTGTGAAACAGAGAGAAGTTACTATGAGTGTAGGACTGTTAGTTAAATATAGTAAGTGGGGAGAGTGGCATCTATCGAAACTATATTTTTTTAAAATTTTGTAGTTAATTGCTGGATTGGCTGAGCGTCTATTGATCTTAACCTCATTATTTAAGTTTCTCAATATTATGCCCTAAATTTTCGGTACCATCCTTGTACTGAAATAAACTATCAATTTTTATAAACATCAAAAGATTTTACAACCAAAATTTTGTTAATTCTCACTACTTATTAAACACCCCTCGTAAGTCAACACGCTTTTAAGAGATGTAGCTGGTTACTGGTGTTGGTTAGATACCGCCAGTATGGTGCTACGACACGCAAAAGAACGCTAATGACCATTAGAAGGTGGTAGGGCTTTTGTGTAAGTCTGCCTGGAGAAGTACCACCCCTTGCCATTTTCTGCCGTAAAGCAGCAGTGTTTGCTCTGCTGTGTTTCGGTTCGGTCGGTAAGGGAGCTAGTAAAATTACTGGCTCATGAGACTTAACATCCAACTTCTCAGAGTTATGCCATTAATGAGACAGTAGGTGCTATAAGTGGTGGTGACCGCTTACCTGCTCGTTTGCCCACTTGTTATATAAAAAATCCACCGGTTCAAAATCTCTTAACCTCAGAAGCACCGTGGGTTCACATGTGAACCCAGATCGCTTCCTTTCGTCAAGCACCGCGGGTTCACATGTGAACCCGGAAACAGATTTTCGAATTTTGCCTTATTGCAGAAAAACTACGGTTTATTTTGGTTTGACATGTATATTGACTTTAGACCTTATAAAATTACCTTTCCAATGACATATAAACCATAGAGATAGAGTGGCTACGTTCGGAAATATCAGCGATTACTTCCCGCGCACTGAATACCCGACCAATGTAAGTAGGTCTATTGGCGGGAAAAAATTGCAAATTTGCAATGTCACTTTGTTTTTGCGCGGTTGTTGCGAATTTTTGTATGGCAGGGCTAGACGGTTATTCTGAGGTGCTTAGTGGAGTGTTTTAGTTGGAGTGGAGGGGTTATAGAGGTAAATCACCTTTTACAAAACCCGCGGTAGAATCACCTCACAACTTTTTCCCGTCGGGGTAGGCAAAAACCACAGCCCTAGCTTCCTCTACCATCAACCCTTTCATACATACACGCCAGTCGAACAGTCAGCCCTATTTTTTACAGGGTTGACACGTAATTTTGGAACACGTATAACGTTACATTACACAATTTTCACAGCCAAAAACCACAATACCCTTGAAAACAACAAACACTCTTTTGTACTTTTGCGGAAAGGAATTTGTCGTGTCACCGCCATTTTGAATTCTCTTTTGTATTTTCCCAGCTCACAAGCGGCTGTGACATTTTTGTGGTCGAAAAATAATCATAAAACGCCACATAAAAGCGAGCGAAACTTACACCGGCAATAACTTCGGCATCTGAATTAGTTTAGGTTTCTAAGTGAAAACTTTCGTTCATGAACGAGGTATGTAATGCAAATAAAGTGAGTAAAAAGAAGCCTGATTGGATTGTAAATAAAATGGTATATTAACCAACCATCACCAAAAGTTTCATAGCTAGACCAAGGGTGGGTATGCTTTAACATTACATAGCACGTCCTAAATCTAAACGTGCGTTAGATCTTCGACGGCTTAAATTTTGACATAAGTTTGCTCCTACCCTTACAATGCCAATTTTGTATCTGGGTTTTTCTCTGACTTGTGGTGTAGTCACTACACTGTAGTGGATTGATAGTGTGCACAGCAAAGACATTCCGAGGTTAAAATCTCTTTGGTGCACAGAGTACTGAATTTTCGCGCGACTATTCAGTGTTTTATGTATGATAGTGTGAAAACACACGGTCGCACATCAGTAGAAACACTTTTGGACCTTATGGCGTGGTAATAGAGTTGAAAAAGTTTCTACCGACAAGCGGTTGACCGTACCTTTCGAAAATCCGCGAAGGCAATAATAGACTAATAAGATCGTGTAGAAAATCAGGATTATTTGGCGTTACATATTAGGATTGTGTAACTTGTTTCCTAATCCTATTAGACCAATACGAGTATGACTCGGAGCACCGGAAATTAAATTGATGTATGGGAGAGTTATGATGTCATAAATTTTTGGTATGGATATTTTTTTTTTACAGAATCCTATCATGTGGGGTATTTAATGAAAGGGCTTTTTGAGCCGATTCAAAAAATATAGTACATCTTAATATTCCAGTCACTAGTTACCTAAAAATTTGAAAAATATGTTCAAAACATACTAAGTTTGGGCTATTCGTGGTAGAAAATTGCTGAATATTTTTTTGTAAAATTTTCATGAAATTGCTCGTAATATCCTCATATCCAACGTTATGAAAGCATTTTTGAAAATATTAATAAGAACTATATTTCTAATTTTAATAAAAAAGCTATTTAATTTTTAGTACTTTTTTGCTCTTTTTTTAAAAGTTTTGGGAACCAGTTCCTGAAATGTAAGATAAACTGTATTTCTAGAATCAGCTTGAGGAGCCCTTTCATTGGATACCCATGATGATAGGTTTCTGAAAAAAAACCGGCCAAGTGCGAGTCGGACTCGCGCACGGAGGGTTCCGTACCACCACATAAATATAATTGTATTAGTTGAAATTTCAGTAAGTTAATGTGCTAAATTTTTTGAGTCCGACACGCGCTTGACCAAATTTTATTATTTGTTATTATTTTATAGCTTATGCACTATAAACATACCAATTTTCAAGTTTGTAAGTGTTCCCGTTTTTAAATAGAACTAAAACAAAAATCGCCTGAGCGACCATCCAACTTGACCCCTCTCTTATATAAATGTTCTTGAAACGGGAGCTCACCACAATTGGTTACCATAAGTTGTGAGAAAAGTTGTAATATTTAATGATTTCAGACTTTTCCCATTATATGTACTGTGAGACCTAGCTTCTTGCCAAATTTCATAATTTTAGGTCAACGGGAAGTACCCTGTAGGTTTTGGATTTTTGAATAAATGTATGGAGATGAGGACATAAAATGCCATATCTTTTAATTGCGTCGTTGTAAAAAATTGAAATTTTCAGATCTTGTGTGGTTCATAGATCCTAATATATGGTATTAATTTCGTGAGATAAAGGGTCTTGACAGACAGACAGACAGACAGACAGACAGACAGACAGACAGACAGACAGACGGACAACAAAGTGATCCTATAAGGGTTCCGTTTTTTTCTTTTGAGGTACGGAACCCTAAAAAGAATATAAAATTCCGTACTAAAATTCAAACAGGTTTCTCCCTTCTTATTAAAAAAAAATAACCGGCCAAGTGCGAGTCGGACTCGCGCACTGAGGGTTCCGTACCACCACATAATCATAATTGTATTAGTTGAAATTTCAGTAAGTTAATGTGCTAGATTTTTTGAGTCCGACACGCACTTGACCAAATTTTATTATTTGTTTTTATTTAATAGCTTATGCACTACAAATATACCAATTTTCAAGTTTGTAAGTGTTCCCGTTTTTAAAATACTCGTAGAACTAAAACAAAAACCGCCTCCGCGACCATCCAACTTGACCCCTCTCTTATATGAATGTTCTTGAAACGGGAGCTCACCACAATCGGTTACCATTAGATGTGAGAAAAGTTGTAATATTTAATGATTTCAGACTTTTCCCATTATTTGTACTGTGAGACCTAGCTTCTTGCCAAATTTCATAATTTTAGGTCAACGGGAAGTACCCTGTAGGTTTTGCATTTTTGTATGGAGATCAGGACATAAAATGTCATATCTTTTGATTGCGTCGTTGTAAAAAATTGAAATTTTCAGATCTTGTGTGGTTCATGGATCCTAATATATGGTATTAATTTCAACCTGATATCTTTACCCGTTCGTGAGATAAAGGGTCTTGACAGACAGACAGACAGACAGACATACGGACAACAAAGTGATCCTATAAGGGTTCCGTTTTTTTCTATTGATGTACGGAACCCTAAAAAAACATAGTTATGATTAACATATTGAAAAATGCTTTTAGGAAGTTTTAAATGAGGATATAACGATTCATTTGATTCCTATTTTTCAAAAGTTTTTTCAGCCATTTCCCACCAGGAAGAGACCAAACTTGGTATGTTTTGAAAATATTTTTCAATTTTTTTGGAAACTATTGACTGAAATATAAAGATGTACTATATTGTTAGAATCGGCTCAAAAAGCCCTTTCATTAGTTACCCCACATGATAGGTTTCTGTAAAAAAAATAAAAAATTCCATACAAAAAATTGATGACGTCATAACTCTCCCATACATCAATGGAATTTTCGGTGCTCCGAATCATATTAGTCTAATAGGACTAAGAAAGAAGTGTAAATACAGTCACCGGCAAAAATAACCGGCCGGTCTATTTTCTGTCGTACATTTTCATACAAGTAAGGGTTACGTTAGTAACTATTATCTAATCTGAGGTAAGGGATCAAACGAAGCGTCAATCAATATATTTCCTAAACGAAATATATATCCGTGAATAAACAGTGAGATCATTAAATAAGATATCTTTCTTAAGAGGCTATGGGAAAAGATAGATATTTGACAGTGCGCGCAGTCTTTTCGCTTGAAAGAAAGGGATAAAGTGCGCAATCCGCAACGCATTCGATTGCGACAGATATACTGTGCGTGTTATCAAAACTAAATGACGTAAGCGCCTGATATAAAATATCGACTTTTTGTAAAAACTAAGTAATAAAATAAAATTTTAGGTTGGGCAAACCCTTGCAACTACAAATACCATTCTGTATACTTAATTTCACTACTTAAAATACCTCCGATTCCACAAAAAGAGGAACAAATGAAAATTGAAGAGGCAACTTTGGATTTTTATTTTGTCGAGTCGATTTTCACTAATCATGTTTTGGTCTTGGTGATGCCCTCACTTTAATGGTCAATAAATACATACCTGAAAATCACGGCAAGATATTGGGTAAATATAAAGATATTTCTCTTTAGAATACCCAAAAAAACTTACATATCGCCTTAAGATCCTTGAAGATTAGACCTGTGCACGGTATCCAGGAAATTCCGTGCATCATTCAGAAAAAAATATACGTCATTTCGTCAGATACGAGTACGAGTATCTCTTACATTTAGCGAATTAAAATGTTTAAAGTGTCGCACGGGTTTCTTCAACATTTAAGATATACCTAATCTTTGACAATATTATTAGTAAGGTTCTTATCTAAAGACCTCATCAATCAGATTTGTATTTTTATTTAATTTAGGTAAGATACGCTTCGTTTGCCCCCATATTTGTATGAAAGTATATGAAAGAAAACAGACCGGCTGGTTATTTCTGCCGGTGAGTGTAAGTATGTAACGCCACGAGATTACACGATCCTATTAGACTAATAAAAAGGGATCGCAGTTTATATGTGAATCTAGGCACATGGCTGCTATAATCCAATTACCCAATTTTATTATTACATCACATAAGTACCAGGCTATCAGAAGCACTCGAGAGATCGATCGTTTTGTTCCATTCAAGCGACCACTCGGCAATCGCGCTCTAGGACCTTCGAATCAGAGTTGGATAGAAAAAGCTTTTTGATGAAAAAAGGTTGTTATTATCAACTATAATAATCTTACAAGCTTTCTGTTAACCTAATAATAATACTTTACCGGGTGAAAAGAGTCCTTGTCTTTTTGGTAAGTATTTTTTGGTTTTAGTTTATCACCGGATCTGGCCAACGCAATCTTGAAGTGGATTTGAAAACTTAATTTGAGATACAGTTGTTTAGCGAAAAACGACAATTTGAACATTTAATACAAAATTTAGCGAACTGACAAGATTTTGTGGGAGGATTGTTTTGCGTTTTGTAGACTCATGAAATTATATCTATGAGAAAGCGGATGTCTAGGTCTGGTAGAGTGTATAGGGTTAACATTTCTTTCACCTGAAGTATGTTAAAACGAAGTTAATCTTAATATCCCAATAAAGGAGCAGCGAGCTTCCTCCAGAATTTAAAACCAAATTGAATTGAATATTTTAGATGACGCTTATAGCGCCTTGCACCAAGCACCGCAGTTGTTGGTGACCGTAGTTTGTAAGATATTTCGATATACGTAAGGATACTGTTGCCCATCCTCCAGTAAATGATTCCTTAGTCAACTTTTAATATACCTAAAGAGAAGAGATGGTCCTATTGTGGATGGTGCTATTAGTTGGTACCATACGAACAAATACTTATATACAGAGATAAATCACCACCGCAGTCTCCCTACTACATTGTGTCCGTCCATTCGCATCAAACGTGACCCGTTTTTGCCGACGCTACTCGACTCGCCCTTCACTCTTTATGTCGGCAGTACTATGCACGCGTACACTTTATCAGATTAAAGTAGCATTTTCTTATAACACAGGGTTAAGAGGGTAAAAGGGTAGGCCTCTTGAAGGAGGATGTGTCCTTAAGCATCTTGTGAGTGTTTCCTTTATTCTGCTTTGAACTCTTATAATATACAGACATATTTTTTATTAGTGCAAGAATTTTAGTTTGTCACTGAGGCCATAAAAGTTAGCAAGTTTCTTCGATGCCGAAGGTCGCAAATCGAATTTTCCCTAGTTAAAACCTCCCTAACATTATGTCTCTACCTTTTTTTTACGTGTATGTAAAGTCGTTATCACAATATTATATTCAGAAACTAATTGGCATACATAGCTCTTTGAAGTAAGGATCTTACCAAAAATGTATGCCGAATCAGTCTTTCAATTTATGAAGGTGTAATTGCTTAAGGAGTACTAACAATATACACTTATTTTTTAGCTTGCGCAGTCGTATAATAATAACCCCACACTTGCCACATTTTCAATGTTTTTCGATATTATTTATTGAATTAAAAGTTTGAATAAAATCTAAATACCTACGGTACTCCAGTCACTTTGAATAAATAACATTCATTTATTTCGCCCATTAAATTCGATCGCGCTAAGGTTTAAAAGAAATCTTACCCGTCCTTTTTAAATACTTAAAATATAAGATTCATTTATTTCTAGCTGACCCTTATTTACCGGTACTGAATTAGTCCTAACTAGTAATCTGGTTATTTTTATGCCGTAAATCAGGACGGTGCAAACTCTTTACCGCCAAAGGTTGCCTTTACACTAGAGCTGCTCTAGGTAGATAACCTGTGAGCTGAAAAAGTTCCAATTAAAAAGGGTTGCCCGATTTTTGAGCGCAAATTTTGCTATCATGATTTTTCCTAGCTCACAGGTTAGCAAACTATAGTTCGTCCTTCTTAAGAATGCAGTGAGTCATTGCTTTTCGCCGCTAATAGCCAAGCCCCGTCAAATCGTTTAAAAATATAAAGTCAAATGCACAATGACTAATCGAAGGAACACTTTCCAAAGAAGCGGATGTTTCCTTTGTACATATGTTAAATATAAAACACGAAAAAATAATAAACAAAAATGTTTTTTTTTACATTTTCACTCCAATGTGAATACACCTCTACCCTGCATCCTCAACGCGGACATGTGTACAAAATTCTGTTTTCCCTCTTCTAACCACATTACTCAGTCAGCTTTAGGGATTCAATTCAATGTTTCTTCCCAAAAAAACCTTCTAGCCCGTGTGGTGTCGTAAGAGGCGACTAAGGGGTTCTGAACAGAAGGATGGGCAGCAGCTTCCTCCATGTATCATATCATCTTAAATACTGCGGTCACCAACAACCGCGGCCCATGGTGTCAGCCGCAACGTTAACAAGCTTGGTGACTATGATACTTCCCCCTAAATTGTACCATGCGTTTTAGCTGAAATTCTGGAGGGAGCTCCCTGTCCTGAATTGGACGTTTCACAGGATGTTGTGAATAAAGCTCAAGTCGTCCCTATTGTACAGAGACTCAAAGCCGAAAGTGAAGTTCTAAGTAAGTAGGTCGCATTTATGAAGCGGTTTCAGAACTGTTTCAAAGGCTCAGGAAATCGCTTTCAGGTGGTATTTCGATAGTCTGAACAAAGTATTTCATAGAAATCTACTAAACTATTTACTTACTGTTTCAAAAGAGCCGGGTCCAAACTCCATTTGAGTATCTGTTCTTCTAAAGGCGTAGGAATGAAAGGGCCTGGAAACAGCCATTAACCGAAACAGCTGGAAATATCTAAGATATTTGTAGTACATGATACAGGGTGGAAACTTTCAGTGGGTCAGTAAGGGGAAGTACCTTATCCGTTGCAGCTACACGAAAATGGTCTTAGGAGACTATCCATAATTTTCTTATAGAATTTTGATCACCATTCACAGATTTTCAAAAAAATGTACAGTTAGCAAGAAAAATTGCCATTTTACACAAAACAATTTTTTGATGCCAATCGATCTTGTTTCTAATACTGATCAAAAGCTTCTATGAGACCAACCATCGTTGGAGTACTCAAAAAGCCACAAATTGCAAAAACTTTTCCCGTACATTTTGTATGAAAATTTTACGCAAAAGTTTTTTTTAGTGACGGTTGAGATCTTTTTGTTGATAAGATAGAGAAAAAGATAAGTTTAAAAACAATTCAAATTTCGAACTCGTTATTATCAACTCGTTATTAGCCGATGTATTTTTATTATTTACGTTCTAAATTGCAGATGATTTTTCTCTTATCAATAGCTGTCCAACTATGCACTTTTTGTAAAATTCACAACACATTCAGAGCTTTCTGTCGCAACAAACTGTCAAACCCTGGTGCCGATGTGGAAAAGAGAACTAGAGGCTCTGTGCAGAGCCTGTGATATACACAAAATCATCCCCATGTACATAGTTTACAAAAAAGAAAAAATATAAAAAATTTCTGTAGAAACGATCACCAACCTTTTTACAGGACTTTTTTTAATTTGGGTCCTTATTACTACAAAACAAAAAAAATATTATGACACCATTGCATAAATATGTGAACTATCTGTTTCTGACTTTTTGGGTCTGTGTGACACCAGTTAAGAATATTCAACCACTCCATCTCTTGTTAAAGGCGACTAAGGCCGGTATTTCACTGGGACGCCATGGTGGCGCGACTGGTGGCGCGACTGGTTGCGCTACTGGTGTCCGTTACTAGACACCAGAATCGCTACACCCTGCGGCCACGGCATTACTCGTAAGGCCTATATTTCACTGGGAGTGGTAGCGCGACCAACAGCCGGACTGGTTGCGCCGCCAACCAATTTGGTGGCGCCAATACTGTGGCCGCAGGGTGTGTCTTTACTAGTGTCTTTACTGGTGTCTAGTTACGGACACCAGTTGCGCAACCGGTCGCGCTACCAGTCGCTCTACCAGTGTCCCAGTGAAATACCGGCCTAAGGGTCTTGAACTGATGGATGGGTCGCAGGGTACTTTTGCGTATCACACAACAATGACTCATCATCATCATAACATCCCATGAAACGTCCAAGAGCTCCCTCTAGAATTCTAGCTTTTGCTGGAAAAATGTAGAGGGGAAGTACTCATAGTCACCTCGCTTGTTAGCGTTACGGCTGGCACCATGGGCCGCGGTTGTAGGTGACCGCAGTAAGTAAGATGTATACAATGGAGAATGCTGCTGCCCATCCTCCAGTTTATAACCCTTAGTCGCCTCTTATGACATCCACGGGTATGTAAGGGTTGGTAATATTCTTTGCCGGCACCATACGGGACAGTCGCCTCTTACGACACCCACAACAATGACTATGGTCCACTTATGAAAGCCACGATGTTAATGAACAAGCGTGGTCTGTTTGGACACCTACTCCAAAATACAGGTCATTTTTATCGCTACAAAAATGTTTACACTCAGACAATGAAACTGAACAACTTTTCCTAAAAACCATGGTCGAAAGACGATAAAAATTGTTACCCCCCCTTACCAACTTTGCGATTTGCGATGTCAGTAGATGGTTTTTTTTTGTTTTTGTTTGTCGACTTATACTTTTGTAGGAAATTTTAGTTTTTGGTATGAAGAAGTCTTTATGTCCATAACTTACCACAACTTTTTAGATTGTAATTATCTACAAAAAGTTCTGAACAAGAAACGTCCACTGCAAGACATGGGAGCTCCCTTGCATTACAGCATAGCAGCTATTGCTAGCATTGCAGCTGGCGACCGCTGTTGTTGGTGACCGCAGTTTGTAAGATGGTATGATACACAGAAAATGCTGCTGCCCGTACTCCGGTTCATAAGCCCTTAGTCGCCTCTAACGACACCCATGGGAAGAGATGGGTACAAAAACTGAATACTTTGATCTAATTTACTTCTCAAAACATACAAATAATTTGCAAAACATTTTCTTAACAAGGTATCCAAAAGTTTACCCGACATAATTTTCATGTTTATCAGACCTGAAAGTTCCATATTCAATAGGATATTTGAATATTATTTCTGAATGAGAAATTCAATATGAATAACCCAACTCAGCGAAGTGTAAAATAAAAAAAATTATGGGAGATAAATAGAGAGTCGTGTTGGAAGGAACACCGGTATTCAGACTTTGGAGAGGATCTTTAAGGATCTTTACCCAAGGGGCTGACCTTTAAGGGGCTGCTTTATTTCAACCGTTGTAGGTGACCGGTTGAAACTTCACTGAATTTTTATTAATATCTAGGATAACCCATGCACCCTTATTTTTTTATCATCCCAGATATTTTAGGAAACGGTTCGCAGGTTGTAGTATAAAAAAGATAGGAAAACATTTTTTTTACTTCCCATACAAACTGCATCATCTGATAGAACATTTTGTATAGGAGGTCGAAAATCTTATTTTTGTTTTTCGACGTAATATGTTCCTTGGGAAAAGTTGTTCCGTTTCATAAGAACACGAGTAAAATATATTTTATGTTTTGAAGCAATAACAGAAGTTTAATCTAATACAAGATTTTTTACAGTAGTAAGGAACCCTTTGTGCAAAAGTCAGAGTAGCACTTGGCGGGTTTTTCTGAATTTCACGCAAAAGGACGAAGAGGGCTCAAAGCGACGCGACGGGACGTTACGTGACTAGCAAAATCGGAGCGAAAAAAGAGCCACCCTTTTTCTATCGTGATTTGTGGTCTTTAGGTTGTCCAGTGATTTTTGTTTTTGATGTGCAATAAAAACAGTCGATAATATTAGGGTTCCGTTCCCAAAGTGTGAATAACGGGACTCTATTAATATGCCTTCGATGTCTGTCAGTCTGTCAGCGGGCTGTATCTCTTGATACGTAATAGGTAGACAGTTGAAATTTTCACAGATTATGTATTTCTGTTGCCGCTATAACAACAAACAAAATACTAATGAATTAACTTAATTTACTCCCCTACAAAAAAACGTGATTTTTTAGGCAATTATTACTCGATTTTTTTAGCTCTATCGTACAAGCGTGAAAATTGGAACATTTATAGAGCATAAATTTAAGAATAACAACAAATGATAAAAATTTAATACACTTCTTCGTGACTGCGCGCCCATAATCAAGACGGAATTTTAACCTTAGTGGTACGGAACCCTCGGTGCGCGAGTCAGACTCGCACTTGGCTGGTTTTTAGGATGGTTTTGTAGTGATGCTTTCGCTTACCCCACCACTATTACCCAGCAGAGAGGTTGAGCACGAATTTGTTGGACTATATTCAACCGCACGTCGATAAAAAATACTGTGATATTGTTTTTAGGGGCCCGAAAGAAAATGGTATCTTATCTTATCTTATTACGTGGGGCTGAGTTCCTTGATGGACCTCAGAGCACTTCGACCCTATGGGATCTTTTGTGCTTCCCCTGCCTTATTGCTCCTGTGATCTTCCGCTGTCTCCGAATATGCTCGTTATGAGCTTCGATATAGATTTCAGCGGAAGGAGCCTGTAGTCTTCTGGTGTCGGATAAGCCTGACCCAGAATCGTCATACGCTTGCTAGCCAAAGCGTTGCATGAGCATATAAGATGCTCCATGCGTTCGCTTTCTTCACCACATGCTCTGCAGGTAGTTGTATCCGACAGACCCATCTTGTGCAGGTGCTCTCTAGTGCCGAAATGGCCGGTGAAAGCACCTACAATATTACGGGTCTGGTGCCTGCTTAGGTTTCGTAGATATTAGAAGTAACCTACCTTTGTGGTCCCTAGAAATTTCTTCGAATGAGTAAGTCCAACAGTGTTTGCCCACTCAGTGCAGTGCCTTCTCTGGGCATAGTCCTTGAGTGCGCTTCTGATGGTACTCCCTGATAATTCAATAAAAGGTTCAGGTCCGCAGAAGTGTTTTTCTGATCCCTCCCTGGCTAGTCTGTCAGCCGCTTCATTGCCCTCTACTTCTACATGTCCTGGGACCCAAACTAGTCGTATTGTGTTGTGCCTACCTAACCTATTAAGGGTTTGGATGGCATCTAGGACTATTTTGGAGTCTACCTTGTAGGATATGAGAGCCTTTAGTGCCGCTTGGCTGTCACTGAGAATGTATATAGTTTGGCCCGTAGTGCCTCTATCTAGATTCTCCTTTGCACAGGCAATGATTGCATATGTTTCAGCCTGAAAGACTGTTGCATATATACCCATGCTTTGACTGTGTTCATACCCTTTGGTATAAACATCCGCCCCTGTACCCGACTTCATTTTTGATCCGTCAGTATACCATGTCAGATTGTCCTTTCTCGAGGGATTCAATCCTTTATTCCAATCCTCTCTCGAGGGTATGTGGATCTCATAGAGTCTCTTGAACATGAACCTAGGCTGTGTTTTATCACAGCCCATGGATGAAATAGTGTCAAGTTCTCTATCTGTGTCGAATTTAGTGTGTCGTGTTTTTGGCAAGGAGTCATCCCACAGTCCTTGGGTTTTTAGCCTATGGAGCGCACTTCTTGCCTCCAATTCTACGACTATATGCAGCGGTGTCAAACCAAGAATATTTTCCAGCGCTGCCGTGGGGGTGGTCCTAAAAGCTCCAGATATGGCTATGCAGACAGTTCTTTGGAATTTAGCCAACTCCTGTCTGCATCCAACTTGCTTTGTTCTGGGCCACCAGGCTATACTACCATATGTGATAATCGGTCGGATCACCGTGGTATACAGCCAATGTAATATTTTGGGCTTAAGCCCCCAGGTTTTGCCATAGGTAGATCTGCACATTCCAAAGACTCTTTGAGCTTTTCTTACAGTGTTGTCTACATGTGTTTTCCACGTTAGTTCCTTGTCTAGTGTAACTCCTAGATATTTAACTTCCGTGGCCCATTTTAGTTGCGTCCCGTATAGAGAGAGCTGACCTAAGGTCTCCAGTTTCCTCTTCTTTGTAAATGGTATCACAACAGCTTTCTCAGGATTGATGGCCAAGTGATGTCGTATGCACCACCTTTCCACCTTTTTGAGGGCCTCTTGCATGAGTTCCGAAACAGTTCTCACTACTTTGCCCCTTACCAATATGACCAGGTCATCCGCGTATCCAACGGTGTAGTATGGTCCTTTGTTGAGTTCCTTTATAAGGGAGTCTATAACCAGGCACCACAGCATTGGAGACAGAACCCCCCCTTGTGGGCAACCTTTGGTTGTCCTGGCATGGATTGTGTCTCCCATGAGTGTCGAGGTTATTACTCTTCCTTTGAGCATGCCATTGATCCACCTTCGTAGAGTAGGCTCGATGCTGTGCTCTAGTGAGGCCTCCTCTATTGATGCGAAGGTGGTCTTGTCAAAGGCTCCTTCTACATCAAGGAATGCCCCTATACATATTTCTTGAGTATCTAAGGCAGCTTCCACTTGACTTGTTACTAAGTGTAATGCTGTCTCTGTTGATTTTCCCGGCTGATAAGCACATTGGAGTCCATGAAGAGGTCTCCTCTTTAATGGTCCCTCTCGGATATGCCTGTCCACGAGTTTCTCGAGTGCCTTAAGTATAAATGACGACAGACTAATAGGTCTGAACGCCTTGGCTTCCTCATAGTCCGGTTTCCCAGGCTTGGGTATATGGATCACTTTTACCCGCCTCCAGGTTTTAGGGATGTACCCAAAGGCAATACATGCTCTATAGAGCCTTGATAGATATGGGGCGATGATATCAGCTCCCTCTTGTAGTAGGATGGGGTAAATTTCATCAGGGCCTGGAGTCTTAAATGGCTGAAAGCCTTTGAGGGCCCATTTTATTTTGTTTTCGTCTACTACCTTTTTGGCGACGTACCAATCGGCTCTTGAGGTGCGAGAGTGTTGCTCCTCCAAACCAATGGGTTCGTCCTCGTCATTTCTGACTTGTTTTGATCCCGGAAAGTGTGTTCTGAACATTACTTCTAATGTATCCTTTTCAGAATCTGTAGTCTCCCCACTTTCATTCCTTACACAGGATAGTGGGTTTGCTTTGACTGTTGATAGGGCACGGAAGATTCTCATACTCTCAGGTAGAGATTCTATGATTTCACAGTGTCCCCTCCATGATTTTCTTCGTGCCTTTCGAATGGCCAGATTATAGCTTGTTAACTTCTTGGTGTACGTTGAGAAGTCCTTCTTAGCTTTCGCTTCGTTGAATGCCTTGAAGAAAATGGTAAAAACAGAACCCTTATCGTGCTACTTCGTCTGTTACACTTGTTTATCTCAGCAACCACTCAGCTAGTGACTTAAAATTTAGAATACTTTTGAAATATGTTTGCCCAATTTTATTGCAAACGAAAGATTTTTTTTTTTTATTATTTTGGTTCATTGAAAAATAGGTCAAGAGGGGCATCACATCATACGAAATGTCTTTACTTGCATGTTTTAAAAAAGGTTTTAGATTTTTTTATGACTCTTATTTTTAAAGTTATGATGAAATCTGTCTAAAAAATATCACACCCGATATCTTATCTCCGAAGTTTGCTAAACGAAAAATTTAAATTAATTATAATCGACAGAAGTTTTTTTAATATTTACAGGAAAAAAAATAATCTCTATGAGTAGCACAACTTTTAGAAATCAACAAAAACTTTTGCAAATTTGCTTTGTTTTGCGGTACTAAAAATAAACTTTATTGCTTCTAAAAATACTACAGGTATGGTCAACCGCTCGTCGGTAGAAACTTTTTCAACTCTATTACCACGCCATAAGGTCCAAAAGTGTTTCTACTGACGTGCTGTTGAGTGTACATCGGAAGACACGGTTCGCGAGTCCGACCCGCAATCGGCCGGTATTTTTACGTAGCAATAAAGCTGACTTAAGATAAAGTGATGTGTGCTTGACTCTCGTTGACGTCCTCATGTATATTACTTGTTAAACTATACAGATGCCTACGTGAATATCGCGTAAATACGTGACCTAATATCAGAATATCTCCCAAATTGCGCTCAAAATTGCTAACATTGAAGCAGGCAATCAATTTAGATTCCTCGTGTGTTATTTATAAGATCGAGAGCTATATCGAGAATTATGAAAACAGAAATGGCGTATCTTCATGCCTTTGAAGTCATGAAGATTTTTTGAACCGTAGCAGCGATATAGTTATGATTTTCACAGAATATTTGTTATTTTGGAGAATTTGCTAACACATAATAAAAACAATGAAAAGGTAAAAAATTTGGTGGAGAAAAGCTATTTTTGGTGTTTTAATTTTGTTTTAGCTCTATTCTAAAAATAAAAAAATAATAATAATAAAACGCGAACACTTACATGCGTGGAAATTGGTTCGTTTAGCGCGCATTTAATACGCATCTATGCGCGACTGCGCGTCCCTGCCTGACTAAGACGTTACTTTTTATATTAATGGTACGGAACCCTCAGTGGGCAAGTCCGACTCGCACTTGACCGGTTTATTTTTAAGTTAGTCGGTAGATGATAAAGTACTTGCGGAACTACACTGGGCGTCTAAAATAAGTAGTAGGAGTACAGTTTTAAAATAGGAATATAAAGTAAACTACAGCGTGATTTTTAATTCACCAGAAAAAAATTAAGGGATGATTCTGCCCATGAAACTGAACAACTTTTCCAAAGGAACATAGGTCGAAATACGAAAAACCAAATTTGACCTCCCATACAAAATGCGCTATCAGCTGATGCAGTTTCTATGAGAGGTCAAAAATTGATTTTCGTATTTCAACATAAGTTTCTTGGGAAAAGTTGTTCAGTGTCATGGGCAGAATCATCCCTTAAATTTTTTTCTGGTGAATAAAAAATCACGCTGTATAAAAGCTAAAACTTTGAAATAAAAAAGTTAAAAAGAAAATTTAATTTCATATAATAAAAACTTCATGCATAATGTCATCTGTAACAGATTGACTGTAAAAAACTGAATAATTAAAAACACTCTTTTTTTAAACTGTTGTCTTACTTTTGTTTTTACATTTATTGCTGATAAATCAAGTGCAATTCAAAAGTAAAGGCGTCTACTTACAGCGATTAAACTTTACTAATCATGCTTATTTCACCTGAAGAATGTGCAAGATTCTTAGCTTTTCTCGAAGTAGGCATCAGTATGCGTGGTACTACAAGAACGCTAGGTGTAACTCTACGAACGGTCCAGCAAGTAAAGCAAAGGTACGAAGAGACTGGAAACCATCTAAGGAGACCAGGTAATGGCAGACCCAGGTGCACTAGTACCCGAGAAGACCGCTTTTTTGTTTCTACTGTGTTAAGAAATCGTCACCTTAATGCAGTTGAGGTCCAGCAACAACTTCTTCAGACCCGAGCTGATTACATTAGTGAGAGTACAGTGAGAAGAAGACTTGCTGAAGCTAACCTGAAGTCCCAAAGGCCAGCAAATGGCCCCAAACTTGAGACAGGGCATCGAGTAGCAAGACTACGCTACGCCCGTCAACCAATGATATTACAATTCTAAAACATCTTTGCCGTCAACACGTACAATGGGGCGAATAAGAATGGACAAGAGTTTTGTTAACAGATGAGTCTCGTTTCTCTTTATACACTTCCGATGGAAGGTGGAGAGTCTACAGGTGACCTGGTGAGCGATTCGATACCTTCAAGCTTGCATCTCGGAAAGAGTCCAATACGGCGGTGGCTCTATACACGTATGGGCTGGCATCTCTTCAGAGGGTCGCACAGAGCTAGTAGTCATAGAAAATGGCACTCTGACTAGTGAAAGATATGCTTTAGAGATCCTTAACAGGTATGCAGGGCCATATTTAGTAAATATGGGTGAAGGAGCGATACTAATGCATGATAACGCCCGGCCACACACCGCTGGCCTCGTACAAGAGTACATTCAGGAGGTTGGCATCAGCTTGATGGCTTGGCCATCAAGAAGCCCAGATCTTAACCCGATCGATCACGCCTGGGATGAGCTTGGAAGGCTAGTCAGAAGGCGCACACCACCCCCCGCCACCCTCAGGGCTCTAAAACAGGCCCTGATAGAAGAATGAGAAAATATTCCCTAACACCGCCTCCAAAAGTTAGTGTTCAGCATGCCAAACCGGCTCCAAGCTGTTATCAGAGCCCGAGGCGGTAACACAAGTTACTAAAGTGTGAACCAGGTCCAAAACATAAAAATGAAGTTCTTGACAGTACGTTCAAAATGAATAACTTTTTAGTTTTTTCTTAATTTTAAGTGTAAAATTTGACTATTGCATAAAAAAATAAATTAGGAAAGTTACTTAAATGTGCTATAAAATGATTTTTATTTCAAAGCTCTAACTTCTATAGTCTTGGAGTAATTGCATTTTAAAAAGTGTACTACTTAATTTTGACGCCCAGTGTAGATTATTAAATAATACAGAAACAATATATTGCATAGGATACCATCCTGTCACTCGTTCTAGACAACACAATTTCCGTAGCGAAGGTTGCATTGGAAATATGATTCGCTGTTCTAGCAGAATTTACAATTCTGTATTTGAAATTTGTATAATTTTCGAAGAAATAAGAGTTTTAATACATGTAAGTGTGCCGCGTCAAACTTTATTTCAGGAATTTCCTGTGATTTTTATTTCTGGAAAGTTACTTGTTATCATGAGAGAGCAAAACCAATAAAAATTTACGCTAGATATAGAGTATGTGTCCCATGTGGTGCAAATAATAGTTCCATCCCATACATACCCGTGGGTGTCGTAAGAGGCGTCTAAGGTTTATAAACTGGAGGATGGGCAGTAGCATCCTCCTGCGTGTCATACTATCTTACGTACTGAAGTCACCTACAACCGTGCCAGCCGTAACGCTGACAAGCGATGTGACTAGGTACTTCCCCTCCACATTCTTCCAGCAAAAGCTAGAATTCTGGAGGGAGCTCCCTGTCCTGTAGTGGACATTTCATGGGATGTTTTTATGATAGATTATACGCTTTATTTCAGAAGTACCCTACATTTTTGCCGTGTCACACAAAACACGACACGAAGTCTCGTCATGTTATTCGCTATAAGCTCGTTGGTGATGAGATGCTGGTGAAAACCAAGTTTCACAGTCTGGCCCACCGTCGCAAAGTTGCATGTCTGTCGGTCTTCTACAGATTGTACTTCGGAGAGTGTGCTCAAGAGCTCCACGAGCTTATTCCACCATCTCCCTTCTACCATCGGGAGTCCAGACGCACCGCAGGATATCACCCATACTTGGTTGATATTCCATTCGCACAAAGCGCTTTGAAATATCTTTTATAATGCGCACAGCTAAAGAGTGGAATTCTCTGCCTGCGTCTGTGTTCCCGAGCTCATATAACCCGAATCTATTCAAGTCGCGAGTGAATAGGCTTCTTCTGGGCAAGCTCGTTCCATCGTCGACCTCATCTCTGTCTTCAAGACTAGATCGAGGTCAAGAGTAAGCAAAAAAAAAAGGTCCTTGTTTCCTACCAATGGAAGGAAAATAGCTGACATTAAACCAACAATGTTCTTCTCTAGAAAATATAGTCATTTTACGAAGTTTCTTTACTTTATTTAAAGTTATTTTTATTTTTACGGAACATGGCTCTAAGGTATAACTTGTTTTCTTTACCTTGTTTTCATAGAACTTTCATAACGATATCTCGAGTCGTAAAGATTTCTTGTAGAAGAAATAACAACAGAATTAAACGTATGTTCCGAATCTATACAATTTAGCAATTTAGAATTATGAGAAACTAGCGGCCCCGCCCCAGCTTCGCACGGGTAGTAATGTTTTTTTTTAAACTTTTATTATTCTTGTACAAATTTTAATTTAACCTTCTGCGAAAAAGAAAATACAAAACCTCGTGTTTAGGCGTTTATTGAAAATTATTCTCTAAGGATCATCAGCAGCAGCGGAGTATAAGCGACGAATATAAAAAAACTGAAAAACGTACTTTTTTATTTTTTACAAAGAGCATTCTTTAAATTGGTGTTTTGCCTTCAAAAATAAAAGACTTATAGATCAACAAACGGACAAAACTCATCCCTTATTTCCTCTTGAAGGACGATTTTCAAGATAAACTTATAGAATAGAATAGAAAACGTTTATTTCACAAATAACATAATTAAGTTTTTTTTATACATGTGTTTCTTTATTATTTACCAAAACCTTGAATTTGTATATCTGTTTTTATTGCATAAATCATAACTTCAAAGACGAAGAAGATCTAGACCCACAACCAATCATCCCCTATTTCCCCGCTTTAGGGATGATTTTCAAGAAACGCTCAAAAAGATGTTTCTTTATTTTTTACCTAGAGCTTAAATTCAAATTACTTTCATACAAATGTTTTTTCCCCATTTTACCCCCTTAAGGGATGGATAAAAAATTATATACCTTTCGCGAACTTTCATAGCATGACAAATACATCCTCCAAACGTGTTCCTAGCATAAGCAGTTTTAGGATTCCATACAACTTTTAATCCATCAAGGGAATGGCCCTTAAGGAATGAATTTTATAAAAAGCTGGAACATGTACTGTTTTATTTTTTACGAAGAGTACATATCAAAATTTATATACCTGTTACTTTAAAACTGACGTACTTCTGGACCAAGAAACTGACAAAAGTTCATGCCCTATTTTTCCCCTTGGAGGATGATTTTCAAGAAACGATCAAACACATGTTTCTTTATTTTTTTTTACCAAAAATCTTAATTTAAGTCTTTATGTATGTTACTTAAAAAAATAGGACAATTAAGGACTTTTAAAAGCACAAAAAATCATTCTCTATTTAATCCCTTTTGGGGATGATTTTGAGGGAACACTTGAACACGTGTTTCATAATTTTTTACCATAAGCTTAGATAAAAATTTGTGTGAATCTTACTACAGAAACAAAGAAATTTCACACAAATGGTTTTTCCATATTTCACATCTCTTAGGGGATGAAATCTTGAAAAAAATATACTAACCGCAAACTTACATACCATAAAAATACACCCTTCATATTTCGTGTTCCTTACATCAGCAGTTTTAGAGTTCCATACATACTTTTTTCCTTCATTTCATCCCCTTTAGGGATGAATTTTTACGAAGAGCTCAAATTCAAGTTTGTTTACATGAAAATTCAAAAATTAAGGACTTCTAGACCAACAAACCGACAAAAATTCATTCTCTATTTAATCCCTTTTGGGGATGATTTTGAGGGAACACTTGAACACGTGTTTCATATTTTTTTACCATAAGCTTAGATTTAATTTGTGTGAATCTTACTACAGAAACAAAGGAATTTCATACAAATCGTTTTTCCATATTTCACATCTCTTAGGGGATGAAATCTTGAAAAAAATATACTTAACGCAAACTTTCATACCATAAAAATACACCCTTCATATTTCGTGTTCCTTACATCATCAGTTTTAGAGTTCCATAAATACTTTTTTCCTTCATTTCATCCCCTTTAGGGATGAATTTTTACGAAGAGCTCAAATTCAAGTTTGTTCAACCAACAAACTGACAAAAATTCATCCCCCTTTTCAGCTCTTTGGAGGATGATTTTCAAGACACGCTCAAAAACGTATTTCTTTATTTTTTACTAAAAGCCGAAACGCAAATTTGTAATAATCTTACTTCGGACATAAAAAACTTTCATACAAATCGTTTTCATCTATTTCACCTCTTTCGATGAACCCCCTTGAGTTTCTGAAAATTGTATCTTATCGCAACAACAACATACCGCTTCTAGCTTCAGTAGCTTCGACTGTGCGTTGATGAGTCAGTCAATCAATCAGGACTTACCTCTTTTTATATAAGTCTGATTTTTTGAACTTGCATGCGTACACAATGGTACAGTCAAGAGCAGGTGAAGCTTGAAACTACTAGGACGAATTAAGCTCCTAAAGCTCGTCCTAAAGCTAGTAAAACAACAACACAGTATAAAATGTAGTGGCAGTGGGCAGGGCACATCGCAAGAAGAACCGATGGCCGATGGGGCGTGAGCGTTCTGGAGTGGCGACCACGTACCGGAAGACGAAGCGTTGGCAAGCCCCCAACAAGGTACCGTCGATCTGGTCAAGGTCGTGGGAAGCCGCTGGATGCGAGCAGTTCAGGACCGGTCGTCATGGAGATCTTTAGGGGAGGCCTATGTCCAGCAGTGGACGTCTTTCGGCTGATATGATGATGATCATGATGATAAAATCCAACGTGTCAACCTTGACGTTCTCTTGAATAAAGAAGATAGAATAAAACTTTGCATGAAAGCCCTCCAAATGTTAAATAAATTGGGATTTGGTGAAACAATAAAATAAACTGTTTGAAGTTCCCGCACGATGCGGATATCCCCGGAAATTATATGGAATACGGGGCAGTCGAAATGGAACAGGAATATTCAGAGATATATATGCTTTGGTTAAAAGGTTCGTACAGTCAAGAGCAGGTCAACCTTGACACTCGTAGCACGACTTCCACTCCTACGGCTATTGAAATAAGAACGGTACAAAGTCCAACGTGTCCAGCTTGACGTGCTCTTGCCTGTACCATGTCATGTGATCATCATTATACAGCGCTTTAATAAATCCGTGTAAAACCTTATAGTACTAATTTACTACGACTTTTGGAAAGTTGCATAAAACATCGACTCTCCATATTTTCAGTTGATCGGTCGGATTTGTATAAAAAGTCGATTTATTTTTTTGAATCATCAAATTAAACGCACCTTATGAATATTATTATATATTAAAATAAGATGATATGTATTGTAAAAACATCTCTTCATTTTGCACTCGGGATGTTATTCGCAAGAGCTGCTCTAATGCGTTGCAAATGTCACTCTCTGTGATACACGACCATGAGTCTGCGGAATTGTACCGAATTTTGAGCATTTCGGATACTATGCGAAAAAGCCGAACAAAACGTTTCGCAAGAAGGAGTGAATATCTCTCCCTTGTGTTCTCGAGTGTATGCGACTTGAATACATTTGGTTTATACAAGGTTATTTTTTTGGACCTGATATGCGTATGACCACCTTATTACAGAGGTCATAAGCAACAACTTTTGTTCTACGACTTTCCTAACAACGCACGAATTTTTTTTACCACGTGACCACTTTAGTATGGGGAGTCGAATTTTTTTTTGCGTTGTTAGCAAAGTCGTAGAACATAATTTTTTGCTTATGACCTTTGTAATTAATTTATTAATTAATTAATTAATTATGCATATCAGGTTCAAAAAAATAACCTTGTATATAAACCGAATGTATTGAAGTCGCGAGTGAATAGCAAGCTCGTTTCATCGTTTACCTCATCTTTGTCCTCAAGACTAGATCAAGGTCAAGGACAAGTACAATGTATAGGTAGACAACAAAATACAATACAACAACAATTTAAAGAAAAGTCATCGTGGTAACCATGGACACCATAAAATGAACACGCACAAACGTGCTCACTGTCGCCTAATCATTTCTTACTTTCAAAAAGCCGCGTAGTTGATACGATCAAATAAGTGCGCTTGGACCAATGATCAATAATTTTCATAGATACACAGTCGGATACAAGATTTAGACGAAAAAGTGTCCCCATTTTTAACCGACGAAAAAAAAACGGAGGAGGTTCTCAAGTCGACGCGTATATATTTTTTTTTATGTATGACCACGCATAACTTTTTACAAAGTAGCCCGATTTTGATAATTCTTTTTTTAATGGAAAGGGTGTACCCCGACGTTGGTCTCATATAAATTTGAGAAAAAAATTCCAACCCTAAGGGTAGGAAAACAGGGGATGATTGATTGTTCACTGACTGTTTGTATAGTATGACCACACATAACTTTTTACAGAGTATTCCGATTTACCCTAAGGGTAGGAAAATAAAATTTATAGTTACAAAAAATTGTAAAATAAAACTTTTTAACAAAAAAAAATAAACCGCCGAAAAAACTGAAAAGCAAGAAATAATAAAACTTTTTTATTTAACCTTAATAACAAAGTTCTTAAACTAATATAAGTATACCCGAGTAATTTTGAGTCGGCGCCAAACAAGCAAATTAATTAATTACGTAAATCGTGATGCACGGCGGCGGCGGCGCCGACTCAAAAATACTCGGGTATACTTACATTAGTTTAAGAACTTTGTTATTAAGGTTAAATAAAAAAGTTTTATTATTTCTTGCTTTTCAGTTTTTTTGTGTTCCAAATTTGAAATTCCAAAGTAATTTTTTCCTGAACCATAAGAACAGGCTTGAGCCTCTTTTTTATGGTGCAATTTTTTGAGCAGCTATCTAGCATCTACCAATGTATGATGGATAGAATATAAGGTACAGACCGAGTATGAATAAAAATATTTGTTAATGAATTCAGACCATAAACTGAACAACTTTGTCTCAATACCACTGAAAAAATTTTTTGTCCACCCGTACTAAATTCACTACCACGTGATGAGTAATATGTTTTTGTGTTTGAAAGTTGTTTAATTTCTTAGTCAGATCCACTGTTTAAGTTTTCGGAAGATGTCTTCTTACACCCTGTAAAGAACCAAAGCTTTCGGGTGACTTTACTGAAGCTGTGCCAGGTGGATTTTAATTTTTGCACTCTCAATTTTTTTACACTCACAGGTTTGCTATCTAGCTACTGAGTCGCTGCATTTTCCCAGCATAAAACTTCTAATATCACACTACCTGTAAAGAATCAAAGCTTTCGGGTGCCTTACCACTACAGCTGTGCCAGGTGTATCGGAATTTTTCCACTCTCACTTTTTTCACGCTCACAGGTTAGCTATCTAGTACTGGGTTGCTCCATTTTCCCAGCATTAAACTGCTAATATCACACTACCTGTAAAGAAGCAAAGCTAACGGGTGCCTTACCACCATAACTGTGTCAGGTGGATTGGATTTTTTCCACCCTCACTTTTTTCATGCTCACAGGTTAGCTATCTAGTACTGGGTTGCTCCATTTTCCCAGCATAAAACTGCTAATATCACACCACCTGTAAAAAAGCAAAGCTAACGGGTGCCTTACCACCATAGTTGTGTCAGGTGGATTGGATTTCTTCCACTCTCACTTTTTTCACGCTCACAGGTTAGCTATCTAGTACTGGGTTGTTCCATTTTCCCAGCATAGAACTGTTAATAGCACATTACCTGTAAAGAATTAAAGCTTTCGGGTGACTTACCACCATAGCTGTGCCAGGTGTATTGGAATTTTTCCACTCTCACTTTTTTCACGCTTACAGGTTAGCTATCTAGTACTGGGTCGCTGTATTTTCCCAGCATAAAACTTTTAATAGTATAACACTACCTGTAAATGAGCAAAACTTTCGGCTGACCTTTCTCCAAGGTTGTACTAGGTGGATTGGAAGATTTTCCAGTCCACAGGTTTAGCTACTGGATTGATCCATATTCCTCGCATAAGGGCTGGCGTCTATTAACCGCCTCAGCACTTGACCCCCTCGCCTCTCTACTAATTTATTGAAAAACGGACTTTAAGTTATATGGCATACGGAACAGAAAATAGTGTTCAACGCGGGGATCGCGCGCCGTCCACTCTTTTTAATATCCACGCTTTTCTGGTGCTTGTCAGGTGCTGAAGAAGAGGTCAAATGGATGCTGACCATAAAGTTTCGATCGAAAATGGAGCAATCTTATTGGTTGGAACGAGCCCCACCGCACCTGTGTGCCTGGAGGCGGGCTTGTGTTCTTGATACGGGAACTCAAACTGAACAGCCTTTCAAGCTAACTACCTTTTGAAATAAGTTATCATCATCATAACATCCCATGAAACGTCCACTACAGGACAGGGAGCTCCCTCCGGAATTCCAGCAAAAACGCGTGGTGGAGGGGGAGTACCATAGTCGGCACGCTTGTTAGCGTTGCGGTTGGCACCATGGATCGCGGTTGTTGGTGACCGCAGTATGTAAAAAGGTACGATTCACAGAAGGACGCTGCTGCCCATCTTCCTGTTTACAATCCCTTAGTCGCCTCTATCGACAACCACGGGTAGAGATGGGTCGGTACTATTCTTTGCCGGCACCATACGGACTAAGTACACGAAGAATATTCAATTAGATCCGAAAATGAAGTATGTATGTAAGGCAGAATTTCAAAATCGTAGCAAGTGGAGGACTGCGGTCTCTGCCCAACCCGACGTGTAGGATGTGTATATCCCAAAAATTTGGTAGATTTTGTGTTCTCGTTTGCTGAGCATCTAAATAGTGACCCACTGAACAAACAATGAGCGAAAACTCAGATTTAATTGGTTTCCATTGTTTCCAGTATTATTATGGCAATAGAGAAATTTAATTAAATTCAAAATGGAGTGAATACGATTAAGTAAAGCTAAGCGTGGGCAAGCCTCCCACAAGGTGGTTGGACGGTCTGAACGTCGTGGGAAGACACTGATTGCGGGTAGTACAGGAGTCTTTAGATGAGCACTAATTATAAGATAAGATAAGATAAGATAATTGTTTATTTCCAAAAAACATGGTTTTTAAGTGTACATTAGCGTTCTTACTTATTACATCTTTTGTTTCTGACTCTGCCTCTTAAACTAAGTTAAAAAAACCTGTATTTTAAGAGACAGCGTTCAACCGTGATACTTAATATTCAAAATGAAGAGGAACGTGTGATCACTGTAGATACTAGAAAAACAACAATTATTAAAAAAGAGAAAAGAAAAACAAAATAATGTTTTAAATTAAAATACAATATAGAATTTTACGTGCGCAAGAGTGGAACTAGATGTGTTTGAGAGTGATAGTGTGCGTGTGTGTGTGTGTGTGTTAGGGAGAGAGTATGTATGTATGTTTGTGTGTATATGATTGCGTTGTTTGTTATACCTATGCGTTTCGCTGAGATATAATATATAGGTAGTATGTCATACTATGAAAGAAAATGTAGCAAGTCCTCAGTTTGGGAATAGTTTTGCAGCAATAACCAATTTGTTTTTACTTCATGCCTGTTTAATTTAAGGATATTCATTTTATTGTGTATTTTTTTGTAAATATTGATACTTGAAACATAGAATTGACGCTGAGCGAAGGTTGTGTTATGAGGAATCGAATTGGGCGTATTCCTGCGTTTAGTGCAATCAGCTGGAAGTACGTCGCGGTGACATCTTAGAGCGGACTGAAGCACATAAAGCTGCCGAACTGTTAATACTTTGCTGTCTTCGAATACTCGCTTGGTGGGATATCGGAAATGCTTTCGCATCATAACCTTTAAGACAGCTCTCTGAGCTCTTTCCACTCTCAGAAGGTCCGTTTTCGTAGTTCCGCCCCATGCTGGAATGCAATATGCAATCACAGACTGGCATAATGCTAGATAGACAGACCGTATAGTGTCAAAGTCGGCTGAGTCCCGCAGAGTCTTGAATATATGTATTAAACGCAATACCCTACCAACGATTCCCGCTAAGTGTTCTCTCCATCGCAATCCCTCATCTAATTGCACCCCCAAATACCTAACGCTCTCTACTCTTGCAACCGTTTGACAGAAGCATATTGTAGAGATAGTGTCACTGGAACAAGCATGTGCCGTTATAGACCAGCTGGGAGGAGGTTTGGTGTTTTTCTTAATACTGAAAGTTATACAGCAAGTCTTTTTTAGGTTCAGGGTCAATAAGTTATTATTGAGCCAGTTCATCACTTGTCGTAAGGTGTGTTCGGTTTGCTGCCTGATAAACTCCCAATTTGGTCCATGTACGAGAATTGCCGTATCATCGGCGTACGCATAGATTTTACAGTTTGGGAAAGACAGCTTGCAAAGATCATTTACATAGATTTGGAAGAGAGTGGGGCCCAGTATACTCCCTTGGGGGACTCCTACCGTTACAAGCTCCTCATTACTAACGTATGGACCTATTTTTACCCGCTGCCTGCGATTTGTAAGGTAGCTAGAGAATAAATCTAATTGGCGTCCTCGTATTCCATTTTGCTCTAATTTGGCCACAAGAATAGGAATAGAGACAGTGTCAAATGCCTTGGATAAATCAAGGAATACACCAAGACACTTTGACTTTGAGTCTAGATGCCTAGCGGCTGACTGTGTCAACTCAATTATCGCATCTTCTGTCGAGACACCAGACTTGAAACCGTATTGGTTAGTAGCTATAATGTTAAATTTATCTAAGAAGTTTTTTAGGTTCTTGTTAAGGATTTTTTCAAGAATCTTAGACAATGCCGGCAGGACAGATATAGGTCTGTAATTGTCTACGTTGTCCCTGCTACCATTCTTGTGAATTGGATGGACAAGGGCGAGTTTTAGGGCATCAGGGAATACTCCTGTTATGATTGAACGATTACAGATTCGGGTAATGACCGGCACCAAGACATAACGACATTCTTTGAGAAGTGTGGAAGATATACCATCCCATCCAATTGCACAGTCATTTCGGAGTTGTAAGGTAATAGATTCTATTTCCGCTTCATCTACTTGTAATATTACGAGAGAGTTTGGTTGGCGATCAGCTAAGGAGATCATTGGAAGGGTATTTATGTCTTTAGACACTGTAATACGGTCTGACAAGGTTTTTCCGACATTACTAAAATACTTACAGACATAATTTAAGGAGCTTTCATGGTTACTGTGAGATGTTAAGAGTTCTAGAGGGGGATTACTAATTCTTTTCCTATTGGTTATCTCGTTTATTGTTTTCCATAGTGCTTTGGGATTGTTTTTTGCTTTTTGAAGTTCGAGTTTTTCGTATGATCTTTTGAGTTTCCGGAGTAAGGCGTTGCAAAAATTACGATAACGAAGGTAAGTAGTTTTAAAGATTAAATTGTCTGGAGCTTTTTTTGATTTCTTATGTAGTTTGTCTCGATTTTTTATACATTTTAATAAGCCGGGTGTGATCCACGGCTTTATTATTCTAGCCTTATTAGGTAATTTAATGAGTGTAGTGTGTTGTTTTATTATTGACATTATGGTTGTGATAAGTGAGTTAGTGGCTAAATTTGCATCTTCAATTTTCAGTATATCAGTAAAATCCACCTTTTCCAAATCATTTTTGACGGCCTGTCGATCAACACGTGTAATACTACGTTCAGTTTTTTGTAAGGGATTTGCATTTTCTAATAGTAGTATAATTGGCTTATGGTCTGTTATGTGAGATTCCACAACTAGCGTTGTAGCAGGTAATTTTGATTTAAGTAGAATGTGGTCCAGGCAATTTGTTATTCTTGTGGGAAGAAGGTGAGCAGGCAGTAATCCGTGGGAAGCATTCAGGATTAAATAATCTAAGCTACGGTCATCATTGTTATTTTTCTTAATATCAATATTTATGTCCCCGATGAGAGTAACATTTTGGTAATTTTTCAAGGTGTTAAATGTTTTATCTAAACTGGTCAAAAAGTTATCAATATGCTCCTTCTTGTTATAGGATGGCGAACGATAGACAGCTACAATAGTCAGTGATTTATCAACTTGACAAACAAGACAGTTTGCATTAATGAATTTTGGCTCACTAATTTCACATTTTAAACCAATTTTGGTGTAGATTATAATACCATCATTCTGATTACACGTTTGAGCAGATGAGTATACAGAATAACCATCTAATATTGGTACGTTTGCTACTTTGCTAAGCCAACACTCGGTGAGAATCAGAATGTCAAAAGGTATATTTATAATTGAAAGTAGTACAAGAAGATTATCAAAGTTTTTGTTTACGCTACGGATGTTTATATGTAGTATCTTGAGACTTTTGAGTGATGATTTAACGTAATTTACACAGTGCTCCGGGTTACAGTTTACCGAACTTCCCAAATGAATAAGATCTAACTCCTCTATAATATTATTTATTGTAGCCATTAAAAATCGAGAAACACTTCAATATTAATTACATTACAATAAGCATTTAAGAAGTGTGCTGGGAATATAAAACGAGATCTGCATGGGGACGCATGTGTATGTGTGTGTGCAATAGGTTGATTGTGTGATTGTTTTAGTGTGAAGTTTTGTTGTGATTCTAATGAATTGATTTGTGTAGTTTTACATAAAGTTGCATGATATTTAGATACAGTTATTCCTAAAATACTCAAACTATAAAAAAAGAGTAAATGGCAAAAACTATAGGTTACAGTCTTAGTGCTGGGCTGAGGTAGTCATATGTTATCTTCCAATTCCTGTAAGCACTGTTCGGATTTTATCAAAATTTGTTTGTCGCCTTCTTGCTTACGTAAGAAAACGTTTCCATTTGAGACCCAACAGAAGGCGTATGCATGTTTCTTTCGAAATTCCCGCGCTCTAAGATGTAGCTTTTTGATACTTGCAGGAATTGGCTCGTCCACGTAAACTGGCTGTCGTTTCCCAGGAATCCCGATCAGTTCTGTGTTGAGCTTTTCAGTTGTTGTTGTCTTTTTCTTGTTAAAGTCGCGAACGAAAGACAAAAACTTCTGTTTCATTTGCATTGTAGTGAATTCTACAATTACAGGACGAGAAGTTGACGACTTTCCAGGCAGGCGATATACATCACGGAATTCAGCATTGGGTAAGGTGAGTCCAACAGCTTGACCTATATTGCTTACAGATTTCTTCAGAATGTCGTAGTTTTCGTTCACTAAGTTAGGTATATTGCGAATCTCAATGCTCGATGAACGTGATTTATGTTGTAAATCTTGAATTTTCCTTTCTAAGTGTTCTATGTAGGCAGTCTGCTCCTTTCCTTTTTCTTTCAAGAAAGCTACTTCTGATTTTACCGTCTCAAATTGTTCATTTATGAACGACATAGACTCTTTTATCTCTTGATTAGACTTTTGTATGTCGTTATTCGTCTTTTGTATTTCAATATTTTGTTTCTTAATGTCTGCAATTTCTGTAAACATTTTGGCCATTAGAGCGGTTTGTTTGGCCAGGGCGTCTGAGATGCTTGGATCTTGATTTTCCGAATTTTGGTGTCCAGGTGAGACAAGAGGTGGGGAGTGTTTAACTCGTTTTGAACGGTATGAATTTACATTTCTACTGTCATTATCTTGTACGGCGCAGCTAAGATCCGGCTCAGATGAAGCATGTGCAACATTTGGATTTAAATTTACCGCGCTTGGCGGAGAGCGTCCAACCATAGACATGATTGTGTAAGGCCCGTACTATTCCAAGAGCCGTGTAGATAAGCGGTGACTGCGGCGAGGAACGCGGTGCGGTGCGCGGCGAGGTTCGAGTCAGGTAGCGGGGCGGCGTAGCAAACTCGTAGCAGGTCCGTAGACGCTTCGTAACGGCGGCTCGTCGCTTGTAGCGTATCACTATTTCGCAATGCTACGACACTCACTCGGTGGCGCAATTAGTACATCGCACGCTTCCAGTTGCAGGGGCCGCGGTTCAAATCTCAACACACACAATTATTTGAGGTACAATATTTCACTCTCGTAACTTGATTAATATATTTGTCCTTGTCTGAGACCGCCCAGTGGGAGGGGACAGCCGTAAGAAAGGTTAAAGAAAGACAAGGAATCAGAAATTACATCGATCAACCAATCACTGATTTTAAAGCTCGAATAAAATAAAATTCACTTGACGAAGCGACACACGTCCGCTCTCAACAACAACTCACGGACGAACTCTATACTATTCTATACTAATGATTAATAATTCTATATATATTTGTAATCGGTTTCTCGAAAAAAGCTCTAACCATTTCGATGAAATGTACCATACGGGGGTTTTCGGGGGCGTAAAACTGATGTAGCTAGGTCTCATGTCTGGGAATATTCGTCTTTCTCGTGTTTTTAAGCATTTTTGGAATATCCGTGTTTTAGACAAAAACATACAGCGCCATCTGTTGGTAGGTAGCATAGCTTGCTCACCCGATCATATTTTAATGTTGAGGCGGCTATCGATAGCGAAGCTCGGTCTGCCAGGTACTTTTGTAAAAAAACAATAACTTAAGCAATGACGGGATCACTGGCTACTATAGTTTGAATGTAATATACTGTGAAATCAAATGCCGACTCTAATGCGTAAAATAACCACATAATTCTAATATTGGTTCCTCGGGTGACTAATAGTTTGGAAAAAATGTAATGAGACGGAAAGAACAACTGGGGGGTGATCGTGGTAATTTCAACGACATTTCCAAAACAAAAACGTTTGCCTCAAAAGTCATGTTAAGTCTTAACTAAGTGTTTTAGGCAAACGTTTTTGTTTTGGTAATATCGTTGAAATTACAACGATCACCCCCCTGGTACAAAACGTGCTATCAGGAAGCTGAACCTTTCTTGTCATCCAAATTCTTTGGGAAAAGTTGTTAATTTCATTACCAGGGAATTTCAATCTTTTTTAATACATATCGTAGACGATTCGTGGAGATTCAGATTCAGATAATTTTATTCAATGTAGATTCTTTACAGAATACTTATTGAATGTCATGCAGAATACAATGCAAATAGAGCGAGTCTACGCCGTTTCGGATCGTGCTATGGCAGCGTAAAAGAAACGGCAAGAAACCACTGCAGCACGGCCTACTTTAAGAGTCGGCTTTTTACAATGTGTTTCTTGTGTTTCGTTGGAATATCAGAGCACCATACCTCTTTGTCATTCATATAGTCATCCAATCTGTAGTAAGCTTTTTTACATAACGTTTGCTTTACACATTCTTTAAACTTTCTCTCAGGTAATTGCACTATTAATTATACTATTAATTATACGAGTTAATTATACATACTCCCCAAAGCATTGAAAACCCAATCTAATTTGAGAATTCACTAATCCTTTGTTCGCGTAAATGCAAGAATTAAACTGAACTGTTAAATTGCCGGCTTTCATTTCACACCGCCGCCGGATTTTGTAGTTAAACGGAAGATTTATTGAATAAACCCGGTGTTATTAATTGCACTTTGTTATACAGTGTGTGAATTCTAAATAATATGCTTTCGTTCAGTCACACGAGAAGTTTTCATACATAATTTACACTCAACAGCACGTCAGTAGAAACACTTTGGGCTTTATGGCATGGTAAGAGAGTTGAAAATGTGTCCACTGACCTGTACTTGACCGTACCCTCTACTTTCTACTTTTCTTTTAGTTTTTCTTAGTTCTGTATGCCACTTTGTAAATATAATTAATAGAGAACAGATAATCTCTAGTTCCTAGTTATAGTTTTTTTTTACTAGTCACTTAAAAGCTGAAAACCAGTGCCCTGACAACTGTAAAAGTGGTCAGAGCACAAGCTGAGCTGATTTCCTTTTAAGTAGACACACTATAGGGTGATTTTTAATTAGTTCTTGATAGCAAAAGTAATGCATGTACTCATGATACTGAACAACTTTTCCCAAGGACCATAGGTCGAAATACGTAAAAACAAATTTGACCTCCCATACAAAATACGCTATCAGCTGATGCCGTTTCTATGGGAGGTCAAAACTTAATTTTTCGCATTTTGACCTATGTTCCTTGGGGAAAGTTGTTCAGTATCATGAGTACATTGATATACCTTTTTCTATCAAGAACTGATTAAAAGTCACCCTATATATTCAATAGTTTTATTTATGGTCTAAGTTAAAATTGTGTTTACTAAATAATTTTGTTTCTATTCTATTCTACAATTTTCCACTTCACTTTCACTTTTTTAAAGATATGGCAATCGGTCGTTGTAAGGGGAAACAACCATTCCTGCCAGGGTGTCTACTCTCAAAGTCCGATATATCGAAACGATACTATTCGAAACATGCAAATTCAAAACTTCGTCTCTTGACAATAGAGTAGAATATTGGTAGAATGCTAACTACTGGCAGTTTGAAAATTCATCCAACCAACATTCTACTGTATTGTCAAGGGACGAAGTTTTGCATTTGCATGATCGAATAGTATCGTTTCGATATATCGAACTTTGATAGTAGACACCCAGACCTCACCCGCGTCTCGAGTAGCCATTGCTGTATGACGCAGGTTCGCATACAATGACACTTCAAGTATGTCAAAGCAAAGAAATAGTATTACGCTTACGCGTATAGAAGCAAAACCCTCCTCCCCCTAGCATAAATCCTCTCCGCCCGCTCGCACCCGAGGAGGGTTAAATTTGGGGCCAACATTCCGCGGCGGTTAAGGGCTCCCACACACGACCGAGAATCGGTGGGCGATTATCGGCCGGGACAAGGACGGAAGATTCAGGTGCTAACACGTCAGAGCGGGATGCCGATATAAAATCGGTCACCGATTCTCGGTCGTGTGCGGGAGCCCTAACACCGAGTAACCTACAACTGTGTTTTTCACACTCACCCGGCGCTTCGCTTTGGGATGACTCACGCACACTATAAAGGTGCTTGTAGGTAGAGTGTAGGCAGCGAACTCAGTCCGCTTCTTAGGGAGTTGGTCGAGTGTGGTCCAAGAAACATTTGTAGTCATGGTCTGAGATGTGAGGGCCGTGGCATCGGTTGGGCATCTGTCTTCAATCCTTCTAAGAAGACATTACAATGGCGAGCTTAAGTTAGAGTTGAGTTTTTGCCCATCTAGCTAAGGGAGGTACATAGATAGTTATTGTTGCAACATTTTCGATGCTTGGCCATGTTAAAATCTCTCTCCGTCTCGGACACGGCAACTGAGTAGTTTCGTAGTATCTCTACGGGCACCGACAGCGCATCCGTGCTGATGTCAAACTTTCAGATTGTGGCGACGTGGTTGCTGGTGTGCCTCAGGGTGGTGTTCTCTCCCCTCTCCTTTTTTCAATCTTTATCAATTTCGTAACTCCCCTCCTATCTTGTCATTACCACCTGTATGCTGACGATTTGCAAATTTACTGGCATGCCTCCACTGATGATATCGTGTATCTGGTTTCCAAACTCAACGACGATCTCGCGACTGTCCATCGTTGGAGTGAGTCACATGGCCTTCTAGTAAACCCGAACAAGTCGCAGGTTATCATCATTCGAGGCTCTAAACAGATATCACGGCTCAATTTTGACGTCATTCCACCTGTCACCTTCAGTCACGTTGCGCTGACTTACAGCAAGGTTGTTAAAAACCTTGGTGTTCTATTTGATAACACTCTTTCTTGGCGGCCACACATTACTGAAACAAGTCGTAAAGTATTTGTTGCTGCTGGTGCGCTTCGCAGATGGAAAAACTTGCTCCCCGTGAAGACCAAAGTTGAACTTGCGCAGTCCTTACTCTTACCAATACTTGACTATGCTGAAGTCTGCCTCATTTACCTTAATGAGGACCTGCTTAATAAGCTCCAACGCCTGCAAAAACTTTGCATAAGATTCATATTTGGACTGCGTAAGTTCGACCATGTGTCTGGATACAGGAGCAAGTTAAAATGGCTTCCTATCAGATTGCGTCGTAATGAGCATGTCCTTTCACTTCTCTACAACATACTGCATGACCCCCGTACTCCATGATACCTTAAAGAACGTTTCCGATACCACAGTTCTGATCTTTCTCGTGATCTGCGATCTAAAACTGACAATCAACTGTAAATTGCATTAACTCGGTCAGGTTACTATAAGGAATTGTTTACGTTGAAAGCTGTCAGTCTCTGGAATGATTTGCCGTCAGACATTCGTCACTCCAAGTCACTAGCTGTTTTCAAAAATAAATTACATAACCATTTCCTTCATAAAATAGTTCCTTAGTTTGCAACAATTACTTATATGATACCTTTTGCTGTTTTATGTATTTATATATAATGTAAATATATTTATCTATTATGTATGTTGTATTTATTCCTATGTTTAAATTATTTATTTGTATATATATTATGTATATTTGTATATGTACATATTGTATTGTAATAGTATATAAATATTATAGATTGGCACACTACTGCAGTTTTCTATCACACTTTCCTACATGCAAAGGTTGTCTGGAAGAGATTGCTCCCAGCGATAAGACCGCCTTTGTCACCCTAGATTTAAGGCTCTCTTTTGTAATTGTTAATGTGTTCTGTGTGTTCCAATAAAGTGTTTATCTATCTATCTATCTATCTATCTATCTATCTATCTATCTATCTATCTATCTATCTCTTAGTTTTTATGAAATGATGAAATACTTACCTACACGTATTTTGATTTCCTTTATTGTTTAAGAATAATTGAAAATTATTGAAAAGATTCACATATTTTTGTTATATACTTGTATATATCACTTTAGTGTTGTGTTAGGTGTATCACTTTAACTAAACTTACCTCAAAAGACCTTTTATTTAAACTATCTGTATATCTCCCAGAGGATCAGCTGTATGCAAATCACAATCTACCCGTAACACTAACTCCGAGCCCGACCGAGTTGCAACGTAGAATCAACATCAACACCAATATTCCCAGACTTACACGGTATAAGTTATACAGGGTGGCACAGTTAAAAGAAGTTGAAAAAAAAACTATAAGTAGAGGGTATTGAGACAAGTCCTTAGAGAAATAAATCCCTTTCGCGAATAGTGAAGTTATCCATAAATAATGTTTTGAAACTTTTGCTGAAACATATACAAGCAACAAACTTAGTACGATTGTAGATAGATAGATAGATAGATCGATTAACACTTTATTGCACACTATAAAAAAAAACATATTAAAATTAAAACAATAAATTACAAAAATTGGACAAAGGCGGCCTTATCGTTGTAAGCGATCTCTTCCAGACAACCTTTGGGAAGAGGAATCTATCGATGGTATACGAGCTGGAAGTGCAGTGTAACAAGGGGAGAATAATAGTGCTTATTTTAATCAAACAACATACAATAAAACTATTCAAGTGCGAGTCAGTCTTAGTAAAAATTGGCACCTAGTAGTTGTATGGAACCCTCAGTAAACGCGACTCTGATTCGCACTTGGTCGGTTTTCACCACATTCCGTGGTTTTCAAGTGCCTTTCTTTTACGTGTGACAAATTCTCAGTGGAAATCAGCGACCATCGACCATAACAAGAGAAAACAGAAAAATAATACTACCTAACAGAGTTTCCGGTTTCTCTTCATTACAGTCACGAAAGGTCAGGCGAAATGCAAATTTCAGTTTACCCATTCTGCACAAGCTCACATATAACACGACAAAGTCAACACTTCGAATCGCACGAGTTCAGTTGCGAGAAAAGAGTTTTCAAAGGCTTGAAATTAATAAAATGGGCACAAATTAGGAAACGGCTTTCCGAAAACTGAAAGGGCGTGTCAGTCAACAAGACTGAACATCTTTTACTAAATTAATCTTTGAAATGAAGTTAAAAAACCGGTCAAGTGCGAGTCGGACTCGCGCGCCGAGGGTTCCGATATACCTATAGTATTTTTGGAAGCAATAAAGTCCATTTTCAGGACCGCAAAACTAAATTTGTTTGTAAAGGTTTTTTGCAGATTTCTGAAAAACTGTGCAACTTAGAAAGATCGTTTTATTTTTGCTGTAAAGTTTATATAAACTTCTGTCAACTGTAATTAATTCAGATTTTTCCTTACTCAAACTTCGGAGATAAGGGGGGGGGAATGGTATTTTTCTTGACATTTTTCATCATAACTTTAAAACTAAGAAATTTTAAAAAAATACAAAAATATATTTTAAAATGTACAAGTAAAGCCCTTTCATATGATACCCCACTCGACCTAGTAGCGACAATTTGAAATTTGGCCCCCCCTATTTTGGCCCCCTTTATATTAATAATCATACTTTTTTCAAAATTTTTTCTTGTGCAATTAAGTTGGGCAACTATATTCTAAAACTATTCCAAATTTCAGGTTGATAGCATAAGTGGTTGCTGAGATATAGAGGTGTGACAGACAGACGGACAGACAGACAGACAGACAGACAGAGCGGCACCATAAGGGTTCCTTTTTTTTACCATTTTGGTATCGGAACCCTAAAAATGGCCTCCAGACAGACAGTCCAATGTAGTTTATAAATTTGAATGGAGGTGCTGTTTTTTAATGTCCTAAGGTTTCATTCTTTGACGGTTGTTTAGTTTTGTTACTGATCATGCCCTTTCAGTCTTTGAAAAGTTGTCCCTTATACACAACTTGTATAATCAATCAGTTTTGAGGGAATATTTTCTCGTAAACGCCCGAGTAAAAGCGCGAAATACAGTAACAATTTCTACCTAACGCGCAAGTTTGAGAATCGCTAAATTGAAGTGGCAGTGGGGAGGGCACATCGCAAGAAGAACCGATGGCCGATGGGGCGTGAGGGTTCTAGAGTGGCGACCACGTACCGGAAGACGAAGCGTTGGCAGGCCCCCCACAAGGTGGACCGACGATCTGGTCAAGGTCGCGGGAAGCCGGTGGATGCGAGCAGCGCAGGACCGGTCGTCATGGAGTTCTTTAGGGGAGGCCTATGTCCAGCAGTGGACGTCTTTCGGCTGATATGATGATGAAGATGGCGCAAGTTTCATACCCAATTAAGGGGCTGATAAGACCTAAATACGCCTCTCTTGAGCAGGTTTTTAACGAAAAGTGATAAATATATGGCCATGAAAAAATAATGTGATAATTAAGCATCTTTCCAAGAATATAGCCGACTCTGAAACACGATTAAACATATTTTGTACGCCATAAAAAAAATCCAAAGCTACCTCTGCTTTTTGCTTTTAAACCGTTTTTCTTAAGTACCCATTAATCTATGATGACAAAACTTTTACACATTATTCAATATATTATACATAATAATATAGCTATTTCATAATTAATATTATGGCTACAGATTTTGAGAAAAATGCAAAAATGAGCGAAAAACGTAAAACAGCGCGAATTCGCTCCGTTCTAACACGCTCTTCTGTTGTTTGTTAGGAAGGGAGGTAATTTAGCTCTTATCAGCCCCTTAATATTTTAAATGAATGAAACTTCGCAATAAAGGTAAACCGCCAGCTGGACTTGATTTCTCCACCAATACGAACGTAATTTCAATAGCTGCTTTAGAAACTATATTAATTCTAAAGAGCTCTATTCGCTTGAAATATGCCAATCAGATTCAAATTGTAAAGGACGCTTAGAAGGCTTTTATTTAATTGAAAATAGTCGAGCTTCACCCAAATTTGTAAAAGTACCTCTTCGCCTACGTTGGACCATTTTCCTTTAGGAGTTTAATTATACCTTTTTTAATGGGCGTCTTTTCATTATAAGGAACATACAAGGTGTAATAGGAATGGTGGGATAAGCTTGAGAGACGTGAAACTGTCCATTCAACTGAACAACTTTTCCATATATAATCCTAATAAAATAGTGAACATAATTTTAGTATGCTACTCAGACTATGAAACTGAACAACTTTCCCCAAGAAACATAGGTCGAAATACGAAAAACCAAATTTGACCTCCCATACAAAATGCGCTATCAGCTGTTGCAGTTTCTATGGGAGGTCAAAAATTGATTTTCGTATTTCGATCTATGTTCCTTGGGGAAAGTTGTTCAGTTTCATGATCTGAGTAACATACTAAAATTATGTTCACTATTTCATTAGGACCTATATACACAGGTCAAAATATAAAAAGAATCCGTAGAAAGTGATGCCTTCAGGGTTCTTATACAGGATGTTCAATCAGTGTGCAATTTGTATTGCGAGGTGAAAATGTTTTTTCATTTCCCAAAAATGTTTCTTTGGGAAAGTTGTTCAGTTTCGTTAACTGAGCACGCCCTTTCAGTTTTCGGTACACGTCCCTTACATCCTGTAAAAACCTTTTCTGTTGCACCTTGAAAAAATAAAGTATATTTCAAACATTCATAGTAAGCGCAGTTTTTATTTGTCTTTTTATTTAAGAGCTACGCTCTAGTCGGTGGAGTAACTTCCACACCTTCCTATCTTCTGCAACTTCTTTGACTTTCTGATACGACACGACCTTTGTCTTTTATAGGTACCTACTACCGCCAAAATGGCTTTTAATACTTATCAAGGCATCGTCGGGCAACACTCCACCGAGCAAGCTCCGTGCTAAAATCAGAGTTTTTGAGCCGCCAAAGGCCTTTGACATGTCTTTAAGATAAGTTCTGAGTCAAATAAATAATAGGTCTTGATCTGATTAATGAGATCATAATTCCTATAATTATAATGCTATTTTTTTCATTTGTCTTATATTTGAAAGTTGACTTCAAGGTTATGCATAAAATAAAGTTTTTATTTTTAGTTTGATATATAAAATTAAAGGTTCGAAAATTTTTCGTCTTAAATGTCGTCGGATTTCATCATTAGATTTGTTATATCTTTTTACAGATAATATTTTTCGAAAATTAAATTTAAGGTTCGGTTAGCTTAATGTCTTCCCAATAATGCCTAAAAAAATGGATTTATAATTCCTAAGAAAAATGCAAAAATGTTAGTACTTACTGAAAATTGAGTTTACCAAAAATTCGGCACACGAAACGGCAATTTCATAAGTTTCAATTTCAAGACCTATTATTAAAGTTCGTCTCTCTCAACCATCCAGGTTCAAGTTGCTTATCATAACAAAGGCTTTTTAGTTAGACATAACTACAATTACTGTTTAGTTATACTAGAACGATTGCATTACTTAGTTAATTAAATTTATTCTGCTGAAATTGCAACAAAACATTTTACCTAAACATTTCCACCACGAATTATGAATTTAAATTACCCACTTGCACTCCGATAAGAAAAACACCTTTTGAAAAGAAAATTCCACGCGATTTTTCCCGCGTATTCTCAAATGAACGTCATTAAGTAATCGTGCTTAATGTGCCATAATAAGTTAGAACTAAGTGAGCAAGTCATCGGTTTGACGCGTTGCTCTAAGGAGCAAGTTTGAATGCTTGGAAACTTTGGCAGTTTGATTTAATTTGAGACCGTCAAGTTGGTAGAAAGGGATTTCTGAAGAAACTTAGAAAAGCTACAATGCAAACTATTTTATGTTACTTCCACATACCGCCAAGTTGAGCAACAGCCAACAGCAAAAAGATTGGGGGTACCATAATTTTCTCGCAAAACAATTACTTATTACTTACAGCTTAGCCTCCCAGTATAATGTCACGTTCGCAGAACGTCACGATTGCAAAATGACACGTTCGCAGAATGTCACGTTTTCCAAACAACACTAGGAAACAATAATTTGGACGTACTAGTTGCTAGCTGTAGCGATAGAAATGCAAAATCCAACTTTTGTTTCAGAATCTGTTCCAGAATCTGTTTTTTTTTTTTTGGTATTTTGATATGTTTACCACCTCTATGCTCTCGATCCCGTCCTGGGTTTCAATTATGCATCCCTGTAAAATTCTGAAAGAGTTTCCTGTTCAAAAAGCGGATTAAAAAATAAACACTTTGTGAGACTTCCCGCTAAAGCGATTAGCACCCCCCCCCCCATGGCACTGGGCAGTTGAGCGCTAGCTTCCAAGGACTCTTATAGCACTTAGCAGTTATACATGGAGAAACGCCTCGATTTCGATGTTTTTTTTATTAATTGTCATGAATTGTATTATTCTGAAAAGAATGTTAAAGTTTTAAGTTGGGAATAGCTAGAAAAGCACGCAAAATGACACACTTACCAAATACCGGCTACCTTGTTACTGCCATACGACGTAACACGAACGAATTTTGCACTTACCACATTATTACCCATATTTTTCACTTTATAGTACTATGGATATATTTTCCTTCAAATAACACATAGTACATAGTGTCTCGTCGTACGTACCAGGGGTGGCCCAAAAGGTGAGCAACTATTACGAAGTGAGCCACATTTACATTGTGAGGTCGATTATTGACCTTTGTAATACTATGTAATACTACGGACTTTACAGTAGAAAACAGCTTACTGTAAAATAAATATCGTGTTCATAATTATCTTTATGCTATGGCTGAAGTTGTTTTAATCATATCAACACGGCCCCATCTCTAGCGTAGATAAGAAGTTAGCTCTGAGGTTCAGGGTAAGCCCATTTGTTGCCGACTGTACCGGAAATAAGACTACCATAAATACAAACTTTGCACGTCGAGATTTCAGTTTTTGTTGCCTTTATTCTAGCTTATAAGATTTTTTTTACTACTGAACGTTTTACAGACTTTTGGGAAAGAATTTAATTTTAAATTTTGCTGCTTTTATAAAAAAAACTGCTTTATTTGTACATTTTTAGGGTTCCGTAGTCAACAAGGGACTCTTATAATTTCTTAGATCCGTTAGTCTGTCTGCCTGTCTGTCCACGGCATAGCTCAGTGACCCTTAGTACTAGAAAGCTGTAATTTTGTACGGATATACATTTCATCCACGCCGACGAAGAATATAATAAAATCTTGGAAAAAAAATGCCCCTATAAGTAAAGTGGGGGTGCTTTTTTTGTCTATCTCATCATGTGGGATGTTGTTAGATAGATCTTTTAAAAATAATGTAAGTTCGTCAGGATAATTTTCCGAAATATTTAGCTTGAAAGCGCAATTCTTTGTTGGAGTCGAGTGTCCCCTCTCCCGCCAGCTAAACGGTTGCTATTGGAAATGTGAAAAACTTCACAGCTGTAGTATATATGATGAAATTAAAAGTAAAACTTTTAAGGTTAATGGGTTATAGCCGAAAAACTGGAAATAATAAAAATAGCAGTTGCAATCAGGCGCTAGGACCTCGCTGAGCACTAGGAGGTAAAAAGTTTATGTTATGAACTACTTAATTAAAACCTGCTTTGCAATAAAACATCGTAAAAAAAGTACGGAATTCCCTACTGCGCGTGGCCTGACACGCACTTGGCCGGTTTTTTGCTACTAGATATTAATTATTTTAAATTTTTTAAGCCAAAGCAAAAGTTATATTAGGTTGGCCTCTACTTCGACAGTGCCTGCATTCATATTTGCATATTAGAGCACCCTTTAGCTCAAGTCCTTATGCATACTTTTACAAAACTGAGGTAGTTTTTTCGTTTGAATTTGTTTATATAAGTACATGAAATTTCACGTTGGATTATTGTAGGCAGATTTTAAAAAAAATATCTGATACAAATGTTCATTTCTTGTGTTTCATTTTTGAAAACATGAGTATTTGATTTTTTTTGCATTTAATATCGTTTCTTATTATAAACGACGAACCATATAGAAGGAATGAAACCGACAAACCGTCTTGTTTTAAGGGCTTCACGCTGAATAAATAATGATCGATCGATTTTATACGGTGATGTTTGATAACACCCACATTTCTAAAAATACAGCGACAATAGTTGGAATTTAATATTTGTAGGGTTTTAATGCCGTGAAATTTTTTTTTCTCCATGTTTTCCTTTTTTTCTAAATTTACAATTATAGTACGCATATCGGGTGTTAGGGACGGTTTTCCGAAAACTGAAGGTGCGTGATCAGTCTGCGAAACTGAACAACTTTCTGTGAATAAAAGATTCGGGAAATGAAAGAAAAATCTGCATCTCCATACAAACTACCCAGTCAAGTTTACAATTTTGTGTGGAGATTTAAAAGTTGTTCGGTTTCGTTAACTGATCATACCCTTTCAGTTTTCGGAAACCTGTCCCTTACACCCTGTATGACTTCTGTCGCTTCTTCTGTCCTCATACACGCTTTTCTCATACAACCTTTACATGAACGCATGTCTGAATTTATTTCAGACAATTGCATATTTTTCAAAGTTTTGCATTTTACTCTTTGCCATGCATAATCTACTATCATCAAAATTTTCATACAACCTCGTTGGTACAGGGTACGAGTAGGTAGGTACTTTTTAATTCAATACCTACCTATTGTTATTCACCATAAAGATTTTTTAAAACTTTTCAAATGTTTCTACTAAAATAAATGCAACAAAGCAACAAAGTAAAGCCAAAGATTAAATAATATTACGCAAACGCAAGCTAAGTTTGCAGCATGTATACCAAAGTGTAACAATTCCTATGTCGGCTGCAGGCTGCATGCAAATATCAGGAAAATCTATTTCATTTCAACATGGTAGGTTATGCTGTGATTGTCTACGTCTCGGATATTATGTAAAGCAGTTTTATCCAGTCAGACATTTTTGACAAATAGGACCCTTTTTGGAAGTTTTCATACAACGTTATTTTGTAATGTCTGACTATATTTGAGTATGTTACTTAGTACATGAAACTGAACAACTTTTCCCAAGAAACTTAGGTTGGAAAAAAAAAAAGAATTGGCTTCCCCATACAAAACTTGCGTCGTAAATACTGGAATATGTATGGGACGATAAAAAAAAATCTCTTTTTTCAACCTATGTTTCTTGGGGAAAGTTGTTCTGTTTCATGTCCTAAGTACCATACTGAAGTATGGTCAGACATTACAAAATCACGTTGTATAAGTTTTCGGTAATTTATTCTTAATGTGCATTGAAAATTTTCGCTTAAATATGATCTACACTTGAAATAATGTGGATTGCTTATAATGACAGCAGCCTGCTTAGCACGCTTCAGTTGTCAGTTTATCTAAGCCCATAGATTAAAGACTTTAAGCTTCGTCACGTTTTTTTGACATCCGAGCAGTGCGACACATTTTGAAAGACAAGGATGGCTACATGTATTAGTGTGTAAAGCTACTCGTATCTCTGTCTAAAATATTAAAAACGTAATTTGTGAATTTGCTAAACATTTTCCTCCACTGACATTTCTTCGCGCTTGGAGGTGATAGATTAGATGACATAATTCCCCAATTAAAGTGACATTTCTCCGAGATAAATTTTCTCTCGGGGAGCGTGCTAAGCAGGCAGAATAGTTACAGAGCTATGAGTGAGAGCGATACAGGTCTTCGTCGCTCCAATATCTTACACATCGCTCCGTCCTACTCTCACACTGCTGTCATGCTAATTAAGCTATATTATTTCGATTGTATGGGGTCACAAAAAAGGTAATTAAACCCATTCGGGTGATTTTCGAAATTTCTGTCCGTTTGTCTGTGCACGATAAACTCACAACCGAACCGATTCAAACGGGGTTTTCTATAATGTTATAAGTGTTCAATAAGTATTCTGTAAAGAATAAACATTTAATTATATTAATCTGAATCTGATGTATTTGGCTTATTTTCGTATGACATATAAACATCGTTTTACGAGTATTGCAATCGGTTCAAACAGAAGCAACACGAATGCAAAGCATCAACCTCGTTTGAATCTGTGCAGTTGCTTTTGAACACTGTAAATGTGCAAACTCTAAGCGAACGATGTCGTGGGCCTAGATAAATAAAAATAAAAAGCTTTTTATTTTTGCTCCCTAATAGAAAAGAAAGAGAGTAACAACTACAACAATTGACCTAAGTGTAATTTAAAATTAAAAATGAGTTAAAATTAACTAAAAATTCAAATTGTTAAATAATCTAAAAATAAAATTGCAGTATTTTCCTTAAACCTTATCAAGTAAACTAAGTAAGTCTAAAATATATTAATAATAAATCATAGTACATTCTTTTTTTATGTTAACATTTTTATACACGTCATGCCAAATTTATTTATAGATACAACATTTATCAAAATTTTTGGCTGTCATTCATTAGTAATGAACAATTAAGATTTTGATTTGATGTCGTGAGCATAGCTAGTATTAAACAATAGGGCATCATCAATTTCCTACCAGTGCAGTCATACATACGTATGTATAACCAGAAAGAGCACATAGCTACATAAAACAATAGAAACATGGTAACAACGTAACAGGGTTGTTACGAATTGTGGTTGAATGCAAACTGCATTCGGGCTATTTGCACGAACAAATCGTTTGGTTCTTTTGTTTGAGTTTAAAGAGGTTTAAGGTATAGGCATTGTTAGATTTTTATCGGACCTTGTACAGTATGACCGCGATATTTGTTCAGGTGGTCCAAATTGGAACTTTTTTAAAAAGTAAATTGGCAGAGGTTATTTTACGACTAGCGACATGGTCATAGTGTAAGTATCGTTTATAAAGCGCTCTTAGCCTGTTGGCGTTTGCTCTTTCTTTCCGATCGAAATAGTTAGGTGTAAGGCGTTTGAATGAATGAATAACTCTTTATTGCACACATCTAGGAATGAAAATTAAAAATTACGGTTTTACAATAAGTGGGCAAAAGGCGGTCTTATCACTAAAAGTGATTGCTTGATTGATTGGCTTTTGTGCAAAGTCCGTCTGGGGAAGTACCACCCCTTCACCTTTTTCTGCCGTAAAGCAGCAGTGTTTGCACTGCTGTGATTCGGTTTGAAGGGTAAGGGAGCCTGTGAAATTACCGGCACATGAGACATACAAGAGACATACAAGCGGTAACGCGCTTTGCTGTCTTATTAGTGTCAAATTGTTTCACTAATAAGACAGTGGTGTCATGGGCGGTGGTGACCACTTACCACCACCTGCTCGTTTGCCAACTTGTGATATTAAAAAAAAAAACAAAAAAAAAGTTAACGGGTAAAATAAGGGGTGTAACAAAAAAGGTAAAACTACCCTAAAATATGTTTCTACGCATAAAACTAAACATTTTTTTTTTTTTAAACAAGGTCGAATTAAACAAAATGACGTCTCATACAAAATGAGCTCAGCTGATGTAAGTGTAAGTGTCTCTATTTTTTTTTCTGTCGGCCTTTATTTTATGGGAAAGGTTGGCCAGTGTCATGGGCATCTGCTTTAAATCTTTGTATTATACCTACTTTACATCTAAAAGATGTATGAAAAAAAAAAGCCCAGATGTGATGGAAATATTCAAACAAAGCTGTAAGGTAACACTCTAGCAAGGACAGAACGGATAATAGTAAGGGTGATGAAGGACAAATTTCTATATGATTTGCTCATGTCTGCCTCTTTGACTGATGATAAGGAGCATCCTCTAGAAGATACAAATAATATTGGCGGACATCCACACCCCTGCGTTTTTGAGGAATTCAGTTTTAACTATTTTGATATTTGACAATGGAACGTACACCTGGCAGACTATGACTATCTGATTAAATACAATGTATTAAACCCCAGAAAATGGTCTGCCACCATAATATCCCTGCGTCGTAAAGTTACAGCGCTTCAAAATGCAAAAATTCACTACTTCGTCCCGTGATAATGTAGAGCCCTGCATGTCTGCCTCTTCGATTTTTTACATCTTCAGAAGTATTTTAAACACGAACCACAAAGGCAGACAAAAAAAAACATTATTCAGAATCTTATTTTCATATTTTTTGCTTTAACTCAAAAACGCAGCGACGCACAGAAAAACTTGTCAGGACCTAATCGATTCGTATTGAGCTGATTTATCATCCCTATTAATATGAATCATGAGCAAATCATATACCCAAATTGCAGCCAGCACCCTAACTATAAGTTTGTGTATTTTATCTGGCACTAAACTGTATCAATATGCTTTCGTCGCTTATAGCAGTCTCTACCATATCCGGGAAAAAAAAAAAAAAATTACATCATCGTTTCCTATATGGAATATAAGAAGTAAAAAATAACATGATCCTGAGGATTTATTACTTCTGTGAAGCATTCTGGTTTTTTTTACCGCTTCTTTGGACATCGTTTATCCTGCAAAAGACATATTTCAGGAGGTGTTGTGGTGGTGTTGGAGAAACAGTTCTTAAAAGACGAAAATATTGGTCTTTAGAGTTAAATTATAGAAAGATCTAATTACCTACAGACTTCAGAAAAACAAAATCAGAAATACTCATCACAAACATAGCTATATTTACTGGAAAAAGGCGTACTGAATTTAAGAATAAAAAACAAGCCAAGCGCGAGTCTTATTCCGAACATTTTCGTTGTTGATTTGGTAAGCTTGCAAGTTGCAGGAGTATTCAACCACATTAGTGGGGTGCGTAAGACCACTAACTAGGACTAGGGCACAGAATTAAGTAGTAACCGATTATGACAGGAGTAGGGGGGTTAGGCCGTTTCTAGACCACCTAGAGGTGATGTGGTCGAGAGTCGGTCACCGGGATTCGACCTGGTTCGGTAGCTAATGTGGTCGAGGAACGGTCCCCGTTTGTGGACCATTTTTTTGACCAGTCTCTAAAAAAAAGCTCATCAAATAAAATTCAGACCTAAAATTTTTGCTAAAATCGCGTTTTGACTATAGTAGGGGGGTTAGGCCGGTCGATTAAGGTTTAATTAGCGGATGAATGCGTACGTTTTATTCGTGGTTGATTTGACTTGCAAAGTATTTTTTTTGTGTCGAGACCACCCTAGATGAATGATAGACAGGTGCAAATCTATTCTACCGATCCAGCTCTGCAAGTTGTTACGTGTCGAATTTGTTTTTGTGAAGGTTTCGTAAAGTTTATTACTTCACATTATGGGAAGAATTATTGATTGCTATAAATAACATCGAAGTCACAGGTGCTTAATAGTTTCCATTCTTATGAAATTGCGTCGGGATTTTGTATTGAGACCCCCCTCGATGAATGGCCGGCAGATACAAATCTATTCAATAGTTCACATTCTTTCCTGTTTTTTTTTTTGGAGATTCCTAATGCAATTTATCCTGATTTTTTGTTCCATTATTGGTGGAAGATTTATTAATTTTCATAGATAACATCTGGGTGGTTGAGCGATAGCGTGTGATCCGTTTTTTTGTGACTTCGATGCAGGTTTGATCATGTTAAGTAGACGCGTCCCCTCCATATTAAAGCTCTATAAAAGACAACTTCCTAGGAATCGACATCATTATGTTCAGTGCTCGCTTACCAGAGAACTAGATCTCGTAATATTTCCAGATCAATTGAAGTGATTATTTAACGTATTGACAAGTTAGTGAATCTGTGTGTTCGTGTATAGCAAAAAAATGGATGTAAGTATGACTTATTTTATACGTGATTCAGTTATTGTGCTATAACGTTTTACCTCACTGAAATTTTTTCATTGTTTCAGCTCACTGAAAATACTTTTAAAAATTATTATTTCCCCGCAAGCAGTGACGATGAAACCATTCGTTCCACAAAATTGAAAAAGTCGTCGAAAAGAAACTGCATTGATAGTTTTTTTGAAAAACCCAAGAAAATACTGAAAACTGTAAAGAAACCTTCGACAGTTGGACGAGCTTTGGAGGATGGCATAGCTTATTTGGCTTCCAATGAAGATGATGGGGCCTCCGCATCTCATCTGATTAAGATTGAGATTTATGATTTGCATAAAATCAAAGACGTCGCACCAGCAGAACTATGGAAACACGCAGATGTGCGTGTGAAATATTACGTACCGCCTCAGGAAGATAAACATCTGCAAAGTGCAAGAGATGTAATTTATAACATCACTAAGCAGGTGGCTTCAAGCCCAGACTGCGTCCAATTTTTTATTAAGAAGCAATGAGTGTGTGGGTGGTTCAAGCTGTGACAATGAACTTTTTTTTAGTTAAGTGTTTGCATGGACTCTGTAATATTTTTTGTGAGATTTTTGTCCTTTTCCCATAGCTGCAGAGCTATATAAAGACGTAAGATCCAACTTAGAGGATCGCATTCGTTTACCACACACAGACCATGAATCCTCCTGAATTAAGTGCCGGAGAAATCCACCGATTGGAGCAGCAGTTATTTCAACTCTGCGAAGAAATTGAGAAGCAATATTCTAACACGTGAGTAGTCTAGCATTACACTTATTTCACTTGCTGTAACATATTTTCCGGTAGTGGGCTTAAAGGTACTTAAAGTGAGATCTTTCCATATTTTATTCATTTGTGATTTTTTCGTTTCTGTTCAACGTTTTTTTTTTGGCTTTACATCGATTCAATATGTTTTATAATTTGGATAACAGTTTATCTGAGCAAGAGATTTCGTTGTTTAGTAAATCTCTCATTCTAAGTAAATTTCATAGAAACATACGAATGTGGTTTGTACAAAAAGTTCTACCTGTGTCACTTTTGCGAGACCCAGACATTTCACCTTACTATACGCCTTGTACTGGTCACTTGAAGTACAATCCAAAGAAGCTGCATTATGACGAAATCGATGGGGTGTTAACGATGCAAGCGTATTGTACACATTGTCAGCAGTAATATAGGTTAGGTGGATCATATAAATTATTTTTTTTTTTTTTGTTTTTACAGTTCAACGCAAGGAGGTGAAAACCGAAACAAGAAAAGATCGGCGACAACGGCGGTAGAAGATGAACCCATGACTAAAAAATCATACAATATTTCAAAATCATCCAGCCAACCATCAACGTCATCAGTTCAAAATGTAAGTACAGAAAGTAACGTAGAGTCGAGAGAATGTGAAATTTGTAAATGTTTTGTACAAAAAAAATATTATGCCAATCACCTTAAAAGTAACTCACACAAAAATAGAATTTTGGCCGCTGACTCCGAACTAGAAAATGTCCATGTGATAGAAAGTGCTTTCGGGAATAGAATCATGACTTACAGAATGATCGCGATAACACCAAATCAGGCTTTTGAAACACCTGAAATATTTTTACAAAATATTAAAAATAAAGTTTTTAAATTATTAGAAAGATCAATTTCAGAACACTTTGTTGTAAAAGTTAACTTTATTTTAAACGCTAACTTTACTCAAGAAACAAAACAGCAAAAAAACACATTCGACTTTCAAACAAATAATTATGTCGTTTGTACTGGAGATGATAAAAACATTATTTATTCAATGCTTGAATCAGAAATTAAAAACAAAATTACGAATTTTGAAAAAAAAGACAGCGGATGGAGTTTTCTTAATATAAACCACTTGGACATGAATGTCAACAAGTTTAACCCATTGCGCGGTTCGTCATATATAGATCTGCCATTAGACATCAAACATAAAAAAGCTGTAATTAATGTACAGAACAAGGATTTCGAATGTTTTCGTTGGGCCATTTTATCGGCCCTGTATCCAGTAAATCTCCACTCAAACAGAGTAACATCATATATGGCACATAAGAACGAATTAAAATTTGACAATCTTCCCTTTCCGATGAAAATTAAAGATATTCACAAATTCGAACAATTGAACGATATTAGTATTAATGTCTTCGGATTAAACTCTGATTCGGAAAATAAAACAAAGATTGTAGGTCCACTACACTTTACAAAAAACAGAAGAACAAAACATGTAAACTTGCTATACATCACACAGGGTAGCAAAGGACATTATTGCTATATAAAAAATCTCTCGCGATTAGTATCAAAGCAGATATCAGCATCAGAGCATACAGCATATATCTGTGACGGCTGCCTTCTACACTTCAAATCGTTAGATAATTTAAAAAAACACCAAGAAAAAGACTGTTTTCATGTTTGTACGAGATTACCTTCTGGACTTGACACAAAGAAAAACTGGTTTAATGATAAAATACCAACAAACCAACTTAGTTTCAATAATTATGAACGTAAATTAAAAGTCCCCTTTGTTATTTACGCTGATTTTGAAGCATTTTTAAATCCAATTCAAACTTGCTCCAATGATCCAAGTAAATCTTCCACGAATAATATCCACAAACACGAAGTATACAGTTTTGGCTATTACGTCAAATGTTCCTATAATGATAGTTTGTCGCAATATAGAACTTACAGAGGTGAAAATTGCGCTGAAACTTTCATGAAATTCATCAAACAAGATTTAGAAAAAATCTGTAAAACTAAAACTTATAATAAATCACCATTACCCCTAACACAGGAAGATAAAATCAAAATAGATCAGGCCACCTCCTGTTATATTTGTGATCACGATCTGAACGGAGAATCCACAGTTTCTTTCAATTGGCACACTGGTGTTTTTGAAGGTGTTGCCCACAAATTATGTGCAGAAAAATACCAGTTACCGGATTTTGTACCCATATTCTTCCATAATTTAAGTAATTACGATGCTCATTTTATAGTGCACGGATTAAGTGTGGATGAGGGTGATATTGAGCTTATACCAGAGAACAAAGAGAAATACATATCTTTTTCTAAGGTCTTACGACTAAATAAAAAATTAGTGAAATTAAGATTTCTTGATTCTCTAAGATTTATGCCAAGTAGTCTTGAAAAATTGACTAAGATTTTATCACCAGAACAATTCCATGAACTTAAATTAAATTTTCCAAATGACGAAGACTTCAGTCTTTTAATACGTAAGGGAGTGTATCCATATAGATAGATAGATAGATAAAACGTTTATTTGGGAACGGTACAATTATTTGACTAAACTTTAACTTTTTAACATATACAAATAAAACTAGTTTGCAGTACAGATTTCCAGGACTTACATTATATTTACCGCACCCAAAGAAAGGCCCTAACTCAGCAATATGCCGTGATTCGTTTAGCGAGCCACGACGCTGTTATTCTGTTAGTACCTTAAGTGTGTGTACGCGCTCAGGTGGAGATACTTATGTAAAAGCAGTAATATAACGCAATAATATTTTTATCAAAGTAACAAAATGATAAATATATAGATTTGATCGGTTAAACAGTAGGTAACTTATATGAGAGAGGAAAAAATAAATAAATATTAATTAAGAGGATTCATGATAATATATTTATGAATGATAGATATTATAAACAGGTTCCATGCAAGTACAGCCTTGCAAGTAGTAACTAAAACTTCAAGAAGACTAACTGTCCCAAAAACTTTCTCGTAGGTTCTATCATGTAAATATTATTTAATTGTAAGCGGTATAGGTACCTAATGTAAGTAGTACAGTCAAGTGCATATCAAACATCATACTTATAATATAACTAAAGTGTCGCAACGTAAAAGTAATATTACAATGCTTGACATGCAGTCAACTGTATGTTAATAATGATAGAATTATAAGGTGTTGTAAAAAATAAAATAAGTAAGTACGGTCAACTGCAGGTCAGTGGAAATATTCGCAACTCTATTACCATGCCATAAAGTCCAAGTGTTTCCACCGAATTAATGAATGTATGTGTGACTGATTTGTCTGCAGAATCTCATTTAAAAACAAACTCTTACTTAGTGACTTTTTTGAGTCTGAAATAGAATATACGTGAAGCTACTATCCAGCCTTCTGAAGGGACAATAGGTATTGGCGCAGATCATTTTTAAAACGGTATTTTTTAGGAATAGAGCGAATTGGCGGTGGAAGGTCGTTCCAACATTTTGAAGCTTGGAACTTGAAGCTTCCACGGAAGGCGGCTGTCTTATGACGGCTTATATTTAATCGCCAAGAAGTAGATCTGGAATTGTATCTGTGTTGAGTGTATCTCCACGTCAGCTTTTGAAACAAATATTCTGGTTTTCCTGTGTTGATGATATCAAATAAAAGACTGGAAAAATATAACTTAATTCGTCCCTCTATCTTTAAAATGTTAGAGGAATTAAGGAAAGGGGTTACGTGTGATCTAGGAGGTATTTGAAAACAATATCGGGCACAAGCGTTTTGCACCCGCTGGATTAGAGCTAAAGATTTTTTAAATACACAGTGGCCATATACTGAAATGCAGTGATTAAATTTTGAAAGAATGAGTGAATCGCATAACTTTATACGAAGGTCAGTGCCAATAAAAGGTCTTATTTTGTACAGAACTTTAAGGCGATAAAAACAATTGCGTGCAATTTCCAGGCAGTGATTTTCAAACTTAAGGTTACTGTCCATTAACAGCCCTAAGTTTCGCGCCATGTGTACCCGCTCGACTTTGTTACCCATAATATTTATGTTTGGATTACAAGCCTCTATTTTACGCACCTGCATTTTAGATCCGACTATAAGGAGTTTTGATTTCGTTGGGTTTAATGTAAGAGAGTTTTTCGTTGACCAAGAAGCGATACGATCCAAATCCGAATTAATAGTATCAAAGGATGAGCTAGGAGCATTTGGGCTAATAGGAAGATATAACTGTACGTCATCAGCATAAAGGTGGAATTTGCAGTCATATATATGTCTAGTTATGTCGGCTGTATAGATTATAAAAAGAATTGGACCTAATATCGACCCTTGGGGTACTCCTCTAGAAATCGGTTCAGTAGAAGACAGAACTTGAGTTCCGTCACATTTTGTGATAGCAACCTGTTGTGTGCGTTGGCTAAGATAACTATGGAACCATTTTAAAGTAGAATGATGAAAACCATAATATGAAAGTTTTGATAACAAAAGGGATATATTTATAGAATCAAAAGCTCGTGAGAAATCGAGCAAAACTAAAATTGAACCCGAGCCTGTATCTTGTGCAGATAGCAAGTTGTCTACAACATCTAGCAAAGCCGTGCCTGTGCTGCGTCCCTTACGAAAACCTGATTGAAAGGCAGGGAAAATATTATTTGTTTCACAGTATTTGGTGAGTTGATAGGCTACCACACGCTCTAATATTTTGGATAAAAACGGCAAAATGCTTATGGGGCGTAACTCACAAACATCATCAGCTTGAGCTGTCTTCGGTAGAGGCCGCACAAGTGCATTTTTCCAGGTGGACGGAAAGGTATGCTCAGCAATAGACCGGTTTATGATTGCCGTGATTATTTTGAGTGTATATGGAAGAGTTAGTAGAATCATATCACGCGTGATATTATCAGAACCACAGGCATTAGATTTTATGGACATAATTATCTTAGCCACAACATTCTCATGTACAGGCTCTAACACCAAACTAGATGAACAGTATTTATTAAATTCAAAAAAGGTTAAGTCCGATAGACTGACATTGTCATCACCAGGAACTTTGAGGAAAGCTTTATTAATTTTATCAGGGTCGTCAAAATGAGGTGGCAGTTCATGTTTATTTTTAAAATCAGGCAATACAGTTTTTTTAAGATTTTTCCACAGATATTTAGGATTTTTTATGTGTTTGTTAATATTTTGTTTAAAGAAGCCCCTTTTTTCGCTATATACACTAAATTCCACGAGGTGTTTTAGGTCTTTGTATTCTTTTTTGTAAACATCATTCTCTTTATTATCACGTGCCTTATTATGTGCCATATCACGAAGATGCATAATGTAACGTACATTGCTAGTGAGCCATGGAGGCAGTGGTTCCCTGATCGATATAGTCTTCTCTGGGGCATGTCTATTGAATAATTCAATTATGATGTGGCTCAAAATGTTCACAATTTCATCTACAGATTCTAGCTGTAACAAATCATCCCATGCTATGGACTCAATGTCTCTATTTAATTCCAATATGTTTATATCTTTTAATGGTCTGTAAACAATATGTCGTAAGGGAGGTTTAGGCTTTTTACATTTTAACTGAAAAGATATTATAGCATGACCACCAAGTGCAGGTATGTGTGTAACTTTTTTGTTATGCACACTGAGACTGGAATCGGTACAGGCCAAATCAATGAGGGTTGAGCTACTTATAGTGAAATGCGTCGGTTCTTCTATGTGATTTTTTAGATTAAAATATTGTAAAAATTGTTGTAAGTGTGCAGTTTTATAGTCATTTTCCAGTAAATTTATATTAAAGTCGCCTAGCAAAACTAAATGATCATAGTTCGTGAACGAAGCTATAGATTCCGTAAGAGAGTCAAAAAAAGTAATAATATTTTGCCATGGAGGGCGATATGCAGTACCTATTATAAATTTGAGTTTATTTATTTTTAATGATAACCACATTTGTTCGACCTCCATATGAGGTGTTGGGTGCACACAAGTCCGCGCAGAGATGCCTTGCTTCAAATAAAAACCTACTCCTCCGCCTCGCTGCCGGCGGCCGTGCCGACGAGGGACGTGTCTGAGTCTGTAGCCGGGGACACGCGGCGCAGTGCCGTCCTGTCCGTCCCGCATCCAAGTCTCGTTTATTGCGAAGATGTCAAACGATTCAAGAGTCAGCGCAGTTTGTAGTTCTTCATGGTTGGTACCTAAAGAACCCGCATTTAGGAGTCCGATTGAAAAATACTTTGATTTAATCATTGTCGTACACAGTTAAATAAGTAAGAGAAATATGGGGACAGTTAGATAAATAGTCATGTAGGAAATATTTTTTATTCATATTTCGTGTATTTACTAATAGGCTGATAATTTTTATAATGGTGTATATTATTAATATAGCAAAATGTAACTGATAAATAAAGGTAGCAATAGATAAATTTTGATTTGAAATATTAATAAATATATAAAACATAGTATATACATATTTATCTCCTCTGAGTTTCCTTTGCGATATAAAATTTTCAATAATGTTACCTAATATGCGATTTTCTATGTCTGCGGTAAACAAACAATTAAACAAAATTAACCAACAATGTGCAAGTAAAGGTAATACCGAGATATTTTTTACATAATCGTTATTTGTCACGATTAGCGATCCGAATGCCAAAAATACGACAAATATCTTCTTCCGAGCGGATGCGGTGAGATTTAGATGTAGGCGCATCAGACTGACGTGCGTAAATACGCCCTTCCTTTGTCCAGACAAATCTCCAGTCTAGCTGCCGTTTCGCCTCGCGCACCTTTCCTAGCAGAATTCTATTTGTAGCAGTAAGCCGCTCGTTCAGATAAATAGAAGAGTTGACATTAGGAGGAAAGCCGAGTCCGTCTGTAGAAATTGACTTCCTCGTGCGAGCTGCACTTAGTAGTTTATCACGTAGTCCGCGGCTAGGCAAACGTACAGCAATGACGCGCGGGCGCTGGTCCCTCTCTGCTCCCGCTGCCGCCGCCGCCGAGTACGTCCCTGCAACTCGCGCGCGCCCCACACGTATGGCGCTAATTACATCTTGTTCGTTTAGCGATATACCAAGTTTACATGCGATGGATTGCACAATATGTTGAGTTGATTCGTTTGGTAGCTCAGGAACACCCGATATATCAATATCATAAAGCATTTGTTGCTGGTTTTGCTCGTTCAGTGAGTTTCGTAATTCGCACACCGTATTTTTAAGTTCACTGACCTCAGTGTTCTGCTTAAGGGAATTTAATTCCGTCCGTAATTCCATATTTTCCGACTCCAGTTTTCCAACGCGGGTCTCGAGTGATCCATAACAGGTTTGAAGGGTGATTATTTGGTCGGAAACATGCTCAATCATTTGCGTAAATTCCTTTTTAAGACTTAGCACGACAGCGTCGATATGATGTCTCATATGATTGTTAGATTTCTCGAAACAGGACGTTATAAAGCTTTTCAGGTCCGATGGCGAAATTTCTGAGTCAGGGTTAGGTGACGTCTCAGGGTCAGGTGGCACGACCGACTCGTCATAAGATGGGTCATCGCACGACATGTCGCTGTCGACCACGGTCGGTTGCACCGTATCATTCAGCAAACTGGTATCTGATTTAAATGTTGACGCAGAGGTCTCTTCTTGACGATGGCCACGATGGGTGGTTACATTTCGACAACGTTCGCAGCAATAAGTCAGCTTCACCTCATAATTATTTGCCGTATATTGACCTACCGTCATACCTAGGCAACGGTAATGCACTGTAGCCTCGCAGTACAAACACTTCAGTTCTTCATTAAGGCCGATATTACCAGGACAAACAGTGCACTTCATTTTAATCAGAATAAGCAACTTGTAGATGTGAACACGAAAAACCGCAGCGTAAACAATACACAGAAGCGGAATAGGAAGGTATTTCGAAGTTACCGCACTGGTACGAAGGATGTTTTTTGTAGAAATCCACTATAAATCCAACTTTCTATACAAAATAATATTGTTACTATATAATACACTTCAAAGGTTTCGTTTGTTAGTCGTTTCCACAATAGTATAAACTCTCAGGATATTATTAAACGTAAATATTATTGCGCGTATTAGATAAGCGATGCGTACACCACTGCGCGCGCACTCACACTATATGACATAATTTGAATCATTAAAAATGAGAACTCTACCTACTCGTGATGATTTTTTTAATTCTTTAACTGACAGTCATTTATCAGAAGCTGATTATACACAGGCTCAGGAAGTGTGGAATCATTTTAGGTGTCAGAATATGGGGGATTATTCGGATCTATACTTAAAAACAGATGTCTTGTTATTAGCTGATGTATTTGAAAATTTTAGAAATGTTTGCCTCAAGACATACCAGTTAGACCCCTGTCATTACTTCACCCTTCCAGGGCTTTCCTGGGATTCTATGTTAAATCATGCTAAAATTAATTTGGAACTTCTAACTGATATCGATCAAGTCAGTTTTATAGCAAATAATATCAGGGGTGGGATTTCTCAATGCAGTCACAGACATGCAAAAGCAAACAATATTTACATGCCAGATTATGATTCAAACATCCCATCTTCATATCTCATGTATTTAGATGCGAATAATCTTTATGGCTGGGCTATGTCGCAATATCTCCCAACAGGAAAGTTTGAATGGGTAGATGTGAATACTGATTTCAATGTGTCTGATGAGGCAAGTCACGGATACATTTTAGAAGTCGATTTGGAGTATCCATCCAACTTGCATGATTTTCACTCAGATTTACCCTTTTGTCCTGAAAATATTTGCTCGGGAAAAAGTAAACAAAAAAAATTAATTCCGAATTTGTACAACAAAAGCAATTACGTCATCCATTATAGAAATCTCAAGCAATGCTTAAAACAAGGTTTACGGTTATTAAAAATACACAGAATACTTAAATTTGAACAATCACCGTGGCTCAAAAGTTACATAGATTTAAATACACACATGCGATCCCTAGCCTCTTCGGATTTTGAAAAGGATTTTTATAAACTCATGAATAATTCAGTTTTCGGTAAGACGATGGAGAATGTAACAAAACGAGTAAATGTCAAGTTACTTAATCACTGGATAAATCACGGAAGTAAACAGGGCGCAGAAACTTTGATTGCAAATCCAGCATTTCACAGTTTATCAATTTTTTCTGAAAATTTAGTTGCAGTACAACTGAAAAAAACTCAAGTTTTGTATAACAAACCGACTTATCTAGGTTTCTGTATATTGGATTTATCAAAGACATTAATGTACAATTTTCACTATGATTTCATGAAAAACAAATATCAAGACAATATTAAATTGCTATACACAGACACTGACAGTTTAGTCTATCAAATATATACTGAAAATTTTTATGTCGATATGCGATCTGATTTAAATTCATTCTTTGACACATCTGACTATCACCCTGACAATCAATACGGTTTGCCATTAGTAAATAAAAAGCGTTTAGGATTTTTCAAAGACGAAAATAATGGTAAAATTTTTGAGGAATTTGTCGGTCTTCGTGCAAAATTGTACGCTATGAGTGTGCAGAATAATTTTATTGCCAAAGCCAAAGGTGTAAATAAATCAGTCACCAATCAATTTAATATTCAAAATTATAAAACATGTTTATTTGATAAAAAAAATATATCGCGTGAAATGTTACGATTCACATCTATAAAACACGTAATTTATACTCAAAAAATCAACAAAATATCATTATCATACAGTGACACTAAGCGCTACTTATTAGAAAACTCTACCGATACTCTTGCTTGGGGGCACTTTAAAATAAATAAAGATAACTCCTAACGTTACTTTCTGTATTTAGTACATAAGAATTATAAAGTCGTTATTGAGATTTTCTTTTAGATTAAATTATATGAGTACCGCCGAAAGACGTCCACTGCTGGACATAGACCTAATTTTATTACCGCATAATATTTTCTTGTAATTGTTTTTGCGAATGTTCTGATGTAATGCATGCGATAAGTAGTGTAAATAGATAGAAAAACTTACCTAGACTAAGTGTAATAGTTTAACCATGCATAAAATAATAAGTGATTATTTTAATGATCCATAATTTAGTAATTCCTATTATTTTATGGCAAGTACTCAATGTAAATATACTGATTTAGGGAAGGTGTTCCTTTGACCATTCATAGCATCAAAACAGGTACCAAGTTTATGTTCGCCGTTGTCCGCTTTTTTCATCTCTAACTTTAAAATATACTGTATGTTACACAGCTTAAGGTCTGTTTTTCAATAACTTAGTAGCGAGGTAAGGTGGCGCTTGCTGAATAGACGCCGCCCATTATAAATAGTTCTGTATAGTGTAATTAGCCGGCTCTTAAAATCGGCCGGGCTGGGGAGTTTTCTTGCGCCATTTCTTTTTCTCTGCAATAGCCCGACTCCGAATTGGTGGTAGACTCGCTCTTTTGAATTGTATAAATTATTGCATGATAGTGAAATAAGTTACATTTTTTGTAATGAATATAATACGGAAAGAAATAATAAAATATACAAAAAATTATTCGAGTTTTAGTTTTTATTTAATTTTCACATTATATCCTAAATAATTAGAATTATGTGTCATTCTATATTGTGCACCATCTTAGTTGACACGTGTTTTCTACAACAATATGATTCATTTTAATCATCCTTTTACAGCGATAGTCGCTGGTCCCAGTGGATGTGGAAAATCAAATTTTGTTACAAATTTTTTAAGTCATTCCAAAGCTCTTTGTAATGAAGATTTTTCTGAAGTGATATGGTGCTATGATGAAATGCAGCCACTATATAATTTAGATAATGTTAATTATAGTCAAGGCATCCCAGATTTAAATATGTTTGATGGAAAGTATCCCAAACTCTTAATAATTGATGATCTCATGAGAGAATCAGATGGTCGCATTGTAGATATTTTTACTAAAGGCAGTCATCACAGGAATTTGAGTGTGTTTTACATTACTCAAAACTTATTTCATCAGGGTAAAGGTCAACGAGATATTTCATTGAATTCCAGCTATATAATTTATTTTAAAAACCCTCGAGATAGAACGCAAATACGTCATTTCGCTCGTCAGGTATATCCAGACAATACTAAATTTGTAGAAGAAGCGTATAAGGATGCAACCATAGAAGCTCACGGATATCTTTTGATTGATCTCAAGCAAAACACTAACGACATGTATCGCTTCAAAAGTAAAATATTTCCTTCTGATAATTATTGTGTAGTTTACGTTCCAAAGAAGGGGTATAAATATGATACACAACAATAGAATTCATTTAGTTCCAAATGATGAGTCAAGAAGAAACATCTAGAGATCATTTGCTAATAGCATTAAATACAATTAAACCACACTATCGAGACGCTTTGTTACAATTTTGTACCGACAGTGAGATAAAACAACTTTGCGAGTGTATTTTAACAATATTCAAAGACAAAATACCTATAAAAGAAGTGGTAGAGTCTACTTTCAATATTTGCAAGTTAATATGTTTCATTTCTGCTGATAAATAAATCGTAATCGAAAATATGTTTCATTTCTGCTGATAAATAAATCGTAGACTGAGATTATCTAGCACTGCAGAATATTGCCTCAGTTTTGGATAATGAGTGGAAGAGTAACATCTCATAAGCATTTCCTTAAAGCATTACTAACATTAAAACCAAAACAACGAACAGCTTTACTGAAAACTTGTGGCAATGATGAAATAAATTGTATAAGTGAATGTATTTTTAACGTTTTAAAAGGTAAAATACCATTAAAAGATAAAGATAAGTGTAAATTAAAAAAACATAGAATTATTTTGAGACAGTTAGTTACGAAGGGTAAAATTAAACAAAGGAAGAAAATAATTGTGCAAAAAGGTGGTGCATTTCTACCTATTATTTTAGGTGCCGTTTTAAGTGGGCTGCTAAATTCAGTTTTTCGATCGTAATATTAATTCATCAATATGCAAAATACAAAAAAAATGGTCCTGGTTGACCCTAATGTTATTGAAAGATTTAAACAAAGTGAGAGAGAGAGTTCATCTGAGGACGCAATTTCTCGTTTGGATGGTGAGATGCATAAAATATTAAAAAGCAAACTAAATGATCGTGAAAAGTGGATATTGTATCTTCAAACACTGCAAAGATACTTGCATTTCAATGATGAAAAAAAGAATTCTTTGAAAATAGTCCCACTAAATCAGGAGAGAGTAATTACAGCTGATGCGCAGATTCAGACTGACCCCATTAAGAAGGAAAATGATGTAGATAAAACGAACGTTGAGACCCAGACAGATTCAGTAATACAAAACTTTACGTCCTCTAAAGACGCTTATACTGTTATAGGTGTTGTAAACTCGCTACCTAAAACATACAGAAAAAAAGGAGAAATACTGTTAAGTTATTTGGTGCGAAATAGAGATAAAATACGCTGGAATGACAATGGAACCGTTTTTGTAAGTGACAAAGATATTCCTTTCAGTAATATAACTGAATTAGTACACTTTGTCATAAGAAAAGTAAAACGTCCCAACCCGCTAGGGTATGAGCAGTTTGTCAAAGTTTTATCTGATATTAAAATCCCCATTAATTGTCTCGGTAATCCAAACGCACAATTTTCCTTGATAGAACTTGACGATAAAAATAAGAACAGTCCAAGAATACAAAATACGCCAATACAAGGTAGATCCAGATCAGAACGGCTTAGAGCTCGCAAGGTAATTAATTGGGAAAGATGGAATCCGTATTAGATGTCAATCAGATTTATTATGATGTTTCTAATCCCGCTGGTTATAGCAGCGTCAGTAAACTCACAGAAGCAATGAAAGGGCGAATGAATAAAAAGCAGGTGCAAGAGTGGCTGCAAGGTCAAGAAACGTATACTCTACATAAACCAGTTCCAAAAAGGTTTCCGAGAAATAAGTATGTTTTGTCTAATTTTAATGTACTATGGCAAGCAGATCTTAGCGATATGCGATCTTATAGTCAATATAATGATGGTTACAAATATATACTTTGTGTTATAGATGTATTCAGTAAATATGCTTTTGCTAGAGCTATTAAAAAAAAGAATTCAGAGACCATAAAAAGTAGTTTTCAAAGCATATTTAGTGAAGCCGAAGATACCCCTACTCATATTCAATCTGATAAAGGTACTGAATTTGCTTCAAAAGATGTTAAATCATTTTTAAAAAGTAGAAATGTAAATTACTATACAACAAACAATCCAGATATAAAAGCTAGTATTGTGGAAAGATTTCAAAGAACTTTGAAAATGAAAATGTGGCGATATTTCACTCATAAAAACACATACAGGTATGTAGATATTTTGCAAGATTTGCTTAAATCATATAACTATAGCTATCACTCAAGCATTAAAATGCGACCATGTGATGTAAATTCGAATAATATTATGACTGTCTGGAATAATTTATACGAAAGACCAAAATTAAAACGAAGCAATATGAACAGAACTACACCCATATTTGAAGTAGGTGATTTTGTAAGAATAACCAAATAAAAACATATATTTCAAAAAGGCTATGAAACCAATTGGAGTGATGAAGTGTTCGTTATAACCTCCATTATCAAAAGAAAGCCATTTATAGTATATACCCTCAAGGATTTGCAAAATGAGTCAATTGTAGGAACTTTTTATGGTAAAGAATTACAAAAGGTTGAGTATAACCCCCACGATACATATAAAATAGATAAAATAATACAGTCTCGCTACTCAGGTAACAGAAAGCAAGTGCTCGTTAAGTGGAAAGGTTATCCCAACAAATTTAATACTTGGATATTAGCTTCAAATTTAGAAAAAATATAATGGAGGATAGTTTTTATTTAACACTTTTGAGTAATAGTTCAATGTTGTATTTCCCTAACAATGCAACCACAATTTTTTTTACCAAACTACCAAAAACGCTTAAGTTAGAAGGAGAATGGGTTGTTGGATTAGTGGAATTTAACTACCCCTGTACAATGTTCAACGTGCAGGAACATGAAAACATATTTTCTGTAACTAAAAAAGAAGGGGGACATGAAAATGGCGTACAGTACATATCTAACATACCTACCACAAACTATGATGATGTCACTCACTTTTTACAATCTTTTAATGAAAATGATCTGTTAAAAGGGAAAGTCACCTTTAAATACAATAAAATATCAAAGCTTGTCACAGTATCTACTTCAGATGATATATTAGCTATGAATCTCGCACCTAAGCTATGTTTGCAGCTTGGATTTGAACCTAATACAAATATTGCTGTTCATAAATCAGGCAAATACCCAGTCAACCTGAATTTGGGGTTACCATCTCAACTTTTTATATATTCAGACATAGTGCAACCGCAGATAGTGGGAGATGTCATGACATCATTATTAAGAGTTGCAACACTAGACCCCATGAAATATACATACGGTGCATTTAAAATGAATGTTTTTTCACCAGCACACTACTTACCAGTTATGCGTAGAGAGTTTGATGTTATTGAAATAGATATAAGAACAAGTATTGGTGATAAAGTACCATTCCAGTTTGGAACTGCATGTATTAAACTACATTTTAAGCGAATAAAATGATTAATAAACAAACTCAAATATGTCCTTACCACCATTATTATTCACATCAGGCTGGAACGGGAGTAGGCATTGTATATAGAGGCGTTCCTCATCAGCGGGGGCATGGTATTGGTAGTTTTCTTGGAGGTTTATTCAGATCTGTGTTTCCTCTTTTAAAAAGTGGGGCGAGAGCAATTGGTTCCGAAGCCGTAAATGCAGGTATGGGGTTGTTGACTGATGTGATTAATGCGCACCCACTCGCTGATTCTGTCAAAACACAGCTAAAAAATGTAAGTGCAAACTTAAAACGAAGAGCGGATAATAAAATTGATTCCTTGATGTCTGGATCAGGGTATAAAACTCGAAGACAATCGAAGAAGGTATCTATTCGTAGGAAACCACCGAAGCGAAGAGGTGCCACGAAAAAAACAAACAGCGACATATTTACATCTTAAAAATCATGGCATTCTTACATAACAACTCTTGTGAATGTGTAAAATCAGAATTAGATTTGTTTGCCCTCCCATCAACACAAACCAGTATAGAGAGTGGGCAGTGGATTAACTACAGCCCAGTGTCATCATTAACTGACGATGGACCCATTGAATTTTTAATACCTGGCTCTGGAGATGATTATATCGACTTATCGCACACAATACTCATTGTGAAAGCAAAAATTGTTAATCGTGATGGCACGCCAATTCCTGAGACTGTTAAAGTTGCACCAGTAAACAATTGGTTACATTCCCTTTTCAGCCAGTTAGATATATATTTAAATCAAAAGCTCATCTCACCTCCCAATAACACCTACGCTTATCGAGCATACATCGAAACTTTACTTAATTATGACAGGGGAGCTAAAAAGTCTCATCTCACTTGTGGATTATGGTATGACGATACAGCTAATCAAATGGGTACATGTGACATTACTAACCTAGGATTTAATATGAGACATAGCTTGACACACGGCAAGGAAGTGGAAATGATGGGGCATTTGCATGGTGATATATTCAATCAAGAAAAATTTTTGATTAACGGTGTAGAAATGCGCATAAAATTAGTACGTACAAAAGAAACTTTCAATCTCTTATGCTCCAATGTAGATTCAAAATTTAAAGTTAATATTACTAGTGCATCTCTCTTAATGCGTAAAGCTAGAATTAATCCATCCGTTCTTCTTGCTCATCAAAAAGTTTTATCTACTACTACTGCAAAATATCCTATCACTCGCGCGGAAGTCAAAGTGTTAACTATACCAGCAGGGGTGCAAGGAAAAGCTCTTGATAATATATTTCTTGGACAAATACCTAAAAGATGTGTGATTGGATTCGTAGATAATGCTGCATTGAATGGAACTCTAAATAAAAATCCATTTAATTTTGTACATTATAATATGAATTTGTTTAGTTTATATGTCGATGGTCAACAAATTCCACCTTGTACATTACAACCATCTTTTCCGAATGATATGTTTGTAAGCGCATACAACACATTGTTTTCTGGTACCGGTATTCATTTTGCGAATGAAGGTAATTTTTTATGTATGAGCGATTACTCAGGTGGATACTGTTTAATGGCTTTTGACATGACCCCTGATTTGTGTGCTAATTCACTAACACACTGGAATTTAATTAAACATGGTAGCGTGAGGATGGAAGTTCGATTTGATAGCGCTCTACCAACAACAATTAATTGTATAATTTTTGCTGAGTTCGATAATATTCTTGAAATAAATAAAAATCGTGAAGTTACTTTCGACTACAACAGCTAAAAATTTAATGAATGTTTTGAGTTAAGATATTTATATAAAATATGATACATTTTGATTTATAACATAAGTTACTACGCAGTTCTAACAATCAGATGTGTGAAAGCAAAAATGGATACTTGTGATATACAGAGATTCATGAAAAAAATTGACTCCAAGTTAGAATACAATGTATATGCTGCAAATCGTTTACCAATTCATGTTTCTCTACCATGCTTCTTAATAAGTAATTTAGATCCTGATACGAAAATTGGGTCGCATTGGATAGCTATTTACATAAGTGAGGATGGTGTTGCGGATTATTTTGATTCGTTTGCTCGTAAACCAACCATGTATCATGAAAAATTTTTGAAACGAAATTCTAGAATATATTTTCATAATAGTATAATTCTTCAAAACTATCTTACTTCCGTATGTGGAATGTATTGTTTATTATATATTTACTTTAGATATAATGGAGTGTCAATGTTTAATTTTACGAGTTTGTTTACTAAGGATACTTTATGTAATGATTTAATTTTAAGACAACTATTTCAGTCTATTTTGGTCCAATTGAAATAAATTTTAAAATAATGTATTTTGTGTTTTATTTACTTTATAGGTGACATCAATTAAACAAAAGTTCTATTAATTAAATTTATTGTCAAGTAAACATAAAATTACACATGAATAAATTAATGTTGTTTAAATGCTAAATATTTTTTCGGAGAATATAAGGATAGAGGTAGGTTTGCTGGACTCTCTGCTCTTAATTCTTCTTCTTCCTCATAGCTCCAGTCAAAAATATTTTTTTTCGGAGAATATAAGGATAGCGGAAGGTTTGCTGGACTCTCTGCTCTCAATTCTTCTTCCTCCTCATAGCTCCAGTCAATTTGAAGTGGATTAATTGGACGCCATTGGCGGGACCAACCTGCGGCTAAAGTCCAAGGTGCCAGTGATCTTGAATAATTAGATATTTTTTGCAGTTCTCCTTTTACCACGGCTACGGGTTTGTTTCTGTATTGCGTTTAACTGTAAAAACAAAAAAAAAATGTAAACACAACTTAATTGGTAGTAATTTTCGATAAACTAGGACCTAATTTATATGATCCACCTAACCTATATTACTGCTGACAATGTGTACAATACGCTTGCATCGTTAACACCCCATCGATTTCGTCATAATGCAGCTTCTTTGGATTGTACTTCAAGTGACCAGTACAAGGCGTATAGTAAGGTGAAATGTCTGGGTCTCGCAAAAGTGACACAGGTAGAACTTTTTGTACAAACCACATTCGTATGTTTCTATGAAATTTACTTAGAATGAGAGATTTACTAAACAACGAAATCTCTTGCTCAGATAAACTGTTATCCAAATTATAAAACATATTGAATCGATGTAAAGCCAAAAAAAAAACGTTGAACAGAAACGAAAGAATCACAAATGAATAAAATATGGAAAGATCTCACTTTAAGTACCTTTAAGCCCACTACCGGAAAATATGTTACAGCAAGTGAAATAAGTGTAATGCTAGACTACTCACGTGTTAGAATATTGCTTCTCAATTTCTTCGCAGAGTTGAAATAACTGCTGCTCCAATCGGTGGATTTCTCCGGCACTTAATTCAGGAGGATTCATGGTCTGTGTGTGGTAAACGAATGCGATCCTCTAAGTTGGATCTTACGTCTTTATATAGCTCTGCAGCTATGGGAAAAGGACAAAAATCTCACAAAAAATATTACAGAGTCCATGCAAACACTTAACTAAAAAAAAGTTCATTGTCACAGCTTGAACCACCCACACACTCATTGCTTCTTAATAAAAAATTGGACGCAGTCTGGGCTTGAAGCCACCTGCTTTGTGATGTTATAAATTACACCTCTTGCACTTTGCAGATGTTTATCTTCCTGAGGCGGTACGTAATATTTCACACGCACATCTGCGTGTTTCCATAGTTCTGCTGGTGCGACGTCTTTGATTTTATGCAAATCATAAATCTCAATCTTAATCAGATGAGATGCGGAGGCCCCATCATCTTCATTGGAAGCCAAATAAGCTATGCCATCCTCCAAAGCTCGTCCAACTGTCGAAGGTTTCTTTACAGTTTTCAGTATTTTCTTGGGTTTTTCAAAAAAACTATCAATGCAGTTTCTTTTCGACGACTTTTTCAATTTTGTGGAACGAATGGTTTCATCGTCACTGCTTGCGGGGAAATAATAATTTTTAAAAGTATTTTCAGTGAGCTGAAACAATGAAAAAATTTCAGTGAGGTAAAACGTTATAGCACAATAACTGAATCACGTATAAAATAAGTCATACTTACATCCATTTTTTTGCTATACACGAACACACAGATTCACTAACTTGTCAATACGTTAAATAATCACTTCAATTGATCTGGAAATATTACGAGATCTAGTTCTCTGGTAAGCGAGCACTGAACATAATGATGTCGATTCCTAGGAAGTTGTCTTTTATAGAGCTTTAATATGGAGGGGACGCGTCTACTTAACATGATCAAACCTGCATCGAAGTCACAAAAAAACGGATCACACGCTATCGCTCAACCACCCAGATGTTATCTATGAAAATTAATAAATCTTCCACCAATAATGGAACAAAAAATCAGGATAAATTGCATTAGGAATCTCCAAAAAAAAAACAGGAAAGAATGTGAACTATTGAATAGATTTGTATCTGCCGGCCATTCATCGAGGGGGGTCTCAATACAAAATCCCGACGCAATTTCATAAGAATGGAAACTATTAAGCACCTGTGACTTCGATGTTATTTATAGCAATCAATAATTCTTCCCATTATGTGAAGTAATAAACTTTACGAAACCTTCACAAAAACAAATTCGACACGTAACAACTTGCAGAGCTGGATCGGTAGAATAGATTTGCACCTGTCTATCATTCATCTAGGGTGGTCTCGACACAAAAAAAATACTTTGCAAGTCAAATCAACCACGAATAAAACGTACGCATTCATCCGCTAATTAAACCTTAATCGACCGGCCTAACCCCCCTACTATAGTCAAAACGCGATTTTAGCAAAAATTTTAGGTCTGAATTTTTTTTGATGAGCTTTTTTTTAGAGACTGGTCAAAAAAATGGTCCACAAACGGGGACCGTTCCTCGACCACATTAGCTACCGAACCAGGTCGAATCCCGGTGACCGACTCTCGACCACATCACCTCTAGGTGGTCTAGAAACGGCCTAACCCCCCTACTATAGTCAAAACGCGATTTTAGCAAAAATTTTAGGTCTGAATTTTATTTGATGAGCTTTTTTTTAGGGACTGGTCAAAAAAATGGTCCACAAACGGGGACCGTTCCTCGACCACATTAGCTACCGAACCAGGTCGAATCCCGGTGACCGACTCTCGACCACATCACCTCTAGGTGGTCTAGAAACGGCCTAACCCCCCTACTGACAGGTCGTGGTTTCGCGCTCGTTATAGAGAGTATCCAGGGCTGCTCTGTGGTCCGGAGTGTGAATAGGGTAAGCATGCAGAATGTGGAAGTCTCAGCGCTGTGAGGTTCAAATCTCTTTGGTGGAAGTAATCTAAAATAGACTTTTTATGAATCTATAGAGGTACTCGTAGTGTGGAATCAGCTCCCTTTCTTTAGGAAACGAGTTTACAAATATCTTAAAGGCCGGCAGCGCAACTGTGATCCCCCTGGTGTTGCGGGTGTCCATGGGCGACGGTTAACACTTACCATCAGGTGACCCGTCTGTTCGTCTGCCTCCTTATTATATAAAAAAAAAACGTAGCGACCGTCTAGTTCAATCACAGAACAACGATAGGGCCACTCCGCCTGCGCGCGCACCCCCCATAGAAGCGAATATATTAAAAACATTTGGTTCCTTATTGAAGAGGTATACTATCCAATTTATATAGGCGCTTATTTTGAATGCACATCATAAACACATCCATAGAGACGCTGTCACTGGTTTTTTGCATCTTACTCTCTCACAATAATGGTACTATGTTTATCGCACTCAAATGACGCTAGTAGCAAAGACTATATAAGTGTGGGTGCGGAAAACGTGTTAGTTTTAGTAAATGGTGACACTGATTTGTATTGAATGAAATAAAGAATTCTTCTCTAGATGCAGAGCAAGACGCATGCGCTTCAGAGCTCTGTGAGTTCACTACTCCTGCCTGCATAAAGTTTTTGCATGCAAACTATATACCGAGGTATCCACCAATTAAAATTCAGTCTTCTTGATACCACGACTCGCTAGTTTCTTTTCTTTGAGTACGGAACCCTAAAAACTCAGTTTTCAAAGGCTGTCGCCTATAAATAACGCTGGTGCACTGAATAAAATTATGAACAATGGAGTTTTTAATTAGTTTGCCCGCAATTAAGCTGGAATCTAGTTTGAACGAGCGTGTGTATAGTGTGGGTACTTATTTATAGTTGCAAGTTGAACTGCTATCCTTATTAAAATAAATATTTCTAAGTCCCAATATCTCTAAAAGTGTACGTTTTATGGCAATTTGGCAATCAATAATTTGTATTTGTAATGCCGTTTACTATCGATTGACACCAGTTTCATGAGTGGCGAAGAATTTCTGACTTTTTCAAGATGGCGGACGGTAGGTATGCCAATAAGGTTACATGCTCTTTAACAACTCTTTTAAAGGAACATAAAGAAAAGGAAAGGATTCAGTTTCTTACCTACTTTCTATCGGAAAAGTTGTTCAGTTTCATAAGCAGATTCACATGCTTTTTGTTGTAAACTCCTATTGTTAAACGTTATATTGAAGTGAGGGTTTTAATTAAGTAGTTTGCATGCAATTAAATGCACTCCGCGTTGCACTAAGTGCTTAATACATTTATAACTGGAGCTTAACGTGGTACAGTCTATTGCACATGAGTGAAAACCCTTGCATTACTGAATTCAATAGATGTAGTGAATATTATCAAGGTCTAGTGTTCTAGCTGACGCGCCGTTGACTGTGCGTGTAGGGCGCTCTTTAATGTAAAGCATCGTCATCATATCGTGTGGGTGGCAAGGTCGATGACCGACCTCACAAACCCTGTTGTCGGAGTTGTTGAGCCTCCAAAGGCCCCTGACATGGCTCATCAAGGACAACACCCATAGATAGAAGTTGGAACCAACGACATAACGTGCCTTCCAAAGCACGGAATCATGTAGAAAGAGAATATAAATAAAAACACTAGATGTACAGTACTGCAAGCTTGCCCTTGATTGTACGGTCAACTGCTTGTCGGTAGAAACTTTTTCAACTCTATTACCACATCATTAGGTCCAAAAGTGTTTCTACCGATGTGCGGCCGTGTGTACGAACATTAAAATCGCACTTTCACGCAAGGTGGACTAAGTACTGTAGAGGTAGAGTTAGAAGTTTGCACTACAAAAACTCTACAATGTGTATTGACATGAAAGCCTTTTTAGGGTTCCGTACCTCAAAAGAAAAATACGGAACCCTTATAGGATCACTTTGTTGTCCGTCTGTCTGTCTGCCTGTCTGTCTGTCTGTCAAGACCCTTTATCTCACGAACTCGTAGAGTTATCAAGTTGAAATTAATACCATATATTAGGATCCATAAACCACACAAGATTTGAAAATTTCAATTTTTTACAACGACGCAATCAAAAGATATGACATTTTATGTCCTCATCTCCATACATTTATTCAAAAATGCAAAACCTGGGTACTTCCCGTTGACCTAAAATTATGAAATTTGGCAAGAAGCTAGGTCTCACAGTACAAATAAAGGAAAAAGTCTGAAATCATTAAATATTACAACTTTTCTCACAACTAATGGTAACCAATTGTGGTGAGCTCCCGTTTCAAGAACATTCATATAAGAGAGGGGTCAAGTTGGATGGTCGCTGAGGCGATTTTTATTTAGTTCTATTTAAAAACCTGGAACACTTACAAACTTGAAAATTGGTGTGTTTATAGTGCATAAGCTATAAAATAACAACAAATAATAAAATTTGGTCAAGCGCGTGTCGGATTTAAAAAATCTAGCACATTAACTTACTGATACATCATAGTGGATTTAAAGTTGTTTTATGATCTGTGTTTCCCGTTTCGACTCATAAAAATAAAATCAAATAAACGTAATAAATGGATATCGAAAAGAATTAAAGAATGCAGCAAACGAAAGAGAGTTCTTCTGTGGCATAGTAGAAATAATCCTAATACTGCAAATAAATCTATTTATAAGAGGTATTCAAGACTTCTTAAGAGAATAATTAATAAATCTAAAAAAGCTCACAATATATTTAAAATTCAAACCGCGGATAATAAATGTAAAATGACATGGGAAATAATAAATGAGTCAAAGCCAAAACTGCCACCAGATTCTATATCGAAAATAAAAGTCAATAATACTCTCGTTACCATTCCAGAAGACATAACAAATTCATTTAACAACTTTTTTGCTGATAAAATTCAACCTATCACGGGTTGCGGTTTGGATGTTACTAAAAATATAAAACGTAATAATCTTACCATGTTCATGGCGCCTTGCCTGCCTAATGATATAATAAAAATTATAAAAATGCTAAAACAATCGAATAGTATAGGACATGATGAAATTTGCACTAAGGTCATTAAATGAAGTGGTCATCTTAGTAATTATATATTGAACTTATGTATAACTGAAGGTACCTATCCCGAAGAATTAAAAATATCTATCGTTAAACCGCTTCATAAGAAAGGAAATAGGGAGTTAATGGAAAACTATAGGCCGATAGCTATTACTTCAATTATATCAAAAATATTTGAGAAATACATTGCGCTCGAAATTAATAACTTTTTAGACCGACACAATATTTTAGTACCTGAGCAAAAAGGTTTCCGTAGAAATAAAAATATCAATTTGGCATTGTTTGACTTTTTAAATAAAGTAATTTGCAATGTGGATAGGCGAATACCTGTAAGCTCGATATATTGTGATATGACTCAGGCATTTGATTGTGTACATCATAATATATTGATTGATAAATTAGAAGCATACGGAATACGAGGAAGTGTACTTGATCTAATTCGAACATACTTAATAAATAGGAAACAAATTACACAGGTCTCAAAGATAGATGTAAAGTCGAAACTGGAACAAATATACTATTCAACAGAGCGGACAATTACGTATGGTGTGCCGCAAGGCAGCGTGCTTGGTCCCTTATTATTTATATTGTATATAAACGATTTGCCTGAAGCTACATCACAGCATATGTCTCTCTTTGCTGACGATAGCACAATCACTGTAGAATGTCAAAGTATATCTGAATATAATAATGATATTAATAACGCATTGGAGTCAGTAGTAAAATGGCTGAAAAATAATAATTTAAATATAAATTTAAATAAGACAAAGATAGCACACTTTAGACAGAGATCAAATACTCCTACTATAAATGTAACATATAATGATAAAATAATTGACATTGTTAATGAAACGAGGTACTTAGGTTTAATTATTGACAGTCACCTGAATTGGAAGGCACAAGTTGAGTCACTTTGTAAAAAGATAAGTACAGCCTCTTATGCTTTATATAAGCTTGCACCAGCAGTGGATGAAGATGCTATTCTAACTGCTTATCACGGCTTAGTGGCATCTCGATTGAGGTATGGCATAATTTTCTGGGGAAACTCTACGGAGAGGGAGAGAGTTTTTAAATCTCAAAAAAGATGTATAAGATCAATGTTTGGACTCTCTAGAATGGATAGCTGTAAACCGTATTTTATTAAGTATAGATTATTGACGTGCCCATCACTTTATATTTTAGAATCGGCCCTATTTGTGAAATCTAATCCAGACATTTTTCCAAGATTATCAGTTATATTGAACCGGAATAGACGAGATAATGACGCGGTGTACGTGCCTAAAGCCAACACGGCTCTCATGCATAAAAGTGTTTTATGTATGGCACCAAAAATTTATAATAAAATTCCAAAAGAAATAAGATGTTTAAATTTATCTTTGTTTAAAAGCAAATTTATTAAATATTTGACAGAAAAATGTATATACAAATTGAATGAATTTTTAGATTAAGTAAATTTTTATGGTTTTATTTATATATTAATGACACGTTAGATTTAATGAATTTATGACTATTTATTAATGTCATGAAATTTTGACTAAATTATTTAATGTCGTGTTTTTATAATATTGTTTTTAGAATGACTATTGTAATGAAATTTTGACAAACTTATTTAATGTCATGTTTTTATAATATTGTATGCCTGTATTAGGTAAACTGTAGAGATACTTTATATAAAACGATCACCACCTTTATGTACCTATAGTTACACAATAAACATTTTGAATTTGAATTTGAAATTTCAACTAATACAATTATGTTTATGTGGTGGTACGGAACCCTCAGTGCGCGAGTCCGACTCGCACTTGGCCGGTTTTTTTGCTTCGATAACAGGATATCACCCATACTTGGTGATATTCGGCGCATTCGCACAAAGCGCTTTGAAACATCTTTAATATTGCGCATTGCTTAAGAGTGGAGTTCCTGCCTGCGTTTGTGTTTCCGAGTTAATAGAACCTGAATCTATTCAAGTTGCGAGTGAATAGGCTTCTTCTAGGCAAGCTCGTTCCATCGTCGACCTCATCTAGCTCTGTCCTAAAAACTAGATCGAGTTCAAGAGTAATAAATACCATAAAGAGTAATAAAAAGACCTTATAATTCTTTCAAACTTCCCTTTATCGAACGGTTTTTTGTGATTCGATTGATGTTTCTCTATATAGCGTACAGCAAAAGTTTTTGAATTTATGAGTATTTTCTATGCATGTTTATTAATTTATTTTCCCGCGTTCTTTGCTGTCTCTTTTATGATAAGTTTCTATATTATGTGTGATATTTATAACCGTGTCGTATTACTCGGCATATTTGTGGTTTAATTTCATAGGTAAACTATTATGGAAATACAGTCCTCAATTACAAGCTCACTCCCAGATTCATAAAGCCGTAACAGACTAACAGTACCGTCATTATTGCAATCATCGTTGGGATAAGATTTCAGTTGTAATTGCAAACATTTAAGTGCTATAACTTAACGCAAACATCATCATCAGCATTAGAAAGCTGAACCAGAGCTACCCTACAAACGCTCAAAACCAGAGGCCCGCTCAAGGTAAAAGTGTTTCCACCGACGAGGAGTCGTGCATACATCCCGGTAAAAGTACATAGCTGGACAGGAAGCTCTCCCAAAATTTCACACAATAATAAGTTTTTTTTTAAATGACGTAACGTATAGTCACCACGCTTGTTACCGTTACGGCTGGCACAATGAACAGGTAACGTGCCTTCCAAAGCAGTTTTCGTTGTGTGCAGTTACATAAATAGTCTAGGCAGCGAAGCGGGTTGTATGAAGGCCCGCGTTAAATCCTCAGTCGATGAAACTTTGCTGGGGTATTACACTATATGAGACAAACCTTCTATAAAAAAATCAAAAAAAAAATCGGTACTTTTAATTTTTTCATACAAAAATTACAAAAAATGTATGAAAAATTTTTTGGATTTTTTTATAGAAGGTTTGTCTCATATAGTGTAATACCCCAGCAAAGTTTCATCGACTGAGGATTTAATGCGGGGCTCAACTGCTTCGTTGCCTACACTAAAATCGCTAGCACAAAAACCAAATCACCAAGTAAAAGCTAAATTATACAGGGTCGTCAAAACTTACTTTGTAAGCTAAATTAGCTGGTGTAAGCTCAACACAGCGCACGACGGAATTATAAGTCGAGAGCCGAACACAAAAAACTATCACTTTAAGGTGATCCGTTTTCCATACAAAAATTAAAATGACTTGCATTCTTACGCGGGACATAAAATTCTGTTGAAAAACGAACGAATACTGCTATTTTTAGTTAAATTTTTCGCTAATTTATACAAAATAAAACCGGCCAAGTGCGAGACGGACTCGGGCACTGAGGGTTCCGTACCACCACACAAACATAATTGTATTCGTTGAAAATTCAGTAAGTTAATGTGCTAGATTTTTTGAGTCCGACACGCGCTTGACCAAATTTTATTATTTGTTGTTATTTTATAGCTTATGCACTATAAACATACCAATTTTCAAGTTTGTAAGTGTTCCCGTTTTTAAATAGAACTAAAACAAAAATCGCCTCGGCGACCATCCAACTTGACCCCTCTCTTATATGAATGTTCTTGAAACGGGAGCTCACCATAATTGGTTACCATTAGTTGTGAGAAAAGTTGTAATATTTAATGATTTCAGACTTTTCCCATTATTTGTACTGTGAGACCTAGCTTCTTGCCAAATTTCATAATTTTAGGTCAACGGGAAGTACCCTGTAGGTTTTGCATTTTTGAATAAATGTATGGAGATGAGGACATAAAATGCCATATCTTTAGATTGCGTCGTTGTAAAAAATTTAAATTTTCAGATCTTGTGTGGTTCATGGATCCTAATATGTGGTATTAATTTCAGCCTGATACCTTTACCCGTTCGTGAGATAAAGGGTCTTGACAGACAGACAGACAGACAGACGGACAACAAAGTGATCCTATAAGGGTTCCGTTTTTTTCTTTTGAGGTACGGAACCCTAAAAACAGTTAATGTACTGAAAGTACTATTTTTGTTAGCAATTTTTGGTTCAATAGTACGATTGTGGGCGTGCGGTCAAAACTGTACGGTTGTGCTTTGTGTGCATGTGTGAGTGATCGTACTCATGTAAACACGGACTGACGAGAGTAATTGACTTTAGTGGACATATGGAGATATTTTTCTTATAGAAATTGTTGTTAGGCGTTGAAGTTGGACGATGAAATTTACGCGAATCAACTGTTTGCACATATATAGTTGGTAGTTATTGCATTAAAAAATAAAACCTTATATTTGCAGCAGTGGCTCCATCTAGTTGCGTTCGGGGCTAAGCTGGCCGCTACAGATCACCTTAAGTTACTACTTTACTAGATAATAATATGTTTAGTACACAAACCATGTTATTATCATTATCTGAAGTTTTTGAACAGACTATCAGTATCACACACCGATTTTTTTTCTAAATAATCAACTTTAACTATGGGATCAACTTTGATTTTACAAATTAATGAATCAAATAACTTTTTAAAGTATAGACCCCGGTTGGTAACTCCGTGCACTCCAGCAGGACGTTAGCAGTTGTTTCATCTGTCTTCAAGCAGGCTCTGCGAAGAGGACTGTCAGCAAAACCTAATACAAAAAGATGTTTGTTAAATGATCCGTGACCAGTAATAGCGCCGGCTGCCAGTCTAAGTTGTGATTTACTGACACGTAACAGCTTGCGGGACAGACGACTGGTGATGCTATGCAAGGTTTCTCTCGCCTGCCGGCACGTATCTTGACTGGTCCAGTTCGTTTCATGTTGGCAAATTAATGCTGAGTCCGACCAACTGACTTTAACCTCTCGATTATCAACCATGGCCCTAGTTCGTCTTCGAGCTATCCAATTAACGCCAGATCATCTGCGTAACCGATTATTTCGTCTTTCCGTTCAACGAACGTGTGTGCTGACATCACGATACATGTCTCGAACTCTTTAGTTAAAGACATGTATCGTGTATGTTATGTTGTCACTTTAGACAACATTACCTTTCGTATGACGTGTTCAAGTACTAAGTCGAACAGTAACGGAGACAACGCGTCTCCCTGTCTAAGCCCAGTAACGACGTCGGACTCTTCCGTGACGCTGGTCCTTACTCTCACTCTCATTTTATTGATGCTAGTGGCGACCTTCATTATTTTATCAATCTTCTGTGGGATCCTATAAGAGTACAATATTGCAAAGTGTGTCGTTCTGTCCACGCTGTCGTATGCCTTCTAGTGAAATATTAATATCCGTAAGACTGGTTATGAACCTAACATAAATAAAATAATAGTACATTAAGATGCACGTGCGCTATTTTGGATATTACGGCCGAGGCTCAGAAATTGCAGCCCGAGCCGCAGGCGAGGGCGTAATGGAGCCGAGGGTGTAATCACCAAAGCGCACAAGCTTCTTACGACGTTTTTCAACACATTTGCGAATAAAAACGAATCAAATTCGCTTACCTGCAATTCCTGAGCCTCCATTTTTCGTTCTCACAATACTTTTCAACACGGAATAAATACACCACAAAAAGCTAGGTTTATACTTATTCGCCAGCTCATTGAAATAAGCCAAAAAGACATTTTCTGAAAACGAAATGGCATGTTTGCTGTTCTTCCATTCAATGAACTTTTCGTAGGCAAGAATGTACCTAATTTTCCTTTGATTATGCTGGAAGGAGACTCACTTGCATTTTGTGCCCCAGTAATTATTTCCTGTGGGGTTAAATTAAGTTCTTCTTCATTGCTTGAAACCGACGAACGACATTGTTAGTTAGTCATAAAAATCAAAGCAAATGAAAAATACTTCTGAAAAATGGCGCGCGGAATTCTTGTTGCGCGCGCATTTCTTTTTTCAAATGAGGAGCTGTGACGAAGCTGTGGCAATGCTCCCAAACAGCGTAGTCATTGAAAAAGTACAAAAACTTTAAATGTATTGCTTACAAAATCAATTAATGTTAATTTGTTGTCAAATTTAACTAATCTCATGCAACATACTGTTTATATATTATATTTTATCAACATTAGGTATATATTTACGAAAATGTCATAAATATTTTAGACATTAGAACTCCTTGCTCTTTGTTAATATAAAAAAAAACAAAAATTATATAACTAGTGCTGTAATATATAATGAGAAAAGCACGCGTTTTTAATAAGCTGGATTATGGACCTAAATACAGTGCAAATAGAGCTGTTTTATGAGCAAATGTGTTGAAAATATAATTACATCCCTTAGTTTATTTATCAGTATAATACCCAACCTAATCTAGAGATATAAGTATCTTACGGATATGACTACTATGAGGTTATCTACAGGCATCTTCTGTACTACAAGTAATAATTTACGCGGCCTTTAACGATCGTGAGTCCCATAGGCTGGTACACACCACATAATACAATAGTACTATTTGCTGGCAGATTAGCTATACAGGGTGTTTTATTGTTTACTGTTTCAATAAAACAGGCAATGTCTAGGTCAATCCTCATTTCCGTGGCGTTGTAGCAATTGCTTATTCAGAATAAAGAAAAATAAATTACTCTTACCGATCACGATTTTCTATGTCGGTAACTGGATAAGTGAGACTGTTGGATAAGGCACGCTAATCCGTTGATCCTCGCTTGTTTGTTATCTTAAATAGTGACTGTCATGCAAAATCAGAGACTATTTTAGCGCAATCAAAAGGCTTTGTTGAAGTCACGTTTTGGGCTAGGTTTTTCTTGTGACGTTTATTCTAAATAAAAAGTTCAAAGTCTTATTTGTTAGTCTGTGTAAGAATTTATGTAACTTATACCACAAAACTGAACAGGTTTTCCGTAAGAATATAGGATAGAAAAAAAACATGTTCATGGCTTGGATTTTACACAACCTACGGTTGAAAACTAGCTACTTAACTACACAGTAATTGTAAAATGATCCCTGATATCGAGTTCCCAGCTTTGACGTTGATTGGAAATTAATCGTTGTTGGCAAACATATGAGGTCTCACAAACTTGCTACTTTATATAAAAGGACGTTTACTGTTTGTCTACGCGTAGGATAGAGTAATATGAAAGCCTTTAAAACTTTATAAAATTGTTGGCATTATATCGTCAGGGTTCCGTAACTGAAGGGTCCAAACTGAGCCCAATTGCTGTACACTCATATGTCGTTTGTTTTATAGCCAAAAGGTTGGAGTTACAATCTTTAAATGTTCACTCAAAGCCATACAAGAAATATGATAAAAATAAATATAAAGGAGGGCGCAAAAAAATTTTTTCCTACCCATCGAGTAGGGTATCTTTGATTGGCATGAGAAGCCAGCGTTTTTTTACAAAATTTTGTTCCGAATAATTTTTCTACCCATAGACCTATGAACTTGTTTCACCAACAAATACTCGTACCAATACATTGATAAATCAAATGTTTTCTTTTTAATTTCCTAATTTTTAGGGTTCCGTACCTCAAAAAGAAAAAACGGAACCCTTATAGGATCCATCTGTCTGTCTGTCTAGACCCTTTTTCTCAGGAACGCGTGGAGGTATCAAGCTGAAATTTAAATCGAATACTCACGTCTACTGTCCTTTAGAGTTGTGAAAAAATTTGATTTCTAAGCCGATGCAATCATAAGATACAGCCGTTTATGCCGCAAATTTTTGAGTCTTTTGACACTTGCAAGGGAATCAAAATCTACTACTTCCCGTGAACTCAGAATTTTGTGATTTGGTTCGAAGCAACGTCTTAAAGCACATATAAAGGAAACTTTGCGAAAAGCATAAATTTTCTATTACATCATTTAATAAAAATCCTACTAATATTATAAACGCGAAAGTTTGTAAGTATAGATGGATGGATGATTGTTACTCTATCATTTAAAAACTACTAAATGGATTTTATTGAAACTTTACAATAATATAGCTTATACATCAGGCTACAATTTATAAACCTGCGCAGACCAAGTCGCGGGCACCAGCTAGTCTTTTTAATAATTTTAACCTTACTACCCCTTTCCTCATGAACGCATAACAGTATTAAATTGAAATACATATCATATACTCAAGTTTATAATACCTTTAAGCTGTAATAAAATCAAACTTCTATGTCAACGAAATCAAAAGAAACAGCAATTTAAGTCGCATATTTTGATGCTCGCAACTACTTGTAAGGGAATCAAAACCTAAAGGCTAGTTACTTCCAGTCGACCTAGAATCTTTAAATTTGGCATGAAGCAACGTTTAATAGCACACATAAAGGAAAAATTCCGAAAACCTTAATATTTTTAGTTACATAACATATTTTTTTTATAATTATAAACGGTTTCTACGGAACCCTCGGTGCGCGAGTCCGACTCGCACTTGGCCGGTTTTTACCTGTGAGACGTAGAAAAGATTAGGTTATTAGTTAAGGTTTAAAGATCTTCATTATGTGTTACTGTAAACGCGTCCCTTTAGTTATTTTATTGAGGCAGGAGTCTACAAAAAATTCAATCTCGTCTAAATTCAATATGTTTTGCAATTTCCATAAAACAAAAGACTTGAACGTAATTGTGAAACTGTTACTTTCCAAAGCTTGACCCAATTTTTCAACGACCTTAGAAAGAAACTTTAAAACAAGCATCCATCTTGTTTTAGCTGGGAATTCCCTGAGAGCTTAAAAAAGGTCTATAACGTACGAGGTTCACATAACTCTTGGGGTAATACGTGTCAGTGGTAAATCGAGCCAACTGGTTGGGGTACATAGTCCGATCTTGATAGATGGATATGGTATGGGAGGGGTTATCTGACTTAAATTATTAATATTTGAGAGGTTTATTACCCCCAAGACAGAGTAGACGGTTAGTTCTTTGTGCAAAGTCCTTCCCTTTGCTTGTCCCCATCCTTGAAGTACTTTCCCCTGCCTATTTCTGCCGCAAAATAGCAGTCTTTCTTTGGAGTGCCGTCATCCGAAGGGTTAGCGAGAAACTAAAATTACCGGCAATATTTCATCTTTAGCAATAACGTTGGGTACACTTGTGTTTTATTTCTATCATAATAACGTATCGATCTACCACCAGGTGGCCCATCAACTTGTTTGCTCACTTTGTTATAATAAAAAAGCCAATATCTACATTTGATTACAAAAGTTTTGTTGCGAACAACCAAGGAAATGTTTTTCGCATCAAACTCGAATATTACCTATCAAATAGGCAAATTACATCCTTTAAAATACTTAATCAAGATGATGATGTGATGATAAATGAACTCATATAGGTTGTAAGATCAATGATTGACCTCACAAAACCTGCAGCGCCAGCACAAGCCCCTATATAAAATGGATGTCCAGATGCAAATGTTATTTTTGAATTTTAAGTGAATTTTGTCGCTCGACAAAATAACATGCCGCTGCTGCTGGTGTAAGAGCCGGCAAAGTATTTAATTGTTGCTTACATTATGTATATTAAAAGGGTGGACTAACTACTTCACTCATTTTTGTAAGTCCGTGTGTAGATATCGGGGTAAATCGAAGCAAGTGAACCATACGCGACGTGGGTTCGGGATAGCGAAAATACATGTTACTACTGGGAGCGAGTCAGTTAGCGTGAAGACAAGCCTTTACTCACTTATGGGCGCCTGGTAGGTTGAATCTGGTAAGTGAAACAAAACTAACAAATATTTCCAATTTTACCTCGTTTTGGGATGGAATTATTGGTTTAAAAGATAGAAAAGAATAAAAGAGAGGCACAAACATTTCTTGTAGTACATATTTATTTTATTTCGGTTCTTAACTTCCGGGTGCATGAGAAGTGCGAAAGTTTATAACAAACCAATAGTAGTACCTAGTTAGGTATGTCGTAAGCCATTCGAGGGGAAATCAGACGTGATGGTTCCTGCACCAAGTGCCTACAAAACAACGAAATCAACTGAATTGATCCATATTTAATTGAATTAATTACGACATGCCTAAGCACTACTTCAAGAAATGGTTTGTTTTAAACTTTCACACATGTTTAAATAAGCTATGAAATAAGACCACTTTTTCTTTTTGATGAACAATGATAAAATTGAAAACCACCTATTCATAAATCAATAGCCAAAACAAAACAATAGAAAAAGGACGGGTTGCACTCCGGGAGTGCCGCCAGAAGTGAAAACTTGCATTTTTGAATATTATGCTTTTGCCATTGCTCGCGTACTTTTTTGATGTCACTGAATAAAAACCCGTATTGTAATAACAATACGGTTGACAGTTGACGCTTTTTTGATCAGGCTACGGATCTGACGCGAGATCTGGCGCGAAATCTGACGCGAGTTTAACATTTTTTACCCATCTAAATAAGTGCAAGACATTGACTTACTTTGACATTGGCGAAATACGTTTTGTAATGAGATGTGATGCCATTAAATAAATATACATACATACATACATAAATAAGTGCCAAGCGCCGCTAAAGAAGTTTTCACTTCAAAAACATTATATTGTAAATTAAGAGAATTCACTTGCAGGATGTCGATACGAACGCGTGTCTCATTTCATTGAACATAAATCTTGGGTAGCTCCGAAAATATGTTTTTACTATACTTCCAATTTTCACGGTGAAAGTTTCATGGTATTTCAGTTCTCTTTTTGTTACAGCTTGTAGAATAAAACATATATAACCATAATACTCGTTCTATGGGGATTAACAAACGATATTACAGCTACCCTTAACTGAAAGCCTCATTTATTAAATGGTTCATTTCAGCGTTACAAATTGACAGGCTCAACCCTGTCGATAAACGTGTGAAGTCCTTACTGGCGCCTTGAAATACTCTCGGAGTATTGATTGTTACCAACTTTGAACACAAAATCTAGTTTGCTGATCGTGGGGACCTCAGTCTTGAAGAAAGATTCTTTGAAACTTATGCAAGCATCAATCAGTCTTGGTTTGATGAGATCATGTGCTCATGTTGTGCTACGATGTCCTTTTGCAACCTGTTTTTTTATTTGAATTTTTCTTGGCTTTTATGTTGAAGAAGTTCGTATTAATTTGTTGTTTATCATAAGTCATCATTGTTGTTTATCAATAGTCTCATTAAGGTCTGTGTTGATAATATCTATCAAAACAAGATACTTAAACACTGGGTGAGTTTGCACAAGAGTGAGAACAGAAAGTAATATATACTTGTTGGACTTAATCTACTTGTAGATTATATAACTCTGTTTTATGCATTATATTTATTTTGTATATGGGTATCTATCTACCTGAAATAAAGTTATAATAAAATAAAAAAATAAAAAATAATTTACTAACTTTTTGTATAGTGAGGAGACTTCTGTTGGCATCTAGTTGCATAAGAATTTCGGCACTGTAAGCCGCTTGTCTCGGTGAGATAAGAGGCCATTTAAACTCTGAATGCAGGGTCCTTGGGCCACTAGCCTAACGGTGCGGTGCTTGCTCAATGGTTAGACCATTATAAGCCATCCAAAAACAAAAAGTAGTAATACGTTTAAAGAAGAGGAAAACAGCTTATTTGGGACAATTCAAAATATGAGTTCATCAGAAACATCATTGATGGAAAATTGAAGGCAGAAGAGGAATAGGAAGGTCACGTACAACCTGGGGCGAAAATATTAAAATCTGGACCGGAATCAAGGACGCAGCCACTCTTTGCAGGATGGCTAAGGAGAGAGAGAGGAGTTCCGCATGCTGATCGCTGACATCCGTTAGGATAAGGCACCAAAAGAAGAAGAAGTCATCAATGCTGCACTAGAATGCCATAATGCGCTGAATGCGAGGAATGTGAGGCCGTGTATCTATGTCTTTACATACAACTTAGGCTTAGCTTGCACTATTCGCTATTACATGTGAAAAATTAACACAGAAGCTTTCGTGCTACCATGACTTTTTAAAATTACTGGGCTAAGAACGCAAATTCAGCATAGGTGGAATTTTATAAAATTAATGTGAGTTTTTTAAGTGTTTACTGCCTGCAGACAGACCCAAGTATGTTAATATCATAATATGTTTCGTGCCGTTATGTCTGCTACTTCTGTAAGTAAGTGTAGTGTGTGGAATTGTATTTTTTTAAGTTGGCAATAATGAGTTTCACGTATTTTTTCTCAAAATTTTTATAGTTATCGCTTATATAGGGCACTATGGTACAACTTTCATAATTCTACAAAATACCAGGAGGACATAGCCAGCAAGAGTTGTCATAAACCTTCGAACAGAATTTGGTCGGGGAAAACGGCAGCCGTGTCTCCACGTGCTTATAACAAGAATTACGATATCCGCTTGCCACAAAGCTATAAAACCGGCCAAAGGCGGGTCGGACTCGCTCACCGAGGGTTCCGTATTACCCTAAGACTATATAATACTAGGTATTACCAGTGCAAGTGCTCTAGTTTATCAGTCACAAATGTCATCTGAAGTCGAAAAAATGTACCTACCCTAGAAGGACATTAGGATAGAGCCAAGGAGGTTTTACTACGCTTCGCTAGCGTGGGTTAAAACCTCCTTGGATAGAGCTATGCGTGAGAGCAGGAAGAAATGATACTTGTCTCAGTGGAAACAATATCTTTCGCATCATTCTGATCAACTGTCATTCAAATAAAGCTACTTTATCTTAATAATAATTAAAATCCAATACTACAGAAATGTAAAATATTTCTAGATCACTCTACAATGAATTTTCTAATCATTCTAAAATTGAAGCGCTCGTGGCCGCTCCGTAGTTGCTCTTTCTTTCCAATCACGAAAAGTTCAGCAACATTGGCCGTGGTCCGAGCCTGGATGGGTAACCGTTAGTGGCACAACAACCAGAGCGTTTCCGTGCTTCGGAAGGTAAGCCGTTGGTCCCGGCTATTTTCAATAATAGTAGTCATTAAGCCAAGCAGAGGCCATTTGGCAGCTTGAAAACTCTGGCAGCTAGGTTGTCCACTAACCTGGCAAAACCTTATCTAGGGTTGGGTCAGATGGCAGTCGCTCTGTGTAAAAACCAGTGTCATCGTCGAATACCGTAGGTTAGGTAGCCGACTCCGAAAAACCTTTGGTAAAAACGAAATAAGGCTAGGACAATGATGAATTTAAAATAAAAAACGTGATAATTATGTAAGTATTTTCAAAATTTCATTTGTAGAATACTTTCTACAAGATAAGATCTCGTATTTTCTACTTGTAAGGCTTAAAGCTAAATGGAATTCAACTTCGCTAATGGTGGTTATATACTGCCACAGCTGGGCTAGGCTAGACACGACACGTGTAGAGTCGACGCGGCTTACTGCACTCCGTAGATATACGATGTCACTGCGGAAGAGCTCTTTGTGGTTATGGGCTCCAACTAGTGAATTATTTCTTGGTATGGTATTATATTGTGTATATATTTGGATATATATATTTATACATAATCAACTTTTACCGTGAAAGGTTGATTATACCTATACCACAGTAAATATAATAGGTCTTTACCTATGAAATTGCCGAAATTTTCTTACAGATTGATGTGATCATAATTCCTATAATTCTAATGCTATTTTTTTTTCATTTGTCTTATATTTGAAGTTTAATTCAAGGTTATCAATTTACGCATAAAATAAAGTTTTTATTTTTAGTTTGATATATTAAATTAAAGGTTTCAAAATTGTTTGTCTTAAATGTCGTCCGATTTCATGATTAGATTTGTTATATTTTTTTACAGATAATATTTTTCGAAAATTAAATTTAAGCTTCTGTTAGCTTAATGTCTTCCCAATAATATTTAAAAAAATTAAAAAAATTGGATTTATAATTCCTAAGAAAAATGCAAAAATGTTAGTACTGAAAATTGACCTAAAATTCGCCATACAAAACGGCAATTTCATAGGTAAAGACCTAATATAAGCTAAAGCCTATACTGGATGTAAGGGACAGGTTGCCAAATACTGAAAGTGCCGATTTTTTTGTTTCATTTCGGAAAGTTTTATTTACTGAAAGTTGTTCAGTTACGTTGACTGATCATGCCCTTTTAGTATTTGCCAACCTGTCCCTTACACCCGTTATATATATATTTGCAATCGGTTTCTCGACGTCGACTCTAACGATTTCAATGAAATTTACCATAAGGGGGATTTTAGGGGCGAAAAATGGATCGAGCTAGGTCTCATGTCTGGGAAAATTCGTTTTCGCCGCTTATTTAAGCATTTTTTTAACATACCGCGTTTTAGGCAAAACCTATAGCGCCATCTGTTGGCAGGTAGCATAGTTTGCTCACCCTATGATATTTTAATGTTGAGACGGCTTTTTTAGAGCGAACCTCGGTCCCTAGGTACTTAGTCCTAAAAAAAATACAACAATGAAATGAAAAAGTAATATTTTCAAACGTAGCATCAAATATGTAATAACGATGACAGAACTTAGGAGAGGCAGCAGGTGCAAGATGAGTGAGAGAATCGAGAGAACATTCCGAGTCAAACCTACGAGTACTTTTCTGATGAATGTTTCAAAACACAAACTTTGTTGAATTGAACGCCATGAGTAACGAGTTCATGACATGATAAAGAAAGTTCGCCAGAAATTAATCCTGATGTGATTTTTGTACCAGTTTGCCAACAATACAAGGTGTAACAGAAAGCTGAAGGATGTGATTCTAGCCATGAAAATGAACAACTTTCCCTAAGGAACATAGGTCAAAATACGAAAAAAAAAATGTTGTCCTCCAATACAAAATGCGCTCTCAGCTGATCAATTTTTTTTTCTTTTTTCGACCTTTGTTCCTTAGAGAAAGTTGTTCAGTTTCATGGGCAATTACTGTACTTTATGTAAAACTGTTTGTTTCCTGAAAAAAAAATGGTTGTTGTTGTATAACCATTATTGCACGAAAATAAAAAAAAAACTACAATTTGTCTAAAAGATTGCATGCATTGCAAGTCGAACAAGTAAAGGAGTTTGTGTATCTGGGTTCTAAGTTTACGAGAGATGGAAAGTGTGAAAGTGATATCGAAAGAAGAGTGAATGCTGGAAACATGGTGAATGGTGCTCTGCATGCTTTTATGAAGAGTCAGAAGGTGTCTCACAAGGCTCGTTTGGCTGTTCATAGAGGCGTTTTAGTACCAACACTGATGTACGGCAGTGAAAGCTGGGTATGGCAGAAAAAGTATGAAAGTAGAATTAATGCAGTAGAAATGAGAGCGTTGAGGAGTATGATTGGTGTGAAATTGAGTGACAGGATTAGAAATAGTGTGATAAGAGAACGTTGTGGCGTAAAAGAAGACGTAGTGACTAAAATTGAGAAGGGGATGCTGAGATGGTTTGGTCATGTAGAGAGGATGAATGAAGGAAGATTGACGAAAGAGATCCACAAGGCGAGAGTGAATGGAAACGTTGGAAGGGGAAGGCCTCGGCGAACGTACCAGGACCAAATTCAGGACGTTCTGAATAAAGGCCATGTTAAAAGTACCCTAAACCGACGAGCATGTATGAAAGGATTGATGAAGGTTGTGTACGTTTGTAATTGGTAGACATATAAGAACTAGACCTAAGAAACCTTTTTATTTAAGGTCTGTATATGTACTACTGTAAATGTACCTTATAAAATAAAATAAAATGAAATGAAATGAAATGAAATGAAATGAAATGAAATGAAATGAAATGAAATGAAATGAAATGAAATGAAATGAAATGAAATGAAATGAAATGAAATGAAATGAAATGAAATGAAATGAAATGAAATGAAATGAAATGAAATGAAATGAAATGAAATGAAATGAAATGAAATGAAATGAAATGAAATGAAATGAAATGAAATGAAATGAAATGAAATGAAATGAAATGAAATGAAATGAAATGAAATGAAATGAAATGAAATGAAATGAAATGAAATGAAATGAAATGAAATGAAATGAAATGAAATGAAATGAAATGAAATGAAATGAAATGAAATGAAATGAAATGAAATGAAATGAAATGAAATGAAATGAAATGAAATGAAATGAAATGAAATGAAATGAAATGAAATGAAATGAAATGAAATGAAATGAAATGAAATGAAATGAAATGAAATGAAATGAAATGAAATGAAATGAAATGAAATGAAATGAAATGAAATGAAATGAAATGAAATGAAATGAAATGAAATGAAATGAAATGAAATGAAATGAAATGAAATGAAATGAAATGAAATGAAATGAAATGAAATGAAATGAAATGAAATGAAATGAAATGAAATGAAATGAAATGAAATGAAATGAAATGAAATGAAATGAAATGAAATGAAATGAAATGAAATGAAATGAAATGAAATGAAATGAAATGAAATGAAATGAAATGAAATGAAATGAAATGAAATGAAATGAAATGAAATGAAATGAAATGAAATGAAATGAAATGAAATGAAATGAAATGAAATGAAATGAAATGAAATGAAATGAAATGAAATGAAATGAAATGAAATGAAATGAAATGAAATGAAATGAAATGAAATGAAATGAAATGAAATGAAATGAAATGAAATGAAATGAAATGAAATGAAATGAAATGAAATGAAATGAAATGAAATGAAATGAAATGAAATGAAATGAAATGAAATGAAATGAAATGAAATGAAATGAAATGAAATGAAATGAAATGAAATGAAATGAAATGAAATGAAATGAAATGAAATGAAATGAAATGAAATGAAATGAAATGAAATGAAATGAAATGAAATGAAATGAAATGAAATGAAATGAAATGAAATGAAATGAAATGAAATGAAATGAAATGAAATGAAATGAAATGAAATGAAATGAAATGAAATGAAATGAAATGAAATGAAATGAAATGAAATGAAATGAAATGAAATGAAATGAAATGAAATGAAATGAAATGAAATGAAATGAAATGAAATGAAATGAAATGAAATGAAATGAAATGAAATGAAATGAAATGAAATGAAATGAAATGAAATGAAATGAAATGAAATGAAATGAAATGAAATGAAATGAAATGAAATGAAATGAAATGAAATGAAATGAAATGAAATGAAATGAAATGAAATGAAATGAAATGAAATGAAATGAAATGAAATGAAATGAAATGAAATGAAATGAAATGAAATGAAATGAAATGAAATGAAATGAAATGAAATGAAATGAAATGAAATGAAATGAAATGAAATGAAATGAAATGAAATGAAATGAAATGAAATGAAATGAAATGAAATGAAATGAAATGAAAATGTAGAATTTTTGACGCAAGGTTTTTTCCGATGTTTACGAAAAAACTATTGGCTTCGTTATGTTATCGTTATGAGGAGTCAGAAGGTGTCTCACAAGGCTCGTTTGGCTGTTCGTGGGGGAGTTTTGGTACCAACACTGATGTATGGCAGTGAAAGCTGGGTATGGCAGAAGAAGCATGAAAGTAGAATTAATGCAGTGGAAATGAGAGCGCTAAGGAGTATGATTGGTGTTAAATTGAGTGACAGGATTAGAAATAGTGTGATAAGAGAACGGTGCGGCGTAAAAGAAGACGTAGTGACCAAAATCGAGAAAGGGATGCTGAGATGGTTTGGTCATGTAGAGAGGATGAATGAACGAAGATTGACGAAAGAGATCTACCAGGCGAGAGTGAATGGAAACGTTGGAAGGGGAAGGCCTAGGCGACCGTACCAGGACCAAATGCAGGACGTTCTGAATAAAGGCCAGGTTAAAAGTACCCTAAACCGACGAGCATGTATGAAAGGATTGATGAAAGTACAGGAAGCAAGGGAAGTATGTCAAGATCGTAGCAGGTGGAGAACTGTGGTCTCTGCCTACCCCGACGGGAACAAGGCGTGATGTTATGTATGTATGTATGTATGTATGTATGATTGCATGCAAAGGCGGACTTATCCCTAGGTGAGATCTCTTCCAGTCAACCTTAGAGTGACTAAAGGAGAAAGTATAATGAAAATTGAACAAACCGTCTGACTGTCGTCAGTAAAGAACAGGTACTACCGCATCTCTCCCTGTGGGACTCGTAAACGGTAACTGAGGGAACTTGAACCAGAAAATTGAATAAGGTAGGATATTTTTTATTCGATGAACTTGACAGATTATCTTAGAATAGAAAATGGCGGACAGCTTCCTTGTTATAGTCCTGTCCCTAAGTATACTTCTGTATTTTATTAATTGACGAAAAAAAACGGAGGAGGTTCTCAAATCGACGCGTATATTTTTTTATAATGTATGACCACGCATAACTTTTTACAGAGTAGTCTGATTTTGATAATTCTTTTTTTATTGGAAAGGGTATATCCCGAAGTTGGTCCCATATAAATAAGGAATAAAAAAATTATCCTAAGGGTAGGAAAACAGGGGATGATTGATTGTTCACTGAATTGTAATGTATGACCACGCATAACTTTTTACAGAGTAGTCCGATTTACCCTAAGGGTGGAAAAATAAAATTTATAGTTACAAAAAAATTAAACCGCCGAAAAAACTGAAAAGCAAGAAATAATTGAACTTTTTTATTTAACCTTAATAACAAAGTTCTTAAACTAATGTAAGTACCCGAGTAATTTTGAGTCGGCGCCAAACAAGCAAATTAATTAATAACGTAAAGCGTGATGCACGGCGGCGGCGCCGACTCAAAATTACTCGGGTATACTTACATTAGTTTAAGAACTTTGTTATTAAGGTTAAATAAAAAAGTTTAATTATTTCTTGCTTTTCAGTTTTTTTGGCGGTTTAATTATTTTGTTAAAAAGTTTTTTTTCAGTAGGTGTCCTGTTAAATAAAGACTTGGGTGGTAAACTAGCACAAGGTATGTTATCTAGCTATGGACGTCATATTTTTTTATTGGTTCTTTATTGGTCTGTTGTATAATATATGGAATGAAAAGGATTAAAGAGTTAGTTCTAAAATTATTCAAAATTTGAGTATTTTGTTATCTTTAAATCAAAGATTTTTTTTTTCGAAACATGCTAAGTTTCGGCTCCTCCTGGTTAGGAACGGCTGAATGTATTTTCCGAAAATATAGGGTAACATTTAATTAGTTCTTGATAGCAAAATATATGCATCTACTCATGATACTGAACAACTTTTCCCAAGGAACATAGGTCAAAATACGAAAAACCAAATTTGACCTCCCATACAAAATGCGCTATCAGCTGATGCAGTTTCTATGAGAGGTCAAAGCTTTGATTTTCGTATTTCGACCTATGTTCCTTGGGGAAAGTTGTTCAGTATCATGAGTACATTCATACCTTTTTCTATCAAGAACTAATTAAAAGTCACCCTATATGTACCCGATGTCCCGTTATATCCTCATAAAACATTATGAAAGTGATTTTGAAAATCTCGTTTTTAATGTCAATAAATGATGATGGTGATTCACGGTGATTGTCATTTTTGATCAGAAATCTATAAAAATGGTCTTACGTTTATATAGAAAAAAAAAAACAATATATTCATTTTTCAGTCAATATTGTCCCACTGCTGGGCAAAGGCCTCTCCCTCGTTCCTTCAACTATCGCGGTCTTGAACTAGTTCTCAACCGCGTGGGTACGACTCTTATGGTGATCCGTTTTCCATACAAAAATTCAAATGACTTGCATTCTTACGCGTGACATAAAATTCTGTTGAAAAACGAACGAATACTGCTATTTTTAATTAAATTTTTCGCTAATTAATACAAAAATACAGTTAATGTACTGAAAGTACTATTTTTGTTAGCAATTTTTGGTTCAATATTACGATTGTGGGCGTGCGGTCAAAACTGTAGGGTGAGGTGGTCGACATTGAACCAGGGGTGCCAGGGGTACAAGGTGAACCATAACGATATTGGCGGTATGCAACGTTGCTGGTTCGTGCAACGTGCACTATATAATTCGCCGCATGCTCTTGCTGACGCTTGCCTGTCGGCGGCACGCTACGTTGATTGTAGTTACTATGAGACCTGATTTTGTGTTTTTTGAGGGAAAAAGTAAAAAAAAGTTTAGCACAGTTTTTTTTCTTATTAAGGTTGGGTGCCTGTTAGTTAATTACAAATATAACGTGATTATAGAGTGAAGATTTTCGCTTCTTTTGAGATATGTCCTGCAGCCACCGCGTGTGTTTGTGAACGTTTACGTAACTTAAAGCTTCTCGATGTAGGTATGGTACTAATTGAATCACTTTAAGGGGGTGGACAATGAACCGCGGTTCAATTAGTACCCATTAAAATTTGTAGCTACAATAAATAATGACCGAAAAAACTGAAATGATTAGAGCATTAAGAAGCTTATGTTAATATCTCTAACTGGCACAGTTTGTTTAGAAATCGGCAAAAGTCCTTTACAAACATATTTAATTTTGCGGTCCTAAAATGAACTTTATCGGGTCCTCATAATTATATAAGTATATATCGGAACCCTCGGCGCGTGAGTCCGACTCGCACTTGACCGGTTTTTTTCTCTAGTGGTTCAATGAGTACCTATACTGATTCAATTAGTACCACCGCCGGTTCAACTAGTACCCATACCCGGTTAATTTAGTACCATGGGGGGTACTAAATGAACCAATTCCATTATTTAAAAAAGTGAGAAATTACAAAAAAATATAAGAGATGCACGACTTTAACAAACTTTGCCAGTTTTCTAATAAAACAGGTTACTATAAGAAACAAAAATCTTTTCATTTGGGCAACTAAATAAAAAGTTACAAGCGTTCAAAAATTAGGTTGTTCAATGTCGACCACCTCACCCTACGGTTGTGCTTTGTGTGCATGTGTGAGTGATCGTACTCATGTAAACACGGACTAACGAGAGTAATTGAATTTAGTGGACATATGGAGATATTTTTCTTATCGAAATTGTTGTTAGGCGTTGAAGTTGCACGATGAAGTTTACGCGAATCAACTTTATTGCATTATAAAATAAAACCTTATATTTGCAGCAGTGGCTCCATCTAGTTGCGTTTGGGTCTAAGATGGCCGTCACAGATCACCTTAAGTCGTCTAAGTAGTCGTCTACCCCGACGGCGATCCATTGTGTGACGGCTTTCGCCCACCGTTGCGGATACATGCGGCTCACGTGCCCGGCCTAGTCCCACTTAAGCCTGGCTGTTTTCCGACCCACGTCAGATATTCCTGTCTTGGAACGCAGCCTAGTATTCCGTACTCGGTCGATCCATCTGCGTTCCATTGCTGTCTGACAAACCTTGAGTTTCATTTTCAGTTTTGACCACGTAATATTTATTTTTGTGAAATTTTGAAGAAAGCGCCGTGTCGATCAGTGGACTTAATAGGATGAAATGACGAGTATATACAATAGTAAGACAGTAAAAAACGCTACGTATTCCTCAAAAACTATCACAAAACTACTCAATCATCTTGTCCTTGTAAAATATTAACAGGCTGATGGCGGTACCACATGGCTCGTACTCGTAGTTTGTGGTAGTTTTGTACGTCATTCCGCTTTAAATAATGCAGGCGGCACGCAAGGCTTCGCTATAAGTGCTGTAAGTCAGGTGGCGTATACGGTCTTAGAAGTCAGTTTTTTATTTGTCAGAGGGTTTACTTTTGATGTCAATCTAGCCCTGAGGACAGAGATGAGGTTGACAATGGAATGAGTGACTTAGCCCTGGGGAACTATTACGGTAGCTGGAACATGTCTGCCATATGCGAACCATTTCCTTTGCAACCGATGATGTTTCATTTTGCAAAGGAAATTTCAGTTCTTGTCAATCGCTGTTTTTTTACGTAAACTGCTTACTGTCCTAAATATAACATCAAAGTTACAAAACCATTTAAAACTTTCTTATGACAGTGTAATTATTTAATCCTTTAACTTTCGCTCACAATTCTAAAAGTACCTGCCTAATTTCAAAACGGTGAATATTCATGAAACTAAAAGCAGTAGGATAGAAAACTTCTACAGTACTAATGAATAATGCATTGTTTTAGCTAAAACTGAAAATCTTCTCTGTAAATTTCTCTACAGGTACTTATTGTCCATCTATACAGGGTGTTAATTTCATTGCGTGCCATAGCTTAGGGGGTGTTTTAGTAACGATAAAGGAACACAAAAAAAAAATATAAAAAATTTCCTACTTTTTTCAATCAATTATAATTTTTTTTATCATTTATTAGGTATTACATTTTGAAGGTCCTAAGCCCGTTAAAGAATGAAGGTAAAATTGGAGTCACACAAAAAAGAAATAATTTCTTGATACTTGCGCGTTGGCTCGGTAATAGCGCGGTGCCCCGTTCGGGTCATTGCCCTCCGCGTTAGTTTAGTTTCAATGGAGTTTAAATTTTTATAATCAGGATTTATTTAAATATTTTTTTGTATTTCTTTATCGTTACTGAAACACCCCCTAATCTATGGCACGAAATTAAATTAACACCCTGTATATTTTGTAGGGGAAGTACAGTCACGAGCACGTCGTCTGACGTCGTGCTTGACTCCTCAAAGCCTCCGCGAAACAGGATTTTACTAGTGCGGTAGCCAAAAGAAATATGTTTTGAATACAAACACTTTTTGAAATAAAAATAAATAAAATATATATCTTAAATGGCTTTGTACCGCGTTAATGTGAATCAGCGTAAAGACGGAAGTCACATAGTGTGTGTGAAGTCAGCATCAAAAGCAAAGGATTTCAGTTGTCCATTTTAGTGCCACACATTCAAAGAGACCGTAATAATCTACAGGGTTATTTTTGGACACCTGACCAAATTTTAGTATGTTGCTCAGAACATGTATCTGAACAACTTTCCAATAGGAACATGGGTCGAGAAACGAGAAAAAATTTTACTCTTCCCATGCAAATCCCACTATCACCGGCACAAGATTTTTATAGAACCAAAATTTTTTCACGTTTTTAGACCCATGTACCTTTGGGAAAGTTATTCAGATTCTTGTTCTGAGTAAAATACTAAAATTTGGCTAGGAGTCCAAAAATAACCCTGTATACAACTAATAAACTAACTAATACCTTACCTTACTAATACTTTTATGTATGTATAGTTTATGTAGTATATACGTATGTAATATGTATGTAGTATATTATTGTGTAGGTATATGTATGTTTATTAATAATATTAGTTACATATACAATATTCACTTAGTTCATCTTTGTGCACCGCCACCGCATTATTGTATCTTTGTTTTTCCTTGCACCCAAAGGTTGCCTGGAAGAAATTGCTTTTTAGCAATAAGGCCGCCTTATTGTGCTCCAATTTTATGTCCACATTTGTTTTTTTTGTACTGTTTGTTATCTGTGTGCAATAAAAGAGTATTGTATTGTATTGTAATAATTTGAATATTACAGTTGTAATAATTATGGTCACTTTGAATGCGTGGATCTAATTATGGATATCTGAACTGCTTACCTACTTTTGATGCCGACTGCACCATAACCTGCACCCTTGTTAGCGGGGGAAGTGCGGCTGGTACGAAGAACCTTAGTGGTTAGTAAATGTGGTGTGGTGGTATGATCTGTGATTCCAGGTACCTTAGTCACCTTTTACGACATCCTCTGGGAATTCATGGAAAGCTTGCTGTCCAGCAGTGAAATTTTTTATGCGATGGCATCTATTTATTACCTCATTATTACAAATCACATCGTCACAATGCATCAGGCACTAGAGGTAACCAGCTTCCGATCCATTTGCTGTTGTACGCAAGTCAAGTCCGACTAGCACTTAGCCGGGTTTTTTACTGTTATTTCGAAGACCTATAAACATCATATAAGACTCAATCGTAGCTTGATCGTAGCCAAATTACCGGCAGTTGCTAAGCGAGCTCGAAACAAAAACATAAACAAATCAAAGGGGAATAAAATCGACCACTTGTATTCCCTTGAACTTACATATCTTCGCGCGAAGTCTTGCATTAGTGATGTACTCACTTATCGATATATCCAGTCTGGTCCCGAGAGATATTCTGTGGAATAATCTCGATATTTTATTGAAGGTCAAGCGAAGGGTTAGTCGTAAACTTTGAATAAGTTATAAGGACTGTTTGATGAGCTATTGGTGTGTGAGATTAGGGTCTCTAGGGAAAGTTTAGACCTTTCCAACGTAAATATAGTTTTGCTTGCCTATTAGCTTTATGATAAACAACTGGAGAATAAATAGCACATCCCGGTATAAAATTATAAAAGTGTACAAATTCGAGCTAAAGACGACTCTATTATTGAAATAAAATATACAAAATAGCTCAATTCCACTCTAAGCTCGTTTATAATATTAGATATGACATAAATTTTTTCAGTCATTCCAACGCTTACCAACACATTTTGCAGCCATGACACTAAAACCATAGTATATTTGACGAAAAGAATAACATTGTTTTACAAACTTGTTTTTTCTGACCGCTGTAGCAGATTGCTTTCGACATAGCTGCAAAATGGCTTGGTAAGCGTTGGAATAAACGAAAAAAAAAAACCGGCCAAGTGCGAGTCGGACTCGCGCCCTAAGGGTTCCGTACCTATCTACCATATGATATACTAAAAGCTTTTGCTCTTTGATTTTAAAAACTCCGCGACCATCCAACTTGACCCCTCTTTTATAGAAAAGTTCTTGAAACGGGTGCTTACCTTAATTGGTTACTATTAGTTGTGAGAAAAATTGAAATATTTAATGATTTTAGACTTTTACCTTTCTTTGTACTGTGAGACCTAGCTTCTTGCAAAATTTCATAATTTTAGGTCAACGGGAAAGTACCCTGTAGGTTTTGCTTTTTTGCATAAATGTATGGAGATGAGGACATAAAACGCCATATCTTTTGATTGCGTCGTTGTAAAAAAATTATTTTTTCATATCTTGTGTGGTTCATGGACCTTAATATTTATTATCAATTTCAACCTGATACCTCTTCTCTTTCGTGAGAAAAAGGGTCTTGACAGACAGACAGACGGACAACAAAGTGATCCTATAAGGGTTCCGTTTTTTTATTTTGAGGTACGGAACCCTAAAAATGAATCATACATGTATATAAATAACTAAAGATAGATTTTTATATTTCGTTATAACTGCTAGGAAAAATACAGAGTTTTACGATATACGCAAGTGGTTCTTCAAAGGATATCGTTTATAGAATTACTTTCTCTAGGATCCATGTCAAAATCTAAATTATTTTTTAATTTCTCATCAAATGATCTAGTCCTTGATTTTCGTATTTCGACCTATGTTCCTTGGGGAAAGTTGTTCAGTTTCATGGTCTGAGTAACATACTAAAATTATGTTCACTATTTCATTAGGACCTTATATACAACGTGTAAGGGACAGTTTGGAAAATTCTGAAACCACATGATCAGTCAACGTTGAAAAAAAAACGGCCTCTCCATACAAAAATGCTAACTTGATTGAACAGTTTGCATGGAGAGGCCGATTTTTTGTCGTTCCCTGAAAGCTGAAAAGTTGTAAAGCTAAAAGCTGTCGTTCACTGAAAGTTTTTTAGTTACGTTGTCTGATCATGCCCTTTCTGTATTTGTCAACTTGTCCCTTACACACTGTATGTGTCTTTGCCCTTATAAATAGAATTACGGAACCTTCGGTGCCCAACCCGACTCGCACATGGCCGGTATAATCTCTAGTACAATCAATTGAACTGTTAATTCAACTACTGAGAAAAGACGGTATTTTTACTGTTTTGTCACATCCTCGATTAAGCGCACTCAAAATAAAAAATAAACCGACACTCGAGTTTTAATGTTTACTTTTTTTTATTATGTTACAAGTGAGCAAACGAGCAGGTGGGCCACTTGATGGTAAGTAGTCTCCACCGCCCATTGCACCCACTGTCTTATTAGAGAATACTTCGTCGCTAATAAGACAGCGTTGCCCGCCCAGAAAACTTAAGATGTTATTCGTCAGGTGCCAGTAATTTCACTGGCTCCCTAACCCTTCAAACCGAAACAAAGCAGTGCAAACACTGCTGCTTTACGGCAAAAATAAGTAAGGGGGTGGTGCTTCCCCAGACGGACTTTGCGCAAAAGCCCTACCACATTTATAAGCTTGCATAAACTCCTTTATAGTAGTAAGCTTTAACTAAATACTTCCAATATTCCAACAGAAAAACCGTATACAAATTCAAGCAAAAAACATCTGTATTATTGAAATAAAATAAACAAAATAGCTCAATTCCACTCTGAGCTCGATCGGTTGAGCCTCCTTGAGCTTTTGAGCTGAAAATGTAGTACCCCTGCACAGCCCGATACACTTTCACAAATTGCTCTGCGACTTAGCGTGATGGTACAGTCAACATAAAAATTAGTTAACTATTTGGTGTAAAAATATGGTAAACACTATTTTAGCATGTTATTCCGACCGTGAAACTGAACAACTTTTCCCATGGAATATAGGTCGTAATACGAAAAATAATCAACTTCCCATAGAAACTGCACCAGCTGATTACGACCGGTCTCCATACAAAATTGTAAACTTGTTTGGATAGTTCGTATGGAGTGGCCGATTTTTTTTTCGTTTTCTCATTTTTAGGGTTCCGTACCTCAATAGAAAAAAAACGGAACCCTTATAGGATCACTTTGTTGTCCGTCTGTTTGTCTCGTCTGTCTGTCAAGACCATTTATCTCACGAACGGGTAGAGGTACGAGTATCAGGTTGAAATAGATTCCATATATTAGGGTCCATGAACCACACAAGATCTGAAAATTCTCAAAACTGCCCGGATAAATTGTCACACTCGTTTTATTCCCCACATAATTAATTTTTCTTTGGTTTTTTTTACACCTAGTACCTTGATATGTATGGAATTTTGGACTCAATTATTATTTAAGAAAACTTAAAGCTTGTATTTTTATTTATTTTTTATTGTATCAAAAACTCCACTCCATGTCGTGTCACAACTCGGATTCGTAACAGTAATAATTGTAAATAAAATATTTTTCTTAACAAACTGTCACATTTCTATGCTTAATACAGAACTACAAACATCGATGATATTTAAAGGCATTTCTTACATAGCTAACTTGTAATTTTACAAATTTTCGATGTTGATCTCGCGGGCCAATTTTTTTACCACTCCATGGACACTACAATTTGATATATTTCTATCAAAATTAAAAATTATAGGAAAGACGTGCATGGTTGGGTTTATGATTACCTGGCAGCCCATCATATGTCAAATTAAAAAAAGCAGTGTTAATCCTATTCAGCTTGATGGTGTCTTGTTTTTCATTAATAATTAAAAAAATTGTGTAAAAGTGGCAAGCTTAAACGCACAACTCCGTGGTTTACTAATATATGACAAAAAGTAAGTTTTCTGTAGTAATATATCGATATTAAGATGAATGAAATGGATTTATTTCTATGTTTTCATTTGGTAACCTCAAATTTCAAAGCATGTTTGAAACACGCTTGATAAATATTATAAATCTCCACTCCATGGTCTTCCACTCCATGGACAGCTGATGTCCACGGAGCGGAAAAAACGTCCGTGGAATGGAATTTCTTCTTCGTTAGACTGATATTTATGCTTGTATTATTGTAAATATTTACAAATTTTGCATTTATTCATTAATAATTTAGTTTTATTCATTTAATTTACTTTACAACCAGCGGCACAGTCTGAGACTTGCAAAACGCCTTCAGTACCCGTAACTGCCTGATGAAGGCTAGAAAAACCATCCATGACATGGCCCAATCATGTTCCTAATATGAAAATATAAGACTGTTGATTCGATTTTGTCCTTTTTAATACAAAAGAAACCCAATACTTATTGCAAAATGATGTATAAGGAACTTTCATGCCTCACTCCATGGACAAAAAGTCCACTCCATGTCACACTCTGACATTTATTATTTTTCTCGTCACTTAAAAGCTGTTTTAAGGTTGGGTGTTATACTTAAAATAATCCTATTGGTCTACACGACACATCTAATGCAGAAAAATAATTAAATACGAAACTATGTTACATAAAAAAAAATCATGTCAAAGTTTTGAGATTGACCCTTAATTTTTTACAACGACGCAGTCAAAAGATATGGCGATTTTTGTTTTAGTTCTATTTTAACAACTGGAAAACTTACAAACTTGAAAATTGGTATGTTAATATATGGTGCATAAGCTATAAAATAACAACAAATAATAAAACTTGGTCAAGCGCGTGTCGGACTCAAAAATCTATCACATTAACTTACTGAAATTTTAACTAATACAATTATGATTATGTGGTGGTACGGAACCCTCAGTTCGCGAGTCCGACTCGCACTTGGCCGGTTTTTTTTGTGCATAGAAATCTATTTAGTCTCGTTGACTGATCATGCTCTTTCAGTCACCTAACATACTATCAGTTACTTAATATACTATCGCACTATATAAAAAGTTTTTTAAAAGAAAAAAGAAAGAAACGCACTAAGACGAATATCTTTTCATTCCGGTATCACAGATTATACAGAGTGTTTGTTAGCTGGCTGCAAAGCCTTAAAGCGGTGATATCTGAGACTATTCAAAATGACTAAGACGAAGTTGGATATTTTTTTTTGACAAAAAAACCCAAAATTTGACTATTAATTTCTAACAGTGTTAGGTTAAGTCGTCTTGTCAAAAAACACAGGTAAACAAGCTTATGTTGAAATTGAAATATAATATAATATACCGGGTGTAAGGGGCAGCCCTCCGAATACTGAAAGGGCATGATCAGTCAACGTAATTGAACATCTTTCAGCGAACAAAACTTTCAGGAAACAAAAATAAAATTCGGCCTCTCCATACAAACTGTCCAATTAAGGTTGCAATTTTGTATGGAGAGGTCGATTTTTTCTTTCATTTCCTGAAAGTTTTAGTCGCTGAAAGATGTTCAATTACGTTGACTGATCATGCCCTTTCAGTATTCAGAGGGCTGTCCCTTACACCCTGTATATCTCCGGTTCCCATTCCCCAAAAATATATAATATACCCGTGTTTAATGACTTAGACTATTAGCTAGTTTAATTAACTATTAGCTATCAAACAAAAGAGTTCATTGAAATCAGTTCAGTAGTTTTGCGTGACGCTCAAACAGAACAAAACACACAGACAAAGGGTCCAAAAATCTGTGATTTGGATACAAGGGCATCCTCAGATAAATTATACTCACTGACGTTCGTTCGGGAGCATCAAAAAAACATATCGTGAAAATATTTTAAACTTCAATGTACCAACAAAATCAATTTACAATTTAAGAAGAAAATACAGTCATCAACATCATAATATCCCATGAAACGTCCACAGCAGGGCAATTCCTCCCTTTAGAATTCATGCTTTTGCTGGAACCACACAGCTTTGAAGTCCATGCGTGTTGGCGCTGGCGTAGTGGCCCTATCGTTGCTCTGTGGATGGAACAATACCAAAATCACTGAGCTTGTTACCGTTGCAGCTGCCATACAAATACATAATCATTTATTTCCGTACATAAGCACAGTGATTTGCAGCGGTCGAAAAAACGGGTATTGAGGGACGAACGTGATAATGTGGGCAGAGGCGTTAACGTTACGTGAGTCCATCAATATCTGGTTTCGGCCAAGGCTTGTATAGTGCTTTTCTCAAACAATGCGCGGATATTCAAATTCTTACATAAATTACTTACATTTTCAGTCTCTTCTCTTTTTGCCACTGAAAAAGTTCTCACAAGATTTTAAATAGTCATGCATGACATGACATACATGATATTTGAGGCACTATTTCTAAATTCTATTGACTTACTCATTTTATATTAAAAGCTGGTGCCCGCGACTTCGTCTGCGCAGAATCTGCGGTTTCACCCGCATTAAATGCGTTTTCCCGTGGGAATGAAGTGTTTTCCCGCGGTAAAAAGTAGCCTATGTGTTATTCCAGGACCTAACCTATATGTGTGCCAAGTTTCATAAAAATCCATTCATTAGTTTTTACGTGAAAGAGTAACAAACATACATCCATACTTACAAACTTTCGCGTTTATAATATAATATTATATAGTAGGAAATAATACTCGTATTTGATTCCTAATAACACTAATAATTGTAATTTACTTTTCTTTTTTTATGTGACAAGTGAGCAAACGAGTAGGTGGGCCACCTGATGGAAAGAGGTCACCACCGCCCATGGACCCGCTGTCTTATTAGTGGCATAACTTGACACTAATAAGACAGCAAAGCACGTTACCCACCCCAAGAACTAAGATGGTGTGTCTCATGTGCCAGTAATTTTGCTGCCTCCCTCACCCTTCAAACCGAAGCACAGTAGTGCAAGAAATAGGCAAGGGGGTGGTACTTTCCCAGACGGACTTTGCACAAAATCCCTACCACCTTCTACTTACTTTACTCAACAGCTCTGACACCAGGGTTTGTGAGGTTGGTCATCGACCTTGCAACCCACACGATATGATGATGATGAAAATTCTTTTGCTGGCAACCCACGGGCTAGTACAGTACCATGAAAGTACCCACCCTGAAATACAACTTCACCAAAGTTTAACTTTCGGTATTTTTTAAAAGGGATTTAGGGTTTTATTCTGAAGCTAAAATAAGTACAACAATCTTAAAAAACTTTTTCAATAGCAAAGTTTTCTAAAGAGAGGTTAAAAATAGAAAAAAATGACATAAATAAAACAGACACTAGCTTAATTTATCTTCAAGAAGATCCACGAGGATGACAATATAGAATTTTTTAATTTCCATACATTATTCAGTCAATGGAACCTGGTTCACCGGCGAAGACGTTGCTCGAAAGTTTCCCAGTCTCTGGAAAGAATTATATAGACGCAGTGGGGCAACTTGAACCACGGCACGAGCGCGATCACAGAACAACAACACTCCGCCGTCGAGAACAACACGCATGGACTTCAGAGCTCTGCGGGCGTAGAAATCTATTTGCGAGAGTTCTTGGCACTTGTTCTTCAACAATGTATAATAGTTTAGTGATTCAATTACATGTCTTAGAGAGTCTCGGAGTCATTACTGACAAATATGCAGATATGTTACGTCCATTAGTAGAATCAACAATACCTGTTGACTTGCTACGCATTTGGGAATGCTCCAACACTGTAAGCAAATACCAGTCTAAGATGCTCGAATGTCTTCTTAAGTTTATTCAAACCGAAGTAGAAAGTGAAGAGAGGATAATACTACCGCAAAGAGACTACGAACCATCGACATCGAATGCACCGACCGCGACGACTACATGTCATACCACTGGTGTGAAAGATAATAAAATTATAACGCGCAGTTGCTTGTTTTGTGAAAGGTCTTCTGATTCGAGCTCAGAATGCACTTTGGCTATCAAGATGACCTTCGAAGAACGTAAAGACTTTGTGAAGCCTGTCATATACGCTTAGCACCTGGACACATCGTTAAAAAATGCAAGCTGTTTCCTAAATATGTCGTATGTGGAAAAAGTCATTTTGCTTTGATGTGTTATAATATACCAAGCATTAATCAGTCGAGCAACAATAGATAGATAGATAGATAAACACTTTATTGTCACACACAGAATACACAATAATTCAACAATACAACAAAAATTCTAACGCTGGAAATAATAATTCAAACTCTGAGTCTGCTTTACTTAATCAGTCTGATTCTAAGACAGTAATTTTGCAGACATTGAATTTAAATGTTCTACATGACAGTACCACTATTACAGCATTTCTTGATTCTCTTGGGGCTCAAAGGTCTTTCATAAAGAAAGATCTTGTCTAGATGCTCAATTTAAAGCCAAGTAGTCAAGCACATATTATTCATAATTTGTTCGGTGGAGTTATTACTAAAAAGGAGCTTCACACATTTTGTGACGTTGACGTTACAGTTTAGAACGTTCTTTTGAATGTATGATTGAGGCGATGGAACAAAATACGATCTGCAATGATTTACTAAAGATTACACAAAAGAGAATTCTATCTGAATTAAGCAAAAGAGGAATTGTATTAAATGATTGTAATGACGACATAAATGACGTGAGTCTTCTGATTGGTGCTGATATGTTGGCTGCATTACTAAATGGCCGAATCGTAAGAATTCGTGATAATTTACTTGCTACAGAAACTAAATTTGGCTGGACTATTCAAGGCCCAATATTTAATTTAGTTTTATCGTCTAACCAGAATACTACTCTGCATGTAACTTTTAATTTAAAAGATCTGTGGAGCTAAGAGGCTATTGGTATAAAAGACTCAACAGATACCAAAAACCTCAAGAAAATAGAATCTGAAACTTTGAATTTCTTTAAAGATACCATCAGAGTGAATGATGAAAATGAAGTAAATAAAAAAGTCGTTAAAAGCTGCCTGATGAACAAGAACATGAAAATTTCTTGGACAGTTTTGCATAATTTTCGAAGTAGGTACACAAAGATAGTAAGAACTATAGCATGGTGCGTACGATTTCATAGTAACTGTCGGAGATGGCTAAAACGAAATCCGTGTAGTAAAGGAAACATTTGTGCTGAAGAATATTGTGACGCTGAGAAAAGATTATTTAAAATCATTCAACCTGAATTTTTTTTCAGATATTACTCTCACCAGAAAATCTCTCAATATAGAAATATTCCAAGACAAAGATAATCTTCTGAGAGTAAAAACTTGGTTAACTTTATCTAATGACAAAGAAAATTTTATTCTACCGTGATTCTACCTATTTTGTTGCCTGGCTACTGGCTCAAACCAAACAACAAATTCATAGTACCATTGACGTAAGAAAAACGCTGGCGTAGTTTCCAAAATCTTTGCATAGTACTTATCTAGTCCCTGCAAATTCCAAATTCCCAGGGACTAGATAAGTACTACCTAATATATAAATTTTTGAGTAGAGAACACGTCATACGATAAATAACCGTTAGGCCATGTGTATTACTCCACTGAAGGACTTCAAAAGCAATGTCAATCTCATCAGAGGAAACTTCGGTATAAATCTGCATATCATCAACGTAAAGGAGATATGAACAGGACAGGAGAGGGGAAAGGAAGTTAATGAAAATTAAGAAGAGGAGAGGGGACAATTGAGGAGGGGGCTAAAATTATGATGATCAAATAAAAAAATTTGAGCTCTCACTTCGCAAGGTTTAAGTTGTTCACCTTACAAACTATTGCTATAGTTTAGCCCCCCAAGTGAGGATTTAATAATGATCATCTGAACCACAATCTGAACAAGGTATAAAAGTACAGAACAAACTACACGAATTTCTCGTATACTACAATTAATAATTCAGATAATTTAGGTGACAAAATATCACATCACAAATGACAAAGCCCCTATAGCTCGGATTTGTATGAAAAGCGTTGTAGAGGCTTGCATATACTCCCACTTGAGTTGCGTCGCAACATAGCCGACATTCTGTTTTTACATAAAATAACTTCTAGTTCTATTGATTGTCCCGATTTACTCTCTAAAATAAGTTTTAATGTGCTTTGCAGCTATCGCCGCAAGGTCCCACTATCTTTGCCACCCGCGCGTACCAATTACAGACCATTACCTTGTAGCATGTTGCTACGCCTTATCGTAGGCCGTAGTAAGAGATCACGTAGCGTTCTACGACTGAAATAAAAGTACTCTCTCTGCTGTTACGTAAGTCCATTTTTAGAATAGTAAAACATTTTTTAGTGCAGTATTTATTTGCCGCCGTATTATAACTGATTTTGCAAAGAACAATCTAAGAGCAACAAAGTCAAACAACTGCTACGATAGATTGGTTTTACTATAGGTTTTACTATATGGAATTTTTTATCAATTTAGCGTTAGAGTGTGAATGAAGGGATACCATAGGGCCTAAACCTGGATCTGCTCATGCAGCGTATTTGTGCCGACAAATGTTCACACATGACAGGATACTCGTATTATCTTTATCCTTTGTGTCGTAAAAAGCTCCTAAGGTTGTTTGAACCGCAGCATGGACAGCAGCGTCGTTCTCCAATACACAATCAGTGGTCACCAACAACCGTGGTCCGTGGCGCCAGCTGCAACGATAATAAACGTGTGGCGACTATTTATGGTACTCGGAAAGCTGTCGTGTCTCTTACACCCCATCTAGGTCTCCACAAACATGAAGTTTGGGTCATGTGCACCCACTCTACCGCAATGAATGTACCTAATAAAATCCGGACAAGTACGTGTCGGGCCACGTGCAGTGTAAGGTTCCATAGTTAATTTAGGAATTGTTAAGTGTTATTGCTAAGGATGTTTTGGTTTTTAGGGTTCCGTACACAAAGGGTGCCAATGGGACCCTATTACTAAGCTGCATATTTTGAACCGTGGTAGCTATATTTACACATTACCCAACAAATCATAAAAACAATGAAAATAAAAAAAAGGGGGGGTCCACATACAAGAAACATGTTTTTTGGTGCTTTTTGATTTAGCTCTATCGTAAAAAAGGGGACATTTACAAGGGTGAAAATTGGTATATTTACCGCGTCGTGTCACTTAAAAGCTAAAGAATAAGAAAAAATAATATTAAATGGTCAAAAGTGCGAGTCGACTCGCGCGCATTTAATACACTTCTACGCGACTGCGCGTCCCCTGACTAAGATGATATTTTTACCTTATTGATACGAAACCCTCGGTGCGCGAGTCCGACTCGCACCAGGCTGTTATTTTTTTATACATTGTTTCATCCTAACGCCCAACGAGGTCCAGCACCCGATTGTTTCTGCTACCTATTTCTTTTATGCCCTTGGCACTCTTTGGGATCGGCTCCCTAAAAAGTTATCAGTGGTTACATAGAAGACGTGAAATTTAATACTAGGTCTAATGGAGGGTGGTATTAATTCACACATTGTTAATTTAAACGAGGGTGGCGTATTGCTGGCAGTGATTGGTGGTGATAAATTTCGGGAATTTCGTTAGTAATTTCAAAATATATGGACGAGTAAATACAAATGATTTCAGAGGATGGTAAATTATTTGGCTTTAATAAAAAGAACCGATCAATTGCGAGTCGGATTCACACCCTAAGGGTTCCGTATCTATCTACTATATGATATACTAAAAGCTTTCTCTTTTAACTTTAAAAACTCCGCGACCATCCAACTTGACCCCTCTAAAAAATACTCAAAACGAATTTTCCCAGACATGAAACCTAGCTAGATCGATTTCTCACCCCCAAAAACCATCGAAATCGTTACAGCCGTTCGTTCAAGATCTCCCAAATAAGCAAAACATAATGTTTCGAAAAATGTCATAGTTCTTGAATTATACTCGATTTTTGAGAGATTTTTGCGTTCTTCTTTTGACTCTTTTGTCAAAATTAATTACTATTATTAACATTTTTTTACATTAAATTACTACGTAGTGACTCTGTTCTTAATTAAATTCTGCATAAGAAATTATATTTTCATCAGAAATTCACTTTTTTTTAAATAATTTCTTATTTTTTCCTCTTTCAATAAATTTCAAAAAGTAATGGCGTAAAAATATTTATCTGGCAACTTTGACAATCTTACTCAAAAATAAGCTCGTTTAAAAAATACAAAACAAAATATATTTTAAAAGATACACAGTGCGATTAAAATCGCAATGGAAATAGTGGGACAAGCAGTCGCAAACAGTCTCACTATTTCCATCAATGGAAATTCAGAATGGAAATAGTGGGATACACCGATTTTTTGCCCCCGAAACCCTCTATTGTAAATGTTATCGAAATTGTAAGAAAACCTAACTAGAAAATATTTTTCTTCTTATTCCAGGAACAGATTCGAGAGGAGCGCGTCAAAACGATGGCGTGGCTCCTTGAGGAGAGTGATAGCTGCTACTATCTGTACGTACATTTTTAAGGGTACCGTAGTCAACAAGGAACCCTTATAGTTCCGTCATGTCAGTCCTTCTGTCCGCGGCTTGCGCAGAGACCTTTTATTATTTTATTTTTTTATTATTACTTTTTTTATTTTACCTTTTGTATTAGAAAGTTGTAATTTAGTATGAGTATAAATATAAGACACGCCGACAAAGTGGTAAAATAAAATATTGTAAAAAAAATTTTTTTAGATTGCCTCCCTTAGAGCTATATTTCACTGGGACACCATGACGGCGCAACCAGTCGCGCCACCGTGGTTTCCGTAAGCTTCCAAACTAGACACCATACAGACACCAGAGTCGTCACACCCTGCGGCCACAGTATCAAAATGGACCTCGAATAGATAGCACTATTGTACAAACGCTGTAGTAATTAGTGGTGGATATACCAGCATGGCGGCGCGACCAGTAACATTCTCGGCGCGGCGACTGGTTGCGCCGCCACGGTGACCCAGTGAAATATAGCCCTTAGACGGAAAGTGGAGTGAAAACTTTATTTCTTGTCTAATCTGCGCGTAGTTTCCAAAATCTTTGTCTACCATTGTGTCTACCCCATAGTGTGAGCTGTCTTAAATAAACTCTGGCTAACGAAAGATGAGGATAAGGTTTTATGGTTTTATTCATAAAATCTACCCGACCACCCCAAATAACTGTCACTGAAACATTCGTTGTTGACATGTCAAAAGTGATAACGACCCCAGATGAGACGCTCTCCTTTATAAATCTGCCCCAGACAATAATTGTAATATCATTGGCCCCAGATAAATAAATATACGATACGATAGTAAATATAGTTGAAAACGATTCGTCGAAATTTTAGTAAATTATAATCGAAACGTACCGAAAACCCTGAAAATCAAAGTCCGAAAGCTTCTTAATATTATTATTTGTATATATTTTAAGAAAAAAATGAACAGGCAAGTATACTTTTCATACGAGATAACAATGTGAACCATCCTCGTTCGCTGGATAGAATATAATGGAAATGCCGATACTCATTGAAACTTTCCAATTCATTTTCCAAGAAGTTGGGTCTAATAAAAGCTCATTTATGTGCAGAGAACGGGTCGACCAATTTGCTTTCGATAAATTCAGTAAAACATTAAAGTGACCCAGGAAGAATATAAAAATTAAGTCACTACGACTAAAATATACTATTTAGAGCACCAAAATCTTGGGAGATTTATTTACAGATGAGATCATATGTATGTTATGCAGGGTTGTTTCTAGTCGGCGCACAAGTTGATTACTCAGACCATAAAACTGAACACATGTAGACCGAAATATAAACTGCATCAGGTGAACAACTTTTCCAAAAATTTTTGTTTTGTCTTCCCCTCAGATGAGTAAATAGGTCTTCCCATAGAAATTGCATCACACACCGTAAGCCAACGCGAAGTCAATACCTTTTGAAGCCACCTATTGATGCGACGACGCATACCTACCTACCTACGGAGTGGCCACCGCGCGAACTGGAAGCGATGCCATGCCGGGCCGATGGCGTGCTGATCAGGTTGAAGTGAGGTTATCTTGCGACCACCACCAAGCACCAAGGTTATCGAGCGAGCGAAGCGAGCGTGCCACGGCAGCAGTTGGCGAGTGCCACAAAATAATTTAAGTGGCAGAAAATTAATCTTGTAACATTATTTTTTTCTTGTAGTAATAATTTTCTTTTCAGTTTTAGTGAGAGGTCCACTATTTCAGGAACTAGACCATTTGATTTATCATTACCACGAGCGAATATGAATATGTAGGAGGTTGTACAGCAACAAGGAGTTTGGGGAGACTTTACACGCAACAAAATAGGATGGGAAAGTCCCAGGAGATGATAAATCTGCAAGATGTGATCAGGAACTGGGGGGGTTGGGGATTCTTTTTATTTATTTATATTTATTTTGGAGAAAAAACAGACAATAGCGTATATTAGGTCTAAATGAAATAGAGTTAAATTAATGTGCTTAACACTACCTCCATGTACATTTCTCGCTTAGAGTTAGAAAGTAGGGATTGAGAAGCATACAAAAATCTTTTACTTTAGTAACAAATAGTGCTTAGTGCGCGCAAACAAATATTAATCCATATGTTGGTGAAACCATATCAATTATTTTGTAAGATCAGAACTGGGAAGGTCGACAAAGTTAAATACAGTAGAGGGAAGGAAGGCGCAGACACATTCAAATGTCAGTATTAGAAACCAATATATTGCGGATTTTTCTATTAAAACTTGCTTTAGATTCATGAAAGATATCAACGTCAGTGAAGAAACCATTATATGTCCTGCCAAGACGGTACAGGGGGGCACGTGCCCCATAGTTAGTTGCAATACCAGCTAAATTGAATAAACAAGGATATCTTAGCTTTCTATGTGTAGAGTAGTGAATTTTACTAGTCAAGATGTTGCAATTATAAGTACTTATACAAATGTTACGGAGAATATTTAGGTCGGACGTGATCCGTCTCTTATACAGGGTAAGAAATACGTACTCCTGTAACAGATCTTGGTAGGACATATATTTAGAAGTTAAAAGCCTATGCATAGCCCTTAAAAATTTCTTTTGAACCATTTCTAATTTGTTTTTGTATGCTGCATACTGCGGGTTCCATACACAGGTGGAATATTCCAACTGTGGACGGATTAAAGATCTGTATAGAGTAAGATACGCGTTACGTGTCCTAAACTTTTTGGTGTTTCGCAGTACGAAACCTAGCATCCTCATCGCTTTACCATGGATATAATCCACGTGACTATCAAACCTCAATTTTGAGTCGAACAAGACACCGAGGTCCTTCACGACGTCTACTTTTTTAAATATTTTTCCTCCAAGATTATAAACTGAAGCAAATGTGTTACGTTTATTAGTAAATGTAATATGTTGACACTTGTCGTAAGCGAGGTATAATTTATTTGTAATACAATATTCCTGCAGTCTATCTAAATCTTGCTGGACTTTCTGACAGTCCATGGCATTACTAACAGTGCTATATATTTTTAGATCATCGGCATATAACAAAAAGTTGCAATATTTAAAACATGTATGAATGTCATTAATAAAAATCATATAGAGTAACGGCCCCAGAATGGAACCCTGGGGAACACCCGAGGTGATATGGAAAGGATTGGAGCTGAAACCGTTGATTACAACCACTTGAGATCTGCCAGAAAGATATGACTTAAAAAAAATGAAGTAGAGAGCCCTTTATACCTAACTGAGCCAGTTTTGTTAGAAGAATTTTGTGATCTACTTTATCAAACGCCTTTCGAAAGTCTGTATAGACAGCATCAATTTGAGTCCGTCTATCCAGACCTTCGAAAAGGTAGTTGGAATATAAAAGCAAGTTAGTTATAGTAAATCGGTTTTTAATAAAACCGTGCTGCTCTTGCTCTTCATAAAGTAATTCCAGGGGAGCTAGAAACAGAAACAAAGAAATTTCCATGCTTTTGTATACTGCATACAAAAGCATGGAAAGCAAAAACTTTATGGTGCGTGCGATGTCCCGGGCACAGCCTAGTCTACCTATAAAACGTGAATTGCCACATGTATGACGGAGCATCACTTCAGAAAGGTTCGACTCATTAGGCTCATTTTTTTGTTCTGTTTGTAACTTCCATTTCAATGTTTGTATGTAAAAAACATATGGAAAAGATTCGGAGAAAAATTAAAAACCGGAAAAAGCTGAAATTGCTTTTCCTATGGGATTTTTGTATGAAGTAAGCACGGCTACGGGTCAAATGCATGCGAAGCCGCAGGGCAGAATGCTAGTTACGATACAAAACGCAAGGAGGTTTGAATTGGCTTGCGTACTGAACGACGTCGTCGTCAAGGCGGTGGTGGTCGCGCGAATTGCGTGCACGCAGGGCAGGCTCGCCGCGCCGTTCCGCACCGCTCCGCACTAAACTGGCGCGAATCGCTTTGCGTTCGCTTTCTCGTCTTTCTCGCCTACGTAGGTGGTCATCGCCCTATAGTCTGACCGCAACCGCTGTACCGCGCCTTAGGTAAGCGCGGGGAACTGGGGGAGTGGGAAGGAAAAAGCAAGAACTAGTGCCGCCGTGAGAGATGACGAGCGATGGCCCCTCCGTCTCGCCACTCGCATACCTAAGGCAGCGGTTGAGTTCAGAGTATATTACAGTCAACAGCACATCAGCAGAAACACTTTTGAACTTTATACTATAGTAATAAAGTTGAAAAAGTTTCTACTGACGTGCTGTTGACCGTACACAAAGAAAATAATTTTGTTCTTTGGGAAAAGTTTTTCAGTTTTAACAATGAGTATAGCGAGAAACTATTTCTAGAGTTAGCTAGAATTCTGGAGGGAACTCCCTGTCCTGTGGTGGACATTTCATGCGATGTTATGATGATGATGATGAACAATGAGCTTTATAAGTACCTTTTAAATAGCAACTATACCTCTGTTTTTCCAATTGTAGTCAGTTGTAGTCTGGGATGCCATACGACATGTTTTTGAATTTTCCGCGCTTTTCTAAAGTCATCTTTCGTTAGTCACAGTCATAAATATATAAAGGAGAGCCTCTCCTTCAGAGTCTAGGTTTTTTGAATTTGGGATCCGAGTGCAAAATATTTAGCTTAAAAGGTAATTTTCTTGTTAGAGGCAAGTGCCCCGGAAACGTGAAAAAATTATCACCGCTAAAGAGGCTGTACAGGTAACGAGTAATACTCGAAATATAGAAGTAGCAATAGCAACCAGGCGCAAATGTTAAAAAAATTTAACATGTCAACAGCAATTGCTCACTTTGATCGAACACTTGGTATGGAAACATCAATTTCTTTTTTCATACATGTTTCTTTGGGTAAGACGTTCAGTTTCGTTCAATGAACATGCCCTTTCAGTTACACCGTCTGGTACACCGTCCCTTACAACCTATGATCCCAAAAGTGAGTCTTTGTATGATTCTACATACCATACTAGATACTCTATACACAGGGCGGCCCATTGATATACTCGTACGTCTAAAAGAAAAATTTCGATGCGTCATGCTAAGGAGAATCCAAATCACCCGACCCCCATGTATATTCCGCGATTATTTGTAGTTTTCAAGTTATAAAATTCTCTGCCAAAGGAGTTTTAAAAATCATAATCTTTTTTGTACTGGACATTTTTAGGCTATCCAAACTATTAAAAAAAAAATGGTACTTAATACGGTATTTTTCGCTGAAAATGGCGTTTAAAAGTTGAGAGGGAAAAAATCCTGAATCTTAGGATTAAATAAAATTTTCAAACAATTTAATGGGCCGATTCAAATTTAAATCATCAATTTAAAAATACAAAAAGGATGTTTTATACAACGTGTAACGGAAAGGTATGATAATAATAAGGGATGTGAATCTGCCCATGAAACTGAACAACTTTTCCCAAGGAACGTAGGTCGAAATATGAACATGAATTTTCACGTCCCATAGAAACTGCATCAGCTGATTGCGCAGTTTGTATGGGAGGTCAAAAATTCATGTTCATATTTCAACCTATGTTCCTTGGGGAAAGTTGTTCAGTTTCATGGCCAGATTCACATCCTTTATTATTACCACACCTTTCCGTTACACGTTGTAGATTGTTGCTGATTTTAGAAACTTTTCAAGTCTCTAGGCTATCCAAAACATTAAAAATAATCGGTACAGCAGCACTGCACTTACTTTCTCGCGATATACAAGAGTCATCATTCAAAAGTGTCCCCGCCGGGAGTCGAACCCAGAACCTCCGGATCAAGAGCCGAATGCTCTAACTACTATATTATAAAGGATGCGGATAGTAATTACTAAGTAAGTACCAACTGCAAACTTAAGTTTATAATTCCATACAAATAATATGAAAATACTTACTTCTACCTACTAAATTTATGTAAAAATGATTTAATGAAATATGCAGTCAGGTAGAAAACCATTTTTCCAAATTGTAGAACATCAAAATAAGCTCAACGAAACCGATTTTGAGTAAATCACATTTTTAAATTTTTGTAGTAAGCGAACATCCCTTATATGAATTTCTACAGACCAATTGATACTGCCGCAAAATACCTTAAACAGAGATACTTGGTCATGCAAAGTTTCATCAAGATTGTATGAAAATTTTCATTTTCGTTGTATGACAGCTACCCTCAAAATGAGAGCCAGCAAGAAACCACTCAAAACCCTACAATGGATTTGCATAAAACTCTTAAATTCCAAATATATTGTCAAACGGACCATTCGTTTAGCCGCTAGGCCAAAGCGTGACGGACAGACCGACCGACGGACCGACCGACGGACCGACCGACGGACCGACCGACGGACCGACCGACCGACCGACCGACGGACGGACATTTTTGGGAGACTTGTTTTTTATGATGTATAAGTGATATAGAACACATTTTTGAGAAAATTAGCAAAACTTTTTTTTTTTCACGAATACAATACCTTTCTCGCTCCGCTCGAAAGTAAAAATGGTGCTTAATGGGTATTTTTCGCTGAAATTGGCGTTAAAAAGTTGATAGGGACAAAACCCTGAATGGTAATCTAAGCTCCAAGTAATTAATTTGCCTATTTTTGTGATTCCTATTGCAAATTCTGAAGGGCTTCTGTACAAAGTCCGTCTGAAAAAGTACCGCCCCTTGTCTATTTCTGTCGTAATTTACACTACTGTGTTTCGGTAGAAGTTTTAAGTGAGCTGGTGAAATTTCTGGCATATGAGCCATTCTATCTTATTTCTTAGGGTGGGCCTTTAAAATTAAAATGTTTTTGACGTAGGTATGACTACTTGTTAGGTTATTTCGAGATTGTTTTGTTACTTAAAATGTTATTTTTCGCTAAAATATAGTACGTAGTACCCCCTAAAAAGCTAACAATAGAAATTAAATTACCCCCTTATTTTCACAAAATTACCCCCACCCACTTCACCAAAGTTACGACCGTAAAAAGCTCTGTAAATAAAACAAGAAGCCATCAGTGTAGATCGCGCTGAAAGTACCAGGATCTCATAACTACTTAGTGTTGCCATCATACAAAGTTTATTGCCTTATATTAGATTTATTAGATTAGCTCGTCACAACTCACGAGTAAAGCTGCCAGGTTATTTGACTTGAAATTCGGAATGGTTTTAGAATATGCTTGCCAAACTTATTGAAAATGAAAGATTTCTAAAAATGTATTTGTTATTATTGTAAATATGGCCCAAATAGGTGGGGGGGGGCGGGATTTTAAATTGTCGTTACTAGTTCAAATGGGGTTCATATAAAAGAACTTTACTTGTAAAATATTTATTACGACTCTTAGCTTTCATGTTATGATGAAAAACCGGTCAAGTGCGAGTCGGACTCGCGCGCCGAGGGTTCCGATATACCTATAGTATTTTTGGAAGCAATAAAGTTCATTTTCAGGACCGCAAAACTAAATTTGTTTGTAAAGGTTTTTTGCAGATTTCTGAAAAACTGTGCAACTTAGAAAGATCGTTTTATTTTTGCTGTAAAGTTTATATAAACTTCTGTCAACTGTAATTAATTCAGATTTTTCCTTACTCAAACTTCGGAGATAAGGGGGGGGGGAATGGTATTTTTCTTGACATTTTTCATCATAACTTTAAAACTAAGAAATTTAAAAAAATACAAAAATATATTTTAAAATGTACAAGTAAAGCCCTTTCATATGATACCCCACTCGACCTAGTAGCGACAATTTGAAATTTGGTCCCCCCTATTTTGGCCCCCTTTATATTATTAATCATACTTTTTTCAAAATTTTTTCTTGTGCAATTAAGTTGGGCAACTATATTCTAAAACTATTCCAAATTTCAGGTTGATAGCATAAGTGGTTGCTGAGATATAGAGGTGTGACAGACAGACGGACAGACAGACAGACAGACAGACAGAGCGGCACCATAAGGGTTCCTTTTTTTTACCATTTTGGTATCGGAACCCTAAAAATGACAATAATACCATTTCCAGAGATTTTATGAACGCAAAATCTGAATTAATTATAACCGATAGAGATTTATGTACATATAATAATAATAATCCGATCTCTCTAAGTAGCCCGCGTCACACAGAGGCGGTAGCGGAAGCGTTCCGGGGCCGGTATTTTTTGTAAAGTATGAGTTCTTATGCACCCTGTCACATTGAAAAGCGGTCGCGGCGCGGTATTTTGTTCCCGCCAAACCGCCCCGGACTGCTTTCGCAATCATACCGCCTCTGTGTGACTTGAGCTTTACAGTTGTTTAGAAATCTGCAAAAAACCTTTACAAACAAAGTTTAACGGTCCCAAAAATGGGCTTCATTGCTTATAGTACGATTGTACCGGAACCGCGCGCGACTAAGTCTCTCTAGGGAGGTATCGCAGTGCTTGCACTTCTGTGGCCTACAATGCAGAGAAATTAACGACACTAATACACACCATCTTAGTTCTCAGGGTGGGCAACGCGCTTTGCTGTCTTGTAAGTGTCAAAATTATGTCGCCAATACGATAGTGGGTGATATGGGCGGTGGTGACCACAGTCCAAATCTCCAAACGTGTTTTCCCAAGCGTCTTTCTTTATCACTGAAACGATATGAATGAATAACAAATTTCTCACTACTGTTGCATTCAGTCAGGTCGTATAGAGTGTTTTTATTTAGCAAGAGTTGCACAGAGTTGGCAACACAGCTTACTGCTCTACAAGAGAGGCAATAAGGTCTAATGAGGCAATAAAACTCTATTCACAGGAATAGTAGCGGATGGTAAGGATTCCCCGCAAAGTTGTTGTATAGAAGAAGTATATGGGTCGTTTAATTTGATTCAAGTCAGACACAAACGATGTTATTTTTTAAGAGATTGGTAATATCCTACAATGAATAAAGTTTTTATTTTTTTAAAAGGTAATTTTTAAAATAATAACGTTATATGTATGTGTAAAACTAGCTGACCCCGCGAACTTTGTTCCGCCTTACAGGCAATTAATAAGCAGATTTTATTTTTTATTAAGTACAATTTTTTGCCCTGCCCCTGCCCCTGCCTCTACCCTTTCCCCTGCCCCTTCCCTACCCCTACCATCCTATATCCTTCTCCTGGTTCTAAGATACCTCCTCACCAATTTGCAACCAAATCGGTTCAGCCATTCTTGAGTTATACCGTTCTCCTACCCCTACCCCTACCGTCCTATAATATCCGTCTCCTGGTTCTAAGCTACCCCCCCACTAATTTTCAGCCAAATCGGTTTAGCCGTTCTTGAGATATACCGTTCACCTACCACTACCCCTACCATCCTATGTCCTTGTCCTGGTTCTAAGCTACCTCCCCACTAATTTTCAACCGAATCGGTTCAGTTTTTCTTGAGTTATACCGTTCTCCCACCCCTTCCTCTACCCCTACCCCTACAATCCTATGTCCTTCTCCTGGTCCTAAGCTACTTCCTCACCAATTTTCAACCAAATCGGTTCTGCCGTTCTTGAGTTATAAATAGTGTAACTAACACGACTTTCTCTTTATATAGGTAGATATGTGTTTTCCTGTGGGAATGAAGTGTTTTCCCGCGGTAAAAAGTAGCCTATGTGTTATTCCAGGACCTAACATATATGTGTGCCAAGTTCCGCTTAAATTCATTCAGTAGTTTTTGCGTGAAAAAGTAACAAACATCCATCTATCCATCCATACTTACAAACTTTCGCGTTTATAATATTAGTAGGATATTTTTCACTAGATGTAAATAAATTAGATAGCAAGGGAAGAAATAAATTGGTTACGTATTACGTCGCATACCACTCACAGTGTATGATCAAAGCTTCAAAGAATTTGTCTCATAAACAAAGTTATATACAAGGTGACTCAGTATTGACATCCGAAGAAAATACAGGGTGTAAGGGTCAGCCTTCCGAAAACTGAAAGGTCACAATCAGTCAACGAATCTGAATAAATTTGTCCAAGAAACACACCTCAGAAAGTAAAAAAAAATTGCCGCAGACTATCCAATTAAGTTAATAATTTCATATGGAGCAGCAGTTTTTTTCCATTTCCGAGTTATACGAGTATCTATCTCTTACACAGTTTATCTCATTACGATAAAACTTTAAATTTCTAATGTTGGATATGAAAGGTGAGGAGAAATCAGGCAAGATCGTAGCAAATAAAAGTAGGTTTTATGTACCAGGTTTTGACACACAATTTTCTTTATTTATTTTACAAAATAAAAGATGACAGGCGGTTCCTACGATAATTTGATTTGACGCACCCTGTATAGGTGCCTTGCCATTACTGAGTGACTTGTACTTCAAAGAAATATCTTCAGCTTTGACGTAATTTTGTGTGCCAACCACGTGCCAACGGAAATATTTAGGCCAACTCCGGCATACTTACTTGACGATATAGGTTACCCTATACTGCGCGTGGCCCGATACGCACTTGGCCGGTTTTTTTTTAAGTGTTGATAGGTGGCACGCTAATTCTTGTTGGTATTTTTATGGCTTTTTAAAATCATTGAAATCATTTTAGAAGAAAATATCGGGTGTAAGGGACAGCCTTCCTAATACTGAAAGGGCATGATCAGTCAACGTAACTCAACAACTTTCAGGCAATAAAAGTTTCAGGAAATGAAAATAAATCGGCCTCTTCATACAAAGTTGCAAACTTGATTGGACAGTTTGTATGGAGAGGCAGATTTTTTTTTCATTTCCTGAAACTTTTTCGGTGTAAGTTGTTCAGTTACGTTGACTGATCATGCCCTTTCAGTGACACGAAAGGCTGACCCTTACATCCTGTACATATATTAGAGATACCTATTTCAGAAGAAAATAATAAAGTAGAACTTAAACTGACTTAGGTAATAATTTTTTTTTGGGTGAGCGTTTAGTATCAGTGTTTTTATTTCCATTTTCCTAAAGATGATCAAAGCGCCATCCAGTTGAAATTTCAAAAGCTGCTGGTAAACACCCTATTAAATAATTTCATTTCCAGATAATCTATCCTGCTTCACTCACGGCTGTAGTACGGGATGGGTGTCCGGGGTACTAGGAAACGAGGCGTTAACAGGAGGTGCCTGGTTGGCAGCTCTACCTTGCTTGGTGGCCTTACCTGCTGCACCATTCTTCGCAGTGCTGGCTGATGCTAAAGGGAGGAAAGCTGGAGCGCTTTGCATCTGCATTAGTTTCATTGTGAGTACTCCTTTATAATCGGTTGTTAACATTAAGCTGATTTTAAATAAAAACGTACTAAAACTATTCGATAAATACAAGTTCCATATTCTACTTCGTGTTGACTCCAGAGCAACGGACTGTATATAACAGAAATAAATATTAAAACTATTTTATTTAGAATGAAGCAAACGAATATCGAAACACTCTCCTTAAGGCGATCCGTTTTCCATACTAAATTCAAATGACTTATGCAGGACATAAAATGCAGTTCAAAAAGAGTGTATATGTCCGTTCCACGAGTCGGACTAGGTACCAACTTGTCAAAGTCTTATTTCGTCCAACCGCGAAATTCTGTCCAAGTCTCATTAAGTCCAAGTCTTATTTTGTCCAACTCTCATACCGTCCAAGTCTCAATTGGTCCAAGTTGGTGAAACAAAACCGGTCAAGTGCGAGTCGGACACGCGCCCCGAGGGTTCCGATATACCTATAGTATATTTGGAAGCAATAAAGTCTATTTTTAGAACCGCAAAACTAAATTTGTTTGAAAAGGTTTTTTGCAGATTTCTAAAAAACTGTGCAACTTACAAAGATCGTTTAATTTTTTCTGTAATATATACATAAATTTCTATCGACTGTAATTAATTCAGATTTTCCCTTTGACAAACTTCGGAGATAAGGGGGAGGGGAATGCAATTTTTTTTGTCATTTTTCATCACAACTTGAAAACTAAGAGTCGTAAAAAAAACAAAAATACATCTAAGAATTAACAAATAAAGCCCTTTCATATTTATGATACCCCTACCTAGTAACAACAATTTGAAATTTTGCCCCCACTGTTGAGGCCTCCTTTACGGTAAAAATCTTAACTTTTTTAAAATTATTTCATGTGCAATTAAGTTGTTTCATGTTAAAAGGGCTTTATTTGTTAATTCTAAGACATATTTTTGTATTTTTTACGACTCTTAGTTTTCAAGTTGTGATGAAAAATGACAAAAAATACCATTCCCCTCCGCCCCCCCCCCCTTTTCTCCGAAGTTTGTGAAAGGAAAAATCGGAATTAATTACAGTCGATAGAAGTTTATGTATATATTAAAACGTATATATTAAAACAAAAATAAAATGATCTTTCTAAAATGTGCAAAAAACCTTTACAAAGAAATTTAGTTTTGCGGTTCTAAAAAGTCAAAGTCAAATTATTTATTGCAACCCATATGGTAGAAAGATGGTAACATAATATTTAAGAAACACATAAGGACCCGGAAGGGCACGGCAAAATGGACTTTATTGCTTCCAAATTTACTATAGGTATATCGGAACCCTCGGGGCGCGAGTCCGACTCGCACTTGACCGGTTTTGTTTTATTCATCGCACTTGGACCGGATGAAACTTGGACCATTTGAGACTTGGACGGTATGAGAGTTGGACAAAATAAGACTTGGACTTAATGAGACTAGGACAGAATTTCGCGGTTGGACGAAATAAGACTTGGACAAGTTGGTACCTAGTCCCACGAGTCAATGCCAAAGCTTACCAACACATTTTGCAGCTATATCAAGGTTATTGTGCTCCATGATCAATAGTAATCAGCTAATGCTGTTAGAAAAAACAAGTTTGTAAAACAATGTTATTTTTTCCGTTAATTAAACTGGTTCATCTGGTTCGTCGTACTTTGTCTGGTTCTACGGCTGCAAAATGTATTGGTAAGCTTTTGCATTGGCTCGTGGAACGGATTATACTTACTGCTGTTTTAAGTACAGTTTTCGCTGATTAATTCAAAGATACAGCTAGTGCATCGAAAGTACTAGTATTTGTTAGCAATTTTTGGTTCAATAATACCATTGTGGGTGTGCGATCTATACTGTATTACTTTCGGTTCATTAGCTGTACTAATCGGCGAAAATTTTAACTAAAAATAGCAGTACACACTCGTTTTTCAACAGCATTTTATGTCCCGCATAAGAATGCGAGTCAAACGTAACATTTATGGCATCTTGGTCATTACGCCCCTGAATGATTTCAATTTAGTATGGAAAACAGACGCCTTAAGATTCGTTCAAGGATCTAGAATTAAATAGTAGCATGAGAAGAAATAGAGGCTTTTGGGAACATAGGTACCTAATTAATTAAATAAAGAAAAATCTTATTCGTTAAAAATAAACCTTACTCAGCCTTATTCAATTTTTGCCAACGATTTTAAGGAATCGGCTTTCTAATCTAGGGGACTGGTTTTTACACAAAACGACTGCCATCTGACCGTCCGTAACGCAGAGGGCACACCAGACTTATCCTAGGTTAGGCTTTGCCGCTTAGTAGCCAACCTAGCTGTCAGAGTTTTCAAGCCGCCAAATTGCCTCTGACTTGGCTTAATGACTACTATCATTCACAGTTCAGCCTACCTTCCGAAGGTCAGAAACGCTCTAATTGTTGTGCCACTACTACGTGGTCAGAACCTGGAGGGGTACTTAACTTTCGTGACCGGAAAGAATGAGCAACTACCTACCGTTCGGCCACGAGCGGTACGACTCAACAAAACTAATTAATGAAAATATTTAACGTTCCTCGTATATTTGTTCTAGATAAGCTGGTCACTAGCAGCATGGTGTGGATCGCGGGGGGTGTGGGCAGCAAGAGTTGCGGCGGGGACGGGGGGCGCTGGTGCTTTAGCGTTGGCCCCCCTTTATTGTGCAGAGATAGCTCCTAGGACGAGGGGTCTGGCTGCAATGCCCGCTTTAGCTTGCAGGTACCTACTTAGTTAGGTTAGATGCGGTATGTTTAGGTAGATACAGGCGGCTTTTTCCAAGGTCAAACAAAGAAGTCAGAAAAATGTTAACTTGTTGGCTACTATTTATTCTGTAGTCAGACTACGATAACCTTATGGAAAAGATAAGTAGCCCTTCGAACTAATATGGTAGTGCAAACACTTAGTGATAAAAGTAGGAAAGAGTATATTGGTCACAATTTTATCAAAGAATGTATGCAAACTATACACAGTAAGTCAATAGGAGATTTTTTTGTTCATTTATACTCACTTTGTTACTTCATAACATGCCACGAAACGTTCACTGCAGAACAGCAGGGCTACCTCTATAACACCAGCAAAAACGCTTTGCACAATTTGGAGGGTAAGTACCGTAATAACTTCGCTTGTCAGCCTTGCGGCTGGCACCATGAACCGCAGTTGTTGGTGACCGCACTTGACCGCAGTATGTAAGATGGTTCTATACACAGGAGGACGTTGTTTGCTGCCCATTCTTTGTTTCATTCTCCCTTAGTCGCCTCTTACGATACTCACGGGTAGAGATGGTTTGGTACCTAACCTACCACAGGTTGGTACTATTATATGATGGCACTACATAACATACCTTACGGCATACCTTTGATACCGAGGTACAAATGCATGCATTCAAGAATATAAATGAAGTCGGTTAAAAACAGATAAGACTACATATTGTTGGCTATGCTTGGTTATGCTTGAATGACCATCACCATAATATCGCATGTACCATGGGGAGTGCTCTAAGGAATTGTTCGAGCTTAATACCTGCTGTAGAATTTCACCATCGCACCACTCACCAGAAGTTAAAATTTCATCCATACCACCTAGATAACTGGCAATCTTCCACCGTACGTTTTACAAGAAACTTCTTACCACGTACGACCGCACTGTGGAATCAGCTTCCTGCGCAGGTATTTCCGGACGGGTACAACAAGGCAGCCTTTAAGAAACGAGCCTACAAATATCTTAAATCCCGGCAGGGCACCTGTGACCCTCCTGTATAACCTTATGTAATCTTCCTTTCAGCTCCGGCATCCTGTTTGCATACGGCGCAGGAGGCATTCTCTCAGCTCACGCTCTGTCTCTCTCAATGGCAGTAGCGCCTTGCGTGCTGCTGGTGTCTTTGCTATGGTTGCCAGAAACACCACCTTTTCTGATCAGCATTGGGAGAATGCAGGTCTGTATGTTAAATGTGTCAAAATACAAAAATATCGTGATTCCCTGAGAGAACTGTTCAAGGAAATCAACATTATGACAGTGCCATGCCAGTTATGAAAATAACTGAAACATTAATTAACATTATGAAAATATAATGTATGCTAGAAAGAACATTCATCAATTACCTAAAATTTGTGACAGGCATAATTTTAATACTAGAAATAAGCATAAAATTGATCAACCATATACTAGATTAACTAAAGTCAATACATCTTTCGTTGGTCTGTGTATACGATACTACAACAAAATACCTGACAATATAGTGCAATTACCTGAGAGAAAGTTTAAAGAATGTGTAAAGCAAACGTTATGTAAAAAAGCTTACTAGAGATTGGATGACTATATGAATGACAAAGAGGTATGGTGCTCTGATATTCCAGCGAAACACAAGAAACACATTGTAAAAAGCCGACTCTTAAAGTAGGCCGTGCTGCAGTGGTTTCTTGCCGTTTCTTTTACGCTGCCATAGCACGATCCGAAACGGCGTAGACTCGCTCTATTTGCATTGTATTCTGCATGACATTCAATAAGTATTCTGTAAAGAATCTACATTGAATAAAATTATCTGAATCTGAATCTATAATAAACATTTTTGAAGTATGAATGTTGAAAAGTAAAAGAAATATGTTTCTCTAATGAGAAATATCTTTCTCTGATGATATTCTCTTTTTCTCTCTACTTAGACTCTCTACTTACTTTTTCGCGCTGCTTTAGATTCAGATTCAGTATAATCGTATAATTTACTCAATGTAGATTCTTTACAAAATACTTATGGAATGTCATCATAACATGCAGAACACAATGTAAATAGAACGAGTCTACTACCGTTTCGGATCATGCTATGGCAGCGTAAAACGAATTGCAAGAAACCTCTATAGCAACGCCTACTTTTAAGTGTCGGCTTTATACAATGTTTTGTTTTGTATTTCGCTGGAAATAAGAGCACCATACCTCTTTGTCATTGATGTTTCACCATACCTCTTTCACTCAAAATTTGTCTTTGGGATATCTTCTTCTAGGCCCTGGCATGGTGTCGCAGCCATTATTATGTTTCTTCGAAACATTACAATACCAGATGGGTATGCTGGTACTGTAACCAGGTGAACGTTGTGAGATGGGCGGACGAGTACTCTGAGCCGTACAGGATGGAGTGCGGGGTGAGGCAGGGGGGGCTGACCTCGCCCAAGCTCTTCAACCTGTACGTGGACGCGCTGATCCGGGGGCTCAGCAGCAAGCGTGTCGGCTGCCACATCGGTAACGTGTGCGTCAATAACATCAGCTACGCTGACGACATGGTGCTGCTGGCGCCCCCGGTCTGTGCGCTCAAAGAACTACTCAGTGTTTGTGAGTCTTACGCTGTCTCACATGGTTTACTGTACACACGGCCGCACGTCAGTAGAAACACTTTTGGACCTTATGGCGTGGTAATAGAGTTGAAAAAGTTTCTACCGACAAGCGGTTGACCGTACAATACCAAAAAGCATGATATTCAAGGCGGGCAGTAAGTGCCCTAAAGTCGTCCCCCCTATAAAATTATATAACGAACCTTTAGAGAGAGTGTATCAATTTAAATATCTAGGGTACATCGTCAGTGACTTTCTCAAAGATGATGATGATATGGAAAGGGAGCGTAGGGCATTGTCGGTCAGGGCAAATATGTTGGTCCATAATTTTGGACGCTGCACCGAAGCAGTCAAAATAACGCTTTTTAAGGCATACTGCACGTCCTTTTATGCCATCAGTCTATGGGTCAATCATACCATACAATAATGCGTTCAGGGCGCTTTTGCGGCTGCCGCGATTTTGTAGCGCGTCCACAATGTTTGCGCTGGCGGACGTGGATAGTTTTGGCGCTATAATGCGCAAAAAGACCGCGTCTATGCTGCACAGACTGCGCGGCAGCAGCAATAGCGCGCTCAACGCGATAGCTGACAGTGGGGACTGTCCACTGATCAGGAGTATGATCGATAGGTGCAGATCATATAGTCTCAACATAGTTTTAAGGCTTACTAACCCATATCACAGATTAAATAATAGTAAACCCCATATGGATCATGTTGTCCGAAATAAATAGTTTTTATTTTATTTATTACTGCACTTCCAGGATGCAGCTAGAGTGATGTGTTGGTTCGACGGCTCAGACTTTCAAGAAGATCTGACTGACGTCATCGAGCAGCAGGAAGTCCGTATCAGGACCTCAGAGTATTGTGGAAGAAGGGACATGAGGAGGCAAGACTCTGATACCTTTCAGCCTATGCTTAAGAGGGTCAGTGGTCTGGAGTCAAATTCGGATAGAAAAGCTGAGCAGTCGGCTTGTAGAGAGTTATGTAAGTATTTTTTATTCACCTTCTCGGAAAGTATCTAAATATTTTCCTTTTTATGAGGGAGAATGTACGACATTGCTATTTTACACATTTGCGGGATGTAATTTTCTATAAAAATCTATTTCTAACGCGCTTTTTCTAAACTTAGGTTGATCTATAGATTAATATGTCGCCTATTTTTAATATTATAATTTCAAAAGACAAAAAGGTTTTCGTTCTGAATTCGCGAAATTATGCTGGCCACTTGCACTTTACATTGATTAGAAAAAGTAAATAGGTATCGGTGAAAAGCTTAGACATGTGCGAAATTGTCTTTAAAAGGTATGTGAACGCCATTTTAAAAAAGAATAGATTACTCTTCTCTAAGGTGAAGTATAAAGCACTATGCATCACTCGAAAGAAAGTATGATTCCCACCTCGGGTGTATTGAGGCCCTGGTCTGCGCTTCAGGCCACAAACTAAACCCTTGTTGGGAATCGGTCCATTTCTATACTCGACGAATATACTATTGAACCATGAAACACGAAGAAAAAGATGTTAAATATGGTACTAGCTCGAAATACGAAAGACAATTATCAACTTTACATAGAAACTGCAACCGCGTATAATGCTTTCTGTATGAGAGGTCAAAATTTATGGATTATTATTCTTTACGAACAGACTCACGTCCATTAGATTTATAAGTTTTTCTGTAAGCTTTGTTTGCCTAGTAAAATAGAAGTAACCAGCATTGTCCGTGGCCTCCCCAAAATGCAACAAAGCGTGAAGGCGTCATACGTAACCAGCTGTCAAAGGTGGTCTTGAGAGCTGTATGAGTGATAAGGAATTCGGGATTTGGCGGATTTGGGATTCTATTGCTATTATAGAATAATTATTTTAAGAAATAACCACTACAGGACATACCAGAATTCCAGCTCCTACCAGAATTCCAGCTGTTGCAGGCACTATATAGAGAGGAAGTATCTTAGTCACCACGCTAGTCAGCGTTACGGCTGGCACCGTGGACTGCGTTTGTTGGTGACCGCAGTTTGTAAGATGGTACGATACACGCAAGGACGCTGCTGCACATACTCTGGTTTGTAAACCCTTACTCGCCTCTTACGACACGTGCGGGTAGAGATGGGTTGGTACTATTCTTTGCCGGCACTACACGAGTTAGTAACCAAAAAAGAAGTACAAGTAAAGAATAAAAGAAAGAAAATTACAAATTGTAAAGAGAAACTAGTAGCACACAGTAAGAGTAATTCAAAGGGACAAACATTTAGCTCATGTTCATGTTGCAGACACGGTCTTATTCAAAACCCATTCCACAGCTGACACATTTTGGTTTTGCTTTTGAAAAAGAATACCTACCATAGGCTATTTCATGACAACGCTGGAATTTTTCTACCTTACCTAAGAATAAATAAATGACTTCGCAGTCCGTCACCGCCGCTCCCGGCGCGCCCTGTTCTCCTGCTTCGTGCTGCTCTGCGCGGCCGCCGGTAGCGGCGCCGGCGCAGTCAACAGCTTCGCTGCTGCCGTGCTAAGACACTCCGCCCATGCTGTACCGCATCTCAACCTCACCGCTTACAACTTTACCATCCATAATGGGTGAAAACTAGTTACCATATTTATCATCCGTACAGCCATTAGAACATCCATCATTGGACTAAGACCTTTCCCCAGAATCTCACAGCAAAGTATGATATGTCTTAGGTAGGATATCTCACAGTCTCCATATTTTTTAGTTTCTGCCTTGATTCGTTACCTAGAAAGACCCTACTGCCCATCTTTCGGTTTAATTCATTTTAAGACATCAAATATTTTTACTTTGGATATTTTTTAGTAATAACCTTAATTTCCTTTTAATTTATCATTTCAATTTATTTTTATTATACCTAGGTGAATGTATGAATAAAAAATATGGAGGACAGTTGGAGGACCGAAAGGGAGGCCCTGCGCAGCATAGTAGAACAGTAAAGGCCATTGAAAAAAAAAAAAATTTATACTCTTAACCGTCGCCGACGGTAAACCAATGCTTATGTTAAAATTACTAGATGTTGAATTATCTGCAGAATCCACAGAATAATCAAGCATAGAATCATGCTGAGTTCCCTACCTGTAGTTAGACCACATTTTCCCACTAATGCGGGAGATTTTTTAAATTTATGCCATAGTTCCAATCAAAGATTTTGGAAACAAGTTCCAATGAAAGAGTTTTCGACTGATGAAAATACGCTGTTACTTTTTGATGCTGCTATAGTCGAAATTATACGATAAATAAAAAACACCAAAAATGATTTCTGTTTTGTAAAGTAGTTTTCATTCATTCATACAGTAGATAACAATAAACAAACCCCTATCAAATTTGACCTGTTTTCTAGTTTGATTTAGTACTGTAAGATATTTAGGGAAACACATTGGTACCTAATGTGTCTGAACGTCCATACCTAGTTTATCGCGTTTAAGACCATTTAATCAATGCTAAAAATAATTTCTTAAAGCTACACTCTTAAGCTGCCCCCGTTTTGCAAGTGCGAAATTGCATGCTCCTGGACCTTTTTTATAGGAAATGCCTTTTCCGTCAGTCATAGTCAGTGTTATAGAGAGGTAGTAAAGTAATTACATTTAATATATTTTTTGTAAATTTTATTTTCAGAACTACCCCTCGACCTCTATTTGAGTCATCAGAAGCTGGTTCCATGTTATGCGGTACAGCATTGGTGCTTGGTGCTGCAGTTGCCACTGTCACCGTTGACAAACTGGGAAGAAAGGTATTAATTATAATATATTAATTATACCATTATCGCCTTTTTACGTATATAACATAGCCATTATACCATCTTTTAATGTTTTTAGGGTTCCGTACCTCAAAAGAAAAAAACGGATCCCTTATAGGATCACTTTGTTGTCCGTCTGTCTGTCTGTCTGTCTGTCTGTCTGTCTGTCAAGACCCTTTATCTCACGAACCGGTAAAGGTATCAGGTTGAAATTAATACCATATATTAGGATCCATGAACCACACAAGATCTGAAAATTTAAATTTTTTACAACGACGCAATCAAAAGATATGGCATTTTATGTCCTCATCTCCATACATTTATGCAAAAAACAAAAACCTACAGGGTACTTCCCGTTGACCTAAAATTATGAAATTTGGCAAGAAGCTAGGTCTCACAGTACAAATAATGGGAAAAGTCTGAAATCATTAAATATTACAACTTTTCTCACAACTAATGGTAACCAATTGTGGTGAGCTCTCGTTTCAAGAACATTCATATAAGAGAGGGGTCAAGTTGAATGGTCGCTGAGGCGATTTTTGTTTTAGTTCTATTTTATAAACGGGAACACTTACAAACTTGAAAATTGATATGTTTATAATGCATAAGCTATAAAATATCAACAAATAATAACATTTTGTCAAGGGCGTGTCGGACTCAAAAAATCTAGCACATTAACTTACTGAAATTTCAACTAATACAATTATGATTATGTGGTGGTACGGAACCCTCTGTACGCGAGTCCGACTCGCACTTGGCCGGTTTTTTAGGGTTCCGTACCTCAAAATAAAAAAACGGAACCCTTTGTTGTCCGTCTGTCTGTCTGTCAAGACACTTTTTCTCACGAACGGGTAAAGGTATCAGGTTGAAATTGATAACGAATGTTAAGGTCCGTGGACCACACAAGATCTGAAAATTTAAATTTTTTACAATGACGTAATCAAAAGATATGGCTTTTTATGTCCTAATCTCCGTACATTTATGCAAAAAAGCAAAACCTACAGGGTACTTCCCGTTGACCTAAAATTATGAAATTTGGCAAGAAGCTAGGTCTCACAGTACAAATAATGGAAAAAGTCTAAAATCATTAAATATTTCAATTTTTCTCACAAATAATAGTAACCAATTAAGGTGAGCTCCCGTTTCAAGAACTTTTCTATAAAAGAGCGGTCAAGTTGGATGGTCGTGGAGTTTTAAAAATCAAAGAGCAAAAGCTTTTAGTATATCATATGGAAGATAGGTACGGAACCCTTAGGGCGCGAGTCCGACTCGCACTTGGCCGTTTTTTTTTATTTACTTTTCACTTTGTAAGACAATTGTGATTTCTGGCCATTCAGATTGAACTCCTGCAGCTAGGACAAAAAGCTTTTTGAGTTAAGCCCACGCTTCGAAGACACGGTGAGTTGGCTTTCTAAAATCTGTGGTCTGACCACAGGATCTGACGATCTGATGAAATTAACAAGCTGCCGCTGAAAGCAATCTTATCATCGTGGATGGCAAGGAAGTTATCCTTGTCCCGCACCAGACATTTTTCGGCTACTGACTGATAGTCTCGGTCACTAATATTTTTCTACTTGTAAGTATTGTTTCAATATTCAAATATACAATTTTTAATTTCAGATGCTGCTAATATGGTCGTGCTCAGGCATAGCATGCTGTTTGGCTATACTAGGCGTCTACTGTGACCCCCGTCTTCGTATGAACTTTTGGTACTCAAACCGCTTGTGGCCTTACAAAAGAACTACCTTCAAAGACAATCCTATCGTTGATAACTTGACAATGACCTACCAGGGCAGCGTAACTGAAGGGACTTTCATGAATTTGTCGGAACAAGTTTTGCAACTAGATAATATAGATGAGAGGAATATATCCAATATAGCGAAGCCTTGGTACAGGATTGGAATACCAGGAACGCAGCAAATAGAGAATGTATCAAGTGAAGTGGTAATGTCAAAGTACGAGACTGAAAATGACGAGTCAAAGATATGGGCGCCAGTGGTTTTGCTGTCGATGGTGCTGTTTTTATACAATATAGGATTGGGATCAGTGCCTTACGTGCTTATCTCGGAATTGTTTTCTATCAATGTAAGTATGACAACAAGGTATAAGTAATACAAGTTTTACATGGATAATATCGCTTTACTCTGAGAGTCGAGTTCATGGCAATGTTAAATTTTACCATTGCAAATTGCAGAGGCACATCTTATCCCTTATAATTGTAACAATTTCTTTCCTCAGGTGCGGAGCCTCGCTTCAAGCTTATTCATATCCTGGATGTGGCTCAGTAACTTCTTCCTTCTACGCTACTACGGAACGATAGCTGTCTCTCTTGGACTCCACGGCACTTACTATATATCTGCCTCTGTCACTCTTTTAGGAGCACTGTACACTTATTTCTGGTTACCAGAGACTAAGGGAAAGACGAAAAGTCAGATAGATGAGGCTTTAGAAGGACCTTTGGTAGGTAGAAAGAGAAGAAAAGAAGAAGATACGCGATGACAATCGGTTTCTGGGATGCTGATGATATTTACCATGATATAAATGAGTGGATTCCCAAGGTGGATTCTCACGGTGCGTGATTTTGCAGACGGACGCGGACTAGCCTAGACCTACGCACCGTTGAAGGCGGGTCGTCTGTGAAAGCGTAGATTTACATTCTGTGGCATAGGCACACTGTGGCGGTGTGTTTCAATCCGCCGCGAGTAATGCAAGCTGTCCGAGGTGCGTGGCTATCCGTGGTCGTCGGCCTTGCGTGTCCGTACGCAAAAAAACGCACAGTGGGAGGTCACGCTATGACGTATGTCGTGGTCAGTTTATAGTTTGTTTCTTTAAAAAAAACTTTTAGTTTATTTCTTTTTATCGATACATTAAGTTAAAGCTTTGCTAGTCTTTTTTTCTCCGTCCTCTCCGCTCTTGTTGATGAATCAATCATAGCTATGTTTAGTCCTTCGTTGGGAAAGAAGGAATAAAGAGATCAGTATCATCCATCATTGAGATGAAACTAAAGTAAATGAAAACATTGAAATAGTTTATTTGTTTATGGTTAAATGCTTTCGTTCTCCATTTTCTCGCTCTTCCCACTCTCAGTTTTTACGTTCATTAAGTTAAGTAGCAAATAAAGATCTAATCTGCTTGCTTGCTGGTATTTAAAGAAACAGACTATAACAGGTCTTGGTATTTTTGGCATGCTTGTTGCCCGAAAAGTGTCAAAGGATGATGCCAAAAAGCCTTTTCATAGTCCGACAAGTCTGCTCGACGCTCCTGCGAGGGACAGACTGAGGTGATGTATGGTGACATGAGGTGATGTACGGCGACCTTAGGTTAGTTGCACCTAATTCCTGCTCCCACCACCCTGCCCGCCCCCGCTGACTTCTTTCATCTGGCAGGAGGATCACGCACGTATTAGTGTTGCCGAACTATCGATAGTTTGACAATCGATAACGTGATGACACTATCGATGAAGAGCAATACTATCGATAGTATCGATTGTTTTGAACAATCTATAGTTTGCTTATGTGCAATGGTATTGGGTATGCTCAATGGAAAGAAAACTATCTCAAATGAGCAAATTATCGATAGACCAAAACAATCCATAGCATCGATAATATCGATAGTATTGCGTCTCAGATTTTCGATAGTATCGATAGTTTATTATTGATGAGCAGCAATACTTTCGATAGGATATGTTGGACTATGAGAGAAACGGTAAGAATCTTATCATTATTGTAATTGCTCAATTTGAGATTAAACCTGGTGTAGATGAGTAAGTATAGATGAAATATATTACATGTTGTATTAAATGTTGAAACGTCCCTTATGCCCCAAAATGTAACACCAAAGATGTTATGTATAGTCAACAACAGGTCAAGTTTAACACTCGCAGTGCGACTCTAGCCGTACGTCTATTGAAATAAGAACGGTACAAAGACCAATGTATCAAGCTTGATGTGTTTTTAACTGTACCTATAGATATATAATATAGGTGAATAATTAAATTACGTTTTATTATATAATGTGTGATTATAAAGGCATATATAGATAATTCAGTTAGGAACCAACTTCATTATGCGTACGTAAAGTATTTGCCCTACAAAATGTCATTTGAATTTAAGACAATAATGCAAATCTTAAATCCTTTTGTGCTTCTACTGCCCACTAACCGAATGTAGAATGTAGATTTCTCCAAAATTATTGATCTTTTAATATAAAATCACACGGGCGATACCACACTTACCAAAAATCTACTGTAAACACATCATAAATTATCAATATGAAAAGTAAATAATTACATGAACTGAATTGTAAAAGTTCAGGAAAGTTTGAAACAATCTCATTGTAATTACGAAAATTTAATGAGAGCGAGAATATGAACTGGTTAATACCTAAACTGGACGAAAATATGTGTTATCATCTGATCAATGTTGTATGTAAGCACGAGAAGTGTTTTTAATGTAATGAGTGATATTGTCATAATGTTGGAACTAACTGTAAAAATATAATTATTATGCAACACAAATAATTATGTGGTTTAGTAGTCATTATATTTCGTCCCGGGAGATCCGATACTGTGATATTTCTTTCCTTTACTGTTGTTTTTAAAGGATACTCGTACGTTTCATATTAGTATGGAACCCCGACCATGTCTTTGTATAATCCGTTTTATGAGTCAATGCCAATGCTTACCAACACATTGTGCAGCCATGACTTTAAAACCAGTGTATATTTGACAGAAAAAATAACATTGTTTTACAAACCTGTTCTTTCCGACATCTTTAGCTGATTACTATTGATATAGCTGCAAAATGTGTTGGTAAGCCTTGGCATTGACTCGTTAACGGATTATACAGTTGTTAATCGACTTTAAGTTGCTACATTACAAGAACGCTTGTATGTTATCTTGGTTATGATTTTTTTCTTTGATTTCTGTAAAAGATTTATAATTTATTAGTGATGGTTCTTAGACTAGCGTTGTGACGTCAAACCACCAGGGGGCGCTGTAATAACCATTTTTATTTACAAAATGGTTCTCATTTATCTCCAAAACGATTTGATCGATTTAGATGCGGTTTTCGGTAAAGAATTTATGATTCATCTGTGTTTATTCTTACGGTGGTAATTGAAAAAATATAATTAAGATCTTTAAAATACCCCCGACTAAAAAGGAAGAAAGTAACGAAATAGTACGAAGAAAGTATCCATCCGTCGCGGGCTGCCATTGCCATGTTTTCATAATTCATACATAAACTAAAGCTATTTTATAACTAGCTCGTATAGACTTTATATTGATTAATTTCTATATTAATTTTCGTAAGATACGGAATGGCAGCCCCGACGAATTTTCTTGGGTACTTTCTTCGTACTATTTCGTTACTTTCTTCCTTTTTTAAAGATTATAAAGATCTTATTTAATATTTTTTCAATTACAACCGTCGTGAGTTTAAAAAAAAATAATTTTGCTTTTTATGTTTTCTATCTGGTGTACATAGAGATGGCCGGAGATGAAACGTCTTCTTTTGTTTGTTTTTACCCACTTACCGACAAAAATATTTTGGCAAAAAGACGAGAACCATGATATTTATTACCAACATTTTCTGGTCGAATGTGGTTTAGAAGTGTCCCACTGGTTGAATGTTTCTTTGTAATTTAAATTGTACGTGAAGGCAGCGTGGTAGAAGAATATTTTCTTTTGAGATAGATACAACATCGTCACCAATATTCATAATATGTGTCCAGTTTAGTCACCTCCAAAAGCATTTATTTTTTGAACTAAACAATTTAGCAGAATTCGATAAAACAAATGTTGAACTAATTATCTGTACAACATATGGGTGTCTTGGATAAGTTTTCTGGTTATATGTAGACATCTTGTTGGAATGAGCATTTTGGGAAGAGGTAATTTTGGGAATCGTCAATTTGGAAAGGGGTTATTTTGGGAAGGGGACATTTTGGGAATAGTCATTTTTGGAGTGGTCATTTTGGTCATAGGTCAAATATGACCTAACCACCATTCCTAAAAAGGAATAGTTATTTTGGGAAGTAGTCATTACGGGACAAATTATCTAATAAGTAAGTTACTTTTCTTAACGAGGTTTACTTATCAAAAGAAAACAAGTTGTGACTACACATAACGCCTAGCTATATGCTGCCAACATAATATCAGAAATCTCAATAAGAATAATGTGTTCCAACATTTAATTTAATATCTTAGTTATAAGTTATATGTCAATATATTTTAGAGATCAAAAGTATTAAAAAAGTTAAAAATTCAAATTATTTTTATGGAAGATTATGAAAGTTTAACTAGAATTTAAATCTTTATCAATTACATATTCAAAATATCATTGGATCGCACAAGTATTGGTGTACAAACTTAGGTTATATACCTACGTATAGTATAGTACGTTTATAGGCAAATTGACATTGCCAAGAATAAAATTATTCGATGCGTTATCTATGTTTTTTATTGATAATACAGAGCTTTAAATGTGAATCAGTGAATTTTATTATTATATACATTCTTTCATACATTTATAATCCTAAGTGTACGAAAATTAAAACGAACTAGAGATCGAATTTATACCGGGTGTTAGGGTAAACACTGTGATCCTTGAAACCGTGTATTCGATCCATGTAACTGAACAACTTCCAGGAACATAAGTCAAAATAAAAATAAAATATTTTGACTTCCCTTAGAAACTGCACCATATAATTAAGCACTTTGTATGGGAGATGAAAAAATATTTCTTTTTACTGCAATCTAAGTATGTTCCTCAGGGAAAGTTATCTGAATGCACAGTTTCAAGAATTACAGTGTTTAATCTAACAATTCTCAGAAAAAAATCTTTTGTTCGACACAATTAGCTGTGCGCAGCAGTTAGCCTAATAGAAAGGACCGAAACGGCATAAATTAGATTTACATTTGAATAGCCTTTAAGCCCAAATTTGAACAAACGCCAGGTGACAGGTACCCTAAACCGACGAGGCTACACAATATAGAACTTGGAGTAGAAGAAGCGACGGAAGTATTTCTGTTACGGGTATAGGAGAATAGGTAAACTTAGGTTTACCTGGGTCTACCTAGTATTCCCCAAGCTTTTTGGGGAGAGTTCTAAACTGTATTTGTATTCGGCGTTTACCTAATCAAAAATTACCTAAATACAGAATAGATCCTAATACTAACACTACCCAGCCGAGACATAGGTGTGAACGGGTAAAAGAACAGGTAAAAGAGATCGCAAAATCGTAGCAAGTGTAAGAATACGGTCTCTGCCTACAGGAAAGATGTCCGTATGGATTGAGGAGTCACTCTAAATTTTCATGTGACCCTTATTTAGTAGGAAAGCAGCGGATTTTGTAGGACAAATTCTGGAAAATGTAGTAAAATCTAATAAAAGTTGCGTCAATGTAAAAGTGGCTTCTCAATCTAAACATCTGAATAGAGAAGCCACCTCTAACACGTTAAGTAATAGATGTACAGTCAAATACAGGTCAATCTTAACACTCGCAATACGTGTATTGCAATAAGAACGGTACAAAGTCCAATGTGTCAAGAAGCTTGATATGCTCTTGACTGTATATTTTGAACTAGAAAATTTTGTGTCATTCAGTACCCAGTAATTGCGTATGGTATGTAGAAAAAAATCTGGGTCCAGTAGTGGAAATACAACCGTTTTATTATGGCTCCTCAATCCTTACGTGTGGATTTCCATGACTATTATCAGTTATTTAACGAATTCGGCATATTTATTGTTAAATACATAGAAAACACAATTTTACTATGAGTGTGGCGCTGTGATCGGTGAAGTGAGTAGCCTGTTTAACGTGATTGTTTAAATTAGAACAATGTAAAAATTTATATAGAGCGCCTGTTTTATAGTCAGATACATCTAGAAGATTAATATTGAAATCGCCCATGAGTACTACAAAGTCATAATTATGAAAAGACGATAAAGAGTCGGTCAAAGAGTCAAAAAATTTGTCGATATGAACCCAGTTTGGTCTGTAGGCAGTACCAACAAGGAAACGTGTTTTATTAAGGGAAAACCTGATCCACATTTGCTCAACTTCAACGTTTGTTATAGGATGTGGACAAAGACAAATCGTCAAATCACGTCTGTAGTAAAAACGCACCCCTCCAACCCTAGTTCTAGAAAGACCTCGGGGTCGCGGTATGTGGCGTAAGCGATATCCAGGTACAGATGGAGCGCAGAAATCATTCCCGTCACTCAACCATGTTTCATTAATAGCAAGAACATCCGGTTTTTCCTCCAATAACATTGCCTGAAACTCGTCATGCTTACTACATAAGGAACCTGCATTAAAAAGGCCTAATTTTAGGTAACTAGTTTTAACCATCATAATTTATAAATGTATATTGATACAAAAAACAAATGTATACGGAATATATATAAAAAATAAGGAGAAAGAAATATACAAAAAAAAATATCAATACCTGTTTTATATAATGCATATGGAAAATGTTCATGTATAAAAATATGCAATATTTGTTATAAAAAATATTATAAATAAGGAGATTAAACCCGTCAAAAATCAATGTAGATAGTAAATGGCAAATATCACGTCCGAAATCCCTGGTAGTCAAAAAATTATATCGACGACACGCAAAACATACATTATTCATTAAAGCACAAAAAGGTAGATATAAAAACACACTAATTAACTGAAGAGTCATTATTGACTCCAAAAACGCGATCGTAGTCCTCTTTGTTTCGAAAAATGTGCAGTGTGTCGTTTTCAGTCTTTTTCGCATAAATACGACCGTAAGTTGTCCATGCGTATTTCCAGTGATTGTTCTTACAGGCCACGCGAACAAGGTTAAAGATCTCACGATTATTATTAGTGAGCCGCTCATAGACATAAAACTTCCGAGGCTGGTGATCCGGGAGCCCGATAGCTTCCGTGGTGGCTCCACGCCGCGTACGAGAGCACTTGATGAGCTCGGCACGTGTCGCCTCTCTGGCCAGCCGCACAACAATAGGTCGAGGCCGGGGAGGTTTGCCTGCGTCCGCGTCACTCCGTCTCGGTCCAACTCTCGTTGCGCTGACGATATCAGACTCTTGCAGTTTACGAGTACAACCCAGTTTCATCGCTGCGGTCAAGACAACATGCATAATTGATTCCCCCTGAAACTCGGGAATGCCAGTAATATCTACATCGTTCCGTAAAGATTGCTGTTCTTTGTAGTTAAGATCATCTGGGAGCTTTCGCAGGGAGGCCATGGGATCTTGAGTTCTAGAGGCAGTAGTCTGTTGCTGCTTAAGACCGTTGATTTCGGAGCGAAGAGACTCATTTTCCGCTTCGAGCGAGTTCAGGCGATCAGAAGTGGACTTAACGAATATCGGTGTTGTCTCGTTTTACGTTTTTTCAAAAAAATGTTCGATTGAAATATACAGATCAATTCAGAATTCAAAGTGTCAAACATTAAAAAACCTCAAACTATTTCCAGTAAATCACATGTTTAACATTTGGTACTACTCGAACACCCTTTATATGAATTTTCACAGATCAATGGATACTAGGTACCTTAGGATACTTGCATGGAGATTTTTTTAATTTCCCAACACATGTTCCTTGTGGATAATTGTTCAGTTTAGTCGACTGAGCAAGCCCTTTCAGTTTATCGTACACCCTGTGTACTAAACTTTATTCAAAAAAATCATAAAGAATATCCAGTCAGGTAGACAACCAATCCAGGATTAATATTATAGAAAATTTTAATAAACTCAAAGGAACCAATTTTGGGTAAATCACATATTTACGATTTGGTGGTACAGGAACACCCCTTATATGAAATTAAACAGATCAATTGATACTGGCGCAAGATATCTTACTTGAAGATGCTTGATCATGCAAAGTTTCATCAAGATACTATGAGCCGTTTTTGAGGAAATTTAATTTTTTTATTTTCGTTGTATGACAGCTACCCTCAAAATGAGAGCCAGCAAAAAACCACTTAGAACCCTTCGATAGATTTGCATAGAACTCCTAAATTCAAAATATGGTGTCAATAGGACCATTCGTTTAACCGCTAGGCCAAAGCGTGACGGACAGACCGACCGACGGACCGACCGACCGACCAACCGACCGACGGACGGACATTTTTGGGAGACTTGTTTTTTATGATGTATAAGTGATGTAGAACACATTTTTGAGAAAATTAGAAAAAAAAATTTTTTCACGAATACAATACCTTTCTCGCTTGGCTCAAAAGTAAAAAAAAACGGTCAACTGCGAGTCGGACTCGCGCGCCGAGGGTTCCGATATACCTTTAGTATTTTTGGAAGCAATAAAGTCCATTTTCAGGACCGCAAAACTAAATTTGTTTGTAAAGGTTTTTTGTAGATTTCTAAAAAAGTGTTGAACTTAGAAAGATCGTTTTATTTTTGCTGTAAAGTTTACATAAACTTCTGTCAACTGTAATTAATTCAGATTTTTCCTTACACAAACTTCGGAGATAAAGGGGGGGAATGGTATTTTTTTTTGACATTTTTCATCATAACTTGAAAGTTAAGAAACTTAAAAAAATACAGAAATGTATTTTAAAATGTACAAGTAAAGCCCTTTCATATGATAACCACTTGACCTAGTAGCGACAATTTGAAATTTGGCCCCCCCTATTTTGGCCCCCTTTACATTAATAATCATACTTTTTTCAAAAAAAATTCTAATGCAATTAAGTTGGGGAACTATAACTATTCTAAAACTGTTTCAAATTTCAGGTCGATAGCATGAGTGGTTGCTGAGATATAGAGGTGTGACAGACAGACAGACAGACAGAGCGGCACCATAAGGGTTCCTTTTTTTTACCATTTTGGTATAGGAACCTAAAAAGGAAACTCAAACTTTTGAAACCGCTGACTTGCCGCTGACAAAATAAACAAACAGCCAGTCAATACACCGAGAAAGAAGCAAAAAGTATCGAACACGAAAAAGGAATTATAAGCAGTAATGCTAACAATACGTAAATCCTAATTTGTGTCAGTCTGTACGACCAACCAGTCTGTACGACCGATCGTAACAGCCACGTTACATTGCACTTCTATATGAACGTTATTAACCTGTAAATGAGGTGGATTTGCATTGATCTTTGGCAGAGAAAAATGCTGCATAGGGCTACAGCTCTCTTCTGGCATTGCGCGGGAATTCGTGTTTCAAAGGAAATGGTTCGCATATGGCAGACACGTTACGGCTACCGTAATAGCGCTCTTTAAATGCACGAGACAGAAAGAAGTCTTCTCCTAACTTTCAACAAAATTGGCAGCAAGTATTTTTAAAATAGTTTATTCATAACATTCAAATAAATCATTCTAAAATAAAAATATCTTAAATTCTAGTTCATTAGCATATCACATTTTAATAGTTGCAATAAAAGAGCATTTCTAATGCAAAATACACAATAGCCTCTGAAAAATGCATTTTGTTTGATTTTTTTTTTATTCAGTCTATACTTACATATTTGGACCTTTTAAATCACAAATTGAGATTTCACTTTTCACAATATACTAATGTCTTTTGATTATTTACTGTCTTCTCGTATGTCTTGTACATGATTTATATCACCTTCATTTACTTACTTTAATATTTAGTTCGTGATTCACTCAACCATTTCTGCCGTAATTTTGCATTATTTTTGGTATAAAATGAAATAATGCCAAGCTTACTTTTGGCAATGGCAAAAATAATTTTATCATTAGCTCCCTTTGTTGGTGTGTAGTTGCTGGATGGGAAAACATCACAATTTTTTTTTTAAGATGGAGAAGGTAAAACAATAGTTAACAAACACCCAGATTTCGTAATAAACTATTTGTAATGGCAAGAATCAAAGCCTGACTACTCCTTGAACAATATCATCATACAACTTTTGCGTCAATGGGACATACTCTCCGGTCTTTTGGTCCATAAAATGCATTGGATCACTATGCAGCTCAGGATTAAAACCTTGCTCCATTAACTCTTTCTTCTTCAGCTTAAATGTGGCAGTCAGTGGAGGTTCAGGTAGAATCCTGAGGAATAGAGGCCTGGCGTATGCTGGAAGGGAAGACCTCAACCCTTTGGCTAAGACTTGCAGGTCTAGTTTTTTGTGTGGATCAGCTATTGCAGCCATGCCAGCTTTGCCTTCAACGTTAGGTATCTGAAAAGAAAATAAGTTATGGCGATTCCTTTTCTTTAAAATACTCAAAAGTTTTTCTGAAAGATTCATTCGACCCTCCTGCTGGGTGACAGGGTTTATTAATTGAAGTTATGTATGGCGGGCTATGTGTCCCGTGGGGTGCCGGCAAAGAATAGTACCAACCCATCGCTAACCATGGGTTTCGTAAGAGGCGACTAAGGGCTCATGAATCGGAGGATGGGCAGCAGCATTTTACTGAGTATTGTTTCATCTTACATACTGCGGCCTATAACAACAGCGGCCGCACGTTTCACGCATTTTACTGGACTACTGGAGCGAACTCCCTGTCTTGTAGCTTGTAGTGGACGTTTTCATGGGATGCTATGATGAGCTATGGCGGGCGAGGCTATATAATATTGACTTGCACGTGATTCGTATTCCCGCTACTCTGCCAACCCCGGCTGATTTCTGATTACTTCGTCCCCGCCTCCTCAGAAAGGGTAAGCACGAGTTTGTCAGACTGTAGTGATGTGCATTAGGTAGGTACTTACAGATACTCCGTACACTACTGCATCTTTCAGGCCAACGAGATTGCTGATGACTCCTTCTACCTCAGCTGTTGACACATTTTCTCCTCGCCATCTGGAAATTCAAAGAAAATCCTTGGATACATTTTCAAACACACACACTCACACAACAACAACACAACCACACACACACACACACACACACACAACAACAACACACACACACTGACACAGCAACAACACACACACACACACTTTTGCGTAATACATTTATCACTAACTCACAGATATTTGGCCACCATCCAACATATTTATTTTAAAGAGGAGCGGGGCCTCCTGACATAGGCAACCTGTTTAGTTCCATCATCTAATTTAATACTAAACTGTATAAAAGTAATAATAAAATATTTTGAATTTATTTTTGTATCTTGTTTATCAATTAAACAATATCTGAATGAGTCATACCTAAAAGTATCCCCAGTACGATCTTTAAAGTAGAAATATCCGAAGTGGTCCATGACAAGAATATCTCCAGTGTTAAAATAGCAGTCTCCTTCAACCCTCACATCTCTGACCATTTTCTTCTCTGACGCCGTCTTGTCAGCGTACCCAGCAAAGGTCAGGATCGCTTTCCTTGCATCGATCTTGCCAAGTAAAAGACCTAGGGGTTCAGGAGGAGGAGATTATAAAGACGTAAAGATGCGTCTTAACTTCACTCGTAAACAATCGCACATTTACACGGGTAGCTGCTCGCGCATAGATCATGCTGATACGCGAGAAACCTCGCTCGTGACGAGCTCGCGAGCCGTTGCTACGGTCAAACAACGTTCGCGCGTTCAACCCACGTGCTATCTGCTACGCGAATCAATATTCGATGGTTTGCGTGCGAAATGGAGACGCAAACGCAGACGAAATGGCAACTATAAATATTGAAATCAAATATTGTACCTATGATAACGAAAAATGTGTACTAAAGAATCAACTCTGAAATTTTGTTATAGATATCAGCTGTTCCATACATTTTGGTTGAGTTTGGTAATGAGTGGAACACTTTTTACCCGACTGCCCGAAAAAGTGGGTCATTTTCGGTATTTGCAGCATATTTGGCAATTTTTTTCATAACATTCTTTTTTGTTGCTTTCAAGTTCAATTTAATAAAATAATAAGGGTGGGTCCCAACATCTAACTTAACCATAACCAAATATACGCATCTTGCTACCTATCCTAAGTAACCAAAGTAATAGGTAACTATCAAGTGTGAGGTTACTCTCAAGATTACTTACGCACACAAATTATAGATCTTGAGTACAATCTCAGATTTGAGAGCGATTTATCAATACAACCCTAGGTGAATCAGTTGATGTTTTTACCTGGTTCCCAGGGACTACAAGCGATGCATCTGCCATTACTATCTCTTAAAATCTCACCAGTGATTTCATCACATCTGAAAGTAACCGATAATTTATTAACAACTTTGTAACATTGCAACCCAGCTCCATTTAAAAGTAGTATTTTTACTTACTTGACTAGAACAAGCGGATAAATTGACGATACTAATCTACTCAAGAATCCAATGGCACCAACTTTGGAATCCAAATTTACTGGAAGAAAAGAACATGAGCAATATTTAGGTACACATTAAAAATAAACAAAGATATAATACCAGTCACGCACCAACGGACATGACACTTCTCAGTTCCTGCAAACGTGTACAGATAATGACAGATAGAAGATTTGAGCGTGTGTTGTTCAGGGATTAGATAAGTACTATACGTACAACGTGTTGTTTGCCTCGATTTTTGCTAAGACAAGGATGTTGACATTGATATTGGCAAATGGACAAAAGGGACAGAAGGTCCTGCGTCATACGACTTTGCTGTTACCAGACGAAACCAGTCAAGTTCGCAAGTTAGAGGTTTTAGGCTCAGATTTCCGCAATCAGCCCACAGATTTCACACTAAGTATCTCGTGTAAACCACATACAGATGACAAAATTTTTCAAAAGAGGTTAATCTTTCATCATGTATAGACTTTGTTTCACTTACTGAGATTACTGTTCCCTTCCGTAGCTCCATAGAACTCCACGATGTTCTTGACACCAAACCTCTGGACAAACTCCTCCCAGATCTGAGGCCTCAGTCCATTGCCTAGGATTGTGTGGACTTTGTGAGCCCTATCATTAGGACCTGCTGGTACTGAGAGCAGGTATCGGCACATCTCACCGATGTATTGAGCAGCCTGAGGACAGAGCAGAATAAATTTTATATTAAGTTGGTTGAACCTTGGTGCTAAAGTGGTACAGACAAACTTGGTACTGATCGAAGGACGGTTCGGTACCTGCATCGATCGGTACATTCTCGTTGACAAACAACTTGCAACATCTGAATAAATTGATATATTGTTAAGTTACACAGGGCATTTATAGTTATTTTCCGAATACTTTATATGTACGTGCAGTCAGATCAATGACCATAAAAAAGACACAAACGCGAAAATTCGAACAAATGCTTTGAAGTCTTGTATGCACAAAATACGTTATCACACGTGATGGGAATTATGTTTTTATTATTTATGTTATTCAGTTTCGTGGTCCAAACTCTGTTTCATGTATTCTATGGTCCAAACCCACAGTTTAAATTATCGCACACAACAGTTTGGATCCTGGATTATACTTAATAACGTTTTAAACTTACTGTACAGTCATATTTTGCAGCGTCGCTCCAGTAGTTAGACGCGGAGAATTTCTTTCTCAACACAACAGTGCAACCTAAAACAAGAGCCTGCCCAGCGCCAAGCACCCCGCCCGCAGTGTGATGAAGAGGCAGAGGATCGTAAATCACGTCATCAGAAGTTAGACGAGCTGATGTGTGAGCCCCAAGTGGGATTAGGAGGTATCTGAGGACAGAAAACTTGGATTTAGTCTACCGTCTGCCCATTAGGGATATGTTCACTAGTCTACACGGAAAATTATTTTAATGGAATAGTTAAAAACGATGACAAGTTTGGTGCCGGTTTCCACCAAGCTTGCCAAACTACAGCACCTAATTGCCACCCAAACTATTTCTGTGGTTGTCGTAAAAGGTAACTAAAGAGCCGGGACCAGAGAATGGGCAGCAGTACCTTTTTACATATCGCATCACCACTTGGTCAAGCCATACAACAAGCGTGGTCATCTTTGGCGCATCTTTTTATATTTGTTTTTCAGTAATCAAGTTTTTAATTAAACAAAGGTACACTTCAAATATCATAGTAATTTTTTGGCAAAAAAGTTCATTGTTTGACTTCCCCATAGAATCTCCTTTCTCGAATCATTTTGAACTGCTCACATTCAGTGGCTTCCCGCCTCGGACGAAGTCGTCCGAGGTTCCTGCAACCCTCAGATCATCGTCAGTTCCAGAGAGGAGATAAATCACTTACGTTATAGACAGTTATATTTTTTTATTATATTATATTAGGGGAGCTTACAGCTACATTTACAAATTAGTAAACAATATGACAATGACAAGCTTCCACACATGCTTCTTCTTATAAAAGCCTGAATCCGTCATGTATTTCAAGCTACGACTTCCAATATTGTTCAAAAATACAAACCTAACATTAGGAATAATAGCTGCTTTTGGGAAACCAGTAGTCCCACTGGTATATATGTACATCAAAGTATCTCTAGGTTGCCCTGAGATTACTTCAAAAGGCTCCGGAGCCATTTCATTGAGTTCTGATGTGAGTGGAACAGCATTCTGAAGAATTGCAGCTGACGGACGCTCTGGAGAGTTGAACTGGAAAAGGGGGATGTCTGGAATTTCATGCTGAATCTCCTTTATAGCTGGAATAAGAAAACAAAGTGATTTACAATTCATGTTGGTGGTAAATTACACAAACCGCGTATCGATGAGAGAGAGGTTATTCAGAACAAAGAAAATGTATCTGTCACTAACCCTAGCTCTGAATGCGAAATTTCCTTGTCGGAATTGTGAAATTTGCTTCGTGGTTGCGGATCGTTCTGACGCGGAAATTTCACTCTTGCTAGTACATCATACTTGACGTGAAGAGTTATCACCGATCGTTCCGACGCGGAATTCCAGTAAGTGTATCGTAACACTAAGAGCCATCCCGTGTGGTGCCGGCAAATAATAGTACCATCCCAGACATACCCGTGAGTGTCATAAGAGGCGACTAAGGGTTATAAACTTGGGGATGGGCAGTAGCATCCTCCTGTGTATCATACCATCTTACTTACTGCGGTCACCTACAACCGCGGACCATGGTGCCAGCCGTGACGCTGACAAGCGAGGTGACTGTGGTACTTCCGCTCCACATTTTTCCAGCAAACGCTAGAATTCTGGAGAGAGCTCCCTGTCCTGTTTCACAACTGACTCTTCATTGAAATGTCCACACATTTCAATGAAGAGTCAGTTGTGAAAATCTTCTTTGAAGTTAAAGTTCCTTTAAATCAACCATTCAATAATACTTTCTTTGCTATTAAAACACAAAGTGTCAGCAGTAGTTTACAAGAAACCTTTAGTTTAATTACAGGTTGTGCAACTGGCGTTAAGTTAACCCTGCCTGCGCTGCTTTGCTATTGCGGGTGATTTTCAGAAGAAGACAGGATCAGTTTAGTCATTGAGGACTAACCATAAGCCAAGTCAAGATTCGTATCCTAGCTGTGAACCCATTGAATCGACTGTTTGATCTGACCTGATTTTTACGTATTCAAGCACGCTAGCCGTATAAAACTGCACAAGGATTATAACATTTGGTTTCAATTTTGGGACTTTTTTGTAAACTGTCTGCTTAGTTATTTTTTTCTGAATGGTACCACAAACCGAGATTCGTTTACCTACAATATTCTTAATTCAAGTCATAACTAGCAAACCAATAGTTTAAGATTTTGTGATAACGGCTTTGCAAAAAGCTTTAACGAAAGCCTTTAAAATTAAAAGCTTTTGTTAAAAATATCACTCACCATCAGCCAACTCATCCCCAAACACGACAGCTTTGCACCCAGCGATCCTCAGGCAATGTATGAGCTGAGATCCTCTCAGGTTGGTGTTCACCAATGCGGATACCACCCTCAGCTTGGCCAGACCAAGCCACAGGAACACGTATTCAGGCTGAGTCTCCATAAACAAAGCTATCACTTCTCCACTCTTGAAGCCTTGACGTTTGAAGTACCAAGCTATTCTGTTGCAAAAGTCATCACCCTGGAAAAGAAAAAAAAATACTGTTATTGTTGTGTATATATATATATATGTCTGTCTATCTCCTTTAGACATTTGAAATTTTATTAAAATTTTTGTAAACTTGACATTTTATTGTGATTGTTAGTATATTTATTTTTCTTCTGACATAATTTGATTGCATGCTACTCTCTGTTTGCATACCATTATGTTGGTTAAATGTGAGATTCATTATATTAATACACCAATTTTGTACAACATTTAAAGCAAATAAAGATTTATTATTATTATTATTATGTGTGCTTCTGTTTAAGAGTCTTTGTGTATGTGTTGTGTGTATGGGTGTGTTGCATACGACGTGTAACTACCTCTTTAAGGGGCTGATAAGAGCTAAATACCGCTTCACTTCAGGTTTTTAACGAAAAGCTATTAATATATGGCCGTGAAAAAAAATAATGTGCTAATTAAGCATCTTTCCAATAATATGGCCGACTCTGAAACACGATTAAATATATTTTGTACGGCATAAAAAAAATCCAAAGTTACCTCTGGTTTTTGCTTTTAAACCGTTTTTCTTAAGTACCCATTAATCTATGATGCCAAAACTTTTACACATTGTTCAATATATTATGCATAATAATATAGCCGTCTTATAATTAATATTATGGGTACAGATTTTGAGAAAAATGCAAAAATGAGCGAAAAACGTAAAACGGCGCTAATCCGCTCCGTTCTAACACGCGCATTCAGTCCTTTGTTAGAAAAGGAGGTAATTTAGCTCTTATCAGCCCCTTAAGGAAGTTCCACTGATATAACTGATTGGTGTCGATTCTGGCAGACCCAAACTAAAACTAAACAAAATTTGACAGGTCTAAAAGTGTTGCTGTCTTTGTTACTCCCTACAGACTAATAAAAGACAGCATCATTTTTAGACCTGTCAAATTTAGTTTAGTTTTAGTTTGGGTCTACCAGAATCTTAGAGCAACGCGTCAAACCGCGCAAACCCGTCTTTGCGCGCGAAAATCGTGTTACTCTATGACCAGAATCGACACCATTACGAGTCTCTTGTTCTACAACTTTTGAAATTAAATTTTTCTATACTGTTCATACAAAATGAAAATCTGATCCTGTTCATTTGTTTTTTTTTATTAGTCCAAAAGTTTAATAGTTACACGATTAGAACTTCCACCCGATGGGTTTTGCGTTAGTAGTTTCTAAATACCTATACGTGTAGGTATGTTGTGTGTTTACAAATCTTTACTATTAACTCAATAGAACTCATTTATGAGTTTTACTTTCCAAAAATCTAATTTTATGTGTTACGTTACAATTCATTTTCTTTAACAGTAGATAATTTTAACCCTGTAAAATTGTCTTTATTACTAATTTATCTTCGTGTTTTTCGTAGAGCAAATAAATAACCTCCTACCTGAGACCTAGCCTATAAAATCTTGCAATGTAAGCTTCTTTGGTTCAAATGATTCCAATGGACAAGGGAAAAGTCTATAGTATAAGGTATAAGATATTTTCCTGTAAGTAGTTGGTGTTATGATGATGTGTTTAACGAATATATTTTTTTAAATGTTAATTTTCAAGTATTTCCTATCTTTTTATCCTTCAACACACCTGTTTGAAAGTCATTGACCTATCGCCCATGATGAAGGCTTTCTTATTGGGCTGACTCTTCACCAGACCTTCAAATCTGGTCACCACCGTCGTCCCCGTTTTCTCCCACATCCAAATTGTGAACATAGTCTTGAGCAGCACTCTGAGGCCTCTGAAAAAGAAAAGTAAAATGATTTAGATTGATTTAAAGAAAAATTTGCAGGACACCACCAGGACACTTGGCGAGACCACAGATAAGCGGGACATAGAGACAATCGACGGATTAAGTCCCCAAAGGCGCTTTACCTGTCATCCGGAACTCCCTCCGCGTGCGGATCTGTACCGCATGCGTGGATAGCACGCACGCAAACGTACCAGCTCCACACGCGGATATATATCCGGATGACAAGCGACCTTGACCAGATTGTCGGTCCACCTTGTGGGGTGTGTCCACCTTGTGCCGCGTGGTGCAGGCCTAGACTAGAATAGTACCAACCCATCTCTTCCCATGGATGTTGTAAGAGGCGACCAAGGGAATGCAATCCAGAGGATGGGCGGCAGTGTCCTTCTGTGTATTACCCCATCACACTGCGGGCGCCAACCCGTCTGCCAAGCGTGGCGACTATGTTAAGCCCCACCCAAATATAACCATGAAGTATACTAAGTACTATCGCAAAGAAATTAGTTAAAAAGTTAGTTATGGTAGTTCCTTCAAAAAAAGAATTACAAAATGCCGCTGACTTTTTTAAAAAACTTTTAGAGGAACAATTCTTTCATACATCACTTTCTTATAACTTAAACCGTTTACGCAGGAAATCTCTCAAAAGTCACTTTTTCCGACTTGATCGACAAACATCATCATTACAGTTCAGTCAATTGGCAATAAATATTTATAAATTATAGACAAAAACCTTTCTCTTAATTTAGTCTAGCTATAAGTGAAAACAGTATCAAAATTCATAGAGTAGATAGTTGAGTTTTTTCACATGTAGATAAAAATGCGCCGGGGGTGTTTAATTTATAATATGATGTTTTGACGTATCGTGGAACTTAGGAAAAAAAATACAGACATTAATGTCTAAAAAAATCTGTCTGTCTCTCTGTGTCTGTCTATCACATAGATTTTTGCAAATAAATTAATTTACTTGCGAAAATCTACTTTGTTTTTGTTTACGGTAAAATATTCCAAAGTAAGAGGGAATCGTACCTGTGAATATTAGGTGGCCCACCTGCTCGTTTGCTCACTTGTAACATAAAAAAAAATCGAGAAATAGGTATTTGAACAAACTATAGCCATCGCACTGCGCCCGAGTAACCGCTTTATCATGTACGCTTTTGTCTACAAAAACCTTAAATAGATCGGCGTTTAGTTTTCCCCTATTTCCTCCTTCAAATCTGAGCTGATTCGAGTAATTTTAATACCAATATTCAAAGAAAGAGTAGATCTATGCTCCTAGGTTTTACTTTTATTTTAAAACCATTTAAAATTTAAATGGTAGTCGTCTGAATAGGGCGGTAAATTGGGGCATTTTTTAGGTTTTTTGGAAATTTACATTTCTTTTTGTAATTGTTTTTTGCGCAAAAGTAAAACATAGGGGCATGCCTAGAGTAGACCTAGATTTTATAAAAAAAAACCATTGCTCTACGGGCATTACCCAGGAAGAAAACAGGGGAAAACATTTGTATGGAAAAATCCAACTGCTATTCCCTCTTTAAACTTGTAATCCCTCAAACCTTGTAATCCGCTTAATTATCATCTCACCGATCTCACTTCTTAAATGCAATATCTTTATATTTAACTATTTCCTATAGGTAGATGTATACTTATGTCACTATTCTGTCCCACAATTCTGTCTTATGTCGCACATTCTTTACTTATCATCACAATTACTACCGTTAATATTGTAATTATTATTCATTACATAGATTTTATGCAAAGGTCAAACCTATTATCATTGTTATTAGCTCTAAGATACATATAATAGTTGTATTATTGACAGAGTACCTAGTAACAAACAAGTGAATTCGTACATCAATCTGTAGTTTTGATGGCTTTCCTTATTTTGTGTCACTAATTAAAATCGTCATACATAATAACCCTTAATAAGAAGCAGTCGGGTGAAAAATACAATAGCCTTAAAAAATTTCCATGCATACTAATATGCATATGCACAGGAGCACTGTAATAAAACTGACTGATTGTTGTGATTCTGAAGTAATGTTCTAACGAACGTGAATCTGCCTATGAAACTGAGCAACTTTTCCCATAGAATATAAGGTCGAAATACGAAAAAAAATATTTCAACAACCCATAGAAACAGCATCATGCAGCGACAGCGAATAACGCTTTCTGTATCAAGGGTATTTTTTTTATTTCGATTTATGATCCTTGAAGAAAGTGGTTTTTTCAGTGAACAATCGAGCCTGATGGTAAGTGGTCTCCATCGCCCATAGCTCCTACTGTCTTCACAGTTTCACATTCTTCAAGGTATAACGATACTGATACAGCTTGTATGTCTGCCTGTCAATAAAATATTTATCTCTTATGTGATAAAAACAATCTATGCCAATATATTCCAGAATCATCACCCTTGATCCATCAAAGTACTACCAACAGATATCATAGGGGCCAAGGTTCAAACCTCAACGACACCTCGACGCGAAATGGCGCGATCGGTCAATGGAGTAATCTGCCGCGTCCTGTACGAGAATAAATTGAAGGAAGACCAGGTACTAGGGTAACAGAAGATGCCAGTTGGTTAAGCATAGGGCTATCTGTGAGCTATACGCAGTGCTAGGAAAATTCCGCAGAGGAAAAATTTTAACACAACGTCAACGTATTTAATGGAAATAAATATTGGTAAAAAATTATTTAAACATCCTTTTATTAGATGTAGATTATTGTAGATATAACGTTATCACAGTCTCAGGTTTTTAAATAAAAGCGTGTTATACCCTCTTTGTTATTTATCTCTTGCTGTTTTATAATGGTAACATGCTTTTTTTTTTTTTAAATCTGAGTCTTTGGTAACGTTTTAGTTCATTTTCTACATGTAATAAAAAATTGTTTTTTTTTTTATAATGTTTTATTTTTTAGTATATGGGGTGTAAGGGACGGTGTACCGAAAACTGAAAGGACGTGCTCAGTCAACGAAACTGAACAACTTTCCCAAAGAAACATTTCTGGGAAATGAAAAAAATTATTGACCTCTCCATAGAAACTGTTTCACCAAAGTGAGCAATTTGTATGTAGAGGTTATTTTTTTTTCGTTTCCCAGAAATGTTTCTTTCGGAAAGCTGTTCAGTTTCGTTGACTGAGCACGCCCTTTCAATTTTCGGTAAACCGTCCCTTACACCCTGTATTTATGATGTCAAATTCTAAAAAAATAACTATCTATAGACCCTAGAATACCAGAATACCTACAAACCTAAGATATTTTTCTGCGTACGTACGTAAGGTTTGGATTAGGTACATACTTAAAAGCCTTTAATATTAATAAACTGTTTTCTAGTTCTTTTCCCACCCACCCATGATTGATTCTATTTAAATGTGTCAAAACCTCAACATAAAACCTTGATTGAAAAGATGTAGGAACAGGCAACAACTGACGTGTATTTTAAACTAAAGTTTCAGCAAACAATGTCTTCGCAAGATGAGATACTCAAGATGATTCTGTTTCAAGCAAGCATAATGCTGTTTTCGGTGGCTTTTTAGGGTGCCTTACCGCCAAAGCTGTGCAAGGTAGCTAAGCCGTGAGCTGGAAAAATTTCAACCAATAAGATTGCTGCATTTTCCTACCTCGTATGCGCTAAGCTAACGGTGGAAAGACACCTTTATCGCCTAGAGCCCAGTGAGTCGTCTACGTTCGCCGTATGTTGTCACTTGGAGACTACAGTCATTTATTTTTGTAATTATTTGTGTTTACCCGAAGACTAGCAAAGCGTCAAACCTACAGTAGTGTGTCAAAATATTTGTTTCAAGGCAACTCACAAGGCTCTAGGCGCTAAGCAAGTCTTCTTAGGCTTAGATATTTCTGGAGGTATTGGGCATAGTTCTTAGCCTGGATATTAAACTAAACGATAAACTAACGTTCAGAAATTGTTAGAACTAGCTTCACTGCAGTCACAAGAGCCTAGGCGCTAAGCAGGGCAACATTAGTATTAACTTATAGGTGTTTTCTTTTTTAGGATGTGCACGAACGAAAAAGGTAGTCGACTCGAGTCGTTTCGTGGCCATATCTACGTGGACTAAATTTCATGTTGCAAATCAAAATTTACAATATGCGCTACAATAAGTTAGTTATGCTGTGAAACAAAGTCTACCCAGATCACAAACCCAGATAGATCGACAAACATACACCGGATATGCCCTATTATACTAGGGTACCAGCGAGCCTAAGAGGTGTTGCCTCGACTTTCAATTCATTGGATGATTGAGTGCTCGTTCGACTAGCCCGCATGCCGCATACCTGCGTCATAGTACGGGCTTCGGGACACGCGTACTCGCTGAATGGAATAAATATTGGGTCCTAGGCTTATCCTGGGACTTAAACATTCGCTGTGCTTGTGTTTCGACCACTGTATTTAAATGATTTCAACTTGACAATAACATAATGTTTAAGTTATGTTCACACCGACAGTCTCAAAGAAGCTACCATCCTTATCATAATCCGCATCATCAGCATCAGCATCCTCAGGCTGTGGTAGGTGTCCTCCTGTTGCCCAACTTCTGTTGTGGCAGATTAGTTAGCGGGTTATCGTCAAGAAAATTGGGTCTCTTTGCTTCGCTCGACCCTTATTATTCTGTGGTTATCGTATAAGCCTTTGGTATAAGCCCATTCTATTCTATTAGGTACTGTTACGGCTCTTAATAATACCTTTACTTAAACTGATTCCAATTCAGCTTAAAAACTTCGGATGTGTATTTCTTTGAAGCGCTTCGGATCAGAGCTATTTTGAGTCTTTTAGACTAGCTGAACCACGACAAACTGCACCCAGGCCCCTAAAGGCTGGCTCCAGTCCGATAAGTCTAAACCCCAGAGTTTTCCCTCGCCAATTCAATTGTCATTTCATTCCTGAGGGCCCTGAAACCCACCCAAAGGTGACCTTGTTCTTTGCGTCTTCTATACACTTTCCATAGTTAGTTTAGTGATATAAGGCCACCTAACTATCCCATAGGTTTGCAATATGATAAGAATAGTGTAGTGTGCATCTCGCTTCCGCCCACCCTATTAAGCAAGTATTTAGTCATTAAGTGACCATGGAACGAGACAAATATGTTTCTCTTCAACGCTCTTCTGTGACCTCTCACCGCACCGGGCTATTTTTGTATGTTACTAAAATCATAAATCCGCTTCGGCCACATATCTGTACAACTTTTTTTGGCCTTTCGATACAAACTTTGCGCCGGATTCGCATGGAACGACCATAATTTTGTACCCATGACACTTTGGGAAGATTTTCAGTTTTATGTTCCGAGTAACAAACTAAAATATGGTCAGATGTCCAATTTCCCAGTATAATATTTATTGAAATTGATGAAATATCAAGGGCGCTATTACTGTACCCGGAACGTGTCTGCCATTTGCGAACCATTCCCTTTGCAACACCGCGCAATGCCCGGAAGAGAGTAACGCTACGCAGTATTCCTCTCTGCCAAAATAAAAAATGTCAGTACTGTTTGCATTATTGCGTGTTTGCGTCTTTTGGGCTATGCGCGGGATTCCGTCCCGGCTAATAGCCTCCCTGAACGAAAGCTTATGCTATGCTATGGCATCATGACATCATCACAGACCCACCTATCATTGTTATGGGTCTTCCTAGTACTCTAATGGCAAAAATAAAATAAACATTAAAATACGTCATCATTCTTGAATATAACCTAGTGACCTTTGAGATTTTAAAAGTTAAAATAAAAACTGCAAATTGCTAATCAAGTACATTATGAAAACGAAATATTATTATTTCCTATTTTAAAAGAATAATCTTTGATAAAATAAATCTGGGTGGCAATGATCATGATAGTGTTATGGCGGGAATGTTGAGAACTTTTTCAAAAACTATAAATCGATAAAAATATCGATTGTTTTTGCCTGTGTATTTGTACAACCTTACCCAAGGAACATATGTCAACGCAAAAAAAAAATAGTTCGACTCCACATTCAAAGTGCAATAAAGTGGGGCCAATGTAAGAAGTCCGTTTTGACGTTTCTTTAACACCAAAGCACAGAGTTCATTTTTCCTTTGCAGGTCATAATTTTTTCATACGTTTGACAGCTGTCACAACTGACCTATTACGATGGCCTGCTTTAGTAGACAATATATGGAAAGTAAAAAAACTTTATTTTTTGAGTTACGAAAAAACGTTGCTCATTTTCATGGGCACAATAACCCCATTTTCTTTACTGTGCAATAAAAAGTCATGGCTAACATTATTTAAAAAAAACGGACTGTTTTACTAAACATTCAATTAATTATACATTAAATGGAATGACATCTTATTAACCATGTATTGGGTCCAACAAAAATATGCGTTTGTAAGTTACCCCTTTTGTACCTATTTTTAATGAATTTATGTGAAACGAAATTTCCATGCCTACTTAAATTGGCTAAAAATGTGGAACACTACATTTTTTTTATTCTCCATCTAGATGTACTCATCTTGTGTTTAAGTACTTGTTTACTTCAAAAAGTAACACAAATGATAGAGTAATCGTTTATCACAAGGATAATAACACAGGTACATTTATGTGTATAAGGAAGGTACTTGAAACATAAGAGCGAGCAATTACTCGTATAAATTTTTCTTTGTTTAAAGAGTCTACGATACAAACTGAAAATGCAATAAGAAGGCAATCGGAACTAATTAGGTACTTGCTTCTTTTAAAGCATTTAGCCATTAAGCATAGCAAGGGCCATTTAGCGACTTAAAACCACTGCCAGACAGGTCAGCCGCTAACATGGCAAAGCGACAGTAGGACACTCTGTGTAAAAACCAGTGCCCTCGTCAATTCGGTAAGGTAGCCGACTTTGTGTAAACGGAATAATGGTAGAGCATTTGATGACTAGGGTTGAAGAATCAAAACGCTTCGTAATAGACAACTTTTTATATCAAGACTTTTAAAATTCGTAACCCCTAATTTATCAGAGTTCGTATGCTGCCAAATGGCCTCTAAAACGCTTCTATTAACAGTATCTAAGATAGTAGCCGAAACAACAGTCTTCTAGATACCAAAAGAAGAAAATTCGATCAACTAAAATCAGATAATAGCGCTCATGTCGCCACCGCGCCAATAATCAGACCACTAGGCATTTTGATTAGCACAATTAGTTCTTTAGAAAATGAACTGACCACAAAAAAATCCAGACAAATGATTAATTTGACTGGGATTAGCAACAAAATGTTCAATGAAAGCGAAACGAAGCAAACCTATTCAATAACAGACTTTTAAGAACAATACATGAACAATACACTGGACTTCGCTCCACAAACGAACATACAAGTACATCTCTCAGTAGGTATATACAATGAGTTGACAGTGTGTACGGACATGCGACACCGAAGACGACCTTTGACTCTTGGCATGTCAATCTAAGGTCGACAACATACGGCTGGATTTACATTGACTCCGTAAAAAGCGGTCAGTACAAGTAGAATGAAGAGTAAGTAAGTATGCTTTCATTTTGTGAATGGTTTATAGTTCTCAAAGGTATGTTAGCGATGAATAGACATCTTGAAGAAATGATAATGAAGCATCAGACTTGCTGGACTACTCGTATAACAGGCTAGACTCTATGTTCGACATACAAGCTAGGGGCGAGGGTTTCTAAAAATCTCGCAGAAAAATGCGATAGCTTTTATGTACTAACACATATATTTGGTCCTTTCCTATCATGAAATTGTCCAATTTTTCTTGCACATTAATGAGATCATAATTCCTATGATTCTATAGCTATTTTCATTATTTGTTTTAAATTTGAAAGTTGATTTCAAGGTTCATCATCATAACATCCCATGAAACGTCCACTACAGGACAGGGAGCTCCCTCCAGAATTCTAGCTTTTTTTAGGTTATCACACATTAAATATGTTTGTTTATTTTTAGTTTGATATCCAAATTTAAAGGTTCAATTTCATCATTCGATTTGTTATATTTTTTTTTACACATGCTATTTTTCGAAAATTAAATTAAAGCTGCTGTAAGCTTAATAATGGTGTCGATTCTGGCAGACCCAAACTAAAACTAAACTAAATTTAACAGGTCTAAAAATGATGTCTTTTATTAGTCTGTAGTGAGTAACAAAGCCAGCAACACTTTTAGACCCATAGTTTAGACCTGTCAAATTTAGTTTAGTTTTAGTTTGGGTTTGCCAGAATCGACACCAATGTCTTCCCATTCCCATTCAAACTTTTTAAAAAATTCTCCATATGAAGCGCCTGTTTCATACGTAAGAACTTCTTTATGATTTAAATAATATATATTCACTCCAGCCCGTCAAAATTGAGTATTCACGACTTGTAACAATTTTATGACCACGATTGATTAATTTCTGATTAAAACCAAAGTTATGGCGCACGAGGCCGACATCTGGTTGACCTTTGTTTCACGTAAGTAAAGCAAGACCGGTCGTCGTCTGAACCTAGATGGGTGACCAGATATGATACTATAATAGTAAGTAGTAGTAGTAAGTAGTGCCGGGTAAGACATGGTAAACCGTTGGTTTCGCACTGCCCATATCTATTGCTGGTAGTGGTTCCAAATCTCTGAAACTTCTGGCTGTTTGGTTGTTAGTAAACTTTTTTACCCTGTTTTGTAATACATTAAAGTTTAGATAGTTTGCAAGTTTTGGTTAGATAAAGATTTGTTAAAAATAATATCCATGCTGAAATAGATCTCCAAAATAGGTTTGATTGACAAAATTGACAAAATACTTTTTAGACACACAAATGTAGAGCGCGCGAAATGTTCTTTAGTTAAAAATAAAAGATGGAAATCACAGAAAAATAAAGGAGGATTAAAGAAATAATTCGTCACAAGGTAGTGAAGGCGTCGTTATATGGATTTGACAGGTTATTTTGAATATTTTCTATTGATCATCGATGATGGGATTGTGACATGTTGGCAGATGTCATCCCCTACTAAAATAAATTAGCAAGGTATCTATTCCGAGCGAAGCAAGGAGGTCCGAAATCTTTGGTGCGAATAACATTTTCATCTCATAACCTGTCCTCTGTACATAAACTTACTAATCTGGGAACCTGTCTTGAAAATTAAACTTTCTTTTATGTAGGAGTTAAATTTATTACGAAAACGGCACATTTAAGGGAATGTCGTAATAAGTACTACGAGACCGTAAACAAAGACATTTTATTTTTTTGGGATTGATTTTAAATAAAAATATTTTCACCTATTATATGTAAAAAAAAATAATCGCCACATGTTTGACATGAGAACGGCTCGACCAATTTGGCTGATTGTTTATGGAATAAAACATTAGATTTTGTTTCGAAAATTTACTATATTATCGGCAAAACTGAAAGTGCTCTTTTCTATGGGGATTTGTAAGATCTCAAACTTAAAGCTCCCCGTGCTAAGCCGGGACAGGCCGCTAGTTTTGAATATTTAAATATAAAATTTATAGCTAAAAAGAATTATACTTTTCATGTTACGAATTATAGTATTTATAATTTTTTTTCGCCTAATCGTAGCGGTCACGTAGTACACTCAACAGTACGTCAGTAGAAACACTTTTGGACCTTATAGCGTGGTAATAGAGTTGAAAAAGTTTCTACCGACGAGCGGTTGACCGTACATTATACACGTAAATGATAATCTATGCAACATTAATTTATGTTATAACCTAAAATAAATTGAAATCCCAGACTTTTCTTTAACGAAGTAGAGAAAAATATTAGCTTTTTACAAAACAATGCTTAATTTATATAATTTATTGTGATTCACCTTTTGACAATTTTATTAAAAATTTTAAAATTACTAAAGTCACTAGGTGTTATTCAAGAATTGGGCCCTTGCCTTGAGTTCACCTTTGCACCTCGGACTTTGACTCGGACATTCGTCTCTTTAGACTTTAGTGTAACTTTATAAACAAACATATTTGTGATAAGCAACGTACACACGACCGCACATCAGTAGAAACACTTTTGGACCTTATGGCGTGGTAATAGAGTTGAAAAAGTTTCTACCGACAAGCGGTTGACCGTACAAGCAAGTGAGACGGATAAAGTTCAGGACGACGATTCTGAGCCGATAGCGATAAAAAGATATTAAAAAAAATACCGACTTCAAGAGTAAAAGGGTGAGTTAAAGTTTTGCGGTCCTAAAAACTTACTGTATTGATTCTCAAAATATTATCGGTATATCGGACCCTCAGCGCGCAAGTCTGACTCGCACTTGGCCGGTCAAGTGTGAGTCAGACTAGCGCACCGAGGGTTCCGTACCAGTAAGGTAAAAATACCGTCTTAATTATGGACGCTCAGTCACGCAAAAGTGTATTAATTCGAAAGTCCAACATGCACTTGACCAGTTTTTGACTTTCATGTTTGGCCCAAGCAGTCAGTTTATAAGATTTTGAAAAATGTAACGGCAAAAATAGGCAGGTACTCACAACAGATCTCTTCTAAAAGTCTTCTTCCATATGTAAACCCACTGATACCGGTCTCCCGTCATAAGATACGCCGCCAGCATCCCAACAGCTCCAACGAGCAAGGTAGACTCTCTTGTGAACCATCCTAAGACAGCGCAGGTCACTCCGATTGTAGTCAAAATGACGCATTTTCTATTCTCCGCTTCTTCAAATCTGGCTTCTGCTTTTCCTGTCATCCTGGTACTTTTGATCAGGTCTGGTGCATAGCTTTTAAGACCTGCAATATAGATTACTCTTAGTACATCTCTTCAAACCTCTTCGATAACTTTTCTTCTTCTAAGAATTCGCTTTTTTTTGCTTCTTACAAATTTATACAGTTTATGAAATGTTTGATCCTATACTTGAACAACTTACCTCAAGAAACATAGGTTGAAATTTTTTTTTTTATTTGGCTTCCACTTTTCGCCTATGTTTTTTGGGGAAAGTTGTTCAGTTTCATGTTCTAAGTACCATACTCAAGTATGATCAGACATTTCATATTCACGGTGTATACTGGATCAGCTCAATCAATAGTATGAAGAACCAAAAATGATTTTTTGGTTATTATGAGGAGTTTTAGCAATCATTTAGTCCGAACTCCACAAGAACGAACTCGTGGGCATAGCTAATACAACGTGTTAACGGAATAAGCGAAACTGAGAAAATAGTTTGCTTAGAATCGAGAGTAGAATCAATTTCACGGGTTTTTATTAGGGGTAATTTTTTTAAATTTGTATTATTTAAATTTTAGCCGCTTCTATTCGAAATATTTCTGTGCATACGTGCGCTGGAGACCGGTGCCGCGAGGATCATGTGCGGTGAGGAGGGGAGGGAAGCGTGCGCGGAATGCGAGGACTAGAACGACGATGAAACTAGAACTATGGTGAAACTTTAAAATAACAATATCTAGAAAAAAAAATCTAGATTTTTTTACGGGAATGGATTTATTTTAATAAAAATCAGTTGGGGTGTATGAGGGTTTCGCTTATTCCATTAACACGTTGTATAGTTTACCCATTACTAGCAGCACAAACTGATTCCGAAAGTGATTGAGGTAAAAATTGTACAGTCAAGAGCACGACAAGCTTGATACGTTGAACTTTATTTCGCCCTAATTTCAATTAATATGTGCTAAAGTCACACTGGTTGTGTCAATCTTAATGTATCCCTGACTGTACAAAGTCAAATATATCATGTTCCTAACGGTCTTAACTCTATATCAATCATATTTATACCAACAGCAAAGCACATATCATTTATAATCTAACCGATTACTTAATAAAAGAACATAATTATCACACGAGATTATGATTCGCATTTTATCATTAAAAACAATAATAGGTCAGGTTATTACATTGTTTTTGTGAAAGTGAATGTATGAGCGATTTTCTTCCCTTTTTAGGGTTCCGTACCCACATAATGCCAGTCATAACATCCCATGAAACGGACAGAGAGCTCTCTCCAGAACTCTAGCTACAATTAGTGGCACTTTATAAGGGATTTACCACAGTCACCACGCTTGAAAGCGTTGCGGCTGGCGACCGCTGTTGTTGGTGACCGCAGTATGTATGATGGTACGATACACAGAAAGATGCTGCTGCCCATCCTCATGTTCATAAGCCATTAGTCGCCTCTTACGACACCTCACGGGTAGAGATCGGTCGGTACTATTTTATGCCGGCACATCACGGCCGACATCACAGAGCTCTGAAGCGCATGCGTCTGGCTCAGGACCTTTATTACTCAACCCAAAGAAATTTGAAAGCAAGGAGGTTTTTGTTCTGAGACTAAACCTATGTCGTCGTCCGGCATTCAAAGAGCAAATCAGTTAACAGTAATAGTTAAGCGGTTTAATTTTTCCATGGTTTATTATGGAGGATATCGTGAGAAATAAAAGTTAGTTAGGACAGATGAATGACCCTAACAAACAATATTTTTGTTTTAGTTCGAGGCCAGGGTCAGAGGGTAGGGTCGTTCATCCGTTTATTTACTACTTTACGTCGGTAGACACGATGTTTTAATTTTAAACTCAATTTCTATTTAAATACTTATTTGATTTATAACCGACATTTTACAATACAATACAATACAATACAATACAATACAATACAATACAATACAATAAAATACAATACAATGCAATGCAATGCAATGCAATACAATACAATACAATACAATACAATACAATACAATACAATACAATACAATACAATACAATACAATACAATACAATACAATACAATACAATACAATGCAATACAATACAATACAATACAATACAATACAATACAATACAATACAATACAATACAATACAATACAATACAATACAATACAATACAATACAATACAATACAATACAATACAATACAACACAATACAATACAATACTCTTTACAGCCTCTCTAATAGGCAATTATGGCTTTATTTATTTTAGAATACAATATATTGGGTCCTCATCCTCACCTATAAAAAAAACCGGTCAAGTGCGAGTCGGACTCGCGCGCCGAGGGTTCCGATATACCTATAGTATTTTTGGAAGCAATAAAGTCCATTTTCAGGACCGCAAAACTAAATTTGTTTGTAAAGGTTTTTTGCAGATTTCTGAAAAACTGTGCAACTTAGAAAGATCGTTTTATTTTTGCTGTAAAGTTTACATAAACTTCTGTCAACTGTAATTAATTCAGATTTTCCCTTACTCAAACTTCGGAGATAAGGGGGGGGGAATGGTATTTTTTTTGACATTTTTCATCATAACTTGAAAACTAAGAAACTTAAAAAAATACAAAAATATATTTTAAAATGTACAAGTAAAGCCCTTTCATATGATACCCCACTCGACCTAGTAGCGACAATTTGAAATTTGGCCCCCCCTATTTTGGCCCCCTTTACATTAATAATCATACTTTTTTCAAAAAATTTTCATGTGCAATTAAGTTGGGCAACTATATTCTAAAACTATTCCAAATTTCAGCTCGATAGCGTAAGTAGTTGCTGAGATATAGAGGTGTGACAGACAGACGGACAGACAGAGCGGCACCATAAGGGTTCCTTTTTTTACCATTTTGGTATCGGAACCCTAACTAGCAAAATTTTCTTGCAGATTATTGAGATCATAATTTCTATATTTGAAAGTTGCTTTCAAGCGTACTTATAAATCCACGCACTAAATATTGTTTTCACAAATTACTTTTAGTGATACGAGTAAGACCGCCTTTTGCCCACTTATTGTAAAACCGTAGTTTTTAATTTTCGTTCCTTAATGTGTGCAATAAAGAGTTATTCATTCATTCATTGGTTTCGTTTTTAGTTCGTAATAAAAATATATATAATATATTTTTTATAATAACAGATCATATTTTTTGGAAAATAAAATGAAAGCTGCTGTAGGTAAGCTTAATGTCTTCCCGTCCATACTTAAAAAAATATTAAATTTGGATTTTTAAAATAGTGTTTCCAGCAACTTTTAAAAATTCCACTGGATGGCGCTCCTGATAACTATAAGGAAATCGGAAAATACAAACACTGATACGGAACTGTCTCCCAGTATGAAAACGATTAAGTCGGTTTGATTGCTGCTGTCAAATGTCTGTAATATACTAGCTGGTGCCAGCGACTTCGTCTGCGCAGGTTTATAAATTGTAGCGTGTGTGTTATTCTGATGTATAAGCTATATTATTGTAAAGTTTCATTAAAACCCATCCAGTAGTTTTGACGTGAAAGAGTAACAAACATACATCCATACATGTTTACAAACTTTCGCATATATAATATTAGTAGGATTCACTACACTGCAGAATGCTGTGTAGCGTCTTTCCATTCTATACAAGGCCAGAACGCAAGGGTATAAAACTAATCACGTATAGATTGGAAATAACGTTTTTACTATGTTCTTCCAATCCATACAAGAGCAGTACGCAAATACTCGCGTATACTTCGTAATAACGTAGAAGGATATCTCGTTCCATAATGTACAGCGCCAGTACGCATACGGACTAATGGTGTATGTATTGGAATAAGCGCGCTAAACTCTAGATTACAATTTGTACGCGAGCAGTTGCATGCTCGCCATTTTGAGTTAATGACCTCTCTTTCTATTTGTTGGTAATTCATATCGGCGTATCTATTTTAAACATTGAATCATCTTTATCTGAAAATACGGCAAACAACATTCAAGTTTCCGATGTTCATGGAGACATGGCAACATCAGAAGAGTCCCCAACCAATTTATTATGCATCAATGATGATAATCCCATTTTTTCTATAACTTATAATGAAGCAGTGACTGAAAGAAAATTTTAACAAAATCACATCTATTTTAGAAGCACATCCATCGTCATCAAATAGCCATTCATATTTTCAATAATTCTCTAAAACATGTCACTACAGACCAACAGGCCCAAAATTTTATTATTAACAACAATAAAAAAGCCGAAATCTGTACCAAGACGAACCATAAAGAACAAGGGAACACAAAATAGAATACAAGCAGGCCGACCTTCAACTTCAGCACCCACCCTATTAAAATATATAAAACCGGCCAAGTGCGAGTTGGACTCGCGCACTCATAATTGTATTAGTTGAAATTTCAGTAAGTTACTGTGCTAAAGTTTTTGTGTCCGACACGCGCTTGACCAGATTTTCTTATTTGTTGTTATTTTATAGTTTAGTACCTGGGCGACCAAGCTTCGCTCTATAATAGCTGCCTCAACATCAAAATATCATCGGGTGAGCAAGCTATGCTACTCGCTAACAGATGGCGCTGTAGGTTTCTGTCTAAAACGCGGTATTTTTTTAAATGCCTAAAAACACGGGCAAAATATGGACAAAACATTTCCCAGACATGAGACCTAGCTAGATCGATTTTCGTCCCCAAAAACCTCCGGATACTAAATTTCATCAAAATCGTTAGAGCCCTTTTCGAGAAACCGATTACAAATACATATATATACAAATATTGCTCGTTTAATAGTATAGGATGCACTATAAACATAACAAATATTCACGTTTGTAAGTTTTCCCGTACAGGTCTTTAGTATGGGAGCCCATTTTATTTTTTACTTTTTAGTATTTGTTGTAGCGACAACAGATATACACAATTTGTAAAATTTCAAATTTCTACCTATTGCAGTTCATCAGATACAGCCCGCTGACAGACAGACAGACATCGGAGGCATATCAATAGGGTCCCGTTTTTCACCCTTTGGGTACCGAACCCTAAAAAAAGAAACATGACCTAGTATAATATTAATAATGAAAAGTACTTTTTTAATAAAAATAATTAAGATTATAAGTCATTTTTATGTATTTAATCCTACCTTATAAATTTCAAATATAATTATATATTTTACTAAATAAAAAAAAAGACGGCGAGTGCCAGAAACGAATTATGCGCCGTTTTATGTAATGCCGCGGCGCCACTATGTAAAATGACAAATAAAAAAATTCTCAGCATTTTGTAGAATGCCAAACCAAAATATAAAAACCGAATTATACAATTTTCCTGCGACATATGCATTGCAGAAACAATTTAATAACAGCGTTACAATATACACGCGAGCAATTTCCTATGGTTGCGTTCTGGCGTTGTATAGAATGGAAAGACGCCGCGAGCATCCACGATACAAACTATACACGATCAGTACGCAAAATTCGTGTATGTATTGTAATAACAGATTTAAAAACAGCATTACAATATATACGCGAGCAGTTTCCTATGGTTGCGTTCTGGCCTTGTATAGAATGGAAATACGCTGCTGGCGTACTGTTGATTTCGTCAAAAGGTTGTCTGGAAGAGATCACTCTTAGTGATAAGACCGCCTTTTGCTCACATTTTATAACTCGTTTTTTGTAAATGTTACTTTATTAGTGTGCAATAAAGTGTCATTCATTCATTCATTCAATATTTTCCACTAAAAATGTTTCATTTATTTTAACAATCCTAAAAAAAAGAAATTCCCAACAGTGATCAGCGGATTACAAAATAAAGGAAAATTCATGTAATTAATGGTGGTAACACACTGGAACTGCCTAAAAACAACTAGGTAGCTACATACGTTCTGCGAAGGTGCTCTACGTAATGAAACAGCAAAATCACTTAATTTGAATATTGGCAATTTAATGTCTTGGTCATTGCGTATATTACCATTTATAATCACTGCAGAAGTTCAAACTAAACCAGCTGGAAATTGCTAAGTGGTAATAAGTGCGGGAATCATATTATTAGCGCATATCTTACATCGGCCGTGTGGTGCCGACGACGCGGCTATAAGTGTTACCCCTTGTCTCATCCAATGGGTTTCGTAAAGGCGACAATGGAATTTTATCTGGAGAATAGGCAACAACATCCATAAATGTGACTAAAAATCTTTTAATTTAACCATATAATTTTATTGTCATTTTATTTTATTTATTGTCTGCCTACCTAGGACATTTGACGAGGAGGGCACTTTTACATAGGTACTAACTACTAAATAAGTTGCCCAAAAACTTAATAATTAAGTTATCACTAAGACACCAAAATTATAAACGTTCTTTAAAACATCACATCAAGGTAGGTCAAAAGAGACGTGCCTCCAGATCGTTTTCCTAATTTGTCATCTACATCTTACCATGGACTTCCTGTCGTACCTACTTATAAGGTTAATATGTATTTAGGTTTAAGTTGACATTTAAATTAAATGCGTAATGAGTGGGAGACAACTCACTCGCACATAATCTTATACTAGGTTATTTTTTTGGACCTGATTTCCTTTTGCGCACGCAACAACTTTTGCTCTACGACTTTGCTAACAACGCACAAAAAATTTTCGACTCTCCATACTAAAGTCATTATCACGAGACCGACCCATTTTGTATCATCATCATCATCATCATCATCATATCAGCCGAAAGACGTCCACTGCTGGACATAGGCCTCCCCTAAAGAACTCCATGACGACCGGTCCTGCGCTGCTCGCATCCAGCGGCTTCCCGCGACCTTGACCAGATCGTCGGTCCACCTTGTGGGGGGCCTGCCAACGCTTCGTCTTCCGGTACGTGGTCGCCACTCTAGAACCCTCACGCCCCATCGGCCATCGGTTCTTCTTGCGATGTGCCCTGCCCACTGCCACTTCAGTTTAGCGATTCTCAGGGCTATGTCAGTTACTTTAGTTCTTCTGCGGATCTCCTCATTCCTGATTCGATCGCGCAGAGAGACTCCGAGCATAGCCCTTTCCATCGCCCTTTGGGTGACTTTGAGCTTTCTGATAAGGCCCATCGTGAGCGGCCACGTCTCGGTGCCATATGTCATCACTGGCAACACACACTGGTCAAAGACTTTCGTCTTGAGACACTGCGGTATTTTGGACGTGAAGATATTGCGGAGCTTCCCGAACGCTGCCCATCCGAGTCGGATTCGACGAGTAACCTCTTTCTCTAAGTTGGATTTACCCAGCTGGACTGTTTGTCCCAGGTATACGTACTCATCAACAACTTCGAGCGTAGAGTCTCCAACTTTGAGTGGAGTGGGTACAACAAGGGCGTTAGACATAATTTTCGTCTTATCGATGTTCATTTTACCCACTTGTTGTGAAACTCTACTGAGGTTATTGAGCATCGTGCCGAGATCTTCCAGGGTCTCAGCCATTACGACAATATCGTCGGCAAATCGAAGGTGGGTCATGTACTCGCCATTGATGTTGATGCCAAGTCCTTTCCAGTCCAGGAGTTTGAAGACATCTTCCAATGCAGCGGTGAACAGTTTAGGAGATATGACGTCTCCCTGTCTCTCTCCTCGCTGCAATTGGATAGGCTTCGAGTCCTGGTCCTGAAGACGAACTGACATAGTGGCGTTTTTGTACAGGTCCTTCAACACTTCAATGTACCGATAGTCGACTTGGCACCTCTGGAGAGATCGTAGCACGGCCCACGTCTCGATCGAATCGAAGGCCTTCTCATAGTCCACAAACGCTAGGCAAAGTGGCTGGTTATACTCTTCGGTCTTCTGTATAACTTGCCGTAGCGTATGTATGTGGTCTATGGTACTGAAGCCTTTACGAAAACCGGCTTGTTCGGGAGGCTGGAAGTCGTCGAGCCTGCGCGCGAGACGGTTCGTAATGACTCTCGAGAACAGCTTATAGATATGGCTCAGAAGTGAGATGGGTCTGTAATTCTTCAGCAGGGTCTTATCACCCTTTTTGAAGAAGAGTACCACCACACTTCTGTGCCATGCCTGTGGCGTTTTCCCTTCGAGTATGACAGAATTAAACAGCTTCTGAAGAGCTTTAAGCACTGGCCTTCCGCCTGCTTTCAGAAGCTCAGCCGTAATTCCATCGTGCCCGGGTGCCTTGTTGTTTCTAAGCTGTCTGAGAGCCATTCTAATCTCGTACAAGCTGACGTCCGGGATATCTTCGGTATGGTGTCGGGTAAGTCTAGCTCTTGGATCGTTGGCCAGACTGCTAACGGGTGGGCCGGTTGATGTGTATAACTGCCCATAGAACTTCTCGACTTCCCTCAGTAGCTCAGGCTTGGACGATACGGTTCTGCCATCCTCGGTCTTCAGCCTCGTCAACTGGCTCTGTCCAATAGACAAATCTCTTGCGAACACTTTGGAGCCTTTGTTCCGCTCAATCGCTTCTTTAATATGGTTAGTATTAAATAGCCGAAGGTCGCGAGTCAGAGACTTAGAGATCTGTTTATTGAGCCGCCGATATTGAGAAGCATCTTCCGGAGACTGCAGAACCATTTCGCGTCTTTCTTCCATTAGCTTGAGGGTATGGTCAGAGATCTTTTTGGTTCTTTTAGTACGGTGGGGTCTAAAGTACTTTGACCCAATTGTATGGACAGTTTCCACGAACCCGTTATTGTAGTCGTCCACATCTACGCATTCACCAAGGCATTCAAAGCGGTTTTGCAGTTCGAGCTGAAAGCCGTCGGGGTTTTGGATATTGGTGGGTACTGGTCGGAGCGTAGACTTCATCAGTCGAGTTCTTTCCAGCTTTACGTTGATATTCAATGTGCCTCTTACCAACCGGTGATCGCTTCCGGTTTTAACCGCATTGATCACAGAGACATCATTGAATATTTGCTTCTTCGTCGACATGATAAAGTCAATCTCATTTTTTGTAGCACCATCGGGACTGATCCAGGTCCATTTTCGGTTTTCCGACTTTTTGAAGAAGGAATTCATCATAAAGAGTCCTTCTTTCTCCAAAAAGTCGGCTAACATGTGGCCTCTGGAATTCCGATATCCAACACCAAATTGCCCCACCCTCAGCTCATCATCGCCTCGCTTGCCTAATTTCGCGTTGAAGTCCCCCATGACAACGGTATAGTGGGTCTTAGGCGTATGTATGGCTTTAGATATATCCTCATACATAGCCTCGACTTCATCATCAGAGTGTGTCGATGTGGGAGCGTATACCTGTATGACTTTCAGCGAATACCTTTTGGTGATTCTGAGTATAAGGTACGCTACCCGCGACGACACACTCTCGATCATGACCACGTTGTTCACGAGAGACTTGTGGACCATAAACCCGACACCTCCCTGGGACAGTTGGTCGCCCTCCCGGAAATAGAGCAAGTTACCTGATTTTAGGATTATCGAGTCCTCCCCCTCTCTTCGGACTTCAGATAGACCTAAGATGTCCCAGTGTAACCTGCTCAATTCTTCTTCGAGTTCTGCAACCTTCTCGTCGGTCCGCAATGTGCGCGTGTTATAAGTTGCCAGGGCCAGAGGTCGTCGTTGTTGGTAGCTCGACATCTGCCGGGGATTCTTCGCACCCCCTGCCCCACCGTTACCATGGCCGCTACCGGAGCCAGGAATAGCGGGGCCGCCGGGGACTAGGGGCCGGAGCTTATTGTTGTGATTCATCGATTCTTAGGGGGTTTTACCATAGTCGCCACGCTTGGCAGACGGGTTGGCGCCCGCAGTAAGATGAAATAATACACAGAAGGACGCTGCTGCCCATCCTCTGGATTTCAATTCCCTTAGTCGCCTCTTACGACACCCACGGGAAGAGATGGGTCGGTACTATTCTTTTTTAGGCCGGCACCGCACAGCGCAACCCATTTTGTATGGGAAGTTGAAAATTTTTCGTGCGTTGTTAGCAAAGTCGTAGAACAAAAGTTGTTGCTTTTGACCTCAACAATAAGTGGGCAAAAGGAAGTCAGGTCCAAAAAAAATAACCATGTATATTAAACTTAAAGATTGAGCGAGGAAGAAATTTAATATTTTTTAATAGTTTTTTTGAAATAAATAGACTAAATATTATTTTATTTTTTTACCCACTGACCTCCGAGCTAGATAGAGGGCAAACCAGACCAGACTTTAGGATTTGCCAGGTCAGTGGCGAACCTGGCTGTCAGAAATATCCAGATGCAACAGGTGAATTCTGTTTCTTCCTAATATAAATAAGTATTATTTCCTCTCTTTTATAGTAACACTATGATATATAAGTATTAAGTTTATTTATTTTATTAATGTTTGTGTATTATGATGTAAATTATTTTAGTATTTTATGTACATAGTGTACTTATTTTTAAGTAGGATTATTATAAGTAGCCACCAAACCGCGTCGCATTCTCCACCCTACGCCCATTTCAACACCCAAAGGTTGCCTGGTAGAGATTGCTACCGTAGCAATAAGGCCGCCTTTTGTACTACTCTGTTCTTTTTCTTTATATTTCTGTAACTTTTTCTTGGTGTGCAAAAAGTATATTTGTATTTGTAAATTTCCACCAGTGCTGTACGAGGGAGCTACGCTATGAGCTAGAAAATCACAACTAATACAATTGCTCCATTTGATATTTGAATTTTCCCAGCTCACAATACCCCTCGCACAGCACTGGTAGAAAAGCAGCATAATGGGCCTGTGATTTGGCTTATATACTATCAGTGACAGTAACATGCCCTTTAAAGCAAGAAAAACTCTGGAATTTCACCACAGCGGTCACCTATCCAGGTTTTGGCCTCGGCATTCTTTCGTAATAGAAAAGAAAAGCTACTTCCACTCAGCCACGAAATGCTTCAATTACTACACAAGTATTTACATTATGAACAAGTACAAAAAAACAAAACAAGTCCATCGACTTTACTACCCACTACTCAATCAAAATAAAAACATCCATTACATAAACTAGCAATAAAAAACTACAAACATCATAAAGAAATGAGCTTACCTCAGTTTCAGACACTAGTGTAACCAAAACACATAACAGTTTAAAAAAAATCTATATATTTATATGTACCTATTATATTTTACTAGTTTATGTTTTACACTATAACACATTCACTATGCGAGGAGTACTAGTCGCGGAATGAATGAAGGCAGGACTGGTTGTTATTACTGGCGGGAATAGTGACGTTAAACAGTTATTAACAGCATAGCTGTTATTTATAACAGGTATGCCATGTTATGTTTTATAATAGGGCATGTTTGTATCCTTCTCTTGTAAAATTGTCTCAAAATTTTCGGATAATAAATGTTCCTTGTTTGTTTTTATTTAAATGCATAATAATACATAAATCAAGATTATTTTGAATATTATAATTAAGTTGTCAACGTTTATCATATTATAGTGCATCAGGCTTGACCTAAAATGGGGTCCACGTGTAAGTAAATGTATTGGATGTTATTTTATTAGGAAATTTTCGCAATAAAAATACATTTCTTTAGCCTTAATTCCAATAATAATCTTAACTTTCTCCTCTTGACTAATAAATCATGATTATACGTCTCTGCTCTGAGCCTTAAAATAATGAAAATAACAGTCAAACAGTGTAAAAAAAGTGGAATTTAATTATGACTATCATCGACGGTTCCAAAAATACTAGCTACCGATAACAGGTATTTTTGTTCACTTCACTATACCACATGCGCTCCCACACTGTCACAGATATTACAGGCCAATGGCACCGGCGCTTGCTCTTACGCTCGCAAAACATGCTTATCTCCTTACAAATAAGGTTTATTTCTGTTTAAATATTTACTACTTATATCAGTCAGAGTTCGAATGGCATTCATAATCTTTCTCTACACGAGATAAAGTTTGTTTTGTCTTCGTTTACATCGCATGGGTTCGTTTACGTTTTAATCAACGTGTGACAAAAATGTTCTTATTGAATAAGTTTTTTTGAAGTGATAACTTCTTTAGCGGCGCTTGGCTCTTTTTTAGATGGGTAAAAAATGTTAAACTCGCATTAGATGTCGCGTCAGATGTGGCGTCAGATGTCGCGTCAGATCTCGCGTCAGATCCGTAGCCCAAGGAGGTTTTAACCCACGCTACGGCGAAGCGTAGTAAAACCTCCTTGCCGTAGCCTGATCGAAAAAGCGTCAACTGTCAACCGTATTGTTATTATAATACGGGTTTTTATTCAGTGAAAACCACGGACATCAAAGAAGTACGCGAGCAATGGCGCGATTGACCCTTACAAAAAGCATAATATTCAAAAATGCAAGTTTTCACTTGTGCCGGCACTCCCGGAGTGCAACCCGTCCCATTTTTTTTTTCATGTAGGCATTTGGGCAATGTGCTTTACCTACTGTCTTATTCGTGTCAAGCTACGCCACTAATAAGACAGTGGGTGCTGTGGGCGGTTGTGACTTTTATAGATTCTGGTTATATGAACTCGAGAACACAGACGCAGGCAGAAAATTCCACTCTATAGCTGTGCGCATTATAAAAGATGTTTTAAACCGTTTTGTGCGAATGTGCGGAATATCAACCAAGTATGGGTGATATCCTGCAGTGCGTCTGGACTCCCGATGGTAGAAGGGAGATGGTGGAATAAGCTCGTGGAGCTCTTGAGCACACTCTCCGAAGTACAATCTGTAGAAGACCGACAGACATGCAACTTTGCGACGGTGGGCCAGACCATAGGGCCAGACTGTGAAACTTGGTTCAGAAAAATTCAAATGCACATAATTTTCTTTAAAAAAATGTAAATTGATATTCAGTATATATAAAGTGGTGCTCAATTGTCAATTTTCATGTAATATGATTTACCTTTTTACAGACAATCAGAAAAAAGAGAGAAAAGAGACAGAAACAAACAGTTCATTAATTTCTTTCTCTATAAAATTATATATCTTACTTACCTTACCTATGCTTCCTGGGAAAAGTTGTATAGTTTTATGGTCTGAGCACGGAATTATAGTGGGTCTGAGTAACATACAAAATTAAGTGCTATAAACCCTGTTTCAAGTAGGTAGGTACATTCACTGTGCAATACTGTGCATGCATTAGTGTTCGTATATACAGTTTTAAGTCGTTCTTGTAGGCAACGAAGCACATAAATTTCGCAGGCAGATTTTATTTGACAGTATGATAAAGAATCATGAATTAAATGTAAATTCAAAATATCCAAAAAAAGTTTACAAAATGTTTTTTTCATAAATTTTTTGTATTCAAAAATTAAAAGTACCTACCGATTTTATTTTTGGATTTTTTATAGAAGGTTTGTCTCATGTAGTGTAATATCCCAGCAAAGTTTCATCAACTGAGGATTTAATGCGGGGGGTCTTCATACAACGATCCGCTTCGTTGCCTAGACTACATGCGGGCGGAGCTTTGTCTATAATTTCATCTATTGAGGGCTCCCGCACACGACCGAGAATCGGTGGGCGATTATCGGCCAGGACAAGGAAGGAAGATCCAGGTGATAACACGTCAGAGCGGGATGCCGACAAAAAATCGGTCACCGATTCTCGGTCGTGTGCGGGATCCCTAAATCCCTAGATGCAACGTCATAGTGGGGCGAAATCATGAGGCCAGGAAATGCCCATTATAACGTGCGTACAAAGTCAGGGGCAGAAGCCATTAATGACAGTTCGTTCAAATTTACTCCTTCTTGAATGCTTCTTTTATTTCCTTGAATACGTCCAGGTGGTTATTACAGTTATAGACTGTTGGGCGCTTTTAAGAAACGCGCCCATTAAAAGCTAAAAGTCCATCCAGTTTTTTTTAATTTTCTGACGAAGTCGCGAAATTTGCTTCTTATTGCGCAAAAACTTCCTGAAGATGGTGTAGAAGGGAATCTGACAGTTTTCTCTGTAATAAGTATTTACAAAGGGATTCCGTAATTCCTTGTAAGTATTTTTACTAGTCAGTACAGTAGTATGGACACGAGGAACAACCCGTTTGAAAATTTAATGGTAATACAATAGCAAAAAGTGACAGCCCTGACATGGCACCACTGACCTCTATATATACAATATAGAGGTCAGTGTATGGCACCCATTTGATGTTCCAACACTCGTATAAACTTTGGCGCGAGTCTTTCTGCTCCTTAGGTCCTCCTCCAGCTGACCAGCCAGGTTCTCCATCTGGACTCTTTGATTGACATCAAGCTTTTCGAACCTATCAAGAAAAGTTAAGATATAGATATTTTAAATTACTTATTAATTATTAGAATGAATGAATGAATGAATAACCGTTTATTATGGATGCAGTACTTACACTACTAACACTTTCTTATACGTATATATGTATTACAATAAATATTGAATAAAAAAGATAAACTTTTATTTGTGTACCACACCCATAGTAGGCCCTAACTCAGCATTATGCTAAGACCCGACTGACGAACCTTAGCGCTGTTTTTCAGTTAGACTAAAGTACGTGATATACTTTCCAAATTATACCGCGTATTTTTGCAATGAATTGCTGGATAGAGCTCCCCGTCCAGCAATGGAAGTTTTATGGATTGTAACAATAAGTAAGCTTACTCTTTTTTTAATGTTTCCATTATTTCCTTTAATGCGTCCAGCCAGGTTGTTTTTGGCTACAGCTGTAGACTGTTGGGCGAATGAAATACTCCACTTTTTTTGCAGCAAATCTTCCGAAAGGTGGTGTAGAAGAGAATCTGACAGTTTTTTACTGGAATAGGTATTTACAAAGGGACTCCATGATTCCTGAGTCTGTTAGTAAAAAGTGATAGCCTTGGCACCAATTTCATGTTCCATCACTTGTATAAGCTTCATTAAGTAAAGCCACCAAAAGGTGTCAGACGCATATATAAATATGTTTATATAGTACTAGCTGGTGCTGGTAAAAAGCGCTCCCGTACCAGCTGATAAGTTTTTAAGGAAGTAATTTCTTTTTTCGTATTTCGACCTGTATCCCTCGGAGTAACTTTTTCGTTCAGTTTCTTGGTCTGAGTAATATGCTAAAATTAAATTCACTTTTGAAAATTTATATTTAACAATTGATGAATTCATACGAGTAACAATCAACATTCAAAAGTCATAAAATATGTCTTTTTGCATAGCGCTGTAGATAGAATCCCTCAGGAAATTCAAATGTTTGCGCTTAACTCCCGAGACCAACTTCTGCTGAAGCTTAACCAGGTCTTCCTCCAGCAGACCAGCCAGATTCTCCGTCTGGATTCTTTGATTGGCCTCAAGCTTTTTGAAAATGTCACGAAAAGTTAAGATATAGGTATTTAAGATTACTAATTATTAGATAAAAGTACGTATACTTTACATACTTTTCAAATTATACCAAGCATTTTTGCAGTGTATTGCTTGAAAGCTCCCCGTCCAGCAGTCGAAGTTTTATAGAATGTAACAATGAGTAAGCTTACTCTTTTTTTAATGTTTCCATTATTTCCTTTAATGCGTTCAGGTGGTTATTGACTGCAGCTGTAGACTGTTGGGCATAATATGATATACTCCAACTTTTTTTCCGACAAAGTCGCATTTTTTGCTTCTTGTTGCGCCTAAACTTCCGAAAGGTGGTGTAGAAGGGAATCTGACAGTTTTTTATTGGAATAGGTATTTACAAAGGGATTCCATGATTCCTGAGTCCGTACTACTGTATAAGTGGATGGTTATAGAATAGTAAAAAGTGATAGCCCTGGCACCCATTTGATGTTCCATCACTCGTATAAACTTTGGCGCGAGTCGTTCTGCTCCTTAGCTATAATAACCAGGTCCTCCTCCAGCAGACCAGCTAGATTTTCCGTCTGCACTCTTTGATTGGCATCAAGCTTGTTGAACCTGTCAAGTTAAGACAAGAAATAAGTATTATAGATTAATATTTTTTAGACTAAAGTACGTTTTATACTTTCCAAATTATACCGCGCATATTTGCAGTGAATTGCTGTCCGGAGCTCCCCGTCCAGCAGTGGACGTTTGATGAAATTTAACACTGAGTAAACTTACTCTTTCTTGAATGCTTCCATTATTTCCTTTTATGCGTCCAGGTGGTTCTTGGCTGTAGCTGTAGACTGTTGGGCGCATTTAAGGAACGCGCCCACTAAACACTCCAGCTTTTTTTTCCGAAAATAGCGCGTAATTTTCTCTTTGTTGCGCCAAAACTTCCGAAACATGGTTGGTGTGGAAGGGAATCTGACAGTTTTTTTCTGGACAAGGTATTTACAAAGGGATTCCGTTATTCCATGTGTCTGCACTAGTCAGGACAGTAGTACAGATACGAGGAAAAACCCGTTTCAAGAGTAAATGGTAATATACTCTTAATAGTAAAAAGTGACGGCCCTGGCACCCATTTTATCTTCCATCACTTGTATAAACTTTTGGCGCGAGTTTTTCTGCTCCTTACCCAAATTAAGATATACCCGCCCAACAGTGGACGTTTTATGAAATGTAGCATTGAGAAAACTTACTCGTCCTTGAATGCTTCTATTATTTCTTTAAATGCGTCCAGGTGGTTCTTGGCTGCAGCTGGTGACTGTTGGGTGCATTTAGGTAAGGCGCCCAATAAATAATCCAGCTTTTTTCCCGAAAAAGTCGCGTAAATTGCTTCTTGTTGCGCCAAAATTTCCGAAAATGGTGTAGAAGGGAATCTGACCGCTTTTTTTTAAATTATTGAATGAATGAATTGGTATTTACAAAGGGATTCCGTGATTTCTTGTGTCCGTACTAGTCAGGACAGTAGTACGGACACGAGGTGGTAATAGCATAGAGAATAGTAAAAAGCGACAGGCCTGGCCGTGAAATTGATTCTACTCTCGATTCTGAACAAACTATTTTCTCAGTTTCGCTTATTCCGTTAACACGTTGTATATTTTAAACGGAGTGTCCATTCAGCGCTTACTGTACGTACGCAGTTTGCGGCGTTACGCCGGCGTTACGCTTGCGGATTCATTCAGTGAGCAGCTAAGTCGCCGCGAACTATGCTCCCGGTCGGCGGCTCAGTCAGCTCACTCACTACGCCGACGGAACGAATTGAGTGAGCGACCGATACGCCGCTCAGAGTGAGCGGCTCACTGTACGCCTAGTTGGGAGATGGCCTTAATATTACCAAAATTTATTCATAAGTTAGGTTATACATCATATTATCACAATAATTATTTAAATTAAATTATTTACGCCAGTAAAATTTGTGCAACTTTCTCACAATTTTATTAGAGGGTCACATATGGTGATAAAATAAAAACTAGATTACAGGTCAGTACGAAAACTTTATATCGGTAAATCATGGTAAAAAAAACTGGCCAAGAGCGAGTTGGACTCGCGCACCGAGGGTTCCATACCACCACATAATCATAATTGTATTAGTTGAAATTTCAGTAAGTTAATGTGCCAGATTTTTTGAGTCCGACACGCGCTTGACCAAATTTTATTATTTGTTGTTATTTTATAGCTTATGCACTATAAACATACCAATTTTCAAGTTTGTAAGTGTTTCCGTTTTTAAAATAGAATTAAAACAAAAATCGCCTCAACGACCATCCAACTTGACCCCTCTCATATATGCATGTTCTTGCAACGGGAGCTCACCACAATTGGTTACCATTAGTTGAGAGAAAAGTTGTAATATTTAATGATTTCAGACTTTTCCCATTATTTTTACTGTGAGACCTAGCTTCTTGCCAAATTTCATAATTTTAGGTCAACGGTAAGTACCCTGTAGGTTTTGCTTTTTTGCATAAATGTATGGAGATGAGGACATAAAATGCCATATCTTTTGATTGCGTCGTTGTAAAAAATTGAAATTTTCAGATCTTGTGTGGTTCATGGATGGATCCTAATATATGGTAATAATTTCAACCTTATAGCTTTATCCGTTCGTGAGAAAAAGGGTCTTGACAGACAGACAGACAGACGGACAACAAAGTGATCCTATAAGGGTTCCATTTTTAGGGTTCCGTACCTCAAAAGAAAAAAACGGAACCCTTATAGGATCACTTTGTTGTCCGTCTGTCTGTCTGTCTGTCTGTCTGTCTGTCTGTCTGTCTGTCTGTCAAGACCCTTTATCTCACGAACGGGTAAAGGTATCAGGTTGAAATTAATACCATATATTAGGATCCATGAACCACACAAGATCTGAAAATTTAAATTTTTTACAAAGACGCAATCAAAAGATATGGCATTTTATGTCCTCATCTCCATACATTTATTCAAAAATGAAAAACCTACAGGGTACTTCCCGTTGACCTAAAATTATGAAATTTGGCAAGAAGCTAGGTCACACAGTACAAATAATGGGAAAAGTCTGAAATCATTAAATATTACAACTTTTCTTACAACTAATGGTAACCAACTGTGGTGAGCTCCCGTTTCAAGAACATTCATATAAGAGAGGGGTCAAGTTGGATGGTTGCTGAGGCGATTTTTGTTTTAGTTCTATTTAAAAACGGGAATACTTACAAACTTGAAAATTGGTATGTTTATAGTGCATAAGCTATAAAATAACAACAAATAATAAAATTTGGTCAAGCGCGTGTCGGACTCAAAAAATCTAGCACATTAACTTACTGAAATTTCAACTGATACAATTATGTTTATGTGGTACTCGTAGTACGGAACCCTCAGTGCGCGAGTCCGACTCGCACTTGGCCGGTTTTTTTTCTTTTGAGTTACGGAATCCTAAAAATTAATTATACACTCCTTCGTTTGCTGTATCTAGCACCCAATCATATGGAAAGGAAACAAATTGATTGGAGGCGCAATCTCAAGTTCCATATAATCCCGTGATCCTGTGCATGAGAAAGAGCGAGCAGATTTAACAAACTCAACGCTACTTTTCAACTTTGTCTTCTTCTAACCAGCAGTAGTTGCACAGCATCCACCGGAAGACCTTTGGTTTCGGGCAAGCATACAGCTGAGTAGACGGCAGTGAAAAGACAAACCGCGGAGAAAAGATAGAAGATCGGGCCTAAGCCAATGAAAGCTACAAGAGGGTTGAAGATGAAGAGGATGATGAAGCTGCACAACCAACCGCATTGCATGATTAACATTGCCATCACGCTTTTGACCTGAAAATAAGTAAAGAGATGTTGCTTAATATCTTACCTCAAGTTACAAAAAGCGAATGTTACTTTATACTTTTTTTTTATGTTACAAGTGAGCAAACGAGCAGGTGGGCCACCTGATGGTAAGTGGTCACCACCGCCCATAGGACCCACTGTCTTATTAATGGCATATTTTGTCACTAATAAGACAGCAAAGCGAGTTGCTCACTTTGAGAACTAAGATGGTATCTCTCAAAAAAACAAAAAATAAAAAAAACACGTTATAATATAAAATACAAAATCCACGCGAGCGAAGCCGCGGGCAACAACTAGTTAAATAAATGAATCACTAATATGTAGACAGTTGAAAATTTTCACGGATTGTGTATTTCAGTTGCCACTATAACAACAAATATTTAAAACAAAAAATTATCTATATATATATATAAGAGGAAGGTGACTGACTGACTGACTGACTGACTGACTGACTGACATATCAACGCATAGCTCAAACCGCTGGGTCTAGAGATTCCAAATTTGGCATGTAGGTTCCTTATGAGGCCTAGGGGTGCACTAAGAAAGGGTTTTACAAAATTCCACCCCTAAGGGGGTAAAATAGGGGATAAAAGTTTGTATAAAAGTCCGTCAGTTTTGAAAATTCGACACCCTCAAGGGTGAAATGGGGGATGAAGTTGAAAATTCTTTATTTTTAAAGTAAAATCCACATAATTTATTATTTAGGCATTAATGATGTAATTCTATGCAACTTTCATCACTGTTATTGAAATTCCACCCCAAATTCAACCCCTAAAAAAGGGAAATGGGGTGAAAAAGTCTAAAAACCAATATGGGTATCGTTTGTATGGTTTATCGGGTCGCTGATTACGAAAACTACAACAATTTTAAAATAGAGGTAGAGGTAGAGAGATAGAGAGGTAGAGAGGTAGAGAGGTAGAGAGGTAGAGAGGTAGAGAGGTAGAGAGGTAGAGAGGTAGAGAGGTAGAGAATTAGGGAGGTTGAGAGGTAGAGAGGTAGAGAGGTAGAGAGGTAGAGAGGTAGAGAGGTAGAGAGGTAGAGAGGTAGAGAGGTAGAGAGGTAGAGAGGTAGAGAGGTAGAGAGGTAGAGAGGTAGAGAGGTAGAGAGGTAGAGAGGTAGAGAGGTAGAGAGGTAGAGAGGTAGAGAGGTAGAGAGGTAGAGAGGTAGAGAGGTGGAGAGGTGGAGAGGTAGAGAGGTAGAGAGGTAGAGGGGTAGAGGGGTAGAGAGGTAGAGGGGAAGAGGGGTAGAGAGGTAGAGAGGTAGAGAGGTAGAGACGTAGAGACGTAGAGACGTAGAGACGTAGAGACGTAGAGGGGTAGAGAGGTAGAGAGGTAGAGAGGTAGAGAGGTAGAGAGGTAGAGAGGTAGAGAGGTAGAGAGGTAGAGAGGTAGAAGGGTAGAGAGGTAGAGAGGTAGAGGGAGAGCGAGAAGGAGGGGAAGGGGGAGAGGGAGGGAGAGAGGGAGGGGGAGGGGGTGCGGGAGAGGGAGAGGGAGGGGGGAGGGAGGGGCAGGGGAGAGGGAGGAGGGGGAGGGGGAGAGACAGAGGGAGGGGGAGGGGGAGAGGAAGGGGGGAGAGGGAGAGAGAGAGAGGGTTTTAGTTTTTCTCAATTACTTCTGCGAATTGGCTCTGTTTTGAAATATTACATAAAGGTGTCTCTCTCTCATCTCTCTCTTTACATTTTTTAGGATACTGCTGCTAAGTTCCCCTGTTCTGAGTAATTTATGAGTAACGTCTGTATTTTATATAAAATTCAGCTGGATCTTGAATTATACTCATTGATTTGCGCAGGGTTAGTCCTTTTTAGGGTTCCGATACCAAAATAGTAAAAAAAAGGAACCCTTATGGTGCCGCTCTGTCTGTCCGTCTGTCTGTCACACCTCTATATCTCAGCAACCACTTATGCTATCAACCTGAAATTTGGAATAGTTTTAGAATATAGTTGCCCAACTTAATTGCACAAGAAAAAATTTTGAAAAAAGTATGATTATTAATATAAAGGGGGCCAAAATAGGGGGGGCCAAATTTCAAATTGTCGCTACTAGGTCGAGTGAGGTATCATATGAAAGGGCTTTACTTGTACATTTTAAAATATATTTTTGTATTTTTTTAAATTTCTTAGTTTTAAAGTTATGATGAAAAATGTCAAGAAAAATACCATTCCCCCCCCCTTATCTCCGAAGTTTGAGTAAGGAAAAATCTGAATTAATTACAGTTGACAGAAGTTTATATAAACTTTACAGCAAAAATAAAACGATCTTTCTAAGTTGCACAGTTTTTCAGAAATCTGCAAAAAACCTTTACAAACAAATTTAGTTTTGCGGTCCTGAAAATGGACTTTATTGCTTCCAAAAATACTATAGGTATATCGGAACCCTCGGCGCGCGAGTCCGACTCGCACTTGACCGGTTTTTTTTTTCCTTAGTTTAAAATTACCCCGAAATGACGGAAAAATATCTCATTGCTTCGGAAAACCGGTAATAAAATAAATACGAAATCCACGCGAGCGAAGCCGCGGGCAACAGCTAGTAATAAATAAAGAGTTGCCCCCTCCTAAAACGGGTTTTACGGCGATTTTTGATCGATTTTTGTTATAGCTCTATCGTAAAAGGGGGAACACTAACAAGCGTGAAAATTGGTATGATTATAGTGCATAAGCTATACAACAAATAATAAAAACTGGTCAAGTTTGTTTTGGACTCGTGCGTATTTAATACACTTTTGCGTGACTGTGCGTCCACAACTAAGACGGTATTTTACCTTAGAGCCTGTCCAGATGAGGCGTTTTACGCGCGAACCGACTCGCGCGTAGACACTCGCGCGTTCCCGAGATACTAGAGCTTAATATATTCCGTCCAGATGATGCCGCGCGTTTCCTCACTCGCACGTAAATGGCTGGTATAGGAACGCGCGTAAAACTCGCTGACGCAATACAAATTGAAACGCCTCATCTGGACAGGCTCTTAGAAGTACGGAACCCTCGGTGCGCGAGTCCAATGCCGGTTTTTAACTTAAGAGCCAAGTTCTTGTTGGTGAAGTAACTTCCAGTAATTATTTTCTCCACCAGATATTTAACTTTCTGATACGATACACTTTGACCTTCTCTTCTCCTTAATTTGGTCAAAGTAACTTCACCGTGGTTCTCCCTCTCTCCTTCCTTAAAATTTTCTTAAGATATTTTCGTGTCGTATCGTATCAGTTATCCAATCATGTTTCCTATTCTATTCTTTATTGGTTTAAGTAAACTTCTAAACTATTTCTAAACCCCTAAAGAGTATAAATACTAACCTCAGGCAAGAAAACGTCAGTAACAAGCACATAAGGCACCGTCCCAGCTCCAAAAGTGTACGTAATCGTAAACAAATATAGGAAGATAGCAGTAACCCAATGTGGTGCCCAGTGGCACTGCAGTTGCGTTCCTAGGACCACGCAGCAGAGGCCAGCTGCGATTGAGGAGTAGATTATTAGAGGCTGGAACAGAAATAGAGGAACTTTTAGGGACTCCATGTTCCTTGAACTAAAGGGTAAATTTGATATGAGACTGCCATCTCCCTTCTACCATCGGGAGTCCAGTTCACCGCAGGATATCACCCATACTTGGTTGATATTCCACACATTTGCACAAAGCGCTTTGAAACATCTTTTATAATGCGCACGGCAAAAGAGTGGAATTCTCTGGCTGCGCCTGTGTTCCCGAGTTCATATAACCCGAATCTATTCAAGTCGCAACTGAATTGGCTTCTTTTGGGCAAGCTCGTTCCATCATCGACCTCATCTCTATCTTCAAGACTAAATCGAGGTCAAGTATAAGCCCATTGATGATAAAAAAAAGACAATGTCGTCCTTTATGGACCGGGGTTTTGGCCGTAAAGGGGGCAGACTAGGGAATGCAAAACCGGACAGTTTTAAAAACCGGTTTCTATTATCGGTTTTTTGTTAAAAAACCGGTTAACCGGCTTAACCGGTTTTATAAATTAAAATTTTAAACAATTAAAAATTTTGAACATAAAAATTAAATACAAAATTATTTAAAATGCTAATATAAAAGTAATTTTTTTTACCTTATCTTTTTATTACTATAATATAGCATTTAGGCACTTAGATAAGTAGGTACAAAAAAAAATACAATTCAGTATCAATCATTTAAAATCACAGCAAACAAAGATAACAATAATCAGTTTGTAGAAGCAATAATAAATTATGGGTAAGTAAATAATTTGTTACATTAAGTAACAGTCTCACAGAAGTATTTCTTCAACATCCATAAACTTTTATTTTCAATAACATTAATAAGTACCAAACAGCAGGTTAATCATCATGAGATAAAAAATATACAGCTGAAAATATTTAACAGTTATAACAGCGCAATGATATTATCACGTCCAGTTTTCACATTAATAATTTGTGAAAAATTAAATACTAAGCGTGTGAGATTTTTATACTATAATGCCTCTTTGATACATTTATTTAACACTAATGGTTGTTTTTGTAAATTCACGAATTTGTTTGTTAACAAAATTGTCTTACATTTAGTGGAATCCATTTAAAATCCAAAGAAGCTCCAAACAAAGATCACTACACCACAGAAGAATGAAGCCAAATGGCGTTCAAGATGGCGTCTTGTATTCTTAAACAGTGTTGCCATAGTACAAAAATATTTAAAATAGCATAAAAGTAACGTTATTTTAATTGTGAGTCATTGAAGGTATTAGGAGATGGTGTTAGGAGTTACAATATTTTTTTACCTTGTGTTTGTTAAAAATACACATCCTCATGTCTAGAATAATGTCTATTAGTAATATTGAAGACTTATTTGTTATTGTGTCCTTAGAGTTTCTGTCTTGATTAAAATAAATCTTCTCCTAAAAAAAACTAAAAAGCCGGTTTTAGGGAAAAAAACCGGGTTATAAAAGAGAGAGAAAACCAATAAAAAACCGGGTTTTCAGTTTTCGGTGAAACCGGTTTGCATTCCCTAGGGCAGACGAAGGACGATTGCATGCAGCTGAGATGTGTGTTGTGTAGTGATAGGAATGGAAAGATATGTTTACATAAGGGAAAGCTTGAGATGGTCTGTTCTCTGGTGTCGGGCGTTTGTAGCGTAGCGCTGGTTCAGCTTCTACTGGTTTTGTTTCTACTGGCTTGATACCGTGCGTACCAGGAGTGTACAAAAACGAAGAGCTACCACTCACCCTTCGCCCAGCCAAGTCGGACAAATACCCAGAAGCCAGCCCAGCAAGAACAGTGATGACGGCAGTCATGGCACTGCAAAGTGTCGGAGACATGCTTGGCACAGCTTCTTCAAAGAGTGGTTTGGCGTAGACCTGGACTACTGTAAGCCCTTGGAAAGTGCCAGCTGTTATGAGAACGATGGTGAGAATGGTAGCTTTACGAGTTGAGCGTGACGATTCTGCAAAATAACGTATAGACTTTATTAATTGATTTATTACATTTAATTTCAATTTGAATAACAAAATAAAACAGTCTATATGTCGCGGACAATTCGCCTTTTGCAATCGGCCGGCAAATTGTTTACGTTCGGCAAATTGTAAAACGGCGTCCGCAGATTGTTAACGGGTTAAGATCACTACTGGTGCATTTTATGTTTGTTTAGGATCGGTTTGGTTGGGTTAGGTTATGCTGCGACCACAACGGCCCGAGCCAAGCGAGCGAAACGAGCGTGCCGCGGGAGCGGCCGGCGATTGCCAGAAACGAATGGGATTAAGAAATATCGAATTTAAAAAAAAATTTAAATGTCAAGGCATTATGTGAAGCGGCGAATTATAAAATTTCCTACGACATTATATACAAATACAACTTTAATTTATAATAATACTTTGATTTCAAGAAAATCTTCGTGCTACTGGTGGTTACTGCAACAACTTTTGTGCTAAAAGTACAACACGTCAGGGAAGTATTGGTATTTTCTAGTTGTATGACTCCATTAAATTCACTTAAAAATTTACCTTCTTTAGCATTCCTATAGGTACTAATTAAAACGTTGTTTAGCTCACAGTAGTCGATCGATCATAAATGTACGTTGCCGTTATGTTATGTTACACAAGGTATAATATAAGGTATGTTTAGTTAAGTATCTTAGCTATAATATTTCTAACAGGCGTTTTGTATCTTTGAGGGCAGAGATAAAATGAACACGAAATGAAGTGTTTAGTTAGAATACCAGCAGGAGGATCGAGTACTAACTTGCCGGATTATAGTAGACTGGTAGTAGACTGCTATACAACTACTTACTGAAAAACTTCCATAATGAAGGCTTCTCTGGTGTTTGTTTTTCAATTTCCTTTCCTGTTAACTTCTCTTCTTCGGGTTTGACATCTGAAATAAAAAAAAATTCTGTACTGTAAAGAACCTCGAGAAATTAAGGTCTTGGCTTTTGTCAAAATTATAAAACATTGTAACAGCTGACACATTAGGCATAAATCTTCAAACGTAAAAATATAGGACGAGGTGCAGCCGAGGCTAACATACGCCTGGATATCTTTGCCTAGATTTATGTAGTGTCTTGTTCCTTTTTCTAATTTAACAATAGCAAAAATATACCTTCTTCCAAGATCGGATTAAAGGCTCGACGTAAAGCCTCTAACTCTTTGAGAACCTGTTTCGAATCGGAAGGCACTCTTCGATAGAACGCTATTGAATCAGCTGCGTCCTGAAATGAGAAATATCATTGATATACAAGATAAGATAAAAAATCTATTGTTACACTTGGCTGAGGTCATTCTCACCAAGATTCAAATAAAATCGAAATATCTAAACATATTTTACATATATACATAAACATCGCGTCATATCCGTCGGGGTAGGCAGAGACTGTGTTATATGGCTAAGCTGGAGCCAGAAAATTTTCAACCAACAGGCTTGGTCCATTTTCTTAGCTTAGCACAGCGTAGCTCTAAGCTAGGACAATGGAGCAATTTATTGGATGGAATTTATTTTTTATGCGAAACAGATCTGCGTTTGACCCCGATCTCAGCTGGTGGTAAGTGGCGATAGGGTCGAAGATGTAGCATGCTTACCTAGATAATGTCTGTTTACCCTTGCCTTGAAAAGATCCAAATTATATTGTTCGGGGAACAGATTGGCTGATGGTTTTTTCAGCTCACAGAATAGTTTGGAAACGATCTTGACACCTTGAAACTGCTACGATCTTGACATACTTCTCTCGCTTCTTCTATTCTCATCAAACCATTCACACTCGCTCGTTCGTTTAAGGTTCTTTTGGCCTGACCCATTCAAAACGCCCTGAATATATTCTTTAATTAATCATTCGCCAAGGCCCTCCCCTGCCAACGTTTGGGACAACGCAGCCCAGGAACGATTTAGTAGCGGTTGGTCCAATACGCAGTTCCAAGCTTGATACATTCCTTCCGGCCTTCTATCTCTCTACGCGCTAGAGTCAGACTGCAATTGTCAAGCTTGACCTGCTCATGACTGTACATCTCAATTTCTCTATATCTACATGACCAAATCAAACATATTTCCTTTTTCCTACTTTAAAGAAAACTTTCGAAAACAGAAACCGCAAACTCATGCCATGAGACTGAACAACTTTTGCCCAAGTTTCCCATACAAAATGCACGTGATGCTGTTCAAAGAAGTATAAAACTTTTCTTGTTTCGGCCTATGTTCCTTGTAGACTGGAAGCCGAGAAGGTGTTTTTCACGTTATAAACAGGGCTAAAACGAGATGTCTTAGTGGATGTTCAGAGGATCACAAAAAACCATGTGCGATGTCGCAGACCGGAGCTCTGTGTTCAGGCCTTTTTCACAATTTAAGCTGGTCTGTTTTATCTAAAACCCCTGATTTTCTTGTCTGGCAATTTTTTTTTTACCATAAGCTACTGTATCACCTAGTACCTATACAGTTCGTCCGTCGGCTTTAGCTAAAACGGACCAGCCTGAAATTCTGGAAAAGGCGTCCTGAACACCGGGCTCCGGTCTAAAAGTTCTTAGATGGTTTTTCTTGATCCTCTTATTGTCCCCCATCTACTGAGACATCTCGTTTTCGCTCTGAATATCACGTAAAAAACCAATGAAAAATTTTTCTCGGCTCCCTTACTATTGGGGAAAGAACTCAGTTTCATGGACTGAGTCTGGGTCTCAGTTTTAGTCAGATGTCTCTAAACACCCTGTATTATGTCCTTTAGAGATCATTTTAATATCGTTCTTCATGAAAGACGTCTTCTAAATGTATAAATAACAAAGATATAAATAGCTCCTCACTCGATCTAAATACAATATTTACTTTACACCTAACTTATACACAAACAAACATTCACTTTTCATAGATATGGGTTTTCTACAACAAATATTGCGTAGATTAATTTAGAAATGTCTCATTTTGTTTTGTTTTCATATCTACGAAAAAATAAATCGTCTTTCTCTAGTGCTCATATAGGGTGACTTTTAATAAGTTCTTGATAGCAAAAGATATGCATGTACTAATGATATTGAACAACTTTTCCCAAGGAACATAGGTCGAAATACGAAAAACCAAATTTGACCTCCCATACAAAATGCACTATCAGCTGATGCACTTTCTATGGAAAGTCAAAACTTGATTTTCGTATTTCGACCTATGTTCCTTGGGGAAAGTTGTTCAGTATCATGAGTACATTCATACCTTTTTCTATCAAGAACTAATTAAAAGTCACCCTATACCGGGTGTTAGTGTAAACACTGTGATCATTGAAACTGTGAATTGAGACCATGAAACTGAACAACTTTCCCTAAGGAACATAGGTCGAAATACGAAAAAAAAATTTTGACTTCCCATAGAAACTGCACCAGCTGATTGCGCATTTTGTATGGGAGATGAAAAAATTTTTTTCGTATTTCGACCTATGTTCCTTAGGGAAAGTTGTTCAGTTTCATGGTCTCAATTCATAGTTTCAAGGATCACAGTGTTTACACTAACACCCTGTATAAATCGTCCAATGGAAAAATATACAGGGTGTAAGGGACGGTGTACCGAAACTGAACGGGCATGATCAGTCATATCTTCTTCTTTGTCAATCAATGTAACTGAGCAACTTTCACTTTCATACAAAATTATAAACTGGATTGGATTTGGGAGAGGCTGAAAACTATTTTCTTTTTGTGATTTTTCATTATAACTTGAAAAATAAGGGTCATAAAAAAAATTAAAATCTACTTTGGATTGTAAAAGTAAGTAAACCCCACTCGATCTAGTAACAACAATTAGGTGGTTGTGAAATTTTGCGATTTTATACTTTGTAGATTTATTCGAACACTGGAAGTGTTAAAATAAAATCATTTTCAACAATTAGGTGGAGACTTTTAATTAGCTTTTAGCTACTTATTATGTTATTGTTAGTAGGTTTTTAGCCGTAAGTCTCCCACAAAATAAATAAAATAAATAAATAAATTATATTTTTTAAACTATTTTATTTGCATTTAAGTTGAACAATCATATCTACAGCTCCAAATATCAAGTCGATGGCATTAGAGATATGCAGGGTGTGACAGACGAAGTAGCACCATAAGGGTTCCGTTTTTAGTTTTTACCATTTTGGGAACCCTAAAAAATTATATTTGGTCTAAGATACATTTTTAACACGCTTTTAGTAGCTTCACCTGTAACTAACTAACAATGTAAGAACTTGGAAGTTATATTTGACCCACTTCCTGGTTTGAAAATGAGCTGAAATTTTGCATACACGTTTATTTTGGATGACATATTACATAAATATTATATGGCGGCCTCCTAAACATGGTGGACTTCTTAATTTTATTATCTAGGGGCTCTTGTAGAGCCAACAAGAAGCAGTTTGACCCTGTAACGCACTCGTATACTGACCTTCTCCTTTCCTTTCTTCATGAAATAAGTGGGGCTTTCTTTCAGCAAACCCAACAATGCCACACCAGCGACAGACATGACAAGAAAGGTATACACCATGACCCTGTAGTCCAAAATTCCTCCTAATGAGTATGACAGCAGGAGGCCGAATGCGAAGAATACCATGGCTGCTGGAATAGTAAATATTTTTTTATTAAACCAAATTTATTTATTCCTGTTTTGAAAGTTGAGGAAAACAGCGCAAGAGCATGCTTAGTATGTATGTCTTTTAACGTACGCAAAATTTTACAACACCAACCAAGGACCTGGTACTAAAAAGAACCATTGCCTTTGCAACACGAATGTCTGCGCAAAGCCCGAAAGAGAGTACCCCTACGCAGCATTTTCCTCTGCCATAGTATAAAATTTCAGAACTGTTTTGCATACGGCAATTCGTGTTGCAAATGGTTTGTTGGGTTTTCCAATAAGGACGGGTCGGTTTTGAAATGGAATAAAACAAGCTGGGGATGAGGTATTAACATAATTCTTATTTTATTTGAAAGGCTCATACATGCCATTTTGTGTGAAATAAGCCATCTTTCGAAATTCCGCTGCGGCTTCTTACGGTGGCACAAATCCGAGCAGCATCGCTGAATTCGAGCGATGCATGGCTATGTTTAAAGGTGAAGTGAATTGGCCTTGACGAAAGAGATCTACAACGCGAGAGTGAATGGAAACGTTGGAAGGGGAAGGCCTCGGCGAACGTAACAGGACCAAATACAGGACGTTCTGAATAAAGGCCAGGTTAAAAGTACCCTAAACCGACGAGCATTGTATGAAAGGATTGATGAAAGTACAGGAAGCAAGGGAAGTATTTCAAGGACGTAGCAGGTGGTGAACTGTGGGGTGATATTATGTATGTATGTATGAATTGGCCTTTAAAAGCGTGCGAGTTGACCCCGCTAGACATTTTTTTGTGGAGTTTTCTGAAGTTACAGGTCTATGCCAAAAAGCTGCAATGAAAATGGGACCGTTCGGATTTTTCCTACTGTGAGAAACCGCTGCGAAAATTTGAACGATGTCGTATGCCACACAAAATGGCATAAATGGTCCTTTCAAATAAAACAATAGTTTTGTTAATACCTCACACACAGCTAGTTTTATTCCATTTAAAAATCGACCCGTCCTTATTGGAAAACCCTATAAAACACGACACGTTCTGCCTACCGTAATAGCCCCTCTGATATCAAAGACAATTTGGTACTGATAAAGAAAATTCGGTTCGAGTATTGTCTATGGCTGTGCTATTTTGCCATCTCCGTAGTCTACTGGTTAGAGTGTTTGGCTCTTGATCCGGAAGTCCTGGGTCATAATAGAATCCCGGTTGGGAATATGACAAACAAAAATCACTTCTTGAGACTTCTCCAGATTGGTAGGGACCTAGCAGGTTAAATCACCTGATCGTCCGAGATGTAAGATGATTTCGTGCTACGGAAGGCAAACGTTAACTGATTCAAGATCATTTAGCCGCCTTTCCTTTCTTTTTGTACAGGCAGGAGCACGTCAATGTTGACACATTGGACTTTGTACAGCGCTTATCACAGTCATAGTTAGTTAGTTAGTTATTTAGTTTTGTCACTATAATGTTAATTGTTTTTAAACATATTCTCAACACAATGTATATTGTACATGAAATAAATAAATGAAATGAAATCAGCGTAGACACGCGCGAAAATCGCACTACTAGAGTCAAACTTGAACTGCTCTTGACGCACACCAACGGTTTATATCTTATTTTTTTTCAGTTAAATCTTTAGTTATTATCAATTTTTATTTAATTACTTAATAATAATTATAACAAACATCACTTCCTAATCGTTAAAAAAGTGGGAGAAATGGGGATAAGAGGATAGGTTATAGAGTTGAAGGGGTTATGTTGTGTGATGGAATATAGGGGTTTCGTTCCTTGGTGGCAGCTTTAATTATACTATATCTGTGGTTCTGGGTTTTAAACTTATATAGGTAATGTCTTTGTAAAAGGACAGGGATGTATGAGGAAAATGGGTACATCTTACCATTGGACATAGCGCCTCTAACACTCTCTTGGCAAATATCGGTGGCGTACACTCTCACAATCAGTGTGGCGGATGCTCCCAGCCCCGCTATGAAAATCGCTATTAAGATCACCTCAACTTGTGCGGAGAAGGCTATCAGGCCCCATCCTATCTGTGGTATCATCAAAACATATTTAACGTTAGTTTAAGAAGAGAATAACATAAAAGACGGGAATAGTATGGGTCCACGCTTCAGAAAGCAAGTGTCGTTGTTTCCGGCAACTACATTAGATCGTGGTTGTTAAATCGTTTGATGCTATATGGCGGCTAGAAAACACTTGATAATAGAGAATTTCGGCAGGACCCTTAACGATAAAATAAGACATTGTATAAGTAAGCCCCGTGTGGTGCCGGCAAAGAATAGTACCAACCCATACATACCCGTGGGTGTCGTAAGAGGCGACTAAGGGTTAACTGAAGGATGGGCAGTTTGTATCTTACATCTTACTTACTGCGGTCACCTACAACCGCGGTCCATTGTGCCAGCCGTAACGCTAACAAGAGAGGTGACTGACTATGGTACTTCCCCTCCATATTTTTCCAGCAAAAGCTAGAATTCTGGAGGGAGCTCCCTGTCCTGTAGTGGACGTTTCATGGGATGTTATGATGATAAGTACTACTAATCTGAGCTACAACAAGGTGTCCAACTGTTCTAACTTCTCGAAAAAGAAATTATTCTTCTTCACATAAGAATTAGATTGGTGTTTAAGAGCTACTCAGCGAAATACGATACTAGAGCTGCTCAACCAAAAGAGAAGACGCGGACAGAGCACAATGTTTTCCATCTATAACGTCCAATAAAAAACCTATGGATGATAGGCTGCGAAACAAAGCCAGCTTGGTACACAGTCAAGGCACATCAAACTTCACACATTGGACTTTGTACCGTTCTTATTAAAATAGACGTACGGGCTGGATTCGCGTTGCGACTGTCAAGCTTGACCTGTAGTTGACTGTACCAGTCATAGGATAGTGAAGAGTTGTTTAAACGAAGACATAACTAAGCAGATGCTGGATTTTGTAGCATGGGTTGTTTTAATTTTCTTCGTTTCGTTGTAAGCTTCCAAATAATACTTACAACATAAGTCAAAGACGCAGACACAGCGCAGTACTTTCGGCCAATAACGTCCATCATATATCCAGCTAATGGCGTACTAATAAGAGCTCCTATAGATGATAGGCTGCCAAACAGAGCCAGCTCGGTTTCAGTCATAGGACGGTGAAGAGTGGTTTGGTTAGAGCCAAACATCGTGATGGTACAAGATGGCCAAGCGAAGACTATGCCCATGCTCATCGATAAGTAGCATACTGTAGATATAAAACGTTCCAGATTGGTTCATATACAAAGATTGCCCAGCAATATGCGGACAGATGGATAATAATAATAATGGGGGACATTTCACACAACGTCATCTGATCCCAAACAAGGCAAAGCCTGTACTATACACAAATACATAAATAACACCCAGACACAGAACAAACACTTGTGTTCATCACACAAATGTTTACCCTGGACGGGGATCGACTCCACGGCCCACGGCGTGAATGGTAGTCTCATTACCAACCACATCAACGGGCTTCACGATAGATAAATAGAAAGAAAGTTGTTAATAAGAGTCATGAATTGAAATCACGCAAGAAAAGATGAATGGACTGCGTGAAAGATGACATGAAAAAGACAGGAAAGAATGAAATCACGGCTGACAGTGAGAAGTTAAAATGAATATTATAAGTTTTGGATGAGGTCCGATCAATGATGAGACAAAACCAGAATCAGGTAAACCGAACTGGGCATACCAACCGAACGGAACCAAAATTCACATATTTCGACTATACTTTAATTAAAACGGTAAGAGATTAAGATTTACTTCTTTAGATAGGATTGTATCTTATGACTTTAGGCTGTAGACAAGCTAATAATATAAAGTTGAAATTAAATAGTGAGGTGAAATCATAGGGTGAAATAATACTTATCTAAATGGAAAAATCCTAAATAAAACATTAGAAAACGCACATCAATCTACACTACAATAGCATTTAAAGGTCGGTAAACTTTTACGCTCTTGCCTTATACATGTCACCGGAAAATAATAAGAATCGTTATTTGATAAATTTCCTAGTAAGTTGATCAACTTTTGAGAAATAATAAACTCGTAGGAAATTCGTAGATCCCAAACTCCGTTAGGTGAGTCAAACACAAGCCCATTCCCATTCGGGCTCGGTTAGGTTGTGTTAGGTTCTCTTTCGACTAAACGCACGGCAAGCGACAGCCGGTGAGTGCCAGAACCGAATTCGGTACAGTTTATTATATTTTCGAAAGTTGATCAACTTACTAGGAAATTGATCGAATTACGATTACGTATCATATTCCGGTAACATATACTATACAACCTACTAATAATCTTATAATAAGAGTGCCTATTGTTTCATCTTGTTGTATCAATATCTTTAACAATAAATCCATAAATTGAGAACAATAAACAATACTTACTGACTCCCGTACACAAAGTTTGAAAAACTACACTCATTTTTATTAACAAAAACAGATAAAACACATTCAAAAAACACGTCCTACTGGGAACATCACACTTGTTCATAAACCACGCTTGTATCTAAGATTGAGATAATATAAAGTACTAAATAAACAAAACAAACACGGTTTTGTGCGAATTTATGAACAACTAGAAGTGGATGAACGAACCATGACATTTAATTCTTCTTAAAGATAGATGACGCGACAAAAAACAAGTTAGGCACAAATCTTAAAAACCTGTTAGTGTCTCGTATTCAAAAACGTATGGACCCTATGGTAATGTTGTAAAAACAACATCTTTTTAGGGCTCCAAACAAGCCGGTAAAAAGGAACCTTTATGGTGAGACATCCACCGTCTGTCTGTCAGTCTACATGTATAACTTAGCAACTAATACATAATTATATCGACTTGAGGAATCGTTTTTAGTACCTACATTACAAGCTGTACCCACGACTTTGTTTGCGTGGAATTTAGACTTTACAGTATACACAAACAACTGAGCTGATTCAAACAGGGTTTTCAATAATAAATAAAAATAAATAAAATAATAAATCTTTATTACCTCTACAAACTTCTACAAACAGAAAGTTGTAGAGACTGGAGCCTAAACTAGGATACCCTGTGTTTTAGGTCTCCAGGCCTCCACCTCCAGAAAAGTATACAAAATTTGTATTTGGCTTGCTTTACTTTCGTGCAACATATAAGTTTAGTTTCATTGCAATCGGTGCACTCAAACAGAAGCTTCACGAAGTATAGTATCAAGCGCCGTACAGTATAAGAAGCCCATTTTGATAAACGCACTGCGGGCTAACTCAATTCTTATTCTAATTTCCATTTCTGAGTCCCGGCATTCATTCATTTATACTCCCAGGTATCTGTATTTCTTTACTTTTTGGATTTGTTTTCTATTTATAGTTCGTATCTCGTTTGGCTTGTTTCCTTCACACACTATCATATACTTTGTTTTTAGAATATTAATTATTAAGTAATATTGTTCGAATTTCGAATAAATGGTTTCCACACTGAGAAAAATAAGCTACTTAAATTAGCTACTTACGTAAGTAACTTGGACATCACTACTTACAACGATCCAGCATACTTAAAAACCGGTTCTACATACTTAGAAATTGTGCAACTTACTGTAGCGTTTATGAGCAACACCGTGTTCCATAATGGTAATGCGTATAACGAAGTCGCATACTTATGTACTGGTAGAACAACATTCTTTTAGTCAGGGCCACGGAAATACGTACGAAAGTACTCAACACAATTACACATACTTGTCCCGGCTCCATAATTACGTACGTCGCCTACTTTTATAATGTCTCTCGATAAGTGATATTCGTTATTTATGAAATATACTTATGAAGATATGCCGCTCACATGCAACGTATAATAGGTAGCCAGGGTACATTTTTTTATCTGTTTGGCCTACTTATGTAAGTACATATTAACCAAAAGGTCATTGGTCGGAGAAAGTCCACTAATGGACAGGAAGCTCCCCCAGAATTTTATAGGCAACGCCGTTTTATAAGTACCCGGTATATCATTGTAACTATGCGATGCACTCGTATGAGAGGTTGTAGCACAATTACATAAGTACTCGGCTTCTTTAGAAAAGCTTGTTATCAACGTAGACAACATCATGATGAGTAAATATGCCGAATCATTATAAGTATGCGGCATACTTACAAAGAGAGTCTTGCTACGTCTCAAACGTAGCAAGCAGCATAATTATTTAAGTACGCAGCCTCCTTACATAAGCATGCAAGGTACATATAATACGTAGACAGCATCATGATGAGTAGATATGCCGAATCGTTATAAGTATGCAGCATACTTACAAAGAGAGTCTTGCTACGTCTCAAACGTAGCAAGCAGCATAATTATTTAAGTACGCAGCCTCCTTACATAAGTATGCAAAGTACGTACAGTACGTAGACAGCATCATGATGAGTAGATATGCCGAACAATTATAAGTATGCAGCGTACTTACAAAGAGAGCGTTGCTACGTCTCGAACGTAGCAAGCACAATTATTTAAGTACCCAGCCTCTTTACAAAAGTATGCAAGGTACGTACAATACGTAGACAGCATCATGATGAGTAGATATGCCGAATCATTGTAAGTACGCAGCATACTTATAAAGAGAGTGTTGCTACGTGTAGAACGTAGCAAGCACAATTATTTGAGTACCCAGCCTCCTTACATAAGTATGCAAGGTACGTACAATACGTAGACAGCGTCATGATGAGTAGATATGCCGAATCATTGTAAGTATGCAGCATACTTATAAAGAGAGCGTTGCTACGTGACGAACGTAGCAAGCACAATTATTTAAGTACCCAGCCTCTTTACAAAAGTATGCAAGGTACGTACAATACGTAGACAGCATCATGATGAGTAGATATGCCGAATCATTGTAAGTATGCAGCATACTTATAAAGAGAGTGTTGCTACGTGTCGAACGTAGCAAGCACAATTATTTGAGTACCCAGCCTCCTTACATAAGTATGCAAGGTACGTACAATACGTAGACAGCATCATGATGAGTAGATACGCAGAATCATTGTAAGTATGCAGCATACTTATAAAGAGAGTGTTGCTACGTGTCGAACGTAGCAAGCACAATGATTTAAGTACCCAGCCTCCTTACATAAGTATGCAAGGTACGTAGACAGCATCATGATGAGTAGATATGCCGAATCATTGTAAGTATGCAGCATACTTATAAAGAGAGTGTTGCTACGTGTCGAACGTAGCAAGCACAATTATTTAAGTACCCAGCCTCCTTACATAAGTATGCAAGGTACGTACAATACGGAGACAGCATCATGATGAGTAAATATGCCGAATAATTATAAGTATGCAGCGTACTTACAAAGAGAGCGTTGCTACGTCTCGAACGTAGCAAGCATAATTATTTAAGTACCCAGCCTCTTTACAAAAGTATGCAAGGTACGTACAATACGTAGACAGCATCATGATGAGTAGATATGCCGAATCATTGTAAGTATGCAGCATACTTACAAAGAGAGTGTTGCTACGTGTCGAACGTAGCAAGCACAATTATTTGAGTACCCAGCCTCCTTACATAAGTATGCAAGGTACTTACAATACGTAGACAGCATCATAATGAGTAGATATGCCGAATCATTGTAAGTATGCAGCATACTTATAAAGAGAGCGTTGCTACATGACGAACGTAGCAATCACAATTATTTGAGTACCCAGCCTCCTTACATAAGTATGCAAGGTACTTACAATACGTAGACAGCATCATGATGAGTAGATATGCCGAATCATTGTAAGTATGCAGCATACTTATAAAGAGAGCGTTGCTACGTGACGAACGTAGCAAGCACAATTATTTAAGTACCCAGCCTCTTTACAAAAGTATGCAAGGTACGTACAATACGTAGACAGCATCATGATGAGTAGATATACCGAATCATTGTAAGTATGCAGCATACTTATAAAGAGAGTGTTGCTACGTGTCGAACGTAGCAAGCACAATTATTTGAGTACCCAGCCTCCTTACATAAGTATGCAAGGTACGTACAATACGTAGACACCATCATGATGAGTAGATATGCCGAATAATTATAAGTATGCAGCGTACTTACAAAGAGCGCGTAGCTACGTCTCGAACGTAGCAAGCACAATTATTTAAGTACCCAGCCTCTTTACAAAAGTATGCAAGGTACGTACAATACGTAGACAGCATCATGATGAGTAGATATGCCGAATCATTGTAAGTATGCAGCATACTTATAAAGAGAGTGTTGCTACGTGTCGAACGTAGCAAGCACAATTATTTGAGTACCCAGCCTCCTTACATAAGTATGCAAGGTACTTACAATACGTTGACAGCATCATGATGAGTAGATATGCCGAATCATTGTAAGTATGCAGCATACTTATAAAGAGAGCGTTGCTACGTGACGACCGTAGCAAGCACAATTATTTGCGTACCCAGCCTGCTTACATAAGTATGCAAGGTACTTACAATACGTAGACAGCATTATGATGAGTAGATATGCCGAATCATTGTAAGTATGCAGCATACTTATAAAGAGAGTGTTGCTACGTGTCGAACGTAGCAAGCACAATTATTTAAGTACCCAGCCTCTTTACAAAAGTATGCAAGGTACGTACAATACGTAGACAGCATCATGATGAGTAGATATGCCGAATCATTGTAAGTATGCAGCATACTTATAAAGAGAGTGTTGCTACGTGTCGAACGTAGCAAGCACAATTATTTAAGTACCCAGCCTCCTTACATAAGTATGCAAGGTACGTACAATACGGAGACAGCATCATGATGAGTAGATATGCCGAATTATTATAAGTATGCAGCGTACTTACAAAGAGAGCGTTGCTACGTCTCGAACATAGCAAGCACAATTATTAAAATACCCAGCCTCTTTACAAAAGTATGCAAGGTACGCACAATACGTAGACAGCATCATGATGAGTTGATATGCCGAATCATTGTAAGTATGCAGCATACTTATAAAGAGAGTGTTGCTACGTGTCGAACGTAGCAAGCACAATTATTTAAGTACCCAGCCTCCTTACATAAGTATGCAAGGTACGTACAATACGGAGACAGCATCATGATGAGTAGATATGCCGAATAATTATAAGTATGCAGCGTACTTACAAAGAGAGCGTAGCTACGTCTCGAACGTAGCAAGCACAATTATTTAAGTACCCAGCCTCTTTACAAAAGTATGCAAGGTACGTACAATACGTAGACAGCATCATGATGAGTTGATATGCCGAATCATTGTAAGTATGCAGCATACTTATAAAGAGAGCGTTGCTACGTGGCGAACGTAGCAAGCACAATTATTTGAGTACCCAGCCTCCTTACATAAATATGCAAGGTACTTACAATACGTAGACAGCATCATGATGAGTAGATATGCCGAATCATTGTAAGTATGCAGCATAGTTATAAAGAGAGTGTTGCTACGTGTCGAACGTAGCAAGCACAATTATTTAAGTAACCAGCCTCTTTACAAAAGTATGCAAGGTACGTACAATACGTAGACAGCATCATCATGAGTAGATATGCCGAATCATTGTAAGTATGCAGCGTACTTACAAAGAGAGCTTTGCTTCGTCTCGAACGTAGCAAGCACAATTATTTAAGTACCCAGCCTTTTACAAAAGTATGCAAGGTACGTACAATACGTAGACAGCATCATGATGAGTAGATATGCCGAATCATTGTAAGTATGCAGCATACTTATAAAGAGAGTGTTGCTACATTTTCGCTAGGTATGCAGCGACCGCGTGATTAGCACAGGTACCTACAGTCAAGGGCACGTCAAGCTTGACACTTCTTGTATCAATAACCGCGAGGGCTAGAGTCGCGCTGCAAGTGTGAAGCTTGACCTGCTCTGGGCTGTACCTGAAGGTAAGATATGCGGAAGGGCTCCCGCCCACGACCGTTTTTTTTAGGACAGTAAATCGGACAAGTTATTCCTCCGATTTTACGACCGATTTTGTGACTGACTCAACGCACACGGTCCCTTCCGATCCGTAGGTATACAGTATCGAAACTGAAGTATCGATAGTGTTGTTCCTGCCTACACTATCGACACTTTAAAAATATCGACACAGATGTAAAAACAATATAATTACAATTACTTACCTACCTACAAGGTACGCACAGCAGCAAATAAGTAGTAACAAAACCAGCTGGTAACTATAAGCTGAAAAAGGGGTACGCTATTTTCTTCTTTCTTAGTAGTCTGTATAAAGTACAGACCCGCTCAAGGTCAAAGTGTTACTAACCTAATGTGCGGGTACCACTAGGGTGGCGGTTATTGGTCAAACATACCAAGAAGGTAGGTGAAAAATGGCCGCCATCTTGATTTCTTTTTGTTTCTGGATCGATTGGCGTCAAAATTGATATCTGTGGGTCCGAGAGGACTCTTATAACGAATCTGATGACAGATTTGAAAAAAAAGGTCGCCATCTTGAAATTCTTTTTCCTGGACCAATTGCTTTCAAAATCGATATCTGAGGATCCGAGTGACCTCTCATAACGAATCTAAATTGGAAAAAATGGCCGTCATCTTGAATTTTTTTGTTTTTGGACCGATTGCTTTCAAAATCGATATCTGAGGATCTGAGTGGCCTCTCATAACGAATCAATTGTAGAAATTGGAAAAAATGGCCGCCATCTTGATTTTTTTTTTCTGGACCGATTGCTTTCAAAATCGATATCCGTGGGTCCGAGAGGGCTCTACTAACGAATCTGATGACAGATTTGGAAAAAATGGTCGCCATCTTAAAATTCTTTATTCCTGGACCGATTGCTTTCAAAATCGATATCTGAGAATCAGACTGACCTCTTATACAGGGTGTAAAAGCTAAACCGAGTTTCCTTCAAGGAGGTGACAGTAAAAACGATTCTGATCACATTTCTCAAAAAAAAAGTATACCAATTTTTTTTACAAAATATCCCAGTACTTTAGAAAGTTTGCGTACCACTCTTATCAACAAAGTTCAATGACTCCGCGCGCAACGCGGCAACATCTGCGCTCGTCCCCTTGCGTCTCCCGCTACCCTCACCCCCGCCCGGCCACTGACCGACTACGTGTACATCGGTTCAGTGCATTTTAGTAATGACAAATCGTGTCACTCGGTTTTGCATTTACATCCTGTATTGAATCTAATGTAAAAATTGAAAAAAATGGCCGCCATCTTGAAATTTATTGTTTTTGGACCGATTGCTTTCAAAATCGAAATTTGAGGATCCGAGTGGCCTCTCATAACGAATCAACTGTAGAAATTGGAAAAAATGGCCGCCATCTTGTTTTTTTTGTTTCTGGACCGATTACTTTCAAAATTGATATCCGGGGGTCCGAGAGGAGTCAAATAACAAGTCTGATGACAAAATTTAAAAAAAAGGTCGCCATCTTGAAATTCTTTGTCCCTGGACCGATTGCTTTCAAAATCGATATCTGAGGATCCGAGTGGCCTCCCATTACGAATCAACTGTAGAAATTGGAAAAAATGGCCGCCATCTTGCTTTTTTTGTTTCTGGACCGATTACTTTCAAAATTGATATCCGGGGGTCCAAGAGGACTCAAATAACAAGTCTGATGACAAAATTTTAAAAAAAGGTCGCCATCTTGAAATTCTTTGTCCCTGGATCGATTGCTTTCAAAATCGATATCTGAGGATCCGAGTGGCCTCCCATTACGAATCAGCTGTAAAAATTGGAAAAAACATTAGATTCGTTATAGAGTCCTCTTGGACCCACGGATATCGATTTTAAAGGCAATCGGTCCAGAAACAAAAAAAAATCAAGATAGCGGCCAATTTTCTGACGCTGCTGCCCATCCTCCGGTTTGTAAACCCTTAGTCGCCTCCTACGACACCCACGGTTAGAGATGGGTTGGTACTATTCTTTGCCGGCACGCTACACGGACAACTGAACCGTTGGCTACGGAACCCTAATAAAAAGCAACTTCTTCTCATAATATTTTCTTTGTGTTTCTGTCATGGTACCTGTTTATTCTAACCTGTATTGCACTAGGCAGGTCTTTTTTTTCTACTTCTTCGATCAAAATGTCGATATCAATATCCATCATGACACAACAAGCACATCCCTAAATGGCCGACTGATTTCGTGACCGCGACGGTGAGTAGGTAGTGTGCTTTGAAGTATGCATTTACTTACGTATGTTCCATTTCTCACCGATAATCGGATCGGCCGCGACGTCCGATTTCATTTCTCACCGACTTTTTGTAGGTCGTGTGCGTTGAACTATGGCAATCAATGCGTTCCATTTTTGTCCTACAAAAAATCGGTCACCGATTTACGGTCGTGGGCGGGAGCCCGATACCGCGCGAAATTTGTTGGTACAAATTTGGCTTGACATTGACACTCGCAGTGCGACTTTCGTCTCTACAGAGATTAAGATAAGCGCGATACATAGGTACAAAGGCCAATGTGTCAAGCTTAACGTGCTCTTGACTGTACGTGATTGCTAAAACCTAACCTAACTCCTGAATGTAATGGATCCTAAAGCTAGTACCTAGGTAGGTGCCTATTTATGTGCGTACCGGCGGTAGGTAGGTAGGTACCTACTACACACGGTGCAAGTATGTAAAGTAACGTAGGTACAGTCAGATCAAGCTTGACACAATATTGGACTTTGTAGGACTCATTTCAGTAGACATATGGGCTTGAGTCGCATTGCGAGTGTGTATCTTGACTTGTCGCTGACTATACTTACTTATTTTTCGAGTGACTAGACGCCAGTGACTATACTTAGCTAGATAGGTAGGTAGGTTACCTAAATTTTCCTTCAGTAATTTGTGTCATATAATGTTGCCTAGGTAGGTAATTTGCTAATAAAAAAACATTTTAAATCAGTTGGAGATAAATTCTTTTGTTATTTATTGTTCATTCATACATTGCTCCACATTGTTAACATCCGAGACGAGAAACTATTGAAAGCGCGGGAAACGTAGGTATAGAACATGCGAAGGCGCGATAGTCCGGTCCGGCCGGCTACGCAGCCGCGGGGCGCACCGTGCGGTAGGTAGGTACTTATAGGTACCTACTTAATTCATGCCTAGACGCGGAGTGAAACATATAGGTAATAGTAAAGAATAGCTTAGCTCAGGTACCCTTAGCACCTACTAGAAAGCTGTAATGTAGGTAGGTACCTAAACTCCAAAAGTCCTGCGCGGTCAAGGCCACCAGGCGAAAGACCCAGTTTAAGGCGCTGTCCGGTCATGGAGCGATGATGGGGAGGCAGTGATAACTCGATGGTGGTCCTATAAATAGACTTTATTGTTTCTAAAAAAAAAGGTTGGTAGGTATATTGAAACCCTCGGCACGCGAGTCAGACTCGCACTTAACCGGTTTTTTTTATCAAACTGGTTGCCCACCTAGTACCTACCTAGTTGGCAGGTAAAGCCATTGACCACAATCACAGCCGCCACCGCAAGCCATTTTCCTAAAATAGTAGGTAGGTAAGTATAAAGACAATAGACAGAATGGTGCAATTTATATTTTCTCTTGAAACTTGACAACTCCACTAACTGGTCGCGAACTGGCGTACCTACAATAGGTACCTACATGTAGAACAAAAAACTCCAACATGTTCATTCATTTTATGACTTTGGTAGGTAGGTACCTATTCACTTCCAGGCTAGGGAAAACTAACAAACTCATTACGAGGTCAGACCTCCCATAGAAACTGCATCAGCTGATCGCGCATTTTGTATGGGAGGTCAAAATTTTTTTTTCGTATTTCGACCTATGTTCCTCAGGGAATGTTGTTCAGTTTCATGGGCAGATTCACATCCTTCAGGGTTGATATACCCTTTCTGTTACACCTTGTATATGATGTAGTTAAAAGGAAAACTATCAGAGGTAAGTTGACTTCACAGGTTAATGAGCTTAGCAATAGCAAGACTCTAGGTATGACTTCGCCGAGCATTGGGAAGTGAAAGTTTATGTTATGAACGATATAAAACTTGCTTTGCGATAAAAAATTCTAAAGAAACTACGGAACCCTATATATTGGTGCACTTGGCCGGTTTTTATTATAACTACCAACCATCACAACTAACAAAGGCGTAGATAGATACCTATAACAACAGGATATAATCTGCCCATGAAACTCAACATCTTTTCCGATAGAACATAGGTAGGAACATACGAGAACAACGTTGAACTTCCCATAGAGGTAGGCCTATATGGGAAGTCATGCTTTTTTTCGTATATACCTATCGATCTAAGTTGTTCAGTTTGAGAGTCATATCCTTCACGGTCATTATAGGTACAGTCAAAAGCAGGTCAAGCTTGACATTCACAGTGTGACTCTAGCCCGTGCGTACATCTACTGAAATAACGGTACAAAGTCCAATGTGTCAAGCTTGATGTGCTCTTGACTGTACCTACCCTGTTACACTTTGTTTTTTCATTCATTTCCAAATTACCTATACCTACCTAAAATAATTTCGAAATTTGCTCCAACATAGGTACCTAACTATTATGTACCTACCTAAAATTACCCCTCTCACGTGTCGCGGGAATAATTTCCGTATTTAACGTTCGTATGTATCCAGGTTACTTTATTAGATAGGTCGGTTACTTATAACGGTGCTGCTTACTTAAATAAGTATGCTGTTCCATTTAAAACTCGAGACGCTTTCGCGCCTTTTTCATTCAGTGTTGCAAGGAGTGTGACAATCACATAACTTTGCTTCAAAACCCTGTCGTGACTTTATAAGTTAAACTTTATGCCATAACCCAAACGCTAGCTTACTCTTCCAATAAATAAGCGTAATAACGTTTTCTCCACATTTGTTCTGATGTTAATTAAAATAAGACGCGCCGCCGCCGCGCCGTCAATATATTGCAGTCATACAGTTTTTTTCGGATATTTTTTTTCTATGTAGTTGGCAACATTCTCTTTCGTTTCTTTCCTTCCGCTGCGCTCGCGGCGTCAGCGTGCAAAGAGTAGTGTGTAGTGTGTCGGTCGGCCATTATTCACTTTGCGTGAATGCAGTAATTATATCCTCATGACTGACAGGAATTTGATGAAAAGTGACTAAAAAGTGATACCTAGGTAGGTACGTTGAGTTGTAGTCATATCATCGCGCTGCGTTGCAAGTGGTACCTACTTGCTGGAAGCCAGAACTTGGATTACAATAAATACAAGCACAGGTAGGTTCATACATAATCAATTAATCATCTGTTTAATCTATCTAATTAGCCCACATCAGCCCACTGGCGGGCATAGGCCTCTTCTTTTTTGTGCCACGGCGTCTGTGCCGTAGCCGCCCAGCACCACCAATTTGAGACAATTTCATCTGACCATCTGGCAAGTGATAGGTACCCAGATGATAACACAGCCCTAGTGTGAAAGTGTGTTTGGGGTCCCTAGCTAGACGGTCAAAATGTGGGAACTAAAAGTCAGACCTCAAATAAAATAAACATTCAGTTAAATACTATTTTTGTGTAGAATCGCGAGTCCAGAGCCTAGTTCAGTCTGTGACGACTAAATTAAAAGTCTTTCTTCTTAAGCAAGCTTGTCAAGCATGTAAATGCTTGTCAAGTAATTTAAACCGAGTAATTTTGTTATTTCATTAGGTATTATGTTATTTTTAATTATTAATTAATTCGTTATGGAACAATTAGTTCTGAAATAAATTAATCATTCATTCATTGCTAGAGTCAAGCTGTCTTATTTATTATTTATTTAACAGGAATATAACATGAAGTATGAAGAATGTCTCCGCTCATTAGGGCTGGAAGAATATATTCAAGCATTCCATGGTAGGTACCTATATTTATATCATGCCGACAAAGCATAAAAATCACTTACCAAATTACATGTTGATAGTTATGATATAGATATGATGATAGTGATGTTAGATTTTCATGTTGTGTGGCTAGACCTTTGGTCAGATTCTAAGAAGTGATGGTTCCTGTTTTTTTTTAAACATGATAATTTATCTATCTACCTAGGTACCTACTTATGCATGTTTGAGTCAGTTGATTAATTGTTGAGTCAATTAATTTAATTAAACTGTTTTTTAGACAACGACATTGATGAAGAATCTGTTCTATTACTGGGCGAAACAGAATTAAAAGATCTGATTCCAAAAATTGGACCACGCCTGAAATTCAAGAAACTAATTGATGACATAAATTTGACAGCGCAGCTGGATCTCACATTAACAGCTGTAAGTTCTGGTTCTTTGTATTCCAATGAGAGACTTTCGCAGACAGGTGTCAACTGAGTATTAATAAGTGTCGATAGATGGTACTGAAATTATTTTCTCTCATTTAGGTAGGTACCTATACCTACTACAAAGGTTGACACAAGAAAAAAAAATCTGCCTTGTTTTTATGTTGGGTAATCTGCCGTACTACCTGTTCTAATAATACAGCCCTCGGACTGAAATACAGACGACATAGGCTTAGTAATAGGGCTCCGTTTGGGCCCTTCGGGTGTATTTATATGATGGTACGGAACGGAACCCTCCGTGCGCAAGTCTGACTCGCACTTGGCCGGTTTTTTTTTTCAATTCTTTTTATTTATCTATATTTTTGTATGATGAATGACTAAATTCAATTATTTATTGCTTTTCAGGACACATTCATGTCTGGAAATAAAGATGTGTGCAAAATAACTAAATCAGGATCTGAAACATCTGTAGATGAGCCGAGTGATGAAAATCATACACCTGTAACTGCGAAATCTGCTGCCCAAGAACATCAAAATACTGTAAGTGATTTAAATGTGATTTTGTTTAATTTGTCCCTTCCACGGTTAGGTTGTATAAATAAAGAATCATGTAAATATATTAAGTACCTACCTATTATGAAAACTCCGTGCCACACAGCTCTGTGCCTTATTAAGATGGGGCAGTTATATTGTAAAGATTACATGAAATGCCCTCTGTAATTGTGAAAGTGTGTTTGTTTGTTTGTCCTTCTTTCTTTAATGCAGGTGTAAAAAAAATTGTAAGCACTATTTTAGTATGCTCCTTAGACCATTAACTGAACAAGTAAATTGTGTTCGGATAGTTCTACAAACTACACATTCTATAAACTACATTATTTTTACTAGGCGGCTATTTCGCATCATCAGGCAGGATCATGGTAGCCTAGTTGGTTAAAGCGTCTCTGGTACTGACGGAGAAGACGCAGGTTTGAATCCTGCCTGTGGTTGTGAAATTTTTGATTTTATAGCTTTTAAGGCTAAATTAGTGCTTATTATTTTTTACACCCTGCATAGAGATAATGATCTCTCAGCCCGGAGTGTTCTTTTAGTCTTTTCTTATCCGCCCAAACTAATTTCTTTTTTATTCATCAAAAGTACAGACACGGTTTCTATACTGTTTTATTATATGTAATAGATTTGAAGGTTGTTAATGATATAATTAGACACAATTTAAGAATAGTTGCATTGTAAAATTTTAATTTTAGACTACTTACATATTATTAAGTTGCACCAAGAAATAACAACAAAGAGTAAACATTGATGTTGTGTGACTTAAATTGAAATTAAACGTCTCTTCCGCAGCTTATGAACGACTTCAACCAGTTGTACCCGCAAAAGGAAAACAGTCTGTTTTCCTCAATAGAAATACACAAACAAAACATTGTCAGTTACGCAAAACGCAAAGCAGAGTACACCCGCGACAGAAACTTGAAGACTAACATACAAACCCTGATTTCTCTGATTGATGGTGAGTACAAATTTGCGTCCATATTTTGCTCTATTAGTAGTTCTGTCCGGACGGTCAGACACAGCATAGCACTGCCCCCGATGTGGCCGCGCATGTAATTCCAAATACGCAAAACCTCAGACACCCTAACTGATTTTTATTATAAAACTCTGATTTATAATTTAGATCTCAATTCTTTTGTCGGCGAAGTCGACAACTATGCACACTCTTAATATTGACTTTGCCCCAATTTTCACAAATTTATGTTTTTGATGGGATCACCTTTACTCTCCTCTTTCTTACGTATAGTGTTTATTTTGCTATTGTTTTTGCTTACAGAGGACGATCCAGAGTCTATCACAAACGTCTGCCTAGTGCTGCTGACTTATATCATCAATATTTCGCCGGCCAGGAAGAAGAAAGGTAAAGAGATTATCAAATTTTCACGCTCCGAGATGACCTCTGCCTTTATAAATCAAGTCGCATCTGAAGCTGATGTAACACCGTCAATCCTAGAACGCAGGGAAATATTGACCAAACAGCAACGGTCAATGCAACCCTACGTCATATATGTAGGAGAAAACTGTACTCAAATAAGAGCATCGTATGTTGTCATTAACGACACTGTATACAATTTTTCGAAACTCATCACAGCTGTAGACTGCGCGTTCAAAATATTCCACTCAACCGGGGCCTGCTACCCGGAGCAGTGTGATGATGTTTGGTTGTTTATCCAATTAGGATTTTTCAATATTCATACCAAATACGATAGGAACACTCAAGTTGTTAACAGTCTGATGTCCGACCTGGGACTTATTTGTGACAAAAAGTAGTTTTTATAAAAAAATATGGTTTTTATTTGTTATTACTGCAAAGAAGGTATTTCATCTTCTCCGTCCCTGTTAATTAAACACATAAGATATTTTTGTAAATCGACTGGAAGAAATTCTAATTTTCACTGTGGTGAACAAGGGTGTTTCCGCCATTATTTATCTATTGATTCATTTAAAAAACATTTAACACGAGATCACCAGTTAGATCGACAAAATAATGATGTAGTTACTCCTTTGGAATGTTTGGTATTACCATCATCATATTCATCATCATCAACGACAACAGAAATTGCAGCAGTTCAAAATATTAGACCAGAAAATTAAACGCATATGCTTCATGCATCGAATTTCATATCTTCCTTGTACGCTAGTTCCACAATACCGCGTAAAATTGTGCAAGACATCGTAGAAAATATTCAAATTTTTTTTTCTAGATCGGAAAGCATTTTAGCGCTACAGTTATATGAATTGATACCATCACACCCGACAACATCGAACATGCGTGATAATATTGATAAAATTGTTGGTACTTATTGCCGTACGTTTGAAAATCTTGACACGGAATTCAAACGTTTCAATCATTTTAAAATATTAGGAACGTTCGTCGAGCCGCAAGAAGTGGTCATAGGCCACCGAAGGGAAACTAAAAATACTACTACTGGACGTGCGTTGGTATCAAAAGATTGTACGGTACAAATAATGCCACTAAAAAATAACTTAAAATCTTTTTTTTCATTTGGTAATGTATTGAAGGATACTTTAGATTACTTGCACAATTTACGAGAACGTTCTTTTGGTATTGAGAATATAGTACAGGGCTCAGTATGGGAAAATATTATACAAACTGTAAGGGACGGAGAGCTGAATTTTCCTTTGATAGTATACTATGATGATTTTGAGATTGGAAATCCTTTAGGAAGTCATGCTGGGGTTCACAAGTTAGGAGGTTTATATGTGTCTATTCCATGTCTTCCTCCTAACTATGTTTCACTCTTGCAAAATATTTTCATTTTGGCTCTATTTCACTCGTCAGATAGGACAAGTTTTGGAAATAATGTAACTTTTCAAAAAGTTTTCGATTTGCTCAATGATTTGAAGCAAAATGGTATAAATGTTGAGACTAAACAATACAAAGGAGTAATTAAATTTCACGTGCCAGTTGTCACTGGGGATAACTTAGGTCTCAATAGTATGTTAGGTTTTGTTGAGAGTTTTTCTGCAAATCGACCATGCAGAATTTGTGCTGCTAACAAGGCTCAAATCCGATCAATGTTGTATGAAAACGTCGAATTGTTAAGAAATATGGACAACTATTCAAACGATTTACAGCTAAAAAATGTTTATGAGACTGGTATTAAAGAAAATTGTGCGTGGCTTGCTCTCAATGGTTTTGATTTGTTCGAAAACGTCGCAGTAGATGTTTTACATGATTATCTTGAGGGCGCTTGTCGGTATGTTATGCAATTCATTATAACATATTTAGTGCAAAGACAAAAGTTAATCTCGTTAGATAATTTGGCGACGAAAATACGGCATTTTGATTATGGGCCAGATTCAAGTTCAACGCCATCAAACGCGGTAACAGCAGAAGGGACATCAATAAATTTAAAATGTTCAGCTTCTGAAATGCTTACTCTAGTCCGTTATTTTGGATTAATTGTTGGATATAATGTCCCAGATGGAAACGACGTTTGGCTCTTGTACAAAAAACTAAGACAATTATTAGACAAACTTTTGAGTCGTCGAATTCATGATGACTCTATCGATCAAGTAAAGTTTTTAGTAGCTGAATTAAATGAACTCTTTTGCCAGCTGAGTAATACGCACTTAAAACCAAAATTCCACTTTTTAACACATTACCCAAAAATGCTAAAAAAATTTGGTCCGTTGTCTCAAATCTGGACAATGAGATTTGAAGCAAAACATCGTGTATCTAAATTTATAGCTAGAGCATCGCAAAGCAGAGTGAACATTTGTAAAACTATTGCTATAAAACATCAGTTAATATTAAACGATATGTTTTTGAGGGATATTCCATTATCTCCATTGACAACTGGCAAGCTGAAAAGTGTGCCGGCATCTGAAATTCTCGATGTTGGGCAACATTTCCAATCACAAGACATTAACACGGATAGTTGCTATTCATCATCGTGGGTCATCATCAACAACATAAAATTTAAATTATTTTCAATTTTAGTATTAGATGTATCGGAGGTAACATATTTGCCACTGTTAGCTGAAGTTCAAAAAATATATGTAATAAACAATGAGAAAGTAATATTTCGGTGTTTTTCCTTAGAATGTATTGATTTCGATGATCATTTCTTTGCATACGAAGTTCGAAAGACGAACGACAGTGTGTTACATACTTACGATGCTCTTATTTCACCTTTACCTGCTACAATGACCATATTATCCAACTTCAAACGTTATGTCACATTGCGTTGGACTTTAGACTAATAAGTAGTCGCAACTGTATCTTTAAGGCAAGTGGGCGCTGCTATTTGAATGTTGAGGGCGGAGTAATTTAAGACTAAGGAGGATATCTTTATATTGCAGAACATGTCATTTAACAGCTACCCAATACTTGACCAATTTTTGTCTCGTTTAGCCTTCTGCTACGTTTTAAGACGACGCCTGAAACTAGGTTGTCGTATTAATTAATTTGTAACGTATTGAAAATATTATCCAACTTCAATCGTTGTGTCACATTGCGTTGGACTATAAACTAATAAGTAGTCGCAACTTTATCTCAAGGTGTACCGCCCACTGCAAGCGGCGGCGGCGCGGCGCGGGCGCGGTGGAGTCGAGTTGCTTGCGCGGTGGAGTCGTCGTCGTGGCGCGGCGCCTGCAACTCGCCTCCGCCGCGCCCGCGCCGCGCCGCCGCCGCCGCTCGCAGTGGGCGGTACGGCTAAGGCAAGTGGGCGCTGCTATATGAATGTTGAGGGCGGAATAATTTAAGACTAAGGAGGATATCTTTATATTGCAGAACATGTCATTTAACAGCTACCCAATACTTGACCAATTTTTGTCACGTTTAGCCTTCCGCTACGTTTTAAGACGACGCCTGAAACTAAGTAGTTGTAAAAATTTATTTGTATCGTATTAAGGCCGTCCACTAGCGCTGCCATTAAAAGTTAAGTTAAAAAAATATTACTCGCTAAATACAAAACTTATCGAAAATCTGAAAAGACATATTAAAGTGAAGATACTTTTGCTTATTTAGAACTTATCAATTCTGTAAAATATAGTTCACTGTAGTTACAGATACCAAAACTGCTAAAAGTGGCCGTTTTTCGTACTTTTGCTATCTGTTACTACAGTGAACTACATTTTACAGAATTGATAGGTTCTAATTAAGCAAGGGTATTTTTACTTTAATTTGTCTTTTCAGATTTTCGATAAGTTTTGTATTTAGCGAGTAATATTTTTTTAACTGATGGCGGCGCTAGTGGACGGGAGGTAGCCTCTTAATGAAAATATTATCCAACTTCAAATGTTGTGAGTCATTGCGTTGGACTTTAGACTAATAAGTAAGTAAGTAAGTTCTTGTTAGTTTATAGGTACTATAAGTGGTTTTAGTAATGCTAATTAACTTATTATTGAAGTGGTTTTAGTAATGCTAATTAACTTATTATTGACATACTAATTACTGAAATAATTTTATTGTTATTCGTAATCGTAACATTTATTAAATAAACTTGCAGTTTGATAGATAAGAACATAAGTTCTAAGTAGGTATTAAAAAGTTTATTGATCGACCACCATCACAAATCAAAATAAAATATTTTAATAGCATATAACCTATTTGTGGAGATATTAATTAGGTATTGATTTGAATTTGTGGTGGCAGTACCACTTCTTAAGTCATAAGTTTAATACATATTATAAGTTTAATTTCTTTTCTTGTAAAAGTTTACAGTAAAAGACTAATTAATTAATTGGATAATTTATTGACCAGATTTATTCAATAAAAGTAATAATGAAACTTACATAATTTGTATTTCAATTATTCTATCTTCCAAACCAGTTTATGTGAGCTGTTGCAATTTGTAACACAATTATTTAAAAAAAATTAAGGCTCCTGATTAACATTTTGTAAATTAACATGTTTTTAGTAGGTATAGTAAGGCATATTGAACGATGTATAGCTGTTATACTAGTATCATACTGAATAAGGTTATGTAAATTGTGGTGTATCCTATTCATGTACCGTACTGGTTAAGTGAGAGTAGGCATTGTGTAAAGTCGAATCTGACAAATTCGGTAACTTATGCTAGAGCATTTGTTTTAAGGTCCCAGTTTAGATAAGATAATATTATTTAGTACCACTTGTTGAGATCTCGGCAATAGGCGTGCTCTAAAAGCTTAAGTTATCGTATCTGCCCGCTCCAAAATGCATATACAACGTGTAATTTCGAATACGCAAAAACTCTCGGGTGGTAGTTCTGCCCATGTAACTGAACAACTTTTCCCGAGGAACATATTTTTATTTTGACTTATGTTCCTTGGGAAAAGTTGTTCAGTTACATGGGTAGAACTATCACCCGAGAGGTTTTGCGTATTTGAAATTACACGTTGTATAAACTGCATGAGCCGCAATGGCTCAGGTGTAGTAAATAATGTATAGGGCATCCTATGTACTATTGTGGTACTATGTAGTAAGGTGCTGTTGCACAAGTACTGTACTGGTTTAGGTCTAGTAAAACATGGTGCATCTTAGTATATAGAGCTAATGCACAGGTACTACTGTACTGGCTTAGGTCTAGTAAAAACATGGTGCACTTTACACGTATGTAGAGCTGTTTCACAGGTACCACGGACTGGCTTAGGTCTAGTAAAAGCATGGTGCATCATACACTGATGTAGCGCTGTTTCACAGGTACTACTGTCTGGCTTAGGTCTAGTAAAAACATGGTGCACCTTACACGTATGTAGAGCTGTTTCACAGGTACCACTGACTGGCTTAGGTCTAGTAAAACATGGTGCATCATACACTGATGTAGCGCTGTTTCACAGGTACTACTGTCTGGCTTAGGTCTAGTAAAAACATGGTGCACCTTACACGTATGTAGAGCTGTTTCACAGGTACCACTGTCTAGCTCAAGTCTAGTAAAAACATGGTGCATCTTACACTTATGTAGAGCTTTTTCACAGGTACCACTGTCTGGCTCAAGTCTAGTAAAAACATGGTGCATCTTACACTTATGTAGAGCTGTTTCACAGGTGCCACTGTCTGGCTCAAGTCTAGTAAAAACATGGTGCATCTTACACTTATGTAGAGCTTTTTCACAGGTACCACTGTCTGGCTCAAGTCTAGTAAAAACATGGTGCATCTTACACTTATGTAGAGCGGTTTCACAGGTGCCACTGTCTGGCTCAAGTCTAGTAAAAACATGATGCATCTTACACTTATGTAGAGCTGTTTCACAGGTACCACTGTCTGGCTCAAGTCTAGTAAAAACATGATGCATCTTACACTTATGTAGAGCTGTTTCACAGGTACCACTGTCTGGCTTACGTCTAGTAAAAACATTGTTCATCCTACACGTATATAGAGCTGTTTCACAGGTACCACTGTCTGGCTCAAGTCTAGTAAAAACATGGTGCATCTTACACGTAGGATGCACCATGCTTTTACTAGACCCGATCCATTCCGGTACCTGTGCAGCAGCTCTACATACGTAGGATGCACCATTCTTTTACTAGACCCGATCCATTCCGGTACCTGTGCAGCAGCTCTACATACGTAGGATGCACCATGCTTTTACTAGACCCGATCCATTCCGGTACCTGTGCAGCAGCTCTACATACGTAGGATGCACCATGCTTTTACTAGACCCGAGTCATTACAGTACCTGAGCAGCAGCTCTACGTACGTAGCATGCACCATGCTTTTACTGAACCCGAGCTGTTACGGTACCTGTGCGACAGCTCTACATACGTAGGATGCACCATGCTTTTACTAGACCCGAGCCATTCCGGTAACTGTGCAGCAGCTCTACATACGTAGGATGCACCATGCTTTTACTGGACCCGAGCCGTTACGGTACCTGTGCAGCAGCTTTACATAAGTAGGATACACCATGCTTTTAATACACCCGAGCCATTACGGTACCTGTGCGGCAGCTTTACATAAGTAGGATACACCATGCTTTTAATACACCCGAGCCATTACGGTACCTGTGCAGCAGCTTTACATAAGTAGGATACACCATGCTTTTAATACACCCGAGTCATTACGGTACCTGTGCAGCAGCTTTACATAAGTAGGATGCACCATGCTTTTAATACACCCGAGCCATTACGGTACCTGTGCAGCAGCTTTACATAAGTAGGATACACCATGCTTTTAATACACCCGAGCCATTACGGTACCTGTGCAGCAGCTTTACATAAGTAAGATACACCATGATTTTAATACACCCGAGCCATTACGGTACCTGTGCAGCAGCTTTACATAAGTAGGATACACCATGCTTTTAATACACCCGAGCCATTACGGTACCTGTGCAGCAGCTTTACATAAGTAGGATACACCATGCTTTTAATACACCCGAGCCATTACGGTACCTGTGCAGCAGCTTTACATAAGTAGGATACACCATGCTTTTAATACACCCGAGCCATTACGGTACCTGTGCAGCAGCTTTACATAAGTAGGATACACCATGATTTTAATACACCCGAGCCATTACGGTACCTGTGCAGCAGCTTTACATAAGTAGGATACACCATGCTTTTAATACACCCGAGCCATTACGGTACCTGTGCAGCAGCTTTACATAAGTAGGATACACCATGCTTTTAATACACCCGAGCCATTACGGTACCTGTGCAGCAGCTTTACATAAGTAGGATACACCATGATTTTAATACACCCGAGCCATTACGGTACCTGTGCAGCAGCTTTACATAAGTAGGATACACCATGCTTTTAATACACCCGAGCCATTACGGTACCTGTGCAGCAGCTTTACATAAGTAGGATACACCATGCTTTTAATACACCCGAGCCATTACGGTACCTGTGCAGCAGCTTTACATAAGTAGGATACACCATGCTTTTAATACACCCGAGCCATTACGGTACCTGTGCAGCAGCTTTACATAAGTAGGATACACCATGATTTTAATACACCCGAGCCATTACGGTACCTGTGCAGCAGCTTTACATAAGTAGGATACACCATGCTTTTAATACACCCGAGCCATTACGGTACCTGTGCAGCAGCTTTACATAAGTAGGATACACCATGATTTTAATACAGCCGAGCCATTACGGTACATATGCAACCTCCGTAAATAAAGATGCTGCATAGGTAACGTAATGGCTCGGGTGTATTAAAAGCATGGTGTAACCTACTTATGTAATTGTCCTACACCATTACATACGTAGCCTGCATCATGCTTTATTGGACCCCAACCAGTAAGATACCTATGAAACATACGTTTTTTACGTAATAGTGCCTTTTCTGATAGCTACTTATATAAGTAGCTATGTCAGACAGCGTTAAATTAAGTAGCTTCGGTGCAAGTATGCCGCCTACTTAATGAAAGCTACTTATGCAACACGGTGCCGGCTACAAACGTCACGCGGTCTGTGTTTCCTACGTATTTTAAGTATGTCGCATCATTAAATTTTTCTCAGTGATAATTTGTTGTTAGTCTGTATTTGTTTTCTGCTAAAATAAGTGTATCATCTGCGTATCTCAATTATTTATTATTTCTCCATTAACTTAAGTTCCTTCTTTTAATTATATATAATAAATAATGCTGGGGAAGAATACATCCTTGCCTAACTCCTTATTTAATTTTAGTATGTTTTTGACCAATCTTATATGTGCTGTTTGATTCCAATAAAATTAATTATAAAAATTCATCTGGCTGTTCATAGAGGCGTTTTGGTACCAACACTGATGTACGGCAGTGAAAGCTGGGTATGGTAGAAAAAACCGGCCAAGTGCGAGTCGGACTCGCGCACTGAGGGTTCCGTACCACCACATAAACATAATTGTATTAGTTGAAATTTCAGTAAGTTAATGTGCTAGATTTTTTGAGTCCGACACGCGCTTGACCAAATTTTATTATTTGTTGTTATTTTATAGCCTATGCCCTATAAACATACCAATTTTCAAGTTTGTAAGTGTTCCCGTTTTTAAAAAGAACTAAAACAAAAATCGCCTCAGCAACCATCCAACTTGACCCCTCTCTTATATGAATGTTCTTGAAACGGGAGCTCACCACAATTGGTTATCATTAGTTGTGAGAAAAGTTGTAATATTTAATGATTTCAGACTTTTCCCATTATTTGTACTGTGAGACCTAGCTTCTTGCCAAATTTCATAATTTTAGGTCAACGGGAAGTACCCTGTAGGTTTTTCATTTTTGAATAAATGTATGGAGATGAGGACATAAAATGCCATATCTTTTGATTGCGTCGTTGTAAAAAATTGAAATTTTCAGATCTTGTGTGGTTCATGGATCCTAATATATGGTATTAATTTCAACCTGATACCTTTACCCGTTAAAGGGTCTTGACAGACAGACAGACAGACAGACAGACAGACAGACAGACGGACAACAAAGTGATCCTATAAGGGTTCCGTTTTTCTCTTTTGAGGTACGGAACCCTAAAAACATGAAAGTAGTATTAATGCAGTAGAAATGAGAGCGTTGAGGAGTATGATTGGTGTGAAATTGAGTGACAGGATTAGAAATAGTGTGATAAGAGAACGTTGTGGCGTAAAAGAAGACGTAGTGACTAAAATTGAGAAAGGGATGGTTTGGTCATGTAGAGAGGATGAATGAAGGAAGATTGACGAAAGAGATCTACAAGGCGAGAGTTGAAACGTTGGAAGGGGAAGGCCTCGGCCAACGTACCAGGACCAAATTCAGGACGTTCTGAATAAAGGCCAGGTTAAAAGTACCCTAAACCGACGAGCATGTATGAAAGGATTGATGAAAGGTCAGGAAGCAAGGGAAGTATGTCAAGATCGTAGAAGGTGGAGAACTGTGGTCTCTGCCTACCCCGACGGGAACAAGGCGTGATATTATGTTATGTTATGTAAAATTAAATGCTTTTCAAAATTCTTTTGTCTTTTTATTTTTTGTTATTCTATCCAAAATTTCCATTAACTTGTAATGTTTTACATTGTCAAACGCTTTCTTGAAGTCAATAAAGCAGATGTGAACCTCTTTTTGATTTTCTATACATTTTTGAATCAATACCTGTATGGCCGCTAGTGCCTTTCTAGTTCCAAGGACATTTCTAATTGAAACTGTGATGGGCTTATGTTGCTACCTAATTTGCTGCATATTCTTTGGTGTATTACTTTGAGAAATATTTTGAATGCATGGCTCATTAAACTGATCAATGTGTTATCACTGCAAGTTCTAGTACTACTCTTCTTTGGTAACGGCAGAAAGGTTTACTGTAGCCAATCATGTGGTAGTTTTCCCGTTTCGTAAATCGCGTTAAACAGTTTTACACAAACTCAATTTGTACTCCATCTAGTCCCACAGCCTTTCCACTCTTCAGTCCATTTAATGCTTTAAGTACCTCGGCTTTTATAATACATGAACCCTCCAAAGTGGTATCTGGGTTAGCCGGTATGTTTCTTCTTTCGTCTTCAAAGAGCGTTTCAATATATTGTTCCCACGTTCTCCTATGCTTATCTTTGTCTAATATTAGTATAAGTATTACTGTCGTTATACAATTTTCTGATTACGTTTTGACAGGGAACCCTGTCTTCCATGCTCGGTCGGCCGGATCGCGCTGAAGAAAACCGTACTCACCAATAATCAGTACTCGCGATCGCGTCCCCTTCAGTCGCCCGCAGGCCGAGCACAAAGCCACAGGTGTCTATCGCTAGAAGAAAGTGAAGCAATTACACAACAACTAATTGAATTCGTATACGATCGTGACGTCACAAATTATTTGTCATCGTATACTCGTATAAGTGACTTTTTAGTCCCGAGGCCTTCCCCTTCCAACGTTTCAACTCTCGCCTTGTAGATCTCTTTCGTCAATCTTCCTTCATTCATCCTCTCTACATGACCAAACCATCTCAGCATCCCTTTCTCAATTTTAGTCACTACGTCTTCTTTTACGCCACAACGTTCTCTTATCACACTATTTCTAATCCTGTCACTCAATTTCACACCAATCATACTCCTCAACGCTCTCATTTCTACTGCATTAATACTACTTTCATGTTTTTAGGGTTCCGTACCTCAAAAGAGAAAAACGGAACCCTTATAGGATCACTTTGTTGTCCGTCTGTCTGTCTGTCTGTCTGTCTGTCTGTCTGTCTGTCAAGACCCTTTAACGGGTAAAGGTATCAGGTTGAAATTAATACCATATATTAGGATCCATGAACCACACAAGATCTGAAAATTTCAATTTTTTACAACGACGCAATCAAAAGATATTGCATTTTATGTCCTCATCTCCATACATTTATTCAAAAATGAAAAACCTACAGGGTACTTCCCGTTGACCTAAAATTATGAAATTTGGCAAGAAGCTAGGTCTCACAGTACAAATAATGGGAAAAGTCTGAAATCATTAAATATTACAACTTTTCTCAAAACTAATGGTAACCAATTGTGGTGAGCTCCCGTTTCAAGAACATTCATATAAGAGAGGGGTCAAGTTGGATGGTTGCTGAGGCGATTTTTGTTTTAGTTCTATTTAAAAACGGGAACACTTACAAACTTGAAAATTGGTATGTTTATAGGGCATAGGCTATAAAATAACAACAAATAATAAAATTTGGTCAAGCGCGTGTCGGACTCAAAAAATCTAGCACATTAACTTACTGAAATTTCAACTAATACAATTATGTTTATGTGGTGGTACGGAACCCTCAGTGCGCGAGTCTGACTCGCACTTGGCCGGTTTTTTTTCTAAAGGCAAAAAAATATTGTGCTACAGTTATAAATCAGGTTTCGTTGTAAAGTGCGTTGAATAATGAATCTAGATATGTAACAAATTTTAAAAAAACTTTACTACTGTATTACTGAATACTAAGAAGCATGCATCAAAAATCGAAGCAAATAAAGTTAAAAACAGAGTACAGGCTAAGAGGCGTCCATTAAGTCAAAAACCATTGCAATTGGCTTACGGGAACCCAGCCAACCAGTCCTAAGAAGTTTAGTGCGACAAGATAAAATTCGTCTTGAAAATTATTTTTAAAGGCAAAAAGTTTAATTAATATCGCGCTACATTTATAAATGGGGTATCGTTGTAAAGTGAATTAAAAAGTAAATCTGTTTTTGTAATTAAATATAATAAATTTAAAAAATATTTCGTGAATTTTGGAAACACGAGTCGTTGAAATTTGGCTAATAGCCATGGCGTGCCCACAATCGAAGAATAAGAAACAGCATACATCAAAAATTTAAGGAAATAAAGTTAAAAACAGAGTACAGGCTAAAAGGGGTCGATTTAGTCAAAAATAATTGCAATCGGTTAACGAAAACCCGGCCTACCAGACCTCCGAAGTTTAGTGCAACAAGATAAAGGGTCAATTTTACTTGTCTCTTAACTAAAATATCGGCCTAAATCGGTAGTTTCATGACTAAACGTTATACTTTTTTGACGATGACACCTTTGGAAACTATGAACCGTTGATGTTTTATTTCGCTAATAGCCATGGCGCGCTTAAAATTGAAGAATACTAAGAGAAATGCATTAAAAATTAAAGCAAATAAATTTATCATTTGTCTCTATATACCAGTTATTTGAGATGGCTAGTTTCCAAGATATGGTCGTTTTCGTTTTGACAGCTGTCACTCGAAATGCAGATCTTGTCGAGAACTATTATTTGTCCCTACAATCTATTTAACCGTTAGTATAGGATTTCACCGTTTTCGTTTTGACAGCTGCTCGAAATAAAGATCTTGTCAAGACCTATCATAAGTACAAACTAGTAGTCTAGGATGGCTAGTTTCCGAAATAATACAGGGACTAGATAAGTACTATACGAATAATATGACCATTTTCGTTTTGACAGCTGTCAATCCAAATGAAGATCTTGTCGAGACCTATCACTTGTCCCCATAAACTGATATTTTAGAGCTTTTGTGGAAAGTCCGTCCGGGGAAGTAACACCCCCTTGCTTTTTTCTGCCGTGAAGCAGCAGTGTTTGCACTGCTGTGTTTCGGTTTGAAGGGCAAGGGAGCCAGTGAAATTACCGGCACATGAGACATACCATCTTAGTTCTCAAAGTGAGCAACGCGCTTTGCTGTCATATTGGTGTCAAAATATGCCACTAATAAGACAGTGGGTGCTATGGGCGGTAGTGACCACTTACCATCAGGTGGCCGACCTGCTCGTTTGTTTACTTGTAACATAAAAAAAACCGGCCAAGTGCGAGTCGGACTCGCGGCCTAAGGTTCCCGTACCTATCTACCATATGATATACTAAAAGCTTTTGCTCTTTGATTTTAAAAACTCCGTGACCATCCAACTTGACCCCTCCTTTATAGAAAAGTTCTTGAAACGGGAGCTCACCTTAATTGGTTACCATTAGTAGTGAGAAAAATTGAAATATTTAATGATTTTAGACTTTTCCCTTTACTTGTACTGTGAGACCTAGCTTCTTGTAAAATTTCATAATTTTAGGTCAACGGGAAGTACCCTATAGGTTTTGCTTTTTAGCATAAATTTATGGAGATGAGGACATAAAAAGCCATATCTTTTGATTGCGTCGTTGAAAAAATTTAAATTTTCAGATCTTGTGTGGTTTATGGACCTTAATATTCGTTATCAATTTCAACCTGATACCTCTTCTCGTTTGTGAGAAAAAGGGTCTTGACAGACAGACGGACAACAAAGTGATCCTATAAGGGTTCCGTTTTTTTATTTTGAGGTACGGAACCCTAAAAACAAGAAAAATAAAACGATCTCTCCAAGTAGCACAGTTTTGTTTTGCGGTCTTAATAAAAATAAATAATAATAAATTGGTTTATTGCATACAAAAAAAACCGGCCAAGTGCGAGTCCGTACCACCACATAATCATAATTGTATTAGTTGAAATTTCAGTAAGTTAATGTGCTAGATTTTTTGAGTCCGACAAGCGCTTGACCAAATTTTATTATTTGTTGTTATTTTATAGCTTATGCACTATAAACATACCAATTTTCAAGTTAGTAAGTGTTCCCGTTTTTAAAATAGAACTAAAACAAAAATCGCCTCCACGACCATCCAACTTGACCCCTCTCTTATATAAGAGAACGTTCACATGAACGTTCTTGAAACGGGAGCTCACCACAATTGGTTACCATTAGTTGTGAGAAAAGTTGTAATATTTAATGATTTCAGACTTTTCCCATTATTTGTACTGTGAGACCTAGCTTCTTGCCAAATTTCATAATTTTAGGTCAACGGGAAGTACCCTGTAGGTTTTGCTTCTTTGCATAAATGTATGAGGACATAAAATGCCATATCTTTTGATTGCGTCGTTGTCAAAAATTGAAATTTTAAGATCTTGTGTGGTTCATGGACTTTAATATATTGCATCAATTTCAACCTGATAACTTTACCCGTTCGTGAGATAAAGGGTCTTGACAGACAGACAGACAGACGGACAACAAAGTGATCCTAAAAGGGTTGCTTTTTTTTCTTTTGAGGTACGGAACCCTAAAAACAACGATGGTCATATTGGTCATTGATGCATTACAGCTATTATAGTCCCACAAACCGAAAAACTGTGTGGCATTGTACAATATTGAATAGGCCATCACAAACAGCTTGTGAGACCCACTAAACTTGTTTGCACTAAAAACAGACTTTAACAAAACAGACCAAATGCTTCCCGACTCGTACTTGACCGGTTTTTAGGGTTCCGTACCTCCAAATAAAAAAACGGAACAATTATGGGATCACTTTGTTGTCCGTCTGTCTGTCTGTCTGCCTGTCTGTCTGTCAAGATCCTTTTTCTCACGAACGAGAAGAGGTATCAGGTTGAAATTGAGAACGAATATTAAGGTACATAAACCACACGTCACGATCTGAAAATTTTAATTTTTTACAACGACGAAATCAAAAGATATAGCTTTTTATATCCTCATCTCCATACATTTATGCAAAAAAGCAAAACCAACAGGGTACTTCCCGTTGACCTAATATAATGAAATTTGGCAAGAAGCTAGGTCTCACAGTACCTACAAATAAAGGAAAAAGTCTAAAATCATTAAATGTTTAAATTTTTCTCACAACTAATAGTAACCAATTAAGGTGAGCTCCCGTTTCAAGAACTTTTCTATAAAGGAGTCAAGTTGGATGGTAAATCATATATAGTATATATTTTAGTATATCATATGGTAGATAGGTACGGAACCCTTAGGGCGCGAGTTCGACTCGCACTTGGCCGGTTTTTTAGAGTAGCTGGCATATGACCACGGCTATTATTTGAATATATCTACTGCTATTTATTGAGTCGGTTTATAATTTTTATTAGCAATTTTTATTTAAAAATATTTTAAACCCACTCTATACCTGGGTCAATCAACTTTTTCTTGTTCAAGGGGTGTCCCCACGATTATGCAAATGTTGACTTAAGACCCAATAATATATTTACAGTTTTATCTATTTTTACTGTTAGTCTGATAAACTGGCATGACTTAAAAGTATTAATAAATCCCAGGATAATATATTTTTCTTTGAAAAATATTGGTTAGTTAGGGGACGAAATCCTGTCTCCCATACTAATTGGAAGTGTCCCCTTTCGTCAAGTAAAATTTTCAACGCAATGCTCTTTAAAAAAAATCTAGGAAAACATCTAAATTGATATTAGATACAGAACAAGAATATAACTGAGTAACTGATACCTAATTATGTATTTATTATTTGGATTCCAAATTGCGCATACTAATCTTAACGCATGAATGTGTCCCCAAACGTTTTAAATATTGGTAGTCCCCAAGCAAACTAACTAAAGTGTTAGCAAAAGTAAATGAAATCGCCATTTTAGTAGGCTTGATCAATCAGAAAATAGTCTGAGTATCATACAATCGCGTTAAATTTCGCTGTTTGTTTGTTTTCGCCCGGCCATTTTGCCTGCAGCTGCATTGGAGTGTACGTGTATTTATTGTATGTTCGCTGGGAGATCCACCAAAAACGAAAAGTATTTTGAATCTTATGGTTAATTATACTTTATTGTAAGGTACTTTGTTCTGAAATAATAGCAAGAGGTTTTTTTCGCAAAGTTTATCAATTTCTCCCCATATTTAATTAAAATGGCCAAATGTCTCCTGAGTAACCCGTCCATGGAGTCACTTTTTTGGTGACCCAAGAGACTTTTTTTGGTTACCCCACAGACTTCTTATGCTTAATAATTTTATAAAACAAGCATTTCTTAGATCTGTTGTTTAATTTATCACGTCTACTGCATCATTATCTTTAACCTATGTATGAAAGTTTAAAATTCTGACTAATACCGTCTCTTGGGTAACTCAATTTGGTCTCTTGTGTCATTGTGTCCCTCAATTTCCAAAACGTTTTACGTAAGATATTTTTTGTTTGACAATAGTATCCTATTTTTTTATGGAGAGTTATTGTTTATACTGAGACTTATATGAGCCAAAAAAGCAATTCGATTCAACAGCAGTACCGCAAATAACAGAAAAAATAGTTATACGTTTTTGTCCTTGGTTACTCAAGAGACACAACATTTATATATTTTTTAAAATTTTCACAATTCTCTGAGCACTTTGTTTTTGTATGACATTTTTTAAAGGTTTAGTAATGCATTAAATTCAAAATATCTAACAAATCTCCATTAGAACAGGAGAAACTAGTTGTTTTATAACTGGTTAGCCAATAGACAAAATTAGATGACCATCTCTAAATTTTGAGTGAAAACAATATTTATTCAAGGATACTTAACTGCACATTATATCATCGAAAAAATTATTAAATTTTGCATTCATTTATGATAAAAAATTGTGTAATTTTTATTATAAACTTTTTTTTGCTTTTTGAACATTTGATACAAGAAAAAGTTGATTGACCCACCTAATAGGTAGAACTTTTACGTAACCGATATTTTTTTTCCATATCATAAGAGCTACAACTTTAAAAGTTTTTGCAATTCAAGCACATGCACCTCCTACAAAATAAATCTTAATCTAAAATGGCTGCCGTTTAAAGGGGGTCGGTCATTGAACCTACATGTGGGGTATTTTTATCTTTTTACCTTACCCTTAAAGTTTGTACAGTCGTTCCTCAGACAGATTGTATACCTCCTCCTTGTTTGTAAACTTTTAATAAATATATTTGATTTGACCTACCGGTCAAAATCATAACCCTCCTTTTTGCCGTAGTCGGGAAAAAATAAATTATGTATCTAATTAATAATACTACATCACATTGGACCGGTTTTATTGTGTTGCTGCTGAGGTGTTACACTTTTGAATAAACATAAATATAACAACTTTTACGTAAGTTTTACGTTACGTTTATTTTATTAGTTTTTTTGGGATTAATTTGTTTTTCCTAGCCGGGTACTCAGTCAACGAAACTGAATAACTTTTTCAAAGAAACATTTTAGGGAAATTAAAATAACTTTTGAACTCTACAAAGTAGAATATCTCAAAATTTCACAACCACAGGCAGGTACTTACGCAGAAGACGCAGGTTCGAATCCTGCCTGTGGTTGTGAAATTTTGCGATTTTCTACTTTGTAGATTTATCCGAACACAGGAAGTGTTAAAATAAAATCATTTTCAACTTTTGAACTCTCCATACAAATTGCTCACTCTGATCGAACAGTTTGTATTTTATTTTTATTTATTTATTAAATTTCAAATTAAATACTTAAAATAACACTTTCCTAACGAGATCCGGATATGCTTAAAACATTTCTCTATATAATAGTAGTTTAAGATACAAGTTCCGTAAGTAGGGTTATTACAAACTAGTTGACGTTTTGTAAGTCCGAGACGAAGTTGAGGGTTTACCATCGGCACGAGTTTGTCATAACTCTTACGGACGTGTATCTTACGATGTTTTTCAATACATTTGTGAGAAATCAGGTAAATTAATACACTTGGTAAAGGAACCAACCATGGGTACTGTCAGCCCCTTGTCGATTTATGTTCTCCTGGTACTCTCCATTTTATTTTAATTATAGGTAGGCAGTCGTCACCCAAGTAAAAAGTCACCACTGTAGTATTTTTACAATAGAACATTAAAATGCGGGTGCGCTATTTTGGATATTACAGCCGAGGCTAAGAAATTGCAGCCCGAGCCGCAGGCGAGGGCGTAATGGAGCCGAGGGTGTAATTACCAACGCGCACGAGCTTTTTACGACGTTTTTCAACACATTTGCGAATAAAAACAAACCTTTAAAATACTAAACTTTGCTAACCTTACGTCCACCGCACGTCCACCGGAACATTTTGTCGGCTGCATATGTTCATGTTTCCCTTTAATTTTACCAAATTTCAAAATTGTATTTCGTGTATGAGTATTTTAGACGGTTCAGGATCAGTTTTTTATATGTAGAAGTCGACACTATTAGAAATAATTACAATAATAAACACGACAAATATTTGTAAATAGGCGCGCATTCTTTCTTTTTCAGCGGTCACAGATTATACGTCGCGTGAGGAGCCCCCAAAATATTACCATGTTATCTTTCACCATCAATCTTTTATCAATTATTAGTCAATCTAGTAACCAAGCTATAAAAAAAAGTAATTGTCACTCGGTACCCAAACATCCTATTCCATTTACCTTGAAATAAATTATCAAAAATTGAATATCTTGTTACGTAAATGACAAATTGATTGTTAATTAGTTAATTACTATAAATAATTTCATAAAATCAACATTCATTTATGATATTTTCTCGAAGTCAGCTTGAAAATTTTAGTAACATAATAAGCATAAAAACTCCTTGCTCTTGGCCGATTTAAAAAAAAAACAAAAATAAAACACTAGTTAAGTAATATTATGACAAAAACACGCGTGTTTAATGAGCTGGATTATGGACCTTAATACAGTGCAAATAGAGCTGTTTTATGAGCAAATGTGTTGAAAAATAATTTTATGATCAGAGTGTAAAAACTCCTTGGTATTATACTTTTTTTACTTACCGCACTAGTTCGGTAAGTAACTACTTACGAGCAATGTTTACGTCCTTGTAAGTACGTTTTTCGAGAAAATGTATTGAAATAGTAGTTTATGCAACTGTCATATAAAAAAGGTGTGAAGGTAGCCGAGTGTGATAATAGCATCAAACGAGTGTTTTAATACCATATTATATGCAGTTGCGTATACTACTTTATCTTCACTCCTACAATAGGTAGGTACTTACTTATAAAAATTAAACATAAGTAAGTAAACAACAAAGGCAACTTATATTATGTATATTACAGTTCTGATATAAGTAAGTCTAAAGAAGCCGCCTTAATATATCCTCTAGGTCTTCTTTGAAATATACAAGAAGAACGTTTTCTTAACAAGACATGGTTTTCTTTTCGATTTTCATTCTTTCCCAATTCATTGTAGGTTATGTCGTAAAATGTCCTAGACTAATATGAGAGAAGATCATAAGTTATTGAGTATCTTCTGGTGTGACTGCAGTATCCTGACTGCACCACTTTATCTACTTTTTCAATAAACTTTAACATTACTTTTACGGGCACAAAATACTTGAAAAGGTAAATGTTTGAAAACAGCGGCAAATCTTATATCTATTTCCAAGTCCTTTCTAATTTCAGCCACAGATGAAATAATTGTAACTATAGTAACTGTTACTCTAACTGCTCCAAAATAATAGGTTGTTTATATGGTACACTTTGTAATATGCTACTGATATTTGACAGCTACTTAAAGGAAACCTGATACATTACTAACGGGCTCTCTAAAAGACCTTCTATTCAGTCTTCTTAAACAAAGTTTAGATTCAAGGAGAATGGTATCCAAGTGTTATGTAATAATTAAAAAATTAAATTACGTAACACCTTTGCAAAATTTTCATACAAAAATCGTTACGTAATGGTAACTTTTTAATTTTTTATAGATACTCTGCGTAATATACAGCCTTACGTATCAAATTTTTGAATCATATTTCTGAGTTTACGACATGAGTGTAGATAAAGTGTATTACAGTAGCAACCCAAATAGACCTAGGCCCACAGAGCAGGCCTGTGTTAGGGTGTGCCACGTATTTTACAATATTAGATTGCTTGCTTTTGGTGCACTGGATCGGGATGTAAACACGAGTAAGTAGTTGTTCTTCTTCTCATATTTAAGAGCCGCGCTCTTGTCGGTGGAGCAATCTCCATTTCTCTCTGTCCTCTGCCAATGATTTGACATCCTGATAAGACTCGACGTTTACCCTCTCTTTTATCTGGTCAAAATAAGTGCGTCTTGGTCTTCCTCTTCTGCCCTCTACTTTTCCTTCAATAATATTCTTTATGAAAGTGTCATGTCTTATCAGGTGTCCGACCATCGTCCCTCTTCTATTTTCGATGGTTCTCAGCAAATTTCTCTTCTCTTTAACCAAATCTAGAACTTCCTCGTTTGTCTTTTTCTCTGTCCAACTGATTCAACTGATTCTGTTATTTAGGTAAAAAAAATATATGATTAAAGTATGATAAGTTTAAGGTGTTAGTACAAAAAAATTAAACCGCCGAAAAAACTGAAAAGCAAGAAATAATAAAACTTTTTTATTTAACCTTAATAACAAAGTTATTAAACTAATGTAAGTATTGTAAGTATTGTATTGGCACGGCTAACCGGATTGTAACGCTCTAGGCCTGCTTCTAAAATAATAACTGTAGTAACATAGATTCTAAGACATACTGGGCATGGCTCGCGAGATTGAGATGGGCAGGAGCCAGGTATCCTAATGGCTTACTTAAAACTTACTTACTAGTTTCCTATCCTGGGCACGAACCCAAGCATCAGATTGTAACAGCTAGCTGCAGCTCGAAGCCAGATCATCACTGGTCAACGGCATCACCAAGATTGTAATGTCTCCTAACCCCTAGAGTTATCCTAATAAGATGTAGGTGTTTATGTAGTTTAACTGTTTATTGATGTAAGTACCTATATCTAAACGTGGTAATGTCTAAATTTCTAACTATCCTAGCTGAACCTAAGGGAAATCTAAGGAAAGTCCTGTAGTTCTTGAAGCCTATGTATTGGGATTGTCCTAGTTATAAAATGGCCGATGAGATGTTTAAACTGCTTTCTGGACCCGACGAGGTGATCAACGAGTAACCCTAATTAGTTTGAGTGCGGACCATGAATAAGTTGAATTCCTATACAATTAATTTCCTAGAATAAATGTATCGATTAGTATGAGCCTATAGGTACTGTAAATAATTTGTGTGAAAGGAAGCAGGTAGATCCGAAGGCTGTAAATGGTACATGAGAACATCAAAAAAGTACATCTAAACTTCTCCAAGATTGATATTTGACTTTCTTCAAGAAAATTTAGTTTATTTTTAACAATGTAAAGGCCTGAAATATATCCAGTCCTTTCAGCTCAATCTTTCCATATAGATAAAGGTGTTTCATTACTTTCTATGTGCGAGATGACTTACAAACTGACTCCTGTTGTATCTGCAACCCCGGTATGGATGTATTGCAATATACTGGGTTTTGTCTTTCCCAAAGTCGAATTCATATATCATCAGCTTTGTATCTTAGCTTGTGGCATATAAAAGAATGAGTTTATTAGATGAATCAAATGCATTTTTCATTTGCAGCATTTGAGCCAAAAAGACCTTCTTTATAACAGACTTAGAATTGAATTTTATATTGAAGTGGGTAGTAGCTTTCAGTTGTAGCTATACCTTTTAAAGTTAGTAAAATTGATTGTATAGAATCCCAGAGAAGGATAGATATGCTCAAATAATTGACTGGCATAAATCGTTCAAAGTAGTTTGGCCGATTTGAGGAGTAAATATTAAATCTTCTTACCCGTCTGCGACTGGCATACTGTAATGATGACTGGGTCGTCTGGACTGCTGCTGGCTTGGAATTGGACGCTCAGCTCCCCTGCGCTCAAATGGTTTGTAGCTTTTGGTTCCTATTTCACATGATCCATATAGACCTCCTGTAAATTTGAAAGGGAAGATGAACTAAGTACTAGGACATCTAGTCCCCCTTCGGGTAAAACTACTCTATAAATATTGGTTTTTTATTCTTACTCGACACGCGTTTTGACGTTTAGAGCTCCAAAGGTCGCTATAACACAAAAATTTTTAGTAAAATAATAATTTTCTTGACAAAGATCGCCATCGGCGGGTAACTTAGGAAAGCGTCATTTAATCGTAATGTCGAATTGAACTTAATTTACTAATTGGGTGACGAAATGCTCTAGATACTTAGCTTTTGTCAATTGCAGCGACGAAACTCGGCGTACGGTCCCTTTTTTCCATTTTCGAAGATTTTTCTTGTCATAGCGCGGCTCCATCTTGTTCTCACGACCCAGTCGCAGCAGAAAAGGGTGACGTAGCTTGCATGTTCCTCACTTTTCGAATTTTGTCTTTAGACCGCCCAAACCAGCCAATCAGAGAGCTACAAACCAGCAGCTACGGCTAACGTCACCAATCCTACCCACTTCCCTCACACATTTCTATTTCCTGTTTGACAAGTAGATTTTAACCAAGGAGGTTCTAATATGCGCCGATTCGCGGCGCTAGACGAGTATTTTCAAGCAATTATTTTAAGTAATAATGCATAATCAGGCCTTTATTTTCATTACGAGTCGAACAAAATCTATGATCATTTATATTAAGATTCCTAATGAATTATTACTCATTTTAAAACTCCTAAAATAGAATTTACTCTATTATATTCTTCGTGTAATTCCGTGTCGGACCATCGGCCCGTTACAGTATACCCGAGTAATTTTAAGTTTATATGGGATTAATTTATATGGGACCAATTTCGGGGTATACCCTTTCCAATAAAAAAAGAATTATCAAAATCAGACTACTCTGTAAAAAGTTATGCGTGGTCATACATAAAATATATATATATATATATACGCGTCGACTTGAGAACCTCCTCCGTTTTTTTTCGTCGGTTGAAAATAAAATGTAATCAGGTATTAGTTTGTATCAGTTTTTTTATATATCTCATTGAAGTTTTCGTAGCCAACAATAAGCAAAAAATTTTAAAGGAGAGGTCAAACATTTTTTTTAATTTTCCAAAAACGTTTCTTTCGAAAACTTTTCCAGTGGCGACTATTTGGCGAGAACTCGGCGTGGGCTCTTGCCTGCTCGGTTGAAATTCTTGTTTTTTGTGTAGTTAGTGTAATGACTAATAATATTTTCTGATTAATGTAATGTTAGATTTAATTTCTTAGAACATAAGTAATGATGTTAAACCAACAAATCAAGTAACGATTTTTTGATAGCATGATAGGCACTTTATCTCATATCCACTTTAATTTTTTTTATATAAAACTTTTTTTTTTTTTTATATAAAAGATCGTACTTATTAGATAAACATATAATTTATAACATTAGCTAATACTTGTGTACATCAGCTTATAATCATCCCTATCTTGCGAAAAACAAACATAAGGACCCCGCGTGACATAAAAACAGGTTCTTCAAGTGTTGTCTGTTAACGAAGGTTCGCAATAAATAAGGCAATTTAAACTTTGGAAACTGCTGCTCGGAAAAGCGATCTTGTTTTCAAGATGAACTAGGTTATCCTCTTACGTCCTAGTTTCTTTTTACTTTGGACTTTTCCTAGGATGATCAGTTTGAAGGAGTTCGTATTGATTGTTTCTTATGATGTATAAAAATATTTTGTTTTAAATATTTTTTTCTGTTTTGTATGGTTAGAAGTACCTCTGTCAATTCCCCATTCTCTGAATCACAGTATTGTTTCTGACATGGTCTCATCAAGAAATTTTGAGCATTCACCTACAAACCCACATCTCAAACGCTTCCAACCACACACATAGCTTGCGTTAGGTTCCAAACTTCAACGCCACAAACTAATACGGAGAACAAATAACACCTCGCTAGCCGATCCTGCTTTGATCTCCAATCTCTTCCACCATTATTGTAGCTAAGTACCTATATGAATGAATGAATGAATGAATAACACTTTATTGCACACTAATAAAGTAACATTTACACATAACCAGTAATAAAATGTGGGCAAAAGGCGGTCTTATCACTAAGAGTGATCTCTTCCAGACAACCTTTTGACGAAATCAACATTTACAGAATTCTGTAGTGTAGTGCACTCATATAAACTACATAAATGAAAAACAAAAAAGACATTGTATTTACATAAAATACTCAAAATAAATATCAAATACATAAATACATTACATAAATATACAAACATATATAATTTTGTATGTATATACTTACATTAAAATAAATTATATATACTTACATAAATATAATTAATTATATACCAATAATAATTATTGTTGCAAACTCATAACTAAAGCAAGGAAATGTTGTCGCAATTTGCTTTTGCAATTTGCTATATCTTTGGAGTCTAACGAGGGCTTTTCTATTTAAGTAAACGGGTGTACTTGTGTTATATAAAAATTTACCTACTTAACTAACGATTATTTGACAGTATGATTGACTGTATTTCATGTCTATACAACGTTAATAATAAAAAAAAGTTTTTATATAATATGTATTTATTTTTACTTACACCACTAAATAATACAATTAACAGATTTAAATCTATACGAACTAAGAATAATAATAAAATAAAATAATAAATAAAACGTTTATTGTTCTTCCACAAACTAATGGACTACACTTAGATACTTACTATTTAAAATCAAAGTTGTTGTTGTTGTTTGTTAATAGCGCCATCTAAGAATTATCATCAGAACTAGCAATCCTTTGAGCATCCATCCATCCATCAAGCATTGTGTGAAACATTTCGATCATTAGAACGATCTATTTTAGACAGCGGAGTGCCCTAGTAGTAGCATACATACGTTGAACTTGGATTTTAATCAACGATTTGGATACTATTATAAATCTGTCTGCAAGTTCACCAAGATTATTGGTTTTTCTTTATTTTTGCTTAGCGAAAAGCGATAAACATAGTTTTAAACGCCTTTTTTTCTGTATAATTAATTTAATAATTTTATTTTCCTGACAGATTTTTATTTTTCTGACATGGATTTTAAGAATAATTGTGATATTGAACTTGAATAATTTATTTGTTGATCTTTATTCTATATTTTTATATACAAGCTGCTCTTCCATGATTTTACTTTGATTATAGGTTGTGTTAAGTATTTATCTGAATTAATTTGGAATAGTGCCCCTTTAAGTTGAAGGTATTTAGGCTTAGTATTGTAAATTTGGTTAAACTATTGTGAATGCTATGTTTTTGACCTAATTAATTTATATAATTAGAAAAATTTTGATTAAAATTTGTATTTTACATTGGGAATTTTCCACATAATATTGCAAGGTTTATAATTTTATTTATACTTCACCTTCTCGGAAAGTACCTCAGTCCTGTTTTAAAAACTAAGGAGAAGATACGTCATTTCTATGGTATAAATATGCGGGGGGAAAGTTATATGGAAATCAATTGTTAACGTGTTTTAGCGGGATGGAATTTTGTATGAAAATCCATTGTTAACGTGTTTTTTTTTCTTTAATTTAGATCAAAATCTGTCGATAAGCTATTTTAATATCATAATGCCAAAAAAAGAAAAAGTTTTTATCTCTAAGTCCACGAAATGATGCTTGCTGGCCATCTACAATTTTCTGAAAAAACCATTAATTTGAAAAAAGATTGAAACCAAAATGTGGAACAAAAGCGCGCGCGCGAATTAGGTACCTATTCTTGAAAATCACCGTGTGATAAAATCTTACTCAATAAAATCAAAATTTCTGTTTTTTAGGGATCCGTACCTCAAAAGAAAAAAACGGAACCCTTATAGGATCACTTTGTTGTCCGTCTGTCTGTCTGTCTGTCTGTCAAGACCCTTTATGTCACGAACGGGTAGAGGTATCAGGTTGAAATTGATAATATATATTAGGGTCTATGAACCACACAAGATCTGAAAGTTTAAATTTTTTACAATGACGCAATCAAAAGATATGGCTTTTTATGTAATTGTGGTGAGCTCCCGTTTCAAGAACATTCATATAAGAGAGGGGTCAAGTGTGATGGTCGCGGAGGCGATTTTTGTTTTAGTTCTATTTTAAAAACGGGAACACTTACAAACTTCAAAATTGGTATGTTTATAGTACATAAGCTATAAAATAACAACAAATAATAAAATTTGGTCAAGCGCGTGTCGGACTCAAAAAATTTAGCACATTAACTTACTGAAATTTCAACTAATACAATTATGATTATGTGGTGGTACGGAACCCTCAGTGCGCGAGTCTGACTCGCACTTGGCCGGTTTTTTCTTATCAACAGGGAAAAATTATAATGTATAAATATAAATTAGTGTTTAATTGTTAAATTTTATAAAGTATTACTAACGTTTTAACACTATCAGGGTAAAATTAAAAAGTTTAAACCTCCAAGCGATATTTTATCACCAAGTGATTTTTAAAAATTGGGCCCCTGTTTTCTTTACATAGTTGTTGGAAGTTTTAATTGTAGTTTTGTTGGTGCGTGCTATTTACAAAAAATGTCGTCAAATAGTGACAGTGATGAAGAGTTTTTGACTCCGCTAGAACTACAAAAAAGTGCGCAAGCGGTTATTGATTGCCTGAAAAATCTCGAAAAAATACAACAATGTAGGTATGTGATAGTTTTATACGTTGAAAAAGCGAGAAAAAAGCGCATTGATTTTCGAAGACTGTTTTGCTTGCTTATTTTAGTGAAAAAGCGTATAAATTAAAGTCAAGTCTTTGTATTCCATGTTGAAAAATACCATATTGGCAAGACATAATATCAATATAATGGAATACAAAAAACTTACATCATATCTGAAAAGGAAATGAAAAACACCCTTGTTGGGAATCAGTCACTTTCTCCTCTCGATGAACAATGTTTTGTCCTCTCCGCGACCCGGGTCCGATACGTCCGCTGGGCCCTATGAGTAAAACGTACCCAGGAGTTCAACTGTGCACTCGTAGACCCGAGCGGGGGCGTAACAAATTGGGCTGCGGTATCGCAGCGCTAAACTTATAACTAAACTCACAATAAATTAATCTATAAATTACACCCTATTAAATGGTTGATCCGGAAAGCACAAACTATCTCCGGATGACTCGCGCTTGACCGAACCAGAATTGGTTCTAAACAAACAATGTACTATTTTATCTACATATCTATTTGTACCTGATTTTTATACTTTGACATGTTGAATGTTTTTCCTATAGACTGTAGCGACGTTCTAAATAAAATTTGGCATCCGCTTTTTATCTAACTTACTTTCTATCTTATGCGGGCGGACTTGATCTTTCCGTAAGGGCAAACAATAAAAGCACCCTACAGCCCTTACAAAAAAGATTCCGACAGGTAAAAATTTGAACACAATGAGTCGGCATCTGCACCTGTCTCCTCTGAGGGCTACGAATAATCTGAGGGTGACTCCAAAAAAGTTTATCAGCTAGTTAAATACTTCACATCATCATAACATCCCATGAAACGTCCACTACAGGCCAGGGAGCTCCCTCCAGAATTCTAGCTTTTGCTGGAAAAATTTGGAGGGAAAGTACCATAGTCACCTCGCTTGTCACATATTGCAATGCAAATGAACCAGAAATAAATTGTGCGAATTAAAACTGCTAACGAAGCCGTAATCAATCGTATTGTACCCCATCCGCTTCCTCACCACGCATCACCGCCCCCGTCCCTGTCCCCGTCCCCGTACCCATCCCCGCCCCTGCCTCCTTCCCTGTCCCCATCCGCTTCCTCGCCCGCATCACCGTTCCCGTCCCTGTTCCCATCCGCTTCCCCGTCCCCATCCGCTTCCTCGCCCGCATCACCGTCCCCGTCCCTGTCCCCATCCGCTTCCTCGCCCGTATCATCGTCCCCGTTCGGTAACAACTTGCAGAGTTGGGCAGGTAGACCTAGATTTGCACCTGCCATTCATCGTTTCATTCCATTTTCCATTAATTTGTTTTTACCCGTCCCTTCGACCACAGATTTCATTGAATGAGGTTTTTTTTTAGAGAGGGTCACAAAAAATGAGCCAGATCCCGCCAATCTATACTACTACCTGGAAAGGACGATTTCACCTGAATTTTTATCGAATGACCTTTTTTTTCCGTCCCTTCCACCACAGATTTCATTGATTGACCTTTTTTCTAGAGAGGGTCACAAAAAATGAGCCAGAACCCGCCAATCTATACTACTTTGATCACTAATTGTAATATTTAAAAAAAAAACTAGAGTACCTTGTCGTGCTTTTTTTAATCTAGATTATTTACATTAACACTTAAAAAATACTTCGTTTCAAAAACAGTCCTTGAATAGCGTCAACAGTCAAGCCTTTGGTCTCAGGCTGGTAGACTGCCGAGAAGACCACGCTGATAAAACAGATGACTGCGAAGAGGTAAAAAGTCGGGCCGAACCCTAGAGCTGCGACCAAAGGGTTGAAGATGATCAGAATGAGGAAGTTGCAGAACCACGCCCATTCTATCACCACCATCGACATTATACTTTTTACCTGAAATAGAAATAAACGGATAAATAAATTTTTGCTAACAACAAAGGACCGCGGACTATTACGATACCTGGGAACGTGTCTGCTATAAACTATAGTCTTGGCAACACGAACGACGCAGCATTTAAAATGTAGTATAATAGTAATCAATAGTAATTTAGTAAGCCCATTGACAATAATAAAAAATCAAAACTATTTGCTTTTTTTTATGGTACAGCAGGCAAACGAGCAGACAGCTCACCTGATGGTACATAAGTGTCACTGCCGCCAATTGACACTTGCAACACCTGGGTTACTCCCTCACTGGGCTTGCAATGGCGATGGTTTGTTTATGGCAGACACGTTCTGGCTACCATAATAGCCCCTTTATCAGTATCTGAACAATTTTTCCCAGCAAGTAAAATAGTTCGACGCTAACACAGTTTTTTCGAAGTATGTTCCTTTAATGAACCCAGCTGATTAAACAAAAGGTTGTAATTTTTTTTTTTTTTTTGAGAAATCTCAACTTTACAACCAAAAGCAGGATTCATGTTTGCATGTTCTCCCGCCGTATCTGAGTTGCAAAAGATGGCTTGTGAATTACGAGTACTTGGATTTGTTTTAGGCCAACCACAACGATCGATCATAAAACACAACAGATTCTTATCTTACCTCAGGCAGAAACACCTCAGCAAACATAACAAATGGCACAGTACCGGCCCCAACTGTATAGGTAGCTGTGAAGGCGTAGATGAAGAGAGGTGTAACCCAATGAGGAGCCCAGTGGATGTGCAATTGGGTGCCGAGACCTATACAGCATAATCCTGAAGCCAGAGATGCGTACATCATCAGGTTCTGGAAAAGTTAAGAGAATTAAAGTTGTCGCACGTGTGCGTACACGGTGAAAATAATTTGTACATACAGTAACACTCAAACGCAATGCGAATCTTTTCCCCCGCATTATTTCATTTCTACAAAGTCTCCTATCTTTTTTAGGGTTCCGTACCCAATGGGTGAAAAACGGGACCCTACTGAAATTCCTCCGTGTCTGTCTGTCAGCGGGCTGTATCTCATGAACCGTGATAGGTAGTAATTTTCACAAATTGTGTATATCTTTTGCCGCTACAACAACAAACAATACAAGTTAAAAAAAACCGGTCAAGTGCGAGTCGGACTCGCGCGCCGAGGGTTCCGATATACCTATAGTATTTTTGGAAGCAATAAAGTCCATTTTCAGGACCGCATAACTAAATTTGTTTGTAAAGGTTTTTTGCAGATTTCTGAAAAACTGTGCAACTTAGAAAGATCGTTTTATTTTTGCTGTAAAGTTTATATAAACTTCTGTCAACTGTAATTAATTCAGATTTTTCCTTACTCAAACTTCGGAGATAAGGGGGGGGGAATGGTATTTTTCTTGACATTTTTCATCATAACTTTAAAACTAAGAAATTTAAAAAAATACGAAAATATATTTTAAAATGTACAAGTAAAGCCCTTTCATATGATACCCCACTCGACCTAGTAGCGACAATTTGAAATTTGGCCCCCCCTATTTTGGCCCCCTTTATATTAATAATCATACTTTTTTCAAAAATTTTTCTTGTGCAATTAAGTTGGGCAACTATATTCTAAAACTATTCCAAATTTCAGGTTGATAGCATAAGTGGTTGCTGAGATATAGAGGTGTGACAGACAGACGGACAGACAGAGCGGCACCATAAGGGTTCCTTTTTTTTACCATTTTGGTATCGGAACCCTAAAAATGAAGGGATGGCTCCCAACCCAAACAGTCAAAGGGGGCGCAAAAATAGTAGTTTAAGATACAAGTTCCGTAAGTAGGGTTATTACAAACGAGTTGACGTTTTGTAAGCCCGAGACGAAGTCGAGGGTTTACCATCTGCACGAGTTTGTCATAACCCTTACGGACGTGTATCTTACGACGTGTTTCAATACATTTGTGAGAAAACCGGTATAAGTAATACACTTGGTAAAGGAACCAATCATGGGTACTGTCAGCCTCTTGTCGATTTATGTTCTCGTGGTACTCTCCATTTTATTTTAAATATAGGCAGGCAGTCGTCACCCAAGTAAAAAGTCACCACTGTAGTATTTTTACAAAATAATTTTTCAACACATTTGCTCATAAAACAGCTCTATTTGCACTGTATTAAGATCCATAATCCAGCTTATTAAACACGCGTGCTTTTTTCATTATTATAACTTCACTAGTGTTGTAATTTTTGTCTTTTTAGGGTTCCGTACCTCAAAAGAAAAAAACGGAACCCTTATAGGATCACTTTGTTGTCCGTCTGTCTGTCTGTCTGTCTGTCTGTCTGTCTGTCTGTCTGTCAAGACCCTTTATCTCACGAACGGGTAGAGGTATCAGGTTGAAATTAATAATATATATTAGGATCTATGAACCACACAAGATCTGAAAATTTAATTTTTTTACAACGACGCAATCAAAAGATATGGCATTTTATGTCCTCATCTCCATACATTTATGCAAAAATGCAAAACCTACAGGGTACTTCCCGTTGACCTAAAATTATGAAATTCGGCAAGAAGCTAGGTCTCACAGTACAAATAATGAGAAAAGTCTGAAATCATTAAATATTACAACTTTTCTTACAACTAATGGTAACCAATTGTGGTGAGCTCCCGTTTCAAGAACATTCATATAAGAGAGGGGTCAAGTTGGATGGTCGCTGAGGCGATTTTTGTTTTAGTTCTATTTTAAAAACGGGAACACATGCAAACTTGAAAATTGGTATGTTTATAGTGCATAAGCTATAAAATAACAACAAATAATAAAATATAGTCAAGCGCGTGTCGGACTAAAAAAATCTAGCACATTAACTTTCTGAAATTTCAACTAATACAATTATGATTATGTGGTGGTACGGAACCCTCTTTGAGCGAGTCCGACTCGCACTTGGCCGGTTTTTTTTTATCGGCAAGATGCAAGGAGTTTCTATATCTATAACATTCATAATATTTTCATGAATAAGTAAACTGTGTTCGATAATATGATAAATAAATGTTAATTACATGGAAATACTTATATTAATCGAACCAACTCACTACAAATTGTCTTTAAAGTAACAAAATATTAAATAATTCAAGGGAGTCAGCCTCAGAACAAAGACCTCCTTGTTGAGTAAGCTGTTTGGCAGGTTAGTGTTTTATTTTTGTTTTGTTTTTTATAGGGGCAAGGTGCAAGGAGTTTCTATAGTATTCATAATAATTTAATGAATTAAGAAACTGTGTTCGATAATATGATAAATTAACGTTAATTAAACGAAAATATTGATTTTAATCAATTAACTAACTACAAATTTTTCTTTATTTTTAAATAATTTGAAAAGTAGTCTGTTTGATAGTGTAGTCAATGTCTCCTGCGCGCGCATGTATAATCTGTGTCTTCGAAAAAAGTAATACGCGCGCCATTTTAACAGATATTTCTTGTTGTGAAATGTGTTTAATGTAATTAAAAAATAAATAACTTCTACAAATAAAAAAACAGTGATAAGTGTAGAACGTCGAAAATACTTGAACAAAAAACACAAGTCCACATCGAGTGACGTAGAAACGTGAGGAAAACGTCTACGAAATTTCCTTAGGAAAAAAAGGTAAGCGAATTTGATTCGTTTTTATTCGCAAATGTGTTGAAAAACGTCGTAAGAAGCTTGTGCGCTTTGGTGGTTACACCCTCGACTCCATTACGCCCTCGCCTGCGGCTCGGGCTGCAATTTCTGAGCCTCAGCTGTAATATCTAAAAAAGCGCACGTGCATCTTAATGTACTATTATGATCAGAGTGTAAAAACTCCTTGGTATTATACTTTTTTTACTTACCGCACTAGTTCGGTAAGTAACTTACGAGCAATGTTTAAGTCCTTGTAAGGAAGCTTGTAAGTAAGTTTTCAACACATTTGCTCATAAAACAGCTCTATTTGCACTGTATTTAGGTCCATTATCCAGCTTATTAAAAACGCGTGCTTTTCTCATTATATATTATAGCACTAGTTATATAATTTTTATTTTTTTATGTTAACAAAGAGCAAGGAGTTCTAATGTCTAAAATATTTATAACATTTTCGTAAATTTAAACCTAATGTTGATGAAAATATATTACATAAACAGTTTGTTGCATGAGATAATGAGATTAGTTAAATTTGACAACAAATTAACATTAATTGATTTTGTAAGCAATAAATTTTAAGTTTTTGTGCTTTTTCAATGACTACGCTGTTTGGGAGCATTGCCACTGCTTCGTCACAGCTCCTCATTTATATAAAAAATGCGCGCGCAACAAGAATTCCGCGCGCCATTTTTCAGAAGTATTTTCATTTGCTTTGATTTTTGTGACTACGATGGTTTCAAGCAATGAAGAAGAACTTAATTTAACCCCGCAGGAAATAATTACTGGGGCACAAAATGCAAGTGAGAGTCTCCTTCAAGCAAAATCAAATAAAAAATAAATTCTTGCCTACGAAAAGTTTATTGCATGGAAGAACAGCAAAAATGCCAATTCGTTTTCAGAGAATGACTTTTTGGCTTATTTCAATGAGCTGGCGAATAAGTATAAACCTAGCTCTTTGTGGTGTATTTATTCCATGTTGAAAAGTATTGTGAGAACGAAAAAGGGAGGCTTAGGAATCGCAGCCCGAACCGCAAAAAGGTAAGTGAATTTGATTCGTTTTTATTCGCAAATGTGTTGAAAAACGTCGTAAGAAGTTTGTGCGCTTTGGTGATTACACCCGCGGCTCTATTACGCCCTCGCCTGCGGCTCGGGCTGCAATTTCAGAGCCTCGGCCCTAATATCCAAAATAGCGCAAGAGCATCTTAATGTACTATTTTCGAGCAAATGTATTGAAAAAAAATTAACCTATCCCATCGAGTGGGATATCGTTGTTTAGAGCACATTGAGTAGATAAATACTGTTAGTCCGGTCCCTTATATACTTAGTCTTATATCGCCAAATTCACCAAATTGCACCAAATTTTTTCCAGGTACTAGTTAGGTACATTACATAGCTCTCAATTTTTCATCATCATCATAGGAGCTAATTCTTGAATTTTCTATGGATTTTTTTTGAAAATACAAGAATTGGCTCCTCTCAAAAATTGAGAGCTATATACCTAACTAGTACCTGGAAAAAATTTGGTGAAATTGTAGTTCATGTCGTGAAACAGACCACACTACGTTATTTTTGTTTTGAAAAATATTTAAAAACAAAGGAATAAGATGCCAGTAAAGTCAGCTTTTTTTTAAAAATAGAAATAGGTAGAAATAGGCTGTTGCTCCTATAACAAAATATATACTAAAAATAAATACGATAAAAAATTAAGGGAGACTTCCCTACTACGAGTACAAACGTGTTTTTAGGCGATTCTTTACAAGCGTGAAAATTGGTTTATAGTGCATAAGCTATAAAATAACAACAACTAATAAAAACTGATCAAGTGCGAGATGAACTCAAAAAATCTAGCACAGTAAGTTATTGAAATTTCAGCTAATCAGATTCACATCATTAGGGTTCACGCCAGCCGGGATTGAACCAGCGACCTTCGTTGTGCCTTGCCAACGCTCTTATTACAACCTGCCGACGTAGTTTCACAATTTGCCGTTTGCAACCGTTTGTAAAGGAGCCAGTTATACAATTAACTAAGACTCCGTACTATCTGCTACTTACCCTCCGTCCAGCAAATTCAGTCAACCAGGCTCCAATGAACCCAGTCACTATCGTCACTAATGAAAATATGACTAGAGCAACAGTGGACGACATATTCGGTACTGCTTCCGCAAACAAAGGCTGGGCATACACTTGGAGCACGATGAGGCCTTGGAAGATGGCTAACGTCATCATAGTTAAGGTGACGAACATCGCCTGGCGGGTAGACCGAGATTTACCTGTGAATGGAAAAAAAACTACTAATATTGATTATGTTGATAATAATCAGAATAGATCTCTATTATACTAAAATTTAAACATCATAAAATTCAGATAATTTTATTCAATGTAGATTCTTTACAGAATACTAATTGAATGTCATGCAGAATACAATGCAAATAGAGCGAGTCTACGCCGTTTCGGATCGTGCTATGGCAGCGTAAAAGAAACGGCAAGAAACCACTGCAGCGCGGCCTACTTTAAGAGTCGGCTTTTTACAATGTGTTTCTTGTGTTTCGCTGGAATATCAGAGCACCATACCTCTTTGTCATTCATATAGTCATCTAATCTATAGTAAGCTTTTTTACATAACGTTTGCTTTACACATTCTTTAAACTTTCTCTCAGGTAATTGCACTATATTGTCAGGTATTTTGTTGTAGTATCGTATACACAAACCAACGAAAGATGTATTGACTTTAGTTAATCTAGTATATGGTTGATCAATTTTGTGCTTATTTCTAGTATTAAAATTATGCCTGTCTCAAATTTTAGGTAATTGATGAATGTTCTTTCTAGCATACATAATATTTTCATAGATTTATTTATTTATTTATTTATTATTAATCATGACATTTTTACAACATAACAGTAATAAAACCAAGGCGTTGTAAAAGCTAAACACAAATATTCTGAGACTAAATTATACTTAAGTTTTCTCAGCAAAGCCTAAGCATTTGGTCCGAAGCTTTGCCAAGGAATCCGCAAATAAATCGACGTCTGGGAACAAGGTCAGAAGAGTGTTGAGCTGTTTAAGCGCAAGCATAAGCGGGGAGTGACAGTATTGGCTTGTGCGGTGAGTGGGCACCGCGAGCAGGCGGTGGGAGCGCGCGCGCGTGTAGTTATCGGGCACGTACAGCCGACATGCAGTTGTTACTAGCTGCGGACAAGTGGAAGCTTCACCACGGAGAAGACCAACAGTTGTAAGAAGGGAAACAAACGTACGCCTAGTTTGAAGAGAGTGGAAACCAAGGATGCCAAGTAGAAACATTGTAGGGTACAGAAAAGGATAATAGCAATATATTTTTTTGTAAAGGAATCTTAGAAATGCTTTCTGGACTTTTTCCAATAGTAAGCGATAAGATGCTTCGTGCGGACTCCATACTATGGAAGCAGTTTCCAATTTACTGCGGACAAGTGCTGTATAAACCATAATACTAGCTTTAGGGTCACGGAAATCACGACAGTTTCGCAACACAAAACCAAGTCGGCTATAGCAGTCAGCTGCGAGAGATCTTATGTGGCTATTAAAAGTAAGCTTAGAATCAAATTCTACACCTAGGTCTTTGACAGAGGTACCGCGACTTATAATATCTGTGTCGAGAGTATAACAAGCCACAATGGGTTGAAGTGCGCGAGTGTAACTCATAACGCTACATTTATTAATATTAAAGAAGAGTTTATTATTAATGCTCCACTGAAAAAGAGAATTAATATCACTCTGAAGCAGTTTACAGTCTTTCTGTTCATTGACAGCACGAATCAACTTAAGGTCATCAGCGTAAAGTAAACAGCTAGTATGTTGCAGGGATGTTTCTAAGTCATTCACCATAATAGTAAAAAGTAACGGGCCAAGAATTGAGCCTTGACTGACTCCTGAACGTGTTTCATATCGTTCGGAGACGAAGGAACCATATCTAACAAACTGCTGGCGATCACGTAAATAGTCAGCGAAGAGGGCTAGCAAAGCAGGACTGAAACCAATGTTTGATAACTTCTCTAGTAAGATATCATTATCAACTCGGTCAAAGGCTTTTTTAAAATCAAGATAAACGACGTCTACTTGACCGCCTTTATCCATTCGACCTGAGATAATATCTACCAGAGTGAGAAGGTTGGTATTTACTGATCGGCCTGGTCGGAAACCGTGTTGTGCATCAGATAGAAAAGGAACAAGTTGCCGAGAAATTTTCTTATGTAATATGGTTTCAAACAGTTTAGGAAGAGCAGAGAGAACTGCTATTGGTCTGTAGTTTTCAACTGACGTCTTATCTTTTGTTTTAGGAATGGGAGTAACACGGGTAACTTTCCATAATTTGGGGTAACTGCACGTATTTAGGATGAGGTTGAAAATATGGGTAATAGGACTAAGTAAATATTCTTTACAAGCCTTTAAGAGGAAAGCAGGAATACCATCTGGACCAATAGCACTACGTGGTTTAAATTTAAATGCATCTAAAATATCGGAACTTGTGATTTGGTTTATATGAATAAAATTAGAAGAAGAAGAATAGGCATTGTGGCTAATTTTATTGACATCGAGTGTGGGTGTATTTGGAAGAAAAACTTCCGAGAAAAAATCTGCAAAAGCATTAGCTGCATCTGGACCTTCATGAAGGTTACCGTCGTAATTAATTTGAGGCTCAAAACCACCAGACGACTTTAAACTATTGACGTGCTGCCAAAAAGCGCGAGGGTTATCACGCAGTCTTTTTACCACGCTTTCAATGTGAGCATCATATGCAAGGGATTGATTCAATTTAATAGTTGTTCTGAGGGAACTAAATTCACTATATACAGAAGGATCATTAGAAGCTTTCCATAAACGGTGTAGACGGGATTTGTCTCTAATATCATGGATTATGTCGCGTGTATACCATACCGGGTAACGTCTAACTTGTTTCTTGGGTCTGGATTTTGTGGGTATACATAGATCAAAAAGGTCATATAGAATATGGCAAAATGTGTCAACTGCATTATTTGCATCCTGATTTTCAGTAAGCGAATCCCACGAAACCTGACTTATCTGTACGTACAATGCGTCAAAATCCGCTTTGGCGAAATTCCAGTCTTTACTGCTATCTATGTTGCTAGGTGGTAATGGGCTATGATGTGAATATTTTTTTACTGGTATGAACGCTTCCAATGGCGGATGATAAGCATCTGCGTTAGGGACAAGACCATTGCCCTGTACCCCACTTACACTTGCGCCCTCAACACTCTCCTGCAACAATACCACATCCAATCTACTCCCATATAAATTTACAACTTGATTGGCGTCAACAAAGCCACATACATTCAAAAAATAACAAAAATACCCTCGGATAATATCGGAGGCACTGTTTAAATTTAAGTCACCCAAAATTAAAATACTTCCATTTAAGGTGGATAAATAAGATTCTACAGTTGTAAACCAGTTCATATACACACTGTCAGGAGATTTTGGGGGAATGTACACGACACAAATATGAAAAATTGAATTTTGGAAAGTAAATGAGGCCCATAGATCTTCTCCGCGATCGGTTTCAAGTTCTTGCCGACGTTGTAGCGAGAGGGGAGAGCGCGCGGCGAGCAGCACGCCGCCACCAGCACGTCCGACGCGATCCCGCCGCAGCACACTCCAATCACCACAAGCCAGTTCCGCGTCACACACAGACCCATCTAGATAAGACTCAGTAACAGCAACGATGTTGCTATCAAGCAGCAAAAGATTATGTCTCCATTGAACAAGTTTAGTTTTTAGTCCTCGAACATTCTGATAGAATAATTCTAATGTACGTAAAGAACTGGGCTGGTTAGCTAAGTCTATTGGATCAAATACGAGGTCCTTGGGTAGCATGCGGTCCTCGAAAAAACTGCCAGGCCTTGACTCTAGCGTTGACAGGCCAAATGTCAGCAGAAATGCATTTTTCGTAGAACTCTTCCGGGACTTCAATTTTATAAGATCTATAATTTCCACGGGACTTTAATTCATCTACTTTAAAATTTCCTGACTGAAACAGTTGTTGAAGATATTTAGCTACTTCCTCAGGTCCTGATGCCATATTCCATAAATGAATTAGTTTTCGAGGCTCTACTGCTTTTAAAGAAGTTCTTTCCGGGCCAGCTGTGCCTTGCACAGAACTTGGTTGCCACTCAGCAGCTTTCGGTTTAGCAATTCCTGGGTTAGCCGAGTTCTTCTTTAAGGGGACATAGTTCCAATCGTAATCACCAGGTTTAGGAATGGCTTAGATATACTGGCATGGCACTATCATAATGTTGATTACCTTGAACAGTTCTTTCAGGGAATCACGAGCTAAATAATAATCAGCTTTTTAGGGTTCCGATACCAAAATGGTAAAAAAAGGAACCCTTATGGTGCCGCTCTGTCTGTCCGTCTGTCTGTCACACCTCTATATCTCAGCAACCACTTATGCTATCAACCTGAAATTTGGAATAGTTTTAGAATATAGTTGCCCAACTTAATTGCACAAGAAAAAATTTTGAAAAAAGTATGATTATTAATATAAAGGGGGCCAAAATAGGGGGGGCCAAATTTCAAATTGTCGCTACTAGGTCGAGTGGGGTATCATATGAAAGGGCTTTACTTGTACATTTTAAAATATATTTTTGTATTTTTTTAAATTTCTTAGTTTTAAAGTTATGATGAAAAATGTCAAGAAAAATACCATTCCCCCCCCCTTATCTCCGAAGTTTGAGTAAGGAAAAATCTGAATTAATTACAGTTGACAGAAGTTTATATAAACTTTACAGCAAAAATAAAACGATCTTTCTAAGTTGCACAGTTTTTCAGAAATCTGCAAAAAACCTTTACAAACAAATTTAGTTTTGCGGTCCTGAAAATGGACTTTATTGCTTCCAAAAATACTATAGGTATATCGGAACCCTCGGCGCGCGAGTCCGACTCGCACTTGACCGGTTTTTTAGCGAGATATTACTTACGTACGAATTTCCATAATGACACTTTCTGTTTTGGAGGTTTCAGTTCTAAAGCAGTGGATTTCTTCTCTGGGTCTAGTTGTTGGTTTTCTGGAGATGGGCCTGAAACAATGACTATAAAACATTTAGACGCTCCATATACGAGGTCAGAAAGTCTGCCAGTGTAACCCGTGTTTCAAACATCATATTTACAACCCTGTTAAGTTTTACAGTAGAGTCGCTGTTTACACGGCAGCCAGCACGTAGAAACAAAACCAGTATAAGGCGATCCGTTTTCCATACAAAATTCAAAGGACTCGCATTGTTATGCGAGACATAAAATTGATGTTAAAAAACGAGTGTATACTGAGTTAAATTTTTCACTGATTAATACGAAGGTAAGTGAACGTGGACGTCTTTGACAGTGTTAATACACCGAAAGTACTAGTTTTTAACCGACGAAAAAAAAACGGAGGAGGTTCTCAAGTCGACGCGCATGTTTTTTTTTTATGTATGACCACGCCACAGAATTCATAATACCACGCATAACTTTTTACAGAGTAGTCCGATTTTGATAATTATTTTTTTATTGGAAAGGGTCCCATATAAATTTGGAAAAAAAATTCCAACCCTAAGGGTAGGAAAACAGGGGATGATTGATTGTTCACTGACTGATTTTAATGTATGACCACGCATAACTTTTTACAGAGTATTCCGATTTACCCTAAGGGTAGGAAAATAAAATTTATAGTCACAAAAAATTGTAAAATAAAAACTTTTTAACAAAAAAATTAAACCGCCGAAAAAACTGAAAAGCAAGAAATAATAAAATGTTTTTATTTAACCTTAATAACATAGTTCTTAAAGTATACCCGAGTAATTTTGAGTCGGCGCCGCCGCCGTGCATCACGCTTTACGTAATTAATTAATTTGCTTGTTTGGCGCCGACTCAAAATTACTCGGGTATACTTACATTAGTTTAAGAAATTTGTTATTAAGGTCAAGATCGTAGCAGGTGGAGAACTGTGGTCTCTGCCTACCCCGACGGGAACAAGGCGTGATGTTATGTATGTATTACTAAGGTTAAATAAAAAAGTCTTATTATTTCTTGCTTTTCAGTTTTTTCGGCGGTTTAATTTTTTTATTAAAAAGTTTTTATTTTACAATTTTTGTTAGCAATTTTTGCAAGCATTTGGTGCATACTCGATTTGATATTTTCTGATTTTCGTAATTTTCAACAGCTTTATTATTAACTAATAATAACCTTCTTTTTCCTTATTCATGTTTAATGAAAGCTTAACAAACTGTAAACTTGATTCCTGTACTTATGTTCAAATATGCTTTAAGAACGTAGTATGCTTTTATTGCATAATTTCATGTTTATAACCGTTACAATGATCACTACAGTTCAAGGTGTCTTTATAGCGGACAGCCTTAGGTCTTTATAATTCAAGAGATTTAAAAATTTACGGTAAGCTATATGCCTGAAGATAGTGGCTAAAACAGTCAAACAAATATGAGAGTACAGAGTTGCCCATGTGGTGCCGGGATTATGAAACAAAGGATGGGCAACAGCGTCCTCGACACCACGAGTGTCGTACCATCTTACATACTGCGGTCACCAACAACCGCTGTCCATGATGCCAGCCGCAACGCTTACAAGCGTGGTGATGGTGACTTTATGGTACATCCCCTCCATATTTTTTTCAGCAAAGCTGAAGTTCTGGAGGGAGCTCCCTTTTCTGCAGTCGACGTTTCGTGCGGGATTAACGTGATGACAGAGTTAAATAGAAAACAGACTTACCATCGCCATCCAACTCTGCATTAAAGGCTCTCCGAAGCTTGTCCATCTCATGTTGCACTATCTTGGAGTTTACTTTTGCACTTCTGTAAAATGCAAACGATCGCGCTGCCTCCTGTAAATTTTAATAAAGTTTATCTTCTTATAGAGTTAATTGCAAAGAGTGGCTGTAAAAGAAGCCTTTTCATTGCCTTCCTCCGAGTGCAGAAAACTGGAAAGGTGGGGTTTGAAAAAAACGCCACACCTACTCTTTGTCGTTACCTCTTCCTAAATTCCCTACACCTGTAAACGCCCGACCGCAGTCTCTTCAGTTACTTCCATAGAGACTAGGGCAAATAATGTATTGTCCGGCAGCTTTGCGACAAAATCAAAAATCATATTTTTTTCTTTTATTCCCACGCTTACCAACACATTTTGCAGCTATCTTAAAAGCAATCGGCTAGAGCTGTCAGAAAAAACAAGTTTGTAAAACAATGTTGTTCTTTCCGTGAAATATACTCTGGTTTCAGTGTCATATAGCTGCAAAATGGATTGGTAAGCAGTAGAATAAACGACAAAAATGGACTGTACGTACAGCATTGTCATTGTGTATCCTATTATCATTGTCTTCAGGAAGTACTCGTGGCCAAGTTGTAATTTTGCTTTTTGGCCACTTTGGACGTAGTCAGGACCCCATACGGATGACCACTATACTTTCCATGCGTAAACCTGGATACTTTCACTGGCAGTACCAGGTGCATTATAGTACTCTTTGCCAGGTGCCATTATGCAGTTTGAAACTCTGACAGTCTGGTTGGTAATTAACTTTTCAAATCCAAACTAATATTGGGTCTAGCTTTTCCTCTGGGTTGCGGAGTTCAGTAGGCAGGTGTCAGTTATATTATATTCATTTATTTCAGACAGAGTCCATACAAAATGTTAGTAAAAGCTTATTCTATGTTACTATGTTAATTTTACTTGATTTCATTAATAATAAAAATTTAAAATGTAATAAAATTGTTTGGAAAATTAAAAATTATTATGTCACACTTCAAGTAAAATTAAAATACTGGCAGCTATCCTGGTAGCAAAGCTGTGAGCTGGGATAATTCAAACCAATAAAATTGCTCCATTTGACAGCTCATTTGACAAGCTAGGAAAATGGAGCAATCCTATTGGTTGGAATTTTCCCAGCTCACAGCTTAGCTCTCACAACACTGGTGGAAAAACACTACAACCTGAGAAGCACGCACCCATAGTCATGTATCATCATCACTATCACTTCACTACAGTCATAGTATAAAACAAAGTCGCCCGCTGTCTCTCTGTCTGTACTTATGTATGCTTAGATCTTAAAAACTACGCAACGGATTTTGATGCGGGTTCTTTTATTAGATAGAGTGATTCAAGAGGAAGGTTTTTGTTTATAATACGTGCATAATTTAGAAGAGAAACACTGATAATTTTAGAGGTTTCTAATGTGATGTCGTAAATAAACACATTTTTTTTGCGCTTACATTGCAAACGCTGGCTGAACCCTACGAGATAGATCAAAATAATGTACAACAGTATTGTACACCTTAAAAATGTCTACAAAAAAGTCCGCAATGTTATATGTCTATCTCTTAGGGATAAACCACAATAACCATTTTTTATCCTTCGAGAAATACTGGCTTATTTACGAAGCGATTTTAAGCAATACAGCATTATTCCTTATCCAATGAAGTACCTTAAATACATTGTGCATTTAATATAGATCAATATGGTCCTTTGATTTAAAATGCAGGGACATAGCAGTTGCGGCGGTACCGGTCGATTTTCCAATTTAAACGCCTACAATTTCCGGTAAAGATATCTTTTGATAAATCGCAGGGTCAAACTTTCAACGTTGCAGGCTTAAATTAGAGCGTTGAGTTTTTTTCACATGACCAATATAGGTATGTAGCTCTTTCAAAAGTAACCTCTAAGGAAAACGTGTTTGTATTGTCTATAATGACAAAAGAGCTGAGAAGGTTGTAAATAAAGACATTCTGTAGTATATTTAGTATCAGCATTGCACCCGTGCGAAGCCGGGGCGCGTCGCTAGTTATATAAAGTAAAAAAACACAATACTCCTCACCTCCTCCAAACCTTTCATCATGAGGAACGTGGGTGTCTTCCTCAAAATTGTAAGTAGGCACAAACCGACCACGGCCCAGGTCAGACCAATGTATACCGTGGTTATGTAGGGCAGACATCCTCCCATGACGTACGATAGCAACATGCCTGTTGCGTAGAATATCAATGTAACTGAAAATAAGGTATGGGTGCTAATATAACGAACATTTCTGTGGTCGATTATACGTATTTTTATTTTCATATGTAAGTCCGGGCGAAGTCGGTTAGGGTATAATTTTCTAACGTTATCACATAAAGAAACTAGTTTCCCGTACAGAGACCCAATTCTTGAATATCACCGGGTGACAACAACTATGGAAATATCACTCAAAAATTCAAAATCACTGATATTATTAAGTGGAAGATTTTATATAAAAGTTGTGGTTTTTATACAACGTGTTAATGGAACAAGCGAAACCCCCATACACCCCAACTGATTTTTATTAAAATAAATCCATTCCCGTAAAAAAAAATCTTAAAAAACGTTTTTTTTTTAGATATAGCTATTTTAAAGTTTCATCCAAGTTCAAGTTTCATCGTTGTTCTAGTCCGCGCTCTCCGCGCACGCCACCCCTCCTCTCCTCACCGCTCACGAACCGCGCGTCGCCGCGCGCCGCCGCCAGCACGCGTATCCACAGAAATATTTAGAATAGAAGCGGCAAAAATTTTTATAATAAAAAATAAAAAATTACAACTATCAAAAACCCGTGAAGTTGATTCTACTCTCGATTCTGAACAAACTATTTTCTCAGTTTCGCTTATTCCGTTAACACGTTGTATATGTGATTTTATTTATTAGGGTTCCGTACCTCAAAAGAAAAAAACGGAACCCTTATGGGATCACTTTGTTGTCCGTCTGTCTGTCTGTCTGTCAAGACCCTTTATCTCACGAACGGATAAAGGTACCAGGTTGAAATTAATACCATATATTATGATCCATGAACCACACAAGATCTGAAAATTTTAATTTTTTACAACGACGCTATGTCCTCATCTCCATACATTTATGAAAAAAGCAAAACCTACAGGGTACTTCCCGTTGACCTAAAATTATGAAATTTGGCAAGAAGCTAGGTCTCAAAGTACAAATAATGGAAAAAGTCTGAAATCATTAAATATTGAACTCTTTTATTTGGCGAGCAAGTAACTCTTTCAACAAGCTATGTAAAGATGTAGATCTAGACCTATATAACACTGGTTGCGAGTCGGCGAGATGTATTCTAATTAATTTGTTTTTTGACTCTTAAGCGGATTTCTTTTCTTATTATTCTTTAGATTTTTTATTTTCTATTATTTAATTTTTCTGTTTTCAAATAAGTGCGTAAGTACTGTGCACTTAGTGTGCAAAGAATGTGTTTTTTTCCAATGTATTTCTATCTGTGAAGACCTGTAATTGGCTCTGTTTTTACATATTTAAGCTATCTATCTTGTTTTGAAGCTGTTGGTTTTCCGACTATTAAATAAATAAATAAAAATTACAAGTTTTCTAACAACTAAAGGTAACCAATTGTGGTGAGCTCCCGTTTCGAGATTATTCATATAAGAGAGGGGTCAAATTGGATAGTCGAGGAGGTGATTTTTGTTTTAGTTCTATTTTAAAAGCAGGAACACTTACAAACTTGAAAATTGGTATGTTTATAGTGCATAAGCTATAAAACAACAACAAATAATAAAATTTGGTCAAGCGCGTGTCGGCCTCAAAAAACTCTAGCACATTAACTTACTGAAATTTCAACTAATACAATTATGATTATGAGATGGTACGGAACCCTCGGTGCGCGAGTCCGACTCGCACTTGGCCGGTTTTTTAACAGTTGTTATAGTCGATAGAAGTTTATGAAAATATTACAGCAAAAATAAAACGAGCTTTCTAAGTTGCATAGTTTTTTTAGAAATGTGCAAAAAACCTTTACAAACAAATTTAGTTAAAATGGACTTATTTGCTTCCAAAATTACTATAGGTATAACGGAACCCTCGACCCGCGAGAGCGACTCGCATTGACCGGTTATTTTTATATTTCGTGTAAAATTTTAAATTTGCAATAACCATAATATGCGGTGGGGACAGCGATATGTACACATCGCTGTATGCGTAGTTTTCCCACAGAATAAAGTAATTGTACTACATTCAGACTACATTCAGTAAAGACACTCTCTGCCTCCCATGGAATCCACACCATCACTATCCCGCGCCCCGCCCGCGCGAATGGCGGGTACTTAGCTGGGTCTAGTTGTACTACAGTCACGTGCGTACCTACCCATCTGTCAATTTAAATTTATGGTTGTTAAAATTTATTCGAATGAATATTACTTTAAGAGCGACAGCCGTGAAAATCGGGCTATTTTACCTGAAGTCAAGCTCCCACGGATATGGTCTTCACCAATCTCAGCGATGAAGGTCGGGATGACCAGTGCCCCAGCACCGCCCAGCCCTGATACGAACATCGCTGTGAGAATAATCTCTACCCTTGAAGACACCAGTATCATGGTCCAGCAGATCTAGAAACAACCAGTCTACTGTAAAATCTTGAGAGCGATATTGAATGACATCAATAAATTACTTAGAAATCGTCAAACTCAAAATTTATTTCATTGAAACAAACATCTAACCAAATTCTGCTCTAAAGGAGAACGAACTTACGAACTTGATTTGTGGTATACTTAGTATAATGGCAATAAATATTGCATGCGCTTGACGCAAAGATTTTGCAAATCCACGCGCAATATCCAATTGAACGTTGGAGATGCAAACGTGATAGCGCATTGGCGTAGACAATTAAAAAAACCTAAGGTAAACCATCAGTAGAAATAAAATACCTAAAAATGACAAGAGGAAAGCAGAATTAGAGCCTACATTTTCTTCGTCAGGTACGCCTGATGTTAATACATTTCTATAAAGCAGGCGTAATTTTTTGTCAATCTAGTAGCGTTGACGGATGGATTCACTAAATCTAGGCAAAGTACCGGGAAGTACGCGAAGTGAGTGGCATTCATGACATGACAGATGACAAAGGGTTCAGCTGGATCGGTGCGATGCGGGCGTCCGCGAAGGACAGTATAATGTATGAAGCCTATACAATCCGTTCAGTGCGTTGCGTAGCGGATCCGAAGCGGATAGCTCCACGTTGAAATCAGGAATCAGAATTTTTATTAACACAGAACATCACAACACAATGGATACCCCACACACACATTAGAATCTCATTGGACTGAACGGAATTCATAGGCTTCTTACATTTTACGGTCCGTCCCGGACATTCGCGTCGGTCGTCCGCTACGCGTCCGCGTCGCACTGATCCAGGCCTAACTAGTACAATTTTGAAGTGCCACTTTTTAAAGTGATAAAAAAAGAGAATCCTAAGTAGGTGTAGGTGGTAGGGCTTTTGTGCAAAGTCCATCTGGGGAAGTACCACCCCCTTGCCTTTTTCTGCCGTAAAGCAGCAGTGTTTGCACTGCTGTGTTTCGGTTTGAAGGGCAACGGAGCCAGTGAAATTACCGGCACACGAGACATACCATGTTAGTTCTCAGGGTTGGTAACGCGCTTAGCTGTCTTTTTAGTGTAAAATTCTTTCACTAATAAGACAGTGGGTGTCATGAGCGGTGGTGACCACTTTACCACCAGGTGGCCCACCTGCGTTTGCCCACCTGTGACAGTAATATCATTACTATACTTTGATCTTCACGCTTACAACCAAAGCTTACAACTAAGAAAGAAATCAAGTGATTTACCACGTGAGTCATTATAGAAACCATGGCGCAGTGTTTCCTCCCGATAATATCCATGAAGTACCCACACAAGGGGGTGCTGACGCAAGCCCCTATGCTGGACAGACTCCCAAACAGGGATATTTCAGCCTCCGTCATCGGTCTGTGTAGAACCGTTTCATTGGAAGCGAAGAGTTGTAAAGTAGAAGATGGCCAGGCAAATGTTATGCCCAAACTCGTCGTTAGAAAACAGGCTGGAAATAGTAAGATTTCACGTAACTTATATATGGTTATTATTAGACCTCTGGTGTTTTATTCATAACATCATGAAACAACCACTGCAGGACAGGGAGCTCCCTTCAGAACTCCAGCAAAAACGCGTGGTACTTTAGAAGGGATTTACCATAGTCGCCACGCTTGTAAGAGTTCCGGCTGTCTACCGCTATAGTTGGTGACCGCAGTATGTAAGATAATAAGAAAAAGGATTTAATTTCTGAAGTTATAACCGTAAGTTATAACCGTATGTGGATAAAGTCAAATAATCCATTTATTTTCAAGATTTCCAGTAATTATTTTACTTACCGATTCCTGTACTCAAAACTTGACGAAGTATCCCCATATTCACTTTTAATAACAGAGGAGGTTCGTTCAATAAGATTTTAATTTTTATTCATACAAAAATAATACGAAAGATCAGCAACAGAAAAAAATGCTTCGATTAACCTTCTTCAAACCATGTGATCTAAATGATACTTTTTCCGCTAACTACATCTGAAAACATAATTACTATAATAAAATAATTAAAAGATGAACAGAGATAGTCGTAAAAGGATCAGAAGGGTAAATATAATGTGTGATTACGACGTTGCATTACTTGAATGAACAATAAATTCTGTGTGAGGTAATACCTCTTCTGTATACAGATAAGACAGGGTGTTAATAGAGTCGTGTTTATAATTCTAAAGACTGAGCCACTGTCCACACATCCACAGCACGTCAGACGCACTTTTTCGTCATTTCTAGGGTTCCGATACCAAAATGGTAAAAAAAGGAACAAAAGTCTGTCTGTCTGTCTGTCACACCTCTATATCTCAGCAACCACTTATGCTATCGACCTGAAATTTGGAATAGTTTTAGAATATAGTTACCCAACTTAATTACAGATGAAACAATTTTGAAAAAAAAAAAGATTATTAATGTAAAGGGGGCCAAAATAGGGGGGGCCAAATTTCAAATTGTCGCTACTAGGTCGAGTGGGGTATCATATGAAAGGGCTTTACTTGTTAATTCTAAAATATATTTTTGTATTTTCTTAAGTTTCTTAGTTTTCAAGTTACGAGTATGATGAAAAATATGAAAAAAATACCATTCCCATCCCCCCCCCCCCCTTATCTCCGAAGTTTCAGTAAGGAAAAATCTGAATTAATTACAGTTGACAGAGGTTTATGTAAACTTTACAGCAAAAATAAAACGATCTTTCTAAGTTGCACAGTTTTTCAGAAATATTATGCAAAAAATCTTTACAAACAAATTTAGTTTTCCGGTGCTGAAAATGGACTTGAATGCTTCCAAAAATACTATAGGTATATCGGAACCCTCGGCGCGCGAGTCCAACTCGCACTTGACCGATTTTTTGCTTGCGTGTAACCTGCATAGAAACAAACGGAACTGCGTCCACGGAATGGCAAAGTCGCATTTAAGATTAATACTCCCTGAATGACCTTGAGTCTGAATAACTTCGTAACCACTTTTTACATCATCATCAGCATTTATCTTAGCAGAACAAAGTGATAAACAAGATGTGAGAAGTGATGTAGTCGTGTTAGAATTTAATTTAATTAGAAAAAAGATAACTAAAGAAAAAAATTCTAAAATGACCCCCCCATTTTGTAATTTTTTTCCCATTTGTAACTATTTTACTGCTACATTTTTTATCAAAAATAAATGAAGATTTACAATAATTGTCTAACAATATTTAATGATGTGGTCGTTTTACTTTTTTGATATTTGTAAAATTTGGGGTCACCGGTGGTCGTAACAGCCACGTTGCAACGCACGCTTATTGTGATCGTACATACATAACATCACGCCTCTTTCCCGTCGGGGTAGGCAGAGACCACAGTCCTCCACCTGCTACGATCTTGACATACTTCCCTTGCTTCCTGTACTTTCATCAATCCTTTCATACATATTTGTCGGTTTAGGGTACTTTTAACCTGGCCTTTATTCAGAACGTTAGGACGTTCTGTGATCATTGTTTACGTATAAATGAAGTCTACATTTGCATTGACGAGTGTATAGCTGCAAAGTCATTTAAGTAACAAGATATTAAATTTTTGATCATTTATTTTTTGGTTCAAAAAATAGGATGTTTAGCAGTTTAGTCTTTGCCTCCCAAATAAATAAAAGAAATAATGCGCGCCATAATTATAAATATTTATGGTGTTTATTATTGTAATTATTTCCAAAACTGTACCCTTAATTAGGTAAAAGGAATATATTTCCCACCCAGCATTTGACAATTTGCGGGCCTCGGTGAAAAATATAACATATCCCCAAATTTTTTAGGAATAGAGCCTTAGTTTATGTGGGAAATATTTTCCTTCTGTCCATTCCGCACAATAAGTTTGCATAAACGTCTGCCCAATTATGGGCTAAAAATAATTTAAATAAATTGTAATTAATGTAGTACCACAGATTAAATAATAGGTAGTACCTGAACCGTCTAAAATATTTAGACACGTAATACAACAAAATCAATGGAAAACACCAACATATGCAGCCGACAAAATGTTCTAGTGGACGTGCGATGGACATAAGGTTAGCAAAGTTTAGTATTTTACTCGTAAATGTGTTGAGAAACGTCGTAAGACACACGTGCGCATTGCCATTACACTCTCGGCTCCATTACGCCCTCGCCTGCGGCTCGGGCTACAATTTCTGAGTCTCGTGCGTAATGAGCAAAACAGCGCACTAGCATCTTAATGTACTATTATTGTATGTCGACTTTTACAGTGCTCCTGCAAATTAAAAGCAGTTACATATATTTATAATTTCAAACCCGCCATAAAACTAAAACACTAAACTAGTACCTTGGTGCATACTGAAATCGAAGGATGCAGCAGCTAAAGGACATTCCGCTGAAAAGTGAGGTACCTAAACCAATTTTTTGTATTTTCACTCGCAAATGTGTTGAAAAACGTCGCAAGAAGCACTTACTTAATATATTCGTAATTTATGGTCCAATTGGGATAGTTCAAATCATAGGTTCAAATAGTTAAATATGTCATTCTTATTTCACAAAGAGTAACATGGATACTGGTTTTATTGAATTTGTTATACCTATCCTGATCCTCATTACACTCTCGGCTCCATTACGCCCTCGTCTGCAGCTCGGACAGTAATTTCGGAGGCACTTGCATCTTAATGTACTATATTTGTTAGGATAACTTTTAGTTCACAAAACAATATACAAGTTGTAACAAAAAGGGTATATCAACTATAAAGGATGTGATTCTCTGTCCATGAAACTGAACAACTACCCTAAAGAAACGGCTAACGCCAGTGTACAGTCAACGACAGGTCAAGCTTGACACTCTCAGTGCGAGTCTAGCCCATGCGTCTATCGAAATAAGAACGGTACAAAGTCCAATGTGTCAAGCTTGATGTGCTCTTGACTGTACGTCAGCAGCGACTGGGTCGAGTAAAACTAAGTTTATCAAGCAGCTCAGGACAATCAATTTTATTAGTTGTTAGATTTCATTAGCAGTTCATTTCCCGTATGTTGTCAAATGGCTTTTTATTATACTCCACTTTGGCAGCAGACAGTTTGTCAACTCTGTTTGACTGCGCGTCCATAAACTAAAATGTTATTTTTACTTTAGTGTTACGGAGCCAAAGATTTTGGAAACTACGCCAGGGGGCGTGTTTTTCTTACGTCAATGTACGGAGCCCTCGGTGCGCGACACGCGAGTCCGACTGAATTAAACCACAAACCCGTATTTTAGCTTTTTTACAAAATTATCTCCAAAGCGGGTGAAATAAAGGATGAAAGTTAGTATGAAAATCCTACAGTTTTGAAATAAGACGCATATAAATTTGTTTTTAAAATAATGAAAAGAAAAGAGATACACGTGTTTCAGCATTTTTGCAAAATCGTCCCCCAAGGGAATGAAACGAGGTATGATTTTTTTTTTAGTCAAAATCTACACCTTAGTCAAAATATGTGGCTTTTTCTATTGTTAGTTGCTCTTGACCTCGTCTTGTCTTGAGGACAGAGATGACGTCGACGATGTGCCAAGCTTGCTCAGAAGAAGCTTATTCACTCGCTTGAAAAGATCGGGTTACATGAACTCGGGAACATAGACGCAGGCAGAGAATTCCACTCATTAGCCGTGGGCATTATAAAAGATGTTTCAAAGCGCTTTGTGCGAATGCGTGGAATATCAATCAAGTGTAGGTGATATCCTGCGGTGCGTCTGGGCTTCCGATGGCAGAAAAGGGATGGTGGAATAAGCTAATGGAGCTCTTGAGCACAGCTTCCAAATTACAATCTGTAAAAGACCGACAGACATGCAACTTTGCGAAGGTGGGCCAGACTGTGAAACTTGGTTTTCTTAGGTAACGAGCTTCTTAGCTCTGCGATCAATCGAGTCAAGTGCGGCTAGTTGATATTTGGCTAAGCCACCCCAAAGATGACAGCATTTCTCCATGCAGGATCGGACTTGTGCTTTATATAAAACTAGAAGCTGTCGCTTGACCTTGTTGAGGATAACCAGCTTTTTTAACGCAGTTTTGGCTTTTGAGTCAGTTTTCGCGCCGAAGTTCAGATTTGCACATAACTTCATGCTAAGAAGCTCGAGGCTGTCGGTAGCTGGTACAGTTGTACTCGTACCTCGAAAAGTAGGAGCCAGATTGAACGGACTCCTTTTGGCGGTGAGCAGACACGCCTGTGTTTTGGTGGCGTGGAAACTCGCCAGATTTTTGTCACCCCTCTCGGAGACACGACTTAAGGTTCAGTTTATTCGCTCTACCACGGCCTCTCTCAAAGAACGTATGTCGTCACTGCTGGCTTTTGCGGTAGACACAAATCTTTCAACGACAGTACCAGGGTCAAGTAGGTCGTTGATGTGTACCAAGAAAAGAGTCGCAGAGAGAACATACCCCTGAGGAACCCCAGCGTGAATAGCCATGAGGTCATAGGAGCAGCTATCAAGGACTACTCGGATCGACCGTTCACTCAGAAAGTCAGATATCCAAGAGCAAAAGTCAGCAGGAATGCCGCATGCAGGAAGTTTGCTCAGCAGACTAGCATCACATAGCATGCCATACCCTGTTGAAATCCTTCGAGATGTCCAGTGACACGGCAAGGGCTTTGCCGTATTTCTCGAACAAGAAATATTCGCCGCTGAAATATTGAGCGCCATATAAATTTACTAATATTCGTGGTGTTTATTATTGTATTTATTTCCTACACGTAACTGAATTAACTGAAAAAACTGTGATAAAATATCGTACGAAATACTTATAAAAAAAAACAGCATGCAGGCAAAATGTTCCGACAGACGTGCGGTTGACATATGGCATAGATCATATAATACTAGTATGTACGTATAGTTGGTACTTATCTAGTCCCTGACTAGTAAATATATAGTTAGGAAAATTTTAGTATTTTTATTCGCAAATGTGTTGAAAAACGTCCTTTGCACGTGAGCATTGTCATTATTACACTCTCGGCTCCATTACGCCCTCGCCTGCAATTATCGTAATATAACGTATCCGTATAAAGTCCCGTGTGGTGCCTGCAAAGAATAGTACCAACCCTTGCATACTCGTGGGTGTCGTAACAGGCGACTAAGGGTTATAAACTGGAGGATGGGCAGCAGCATCCTCCTTTGTATCCAACCGCCGTCCATGGGGCCAGCCGTAACGCTAACAAGCGAGGTGACTATGGTACTCCCCCTCCACATTTTTCCAGCAAAAGCTAGAATTTTAGAGGGAGCTCCCTGTCCTGTAGTGGACGTTTCATGGGATGCTATGATGAAAGTATTCTAAAAGGAATACTGTTCAAAAATTAAATCAAATTACGTTATGCTTTCCCGATAAGTGTCTTAATTAAATAATACGTAAGCCTTATTAAACGTATAAGTCACATCGCAACCATGTTTCTGTAACTAACAGCGCCAGCTGTTATCGGATAGCGGAAGTTAAAAAAAACGTACACGCGACAGCTCAGTAAAGTGCGTCTTGGTCTTCCTCTCCTGCCTTTCCTTCAATAATGCGATTGTCGATGTCCTTGATGGTTCTTAACAAATTAATATTTTCTTTAACTAGATCCAGTACTTCATCATTCGTCTTTGCTTCCTTCTGTCTAGCTGATCATATTTCAAGTCGCGATTGAATAGGCTTCTTCAGCTTCTGGGCAACCTCGTTCGAGGTCAAGAGGAAGCCCAATACAAGTAAAAAAATCCATTCCATAATTGCTTTGCGATTGTCAAGAAGTACCAGCTAGTACCCAGCTAAAAACAGAACCAGCGCTTAGCCAAAAACTGACTGAAAATGCATATCACTGAAGTGCGGCCGGCTGTACAAATTCGCCGCTCACACGGCACATACTGGCATATCTCATATAAAGTCTAAAATGAGTTAAATGTACCAAAATGTTTATCTTTTCATGTCACCACAAAGAGGCGTATCTCTAACAACTTTGGTTTGGTTTTTAGGCAAGGTTACAAAATAAAACGTAATATTATAGGGCCGCCACACTATGCTCCTCGCGCTGCTCCTCGATCTGCCCCTCGCGCTGCCGCGATTATTCCCTTTCTAGCCACACACTGCTCTACTCGCGAGATTAATCACGATGCTCCGCACTAGGTCACTTGCCATTGCTACACGATGGACGTCTAAACTGTGGCAGGATGCGCGCTATTTCTTTTTAGTAAAGCTAATTATATGAATTTCTTAAATAGAAATACACGCCCTGCTAAAAGAGTTGGTGTATGACATTTATTTATCGCAATAAGTATAAATTATTAATTTATCTACTCCCGTACCGGAATATTCCGAATTTGAAACCAATGACAGATTCGAAATTGAGGTCATTGTCCGCTATCATTTTCATTTCCACACTGTTCCATACTACGAGCAGTACGGAAATGGAGTATGGATTTTCATTCCGCAACTGTTATAATACATAATTTTCAATCTGCATAGGCTAAGGCAATACTACCACAGTACTACATACAGCCTATTTTAAAGTAATTTTGTAAAAATACTTTTTACTTGGGGACGACTGCCTACCTATTTAAAAGAAAACGGAGAGTACCAGGCGTGACTAGGAGTACATAAATCGACAAGAAGCTGACAGTTGGCTCGCTTCTATATAAAGTGACATTGGCAACAAAAGAAGTGATTTGAACAAAATGGAAAGTATGTACCAGGAGAACATGATTCTACAAGAGGCTGTCAGTAACCATTTACATGAAATTAATGTTAAAGCAACGCCATCCACAAGCTCTGGATCTGGAATAACTTTAATTAACTGTACTAACTGTCCTCTTAGTTCAATAAATTGATCACTACTCTTTAAAAAAAAAAATTATTTCGTCGGTCGTAGATAAAGTTTTGTATGCAACTATACGTAATTAGTCATTTTAACACTCGATCTATACTATATTGATACTCGGCTGCGCCTCGTATCAAAAACCAGATCTCGTGTTAAAATTACTCTCATTACGCAACAGTTGCATAAATAACTATTTTGTAAATCGTGCTCGCGAGAGTCGCGCTCATATTGCCGGTCCTTTGACTCACGCCCAAATACCGACAATCAAGGGATCGATGGGCATGACGAGGAGCAATGCGTGCGGCATGACGAGTAACGCGGCCACACTACGTCTCTGCCTCCTTCCCTCGCTACTTCCCACGCCACTCGACGAGTGTCTGGCCGGGCTATATTCTTTGGTACTACCATACAGAACGGACACTCTCCGCCCCCCCTTGCATTCAACCCCGCACCCCCGCGTGCAGCGCACCCGCCCGCCAGATTCTCGTGGTTCTTCTGCGGGTCTTTTGTACAGAATATGCGGGCCTACACGATCTTCCAATTTCAAATTTCCAATTCGCGCTCGTTGTATGTAGTGTCCGAGGTGTGGCAAGGTTTAGGGATCCCGCACACGACCGAGAATCGGTGACCGATTTTTTTTGTCTGCATCCCGCTCTGACGTGTTACCACCTGAATCTTCCGTCCTTGTCCTGGCCGATAATCGCCCACCGATTCTCGGTCGTGTGCGGGAGCCCTTTGTTACCGGAACACTGAGCAGAGAAGGGTGAGGCGATGTTGTGAGTCGGGTCGTGTGACAATTAATTGGGCCATGACGTCACGAAAGGGGCCGCTATGTTATTGAGATCTAGCAACGTGTTCCGTCAGGTCAAAGAGATTTGTACCTCGCTGAGTGACTCGATCTTCCTTCACACTTGGTTTCGTACATAATCCGCTCGGAGCTTTTCATCTGCTTTTTCTGCTTCGTGTACAGGAACCACCTGTAAAGTCATGGAATCGTCGCTTTTTCGAAGTCATTCAGCTCGCAGTGCATCTAATAGTTTTCTGCTTTTTGCCTCGCAGTGCATTTTTAACATCTTACGTTCACATTTATGAAAATGGATTACATCCTTATAGCGTGAATTTTCATTTGTTTTGCTCCCGAAGCCTATAAGTACAAACAACTTTTTCCCTTCTCATGCTCTGAAATGAAAGTGCTTCTTTGTGCAGGATACCCCCCCCCCCCCCCCGCGCCGCGCGCGCCTCAACATATTCTTCACTAAAGCAGAACAACTCATTCTTCCTCTTACATTTAGAGAGTACTTGTATGTTCCACATGGATGGAAGCCCCCCGAGAGGTTTTGCTTATTTAGAATTACACGTTGTATACAGCTCTCGCTTGTCAGTGTTACGGCTGGCACCATGGACCGCGGTTGTAGGTGACCGCAGTAAGTAAGATGGTTCAGTGGTGATAATACTTAACGGATGTGAATCTGCCCATGAAACTGAACTCTTTTAAACAAGGAACACAGTTCATAAAACAAAAACCAATTTTTGATCTCCCATAGAAACTGCATCAGCTGATAACGCATATTGTATGGAAGGTCAAAAGACATGTATACTAGTGGTTTTTTATTCCAAGATAAAATTAACAGACTTGAAATTTATATTACATGAAGGAGAATAAAAAGAAGAAAGAAGAATGACTAAGAATTATTTTTTTAATGCCGCCATTTTTTTTAAAATAATTTTTAAAAAAAATCTGTAGTGGACTTTTTTTTTAAGTACTGGCACCACCAAAGCAAAATAAACTGGCAACACTCAATTGCCTTTTCGTTTTTCTTCGTATAGACGTGCGTTCCAGAACAGGAAATATTATTTTGAGAGCAGGATAGCTGTATATGACGCCCGTGTGCGTGGTCAAGACAGACTGCTGTCAACGGGTAATGTTTTTCAAAGTAATATTTTTTTTTATAGCAGTGTGTTTCAACCACACACATGGACGTAACATAAAGCTATCCTACTCTCACCGCCAGTTGCACAAAGCATCTTTAAAGTTAAAGCTCCTTTAAGTCTATTGCGGACTCTTTCTATTCTGCTGACAAAGAAAGTGACAGCAGTAGATTTAAAGGAGCTTTGTGCAACTGGCTGTGTCAGAGATTTTGCATTTGTGAAACGAAAGAGGTTAAAGTGATCAAAATAGTGTATTTTGCTGGAAAATATCTTAAAAGTGCACAAAAATGAAGAATTCGAGTGATTTAGCTTACTGCGGGTGTTACGCGTTTTTGTTCATTTACCGTAAGCACAAGAAAACCCGACAGAATGCAACGATACAGGACATGGAGACGAACTATCACACAGTTGGAAAATGTGGAGGGGTATCGTCAATCCAAACTCTTCATCAAGGGATATAGATAGAAAAAAGACTTAACAGCACCAGTAAACCAGTGCCCTCGGCAGATTGGCTTGTGGTGCAGAGAGCCTCACACCAGGGGACACAGAATTGTGTGCGAAAAGCTTCGGAGGTCCTCTCAGGGTCCTTATTTAGTACATCTCAATCAGTAGATAGGGGGAATGGAAAATGGGGATACCCCGATGAAGCCAAAAGAGCAGCTTGCCGCATAAACTGGCCATCTTCCTGGATGGGGCTTACAGTGAAGCAGGCCACACCGTCCATTTCTAGCTGGGATAGTGAATGAAATAGCTATTTAAGTGATCTGATCACCCGTCTGCGCAGATTCTCCACCAGAAATAATAATAATAGACTTATTATGTCAATTCAAAGTGTTAACTATCTGTTACACAATTAGCAAGATTTTTTTAGATGAACAGATATTAATATAAGATGAATAATATTACACTTAGTGTAAAGTTGTTATTGGCCGCATGAAGCTGCTTGGACATGCCTCGTTGCCTCATCTTAAGCAAACACACTCCGTCTTACACCAAAAAAGTTAGACATCTGTTGAACACTTGATTAAAAATATCGTACCAAATAACTCTGTCTATGTCATTGATGCGCAGAAGTCAAAAATGACTTATTTTATTATGACTTGACTTCTGCGCATCAACTGACATAGCCAGTTATTTTGTGCGCATTTTTTTAATCAAGTGTTCAACAGATGTCTAACTTTTTTGTAGTAAGACCACGGAGTAAGACCCACTATGTTCAGTTGCCCTTGGGTGAAGCAGCATGCTTATTTGCCACTAAATATTCATAGTGATGTTCAGATAATGTCCTTTTATTTGACACCCAACATGGTATCATATAAAAATATTATTTTGGTCATTCATGAGTTAATGTCCTGAGGGCGCCACATTCAATGTAATGTAACATCTTATATCCTTTAACCAGAGGAAGATCAAGACGCTTCTAATCTAACGCTACTCATTTGTTTAACTACAATAAGTTGTATAGAAGTTATGAGGCAACAGATGAACATAAATATTAATTATAATAATTGCTGCGGGTAAAAATGTGTGATCTTTTACATTGGGTTGACAAGCCCGTTGGTGTGGTTGGTAGTGAGCCTGCCTCTCACACCATGGGCCGCGGGTTCGATCCCCGCCCAGGGCAAACATTTGTGTGATGTACACTACACAAGTGTTTGTTCTGTGTCTGGGTGTTATTTATCTATTTATGTATGTATATCAGTCTCTGGTACCCATATAGTACAGGCTTTGCCTAGTTTGGGATCAGATGACCTTGTGTGAAATGTCTCCCAATATATAATTTTTTAAAATTATATTCTTTGTAGACTGGTTGATCAAGGAAGATAATATCTAAACACAGGTATTTGTGATTATTTTACTCATGGTTTAATTAGAAATAAATCTGATGAGAAATACATAGGAATACCAATGTCATCAGCCAGATGACTAGAATGGTGTTGACACCCAGAGTGGTACGGTTGCCTGCCAAGCCGAGAGTCCTAGGTTTGAATCCTGGTAGGGGCTTGTGCACGAGTGAAGGACATTTGTATCTGTATTTCAGTCCGGAACTGGTTTAAAAGTAATGGCCAGTTAGTCCGTTGCATCATTTCCCAGGGAAATGTCCTTTAATAATGCTATTTTGTGATGACTGATGACTTTTATAGTTCTTCATCGCATTGTAGTATCAATCCTGAGGTTGTATAGCGGCCATTCAGCTTTAGTAGAACTGATGTGCTGTCCTACACTATACTAATATTTTTTTTTTTTTAATGTTTCTTGATTTTATTGTTTGTAGAGCCTGGATGATTGTATTCTCACATTATAACATATTAGTGTAGTATTGTCCGAAGGCACTTGATATTACAATATTAAGATCTTGTGAGTCTGCACTCATTCCTTGTTTTAGTTTTTGATCCCTTAATTAATTTCTGAGTAGTCTTGTGTCTCCTCTTGTAAGTCTATGTTGTATTTATTTATGTATAGATGTATTCTTTGGGTAGCTTGTCACACGGTGCGGCCAAAAGTGGCTGGTGACTTAGAGCCTATCTATTATTTTGTGTGGTAAATTATCTGGCTATGTAAGCACTGATTTCAACTCCAGTATTTCATTTTTATCGTTTATTCCAAGAATGTACTTTCACAGACATCTCGTGAGCTTGACAACCCGATTCTACAAAATACACATATTTATCAATACTGCTTTGATTTATTAATTTAATTAGCCAATATCAAAGAAGTGAGGAAAAAGGTTAGGTGTTTTAAGTAGGTTATATATATATCTGTCAAGCAAGCGTTTCATTTTGAAAGCCGTAGAGATAACGGTATCAATAGTTCAAATGAGTGAGTCAGTTCACTCACTCGAATTAGTTAAGTGTATTTGTTTGATGTGTTGTCTTAATTCTTGTAATATGTAGCGGAGCTATTTTAAAATAGGTAAATGAAATAATAAAGAGTAACCTGAAATGAAACTGAAATTGTCGATTTAGACCTGAACACGATGAAAATTCAAGGAATACAAGGTACAAAAACGATTGAAACTAACGCAGTTTAGTTTTTATCGTTTTAGTACCTTAAAGTGATAACCCATTTTTTTTCTTTTTTTCTCTTGTGTATAAAAAATAAATCCACTGTATCAGTTTTGTGAGGGGCCCACAGTCCTAACTACTCGACGAGGCGTAGTGAACGTAGGCTACCTGGTGTGGAGGGGAGGGGATGCGAGCCAGGATGGAGACACCCTCCGTGACAATTGTCACCGGGTCTGTGCCTGCTCTAAAGGCCTTGAGAACGGAGAGCAGGAGCTCGATGGCAAGGTCGATGGCTTCGTGTGTGACTGAAGTTGTTGACACCTCCGGGTGCTTCGTCTTCACTCCCACGGCTTGTGGGGAGAAGACCGTGTTAATAGGCTCTGTGGCAAAGGCGGTACAGCCCAGGCAAGCGGCTGTCGAGGGCCCGCGGTTGCGGTTGCGGGGGGCTTCGACGGGGTGCGGTGAAGCGGCGGTAAGGCGGGCGACTGCAGTTTTGCAAAGCTTGGCGGCGATTTCTTCGCGAAGGTAAGTGGCCTGGGCGACGTTGTGAGTGGCCTTTGGTCGCCTCATGACCTTCGTGGTAGAGGCAGGGGGAGCCATGACTCCCCTCGATCCCTCAATAATTGTCGGCCGACGAGATTGACATTTTGCCTGCTCTTACTAGGTAGTTTCTTGACAATTGAACACTGACAGTGACGCAATTAGAGAACAATTCCAACGTTGCGCGGGAATATTTCACAGAGGTCTGTCTGCTACAACCTGCTTTATATCCGGCCTAATAGTACTTGGATGACTGCTTGTCGTGCGTGTCATAAGATCTTGTATTACTTCTCGGACTCATATGGTCCAAATTATTTAAATGAGTTGACTCATTAATATGACATAGAAACTGACCAAATGGTTCAAATTATTTAAATGAGTTAACTCATTAATATGACTCATAGAAACTGACAACTCTCAGTCAAATGATCTGCCGACTTAGAACGAGCCTCTAGGCAAAGGGCAAATGTAATTTTTTGACGTTACGAGGTATAAACTGACGCAGGTGACCTGAATCACACTAATATCTCAAAATAAAATAATTGATAGATCGCAACACTATTTGTAAGTAGGGTTGTAATAGTCCAATCTGTGTTGCCATATTCCAATCAGTGATGCCGTATTTCAATAACTTTAAAAATCGATTGTAAAAAAATGGTGGCCTTTAAAAATATTCTTTCTTCACCACAATATTATCTACTATTCTATCTATCATATGAACTTGGTTTGAACCCTGTTAATATTCCCTCGAAATAAAAATCCAACCCCCATAGTAAAGACATGTATACTAGTGGTTTTTTATTCCAAGATAAAATTAACAGACTTGAAATTTATATTACATGAAGGAGAATAAAAAGAAGAAAGAAGAATGACTAAGAATTATTTTTTTAATGCCGCCATTTTTTTTTAAATAATTTTTAAAAAAAACCTGTAGTGGACTTTTTTTTAAGTACTGACACCACCAAAGCAAAATAAACTGGCAACACTCAATTGCCTTTTCGTTTTTCTTCGTATAGACGTGCGTTCCAGAACAGGAAATATTATTTTGACAGAAGGATAGCTGTATATGACGCCCGTGTGCGTGGTCAAGACAGACTGCTGTCAACGGGTAATGTTTTTCAAAGTAATATTTTTTTTGACAGCAGTGTGTTTCAACCACACACATCGACGTAACATTAAGCTATCCTACTCTCACCGCCAGTTGCACAAAGCATCTTTAAAGTTAAAGGTCCTTTAAGTCTATTGCGGACTCTTTCTATTCTGCTGACAAAGAAAGTGATAGTAGTAGATTTAAAGGAGCTTTAATTTTAAAGTAGCTTTGTGCAACTGGCTGTGTCAGAGATTTTGCATTTGTGAAACGAAAGAGGTTAAAGTGATCAAAATAGTGTATTTTGCTGGAAAATATCTTAAAAGTGCACAAAAATGAAGAATTCGAGTGATTTAGCTTACTGCGGGTGTTACGCGTTTTTGTTCATTTACCGTAAGCACAAGAAAACCCGACAGAATGCAACGATACAGGACATGGAGACGAACTATCACACAGTTGGAAAATGTGGAGGGGTATCGTCAATCCAAACTCTTCATCAAGGGATATAGATAGAAAAAAGACTTAACAGCACCAGTAAACCAGTGCCCTCGGCAGATTGGCTTGTGGTGCAGAGAGCCTCACACCAGGGGACACAGAATTGTGTGTGAAAAGCTTCGGAGGTCCTCTCAGGGTCCTTATTTAGTACATCTCAATCAGTAGATAGGAGGAATGGAAAATGGGGATACCCCGATGAAGCCAAAAGAGCAGCTTGCCGCATAAACTGGCCATCTTCCTGGATGGGGCTTACAGTGAAGCAGGCCACACCGTCCGTTTCTAGCTGGGATAGTGAATGAAATAGCTATTTAAGTGATCTGATCACCCGTCTGCACAGATTCTCCACCAGAAATAATAATAATAGGCTTATTATGTCAATTCAAAGTGTTAACTATCTGTTACACAATTAGCAAGATTTTTTTAGATGAACAGATATTAATATAAGATGAATAATATTACACTTAGTGTAAAGTTGTTATTGGCCGCATGAAGCTGCTTGGACATGCCTCGTTGCCTCATCTTAAGCAAACACACTCCGTCTTACACCAAAAAAGTTAGACATCTGTTGAACACTTGATTAAAAATATCGTACCAAATAACTCTGTCTATGTCATTGATGCGCAGAAGTCAAAAATGACTTATTTTATTATGACTTGACTTCTGCGCATCAACTGACATAGCCAGTTATTTTGTGCGCATTTTTTTAATCAAGTGTTCAACAGATGTCTAACTTTTTTGTAGTAAGACCACGGAGTAAGACCCACTATGTTCAGTTGCCCTTGGGTGAAGCAGCATGCTTATTTGCCACTAAATATTCATAGTGATGTTCAGATAATGTCCTTTTATTTGACACCCAACATGGTATCATAATAAAATATTATTTTGGTCATTCATGAGTTAATGTCCTGATGGCGCCACATTCAATGTCTTCTTCAACATCTTATATCCTATAACCAGAGGAAGATCAAGACGCTTCTAATCTAACGCTACTCATTTGTTTAACTACAATAAGTTGTATAGAAGTTATGAGGCAACAGATGAACATAAATATTAATTATAATAATTGCTGCGGGTAAAAATGTGTGATCTTTTACATTGGGTTGACAAGCCCGTTGGTGTGGTTGGTAGTGAGCCTGCCTCTCACACCATGGGCCTTGGGTTCGATCCCTTTTGTGTGAAACATTTGTGTGATGAACACAAGTGTTTGTTCTGTGTCTGGGTGTTATTTATCTATTTATGTATGTATATCAGTCTCTGGTACCCATATAGTACAGGCTTTGCCTAGTTTGGGATCAGATAACCTTGTGTGAAATGTCTCCCAATATATAATTTTTTAAAATTATATTCTTTGTAGAATGGTTGATTAAGGAAGATAATATCTAAACACAGGTATTTGTGATTATTTGACTCATGGTTTAATTAGAAATAAATCAGATGAGAAATACATAGGAATACCAATGTCATCAGCCAGATGACTAGAATGGTGTTGACACCCAGTGGTACGGTTGCCTGCCAAGCCGAGAGTCCTAGGTTTGAATCCTGGTAGGGGCTTGTGCACGAGTGAAGGACATTTGTATCTGTATTTCAGTCCGGAACTGGTTTAAAAGTAATGGCCAGTTAGTCCGTTGCATCATTTCCCAGGGAAATGTCCTTTAATAATGCTATTTTGTGATGACTGATGACTTTTATAGTTCTTCATCTCATTGTAGTATCAATCCTGAGGTTGTATAGCGGCCATTCAGCTTTAGTAGAACTGATGTGCTGTCCTACACTATACTAATATTTATTTTTGTAATGTTTCTTGATTTTATTGCTTGTAGAGCCTGGATGATTGTATTCTCACATTATAACATATTAGTGTAGTATTGTCCGAAGGCACTTGATATTACAATATTAAGATCTTGTGAGTCTGCACTCATTCCTTGTTTTAGTTTTTGATCCCTTAAGTTAATTAATTTCTGAGTAGTCTTGTGTCTCCTCTTGTAAGTCTGTGTTGTATTTATTTATGTATAGATGTATTCTTTGGGTAGCTTATTACACGGTGCGGCCAAAAGTGGCTGGTGACTTAGAACTTATCTATTATTTTGTGTGGTAAATTATCTGGCTATGTAAGCACTGATTTCAACTCCAGTATTTCATTTTTATCGTTTATTCCGAGAATGTACTTTCACAGACATCTCGTGAGCTTGACAACCCGATTCTACAAAATACACATATTTATCAATACTGCTTTGATTTATTAATTTAATTAGCCAATATCAAAGAAGTGAGGAAAAAGGTTAGGTATTTTAGGTTATATCTGTCAAGCAAGCGTTTCATTTTGAAAGCCGTAGAGATAACGGTATCAATAGTTCAAATGAGTGAGTCAGTTCACTCACTCGAATTAGTTAAGTGTATTTGTTTGATGTGTTGTCTTAATTCTTGTAATATGTAGCGGAGCTATTTTAAAATAGGTAAATGAAATAATAAAGAGTAACCTGAAATGAAACTGAAATTGTCGATTTAGACCTGAACACGATGAAAATTCAAGGAATACAAGGTACAAAAACGATTAAAACTAACGCAGTTTAGTTTTTATCGTTTTAGTACCTTAAAGTGATAACCCATTTTTTTTCTTTTTTTCTCTTGTGTATAAAAAATAAATCCACTGTATCAGTTTTGTGAGGGGCCCACAGTCCTAACTACTCGACGAGGCGTAGTGAACGTAGGCTACCTGGTGTGGAGGGGAGGGGATGCGAGCCAGGATGGAGACACCCTCCGTGACAATTGTCACCGGGTCTGTGCCTGCTCTCAAGGCCTTGAGAACGGAGAGCAGGAGCTCGATGGCAAGGTCGATGGCTTCGTGTGTGACTGAAGTTGTTGACACCTCCGGGTGCTTCGTCTTCACTCCCACGGCTTGTGGGGAGAAGACCGTGTTAATAGGCTCTGTGGCAAAGGTGGTACAGCCCAGGCAAGCGGCTGTCGAGGGCCCGCGGTTGCGGTTGCGGGGGGCTTCGACGGGGTGCGGTGAAGCGGCGGTAAGGCGGGCGACTGCAGTTTTGCAAAGCTTGGCGGCGATTTCTTCGCGAAGGTAAGTGGCCTGGGCGACGTTGTGAGTGGCCTTTGGTCGCCTCATGACCTTCGTGGTAGAGGCAGGGGGAGCCATGACTCCCCTCGATCCCTCAATAATTGTCGGCCGACGAGATTGACATTTTGCCTGCTCTTACTAGGTAGTTTCTTGACAATTGAACACTGACAGTGACGCAATTAGAGAACAATTCCAACGTTGCGCGGGAATATTTCACAGAGCTCTGTCTGCTACAACCTGCTTTATATCCGGCCTAATAGTACTTGGATGACTGCTTGTCGTGCGTGTCATAAGATCTTGTATTACTTCTCGGACTCATATGGTCCAAATTATTTAAATGAGTTGACTCATTAATATGACTCATAGAAACTGACCAAATGGTTCAAATTATTTAAATGAGTTAACTCATTAATATGACTCATAGAAACTGACAACTCTCAGTCAAATGATTTGCCGACTTAGAACGAGCCTCTAGGCAAAGGGCAAATGTAATTTTTTGACGTTACGAGGTATAAACTGACGCAGGTGACCTGACTCACACTAATATCTCGAAATAAAATAATCGATAGATCGCAACACTATTTGTAAGTAGGGTTGTCATAGTCCAATCTGTGTTGCCATATTCCAATCAGTGATGCCGTATTTCAATAACTTTAAAAATCGATTGTAAAAAAATGGTGGCCTTTAAAAATATTCTTTCTTCACCACAATATTATCTACTATTCTATCTATCATATGAACTTGGTTTGAACCCTGTTAATTTTCCCTCGAAATAAAAATCCAACCCCCATAGTAAAATTTTACATCTCTTTTGGTTCTTAGTACCTACTCGTACTTATTTCAACCTATGTTCCTCCTTCCCGTTGTACGTAGTATTAGTATACATCTTAGTCTCATAATAAAAGTCAAGTAAAACCACTAGTTGTATAGTAATAACCTTTTATTAGGATTTTTTAAACAAAGATGTTGACATCACACGGTTTATCACATTTATGTACACACACATTAATTCCATTATGGCTAAATATTACTATCTATAAATATCGGTTTTAGGGTTCCGTATAGGTATCCAAAATTTTCAACTTATCTTCAGAGATCTTATTAAAAAAAACTGTTTCCAAACTTTCTTTTTCAAAATAAAGTTTTCAAAGGTACTGTTATTTAAAATCAACCATAATTATATGCTTTAAAAAAGTTAACAACATTAATACTTCAATTACAACAACATTCATATAACTTAAAATAATTTATGATTAATTGCCATGCGTATAAAGAAAATCCTACTCCTACTTTATTTTTTTATATTATAAACGCGAAAGTTTGGATGGATGGATGGATGGATGTTTGTTACTCTTTCACGAAAAAACTACTGAATGGATTTAAATTAAATTAATATAATTTGGCACACATATAGGTTAGGTCCTGGAATAGCACATATGCTACTTTTTACCGCGGGAAATTACTTCATTCCCACGGGAAAACGCATTTAATGCGGGTGAAACCGCAGGCGGAAAGCTAGATCTACAATAAAAAACATCTAACTGATACAACTGGAGAAATCTTTCAACTTGATCGGATGGATAACAGTGTGACAGCACGACAAAGAACACTTATAAGATACTGGAACGACAGAAACACGTATCGCTCTGTCCTGATGTTACCTTTAATGAAAATGAAGATGAAGATGATGAAGATGAAGATGAAGATGAAGATGAAGATGAAGATGAAGATGAAGATGAAGATGAAGATGAAGATGAAGATGAAGATGAAGATGAAGATGAAGATGAAGATGAAGATGAAGATGAAGATGAAGATGAAGATGAAGATGAAGATGAAAATGAAAATGAAAATTTATTTGTATAAAACGTGGTAAATAATAGATAGAATTGCTGCTCTAATGCATAGCCCTGTCCTGCTGTCATTCTAATCAAGCTTCATTATTTCGACTAATTATTAGCATTACCTAGAGACCGTTCCATTTTGGATAATAATTACCCTTTGACAGCAGCACACCCCAGACACTACATACAACGAGCACGAATTTGAAATTGGAAGGTTGCGTAGGCCCCGCATATTCAGGTACAAAAGACCGTCAGAAGGACCACACGAATCCCGCGGGCGGGTGCGCGCGGGGGTGCGGGGTGGATTGCAAGGGGGGCAGGGAGTGTCCGTTCTGTATGTTCTCGACTCTCGTTAAACCTATAAGTGTCCTGCTGTCAGAGTATAATTTCTACCCAATTCGAAACGCACCCCCAGGTTTCTTAACCAACAACGTTTGGATCACATCAAATGACAAACCTTTAGTTTCAGGTAAGAAAGAGAAAGAAAATATAGCGCTAAAGAAGCAAATAGCGGAAAAGAGATAGAAGATTGGGCCGAGGCCGATGGCATTGACCAGAGGGTTGAAGATGAAGAGAATGAGGAAGTTGCACAGCCAGCCCCATTCGATGATGAACATTGACATGAAGCTTTTTACCTGAGAAAGAGAATCATAAAAATAAAATTTATTTCATTTAGACAATTAGGTAATATTTAATTTAATAAAAATTTTATATTTTGTCAGTTTTATAAAAAAATCGTGCTCTGAGTTCTGATTTGAGAGCTCTGATTCGTGATCCTATTTGACAAATTGTTTGAAATTGTTAATCAATACTCGTATGGTTTTCTTCAAAATTCTTATGTGGGGTTTTCTTCCTTGACATTTTGGATGAATGTTTATGCGAAATTCTTTCCTTATTACCTATTTGAATGTATGCACGAAAATAAGCTTAACCGAGTCATCATGATTCAAATTGGTCAGCAGTACATAATGGAGTTTAAAGTACATAGTTTCAACAACTCGGACACCAGGGTTTGTGAGGTCGGTCATCGATCTAACAACTCACAGGATTTGATGATGATCGGTTGCTGGATGCCAACAGTATTTCTAATAAGTCTTTCTTTTTAGGGTTCCGATGCCAAAATGGTAAAAAAAGACCCTCATGGTGCGACTTTGTCTGTATGTCTGTCCGTCTGTCTGTCACACCTCTATATCATAGCAACCACTCATGATATAGACTTAAAATTTGGAATAGTTTTAGAATATAGTTGCCCAACTTAATTGCAATTGAAAGAATTTTGATAAAATTATGATTCTTGATGTAAAAAGGGCCAAAATAGAGGGGGCCAAATTTCAAATTGTCGCTATTAGGTCGAGTGGGGTATCATATGAAAGGGCTTTACTTGTACATTCTTAAATATATTTTTGTATTTTTTTACGTCTCTTAGTTTTCAAGTTATGATGAAAAATTTCAAAAAAAATACCTTTCCCCCCCTTATCTCCGAAGTTTGTGAAAGGAAAAATCTGAATTAATTACAGTTGACAGAAGTTTAGGGTAAAATGCTTAAATACACGGGGAAAACAGGGATAACAAATTTTCTCAGACATGAGACCTAGCTAGATCGATTTTTCGCCCCCGAAAAACCCCGAATGGTAAATTTTATCGAATTCGTTGAAGCCGTATTCGAGAAACCGAGAGAGGTCTCATGTCTCTAAAAATTCGTTTAATTTTTTTAACATTTCTTAAAAATAGCGCGTTTCAGAGACCCTACAGTGCCATCTGTTAGTGGGCTTTGGTTAAGATTATACAGAGCGAAGCTTGGTCGCCCAGGTACTTTAAGTTATATGAGGCTATTGTATTAGATTTATAGGTTTAAAATACCAGGGCCCTGAAAAAGAAGATAGTTACCTCGGGCAGGAACATCTCAGGTATGAGCACATAGGGCACAGTAGCGGCACCTATAGTATATGTAATAGTGAACAGGTATATACACAGCGCTGTGACCCAGTACGGAGCCCATTGTACGTGGAGCTGGGTTCCCAATATTATGCAGCAGAACCCAGAGGATATGGAGGAGTAGATCAGAAGAGGCTAAAAAAGAGAAAACATTGCCGTTGACTAATTTGTCGTGTTGACGCGGTTGCAAAGCAGAGTTGCTGCCACTGCCACTCTAAGAAATTACAAAACTTTTCATCCTTCTTGGCAAAATTGACTCAAAAACTTAGCCCACAAAGTAGCCACATCAATAGCCTGATGGTTGCCTTAAGGTGATCTGTGACGGCCAGCTTAGCCCCGAACGCAACTAGATGGAGCCACTGCTGCAAATATAAGGTTTTATTTTTTAATGCAATAAGTACCAACTATATATGTGCAAAAAGTTGATTCGCGTAAATTTCATCGTGCAACTTCAACGCCTAACAACAATTTCGATAAGAAAAATATCTCCATATGTGCACTAAAGTCAATTACTCTCGTCAGTCCGTGTTTACATGAGTACCTACGATCACTCACACATGCACACAAAGCACAACCCTACAGTTTTGACCGCACGCCCACAATCGTAATATTGAACCAAAAATTGCTAACAAAAATAGTACTTTCAGTACATTAACTGTATTTTTGTATCAATTAGCGAAAATTTTTACTAAATATAGCAGTATTCGTTCGTTTTTCAACAGAATTTTATGTCCCGCGTAAGAATGCAAGTCATTTGAATTTTTGTATGGAAAACAGATCACCTTAACCCATGTGCACCCGCCGAGACCAAACGAGGACAGTTTTAGAAGCACCCTTCTTTTTACCATGTGAAAAATGCTCTTTTCTGTGTTCTGTACCGAGAGAGTGCCACAACTCAACCCTATTAAAAGCCTACGGAGTTTATCTATTTTATCTTTGTCTGTCTTATTCTTATTACTTGATAGCCGGTTGGAATTTTCTCAGAATAGATTAAGTATCCAAACAAATAAATACAAGAAACGTGTTCTTCTCTTGATCTTATAACGATAGTAGGTAGGTACAGTACAGACAACTTGGGTGTCTCCATACAAAATTACGATTAATTTAAAATTTTCTGAAAGTTTTGTTCACTAAAAGTTGTTCAGTTACGTTGACTGATGCCCTTTCAGTTTTAATAAACCTGTCCCTTACACGAAAAATTTGGCAGCCCTGGTGGACTTTTTGTTCTCTTCTGCTAAGCTTCTAAAAAGAGAGAAAATAAAACAAAAGCAAGAAGGAAAATCGTGTGGAAAAAAATGAGTCAGTTTCTACGGGAAGTTGTTTTTGTTGTCTTATGTAAAAGTTGTCCAGTTTCACGGTCTAAAAGTGTCACGCTACAATCTCAACCAGTTGTGGCAATCTGCAGATTGCCATCAGATGCAGCGTAAGTACGCAGATTGGAACCACAGATTTGATTGGGACCACATTGGGACTGACTTCCAATTAATTGTCGACTTGGACAATGCAATCTTAGCAATCTACAATCTGTCAAACAAATTGTCCCCTAATTACAACGTGTGGTCATGTGGTGTGGATGCAATTTTCATAGTTTTACTTCTATGGTCGCGATCTTTCCGTCTTTATGCGTGGCTGTCATTTATTATTATTGTTAGATAAAAGCAATATTTTTAGCCACTTTTTGACTTAATATCGTCTTTTTTATGCTTAATGTGTGTAATTTAATGAATCGATGGTGAGAGTCCCGCATTTTGAAATTTCGACAGTCTTGAAAATTTTGAAATTTCCCGGCATAAAATTATGTTGAAATTGCTTCGCAAGTAGAGTACAGCAAATCTCGATTCTACAGATTGTCACAACTAATTGTGGTGGAAATTGTCACGTGAGGAGGCCCTTTAAATAACACGCTAAACTAGTGCTTACAATTTTGAATGAATGAATGAATGAATAACCGTTTATTATGGATGCAGTACTTACACTTCTAACACTTTCTTATACGTATATATATATATATATTTTTTACACATTGCATTGAATTTGTCGAAAACATGTACCAACTCTTACCCTTCTCCCAACTTTATCAGTCAAATACGCTGCAAGCAACCCTACGGCTATTGTAATAACAGCCAACACCACACTGGCTACAGTCGACGACACGTTCGGTACAGCCTCTAGGAACAGCGGTCGTGCGTACACCTGTACACAATTTGGGTAATAAAATACATGTATGACATGGATTTACCAATTAATAATAACTGGGGAGATAAACAAAGTGAATGTTGTTTAACAGCGTCCCCACCGGGAATCGAAACCGTCATAATCATAATCATCTTTATTGCTTATCACATGGTTATATAAAGATCTTAAAGTTATTATGTACAGCATGTGATACCCCGTTGGGGCACCGCAATAGTGAGAGGCAGTTAATCAAATTTCTTAAAATTACTTATTACAAATTAAAATTAAACTAATTAAGAAAATTCAAATCAATTAAATATCTACACCATTAAAATCAAATCATACAAAACACATTATCCCTAAAGTAAAACAATCTAACAATTTCTATTTTATTATTAAATTATAGTACATTAAAATGCAAGTGCGCTATTTTGGATATTACAGCCGAGGCTCAGAAATTACAGCCCGAGCCGCAGGCGAGGGCGTAATGGAGCCGAGGGTGTAATTACCAACGCGCACGAGCTTTTTACGACGTTTTTCAACACATTTGCGAATAAAAACAAATCAAATTGGTTACCTTTAAAATACTAAACTTTGCTAACCTTACGTCCACCGCACGTCCACCGGAATATTTTGTCGGCTGCATATGTTCATGCTTCCCTTTAATTTTACCAAATTTCAAAATTGTATTTCGTGTATGAGTATTTTAGACGGTTCAGGATCAGTTTTTTATATGTAGAAGTCGACACTATTAGAAATAATTACAATAATAAACATGACAAATATTTGTAAAATGGCGCGCATTCTTTCTTTTTCAGCGGTCACAGATTATACGTCGCGTGAGGAGCCCCCAAAACATTACCATGTTATCTTACACCATCAATCTTTTATCAATTATTAGTCAATCTAGTAACCAAGCTATAATAAAAAGTAATAGTCACTCGGTACCCAAACATCCTATTCCATTAACCTTGAAATAAATTATCAAAAATTTAATATCTTGTTACGTAAATGACAAATTTATTGTTAATTAGTTAATTACTATCAATAATTTCATAAAATCAACATTCATTTATGATATTTTCTTGAAGTCAGCTTGAAAATTTTAGTAATATAATAAGCATAAAAACTCCTTGCTCTTGGCCGATTTAAAAAAAAAACAAAAATAAAACACTAGTTAAGTAATATTATGACAAAAACACGCGTGTTCAATGAGCTGGATTATGGACCTAAATACAGTGCAAATAGAGCTGTTTTATGAGCAAATGTGTTGAAATAGTACATTAAGATGCACGTGCGCTATTTTGGATATTACGGCCGAGGCTCAGAAATTGCAGCCCGAGCCGCAGGCGAGGGCGTAATGGAGCCGAGGGTGTAATCACCAAAGCGCACAAGCTTCTTACGACGTTTTTCAACACATTTGCGAATAAAAACGAATCAAATTCGCTTACCTGCAATTCCTGAGCATCCATTTTCCGTTCTCACAATACTATTTGATATGATCTCTTTGTTCAAGTGGATTTGGCAACCGTTCATCTGTGTCAATCTATCAATGTCTTTAGTTTACCATGTTATATTTTAAAGTTGAATAAAGCCAATATTCTCTTGGTTTTGTCTTTAAATGTATCAATTTATTCAACTTTAATTTTTTCTTGTGTTTTGCCGTTATAAAAATGCCAGATGAAAAAGAAAAATGTTCATCGATGTCACGATATCTGCGTCCCGAACGTTTTGACGTCGAACCTGCTATGGCTGGCTCAGACCTGAAGTGGGCCCACTGGAAATACTCATTTGAAAATTTTATCGTTCAAGAAGCTTCCGCAGCTGATGACAAACTTAAGTACCATCTTCTTGTCAATCATATATCACCATCAATATTTAATTTGATTCGAGCTTGCACCACGTATACTGAAGCCATCACCACTCTAAATACGGCATACGAAGCTAGACAAAATATAATACTCGCTCGGCATCGCCTGAATACCAGAAAACAACAGTCTGGCGAATCTTTAGCAGAGTATTCGAGAGCCCTTAATATACTCGCTCGAGATTGTCTATTTAAAGATGTGACTGCTATTGAACACCAGAACGAAAACGTACGCGGGGTTTTCATCGCCGGAATATCATCACAAAAAATCAAAGAAAGGCTACTAGAGAAATCTACTATGTCTCTCGTAGAAACCTTAGACCTGGCTATATCTTTAGAAGCTGCTGAAAACACGTCACAATTACTAACTACATCATGCCCTTCTACGTCCTCAGTCCCTATCAATGCAATTGCTGAAACTCAAAAACTACCACTGCAGCAAAATTTGGCGACTACACACTCACGAAACATAAAACAACCAAATCGCCCTACACAAAGTGGCCGTCGGTGTTTTTTTTGCGGCGGGAATGTACACCAAAGAATAAAGTGTCCCGCTAAAAATGCTAATTGTCAACTTTGCTCCAAAATCGGACATTTTGCTAACGTTTGCCGTAGTGTTGGGCCAAGACAACAGACTACGAATGCTATTACCACGAACGACGATTGTTCTCAATCTCAAGCCACCGAATCTAACTTATCAACTATGTCAGCTGCAGCTCCATCAAGCCTACGAAAAGCGACTATTTCTATTACTTTGAATAACTATAACGTAGATGCGCTTCTCGATACCGGAAGCTCAATCAGCTTCATCGACAAGAATCTTGCTGAAATGATGAAACTTAAACGAAAACCCTGTAAACAAGCCATAACTTTAGCATCTCTAAACAATATTTCATATGTTGAAGGATTATGCTACGCAACAATTCAATTTGGTGAACACATGTACCAACGTCAACCTCTGCTCATTGTCGGCAATCTGTGTGCTGACGTTATCATCGGACACGATATTCTACAAAAACATTCTACTCTTGAACTACAGTTCGGAGGAGATAAAAAACCCTTGAAAGTTTGCAATGTCATGGAGGCATCCGTTCCGCATGCATCGGTTTTTACGAATCTTTCGCCAGATATTAAACCTATAGCAATTCGCTCAAGACGTCATTCTCAGGAAGACCAAGAATTCATATCGAATGAAATAAACAACTTGTTAAAAGATAAAGTTATTGAACCCTGTGTCTCGCCCTGGAGAGCACAAGTACTTGTTGCTGGGGGAGGTCATCATCGGAAGCGTCTCGTCATTGATTATTCGCAAACCATCAACAGATTTACAGAGTTAGACGCCTATCCTCTACCAAGTATAGAATCTATCGTTACGCAAGTCGCAAAATACAGTGTGTTCAGTCAAATTGACCTCAAAAGCGCTTATCACCAAGTCCCCATTCTTGCAAGAGAAAAAGTGTATACTGCATTTGAAGCATGCGGGAATCTTTACCAATTCACCCGCATACCGTCCGGCGTAACAAATGGTGTAGCGGCTTTCCAACGGACATTGCAGTACATAATTGATTCTGAAAAGCTTGAAGGTACATATGCTTATCTAGATGATGTAACCGTTTGTGGGAAAGATAAACAAGATCATGATACAAATCTCCGTAGGTTCATGGAAGCCGTTAAGAAATACAATCTTACTTTAAATACTAACAAATGCACTTTTGAAACAGAAACGATTAATCTTCTTGGTTATACCATTCATCATAACGTGATAAAACCTGACAAATCTCGATTAGAACCACTGACGAACTTTCCGATCCCTACTGATACTGCTACCTTTAAAAGGGCACTCGGATTATTTGCCCATTACTCTAAGTGGGTTAACAATTTTTCTGCCAAAATTAGACCTTTGATCGAAGCTTTTTTTCCGCTATCTGAAGACGCAGTTAACTCTTTTAATAGTCTTAAAACTGACATTTCGAAATCAGCATTAACTGGAATAGATGACAATGAAATATTTTCTGTCGAAACTGACGCTTCTGATTTCGCTATAGCAGCGACATTGTCACAAAAAGGACGCCCCGTTGCGTTTTTCTCACGTTCGCTTAACGATTCTGAAAAGCGACAACCTTCAATAGAAAAGGAAGCTAGTGCGATTGTGGAAGCTTTACGGAAATGGAGGCACTTCTTAATCGGAAGACATTTTCTACTAATTACCGATCAACAATCTGTAGCGTTCATGTTTAATCAGACTCATTCTAATAAGATTAAGAACGAAAAAATCGAGAGATGGCGCCTGGAAATGTCTTGCTTTAAATACGATATTATTTACCGATCAGGAAAAAATAACTTCGCCGCTGATGCTCTCTCTCGAGTATGCATGTACATGGATACTGCATCTTCTAACTCAAAACTTATTGAACTACACCGATCTCTCTGTCACCCTGGAATTGTGCGTATGATGCACTGGGTCCGGTCGAAGAATTTACCATACTCAATCGAAGATATCAAACGAATGACAGCGGCTTGTGCTGTATGTGCCGAAATCAAGCCTCGCTATGTACGACATCAAGGACTTCTCATAAAAGCAACTGCGCCGTTCGAGAGACTGAATTTAGATTTTAAAGGGCCGATTCCCTCCAAAACCCAAAACAAATATATTTTAACAATAATAGATGAATACAGTCGATTTCCATTTGCTTACGCTTGCAAAGATATCACCTCCAAAACGGTGATAGAATGTCTGAGAGATTTATTTTCCATGTTCGGTACTCCGGCTTATATTCATTCCGATAGAGGAACCTCATTTTTATCAGATGAATTAAGAATGTTTTTAACCTCACTTGGAACATCTTGTAGTCGAACAACGCCATATAATCCTCAAGGAAATGGTTTGGTAGAACGCTTAAATGGCACACTGTGGCGTACCATTCAATTATATATAAGATCAAATAATGAAGACATCGGTAACTGGGAAAAAGGTTTACTTCCAGCACTACACTCAATAAGGTCCCTTTTGTGTACGGGAACAAATGCTACGCCACATGAGCGCATGTTTAACCATCCTCGCCGCTCAATAAATGGTCAATCTTTACCGACCTGGCTTCATTCACCTGGACCTGTCTATATGAAGAAAAATGTAAGAAATTCCAAATATGACTCGGCTGTAGAGGAAGTGCGGCTATTACAAAGCAACCCTGAATACTCTTACATAAGACTGCCAGATGGACGTGAAACGACGGTCTCAAATAGGTCTCTAGCACCTCTGCCTCAGACAGTCGAAGACGACTCGTCAGATGACGAAGAACCTGAGCAACTTGAAGCGAACGAAGCAAATGTTATTCCGCCTGCTAACCGGGAAATAGCGGATGCTCAAACTCGCCGCTCTGATCGCGAGCGTAGGCCACCAGCCTATCTCCAGGACTACGTTACGTGTCTTCACAGAGGGGGTGAATGATATGATCTCTTTGTTCAAGTGGATTTGGCAACCGTTCATCTGTGTCAATCTATCAATGTCTTTAGTTTACCATGTTATATTTTAAAGTTGAATAAAGCCAATATTCTCTTGGTTTTGTCTTTAAATGTATCACTATTCAACATGGAATAAATACACCACAAAGAGCTAGGTTTATAGTTATTCGCCAGCTCATTGAAATAAGCCAAAAAGATATTCTCTGAAAACGAATTGGCATTTTTGCTGTTCTTACATTCAATGAACTTTTCGTAGGCAAGAATGTAGGTACCTATTTTTCCTTTGATTTTGCTGGAAGGAGACTCTCACTTGCATTTTGTGCCCCAGTAATTATTTCCTGTGGGGTTAAATTAAGTTCTTCTTCATTGCTTGAAACCGACGAACGACATTGTTAGTTAGTCACAAAAATCAAAGCAAATGAAAATACTTCTGAAAAATGGCGCGCGGAATTCGTGTTGCGCGCGCATCTCTTTTTTCAAATGAGGAACTGTGACGAAGCAGTGGCAATGCTCCCAATCAGCGTAGTCATTGAAAAAGTACAAAAACTTTAAATTTATTGCTTACAAAATCATTAATGTTAATTTTTTGTCAAATTTAACTAATCTCATGCAACAAACTGTTTATATATTATATTTTCATCAACATTAGGTATATATTTACGAAAATGTCATAAATATTTTAGACATTAGAACTCCTTGCTCTTTGTTAATATAAAAAAAAAAAACAAAAATTATATAACTAGTGCTATAATATATAATGAGAAAAGCAAGCGTTTTTAATAAGCTGGATTATGGACCTAAATACAGTGCAAATAGAGCTGTTTTATGAGCAAATGTGTTGAAAAGTTGTTTATTTTTACGGACAAATTTACAGCATTCAATCAATTTGTTTTACATTTGACAGAATTCGAATAAATTTTTTTTGGAGTATAAATATATCGTTTATTATTGGGCTGTTGCCCCACAGTATAATTCCATATGTGAGTCTGGAATGTATGAATGCGTAGTATACAGACATAGCGGTTTTGAAGTTTAGGGTTCCGATACCAAAATGGTAAAAAAAAGGAACCCTTATGGTGCCGCTCTGTCTGTCCGTCTGTCTGTCACACCTCTATATCTCAGCAACCACTTATGCTATCAACCTGAAATTTGGAATAGTTTTAGAATATAGTTGCCCAACTTAATTGCACAAGAAAAAATTTTGAAAAAAGTATGATTATTAATATAAAGGGGGCCAAAATAGGGGGGGCCAAATTTCAAATTGTCGCTACTAGGTCGAGTGGGGTATCATATGAAAGGGCTTTACTTGTACATTTTAAAATATATTTTTGTATTTTTTTAAATTTCTTAGTTTTAAAGTTATGATGAAAAATGTCAAGAAAAATACCATTCCCCCCCCCTTATCTCCGAAGTTTGAGTAAGGAAAAATCTGAATTAATTACAGTTGACAGAAGTTTATATATACTTTACAGCAAAAATAAAACGATCTTTCTAAGTTGCACAGTTTTTCAGAAATCTGCAAAAAACCTTTACAAACAAATTTAGTTTTGCGGTCCTGAAAATGGACTTTATTGCTTCCAAAAATACTATAGGTATATCGGAACCCTCGGCGCGCGAGTCCGACTCGCACTTGACCGGTTTTTTAATTTGAATTAAGGCATAGATTGATGACGAAAGGTTTTTAATTAGTTGATTAATATGGGGATATTAACTAGGACTTCCGGATTGAGAATCGATTGTTCTAATCACGACACATTTCTCGCGATGTAATGTCTGAGATGTGACTTTGGGCTCTTCACGGCACATACCTGTAAGGGAATCAACCCTTGGAATATCGCTAACGTGAGAATTGCTGTAGTTAACATCATCGCTCGACGCGTAGAACGAGACTTCTCTGGAAAATAAAAAAACGTAGGTATAGCTACCACGCAACGTATCACACATAGTTTCTACAGTCGAAATAGGTTGCTTGATTAAAATGGCACAAATAATATTTCAGAAACAGTCATTTAAAAACTTCCTATCCATAAAATAAAGTAGAATATTAAGAGAAGCAAAAGATGAGAATTTAAAAATAAGCTGTTACCTATGCGTCTACTCGCCGTGAGGTGGCAGTAGAAACGCGCAGCTGCATTATTTATTTTATGTACACTCATGTCGTAAACTTTGAAATATGATTCAAAAAGTTGAGACGTAAGGATGTATATTACGCAGAGTATATATAAAAAATTAAAAAGTTACCATTACGTAACGATTTTTGTATGAAAATTTTGCAAAGGTGTTACGTAATTTAATTTTTTAATCATTACATAACACTTGGATACAATTCTCCTTAAATCTAAACTTTTTTTAAGAACACTGAATAGAAGGTCTTTTAGAGAGCCCGTTAGTAATATATCAGTTTTTCTTAGTAGCTGTCAAATATCAGTAGCATATTACAAAGTGTACCATATAAACAACTTATTATTTTGGAGCAGTTAGAGTAACAGTTACTATAGTTACAATTATTTCATCTGTGGCTCAAAATATGCGCGCGCAGCCTGAAATTAGAAAGGACTTGGAAATAGATATTAGATTTGCCGCTATTTTCAAACATTTACCTTTTTCAAGTATTTTGTGCCCGTGAAAGTAATGTGAAAGTTTATTGAAAAAGTAGATAAAGTGGTGCAGTCAGGATACTGCACTCACACCAGAAGATACTCAATAACTTATGATCTTCTCTCATATTAGTCTAGGACATTTTACGACATAACCTACAATGAATTGGGAAAGAATGAATATCTAAAAGAAAACCATGTTAAGAAAATGTTCTGCTTGTATATTTCAAAGAAGACCTAGCGGATATATTAAAGCGGCTTCTATAGACTTATATCAGAACTGTAGTATACATAATATAAGTTGCCTTTGTTGTTTACTTACTTTTGTTTAATTTTTATAAATAAGTAAGTACCTACCTATTGTATGAGTGAAGATAAAGTAGTATACGCAACTGCATATAATATGGTATTAAAACACTCGTTTGATGCTAACCCAAACTCGTGTTTTAATAACCAGTTTTATATGACAGTTGCATAAACTTCTATTAATTTTAAGACGGTCTTTTTCTTCGTTGGCAACTAAACCAAAATAAGTTGGTTGATCATAGTCTATGACCAAAGGCTTTTTGGCGGGAACTCGACATGGGCGATTGCCTGCTTAATTGAAATTTAGGTTTTTTGTGCATTTAGTGATTTAGTGGATAATAAAGATAGTGTGTTATGCAGTAAATTTACTACGGAGTGATTTCCTTTCATACTAATTAAGTTATTAAGTAGTTTTAGTACCTACTAAATTTGCAATACTAGCTGGCCAAACTGGCGGACAAATTAGACCTCGCCTGCGGAGCCTCATAAAGGTAAGTAAGTAAATTTTTAGAGGTTTACTGACAGTTGCATAAATCTCCTTTAAAAATAAATATGTTTAAATCTATTGCTGCAACTTCTTTATCATCAAAACAGAACGTGACAGCAATAGATTTCAAACTATATTGCCTATTAGTAACAAATATTCAGTTTACTATACCAGCAGTAGATCGCCTAACTGCTGGCTGGAAAATATTTACCTAAGGAAAAAAATATAATTGCCATAGTAGTCATGGCCCCCCTTATGGATTCCTGGCAGATCTCGCAGACGAATAGCGTCGAGATGTGGTACCCGCATCCACCCAAACCAGCTAGGAACATTGCCGTGAGGATCACTTCCACTTGATTGGACATTGTTATTATGGCCCATCCGATCTGTGAGGACATTTTTGACACAAATGAGCAAATGAATGGTAAGTTGTTAACACCATCGATAGCACCTACTGTCCTATTTGTAGCGTACTTTGATACAAATAAGTCAAGATTTGTGGCGTAGGTACGTACCTACTTTGACACAAATAATACAGTATGTCATATTCGAAGAGGAGGTACCTACCTACCTATACATTGACACAAATATATAGTACGTCCTATACTATAACACTGATCATACGTCTCAAATTCATTACATAGTAAGATGAAAATTTTGATTTTCAGGATACCGTAGGTACCCAAAGGGTGAAAAACGAGACCCTATTAATATGCCTCCGATGTCTGTCTGTCTGACAGCGGGCTGTATATCATGAACCGTAATAGATAGACTGTTGAAATTTCCACAGATTATGTATTTCTGTTGCCGCTTTAACAACAAATACTAAAATAAAAATAAAATATTAAGGGGGGCTACCCCAATGATATTACAATTATATAAGGGCTACCCTACTAAAAACGTGTTTTTAGGCGATTTTTGTTTCAGCTCTATCGTAAAAACGGAAACACTTACAATCGTGATATTGGTGTGTTTAGGTATAGTGCATAATCAGAACCCTCGGAGCGAGAGTCCGACTCGAACTTGGCCGGTTTTTACTAATATATCCACACTGAGCCAGTTCAATAGATTCCAAAGACAATTACATTTGTTATAAGATAGCATTCAACTTGGATAGTTTAGCACAAACGCATCTTTTATACAAGTTATGATATAGCCCATAGATATAGCCGTACCTACTTACGTCACTTCTATTAATAATGGTTCTTCAACTCCTTACAAAACACTATTCATACGTCTACTCATGAGCGGTGTGAAGTTAGCAGAAAAAGTTAGACGAATTTTATAACCCGACCAAATTAAGGAGGTCGAAATTTCAAATTGCAAAAACTGCCTCAATTGGGCGCAAATCAAATAGAAAACGATACAGAATTATTCTAAAAGGCTGTCTTTAATACCTAGTTACCATAAAAACAGATAAAACAGACAAAAACCACAAAAGAGAGAAATTTTGAAAAATTACGTATAAAAATGTTTTTGAGCCTTTTAAATCTATTTGAATTGCCCTAAAAAGGTAATAAAACATACTTAAAACGAGTTTCCTAAAAAATATGAATGTAAGTTACGCAAAAACCGCCTAAAAAGGCCATCTTACGTTAATTCTATCAACGACGATATTAGAAAATCAACAACTCCCGTTCCTTATTAGGTCCGAAGATAAAGGTGGTCTCAAACGAAAGATAATTTTATGTCCTTTCTAACAATATGCCTGACAATACGTTTGATACATCAGGGCTATATGAAAAAGCCGATTCAATAAGACCCTCTATCGACGCTGACCCTTCAACGTTTGCCGACGCATATCTTTTTTCCCTTATAAGGTCCGAAGCAAAACAAGGTCTCAAATGAAAGGTAATTTTATGCCCTTACTAACGATATGCCTCACAACACGTTTGATACACCAGGGCTATATGAAAAAGTCGATTCAATAAGACCCTCTATCGACGCTGGCCCTTCAACGTTTGCCGACGCATATCTTTTTTCCCTTATAAGGTCCGAAGCAAACCAAGATCTCAAATGAAAGGTAATCTTATGCCCTTTCTAACGATATGCCTCACAACACGTTTGATACATCAGGGCTATATGAAAAAGTCCCAATGAGACCCTTAATCGACGCTGACCCTTCTATGTTTTCCGACGCATATATCTTTTTTCCCTTACAAGGTCCGAAGTAAACCAGGGTCTCAAATGAAAGGTAATTGTATGTCCTTTCTAACGATATACCTCACAATACGTTTCATACATCAGGGCTATATGAAAAAGTCCCAATGAGACCCTCTATCGACGCTGACCCTTCAATGTTTGCCGACGCATATATCTTTTTTCCCTTATGAGGTCCGAAGAAAACCAAGGTCTCAAATGAAAGGTAATTTTATGCCCTTACTAACGATATGCCTCACAACACGTTTGATATATCAGGGCTATATGAAAAAGTCGATTCAATAAGACCCTCTATCGACGCTGACCCTTCAACGTTTGCCGACGCATATCTTTTTTCCCTTATAAGGTCCGAAGCAAAACAAGGTCTCAAATGAAAGGTAATTTTATGCCCTTACTAACGATATGCCTCACAACACGTTTGATACACCAGGGCTATATGAAAAAGTCGATTCAATAAGACCCTCTATCGACGCTGACCCTTCAACGTTTGCCGACGCATATCTTTTTTCCCTTATAAGGTCCGAAGCAAACCAAGGTCTCAAATGAAAGGTAATTTTATGCCCTTACTAACGATATGCCTCACAACACGTTTGATACATCAGGGCTATATGAAAAAGTCCCAATGAGACCCTCAATCGACGCTGACCCTTCTATGTTTTCCGACGCATATATCTTTTTTCCCTTACAAGGTCCGAAGTAAACCAGGAACTCAAATGAAAGGTAATTGTATGTCCTTTCTAACGATATGCCTCACAACACGTTTGATACATCAGGGCTATATGAAAAAGTCCCAATGAGACCCTCAATCGACGCTGACCCTTCTATGTTTTCCGACGCATATATCTTTTTTCCCTTACAAGGTCCGAAGTAAACCAGGGTCTCAAATGAAAGGTAATTGTATGTCCTTTCTAACGATATACCTCACAATACGTTTCATACATCAGGGCTATATGAAAAAGTCCCAATGAGACCCTCTATCGACGCTGACCCTTCAATGTTTGCCGACGCATATATCTTTTTTCCCTTATGAGGTCCGAAGAAAACTAAGGTCTCGAATGAAAGGTAATTTTATGCCCTTACTAACGATATGCCTCACAACACGTTTGATATATCAGGGCTATATGAAAAAGTCGATTCAATAAGACCCTCTATCGACGCTGACCCTTCAACGTTTGCCGACGCATATCTTTTTTCCCTTATAAGGTCCGAAGCAAAACATGGTCTCAAATGAAAGGTAATTTTATGCCCTTACTAACGATATGCCTCACAACACGTTTGATACACCAGGGCTATATGAAAAAGTCGATTCAATAAGACCCTCTATCGACGCTGACCCTTCAACGTTTGCCGACGCATATCTTTTTTCCCTTATAAGGTCCGAAGCAAACCAAGGTCTCAAATGAAAGGTAATTTTATGCCCTTACTAACGATATGCCTCACAACACGTTTGATACACCAGGGCTATATGAAAAAGTCGATTCAATAAGACCCTCTATCGACGCTGGCCCTTTAACGTTTGCCGACGCATATCTTTTTTCCCTTATAAGGTCCGAAGCAAACCAAGATCTCAAATAAAAGGTAATTTTATGCCCTTTCTAACAATATGCCTCACAACACGTTTGATACATCAGGGCTATATGAAAAAGTCCCAATGAAACCCTCAATCGACGCTGACCCTTCTATGTTTTCCGACGCATATATCATTTTTCCCTTATAAGGTCCGAAGCAAACCAAGGTCTCAAATGAAAGGTAATTTTATGCCCTTTCTAACGATATGCCTCACAACACGTTTGATACATCAGGGCTATATGAAAAAGTCGATTCAATAAGACCCTCTATCGACGCTGACCCTTCAACGTTTGCCGACGCATATCTTTTTTCCCTTATAAGGTCCGAAGAAAACCAAGGTCTCGAATGAAAGGTAATTTTATGCCCTTACTAACGATATGCCTCACAACACGTTTGATACATCAGGGCTATATGAAAAAGTCGATTCAATAAGACCCTCTATCGACGCTGACCCTTCAACGTTTGCCGACGCATATCTTTTTTCCCTTATAAGGTCCGAAGCAAACCAAGATCTCAAATAAAAGGTAATTTTATGCCCTTTCTAACAATATGACTCCCAACACGTTTGATACATCAGGGCTATATGAAAAAGTCCCAATGAGACCCTCTATCGACGCTGACCCTTCAATGTTTTCCGACGCATATATCTTTTTTCCCTTATAAGGTCCGAAGCAAACCAATGTCTCAAATGAAAGGTAATTGTATGTCCTTTCTAACGATATACCTCACAATACGTTTCATACATCAGGGCTATATGAAAAAGTCCCAATGAGACCCTCTATCGACGCTGACCCTTCAATGTTTGCCGACGCATATATCTTTTTTCCCTTATGAGGTCCGAAGAAAACCAAGGTCTCGAATGAAAGGTAATTTTATGCCCTTACTAACGATATGCCTCACAACACGTTTGATACACCAGGGCTATATGAAAAAGTCGATTCAATAAGACCCTCTATCGACGCTGGCCCTTCAACGTTTGCCGACGCATATCTTTTTTCTCTTATAAGGTCCGAAGCAAACCAAGGTCTCCAATGAAAGGTAATTGTATGTCCTTTCTAACGATATACCTCACAATACGTTTCATACATCAGGGCTATATGAAAAACTCCCAATGAGACCCTCTATCGACGCTGACCCTTCAATGTTTGCCGACGCATATATCTTTTTTCCCTTATGAGGTCCGAAGAAAACCAAGGTCTCAAATGAAAGGTAATTGTATGTCCTTTCTAACGATATACCTCACAATACGTTTCATACATCAGGGCTATATGAAAAACTCCCAATGAGACCCTCTATCGACGCTGACCCTTCAATGTTTGCCGACGCATATATCTTTTTTCCCTTATGAGGTCCGAAGAAAACCAGGGTCTCAAATGAAAGGTAATTGTATGTCCTTTCTAACGATATACCTCACAATACGTTTCATACATCAGGGCTATATGAAAAAGTCCCAATGAGACCCTCTATCGACGCTGACCCTTCAATGTTTGCCGACGCATATATCTTTTTTCCCTTATGAGGTCCGAAGAAAACTAAGGTCTCGAATGAAAGGTAATTTTATGCCCTTACTAACGATATGCCTCACAACACGTTTGATATATCAGGGCTATATGAAAAAGTCGATTCAATAAGACCCTCTATCGACGCTGACCCTTCAACGTTTGCCGACGCATATCTTTTTTCCCTTATAAGGTCTGAAGCAAAACATGGTCTCAAATGAAAGGTAATTTTATGCCCTTTTTAACGATATGCCTCACAACACGTTTGATACACCAGGGCTATATGAAAAAGTCGATTCAATAAGACCCTCTATCGACGCTGACCCTTCAACGTTTGCTGACGCATACCTTTTTTCCCTTATAAGGTCCGAAGCAAAACAAGGTCTCAAATGAAAGGTAATTTTATGCCCTTACTAACGATATGCCTTACAACACGTTTGATACACCAGGGCTATATGAAAAAGTCGATTCAATAAGACCCTCTATCGACGCTGACCCTTCAACGTTTGCCGACGCATATCTTTTTTCCCTTATAAGGTCCGAAGCAAACCAAGGTCTCAAATGAAAGGTAATTTTATGCCCTTACTAACGATATGTCTCACAACACGTTTGATACACCAGGGCTATATGAAAAAGTCGATTCAATAAGACCCTCTATCGACGCTGGCCCTTCAACGTTTGCCGACGCATATCTTTTTTCCCTTATAAGGTCCGAAGCAAACCAAGATCTCAAATAAAAGGTAATTTTATGCCCTTTCTAACAATATGCCTCACAACACGTTTGATACATCAGGGCTATATGAAAAAGTCCCAATGAGACCCTCAATCGACGCTGACCCTTCTATGTTTTCCGACGCATATATCATTTTTCCCTTATAAGGTCCGAAGCAAACCAAGGTCTCAAATGAAAGGTAATTTTATGCCCTTTCTAACGATATGCCTCACAACACGTTTGATACACCAGGGCTATATGAAAAAGTCGATTCAATAAGACCCTCTATCGACGCTGACCCTTCAACGTTTGCTGACGCATATCTTTTTTCCCTTATAAGGTCCGAAGCAAAACAAGGTCTCAAATGAAAGGTAATTTTATGCCCTTACTAACGATATGCCTTACAACACGTTTGATACACCAGGGCTATATGAAAAAGTCGATTCAATAAGACCCTCTATCGACGCTGACCCTTCAACGTTTGCCGACGCATATCTTTTTTCCCTTATAAGGTCCGAAGCAAACCAAGGTCTCAAATGAAAGGTAATTTTATGCCCTTACTAACGATATGCCTCACAACACGTTTGATACACCAGGGCTATATGAAAAAGTCGATTCAATAAGACCCTCTATCGACGCTGGCCCTTCAACGTTTGCCGACGCATATCTTTTTTCCCTCATAAGGTCCGAAGCAAACCAAGATCTCAAATAAAAGGTAATTTTATGCCCTTTCTAACAATATGCCTCACAACACGTTTGATACACCAGGGCTATATGAAAAAGTCCCAATGAGACCCTCAATCGACGCTGACCCTTCTATGTTTTCCGACGCATATATCATTTTTCCCTTATAAGGTCCGAAGCAAACCAAGGTCTCAAATGAAAGGTAATTTTATGCCCTTTCTAACGATATGCCTCACAACACGTTTGATACATCAGGGCTATATGAAAAAGTCGATTCAATAAGACCCTCTATCGACGCTGACCCTTCAACGTTTGCCGACGCATATCTTTTTTCCCTTATAAGGTCCGAAGAAAACCAAGGTCCGGTGAAAATACGAGCTATCTCATCCGATCTTACCGCACGGGCAAAGAAAAAAAAAGGAGACCGACCCACCTCTACTGTGGAAAGTCGATAGCGCGTTGCAGAAACTAAGTGGCGCCATCTAACGGTGGGTAGCGTTGTGGTGTTACAGGAATGTGAAAAGCTGTGTGAAAATTTTAAATATGAAGGCCTGAATGAGTGCGACGCGGACGACTGACAGTAAAATGTATAAAGACAATACAGTCCGTTCAGTGCGTTGTGGAGCGGATTGCGTGGACATCCGCGACCGCCTCTCACTGATCCCTTGATCGCCTTCATATTACAATTTTTCACACACATTTTTCTGCCGTGAAGTTGCTGTGTTTCGGTTTGAACGGCAAAGGAGCCAGTGTGAGACACACCATCTTAGATCTCAGGGTGGGTAACTCGCTTCGCAGTGTTTTTAGTGTCAATTATGCTACTAATAAGATAGTGAGCGCTATGGGCGGTGGTGACCACTAACCAACAGGCTGTCCACAAGCTTGCTTGCTCACTTGTTACATAAAAAAAAAAAAAAACTTTCATACAACTGTAACAACACGACGCTATCCAACGCAACTAAACAGCTTTCCCAAAGAATAATTTTTGGAAAATGAAAAAAGGTTTTTACCTCCATACAAATTGCTCACTCTGATCGTACAGTTTGTATGAAGAGGCCTAATTTTTTTTCCATTTTTCTAAAATGTTTCCTTGGGCAAGTTGTTCAGTTTCATTTACTGAGCACGCCCTTTCAGTTTTCGGTACACCGTCCCTTACACCCTGTATTTTTTATAACGTATATTATTCTCTTCATCAAAATTCTATAATTTCGATTATTTTGATTGATATTTTATCGCCAGTGAGATTTAAGGATTGGGTCCATTCCATGGGAATAATAACGAGACAAAAATGTACCTAGTCTTTGATAAGCTAGCAGTTCTTAATAAAATCATTTTTTTAAATAATTATAAAATTTGTAAGTGGTTACCGATTTCCGCTTTCCTGTCCCTTCGGTTGTAGCTGAAAATCAGCGATTTACTTCCGAGTAAATATTGCGCTGAGCTATGGCCGTTTTGCTCTGCTGCATGCACACAATAAATTGTTTTGACTATGTTATTTTTATTTTGTTTTTAATTCCTTAGCTTTTAAGTTTTATTTTGTAAAACAGAGCATATAAAGAACTATCTATCTATTGCAAATAGAAAATGCAATATTCTGTGTCAAAAATTTTAACTCTTATATATATATTAATTTCAAGAAGAGTTAAAATTTTGAAAGGGAATGAAATAGTGAACATAATTTTAGTTTGGGGAAAGTTGTTCAGTTTCATGGTCTGAGTAACATACTAAAATTATGTTCACTATTGCATCAGGACCTCATATGTCACCGGAAGATAACATGGTTGATAACAAGTTGATCAACTTTTCGAGTACTTTTACGATTCTTATTATTTTCCGGTGATATATGCTAATGTATGTAAATCAGAAGCCAATTAGCTACGTAATCTGCAGATTATCTGGCTGAGACCGTTAAATGGAAAATATTGTTTTAGTTCTCTCATTAACTAGCTAATTTGCAGATTTCCTAGGTAGTATCAACGAACAAATAGTTATGTAAGGTTAAGTTAGATTATCGCTTACTGTCTTCCGCGATTTACCTATGTATATTAAGGGGCTACCCGCTCTAGCCACTACTAGCGCCCCCAAATACAAAACTTATCGAAAATCCGGAAAGACAGATTGAAGCAAAGGTACTCTAGTTTATTTAGGACCTATCAATTTTGCAAAATATATTTTTCTGTAGTTACAGATAAAAAGAAAAAGTGCGGAAAACGGCCACTTTTAGCAGTTTGTATCTATAACTACAGTGAACTTTATTGTACAGAGTTGATAAGTTCTAAACAAGAGTATCTTAGCTTCAATCTGTCTTTCAGGATTTTTAATAAGTTTTGTATTTAGCGAGCAATATTTTTTTACTGATGGGCGCGCTAGTGGACAGCAGGTAGCCTCTTTAATATGCATGGTAACTAGGATAAGTTCAAATTAAAGTTCAATGATTACCTAGTAAAAGTGCACATTAAAGATAACATATTTTATCATTTAAAAGATATATGTGGGAAAACAAAAACAATTGAATTAGATTTTGCAATTTGCCCATTTTATATATGTACCTACTTACAATAAATGAAACAAAGATATTTTTTTGGTTTTATTTTATTGATCAAATTGAAATGATATACAACTAAAGATAATGAATGCTATAAAACAAACAGGATAAGGTGGGTTGAACAAAAAAGTACACATCGGTTAGTGAACGTGAACAGAGACATCTATTAGTAAATAGAAAAAGTAAAACAACGCCACCACGCGGCGGATGGAGACAACTAAAAGGTCTTTTATAGTACACGTTTCTCATAACAAGAGTAAATAAATAACTGCCATCCAATAAACCGCCATCTAGCGACGAGTAGAGAAAGCAAGGTTCGCAACAAATCCTTATCAGATATTTTTAAATTTTATTAAAGTTCTACAGCATTAAGGCCATTGAATAATATATTTTCAGGAAGCTTATAATATTACCTTTAACTTGGTACCACACTGATCCACGGTGGTATTACGAAAAGATGTGGGTCATCGAATTGTCACGCATAAATTTTATTTTTTCACAAGTATTACCTCACGAAGACTGATAAATATTATATATTTAAAAAAACATGAAATAACCTTTCATACGATACCTTTTATTACTTCAGACCTCACAAGCGAAAAAAGATAGGTGTCGTCAAAGTTAAAGGGTCAGCGTCGATAGAGGGTCTTATTGAATCGACTTTTTTATATAGTTTGGATAGATCAAACGTGTTGTGAGGCATATCGTTAGAAAGGGCATAAAATTACCTTTCATTTGAGACCTTGATTTGCTTCGGACCTTATAAGGGAAAAAAGATATGCGTCGGCAAACGTTGAAGGGCCAGCGTCGATAGAGGGTCTTATTGAATCGACTTTTTCATATAGCCCTGGTGTATCAAACGTGTTGTGAGGCATATCGTTAGTAAGGGCATAAAATTACCTTTCATTCGAGACCTTAGTTTTCTTCGGACCTCATAAGGGAAAAAAGATATATGCGTCGGCAAACATTGAAGGGTCAGCGTCGATTGAGGGTCTCATTGGGACTTTTTCATATAGCCCTGATGTATCAAACGTGTTGTGAGGCATATCGTTAGTAAGGGCATAAAATTACCTTTCATTTGAGACCTTGTTTTGCTTCGGACCTTATAAGGGAAAAAAGATATATGCGTCGGAAAACATTGAAGGGTCAGCGTCGATAGAGGGTCTCATTGGGACTTTTTCATATAGCCCTGATGTATCAAACGTGTTGTGAGGCATATTGTTAGAAAGGGCATAAAATTACCTTTTATTTGAGATCTTGGTTTGCTTCGGACCTTATAAGGGAAAAAAGATATGCGTCGGCAAACGTTGAAGGGCCAGCGTCGATAGAGGGTCTTATTGAATCGACTTTTTCATATAGCCCTGGTGTATCAAACGTGTTGTGAGGCATATCGTTAGTAAGGGCATAAAATTACCTTTCATTTGAGACCTTGGTTTGCTTCGGACCTTATAAGGGAAAAAAGATATGCGTCGGCAAACGTTGAAGGGTCAGCGTCGATAGAGGGTCTCATTGGGACTTTTTCATATAGCCCTGATGTATGAAACGTATTGTGAGGTATATCGTTAGAAAGGACATACAATTACCTTTCATTTGAGACCCTGGTTTACTTCGGACCTTGTAAGGGAAAAAAGATATATGCGTCGGAAAACATAGAAGGGTCAGCGTCGATTGAGGGTCTCATTGGGACTTTTTCATATAGCCCTGATGTATCAAACGTGTTGTGAGGCATATCGTTAAAAAGGACATACAATTACCTTTCATTTGAGACCCTGGTTTACTTCGGACCTTGTAAGGGAAAAAAGATATATGCGTCGGAAAACATAGAAGGGTCAGCGTCGATTGAGGGTCTCATTGGGACTTTTTCATATAGCCCTGATGTATCAAACGTGTTGTGAGGCATATCGTTAGAAAGGGCATAAAATTACCTTTTATTTGAGATCTTGGTTTGCTTCGGACCTTATAAGGGAAAAAAGATATGCGTCGGCAAACGTTGAAGGGTCAGCGTCGATAGAGGGTCTTATTGAATCGACTTTTTCATATAGCCCTGGTGTATCAAACGTGTTGTGAGGCATATCGTTAGTAAGGGCATAAAATTACCTTTCATTTGAGACCTTGTTTTGCTTCGGACCTTATAAGGGAAAAAAGATATGCGTCGGCAAACGTTGAAGGGCCAGCGTCGATAGAGGGTCTTATTGAATCGACTTTTTCATATAGCCCTGGTGTATCAAACGTGTTGTGAGGCATATGGTTAGTAAGGGCATAAAATTACCTTTCATTTGAGACCTTGTTTTGCTTCGGACCTTATAAGGAAAAAAAGATATGCGTCGGCAAACGTTGAAGGGTCAGCGTCGATAGAGGGTCTTATTGAATCGACTTTTTCATATAGCCCTGATATATCAAACGTGTTGTGAGGCATATCGTTAGTAAGGGCATAAAATTACCTTTCATTTGAGACCTTGGTTTTCTTCGGACCTTATAAGGGAAAAAAGATATATGCGTCGGCAAACATTGAAGGGTCAGCGTCGATAGAGGGTCTCATTGGGACTTTTTCATATAGCCCTGATGTATGAAACGTATTGTGAGGTATATCGTTAGAAAGGACATACAATTACCTTTCATTTGAGACCCTGGTTTACTTCGGACCTTGTAAGGGAAAAAAGATATATGCGTCGGAAAACATAGAAGGGTCAGCGTCGATTAAGGGTCTCATTGGGACTTTTTCATATAGCCCTGATGTATCAAACGTGTTGTGAGGCATATCGTTAGAAAGGGCATAAAATTACCTTTCATTTGAGATCTTGGTTTGCTTCGGACCTTATAAGGGAAAAAAGATATGCGTCGGCAAACGTTGAAGGGCCAGCGTCGATAGAGGGTCTTATTGAATCGACTTTTTCATATAGCCCTGGTGTATCAAACGTGTTGTGAGGCATATCGTTAGTAAGGGCATAAAATTACCTTTCATTTGAGACCTTGTTTTGCTTCGGACCTTATAAGGGAAAAAAGATATGCGTCGGCAAACGTTGAAGGGTCAGCGTCGATAGAGGGTCTTATTGAATCGGCTTTTTCATATAGCCCTGATGTATCAAACGTATTGTCAGGCATATTGTTAGAAAGGACATAAAATTATCTTTCGTTTGAGACCACCTTTATCTTCGGACCTAATAAGGAACGGGAGTTGTTGATTTTCTAATATCGTCGTTGATAGAATTAACGTAAGATGGCCTTTTTAGGCGGTTTTTGCGTAACTTACATTCATATTTTTTAGGAAACTCGTTTTAAGTATGTTTTATTACCTTTTTAGGGCAATTCAAATAGATTTAAAAGGCTCAAAAACATTTTTATACGTAATTTTTCAAAATTTCTCTCTTTTGTGGTTTTTGTCTGTTTTATCTGTTTTTATGGTAACTAGGTATTAAAGACAGCCTTTTAGAATAATTCTGTATCGTTTTCTATTTGATTTGCGCCCAATTGAGGCAGTTTTTGCAATTTGAAATTTCGACCTCCTTAATTTGGTCGGGTTATAAAATTCGTCTAACTTTTTCTGCTAACTTCACACCGCTCTACTCATGACATAGTTAATAAAGGTGAAAGTTTATTACACTCCATTCAATGACTAGGTACCTACTTTTTTAGGTTTGCCTACCTATAACGACTGACACTGAAGATTATTTACTTGGACTAACACAAAAAACGGCCAAGTGCGTGTCGGGCCCTACTTAGCTGTGATAGACGATAGTTTTCCTTTTAAATTCATCATATATAAGTACTACTACTTTTATTACATACCAAATGCTTCAATTGTGTAATTTGTTCGTACTATTTTTCATGAAAAGTATGTAAAAGGTCTAAAAAAATAGTCCCTAAGCACTATTTTAGCGTGGTAGGTACTCTGACCGTGAAACTGATCAATTTGGGGAACATACTCGTAGATAGGTAGAAAAAATTCAATTTCCCATAGAAATTGCACCAACTGATTGTGCATTTTGTATGGGAGGTAAAATTTTTTGTTTTTGTATTTCGACATATGTTCCTCAGGAAAAGTTATTCAGTGTCATGTTCTAAGTGACAGGCTAAAATAGTAGGTAGGTACTTAATTTTTATACAACGGATATAATATTTCTAATAAATGAAGTAGGTACTTACAACTTGTGTAAATGTAGCAAACAATAAACAGTTTTTTCGTCCAACATAGTCCAAAAGGTACCCAACAATAGGGGTGCTGACCAAACCCCCAATAGATGCGATGGCGCCGAATGCGGCTAGTTCGGTTTGCTGCATCGGCCTGTTGAGAGTTGTGTTAGAGGACTGGAAGATGTTGATGGTAGTCGAGGGCCAGGATTGGAGAAGTCCGACTAACAGCATCAGGTAACATGCTAAGAGATGAAAGGTTTCATAAGTGTAGGAAACGAAGAGAATCATAGATAGATAGATAGATAGAAACTCTTTATTGCACACAAATTAAGAGTAATTGCGTAAGAAACCTTATATCTAATTGCGCGCAAAGGCGGCCTTATTGCTTAGAGCAATCTCTTCCAGGCAACCTTAGGACTGGGAATCGCTGAGATGGACACGAGTAGTGCAGAGTTTGCTTTACTAAGTAGACTAATTTGAAAATAAATTAGGTACATAAAATCAAACAATAAACTTATTTACCAAAATACTTAAATACAGACATAGAATAAATAAACACACTGATAATGTCATTAGGTACGCACGGCAGCAAGCACTTAGAAACACCAATACAAGATAGTAGGTATAAGTTAAAGCTGGGCCGCGTTACAAATGGCCGAAGCCAGAGACTCGCTCAGGGTCAAAGTGTTTCCACCGACGTGCGGCCATGTGTACATTATGCATTAGTATAACGGGTTATAGACAACATAAAAATATGCAACACTGAATAAAAAAAGATTCTTAATTAATCATCAATCTAGATATAAGTACCTACTTATTCATTTACAAAGTAGAAAATCGCAAATATTCACAAACACAGGTGGATTCGAACCTGCGTCTTCTCCGTCAGCACCGGAGACGCTTTACCAACTAGGCTTCTGTAGTCCTGTCTGATGTTGTAAAATATGCGACCTCTTACTCATTTCAACGTAGCGTTTATGCTGCCACTAGGCTGGCCAACTGTCCTATATTTTACAGGACGTCCCGTTTTTCAGCTATTATTTTTAGTCGTGTCCTGAATTTTAAGGGGCTGATAAGACCTAAATACGCTTCACTTGAGCAGGTTTTTAACGAAAAGTGCTGAATATATGGCCGTGAAAAAACATTATGTGATAATTAAGCATCGTTTCAACAATATGGCCGACTCTGGAAACACGATTAAATATATTTTGTACGCCATAAAAAAAATCCAAAGTTACCTCTGCTTTTTGCTTTTAAACCGTTTTTCTTAAGTACTCATTAATCTATGATGCCAAAACTATTACACATTATTCAATATGCATAATAATATCGCTGTTTTATAATTAATATTATAGGTACAGGTTTTGAGAAAAACGCAAAAATTTGCGAAAAACGTAAAACAGCGCGAATCCGCTCCGTACTAACACGCGCATTCAGTCTTTGTTAGAAAGGGAGGTAATTTATCTCTTATCAGCCCCTTTACAGGACCATACATGGTCCCGTATTTGGGCATTTTTCAATTTACTTGTACGCTATTGAAAAATTCATGATTTTATCAAAGTTGATTACATTAGTATATTTTTAGCAATTATAAGTAGCCTAATAGATAAATTTTGTATTTTCATTTAAAGAACCGATCAATTTTAAATAATTATGATCTAATCAAAGAAAAACCTAAAAAGTTCTCTGAATTCTGTCATGTTCGTTACCAAGAGAAAAATGGTTATAATTCTAAAACAAACTTTAAATTTCATGTTTTAATACATTTATTGGGAAAACAAATAAGTTCTTTATCTTTTAATAATCACGTACTGTTTTTAGAAAAATATTTATTTATTATTTTTGCATTTAATTAGTCCTTACCGTTACCTAATAAAAAATCTTAATCTTTTACTTTGTGGTATAATCATATTCTTAGGCTAATTAATCACTAGTTTTCTTAGCTATTTGATCTCACTATATGAAAGTTATTTTTAATATTGATAAATAAATGGATTTCCTATAAATATAGGCAATAATCAAAAAGATTGGGGAATTTTTTATGGGACAGTCACGTAACCTGACCTACTCATAACGAACAGGACACAGTAAAGATGAAGATATACAGAGAAACTTGGCTGCATGTATTATTGATCAGAAAGCCATAAAAACTTAAGTTTTTTTCCCATTGAATATAAAAGGTTATATTTGGACCAGACATCAGTTTTAGACGCAACTTTATGCTGTCCTATTCGTTACTGATTAGGTCCGGGTCATACGTTACTGGTTTTAAAGTAACGAACAGGACGTAACGGAACCACATCATGCTACCGAAAATGGTTTCCTCGCCTAAAAATATTGTTTAAAAAGGCTTATTGTGGTTATATCTTAATTCCGAAATAGCTAAAACGTATGACAGTATAAAGTGAAGGTGAGTTTATTATTAATTGTTTTTTGTACATTCAAATTACTGACCGGACAATCAGACGTGAAACCAAATAGATTATATACCGCATAGCTCACTCCACCCGTAAATCTTGTTAAAATGGCCGACAACATAGAGTGAAGTTTGATAGATTCATTACAGTGTTACTATTTGATAAATACAATTCGTATTTGGTATAAAAATTCATAAAAATATCGCCTGTAACACGGTAACGGTGCTTGGACATGTCCGTTACAACCAAATTATGGGACAGTATTTAATATTGAAAATATGTTCCTAAAATAAGGTTTAGAGAGCTATTTAGTATTTATTCGTAAGATAAAAAGATATTTACACACAAAAAAGTCGAAACCACAATATATTCTATGAAAAGTAATGTTGAATATCAGGTCAAAAGTTGGTGAATGGAAATGGGACAGTACTGAACAATAAAATTGCCAATTTTTGAAATTATTCATTATATATTTAAAATGTAATACTGTTAGTTTAATATATGTAAATCAGCAGAAAAAACATTAATTTAATATTTAAAAATAACTAAAAAATATCTCAGGGATATAGAGACATAAAAAAGTAAATAATTGTCCATGGGACAGTAAATTTTACGGCATGTACAAGTAGTTTGAAATATGCCCATTTCATTGACCGCTCGCTCGCTTGCACTACTCTCCGCTCGCAGCCGGCATACGAGCAACGGAAAAAGGCGGCAGCGGCGCGGCGAGGCTACGAATATTGTTCCTATTAATTTGTAATTATGAAAATTCAGTGATTTTACGTTTGTTAATTTTGTTATGTAACATAACAACAATGCATAATTTTGATTATTAATATTTATATGGTAATAAACTTAAATACTTAAGTATAAGAATAAACTTGTTGTCCCGTATTTTTTCCTTAAATCCTGTAATTTTAGATCACATTTACTGTAAAATGAGCACTCAGGGTTGGTCACCATAGCTGCCACCTACTATGCATTTGCCGTAGGTACCTACTTATTCATGTTTTTGAAAAACATATCGATAAATAACAATTATTTGACATTTTCCTTTTTAGGGTTCCGTACCTCAAAATAAATAAATAGTACAGCAGCACTGCACTTACTTTCTCGCAATACTCAAGAAAAAACTATCAACCGCAAACTTAAATTTGTAATGCCATACACATAGTAGTATGGAAATACAAACTTTCATTTACGTTTTTCCAAAAAAAAAATGTTCGAGTGAAATACCTCTATACAGATCAATTCAGAATTCAAATTGTCAAACATCAAAACGTGATCAAAACAAACAAACCTCAAACGATTTCGAGTAAATCACATGTTTAACTTTTGGTAGTACTGGAACACCTTTTATATGAATTGTCACAGATCAATGGATACTACCGTAGGATACATGCTTGGAGATTTTTTTAATTTCCGAACACATGTTCCTTATGGATAATTGTTCAGTTTAGTCTACTGAGCAAGCCCTTTCAGTTTTTGGTACACCCTGTGTACTAAATTTTATTCAAAAAAATCATAAAAAATATCCAGTCAGGTAGACAACCAATCCAGGACTAATATTATAGAAAATTTTAATAAACTCAATGGAACCAATTTTGGGTAAATAACATATTTACGATTTGGTGGTACAGGAACACCCCTTATATGAAATTACACAGATCAATTGATACTGGCGCAAGATATCTTACATGGAGATGCTTGGTCATATACAAAAATTCATCAAGATTCTATGGGCCGTTTTTGAGAAAATTTCAATTTTTCATTTTCGTTGTATGACAGCTACCCTCAAAATGAGAGCCAGCAAGAAACCATTTAGAATTCTTCGATGGATTTGCATAAAACTCATAAATTCTAAATATGGTGTCAATCGTACCATTCGTTTAGCCGCTATGCCAAAGCGTGACGGACAGACCGACCGACGGACCGACGGAACGACCGACCGACGGACGAACATTTTTGGGAGACTTGTTTTTTATGATGTACCAGGCCACTCAGAAAGTATTGCGAAAAATAGTTTTTATATATGGGAGACTGGCCGGTCAGAATCTTTTTCGAAAATATGATTACTTGTAAGTAAAAATATGTGTGTTCCATTTTCAAAATTTCCCTCCACATTTTTTGCGAGCCAATTCAAAGTATCGTGTCTTACTGAAAAATGGATCTGCGCCGGGAACATTTTAGAGCTATGATTTTTTACGATTTCAAGTGTCGCCTGAAACCGGATGAATCGTTCGATAGACTTCAAATGGCATTTATGGATGAAGGCCCCTCCAAGGCAACCGTGTATCGTTGGTATAACGAATTTAGGCGCGGTCGACCAACCTTGGGGGATGAAGAAAGAAGCGGTCGCCCTTTGACGGCTATTACGGAAGAAAACGTGCTAGCAGTGAAAAATTTAATCCAAGATAATAGGCGAATTACATATCAGGAGATTCAGCACATATTAAAGATTGGATCGGGAAGCGTTCACGAGATTCTACACGGGCATCTTCGCGTGAGGAGGATAGTATCGCGCTGGGTGCCGCACTACCTCACCGACGCTCAGAAGCAGGCCCGGGTGGAATGGTGCCGTGATATGCTGAACAAATTTGAAGCAGGCTCGTCTCGGCGTGTTTACGACATCGTAACAGGTGATGAGTCCTGGATTTATCAATACGATCCAGAAACCAAGCGCCAGTCGACAGTTTGGGTGTTTCAAAATGAACCAACGCCTACCAAAGTGAAGCGATCTCGAAGCGGGGGGAAGATTTTGATCGCCAGCTTTTTTAATTTGACTGGCCACTTGGCCTCAATTCCCTTACGAGATCAAAGAAGCATCAACGCCGAATGGTATACTACCAAATGTTTACCAGAAGTTTTTTCTGTTGTGAGCAACAAGCGACCAAACACAGGGCTCCGCGGACTGCTGCTCCACCACGACAATGCGCCTGCACACACCGCGCTCAAAACGAGGGACTTCCTGGACAGCACACCAGTCAAACTCCTGGGTCACCCTCCTTACAGCCCTGATCTAGCACCGTGTGACTTCTTTTTATTTCCAAAAATAAAAAAAAACCGGTCAAGTGCGAGTCGGACTCGCGCGCCGAGGGTTCCGATATACCTTTAGTATTTTTGGAAGCAATAAAGTCCATTTTCAGGACCGCAAAACTAAATTTGTTTGTAAAGGTTTTTTGCAGATTTCTGAAAAACTGTGCAACTTAGAAAGATCGTTTTATTTTTGCTGTAAAGTTTATATAAACTTCGGTCAACTGTAATTAATTCAGATTTTTCCTTACTCAAACTTCGGAGATAAGGGGGGGGGAATGGTATTTTTCTTGACATTTTTCATCATAACTTTAAAACTAAGAAATTTAAAAAAATACAAAAATATATTTTAAAATGTACAAGTAAAGCCCTTTCATATGATACCCCACTCGACCTAGTAGCGACAATTTGAAATTTGGCCCCCCCTATTTTGGCCCCCTTTATATTAATAATCATACTTTTTTCAAAATTTTTTCTTGTGCAATTAAGTTGGGCAACTATATTCTAAAACTATTCCAAATTTCAGGTTGATAGCATAAGTGGTTGCTGAGATATAGAGGTGTGACAGACAGACGGACAGACAGAGCGGCACCATAAGGGTTCCTTTTTTTTACCATTTTGGTATCGGAACCCTAAAAATCAGCTCAAGGGATACAATTTTCGTCGCCGGAAGATGCGCTCGAGCGCGTTCGAGCAGGCTGTAAACGAGGTGTCTACGGCGGACTGGAAAAAGTGTTTTGAAAACTGGTTCAGACGCATGAATCTTTGTATAGAGGCTGGTGGAGAGTACTTTGAAAAGATTTAATAAAAATATATGTACCTGTAGAACAATTTTTTTTAGTGTCGCAAATATTTCTGAGTGTCCCACGTATAAGTGATATAGAACACATTTTTGAGAAAATTTTAAAAACTTTTTTTTTTCACGAATACCTTTCTCGCTCCGCTCGAAAGTAAAAGAACCGGTCAAGTGCGAGTCGGACTCGCGCGCCGAGGGTTCCGATATACCTATAGTATTTTTGGAAGCAATAAAGTCCATTTTCAGGACCGCAAAACTAAATTTGTTTGTAAAGGTTTTTTGCAGATTTCTGAAAAACTGTGCTACTTAGAAAGATCGTTTTATTTTTGCTGTAAAGTTTATATAAACTTCTGTCAACTGTAATTAATTCAGATTTTTCCTTACTCAAACTTCGGAGATAAGGGGGGGGGGAATGGTATTTTTCTTGACATTTTTCATCATAACTTTAAAACTAAGAAATTTAAAAAAATACAAAAATATATTTTAAAATGTACAAGTAAAGCCCTTTTATATGATACCCCACTCGACCTAGTAGCGACAATTTGAAATTTGGCCCCCCCTATTTTGGCCCCCTTTATATTAATAATCATACTTTTTTCAAAATTTTTTCTTGTGCAATTAAGTTGGGCAACTATATTCTAAAACTATTCCAAATTTCAGGTTGATAGCATAAGTGGTTGCTGAGATATAGAGGTGTGACAGACAGACGGACAGACAGACAGAGCGGCACCATAAGGGTTCCTTTTTTTTACCATTTTGGTATCGGAACCCTAAAAACGGAACCCTTATAGGATCACTTTGTTGTCCGTCTGTCTCTGTCAAGACCCTTTTTCTCACGAACTGGTAGAGGTATCAGGTTGAAAGTCATAACGAATATTAAGGTCCATAAACCACACAATATCCGAAAATTTTAAATTTTTTACAACGACACAATCAAAAGATATGGCATTTTATGTCCTCATCTTCATACATTTATTCAAAAATGCAAAACCTACAGGGTACTTCCCGTTTACCAAAAAATATGAAATTTGGCAAGAAGCTAGGTCTCACAGTACAAATAAAGGGAAAAGTCTAAAATCATTAAATATTTAAATTTTTCTCACAACAAATAGTAACCAATTAAGGTGAGCTCCCGTTTCAATAACTTTTCTATAAAAGAGGGGTCAAGTTGGATGGTCGCGGAGTTTTTTAAGTCAAAGAGCAAAAGCTTTTAGTATATCATTTATGGTAGATAGGTACGGAACCCTTAGGGCACTTTGGCCCCTCTTTTATAGAAAACCACAGAATAATGTAATATTACCCATTATACAGAACGAACACTCTCCGCCCCCCTCCGTTGCTATATACCCCGCACCCCCGTGCATACCCGCTCGTGAGATTCTCGTGGTCCTTCTGAGGGTCTTTATTACTGAATATGCGGGCGCGACCTTCCAATTTCAAATTCGCGCTCGATGTATGTAGTGTCCGGGGTGTGACAGAACTATGCGTGAGAACAGTTCGGAGAGATGTGTCTCTGTCGCACTAATGTCTTACGCATCGCTTTGTCCTGCTCTCACACGGCTGTCATCCTAATCAAGGTCAATTATTTCTACTGTAGATGCTTTAAAAACCAGTTAAAATGAAAATAAATTTACTCACCATCAAGAATAATCCACAATCTACGTATCTTTAACTCCACAATTTTCAATTTCACGTCTAAAGAAAAATAATCTAAGAAAATAATAATAAATAATACTTACATATCACAGTACATATAACTTGATTCGCGTAACCCATATTATTAGGTATGTCACCCACTTTCACTTAGGATATACCTAATACCTATTTCTAGCCATTTTTCTAGCTCATTTCTTGCAACAAAGCGTGTACTACAACTACTGTACTAAGCCTGACTGAGTGGCTTCTTAGCACAATCCACTGATCTCAAGTAGGTATACTTAAGGTAATCCGTTTTCCATACTAAATTCAAATGACTTGTATTCTTATGCGGGACATTAAATTCTGTTGAAAAACGAGTGTATACTGCTGCTATTTTTAATAAAAAAATTCGACGATTAATATAAAGATACAGCTAATGCACCGAAAGTACTACAGTGCACACCCACAATGGTAATATTGAACCAAAAATTGCAAACACAAAACTAGTAGGTACTTTCAGTGCATTAGCTGTATCTTTGTATTAATCAGCGAAAATCTTAACTAAAAGTAGCAGTATACACTCGTTTTGCAACAGCATTTTATGTACCGCATAAGAATGCAAGTCATTTGAATTTACTCGTAGTATGGAAAACGTATCGCCTTAAGGGCGACGTCCATTAACTGCCTCATCACCACACCAGACAAGCCCCTCCTCGCCTCGCTATTAAGTTATTGAAAAACGGACTTTTTGAGTTATATGGGTAGAGATGGGTTGGTACTCTATTCTTTGCCAGCACCACAGAAGAACACCACAGGTAGTGCAGGCAACGAAGCAGTTGACCCCAACATAAATTTCTCAGGCAGATTTTATTTGACAGGATGATAAAGAATCATGAATTAAATGTAAATTCAAAATATCCAAAATAAAATTAGAAAAATATTTTTTCATACATTTTTGTAATTTTTGTATGGAAAAATTAAAAGCACCGATTTTTTTTGGATTTTTTTATAGAAGGTTTGTCTCATGTAGTGTAATACCCCAGCAAAGTTTCATCGACCGAGGATTTAATGCAGGGGTCTTCATACAACGATCCGCTTCGTTGCCTAGACTAAGGAGTGGATGAATGAAGATAGATATTTATTTAATGGCATCAGATCTCAAAATTTGCTCACGGTACACACACAACAGTTTGTGGTAGGTACATAAACGTGTGGTGCCGGCAAAAAATAGCACCAACCCATCTCTACCCATGGGTGTCGTAAAAGACAACTAAGGGCTTATGAACCGGAGGATGGGCAGCAGCATCAATCTGTGTATCGTACCATCTTAGGTACATACTGCGGTCACCAACAACAGCGGTCGCCAGCAGCAACGCTTACAAGCGTGGTGACTATGGTAAATCCTTTCCAGGGTACACTGGTAAAACGGAGAGCCAACCAAGATCAATTTTATCTTGTTTGGCAGCTTTGGCATTTTGTGATTAAGTCGAAAAAGATATTGATATATTCATTATAGCGTCTTAGTCAATTTAAATTTATGATCTTTAATTCAATAATCAAATTGATACAATCCAATAAGGTCTTTGCAAGCTCAAATGGAGTCAAGATGCTTGTTTGAAACTATCAAAATCTTGATTGAATCAGCAATATTTTTTTTCAGTGTACGAGTACCACGCGATTTTGCAAGAGTTCTGGAGGGATGTCCCTGTCCTGCAGTGGATGTTACGAACGTCAATGTTACTTCACAGGACATGACAGGACACATACTAAGAGCGTTTCAAAATAAGGAGTCCGAATTCTATGGTTTCATAGAAAAATCTAATAGTATTATGGAGATCAGTGACTCTTATCAATTTAACAGCTATTTACGATTTCATGACCGTACTACGCGTAAAGTACAGACGGTGAGAAAAATGGTTTTCCACTTCTTATAAACAGTTTAAGTGATGTTAAATGTTTTGGAAAATGGTTTCTGAAATTGTACGTAATATCATGTAATACAAAAAATACAAAGTATTTACAGGCACAAACTAAATTTTAACTCAATTACTAAGCCTTACATCGTCTGTCGACCTTTGAAGGGTTTTATCTTTGAACCGTTAAAGCTATACAGGGTGTAAGGGTCAGGTTGGCAAATACTGAAAGGGCATGATCAGTCTACGTAACTGAACAACTTTCAGCCAACAAAACTTTCAGGAAATTAAAAATAATGGGCTTCTCCCATAGATTTATATAGTCAAGATAGGGTCTTGGGAACAAGCGGTTCAAAATTTCCCCATACAAGAAAAAAAAAGCGCCATCTGTGAAAAATCGCGTGAAATACGTTGAGTAGTACTTCGGTCGGTAACGAATGGCGGGAAAAACAAAACACTTTTTATTGTTTATATGTGATTTAGGCCTTGTATTTCAATTTCTTTATTTGGATTATAGTCAAAAACAATAATAAGAAATAACAATAATAATAATAAGAGTATATTGTTTCTTCAACCAAGAACATTCCATTTTGTTGGTAAGTTTATTGCATCCTATGTTGACAATATGATTGACAACGACTGACATTTGTTGGTCCTAAACGTCAGATTTCGGACCAACGAATTGGGGACAGTGTAAGGTGCCGATGGGCCAGTACTTATATATAAGTAAATGGCTTCTCCATACAAAATGTCCAACCAAGTTTGCAATTTTGTATGGAGAGGCCGATTTCTTATTTCATTTCCTAAAAGTTTTGTTGGCTGAAAGTTGTTCAGTTACGTTGACTGATCATGCCCTTTCAGTATTTGCCAACCTGTCCCTTACACCCTGTATGATTGAAATTGTAACAGAATGTGTTGTTATGGCGGACTACCTAAAAATAAGGGATCCTTATTCAAGAAACGTGTTTTTAGGGTTCCGTACCTCGAAATAAAAAACGGAACCCTTATAGGATCACTTTGTTGTCCGTCTGTCTGTCAAGACCCTTTTTCTCATGAACAAGAAGAGGTATCAGGTTGAAATTGATAATGAATATTTAAGTCCATAAACCACACAAGATCTGAAAATTTCAATTTTTTACAACGACGCAATCAAAAGATATGGCTTTTTATGTCCTCATCTCCATACATTTATGCAAAAAAGCAAAACGTACTACCTGTTGACCTAAAATTATAAAATTTCGCAAGGAACTAGGTCTCACAGTACAAATAAAGGGCAAAGTCTAAAATCATTAAATATTTCAATTTTTCTCACAACTGATAGTAACCAATTAAGGTGAGCTCCCGTTTCAAGAACTTTTCTATAAAAGAGGGGTCAAGTTGGATGGTCGCTGAGTTTTTAAAATCAATGAGCAAAAGCTTTTAGTATATCATATGGTAGATAGGTACGGAACCCTTAGGGCGCGAGTCCGACTCGCACTTGGCCGGTTTTTTGTTTTGTTTGTTTTAGCTCTTTATCATGAGAGCGGAAATACCTTCACGAGTAAAAATTGGTATACGTATAAACGTACTAGCTGGTGCCCGCGACTTCGTCTGCGCAGGTTTATAACCTATGCATTATTCTGATTTTTTATTTTTATTTTATTTTATTTAAGAAACAAACAGTCACAAAGTTAGACTATGTAAATAACATATATAAAATAAACAGACCTGTAGTTCCCCTTATCATAATACAATTTGTTAATGTGAGAACTCTAATAACATTGGTCACTTTGAAGCAAGAAAAACGAAACAATCTCAAAAAAAAAAAAAGTGCAATTGTTACTTATAAATTATATAAAAATATGAAATTAAGAAAAAAGATCAAGTCACTGCATTTGTAATTAATTAATAACAGTAGTATTGAAAGAAAATAATTTTAAAACAAGTTGTTTTTTATAGGAAGCCAAGGTAGAAGAAAAAATATCAATTTCAATTAATAAAGTGTTGTAAACACGCATCGCACGACGAAAGTATGAATTCTTCGCATAATTAGTATTAAAAGGTCTAATGGCAAAAATATGAGTAGAACGTGAAGAGGTACGCTTGACTCTGAAATCAACCTGTTGTAGAAGGTGAGGGGAATTAATTTGATTATTAATAATTTTGAAAAGGAACACGGAGTCGAGGTAGCTTCGGCGGCTTTCAAGGGTTGCAATTTTGTAATGATTTGCTATGTCAGTATAATTGTCAAAGTGGCTGCCAGTACGATAGTTAAGAGACTTTAAAAACTTGTTCTGTACTTTTTCTAATCTGTCTACATGAACTGCATATTGAGGATTCCAGACAACGCAGGCAAACTCAAGATGGCTACGAACGAAGGAATGATACAAGATTTAGAGTAGTTGCTTGTTTAAAAGGACGGGATAATCTAAGTATCATGCCTAATTGTCTAAAAGCTTTTTCTATAATATTATCAATGTGTAAATTGAAATGTAATTTACTGTCCAAAACCACACCAAGATCCCTGATTTGATAGACCCTTTTTAGTAAAATACCAGACAGCTTGTAAGGATACTTCACAGGATTGCGTTTTCGCGAGAAGGTAATAATATTGCACTTATCAGGGTTTAGTATTAACTGATGATCAACACAATAAGAATTGAACTTATCCAAATCATTCTGAAGTGCAACACAATCATCTGGCGAAGAGATTATTTTAAAGATCTTAGTATCATCAGCGTACAGTAAGTGCTGGGAGCTAACAAATATGGAACCTATATCATTAACCACAAGTGTGAACAGCAAGGGTCCCAAATGGGATCCCTGTGGCACACCGGAGGGGATAGGAAGAAACCTTTAAGATTGAAGATTTATAAGCTATATTATTGTTAAGTTTCATTAAAATCCATCCAGTAGTTTTTACGTGAAAGAGTAACAAACATACATCCATACTTACTTACAAACTTTCGCGTTTATAATATTAGTAGGATATGGTGCATAAGCTATAGAATATCAACAAATAATGAAAACTGGTTAACTGCGAGTCAGACTCGCACATTTAATACATTTCTGAGCGACTGCGCGTCCCTGACTATATAAGACGGTAATTTTATCTTAGTGGTACGGAACCCTCGGCGTGCGAGTCCGACTCGCCCTTGGCCGGTCTTATTACATAGATCGCTTAAGGATGTGTATAGGGTAAGAAGACCAGTGCAAGTTAAACCAGCAATATGCTACGCACCGAAACCAGAGACCCGCTCAAGGTCAAATTGTTTGCACGAACGTGCGGCCGATTGTACGCTGTAGTGCAGATACAGTCAAAGAGCACATCATGCTAGACACTTGTAACGCGACTCTAACACATGAGCGTTTGAAATAAGAACGTTACCAACTACAATATGTCAAGCTTGCCGTGCTTTTGACGCAATCGTAATTTGGCCAGAGAATATTATTTATTGTAATAAAAACATCTTATAAAAAAATACGCCTATATTATATTGTTCAAGTCTTTGGAATGACAGAAATGCATGGTCACTAGATAATACTGGACTAATCTCTCGTCTCCAGGTAACGATGAATGATGGGCACCGTCTACGGGTCGACTTTGATTCTGAGTATCTGCCAGAAGATGAGCCAGATCGGGAATAGAACTGACGTCACTAAGTTGAACAGCCAGTTGCCGTAGATCTGAAACAAGGTGCAATCCAGTTATAACACCGATTAAATGCGCAAACACATTTATTCGAAGTGTCACTGAAAGGTGTGATAATACTGAAGGGTGTGAATCTGCCCATGAAACTGAACAACTTTTCCCAAGGAACATAGGTCGAAATTCGAAAAACCAAATTTGACCTCTCATACAAAATGCGCTATCAGCTGATGCAGTTTATAGGTGAGTGAGATCAAAAATTGATTTTGTTCAATGACCTATGTTCCTTGGGCAAAGTTGTTCAGTTTCATGAGCAGAACCAGGTCTTAAATTATCCTAAAAAAATATGCTTTATATCATTGCATTTGTAAATTCCGCTTTTTAGACAGAAACTTACAGCGCCATCTGTTGGCGAGCAGCATAGCTTGCTCACCCGATGATATTTTCAGGTTGACGCGGCTATTACAGAGCGAAGCTCGGTCGCTCACTATTAGAGAGCGAAGCTCGGTCTTCCAGGTACTAAGTTTAATAAGTACAATTGTTTGAATCTGGGAACTCTTTCCGCGTCGCACTGATCCAGGACTCCCGAAGCGTAGTATTTTTTTCATAATCTGTATAGCTATTGATTAGGATAAGAAATAACGCTATGTTTTGGTTATTTTCTATACGCATTGATAACACGACAACAATAGAAATTACTGGCATACAGGAAACTGCTTATAGGCTAATTAGGTTTAATAGGATAACTATGTCCCGTGTGGTGCCGGCCAAGAATAGTACCAACCCATACATACTCGTGGGTGTCGTAAGAGGCGACTAAGGGTTAACTGGAGGATGGGCAGCAGCATCCTCCTTTGTATCTTACGTCTTACTTACTGCGGTCACCTAAAACCGCGGTTCATGGTGCCAGCCCTAACGCTAACCAGTGAGGTGACTATGGTACTTCCCCTCTACATTTTTCCAGCAAAAGCTAGAATTCTGGAGGGCGCTCCCTGTCCTGTAGTGGACGTTTCATGGGATGTTATGATGATGATTTTGATGAGGATAACTAAGAAGGGGAACCTTGCACCTGAACCTGCTGGGATGAAACTTGGCAGGAGTCAAGTACATACCCGTAGGCAACATATTAGAAGTGGTGCTCCCGGCAGGACGCGACTGAGATGCACAGTGGGGCATAATGTCGATGTGTAGTTTTTTACTATATTGAAAATTGTATCTCTTGAACCGACATAGGTAGCTGGTTGAAAATTTCACAGAATATATATTTTGAAAAGAAATATATCACCTAAAAATAAAAAAAAATAAAAAATAAGGGGGTTCGCCATACAAAAAACGTATTTTTTTTTGTTTTTGCTCTATCGTCAGAACGGTAAGTAATTCGAGTGTCAAACTTGGTATGAGTGTAGTTCACTAAGATGTCAATAAAATAATATGTCCTGACTGACTAACTGACTGACAGACTGACTGACTGACGTCTATCCGTAACCGCTTTAGCTATAAGTGTGAAATTTAGTATGCTAATTTATTGCATGCCACAAACACCACCCAAGATTTTTTTTTTCAAAACTCATCCCCAAAGGGGATGAAATAAGAGATGGAAGATTTTCAAAAAAATTTACTTAGCTTTAACTTTCATCCCTTATTTCACCCCCTTGGGGGATGAGTTTTGGAAAATCCTTTCTTAGGTGGTGTTTGTGGCATGCAATAAATCAGCATACTAAATTTTACACGTATAGCTAAAGCGGTTACGGATAAACGTCAGTCAGTCAGTTAGTCAGTCAATCAGGACATATTATTTTATTGACATTTTAGTGAACTATACTCATACCAAGTTTGACACTCGAATTACTAACCGTTCTGACGATAGAGCAAAAACAAAAAAAAATACGTTTCTTGTACGGCGACACCCTCATTTTTTAAAATTTTAGTTGTAAGGTGATATATTTCTTTTAAAAATACATATCCTGTGAAATTTTCAACCAGCTACCTATGTCAGTTCAAAAGATACAATTTTCAACCTAGTAATTAACTACACTTTTTCGACATTATGCCCCACTGTGCATCTCAGTCGCGTCCTGCTGGGGAGCACCACTTCTAATATGTTACCTATGGGTATGTACTTGACTCCTGCCAAGTTTCATCCCAGCAGGTTTAGGTGCAAGGTACCCCATACAAGATCAGCCTTAGTGATCCTACTAGTTTGGTTAAATGGGTAATTGTAAATTTTTCTTCCACATTTACATGAGAAAAGTTATTCAGTCTCCTGGGCTGATCTGTATCTTTCAGAGTGGTTACACGTTGTATACAGGATGTAAATGAAAAACCGAGTTTTCTTTAAGGAGACGACAGTATTAACTACACTGATCACATTTTTTTATAAATATTCCTACTAATACCAGTATTCCACACAATAACACGTTTTGTCATTCCTAAAAAAAATGCAAGAACGATGGCACGCTTAGTTTGCCCAGTGACCTTTGATAACGTTAGCGAAGAGTGGCAAGAATGAGACTTATGAGACACGGTTGAGCCTGCCAGCGCAGAGCAGAGCGAGCGAGCAAGCGACAGCGCAAGGCGTGCGGTGCGCGACACATTTAACTTGGATCGTAGGTATTACCACAGAAAAATAAGGGTAGTGAAGGCGTCGTTCTATGTATTTGGCGGGTAATTTGAATATTTCCTAGTGATCATTGATGATTTGACATAAAATTTGGGACATGTTGGCAGTTGTCATCCCATAGTAAAACAAATTAGCAAGGTATCTATTCCTAGCGAAGCAAGGAGGTCCGAAATCTTTGGGTATTACAAAGAAAGTCAAAAGGCAGACGTAATTAAAATGATCGACTTTCCTTCATACTTCCTCTGGGCTTAGGACCGGCAAAATACCTAAAAGTAGATACTCGTAGCTATAAACTCGAAGATTTTGAATTGTCCGTAGCACTCACTGGTTTGGGCACACTGTCTGGAAAACGTTCAATCCAGGCACTGTGAGTCCACACAACACTTAAGAATGCCGTCGCGCATTTTTTTATATGTTTATATTTTGGTCTGGCTATTGGCAAATACTATTACAAAGGCAAAGATTTGTCGCGATTCGCTTCTGAATCTAATTATGAATAACACTCTCTTGATGTCTCTATGTTGTTGCATTTTGGAATGTACTGATATGCTCTGTCGCGTATAATTCTCTCTCATATTTAAGAGCCGCGCTCTTGTCGGTGGAGCAATCTCCATTTCTCTCTGTTCTCTGCCAATGATTTGACATCCTGATAAGACTTGACGTTTACACTCTCTTTTATCTGCTTAAAATAAATGCGTCTTGGTTTTCCTCTGCCTCTTCTGCCCTCTACTTTTCCTTCAATACTATTCTTTATGAAAGTGTCATGTCTTATCAGGTGTCCGACCGTCGTCCCTCTTCTATTCTCGATGGTTCTCAGCAAATTTCTCTTCTCTTTAACTAAATCTAGAACTTCCTCGTTTGTCTTTTTCTCTGTCCAACTGATCCCTTCCATTCTCCTCCAACACCACATCTCAAACGCTTCTAACCTCTCTCTATCTCTTTGAGTTAGAGTCCACGTCTCACAACCATATAATGCAGACGTACACTTTTATCAGTCGTTTCCGAGCACTTTTAGAGATTTTAGCTTTTAAAAGGTGTTTTTGTTGTTAAAAGCTGCTTTGGCCATTGCAATTCTAGAAACAACTTCAGGTCTGCATCTAATTATGTTACCGTTAATGTGCGCACATCAGTTAATCTGCAGATTACCTGGTTGGGTCAGTCAAAGTGGAAAAAATGGTTTCAGTTCGCACGTTAACTAGATACATTGCAGATTAACTAGGTAATCTACAGATATCAGGATCGGTTAGGTTGTGTTAGGTACGCTTAAGAATAAGACTAGAAGCGATTATCCGCGATTTAACGATCTACCATCCGTTAATGTACAGATTATACTGCGTACAAAATAACTTTGTCTGTGACCGTTAATGCGCAGAAGTCAAAAAATGAGTCGCGGGGGAGAGCGCGGCTCCCCCCGGGGGGCGAGCGAATCGTTCATTGGCTCTCCGCCTGTCACCCATGCGCGGAAAATAACTGTCATGGACAAACTTGTTCTGAAGGCGCTGTAACAAGGTATAATGCGAAATTCGGTCTACGACGTATCGAATTTGGTAATCTGCAGAATACCTAGTTAATGTGCACATTAACGTATTCCGCACTTTAAGGCGATCCGTTTTACATACAAAATTCACATGACTCGCATTCTTATAAGGGACATAAAATGCTGTTGAAGAACGAGTGTATACTGCTACAGTATAGATTGCGATCAATGGTAATATTAAATCAAAAATTGCTAACAAAAAACTAGTACTTTCGGTGCATTAGCTGTAACAATAAGTGAAAAATTTATCTGAAAATAACAGTACACACTCAGCATTTAATGTCCCGCATAAGAATGCGAGTCAATTGAATTTAGTTTGGAAAACGGATCGCCTTAAGGGCTTACCTGCAGCCAACTAGCGCCCCCATCAATTAAGAAAATATTAATCGCTAAATACTAAACTTATCGGAAATCCGCCTCACAACATTGAAGTAAAGGTACCTTAGTTTATTTAGAACTTATCAATTCTGAAAAATATAGTTCACTGTAGTTACAGATACAAAAACTGCTAAAAGTGGCAGTAATATTTTTTTAACTGATGGGGGCGCTAGTTGGCTGGGGGAAAGCTCTTAACGATAACATATACATATCTATAACACTGTGTTCACTGTGGTATACAATAGGCTGAAAAAGAGGACATTACTGACCATCTCATCCACCGTAGCGAACATGGCGGCTTGCATGGCGGCATCTCGCCCGCGCCCCACCCCCGCGCGCCAGCCCTCCTCGGGCACCAGGAAGCGGCTGTACACTATCATGCAGAGGGTAACCGCCACCCACGGGTGGACCAGTATGCAGAATACACGACGCAGCCAGAGGTATAACGACGAGAAGCTACAACAAACAATACTTTTAGGATGTACGCACCGCAAGCAAATAGAAACAATACCAGTATAAGCTGAACCGCGCTACGCTACACACGCCCGAAAACTAAGACCCGCTGAAGGTCGAAGTGTTTCCACCGACGTGCGGCCGTGTGTACAAAGCCGGGTCTCAAGTAGGCCTTGCTCAAAGAGATTTCTGGTATGTTTCCACATACAACAAGAGGGCCCACGTGAAGGATCATTTTTGCCCCTGAAAAGCTCCTAAATGGGCCTCCATCTCTTTCTAGCAACAATGCTTTGAAACATCTTTTAATACGTCTTCACCTATGAAATTGCCTAAATTTTCTTACAGATTAGTGAGATTATAATTCCTATAATACTAATGCAATTTTTTTTCATTTGTCTTATATTTGAAAGTTGACTTCAAGGTTATTTAATTTACGCATAAAATAAAGTTTTTATTTTTAGTTCGATATATAAAATTTAAGGTTCGAAAATTGTTCGTCTTAATTGTCGTCCGATTTCATCATTAGATTTGTTATATTTTTTTACAGATAATATTTTTCGAAAATCAAATTTAAGCTTCTGTTAGCTTAATGTCTTCCCAATATTGCTTAAAAAAATAAAAAAGATTGGATTTATAATTCCTAAGAAATATGCTAAAATGTTAGTACTGAAAATTGAGTTTACCTAAAATTCACCATACAAAACGGCAATTTCATAGGTAAAGACCTAATATAATGCGCACGGTTAAAGAGTAGAATTCTCTGCCTGCGTCTGTGTTCCCGAGTTCATATGACACTAATCTATTTAAGTCGCGAGTGAATAAGCTTCTTCTGGGCCAGCTCGTTCCATCGTCGACCTCATCTCTGTAGGTCAAGAGTAAGCCCATTCACAATTTAAAAAAAATGCCAGTGATATGCTAGAAAGAGGTGAAGGCCCATTTACGACGCAAATTCTTAGGAAATCTTATCTGTGTTCAGGGACGTTTTTGCCTTTGGCGTGCATTCTTGGTGGTAGACTTGCTCGATTTGCATTGTATTCTGCATGTTATGATGGATGACGTTCGTTAAATAGAATCTACATTGAATTACTGAATTCTGAATATGGTTAACCAAAAAAAATTTCGATAATTCCATTTTTACGGTGGAAAATATCTAACCGCCGGAACTGTAATTTTGTAAGAAGCGATAGATTTTCATTTTATTTTTTGATATCCCAAAAATCTCTAAGTGGCCAGAGGAAGCAAGGGATAGAACGTCGTGGAGAGAACGGAGGGAGAACTTTGCCCAGCAATGGGACAGTTAGGGGCTATTTAAGATAAGAATATAAGATATCCCAAAACATGTTTCTATGGGTAAATTCTTCAGTTTCGTTGGCTGAGCAAGCCCTTAAGTTATGAGAATTAAAAATTTAAACCTTGTAAGTTGTTACAAAAACAGAACCATAAAGCTGAGGGGCTACCTTCTCAAAAAAAAAAAAACCGGCCAAGTGCGAGTCGGAATCGCGCCCTAAGGGTTACCATATGATACACTAAAAGCTTTTGCTCTTTGATTTTAAAAACTCCGCGACCATCCAACTTGACCCCTCTTTTATAGAAAAGTTCTTGAAACGGGAGCTCACCTTAATTGGTTACTATTAGTTGTGAGAAAAATTTAAATATTTAATTATTTCAGACTTTTCCCTTTATTTGTACTGTGAGACCTAGCTTCTTGCCAAATTTCATAATTTTAGGTCAACGGGAAGTACCCTGTAGGTTTTGCTTTTTTGCATAAATGTATGGAGATGAGGACATAAAAAGCCATATCTTTTGATTGCGTCGTTGTAAAAAATTGAAATTTTTAGATCTTGTGTGGTTTATGGACCTTAATATTCGTTATCAATTTCAACCTGATATCTCTTCTCGTTCGTGAGAAAAAGGGTCCAGACAGACGGACAACAAAGTGATCCTATAAGGGTTCATTTTTTTTTATTTTGAGGTACGGAACCCCAAAAAGAAGAAGAACTGAACAACTATACAAGCAAAAAAAAATATATAAGGTGTAACAACAGGCGTACACTCCTTGAGCTGAACGGAGACATATTGTCCAAGAAACATTGGTCGAAATACGAAAACTGCTGGGCAAAGGCCTTTATTTTTCTTACATTGATCCAAATTTATTCCAAATAAAATCTGTATATTTAAAAGCAAATCGTGACCGACTTACTAACTGATCTATCAACGCACAGCCCAAAATCTTTGGTACAAAACTTGAAATTTTGCACAGAGGGTAGGCGAGCGCTAGGAAAGGATTTTACGAAATTCATCCCCGTTTTAAATCCACGCGGACGAAGTCGTGGGCGACAGCTAGTTTCAAATAAAGGTGTTAAGGGCTCCCGCACACGACCGAGAATCGGTGGGCGATTATCGGCCAGGACAAGGACGGAAGATTCAGGTGATAACACGTCAGAGCGGGATGCCGACAAAAAATCGGTCACCGATTCTCGGTCGTGTGCGGGAGCCCTGATACTCACCGACTGCTTTGCCCTCGAACGATAATACCAGTCACCAACGCTAAAGGGGTATACACGGTTGCTATAACCAATCCTAGAGGATAATTTTGCATCCCAACAGTCAAACACACAGTCGACAACTCTATTAGTACTAGAATGTTTATCAGCGCCATCTCTTGGCGGTTTATATCTCCCAGTCGGAGTAAAGAAGGTAGGTAAGGGACTACTAGCAGAGCGGTTGCAGATATGCATAGCAAACCATGGTATAGTGAACTTTCAGGGTTCGTGTCGAAGTATTTTGCTCCTGTAACAAAAAAATATTTTTTTTAATCATTTATTCATTACATTTTTTTACATAAATTTTATAGCTAAGACGCGCAACAGAAACCTATCAAGGTTTATACGTTGCGCGAACGAGTCGCTTTACTCACACAGACTTAAAAAGTAGGAATATAAAATAACACTAACCTAAAATTAGGAACAGTCAACGACAGGTCAAGCCTGACATTCGCAGTGCAATTTCAGCCCTTACGTCTATTGAAATAAGGTCGGCACAAATTCCAATGTATCAAGCTTGATGTGCCCTTGACTGTACAAGAAGCAGCATCATTCATCACCCAAATAATATTTTTTAAGTAACGTTTTACATTTTTTCTCGCTAACTTGTAGCTCATTATTTTAGGTCATGTACGCAAAGGGAGCCAACCCCTGTTACTCTCCTATGTTACCCGTCTGTCTGTCCGTAATAAGGAGCTGGTTGGAATTTTCACGAATCCAGACCAACCAGAAGAGGCATAATCAAATCAGGTGATTCTTCCTGCAATGTCGTAACCAAAACGGAGGCAGTCTCACAAAGTGATTTTTGTTTGACAGTGTCCCCACCGGGATCGAACCCAGAACCACCAAAACAAGAGCTGAACGCTCTAACCACTGAACCATACTGTTATAACTAACTTAGCTTACCAATATCAGTCAAAAATCCCGCAGAATTCATAGTACCATATCCGATCAAGTGGATAATCAAATAGTTTGCTCCTACATTGACGATACTCATTTTAGCTTCTTCTGAATTGTGTCCTTTCTTTTTACCCGTCTCTTTCTTATGTATTTCTTTAATTTTCTGCTCGCTTGTTACTTTTGATTCGGAAGTTTTGCGTCTTCTCACTGTTGATGATTCTTGGTTTTCTGTAATTTCTTCAGCGTCAATATCTTCAGATTCTGAAGATTTTTTCTTTCGAGATTTTTTCGGTTTCTGTGTTTTCTGCTAAATATGAAAAATAAATAATAAATATTAGGGGACGATTCACACAGTTATCTGATACCAAACTTGTAAAACTATGAGAATAATACATAAATAACACCCAGACACAGAACAAACAGTCGTGTTCGTCACACTAATGTTTGCTTTGGGATGTCCCTCAACACAGAATCCTCAGAGAAAAAACTGCATAAAAATTTATTTTGACGATGCCAAAAAATAGTCATGAAATAGTCACCATAAGGAAAAAAATTGTCGCGTTACAATTCTAGGATTATAGCTATGGTTTGCTGAGGATTATGGCCATAGGCTATAGACAGAATCCTCAGCTCTGATGCAAGCAAACCGTGGGGACTATCGACTTGGTTTTTATTTAAAAAAATAGTCATGAAATAGTCGTCTTGACTTCTAAATTCTCGAAAATAGTCGTTCAAGGATTTCAGAGTTACAGGGGTAGCTTGCTGAGGATTCTGTGCATAGCATTTCACGGACGCAGATTCCTGCAGAACGTTTAGGTTATTCTGTTTGACACAGATGTCAAAAAATAGTCTACAAATAGTCGTCTCAAACCATAATAACTTCGGTCTGGTTTACCTAGTAGAAGTATGGTAAAAATGCATGTTAATTTCGCCATACATTTTTTCTTTGTACAGTCGCGTACACAAAATTATTTGACATTGATTTAAAGTTGTCAAAAAAATGGATTTTCATATTGTTAGAGGCTTTTATTTTTATATGTTGTTGCAGACCCTATTTTTGTGTTATCTATTTTTATAAGGTAAATAAGAGGATAAACCGACTGACATATCAGTGCACAGCCCCAACCTTTTGGTCTAGAACCTTATAATGTAGGTTCCACGTTTAATGAAAGGTAAAACTAGAATATCGGGCTTACACCCAGATGCATACAGTAAAAAAATACTTTAATAATAATTGGTTGGTTGTTTGCTTACGCATTTAACTATTCATTCAAATTTAAATGTCGCTGCATATGTGTTTCTTTTACCTAATACTACATCAGTAGAATAATACAAATCAGTGACTTAATGGCATAGAAACAGAGTTGGAAATGTTTAACGTTGATCGTATAATAGAAAAAAGCACCAATATTCTGTGACGAGATGTTTCGTTCGGCTCGACCAAATTGTATGACCGAGCTAGCGCTCGCCGCCGCCGGCGAGTATTTAGGTAAGTGACCTACAGTGTTGCTATTACAACGACAATTGCCGTGTTAGTTCTACGTTAATTATGTGAAATGTAAAGTTAACATACACTACAGCCTATGGAAGCAGTAAATATACAACGCGTTATTCCAAATTAGGCTTTCCATTTTTTCGATAATCGTACTTAAAAATTGGATGTAAATTCCAAAACTAACAGCGGCTGGCTCGTTTAAAGTGCAGCCTCGGTCGGGTCATTGCGCTGCGGGTTATTGCCCTCTGCGTAGCGCTAATTTAAAAAAATTCAGAATTTTTTGTAGATTTTTTTTATAAAGATTTTTTTTGTGTTCCTTTATCGTTACTGAAACACCCCCTAAGCTATGGCACGCAATAAAATTATCACCCTGTATTACTCATTTAACCATTTAACGTACATAAGTACGAAAACCGTGATTTATACAAAAAACTGACTTAAAAATAATCTTTACTGAATATATTCATTAAGAAGTTTCTTTTTTTTATTATTTTAGTTTAAAACCAATTATTGTAGTTTATTAAGCTTTATTAAACGACAACAAATTAAATGATTCCCAAAATATTTTTTTATACCCCGACACTTCAGACAAAATGGATGAATGTACACCAAATTGGCTGAACGTACACCAAATTCGGATAGGTTGTGTTAGGTTATCTTGCGACCACAACGCACGAGCCGAGCGAGCGTGCCGCGGCAGCGGCCGGCGAAGTGCCAGAAGCAAATTTGGAGTACATTCATCCATTTTGGTAGACAAAATTTGGTGAATATTATTTGGTAAAAATTTACTCAAATTTAGTGGCACGTTAATTAATACACAGCCTTATTAAAAATGAAAACAAATAAACTTTGCTTTTTATTACAGAATTAATTATATTGCATGGGTTCCAAATACATTAAAAAAAATTTCAAGTAACAAAATAGTTACCATCAAAGATATGTATATTGAACAGGACTGTACTTGAGTTGAAAAATGTATGGCGAAGTTAACATGCATTTTTAACATACTTCTACAAGGTAAACCAGACCAAAGTGATTATGGTTTGAGACGACTATTTGTTGACTATTTTTTGACATCAGTATCAAACAGAAAAACCTAACCGTTCTGCAGGAATCTGCGTCCGTGAAATGCTATGCACAGAATCCTCAGCAAGCTACACCTGTAACTCTGAAATCCTTGAACGACTATTTTCGAGAATTTGGAAGTCAAGACGACTATTTCATGACTATTTTTTAAAAATAAAAACCAAGTCGATAGTCCCCACGGTTTGCTTGCATCAGAACTGAGGATTCTGACTGATTTATGACTATTTCATGACTATTTTTTGGCATCGTCAAAATAAATTTTTATGCAGTTTTTTTCTCTGAGGATTCTGTGTTGAGGGACATGCTTTGGGCAGGGATCGAACCCGCAGCCCACGGCGAAGAAGGCAAGCTCACTACCAACAACACCAAAGTACGAGTCAAAATAGTTACTTTATAGTGGAGGCGTTGTAGCGAAGTATTTTTCGCGGAGGCCTCTACAGGTCAAAAAAACTTTCGGTAAAATACTAATTCGTAAGAGAAGTCCAAGTTACCTGGTCTTCCTCTTCGTCAACATTCTGATGTAAGGTGACCCATAATGACAACGCTCGCACTAAGATAGCAACACAGAGTAGGCACAGGGACGGCATATATTGTCCTGAAAACAAAAATCTAATTAAGACTCCGTCCTTCAACTCAACTGGCAAAAATCACGCAATCAAAAATCGGGACTTATAGAGCAAAATAAAATAAGAAAATACTTTATCTACTCCCCGTACCGGAATATTCAAAATTCGAAACCAATGACAGATTCGAAATTGAGGTCATTTTCCGCTATCATATTCATTTCCACACTGTTCCATACTACGAGCAGTACGGAAATGGAGTATGGATTTTCATTCCGCAACTGTTATAATACATAATTTTCAATCTGCATAGGCTAAGGCTATACTACCACAGTACTACATACAGCCTACTTTAAAGTAATTTTGTAAAAATACTTTATACTGGGGCGACGACTGCCTACCTATATTTAAAAGAAAACGGAGAGTACCAGGAGTACATAAATCGACAAGAGGCTAACAGTTGGCTCGCTTCTATATAAAGTGACAGTAGCAACAAAAGAAGTGATTTGAACAATATGGAAAGTATGTACCAGGAGAACATGAGTCTACAAGAGGCTGTCAGTAACCATATACATGAAATTAATGTTAAAGCAACTCCATCCACAAGCTCTGGATCTGGAATAACTTCGGGAATAACTTTAATTAACTGTACTAACTAACTGTCCTCTTAGTTCAATAAATTGATCACTACTCTTTAAAATTTTATTTTATTTTGTCGGTCGTAGATAAAGTTTTGTATGCAACTATACGTAATTAGTCATTTTAACACTCGATCTATACTATTTTGATACTCGGCTGCGCCTCGTATCAAAAACCAGATCTCGTGTTAAAATTACTCTCATTACGCAACAGTTGCATAAATAACTATTATCTACTCCCGTACCGGAATATTCCAAATTCGAAACCAATGACAGATTCGAAATTGAGGTCATTTTCCGCTATCATTTTCATTTCCACACTGTTCCATACTACGAGCAGTACGGAAATGGAGTATGGATTTTCATTCCGCAACTGTTATAATACATAATTTTCAATCTGCATAGGCTAAGGCAATACTACCACAGTACTACATACAGCCTACTTTAAAGTTATTTTGTAAAAATACTTTTTACTGGGGTGACGACTGCCTACCTATATTTAAAAGAAAACGGAGAGTACCAGGAGTACATAAATCGACAAGAGGCTAACAGTTGGCTCGCTTCTATATAAAGTGACCGTAGCAACAAAAGAAGTGATTTGAACAAAATGGAAAGTATGTACCAGGAGAACATGAGTCTACAAGAGGCTGTCAGTAACCATATATATGAAATTAATGTTAAAGCAACTCCATCCACAAGCTCTGGATCTGGAATAACTTCGGGAATAACTTTAATTAACTGTACTACTCGTAACTGCGCCTCGTATCAAAAACCAGATCTCGTGTTAAAATTACTCTCATTACGCAACAGTTGCATAAATAACTATTGTGCACTTCTAAGGGTTGTATAAAATTATAACCAATAGTAATGCTCCATTCTCGAGCGCTGCTCTAAGGTAGGAAAATGGAGCAATCCTATTGGTTAGCTACCTAGCACACTGCTGGTGGAAAGGGTGATTGATGCGCGACGTTTTTCTCTCAACTAATAGAAAGTAAATATCGGAATAAACGAGAATCAGATTGGACTATTGGACCATTTAAAAATGAAATTCTATTTAGAAGTAAAATCGGTCAACTCAATTGTCAAATCGGTCCATTTAATTGTCAGATATTGTCAAATTGGTCTATTTAGGAGACGAATCAGACATTTTTAGAGGTTAACAACTCAATTAGATTATTGACATTTTGGGAGTCACATCGAACTATGTAGAAGTCAAGAGTCTAATGGAATATCAAAAATACTAATAGAAATATTTAAGAGATCTACAAGGCGAGAGTGAATGGAAACGTTGGAAGGGGAAGGCCTCGGCGAACGTACCAGGACCAAATTCAGGACGTTCTGAATAAAGGCCAGGTTAAAAGTACCCTAAACCGACGAGCATGTATGAAAGGATTGATGAACGTTCAGGAAGCAAGGGAAGTATGTCAAGATCGTAGCAGGAACTGTGGTCTCTGCCTACCCCGACGGGAACAAGGCGTGATGTTATGTATGTATGTATGTAATATTTAGGAGACAAACTGAACTATTAAGGTGGTTGCTGAGCAGAAGTGCTGCCACTTTGAGAAATAAATTTATTGCGTCATAAATACAAAACATTTAATAAGGATTGTTTGATTGGCGGCAATTTGGGGTAGTTCTATATTTTATTATCCATCACATCACATTTTAGCTTATCGTGAATAGCTTTGTATTGTAAAACTGCCAAAAACGGCCACTTTTAGCACTTTACCAATACAAAGCTATAAATGATAAGCTAAGCTATGATGTCATGGGTTATAACATATATAACTGCCCTATATTGCCGCCAAACGAACAATACTACTGAAAAGTTTTGTATTTGCGACGCAATAAATTTATTTCTAAAAGTAAGGTGCTGCCACCCAGCAACCGCCTTAAGGATACAATCGGACTAGAGCTTGGACTATTAAGGCGACAAATTGAACTGTGGACTATTTAAAGGTAAAGAGTCAATTTATACGAAATATTTCAAATTGAAATATTTGGAAGCTGAATTGGACTACTTAGGAAAATAGTTACTCACCGATAGAAATTAAACGATTAGTGTTGGCGAGGAGACCTTAGACTTTTAAAGAGACAAAATCGGACTATTTAAAGGAAGATAGTCAAATAATACGAGATATTTCAAATAGGAATATTTGGAAACTGAATTGGACAACTTAGGAAAATTGTTACTCACCGATAGAAATGAACCGATTGGTGTTGGCGAGGAGACCTTAGACTATTAAGGAGACAAAATCGGACTATTCAAAGGAAGAGAGTCAAATCTACGAGATATTTCAAATTGGAATATTTGGAAACTGAATTGGACTACTTAGGAAAATTATTACTCACCGATAGAAATGAACCGATTGGTGTTGACGAGGAGACCTTAGACTATTAAGGAGACAAAATCGGACTATTCAAAGGAAGAGAATCAAATGTACGAGATATTTCAAATTGGAATATTTGGAAACTGAATTGGACTACTTAGGAAAATTATTACTCACCGATAGAAATGAACCGATTGGTGTTGGCGAGGAGACCTTAGACTATTAAGGAGACAAAATCGGACTATTTAAAGGAAGAGAGTCAAATAATACGAGATATTTCAAATAGGAATATTTGGAAACTGAATTGGACTACTTAGGAAAATTATTACTCACCGATAGAAATGAACCGATTGGTGTTGGCGAGGAGACCTTAGACTATTAAGGAGACAAAATCGGACTATTCAAAGGAAGAGAGTCAAATCTACGAGATATTTCAAATTGGAATATTTGGAAACTGAATTGGACTACTTAGGAAAATTATTACTCACCGATAGAAATGAACCGATTGGTGTTGGCGAGGAGATAAAAGAAGTAGCTCTGGTGGAATCTCTCGAGCAAGTTGTTCAAGCTTCTCAGTATGCTCTCCAGAGCGACGCCGAGTCTGTAGAAGTTGGCAGTGGACAGCGTGTTGACTTTAGGCGCGGGGCCGGACGCGTCGTGAGCGTCTCGACCTTCCAAAGTCACCGCTTCGATTCCGTAACGGTGGAAGAGACCGTGGTTGCCGTTTGGTACCTTTCAACGAGATGCGAAATTAGGTTATTGGAAACTCATGACCCAAAAAACTGTGACAACTGCTGAAACAAAGTTAAAGTTGTATTGAGATATCTGTCATTTTTATAGGTACATTCTGTGTACTGAAAACTTGATTGAATAAAAAAGAAATCTCTAACAAAGAAACATGCAAACCGTAAAAATTCAAAAAAAATATTCGAATGGGTTCTATTTTTCCGATGACGCGTGAGTCTTTCTGAGTAATACTTCTTGCTTTATTTATGCCGTAAATCAGCAGTGCTTGCACTACTGTGCTTCGGTGCCAAGGTAATGTAGGGAGCCAGTGAAATTACCGGCATATGAGACATTCCATCTTAAATTTTCAGAGATGTTTTTTTTTTGTCACTTTATGCCACAAATAAAACAGGAGATTCCTGAATGTTCACTCACTTACAAAATTAAAAAGAAACAAGAGCATCCTTTTTCATGATTTAAATGCACTTACACCATCAATTTGAGTCATCACCATGCCTAACATTGTCCAAAAACTGTTGTACCAGTCATCCATTTTATTCCGGGTTCGAATCCAGGAGTAACTGGAAAAATATTATAATTAAATACAACTTAATCTATCAAGTCGGCGAATCTGTGGACAAAACTTAAGCAGAAATAACTTGTTGGTCACAGAAAAGGTCATAGAACATACGACCTATTTAACTTCGAATATTTAAGAATTTTTTGTGGTTGTGTAAAACACAAAAACCACTGGACCGATTCAAACATGGTTTTCGATAATGTATTTGGGTTATTTCCGTGCAACTTATAAGCTTTGTTTCATTGCAATCGGTTCACTCAAACAGAAGATATGCGGACTAAAATTGCTGCTTATGGTGTTCCTCCTTAGTAACGTTTGCACATCACCTTGGTCTCTTTCCCTGATCCCTGGCAACACCCTCATCCGAGGTCCGAGCAAGCCTCGCGAGGCTAGTCGCCCTTAGGCACAGAATACTTCAGACTCAGATAATTTTGTAGTTTTGTTTAGGCAGCCATAAACAGAATAGTAAACGTAATAAATAGTATTTACATCTCTCATATTCCGTAAGTAGGTCCTTATTACCCCCAAATGGGGCTTGTAGGTGACCAATTAGCACTCTAGGGTAATAATGTAGCTAGAAAAGCCCTAGGGCGGTAAGTAATTAAATTTTGAAAGAGTGAAGTGTTTTTTTTATTACTTACCGCCCTAGGGCGTTTCTAGCTACATTATTACCCTAGAGCGCTAATTGGTCACCTACAATTTGGTGGTAATAAGGACATACCTCACAATCGAGATGTAAAGCAGAGTAGTTAGCTCGGGTGTAAGCATCAATTGCACCCTCGAACTATAGGCGCCCTCGCTGCGCTCGTGCACCTAAATATATCGGGCTGTAATCGATGCCTTACAGCCCTTGGCTACTAATCTTCTATTACATCTCTCATATTCGGTAAGTAGGTCCTTATTACCCCCAAATGGGGCTTGTAGGTAACCAATTAGCGCTCTAGGGTAATAATGTAGCTAGAAAAGCCCTAGGGCGGTAAGTAATTGAGTTTTGAAAGAGTGAAGTGGTTTTTTTTAATTACTTACAGCCCTAGGGCTTTTCTAGCTACATTAGGTGACCACACCTACAATTTGGTGGTAATAAGGACCTACTTACCTCACAATCGAGATGTAAAGCACAGTAGTTAGCTCGGGTGTAAGCATCAATTGCACCCTCGAACTATAGGCCTCGGGCTGCAATTCGCATAGGAAACGTATGTGTAAGGTACCTCGAAACTTGGCTCATAGACAAGGATAAGGTCAATAAGTAAAAAAAAAAATATACGAATTTTTTTCGGTTGCAAATAATAAAGTTAAAAAATAATTTTGTTTTTTTAAATATCGATAGGTCGTATGGCAGAATGAAAAGTAGCCATGGCCAGTCTTAAAAAAAACTGACAACTGTTCTTAGTAGTCTGTGGTCGGCTTATACAGCTGTATGATAGGCAATGACTACTCATCACATTCTGCCATACGACCTATCGATATTGGACGAAAACGATTTTTTTTAAACCTCGTCATTTATGGCCGAAAAAAATTGGTATTTTTTACTTATCTTTAATGATTCTATTCCTGTTTAAGAGCCAAGTTTCAAGGTACCTTACAAATAAGTTTCCCTTGCGAATTGATGCCTTACAGCCCTTGGCTACTAATCTACTATTATTTTAGTGGATGTCATTGTAAGATTTACGTAAATAATTGCGGTCGCAACAAAAAAGCACCGGGTGGACGGGTGCGCAGTTGCCAGCCTATAACGTGCCGAGTACAGGCGGCGGCCGAACGTACCCAAATTGCGGAGTGACACCCCCCTCCCTTAGGCTTGTTGTCTAATGTATCTACTTCTGGGTCGAACCTTCTACTCCCCAACCGCCCGGTAAAGCTAACAACAGGGTTATCTTGAAATAAAAAAAAGCCTTGGCCTCTCGACCTTTTCCCAGTCTTTTTGTCCACCATATGTTTCTATTTCCATTACTCGAGTCTACCATCTGAGTTATGACGGGTATTTAAATATGTGTAATGAAGTTTTTTAAAAATGGTACGCCTATGCTTTTGTTTGAGGGATCATTACGTGCAAAGTGGATATAGGGACTCTGGCGGTAATAGTTGGTACAGCATCGAGCTTTGGATAAGTTAAAGGGTGAGGGGAGCAGTGTGGGAGGAGAAGTGTGAGGGTGAGGGGAGGTGGAGGGGAGGTGGAGGGGCGTTACGGGGGGACGGTAGGTGAGGGTGAGGGGGGATGTGTGTGGGTGAGGGGACGGGGGGAGGGCGTATCCACGAAAAACTTACGGCCGTGTCAAGGGTAAACAGGGCTTTTTTATTATTACTTACCTGTTTTTATAAGAATGATGGATACCGGATTTTACACAAAGCTTGTGAACAAGATTGACCAAATCCAAGTTTGGTAGTTGACCATTCAGTCCTTCCACTTTTACCTCTATGTACTCTGAAATATGAAAGGAAGGATTAGATTCATATTCAAATCTCATAACATCCCATAAAACATCCACTGCAGGACAGGGAGCTCCCTCCAGAAATCTGGTGGGACTTACCATAGTTACCACGCTTGTAAAAGTTGCGGCTGGCGACCGCTGTTGCTGGTGACCGCAGTATTTAAGATGGTACGATACAATGCTGCTACTCATTCTCCGGTTCATAAGCCCTTAGTCGCCCCCGGCACCACACAGATAATCCTACCATTTCATAATCATAGGGTGAGGAAGTGCAGGACTTATAAATAATAAAAAAAAAATAAAAAAAAAATATTTAACGTTCTACATTTAGCCATAACAGTCAAGTTATAATATAATATAAATTTAGAGCTATCTTAGGGCTATGCAAAAAAACAGTAGGTGAGGCTAGTACTTAAAAAAGGTAGACCTGTGCTATAAGCACTAGCCAGCGAACATGAGGTGTACAGAGCTAAGACAGTGTTTATGAATCTATGGATGTTAATGTACATAATATTAGAACATTAAATTAGAACAATGATAAAAAGCAATTGAAGTAAAACTATCTGCAAATTTAGTACACACAAATTCAAAGTAGGATAAGAAAAGGATAAAATAAATAAGAAAGAATCTGACTTTACTAAGTTTCAGTTTAAGTTAGGATAAGTATGACGAGGTATATTTATGTAAGGGGTTTTAGTAGGTTTTCAGAGGATTCGTAATTTAGTGTCTTGAGCCACTCAGAAACAGCGATTTTACATTGGTGTTTGCACATAGGAAGTAATGATAAAATTTTGTGTACGGAATTATAAAGAAATGGGCCAAGAAATGGGTAAAACCTCTGCTTAAATGTGGTGTTACAGCGGGAACTCGGAATCACAAGATGGTTTCGTTTAGGTGGATAAGTCAAAGTCAAGTCAATACCCTCCGAAGGACTGGCCCGTTGGCGTGGTTGGTAGTGGGCCTACCTTCTACGCCGTAGGTCGCGGGTTCGGTCCCCGCCTAGGACAAACATTTGTGTGATGAACACGAGTGTTTGTTCTGTGTCTTGATGTTATTTATCTATTTATGTATGTGCAGCAAACTCTGGTACCCATACAGGCTTTGCCTAGTTTGGGATAAGATGAATTTGTGTAAATAATTTGCCAGACGCTTTTAATGAACCCTGTGCCTTATTCGCAGATGACGTTTCAATTTTAATAACCTGCAAAGGCTCCTCTGAGTTAACATCAAAAACTCAAAACATTTTGACTAACGTAAATCAATGGACGACGGACCACTGTTTAGAAATAAACTCTAATAAAACCAAAGTCATGCAATTTCGACCATATCAGAAAGCGGCTTTAGAAGTTAATATTTCATATAATAATACGACACTCGAATGTGTTAGTAATTTTAGCTTATTAGGTCTGAATATTGATACCCATATCAACTGGAAAAATCATATTCAAAAAATAAAGTCTAAGTTATCAAGCTTCACGTTCGCTCTCCGTGAATTGAAAAAAACCACCGATTTAGGAACTGCCCTCTCGGTTTATTATGCATATATGCACTCAAGATTAACCTACGGCATTATTCTTTGGGGCAATAGCACAAACGTATCAGATCTCTTCATATTACAAAAAAAATTTATACGCATATTAGGAAATTTAAAAAATGATGAATGCTGTAGGTCGACCTTTACTAAATTGAAAATTTTAACTTTAACCTCTCTATACATTCTAGAAGCTTGCAAATTTATTAAGAACAACCCGCAGTTCTACGAAATGGAAGATAATCAGCCCCGACTGTACCCTCGCAGGTATAAAACAAATAAAATCAATAATATACCTTCTAAATTAAAAATACATAGTTCTGGCCCTTTAAGTGTATCAATAAAAATATATAATCATCTACCGCTAATTATAAGAATAGAAAATTCTTATAATAAGATGATAAAACTATTAAAAGAATACCTAATAAATAAAACTTACTATAATTTAAACGAATATTTCAATGATAAAAATAAATAAACTAAAAATATATACCTACATTATATAAATACATAATTAAATATTGTTGATGACTATTCAAAATCTCGGTCTATCTCAATTATTGCAATGCCTCTGAAAATGGGCTCATATGAGATACCTTATTTATAATACCATCTTGTTATGTACCATATGAAGGCAATAAATGTATTGAGTATTGAGTAAATATACTACAAAATAGGCACCCGCTACCGGCTCCCCGGCCGGTAACGCCGCAACCGCTATGTCCCTGCATTTTAAATTACATGCTGTAAAGGACCATATTGATTTACATTAAATGCACAATGTATTTAAGGTACTTTGATAAGGATCAATGTTGTATTGGTTAAAATCGCTTCGTAAATAGGCCATTATTTCACGTAAAAAGTAAAGGATAAAAAATGGTTATTGTGGGTTATACCTAAGTGATAGACATACCATCGCGGACTTTTTTGTAGGCCTTTTTAAGTTGTACAATACTATAGTACATTATTTTGATCTGTCTCGTAGGGTTCAGCTAGCGTTTGCAATGTAAGAGCAAAAAATGTGTTTATTTACGACATCAAATTAGAAACCTCTAAAATTATCAGTGTCGCTCTACTACTAGGTATCATAATAATAAAACAAGCTACCAACTCATTAAAAATTGAGATATTTATGGTTACTTATAGTAAAGTATGTATATGTCTTGTTCCTATTTTGTAAGATGTTATTGTAATTAATAAGTAGTTTTTGCGGTGCCCCTACGGGGTGCCACATGTATTAGTACCAAAGATTTATGTAACACCTTTATTGAACCATGTGGCAAGCAAATAAATAAATATGAAATTTTAGCGAATTTAATTGCGACTTGAAATGGTCCGACCTATATGACCGGGACCACAGACGTAGGCAGAGTATTGTACTCGTTAGCTTACAGACAAACAGTGTTTGTTACTTTTATTGCAAGTCGAAATAGATATTAAGAAAATCACAAACAAACATTGAAATGTAGTATAGAAAAAAATACTTACTAATTTTAGGATCATGAATCTCCAAATTAATTGCAGCTTGGATAGACCCAGACCGCCCTTTCAGCTTTCCTGGATTCAGAGCTTTCTTATGTTCATTAGTAATGAACCCAAAATCAGCCATTTTCTTTTCAAACTCCTTACAAAAAGTACCAGGCTTGCAGAAGCTACCAAGGCTGGAGTAAAATGTTTGACCTCCGCTTTGTATGCCGTGGTAAGCTTCTAACCAGGCCTGCATTCCTAATTGTTCGTGTTCTGTTATAAGGAATATTATATCTTTGGCCCAGTACTTTTGTGCTGTAATAAAGAAGATAATTTAATTAAGTTGATTTTTGGTAGAATGATTTTGGAAATTTCAAGGCTTTGTGCACTTGCGGAACCCTAAAAAATTTTTAAATGCATAAAATACTATTTAGAGGAAGTGTCAAGAAGTGTAACGATAAACGGGGAGTAGAAAAATATGACAAGGAGTGACAGTCGAGACAGGGTCGGGAAAGAGTCGAAAAAAAGAAAATGAAGGAAAAAAGCTATTTTTGCTGATAAAAGGAATAGTTGCTAAAATTTTGATAAACGAAAGCAACAGAAGAAAACTAAGAATCAGGATTTGTTGAATAGTGAGGGCAATGGAGCTCAAATAGAATTTTAACATGTTTTAAAGTTTCAGGTGAGAGAGATTTTGGTCCGTCAAGCAAGGAAAATTTGGGAAAAACGGAGAAAAATGGAAGAATGGAATCGGTAAACGTTCCAAATATTCTTGATGTTACTTTGAGACGTCTGTGAAAGAAAAGTCGATAGTATGCTGGTTTTCTGTGAGTTATAATTTTTTTTGTTTTGTAGCTCGCGAAAAAAATAGAATTCATACAGCTGATGAGACGAATCTTTTGAAGGAGGCTATGATCCTGGATTGTGGATTCCTTCAATTGAGATAAAGATAGGGATTGCTTCGTGTAGGATATAGTATAGGAAGGTTTATTTGCGCATAATTTCAAGATGCTAACATTCAGGGTTTGATTCCAAAGTGTAAAGAATAAGTGGAGTGAAACTAATGTTATGTAAGTATTCAATTTTGTGGTTTTCCATCTTTTATTTATTTTCGGTTCAAAGTTGTTGTGTGTATTTGAGTTAAGGTGAAATGTGACTTAATGAAATTTATAGTTTCTTCCAGGTTATGTGAGCTAAATAACGTTGAGAAAATCAGATTTCAATGTCAAAAGAGGAAGAGTTGATTGGAGAATATTTGTAGCTTTACAGATCTACCTGCGAGGTCATAAGAGGCTTGTACTGTGTGATACTTTAAGTAAATTGATATTCCCACTTAATGATTTTCGTTTGTAAACATTAATAACTCTGCGGAAATTATAACATACTGTGTTTCTAATCTGAGTCGTTATTTGTAGATAGTAATAAAGATTTTCTTTTCCCATAATTAAGTATAAACTAGTTCTACAAGTGTCATTGTTCGCGTATAGCTAGGCAGGATAATGTTCTATTTCTAAACAGGTACAGGAATTACAAGGAACATTATAGACATGGAAAAGCAAACCACAAATGATAAAACGTGAAGGCTAAAAAAAGGTATTGCTTGGATTGTAAAGGTAATGTAAATTTCATTGTGTTTAATTCTTTCCTTTACAGAGAAATTGATTAAAATAGTCCTTGGTGAAATCATGGAAACTGGACTCTGATGTATATATATTGCCATCGATTAGGGGTGGCTTTAGATGTTGTATATTTTGTCACCATTTCAAAGAGACTTTGGACGATGTATATTATTATCATCAATTCAAGGAGACTTTAAACGATGTATATTTTTATACTTTTTTAGGTAGAATTGTCTATTTGACATTATTGTCAAATAGTCAACAAATAAATCATTTTTGATTTAGTTTTACTCAAAGCTAGACGCTATTTTGAAATCTTTATAAATTTTTTATCTCTTTAACAAAAAATAAATCAAAACCCAAAATCAAAATGGAAGAAAATATTAATACATTAAATAATTACTTTTTTTAGAAAATAATATAAAATTTTTGGCCCTAAATCAAAATTCCAGTTTTTAATATACTAATGTCTTCATATGATAAAATTTAAGAAAAATATTCCGTCAGATCAAAAGAATTAGAACGTCAATTCAAAATCTTAAAATAATATAGTTATCTGAAAACTAAAACTTGGATATAGATTGTGATATTTTATTGTGAAATAAAGGGTAAGTTTAAGTAGAGTGAATATTATAAATAATAATATTTCAAGTAATAATAAATTGCTTTGATAGTGATTTTGAATCTTTTGCCTCAATTTCCCAAAATTGGAACATGCTGAGAGCATTACTACATCTCAGTACTCAAGCTCATAGGAGGTGCTTATCTTTCCTTTTACTTTCATACTGTAGGAGTCCCAGTTTTTGAGATTAAGAAATGCCTGCTCTCAGGTTTATTTAGTTCAACCAAGCATGGATGGATCCCCTCGTGTCATGTGTCCCCGATGTCCACTATATTGGTTGTGGCTAATGTAAGTCGCGTGTCACTGGAGTATCTGTCTAAGTCTATCTGATAATATCAACCTTCGGATTTATTTATTTTAATCATTCTTGGGCCGGAGCCCTCAAGCCTAAAAGGGTCTGATACTAAAGTTCTTCTCGTTCTATTTGTGTGAGGTTTCGCTGATTCATCCTGATTTCCCTCTTCTGTGTGTGTGAGATGAATTGGTGTTATTCCGGTACAAATAGAGGAATATTAGCAAGGTGTTTTAACGTTGGATTTTGGAATTGGTGTTTCTTGTGTTATGTGCTGACAACGCTCGCCCATTATTGGATGCGTCGTTTGAGTGGCATATACCGCGGGAGGACCTCCTGATCTTAGCGTTAGATTACCAAATGTAAAGTAGTTAGACAACTTAAAACCTTCTTCTTTTGAGAAGGGACATTCTGGTTTAGTCTAATGACATTAAATTGTTTATAAGAAATAAATTAGAATTGTCTTGAATCAAAAGGAAGAATATTCTTGATGGAGACATTACGTTCGTTCGTGGGTTGCTTCTTGTAAAGTGTGTTGACAACGTTCGCCCGTAAGGCTGCGACGGCTGTACGGCACCCTGACCTTGGGGGACCTCTGAACTTTATGTGTGTCATCCTAAAGTAGTTAATTAATCTATTTAATCTTCATTGAATCATACAGGAATCTAAACTTTATAAGATTCTAAGTTTTATTTTCCCTTAATAAAACTTGTCATAAATTATCATACTTAAAATTATACTTTGACTCAGTGTGAAACCACCTTAACTTTACTAAATAGATTCTTGAAAACAATAATGGAACAGAAATTATAATGTTTAGTTTCTTTTCATTGTAGATAAGTTCCGAATATTTAAGTATATACAATAACCCCATTTTTATACTTCTTTTGAGTCCTCTTTTAAAGAACATCGAGTTTTAGCTAGTGTTGTTTACGCTAAATTCTCCCAGTGTTCTTGGTTTTGAATACTCGATGCTTTTGATTTTCCTTTAAGATCTTAAATCATAAATGTTTGGCCCAACCTAGCTTAGATACTACTATCCCGTATCTTCTCGGTTCTGGTCATCATACTTCACTTTTAATTAAGGATTACCTTCAGTAATCTTTTGTTATACTTACTTCTTATATGTTCTTCTTCGAAATATGCTGGGTAATCCCATTATAGTTTAGATGCAATTCATTTTATTTAAATGAGTGTTTAGACTGGGGTTACTCTACATAATCCTTGTCCTGCGTGGGTTGGTAACGGAAAAGAGATTTAGCTACGCATCACAAGTGAGAGCTATGAAGGATATACGGAGACCTTGTTGGTGCAATAAAGTCACTCAGTGACTGGGGGGAGGGAGATTGCCCTTCAAACTCTTTATGTCTCTCGTTATAAAACCGTTATTGATCTAGGCTGGCCATGCAAGCAATAATACTATACCCGTATCTAGTACAGACTTCACACTTGGACGTGTGGAGCTGGCTAATTATTTTCAGTTTAACTTATTTCAAAACAAACTAAGGGATTCGATGATGTCGGTCATTGTCTGCCCGGAGGGATTACAGGAAGAGCTCTTATAGCTCATGATGGAGAGTGCCCTGTTTTCCTAAAGGAAGACCGTATGCTTCGTGTGCCTGGCGGGCTCGGTGACCAGCTCTGGTATGGGTGACTAAAAGAAATAGTCAATACCCTGTGAACCCTGGATGAGTCAGTGATCGTCCCTTAAAGGTGGGCCACGTGGAAGTCGGGTTTGACGCGGGGCATGAACATACCGGGGGGAGACATCATCACCGTCTGGGTTGTACTGTGGTTAGTTAGTTCCGCTCTCCACATACATTAACCCTAGTCTTTACTGTAGTTTAAGTTTTCGGTGGGATATCCAGCTTCGCGAGGATGATCAGAATCCTGACGATCCAGTTGGATTGTTAGGGTAGCTTAGCGTCATGTCATCGTGAGCTGGGTGATGATATGCCTCGGACCTAGGACTTAGGGTAGAGGAGGCCTAGGACGAGCTGCTTGGGGCGATGGCGGTGCCCCAAACCTGGGGATTGTCCCCACATTATTTTTATTACTTCGTTTATATTAACATAGGTTTCTTTTCAGAAACTTTTCGGCTCTAATATTGCATTGTAAATGAGATGAAACCTTTCCTAAATTGATGAAACTACATGAATTCAGATGAACTACACCAAACAATATGAGACTAAATTCAAATAAATAGTGATATAAAATAAAATAAATAACTCAAATTAGACATGTAAAGATTAGGTTTATATTCAAATATAAGTATTAAAATAACAAGTGTGTTTCTTTTTCATTCTTCTATTGCCACTCTCCACCGAGCAGAATCTGTAAATTACAAAATATTATAAATATATAAAACGGAATGACGTAGGATTCAGGAAAAATATAATATTCTTAAAGGATATTTTTCTAGACGATCAACCTTGGCCAAAACTTTCACGTATCTGATTTGAGGATCCTATATGAAGGGACTTCAGATCTGTACAGCTGGTGCCGTGACCAGGATATGCTGGTTTCAAGCGAGAGAGGTATTGAGGAGTGAAAAAGGAAACAAAATGAAAAATACACTAATTTCGAGTTTTGAACTGAAGAAACTTGAGAGTAAAGTCTATCTAAGTTAAAGTTGTTAAGCGGGACGTTATAATTGGTTTTAGCTTAGGGTTATTTGTTTTGGAAACCATAGAAAATATGATGCATTCCTTGTTTCAGAATAAAGATGGGAAATTTTACAGTCTCAATGGAAGGAAACATAGGGTCAGGGAAGTCTACTTTGTTGGCAGCTTTGGGAGGCAACTCTGATTTTGAGATAATACCAGAACCAATTGATAAATGGACTAATTTATCTGGCGTCAATCTCTTCCAGTTATTTAAGGAAAACCCTAAGAAATGGGGTTTCTGTTTTCAAAATTATGTTCTTCTAACAATGTTAGAGAATCATACGAAAGAATCTAGCGCTAAGATTAAAGTTATGGAACGTTCCATCTATTCAGCCAAAAACTGTTTTATTAGGGAATTGCAAGAGAGTGAATTGTTGCACCCGGCTGAGTTTGCAGTTTTAGATGAAACCTATTCTTATTTCAAAGAACAATTGGTTACTCGAATTAATTTAGTGGTTTATCTTAGGACTTCCCCTATGGTTTCTTATCAGAGAGCCCTAAGTCGTGGTCGACCTGAAGAGACAGGGATAACGTTAGATTATATAGAGAGGATTCACAACATTCATGAGGAATGGTTATTGAACCCTAATATAAAGGAAAATTTTGACAGGATAGAGATTATCGATGGAGATCAAAATATTAGCTCCATAAAGCAACAGTTTTGGGAAGTTAAGGAAAGAATATTAGATAAGCTTTCTATTCTTTAATTTAAACAAAATTCCAACCTATAATTTGTAATAAACTTTCAGTATCCAAAGAAAAGAAAATGCCTCCTCGTTATAATCTTAGATCATCTCAGGGACAAGATGAAATAGAAAGGACAGGTCAGCAAGAAGAACGTCCACGACCTTCTTTACGCAACTCCACTATGTTTCGCCAACTTCGAAGAAACATGGGAATTCTGACACAGAAGGTGTCGAACTTAGAGAATCAGCTGTCGCAAGCTCGGGAAACTAACGCTGCTTCAGCTTCGTCTGAAAGGCATGAAGCACCGATTAATATATGCCCGGTGATTGATACAAGAGTCGAAAAACCACGTTTTCCTGGAAGATTTGGGGTACATCCAGTGTCGTTTTTGGAGGATCTTCAGAATTATTTACGGAGGATGCCTAATGAAGATGCTACAATTGAAACTATAATCAGTTGTTTAGAAGGTGATGTTCGTAAATGGGCCAGAATTTATAGACAGAGATGGTTTACACAGTCGGATTTCAAAAGAGATTTTTTGGATGCTTATTGGGGAGAAGCCGAACAAAACACCTTGAGAAGAATGATTGTAAATGGCACTTGGTCTAAGGAAAATGGAACAATGCTAGAACATTTCGTTAGTTTAGCAGGGCAAGCAAAGATGATGTCTAGACCAATTCCTGAATGGCAAATAGTGGAGGATTTGATGAGACACTTTCCGAAGGATGTACAATATGCTTGGCGAATGAAGAAAGGAAATACTTTGATTGAGGCAACAGAGTTTCTTCGAGAATTGGATGACGTGAATAAACAATGTGGATCTTCTTCCTTTGACTCCTCTATTGGAGCTGATAGGGGAACAAAACGTCAAAGTCCATTCGTTTCAAATAAAGACAAGCCATTTTATAAAAAACCAAAAGTGGTGGCTCACATCGAGGGGGAGACTTCAAGGGGAAGGATCACTGATGAAATAATTCAAGAAGAAGATTTAAACTAGTTGGGGCCATTTCCAATAAGCAGGAGGTGGCCGCAATTAACAAAAAACTAAATTATCTTTTTCCTGTAAAATATTTAATAAAACAAGGTTGGAAGCCAGGGGTAGGATTGGGTTGTGACCAAGAAGGGATCTTATATCCTGTTTCCCCGAATAATACTAGAACGAATTGTGATAGAGAAGGTTTAGGATATTCTTCAGAAGAATATAATAATAAACAAACAGTCGTAGATTTAATTAAAGTTTTTGACGTTTCCGTGATTAAACAAAATCAACCAATGTATAATCAGTTCATTAGAGAATATGAAGGTAACTCTTTATATGATGAAGAGGTTTGCTTTGAGAATGAGGGGCCCAAATTTAAATCAGAAATTGAGTTACAAATTTTGGGGCAATCTATAGTTCTCTTGGTAGACACTGGAAGTGAAGTAACTTGTATTTCGGAAGAATTCTTAGAGTGTTTACAAGGAGAATTAAAGTTAAAATTCCCTGCGTTACCAGTTAGACCAATATGTGTGAGGGGAGCCGTTGGACAAAAGAGTCTCCAAATAAAAAAACTAGTCTCTATACCGTTGACGTGTGGTTCAGTTGATATTGATACGGGATTTTTAGTGATTGCTAAATTAACTTGTTCTGCTATCCTTGGGGTAGATTGGTTAGTTGCGCACAACGCTGTTTTGCATTTAAAAGAACCACAAACATTAGAATTGGGTATCGTTGGACAAGGAGAAATTACTATTCCGTTTCGAAATCTTTCTAGTGGGTTTTTAGAAGAGAATCGAATAAATCTAATATCTGGAATAGAGGAACAAAACGAAAAGGAAGGCGGTGAAGAAAAGCAATTATTAGATTTGTTTAAAAGTATTCGGTTGGGAATGGATTTGTCTGATGTAGAGAAGGAACAAATTTTTAATGTTTTGAGATCCCATATGCAAGTTTTTACAAAGAAACTTGGAAGAGCAAATTGTTATACTCATGACATTAAAATGATTGAGGGTACTCCAAGGATACAACGAACCTATCCTATACCATATGCACATAGGGCAAAAGTAGAAGAAAAGTTGAGGGAGATGGAAGAATTAGGGATTATATCGAGGAAAACTACAAATTTTTGTAGTCCTCTAACTTTCACTGGAAAACCCGATGGATCTGTTAGAATATTACTTGATGCTAGGGAAATCAATAAATATATGGTTCCAGAAGTAGAAGCACCGCCTTTACAGATTGACATACTTAATGCTTTTCTTGGTGTAAAATTTATAACATTGATTGATTTAAATAACGCTTATTTTCAAATACCGTTGACTGAGGACAGTAAAAAATATACTGGATTTACAGTTAATGGAAAATCTTACGTATACAACGTGCTTCCGCAAGGACTTAAAACGTCAGTAGGGTCCTTTTGTCGCGCAATGGACATTATATTGGGTCCTGGTGTTAGAGAGTTTTGTGTCAATTATTTGGATGATCTTGCAATCCTAACGAGTGGGACTTGGCAAGACCATTTGGATCATATTGATATAGTTTTGGATCGTTTAGAATCAGCTGGAATGACTTGTAATTTTGCAAAGTGCAACTTTTTCTGCAGTGAAGTAAAAATGTTAGGGCATATAGTTACAACTTCGGGAATTAAACCTAACCCGGATAAAATAAAAGCTATAAAGGAATTCCCTATTCCAAAGAAACAAAAACAGTTAAGAGGATTTTTGGGACTTTGTAATTATTATAGACGTTTCATTAAAAACTATAGTATTTTGACTGCTCCATTAACTAGGTTATTAAAGAAAAACCAAGCATGGTTTTGGGATGAAGAATTAGATCGAGCTTTCAATAATATAAAGGAAGAATTTATTACAACGATTCTATTGAGCCATCCAGATCAGGATAAATTATATTATTTACAGACCGACAGTTCAGGGATCGGAATAGCCGGATCATTGTTTCAGATTGGAAATAATGGTGAGGTTAAAATTTTGGGATTCTGTAGTCGTGCACTACGGGGTTCTGAATTACGTTGGACTGTAACTGAACAAGAGTTGTGGGCTATTATTTATTCTGTGAAAAAGTTTGAGACTTATTTAAGAGGAGCGAAATTTGTTATCCGTACAGACCATAAGGCATTAACTTTCATGAAACAAATGAAATTATACAACAGTAGAGTCACACGTTGGATTTTATTTCTTGAGCAATTTGACTTCGAAGTCGAACATGTAAAAGGTGTAGAAAATATTGGGGTAGATATTTTATCTAGATATCCGCCAGGGGGAGTTTTGCAAGAAGAGAAGGTGTGGTATCCAACTGTTATGTATGTAGGTGTTTCTACTGACCGTGACTTGAAAAATAAATTACAACGTATGATGGAATATCAACGGCTTGACAACGTCATATGTGGGATTAAGGAGAGAATAAATGTTTCTAGAGTTCCCGAAAGAACAGATAGATTTACGCGTATAACTTTGCGTTGTATTGTCAATAATGATCTACTTTATTTTAAAACTGTACGTGGAGATTACGTTTTGTTTATGCCCAAGGTTCTACAAGAAGAGATTTGTAAACAGGTACATATAGAGATGGGTCATCTTGGCGCATATAAAACTTTGAAATATTTACAATTAAGGTGTTATTGGATAAATATGGGTAAGACAGTGAAGTCTTGTATTCAGAAGTGTCATGTTTGTCAGCTTTCTAGACCTGACTATATAAAAGGGGTAGGGAAATGTAAATCGATTTTAACTGAAAACCCGGGTGAATTAGTAATGGCTGATATCTTCGGACCACTACCTAAAACTGAGGCTGGTTATATTTACATTTTTGTAATACAGGATTCTTTTAGTAAATTTATTAAACTTTTCGGACTTCGTGGAGCTTCAGCAGACTCAGTGCTTTATTGTATGAGAGTGTTCACTGAAATAATACAACCTAAGGCTGTTATGACAGATAACGGAAAACAATTTATTAGTCACAAGTGGAAAAATGGACTCAGAGCCTTGAGAATTAAGACTTTGTATACTACTATTCGTAATCCTCGACCTAACACTACAGAACGAGTGAATAAAGAATTAAACAAATTCTTTAGAATTTATTGTCATGATGACCATACTAGATGGGATCATTACTTGTTGGAGATTGAGGAATTGTATAATAATACGTTCCACGAGAGTACGAAATTTTCTCCTAATGAAATATTATTTGGAAATTCAGAGAAACTTAAAGTGGACTGTTTTCTACCACGGGCACTCACGAATAAAACGTTAGACCAAATTAGAGAGGAAGTTAGAGAAAACCTTAGACTTTCGAGTCAGAAGCGGCAGGATAGATTCAATAGAACTCATAAGTTGATAGATTTTCAAGTTGGTGATTTGGTAAAATTAAGGAGGCTTAATAAATCGGATTCTAGTCGAAATAAAACTAAGAAATTTGATTTATTATATGATGGACCATATCGAATTGGAGGAATAAAATATGCTAATGTGTATATTCTCGTTGATCCTGAAACTCAAAGTGTCAAAGGAGTTTATAATGCAGTCCATTTGGCTAAATATTATACTTAGGATGTTAGCTATTGAGATTTTCACGGGACTATATCATAAATTTTAACTTTAGAGGAATTGAGATATTCCTGGTCACAACCTAATTAATATAATTTTATTAGTTTTAATTTAATAATTAATATTAGAAGACTATTTTGATTATAGTATATAGTGAGTCAATTTGTTAGTGAATTGACTGGCATTATTAAATCGACTTCGTTTTAAAAAAATATAATGAACTATAATAATTTATAATTTAATACAAATTTAATTTGGTTATATAATCAGGGTTGAACTGAAATAAATCTAAATTTAGATAAACATGTTAAATAATTTTAATAATTTTGAATAAAAAATTAATTTAGTTTAATGATTTATAATATTAGTAGTTTAGTTATTTGTTTTGTTTATTGTATTTGTGAATAAAAAAAATTAAGGGCCAATATAGGAGGTTTTATTTTAATAAAATAATAATAATAATAATAAAAAAAAAATTAATTTAAAATTGAAAATTTTAGAATTCTCGAAAAAAAAAAAGTTTTTCTTAGATTTTTCGAAATAATAAAATTTTGGGGGAGGCTGTGCACTTGCGGAACCCTAAAAAATTTTTAAATGCATAAAATACTATTTAGAGGAAGTGTCAAGAAGTGTAACGATAAACGGGGAGTAGAAAAATATGACAAGGAGTGACAGTCGAGACAGGGTCGGGAAAGAGTCGAAAAAAAGAAAATGAAGGAAAAAAGCTATTTTTGCTGATAAAAGGAATAGTTGCTAAAATTTTGATAAACGAAAGCAACAGAAGAAAACTAAGAATCAGGATTTGTTGAATAGTGAGGGCAATGGAGCTCAAATAGAATTTTAACATGTTTTAAAGTTTCAGGTGAGAGAGATTTTGGTCCGTCAAGCAAGGAAAATTTGGGAAAAACGGAGAAAAATGGAAGAATGGAATCGGTAAACGTTCCAAATATTCTTGATGTTACTTTGAGACGTCTGTGAAAGAAAAGTCGATAGTATGCTGGTTTTCTGTGAGTTATAATTTTTTTTGTTTTGTAGCTCGCGAAAAAAATAGAATTCATACAGCTGATGAGACGAATCTTTTGAAGGAGGCTATGATCCTGGATTGTGGATTCCTTCAATTGAGATAAAGATAGGGATTGCTTCGTGTAGGATATAGTATAGGAAGGTTTATTTGCGCATAATTTCAAGATGCTAACATTCAGGGTTTGATTCCAAAGTGTAAAGAATAAGTGGAGTGAAACTAATGTTATGTAAGTATTCAATTTTGTGGTTTTCCATCTTTTATTTATTTTCGGTTCAAAGTTGTTGTGTGTATTTGAGTTAAGGTGAAATGTGACTTAATGAAATTTATAGTTTCTTCCAGGTTATGTGAGCTAAATAACGTTGAGAAAATCAGATTTCAATGTCAAAAGAGGAAGAGTTGATTGGAGAATATTTGTAGCTTTACAGATCTACCTGCGAGGTCATAAGAGGCTTGTACTGTGTGATACTTTAAGTAAATTGATATTCCCACTTAATGATTTTCGTTTGTAAACATTAATAACTCTGCGGAAATTATAACATACTGTGTTTCTAATCTGAGTCGTTATTTGTAGATAGTAATAAAGATTTTCTTTTCCCATAATTAAGTATAAACTAGTTCTACAAGTGTCATTGTTCGCGTATAGCTAGGCAGGATAATGTTCTATTTCTAAACAGGTACAGGAATTACAAGGAACATTATAGACATGGAAAAGCAAACCACAAATGATAAAACGTGAAGGCTAAAAAAAGGTATTGCTTGGATTGTAAAGGTAATGTAAATTTCATTGTGTTTAATTCTTTCCTTTACAGAGAAATTGATTAAAATAGTCCTTGGTGAAATCATGGAAACTGGACTCTGATGTATATATATTGCCATCGATTAGGGGTGGCTTTAGATGTTGTATATTTTGTCACCATTTCAAAGAGACTTTGGACGATGTATATTATTATCATCAATTCAAGGAGACTTTAAACGATGTATATTTTTATACTTTTTTAGGTAGAATTGTCTATTTGACATTATTGTCAAATAGTCAACAAATAAATCATTTTTGATTTAGTTTTACTCAAAGCTAGACGCTATTTTGAAATCTTTATAAATTTTTTATCTCTTTAACAAAAAATAAATCAAAACCCAAAATCAAAATGGAAGAAAATATTAATACATTAAATAATTACTTTTTTTAGAAAATAATATAAAATTTTTGGCCCTAAATCAAAATTCCAGTTTTTAATATACTAATGTCTTCATATGATAAAATTTAAGAAAAATATTCCGTCAGATCAAAAGAATTAGAACGTCAATTCAAAATCTTAAAATAATATATCTGAAAACTAAAACTTGGATATAGATTGTGATATTTTATTGTGAAATAAAGGGTAAGTTTAAGTAGAGTGAATATTATAAATAATAATATTTCAAGTAATAATAAATTGCTTTGATAGTGATTTTGAATCTTTTGCCTCAATTTCCCAAAATTGGAACATGCTGAGAGCATTACTACATCTCAGTACTCAAGCTCATAGGAGGTGCTTATCTTTCCTTTTACTTTCATACTGTAGGAGTCCCAGTTTTTGAGATTAAGAAATGCCTGCTCTCAGGTTTATTTAGTTCAACCAAGCATGGATGGATCCCCTCGTGTCATGTGTCCCCGATGTCCACTATATTGGTTGTGGCTAATGTAAGTCGCGTGTCACTGGAGTATCTGTCTAAGTCTATCTGATAATATCAACCTTCGGATTTATTTATTTTAATCATTCTTGGGCCGGAGCCCTCAAGCCTAAAAGGGTCTGATACTAAAGTTCTTCTCGTTCTATTTGTGTGAGGTTTCGCTGATTCATCCTGATTTCCCTCTTCTGTGTGTGTGAGATGAATTGGTGTTATTCCGGTACAAATAGAGGAATATTAGCAAGGTGTTTTAACGTTGGATTTTGGAATTGGTGTTTCTTGTGTTATGTGCTGACAACGCTCGCCCATTATTGGATGCGTCGTTTGAGTGGCATATACCGCGGGAGGACCTCCTGATCTTAGCGTTAGATTACCAAATGTAAAGTAGTTAGACAACTTAAAACCTTCTTCTTTTGAGAAGGGACATTCTGGTTTAGTCTAATGACATTAAATTGTTTATAAGAAATAAATTAGAATTGTCTTGAATCAAAAGGAAGAATATTCTTGATGGAGACATTACGTTCGTTCGTGGGTTGCTTCTTGTAAAGTGTGTTGACAACGTTCGCCCGTAAGGCTGCGACGGCTGTACGGCACCCTGACCTTGGGGGACCTCTGAACTTTATGTGTGTCATCCTAAAGTAGTTAATTAATCTATTTAATCTTCATTGAATCATACAGGAATCTAAACTTTATAAGATTCTAAGTTTTATTTTCCCTTAATAAAACTTGTCATAAATTATCATACTTAAAATTATACTTTGACTCAGTGTGAAACCACCTTAACTTTACTAAATAGATTCTTGAAAACAATAATGGAACAGAAATTATAATGTTTAGTTTCTTTTCATTGTAGATAAGTTCCGAATATTTAAGTATATACAATAACCCCATTTTTATACTTCTTTTGAGTCCTCTTTTAAAGAACATCGAGTTTTAGCTAGTGTTGTTTACGCTAAATTCTCCCAGTGTTCTTGGTTTTGAATACTCGATGCTTTTGATTTTCCTTTAAGATCTTAAATCATAAATGTTTGGCCCAACCTAGCTTAGATACTACTATCCCGTATCTTCTCGGTTCTGGTCATCATACTTCACTTTTAATTAAGGATTACCTTCAGTAATCTTTTGTTATACTTACTTCTTATATGTTCTTCTTCGAAATATGCTGGGTAATCCCATTATAGTTTAGATGCAATTCATTTTATTTAAATGAGTGTTTAGACTGGGGTTACTCTACATAATCCTTGTCCTGCGTGGGTTGGTAACGGAAAAGAGATTTAGCTACGCATCACAAGTGAGAGCTATGAAGGATATACGGAGACCTTGTTGGTGCAATAAAGTCACTCAGTGACTGGGGGGAGGGAGATTGCCCTTCAAACTCTTTATGTCTCTCGTTATAAAACCGTTATTGATCTAGGCTGGCCATGCAAGCAATAATACTATACCCGTATCTAGTACAGACTTCACACTTGGACGTGTGGAGCTGGCTAATTATTTTCAGTTTAACTTATTTCAAAACAAACTAAGGGATTCGATGATGTCGGTCATTGTCTGCCCGGAGGGATTACAGGAAGAGCTCTTATAGCTCATGATGGAGAGTGCCCTGTTTTCCTAAAGGAAGACCGTATGCTTCGTGTGCCTGGCGGGCTCGGTGACCAGCTCTGGTATGGGTGACTAAAAGAAATAGTCAATACCCTGTGAACCCTGGATGAGTCAGTGATCGTCCCTTAAAGGTGGGCCACGTGGAAGTCGGGTTTGACGCGGGGCATGAACATACCGGGGGGAGACATCATCACCGTCTGGGTTGTACTGTGGTTAGTTAGTTCCGCTCTCCACATACATTAACCCTAGTCTTTACTGTAGTTTAAGTTTTCGGTGGGATATCCAGCTTCGCGAGGATGATCAGAATCCTGACGATCCAGTTGGATTGTTAGGGTAGCTTAGCGTCATGTCATCGTGAGCTGGGTGATGATATGCCTCGGACCTAGGACTTAGGGTAGAGGAGGCCTAGGACGAGCTGCTTGGGGCGATGGCGGTGCCCCAAACCTGGGGATTGTCCCCACATTATTTTTATTACTTCGTTTATATTAACATAGGTTTCTTTTCAGAAACTTTTCGGCTCTAATATTGCATTGTAAATGAGATGAAACCTTTCCTAAATTGATGAAACTACATGAATTCAGATGAACTACACCAAACAATATGAGACTAAATTCAAATAAATAGTGATATAAAATAAAATAAATAACTCAAATTAGACATGTAAAGATTAGGTTTATATTCAAATATAAGTATTAAAATAACAAGTGTGTTTCTTTTTCATTCTTCTATTGCCACTCTCCACCGAGCAGAATCTGTAAATTACAAAATATTATAAATATATAAAACGGAATGACGTAGGATTCAGGAAAAATATAATATTCTTAAAGGATATTTTTCTAGACGATCAACCTTGGCCAAAACTTTCACGTATCTGATTTGAGGATCCTATATGAAGGGACTTCAGATCTGTACAGCTTACAAGAGAATATACGTACACACGGCCGCACATCAGTAGACACACTTTTGGACCTTATGGCGTGGTAATAGAGTTGAAAAAGTTTCTACCGACAAGCGGTTGACCGTACATATTATTTTTGATAAGTACAGAAACAAGTTGCATTAAAATAAAACAAAACCCACTGACATGTCAAAGTTGCAGTTTGGTAAAGAACTAGACAGCCTAATAGACTTCATTTATAAAGAGATTACAAAATAGTAGTAGATCATCTCCCTTCAGTCTACACATGACCACGGCTGATGCAACCCAGCCGAGACGTCGGCAAAAAAGTAGGGTAATTTATTTTTCCTGATTATAATGATAAGACCTGGATTGAAATAAACAGAATATAAAACAGCTTACGTCTAGCAAACTGTGCAAAAGCCAGCATCAAAGCAATGCCAGCAGCGGTCCCTTTCTCATGTGATGAGAGGGGACGGTACGGAGCAGACACAACCAGAGCTTCCAACGATGATGTGCGAGGGGCTCTGAGAATGCCATACACATTTGTTCCTTTAAATACCTGGAAATATTTTAGCATGATTCAATTTATGTTCACTCGGTACTTTAAAAATTTTGTTATGTGTTTCGAAGGAAACTAGAAGCTTTTTAAGCTTTTTTTCCATACATTTTACAGTTTTAAAGCTTAAATAAATAAAATAAATAAAGGAAACTAGAAAATGATAAGAAATTGGCCAGCTGAACTATATCTTTTCTACTGGCTGAATAAGAGAGGAGATGGGATTGCAAAGCATTCTAAATTTCTCATATCTTGAGTTATATCTACAGTATTATTGCATGTATTGAGGTAAATCATAGGCTGGTTTTATGTATGAAATAAAGTTCTTTCATATTTAAAAAAAAACGTAATGAAAAATATAAAAGATAACAATAAACTTACTATAAAATAAATTGATAAACTCATACCTGCCCTTGTCCATAGGGGTAGTTCAGAGTAAAGTTATGTGTATACACTTCCAAATGAAGCTGAGACATCTTAGCCACAAGCCATGGGACTGGCATGTCAGTTGTATCAGTATATTTATGCTGAAAGAATTAAAACTCAAAAAGTTGATTTCTCTATTTCATTAATAAATGCTGCTGCGCTGGTTGATGATAAATTTTTAATAATGTTAAGTCTACGCATAAATCATAAGTCAGGTACACTATCTCAGCACAAATTCCACACAAAAAGTGGCCCTATGTGAAACCAAAAGGATGTATATTCAAAATACGAAGCAATTGGTTCAAATTCAGAACGAGAGCAGGCATTGGTTGTGGTCGCATGCTGCAATGTCAGCTAGTGGTAATTGAGTAAATGACGTGGTGACACGACTTCTAATACACAACTTTAGCTGGGTAATTTTTTGAGTGCAGTATTTCCTGACTTATTATTTATTTGTAGTGTTAAGTGATAAAATAATACCCAAATAATCCAAAACCACAGGTTTCTCTTTTCAAAATTGAAAGAAGAATGACATCTTGTCAAATAAAAAGTAGTGTTTGATTTTTAATTTTTACATATTATATTTACCTACCTTTTAACAGTTGTTGTGTGAATTTAAAAATATTTTCAATCTCATAAATCTGTAAACTGTATAACCGTCAAATTGAAAGCTGTTTTTTTTTGGGAACGGTCTTGCCATACCTAGCCTACATGCAAAGTTTCAAGCTGCCACGGAACGCTTGCTTAGCTTGCTCGGCTCATGCATTGTGGTCACAAGGCAACCTAGGTGAATTGGCCTTGGCTAGCATACCAAAACTGAACTAAGGGTGTTTTAAACCCATTTTCAACCTGGTGATGCTGTTTTAAATTATCTCAAAATAAGACTAATTTGTGGGTTGTAATGTACGAAACTTATGCTTTTTAATATTTCTCTTATTAATCTTGAAATATCTGCAGCTTGAAACTTTGCATGTTGGCTGGGTATAGTATGAACTATGACCAAAAAAAATCAGTATTTAATATGAATGGGTGTTAATTAAACAGACTTCTTTTTAATACCATTAGACTTCTTATTTCATTCTAAATTCTATTATTGCATTCTAAATTACTAACTCAGCCACATGCAACTAAATAAAACTTTCTTAGCCAGTAATGTCTTTCTGGCACTCGCCTGCCACTGCCACGGCACGCTTGCTTAGCTTGCTCGGCTCTTACGTTGTGGTTGCAAGACAACCTAACCCAACCTAAAACTTTTTAACAATTATTTTTGATGCACAGTTAGTAATGTTGATGCCCAATCACAAATTTTGAAGTGCATAATATTATTTCTCAATTTGAATACTGTACAGTTTAGCTGCTGCGGGCTTTAATCTGGAACCTTTGGCATACCTACTGAAAAAAAACTGAGCTATTATGTCAAGTGACTAGGCATGGCCACTGACATAAAATTCTAACTCGCAGGAATATAAAATCACCATATGATAATAATAAAATAATAATGTCAAGTGACTTATTAAAAATTTTCTCTTTATTCACACTTCAACTTTGACAAGCCAATTGGTATGGTTGGTAGTGAGCCTGTCTTACACGCTGTGGGCCGCGGGTTCGTTCCCCACCCAGGGCAAACATTTGTATGATGAACGCAAGTGTTTGTTCTGTGGCTGAGTGTTATTTATCTATTTATGTATGTATATAAGTCTCTGATACCCATAGTATTTATTTTAGATTTGGGATCAGATGACCTTGTGTGAAATGTCCCACAATATTTATTTATTTATAAAAAAAAAAACTTATAATTATTTTTGTAAGCAATCAAAAGCTTTTACAGCACAAACATCAACCAGATCTTCAATGCATCTTGTAGCGGACTTTTCCAGTCAAAGTAATTTACCTTGCCCACTTACAGCCAAATTTGGAAATTCATCTTATAAAAATGAAAGAAATCAAATATAAATTATCAGTTTATAACCAGGTTACTTTATTATTTCGTAGAGCAGGTTATATTTGGATATGTACTTGAAAGTAAGTACTTAGTATTCTAATGCATTGAAGACTTTTAATCAAACTATATAAAACTTACCTCAAGTTCATTGATAAATTCATTGTAAAACTGTTTTGAAGACTGTTCGGCGTTAAACTCGTTGGTAACCAATCCAGGTAGCAATGCATTTTCAGAAAAATACGTCTCGTTATTAAAATCTCTATGAGCTAAGAGTACAAACCAAACTAGGGCACCAACATAAAAAAGGAAACAAAAAGGACCCTGGTATTTCTTCAACACACGCACCCAAGTCACAGAACCATAATCCGGGTCTGATAAAAGACCCATTTTATTTTAACAACTTAATCACTGGTTTGCATACAGCTCAGTAAGTTGGAGAAAGATATTTAATAAATATATTTTCGATTGTTTAGTTTTCGAATTCCTTGTATTTTCACAACTAACGCACATAAATCGAATCGAAAGAAAATACCGACGACGGACGACTTACTTCGATCGATTTATTTTTGACAGTGAGCTACTAATCTGTGACAGTGAACGGTTCGTCACCCGCATATGAGCACTGTGTGCGGTGTGTGCGCGCTCAAAGTCGGATCAAACCTTGCTCGTATTCACTCGTTCAAGCAACGTGACGTCATCGGTGACGTCACATTAGCGCGCTATCATTGCATACGAAAATGAGGTAGTGCAGTGTGTGCGATACGTCAAATTAAACGTCAAAATTAATTTTGGTCGAGTTTCGTGGGATTTTTTTCGGTTTGTTTGGAGTTCGAAAGCAAACCAAAGAAATGGATACAATTCACAGGGTCCAAATACTTTGTGGCTAAAAAGTACTTTGATTCGAACAGTGACATTGACATAAGAGCAGTCATATCGGATCGTTTAGATATTCGATTGTGTTCGACGTTTGCACGCTAATGGAAACGATCCGACTCGAATGCGCCGATTGCAGCGTTGGTAAAATATTTCCTTAATGAACCGCACTGAAGGGTTGCGTAATTGCGTTCCAAATCGGGTAGAAATTACCCTGACAGCAGCACTACGGATTGTTTCTTGAATTCAACGCACACATCACATTCACTGAATATAGTCGGTTTATTTCTATATGCGTGCATTCGTCGAATACGTACGAATACAGTTTTAAACCAGACTAGAGCGCGCTTATGTCAATGTCACTGAGAAAAATTAAAATTTTGATTTTGTTTTGCGCAAAGAGCTTACAAACTACATTCGGTTTTATAGGTCTGTGGTTTTGCGTTTTAAGAAATTATTGAGAGATAATGATTATTCGATAGGATAATTAAATCTAAAAACCCCAAAAAAAGTTGAAAAAAATCTCTTGAAAACGAGATTGATGACAAATGTCTTATGAATTTGACGTTTCGCACACGCTGCACTACCTCATTTTCGTATGCAATGATAGCGCGCTAAAGTGACGTCACTGATGACCGACTATTAGCGCGCAAAAACCGCACACAAAGCTCATGAGCAGGTTTTAAACCGTAGTGTTAATATGACGTCTACCGGTGTGGTCGAGACAGACTGCTGGTAAATTTTAACTCTCAGAGAAAAAAACTATAGAGTCCGCCATAAACATATTCTGTATCGCCCAACTCTTTGCCAGACTTTGCCTCGACGTTTCTATACAAAAGTGGTGTTGTAGTCGAGATGTTCTATTTCTTTCTAACGGATGTGTTCATGTAGCTTCTAAAACAAAAAACTGTAAGTGAATCTATAGAGAAATGGGTTAACAGGAACGTTTTTTCTGAACGTAGTCAGTAGAGCGCTCGCGTTCATGAAGTGAGCCGGTGCTTGACGGATGCGGTGCGCGGGAAACGCGGAGCTTCAGTGGTTTAGTTTTACAAAAATCAAGATATCTTTAATAATCTAATGTTTTAGTATAAACTTTGTTTGCGAAAGTGAAAATATATCGTTTTTTACTTGTGAATTGATCATTAATATTTTGAACGAAAGCGTAAATAATCCGAAATAGCCATTTTATGTGTGGTTTTTCGTGACCGTTTTATTCCTGAATGGTAAGTGTTTTCACCAGAAAAACTGTGGTAGTAGCATTTATTAGTCCCATGTCACATATTTCTCAGAGAGAAAGATGAAAATTTTACGTTTTTAGGTTTTTGATAAAATTCCATACATTTTAGTATGGAGGTCCCTCGCAAGAAAGTGCTACGCTTATGGCTCCCTCCTTAGTAGGAAGAGCTGCTACTAAAACCTCCTTGTTTTAACTATTAGCGTTTTGGAACCAGGGACTAGATAAGTACTATAGTTTGGACATTGACGTAAGAAAAACGCTGCGCAGTTTGGAACTCACTCTACAGTGACAGTAACAGAAGTTGTCAGACCAGTGCGGTTCAATAAGGAAATATCAGTGCCTTACGATGTTAACTCGAAACCGGTCGCATTCTGTATAAATTTTACTAAATAAATAGTGGAACTAGTGTGAAGATGGTGTTTAATTACATAAAAAGGAAATATTTTACCAATGCTGCAATCGGCGCATTCGGGTCGGATCGTTTTCGTTGGCGTGCAAACGTCGAACACAATCTAATATCTAAATGATCCGATATGACTGCGCTTATGTCAATGTCACTGTTCGAATCAAAGTACTTTTTAGCCACAAAGTATTTGGACCCTGTGAATTGTATCCATTATTTAAGTTTGCTTTCGAACTCCAAACAAACCGAAAAAATCCCACGTAACTCAACCGAAATTAATTTTGACGTTTAATTTGATGTAACGCGCACGCTGCATTACCTCATTTTCCTATGCAATGATAGCGCGCTAATGTGACGTCACTGATGACGTCACGTCGCTTGAACGAGTGAATACGAGCAAGGTTTGATCCGACTCTGAGTGCGCACACACCGCACACAGTGCTCATATGCGGGTGATAAACCGTAGTGGTGAAATGTGACGTCAACTTGCGGTTCAAAAACTTCGTCCGTGGTTCAAACGCTCCGTTTTGTGTCGGTTTTTCCGACGCGAGTTTAAGGACGCAAGGGGGTGAGGCGAGGGAATCGACCACACTCTCGTGCTCGTTCACTTTGTTGTTAAAAGGATCCACGTGTTTTTTATCACTACGGAATGGAGTAATGATTTGTGTACCACTTTTGTGGAATTTTATCAAATAGAACCAATTATTTTAAATAAAAAAAAACTATATCACAAGGATAAAAATAAAATGAACGACGCATGGGATCGGATTAGCAAAGAATTAAATATACCTACCTATACAGCAGCAATAAACAAAAAAAACATAAATGGCGACTTACACTACGGATTTAAACATGCATATGAGCGTTGTGTGCGGTTTTAGCGCGCTAATAGTCGGTTCAAAACTTGCTCGTATTCACTCGTTTAAGCGACGTGACGTCATCAGTGACGTCACTTTAGCACGCTATCATTGCATACGAAAATGAGGTAGTGCAGCGTGTGAGAAACGTCAAATTCATAAGACATTTGTCATCAATCTCGTTTTCGAGAGATTTTTTTCAACTTTTTTTGGGGTTTTTAGGTTTAATTATATTATCGAATAATCATTATCTCTCAATAATTTCTTAAAACGCAAAAAAAAACCAAAATTTAAATTTTTCTCAGTGATATTGACATAAGCGGCTCTAGTCTGGTTTAAAACTGTATTCGATCGTATTCGACGAATGCACGCATATAGAAATAAACCGACTATATTCAGTGAATGTAATGTGTGCGTTGTATTCAAGAAACAAACCGTAGTGTTAGAGTAAGCAGTACTTCAATTAACGTCTATCTTTTAATCTTTTTTTTTTATTTTTTTCTTTTTCGTTTTTTTTTTCTCCTTTTATATTCTTATTGTCAAAATTAATCAGTTATAATCATATTACTCTAATGTTATCCTATTTATGAAAATTATTTTTAATAATTACTATCTTTTTCTGTTGTGATGTACATATTGTGATGTTTTGTACTCTAAAGGATTATTCAAGGCGTGATGTTATGTATGTTATGTAAGGATTATTCAATGGATTCTATATCCGGTTTTTTTTTTGCGAAACTCCATCGTGTATTCACTTCACTACGTGACGTGAACTCACAAAAGCCACTCCAAAGAGATTTTAACCTCGCTGCGCTCGTAGCGAGGTTCCAATCTCTTTGAGCCACTCATCAAAGATTGAATTGAATTAGGCGAAGAGGGCAACTGAATAAATCGAGAGTGTGGATGGCTAGCATTCCTGCAGCCTCCACTCGCCAAGACTCGTGCGAGAGCCTCGTACTACGTGGTTCCTTGCTCAGTGCCCTTGAGGTATATTATATACTAGCTGTTGCCCGCGACTTCGTCCGCGTGGATTTCCGTGACTTCATAATCCTTTCATAGTGCTAAAGTAGGTGAGGAAAGTTTGTACAAAATTTCATGTTTATATTTAAATGGAGTAGGTATCTTACCCAAGTACCTCTCTATATACAACATTTTTCGTTTTGCCTTCAGGAGCTAAAATTATCAGGCTGCTGGCAGAGCTTACCCTGGAGCATGCTACATAAAACTGTCCATGCGAAAAACAATCCTCTCTTAGGTCGATGCCTGCCATTTTCAGTGACTGTCCTTGCGACTTGTTAATAGTCATGGCGAAGCACACTTTCAGAGGGAATTGTATTCTCTTAAATTCGAATGGATATTCGGTACGCAATAGTGGAATCCTTGGAATAAAAGCTGTTTCTCCCCTAGCACGTCCGGTTATCACAAAGATTTTGGAAACTACAGCGCAGCGTTTTTCTTACGTCAATGGGTTATCACCCCAGATTAGTAAGTTAATGTTATCACATTTGCTTCTATGAAGTTTTTATGTAACGCTTTTATTTGCAACCTGGTTCCGTTACATAATTTTGGGGGCTTAAGATTCCTCAAAAGCATAACCGGTGCTCCAATTTTTAAAATAATTTTATGTGGAGGAAGGCCAGAAGGGTTCAGGGTATTCAAAAATTCTATAGGGTAATTTACAGCTTCATCTGTTTGGAGCACTGAATCAAAGGACTTATATTCGAACTCTTGACCTTCAAAAGCTTTTAATAGGATTTCGTTAATATTAGATGCTCTATCATTTTTTGGCGTTAATATTGCGCGCTCACATAACCATTCTATGGACTTCTCCTTGATATTTTTTATATCCGGATATATTTGAGCAGTAAGCTCTGAAAGTGAGGAGACTACAGAACCTAGATCAGAAGTAATAGCAACCTTTCCTTCCATTGTTGGGAAATTTCCATCACCTACCTTTAATAAAATATCAGCAAAAAGCCCAGCAGATGTATCGCCTCTTAAATGGACTCTCATATTTTTATGAAGGGCAAGTTTCCGGATATGTGGCCATAAATACGAAGCCTTTAAACATGATTTAACTTCGTTGGCTCTTGTACCTCTAGGTATGACGGGCAACGTTTGGCGAAAATCTCCAGCTAATAGTACAGTAATCCCTCCCATCAGGCTATTGTTTTCTCTTATATCTTTTAATGTTCTATTCAGAGCCTCGAATCCACCTTTATGCGCCATTGTGCATTCATCCCAAACTATAAGCATACATTCTTTTAAAACTGGCGCCATATTACTCTGCTTTGAGATATTACACACAGGTGACTCTTCTCGTATCAGGTTCAAGGGCAATTTGAAGGCCGAGTGAGCTGTCTTTCCCCCTTCCAATAACGTGGCAGCGATGCCTGAGGAGGCAACAGCCAACGCTATTCCGCAATCTTTTCGTACTTTGGCTAGTAAAAGATTGATAAGGAAAGTCTTACCGGTACCACCGGGAGCATCTAAGAAAAATGTTTCACCGGAACTATTATCGACGCTCTCTAAAATTTGGTGATACACTTCGGACTGTTCATCATTTAACGCATTTTCGTTACAAATTACCACTTCTGCCAAAATATTTTGATCGTAACTGATCTCTCTTAAATATTATTTTGTAAGACAGGTTCATTTCTTGTAGGCTGAGGTAATCCATAATGATGTAGGTTTTGACTTCCTAAAGATAAAACTATGTCTTCTAGAGCAACTAAGCATTTGTTGTATACTATATGTAAAATTTGGTCAATATCACCTTGTAATATTTCTGTCTCCACTTGGCGCCGTAAATCCTCTGACAGGCTATCTTTGTGTTTCTCCCAAATACTTAATGCATCTGACAAATGGCAAAATATTAGCATAACAGCAAAAAGTTCCCGTAATTTGTATGGAGAATTACATTGTGCAGCTTCTTCCATAGTAGCGTCCCAGTGTTTTTCATCTTCCAGTAGTCCTAGTGATTTACACGCTGACTGAAATGTAGGTTCTATTATACCATTGACGGTCTTCAAATCCAAGAAAGATAAAGGACCTCGAATTTCATGAAGTAACAGGCGAAGATAGTAACACTCAGTGTTATTTGGGTGAATTGTGAAGACCCTACCTAAAACCTGATCTTTCTTTACACCTGGCCAACCATCTACGTCTGCTCCACGTTTTCTTCTTTCAAACTTATTTTTTTTCCATACGTAGTAGGAAGGAACTTCAACATAAAGAAGTGTTCTAGCGTAAATATCTGTTCTGCATAAGTCAAAAAATGCTAAAAGCGTAGTTTTTGGTGGATTATTGACAATATTTATCAAGCTATTAGAATCGTTTTGGTTAAAATATACACGTTGCCCATTTTACAAATGCACAGCAAGATGAAAAACTGCAGGGTACCTCTCGTGCATTGGAAAGGCCAGAATCCTCCAAACAGCCTTGGAGCTGCTTATATATCTACCACTTTCGTAGAGTTTGACCTCATCCTTCTCGTTTTCAATGCCAAATGTTGCCTGATCGCTTCCTTTATTCACGTACTTACAAATATATTTTATAGATTTAACCGAGTAACAGTATTCTAAGTTTATTTGAGCAGAAAAAGTACGCAAAAGGACAGGATTATATGGCACTACCCATCGGTTATCAAGAGTCACTCCATTAATTTCAACTGTGTAACCACCGGCTTCTGGAGCTTTTCGTCTATACTTTGGGTAACCATCTTCTCCTGTTTGGGTTTCTTCTAGGAGTGACCACGGAAACTTTTTACTGCAGCTTCCAGCTTTCATGCAGGGTGATCTGTTATTTAAATTACCGCAAGGCCCATGGATCATATTAGCCTTAACGATTTCATAAAGAAGGGGATCTTCCTCAGGATCTGGTATTTCAGCGCAAATTATATTATCTAATTCATCTGGAGAAATGCGTTGTCTTAACCACAACAAAATATGGACATGTGGCAAACCGCGCTTTTGCCATTCGACGGAATACATAAAACAACGCATTTCCCCAAACAAATTCCCCTTCGTCAGCAATGCCATAAGAACTTTAACTTTAAGATGAAAAACCCTGGCTATAAATAATATCATGGCGATCATGGGGTTTTTGGCCAGGTAGTAATTCATTTTCTATATCTTTCCATCGTGGATTACACGTAAATGTAATAAAGAGGTCAGGACGACCGTAATGTCGAACATACATCATTGCGTCCTGAGTTTTTTCGTGCATATATCTAAGAGAACCTGTAAATGACGACGGAAGCACTACTACCTGGCCAAGTTGACCAACATCGGAATCTTGTCTTCCTACGGCATCTCTAAGATGTACGTAACTATCAGCTCTGAGTTGTGATTGGTTGTTTCTGATGTAATTTAAACGCTCTGTCTCAATTTTTGCATACATATCGATTAAGTACTGACTAAAAAGTGATCGATAATACAGCACATGGTTCTTTTCCGATTGTCTGACCATAATGCGGTAAGAATAAAAGTCCGCAGCAGAAACAGTTTTTTTGGTACATAATTTGGTTTTTGGGTCAATTTGGGGTATGTCGATCGAGTAACCATTCTCATCACGACAAAATATAAGTAGATACTGCAAAGCATCGTATGACCGGTGCAATTCACTGATATGTTGTAATTTGTTATTATGACTCTGTAATACGATATCTCTTTTCTCAAACTGCTGCCCAACAACAACCAAAGCTACTTCGCTCGCTGTTGATGCATTGAAACGACTTCTATGAGCATCGGCTGGTTTTCTGTCGGCATGTATTACTATTTCAAAGTTCTTACAGTTTTGGGGTACTTTCTGGATAGTAGTTTTAAAATCCCGGATGTATGGATTAACGTGGTGTAACATAGACTGCAATTGTTTTACTAGGCCTTGTCTTACATCTGGATAATTGCTACATCTTATGCGCGCCTCTCGCTCATCCTCCCCAACAAAATAAATTTGTAAAAATTGTGGGTTTTGCTGAGTCGCAGGTTGTAAACTACCTATTAGGTGATACACTTGACCTTGCACTTTGAAAGTAGGCATAAACCCATGTTCTATAATTTTTTTCGCACCAAAAGAGGTCATTTGGTAGCAGCCGTTGTATTTTCTAATCCGGTCCATGAAATGTGTGTGTTCTGGATGAAGATCCATAATTCAACTGTAGAGAGGCTCAGGAAGAGGCAAAAAAGCCGGGAGTTGCACTTTGCCACTACCACAGCATAAACCAGGTGACTCTTCTTTAAACTTAAGCGTGTTACAATATACGCATTTGTAAGACATAGTACCAAGAGATACGATTTTGTCCGTCTCAAAAGCTATCTCTGCGTCATATTTCATTCCAGAAAGAGATTTATTCTTCCACGGTAGTAATCGTCTTTCTGATCTTCCATTTGGATTTCTACATTCGTGCCTAGAAACAGCTGCTTTGTGACTTTCTGGATTGTTTTGTTGATAGTTAGCTGCTGCTGCTCTGAGGTACCTAACCTGTGGATTGTTTTGCTGATATTTAGCTGCTGCTGCTCTATGTAACTGTGGATTGTTTTGCTGATATTTAGCTGCTGCTGCTCTGTGTAACTGTGGATTGTTTTGCTGATATTTATCTGCTGCTGCTCTGTGGACATCAAGATTATTTTGTTGGTAGGTAACTGCAGATCGCAAACGCTGTTTTTTTCTGGTTGCATCTGTGAACCGGGCACGACGTTTTTTAGTAACGTTCTTAGATCTGATTGTATCGGATTTGTCAATTTGGGTCTATTTTCGCCTTGATCCTGTCCTCCATCGAAATTATCATCATGAAAATCATCGTCATCACATGGGGATAGTACACGAAAGTCTTGTGAGAAGCGTAGTCTACCAATCGGGTCTCCTTCATTACCGACAGAAGCATAAAGATTACCATTACGGTATACTTCGAAAACATGCCTAAATACTTGGGCGGCAGCGTGTAGTTCGCACAAACCGCCATAGGTATGTAGTCGGGACATATCTGTACGATACAAAGCAGCGCTCATGTAGTTATCACCATTAGGCGCGTGGGTCATGACTGAAAATTCGTTCCATTTGTCTACCACGTGATCCACAATTTCTTCCCGGATATCCCTGGCCATCACTTGAGTCCCATACAATATGTATGAGAGACCTCTGAAGAGCCAGGCGCCATCTCCAACAATAGGAATTACCGTATGTGGTATCATATTACCACGTACATTTATGATTTCCCTTATCATGTTCTAGCTATTGAAAGTATAAAAAGTAACAACAAATACTTTAGAATTAAACTTTAGGTAACTTTTTAATAGTTTTTAAGCAGAACAGAAATTCTTTACAGAATTATGACCAATTCAGCCTCTAAATACTATTTAGTAATCAAATCAAAGGAATTTTTCCTTTTTCACACTCTAGTCTACAAACCAATTTTACAACGAAAACGAACGAACGAACAAACCTACAACGACGTTTGGAAACAAACTGTGCGACCCTACTAAATTTGAAAAAATCTCTATATCACGGTTTAGTATTTGTCAGTTTTGTTACAACGCCATCTATCGAAAAACTTTTAAACTAAAATTCTAAACCCATTTGAAACCCTATCGAAGTACAGTCGAAACTGGTGATGGTAGAAATACGGAAATTATTTAATGTGATGTAAAAAAAAATATATAATAATTTTAAGGGTTCCGTATCTGATGGGTCCAAACAGAGCCCTATTACTAAGCCGACGTAGTTATCTGTCTGTTTGCCGACCTTAGGGCTGTATCTTATGAATTTTATCCCCTTAGGGGATAAATTTTGAAAAATTCAAAAAAAATGTACTTTTTTATTGTTTACGAAGAGGTCAAAACCAAATTTCTACCTTTAAAAATGAAAGACTTATAGGCCACATATGAAAAAAAAATCACACCCTTTTAGCACCCCCTTGAAGGTGATTTTTAAGAAATGCTTAAATACGTTTCTTTATTTTTTACCACAACCTGAAATTGAAATTTGTATGAATCTAGCTCAAGAAACAAAGGACTTTTATACAAACTTTCATCCCTTCATTCACCCCCTTAGGGGATGAATTTTTAAAAATCCTTAAACACGTACTTTTTTATTTTTTACCAAAAGCTCAGAACCAAATTTCTATAATTCTACCTTTAAAAATGAAAGACTTATAGACCAACATACGGAAAAAAAATCATCCCCTTTTTCACCCCCGTGAAGGGTGGTTTTTAAGAAATGCTTAAATACGTATTTCTTTATTTTTTACCAAAAGTATGAAGTCATATTTGTGTGAATCTAACTCAAGAAACAAAGCATTTTCATACAAACTTTCATCCCTTATTTCACCACCTTAAGGGATGAATTTTGAAAAATCCTTAAATAAGTACTTTTTTATTTTTTACCTAGAGCTTAAAACCAAATTTCTATAGTTCTACCTTTAAAAATGTAAGACTTATAGACGAACATACGGAAAATAAATCATCCCCTTTATCACCCCCTTGAAGGGTGATTTTTAAGAAATGCTTAAACACGGGTTTCTTTATTTTTTACCAGAAGCTTAAATTCATATTTTTGTGAATCTAGCTTAAGAAACAAAACACTTTCATACAAATAATTTGTTTGTAAAAATACAATAGTTAAACAACTCGCTTAATTTTTTTACTACGAGCAGTAAACAGAAACTCACAAGATAAACAGCTACACAAAATGCCGACTAATAACAGGCTAATGCAAATAATTGAAACAGAAAGAGATGGCAATTCCCTATTCAGCGCAATTACGCAACTAATTTGACCATAAAGTTGTACGAAAGGATTTACGTCTTCGAAAACCGCAGCGACAACATCAAGCATCAAGTTAGCATTACTAGCTTGCGCGATAAATTATTTGCATAGTGATTTCTCTCGAAAGAAGAACAACAAGTTATCATAGATGACTACATGAACAATAAGTTAAAAGACGTAGTTTGGGGAGGAATGGATATAATTCTAGAGGCCGAGTGACTCTATATCGTGTTTTATTTTAACTCTTTGTACGAAGCGTGTGATATTTAAGAGTTTTGTGAAGGTTGTATTTAGTGCATTATAAGGTGTACCTAATAAGTGTTTTTGAATTACCTCAAGAGATCGTGGGCGATGCGTGAAGTGTTTTTTGTTAAAGTCAGATTGTGTACTCAACGCAAAGTTTAACGAATTTACTACAGAATTGGACATGAAAGCGTCGTAACGTTTGTCCATAAGTTATATCGAATGAATAGGTACGCCTCCTGAAAAATGCGGACATCAAGTAAAAACATATTTCTTATTGACATGAGATAACAATCAATCGGTAAGGGATAAACGGGAACGGCAGAAAAACAACGTGTTACTTATATAACGGAAAGGAAAGAAGAAACCTCAGATCAAGGTATGTCCAGTACACCCCGCCGCCGCTACAAGCAACACGAGTCAACACATCATGAAAGAAGCTTTCTTCCAAAGCACAGAGAGCCCGCTGGTCATCATCAACGCAATAATAAGATGAAAATGGCAGCTCAGGACATATTTAAGCTAGAGTAAACTGATAGTGAAACGGATGAAGATAACGAGACAACCAACCACCTCGCACTTTCTACCAGCACCTTCATCACTACACCCATCTAAGGCACTGAAAGCCCAACTGCCACTGTCGTCAACGCCCATTCCTAATATGATAAACCCGTCTTTCCCTCATCCTACTGGCTAAAGGTTGTACAGCCGGTCGGTTCTCAGCAAATACGCTGCGGTGTTTTGCTGTCCCCCCCCCCCTCGGACATGTCTTCGTAAAATCCCCAAAATCGCACACACTGGTGTTATCCGGCTTGCCGGGGACAGGTCTGCCTGGCTGGTGTTGTGCCCTATCTATCTATCTCTATCTAGCTTAAGAAACAAAGGACTTTCATACAAACTTTCACCCCTTATTTCACCCCCTTGGGAGATGAATTTTCCAAAATACTTTCTTAGTGGGTGGTTTTGACGTGCATAGAACCTGTGTACAAAATTTCAGATCTGTATCTATAGCGGTTACGGCTCAGCGTTGATAATCAGTCAGTCAGTCAGTCAGTCAGGACATGCTCTTTTATATATTTAGATTAATTATATAAAATTTTCTTATCCAGGCCCTTGTGGAGTAAACTGTTTCCCAAATTCCCAATTCCCTTGGTTTGTTTGAGCAGATGGTTTGATTTTTTTTTGGTGACAAGAAAATGGATGAATAACCCGAGGAACTTCTTCGGGTGATCTTCCGTCAGCTCGATGGAAGGTCAGTGGGGCGATGTCGCAGAGTCTGTCAACGGTGGTTGCAATTTATCGACAGCTTCTGCGATGTAGACTGGAAGGAGATATGTAGCAATGAGAACGATGACTTCGAACAGGTAAAGGAGAAATATGGAATATCGTGGCATGATACTTATAAAGCCGTAAATTCTGTGGTCAGAAATAGAGTTTTCTGAAACGACTTCAAAAGTGCTTTGTGATCACAAAGTTGAACGATTTAAAGTACTTCCAAACAACATTGTGGTGGTGTTAAAGAATAAACGACATCCATATAGCCTCGGATGCAGCGATACTGTATTATACTACAAGAATTTTGAACTGTTTTCCGAGGAAGAGTATTATTTTGCCTTTTACTCTAGACAGTATGAAGATAATGAATACTTTATTGTCCTCATGCAAGAATGTGGCAAACTTTCTCTTGTACTTAAAGAAAATAAAAAACATTCATTGTTGGATGGCTAAATATAAGAATATATTACTTAGAACCTCTGATCTTCGACAGATTCGATAATTTTACATTAATCAATAAAGAGGTATATTTCAAGAATTCAAACGATGATATTATTTATGTCTCTAAGATAAAAACTGTTTTTTTTTTCCATTCGCTCTTCCTTCAGAAGAGCAGGCTTAGTTGCTAGACCATACCGCCTAGATAAAAACTGATAATGGCGCCTCAACTAATGGCGCCTCAACTGTCATAACAGAACGAGTGGAAACGTTCCTGCTAAACCAAGAAACTTTTCAAGAGAATGTTGTAGGGTTCGCTATTCAGGACGGTAATCTTCATATTTTAAGTGATAATGACGACAAGGGTAATGTTTACGTATGTACTCGTAAAAATTCAGATTTGGAATGGGTTATGCAAGTTTACTATGATTGTCCAGATGCTTTTCTCCAACTAAAAGAATTTGGTTTCGACTGGCGGTCAAGACCCATTTACCACTGGCTATGCGGCAGTACCAACTTGTACAAGAAAACCGCAGCATACCTATACAGCAGCAATAAACAAAAATAAAACATTAATGGCGACTTACACTATGGATTAAAACATGCATATGAGCGTTGTGTGCGGTTTTAGCGCGCTAATAGTCGGTTCAAAACTTGCTCGTATTCACTCGTTTAAGCGACGTGACGTCATCAGTGACGTCACTTTAGCGCGCTATCATTGCATACGAAAATGAGGTAGTGCAGCGTGTGAGAAACGTCAAATTCATAAGACATTTGTCATCAATCTCGTTTTCGAGAGATTTTTTTCAACTTTTTTTGGGGTTTTTAGATTGAATTATATTATCCAATAATCAATGTCTCCCAATAATTTCTTAAAACGCAAAACAAAACCAAAATTTTATTTAACTCAGTGATATTGACATAAGCGCGCTCTAGTCTGGTTTAAAACTGTATTCGATCGTATTCGACGAATGCACGCATATAGAAATAAACCGACTATATTCAGTGAATGTAATGTATGCGTTGTATTCAAGAAACAAACCGTAGTGTTAGAGTGGCTAACGCAGTAACTTCAATTACGTCCATCTTTTAATCTTTTTCTTTTTTTTTCTCCTTTTATATTCTTATTGTCCAAAATTCATCAGTCATAATCATATTAAACTCTAATGTTCTCCTATTTATGAAAATTATTTTTATTAATTACTATCTTTTTCTGTTGTGATATACATATTGTGATGTTTTGTAGGTACTCTAAAGGATTCTATATCCGGTTTTTTTTATTTTTGCGAAACTCCATCGTGTATTCACTTCACTACGTGCCGTGAACTCACAAAAGCCTTGTGGAGTAAACTGTTTCCCAAATTCCCAATTCCCTTGGTTTGTTTGTGTTAAGACCAGAATATACTCCTTGTATAAACTCTTTTTGGTCTATGAGTGTAGCCTAGCAACCGTTGTTTACTGTCACTATTCTTCATGTAAAAACTGTTTTTGAATATATCGATTTGTTTATAATTTTCATAAAGCCTTTGTATTTATCCAAAATACCACAATTACCGCTTACTTTAATATGGTAGCAGAGATATAAAGTGAGAAAAATAGTTTGCTCAAAGTTTTACCTCGTCTGGGAAAGAATAAAATAATATTCTCGCAAACCTGTTACTTGGTCTGACGTCACCATGGAAAGGGCGATTGCAGAAGCCTCAAAAGTACAAGTAATGCACCTGGATGGAAAAAACTACAAGCATTGGAGGTATAGGATTGAAACAGTGTGCAGGGCGATTCCTGGAGCTGAATATATTTTAGCTGGAAAGATTCGTAAGCCTGATGAACCTGATAACATTGGCGATGCTGCTGCTGTTGCTGCCGCTAAAACAAAATTTGAAAAAGATTTGCTACAATATCGATCTATTGACAGTGCAGTCTTAACTTTGATGACGACGAACATGACGGATGAGATACTCGACCAGGTAATGCGTTACAAAAGCGCTAAAGAGGTATGGGATGAGCTAGAACGTCTCTATAGTGGAAGTAGTGAAGACAAAAGCTATGATCTATGCCTTGAATTCTTTGATTACAAAAAGGATCCTGAACATGACATAAGGAAGCACATATCTAAGTTGAAAAACATTTGGCATGACCTGAATGGACAACTCAACGCAAATTTGCCAGAAATATTACTGATTTGTAAAATACTTGGCACTTTACCAAAAGATTACTTTGCTTTCAAGTCGAGTTGGCTCCTAGTATCGAAAAAGGATCGAACAATAGAGAACCTCACCTCGCAGCTTAGTGCTTATGAAAAAGCCTTGAGTTGTAATGAAGAAACAGATAATACAGAAGAAGTATTTACTGTGAAGACACAGAGAAAGAAGAAAGTTTTCAAATGTAACTATTGTGGAGAATTTGGACATACAGTTCATAAATGCCAAAAATGGAAGAACGATGGACGTCCACCAAAGCCGTCAAATATTGATAAGAAGCAGAACCAAAATGTAAACCTGACAGTGTTAGCCATAGATGAAGGATTGCCAATGGACAAAAGTAACTGGTACGTAGATAATGGTGCGACAAGCCATGTTACTAACACAAGCGATTTTTTCGAGAGCTTTGAACACTTCAAAAGTTCACATACAGTTACTGCTGCTAATGGACAATCAATCGAAGCCATTGGGATAGGCAATATTCGAGTTGAAACAGATGTCAATGGCAATATTAAACATATTCTGCTGAAAGACGTTTGGTATGTTCCAAATATCAAAAGAAACTTATTCTCAGTTCTCTCTGTACACGATAACTCGTCCTTAAGTACGTTTGAGTCTACGCCGAAGCAATGTTTACTGAAAGTAAATGGAGAAGTAAAAGTAATTGGGACTAGAGATATTAAAGGTGGACTATATAAACTTGAAATGTGTAGCACCAGAAAATTTGGAAGTCAACCTATTGCTATCTAATCCACTACAATTGTATCATGAACGGCTAGCACATCAAAACAAAAGACATGTTCGACAGGTAATTGAACAAGAACTTGGATTGAAAATAGACAACACACAATCTGACATTTGTGAAGGCTGTGTATAAGGAAAGGCTCACAAGCAACCATTTGGAACAAGATTTAGAGCTACTAAGCCTGGAGAACTAATTCATACCGATATTTGCGGACCTTTTCCATATTCAATCGGAAATAAGTTACGATTTTATATTCTATTTAAAGACGACTTTACACGATTTCGACACATATATTTTCTACGTCAAAAGTCTGAAGCAGCTTCAAAGCTTAAGAGATTTCTTCAACAAGCTAAGGTTGTGGCACATGTTGTCAAAGAAATATTAAGTGACAATGGTGGAGAGTTTGTCAGCGAAGAATTTAAAAATATCTTAACTGAATACGGAATTAAGCAACGATTCACAATGCCCCATACTCCGGAACAAGCAGGCTGTGTAGAGCGTGAAAACGGAACTGTTGTTGAAGCAGCTCGTGCAATCATGCATGCACATGAGAAGATTCCTGATGGCCTATGGGCAGAGATTAAAGATGCGACTGTCTATGTTTTAAATCGTACAGGGCCAACTAGCGTGCCAGGCAAATCACCTCATAAGCTATGGTACCGAAAGAAGCCAGCGATAAAACACCTCAGAATCCTTGGATGCAATTGCTATGCACATGTTCCTAAAGCTAATCGCAAGAAGCTACAGAAAAAAGCTCAAAAAGGAATACTCATTGGTTATGAAGGAGACGAAGGTTATAGAATCTGGGACAAAGAAGCATCTAAACTGATAAGATCCAGAGATGTTACATTTCAAGAAATACCTCTACTGGGAAAATCAGACGAGAATATACCTGAACCAGAAAGGTCAACTCCTGCTTCTGCTCCTCAGAAAACTTTTTACTATGCTTTTCCAAATCTCCAAAGAAGAGTTGATGATTATATGGAGATCGAAGAACAAAATGTAAACTCATCCGACAGGGACAACGTAATCGAAACTGAAGAACGACTAGAAACTGAGATTGTAGAACCATCTTCGTCAGGCATAAATCATGACATTGATGATCAAAATGAATCTATGTTTGAATCTATCCGTTCTAAAGAAGATGAAATCCCTGAAACCAATGATTCTGATTTCGACATAGACATTGAAAGAGAAGAAAGTCGGATGACTTTGAAAGATCGAGCGAACCTCAAGCCACCGATTAGGTTCCGAGATTGCATAATGGCTATAGATGCTGAAGATATGCTTGAACCAAAAACTTTTAAGGAAGCTATGTCGTGTAAAGACAGAGATAAATGGCAAAAAGCCATAGAAAGTGAAATAAACTCACTAAGAGATAATGAAACATGGGAGCTTGTTGAACTGCCAAAGGGTCGAAAAGCTATTCCTTGTAAGTGGATATTTAAAATAAAGACTAACCCAGATGGATCTATTGAAAAATACAAGGCCCGGCTAGTAATTAAAGGATATTCACAAAAGAAGGATATAGACTTTCATGAAACTTTTAGCCCTGTTGCTAGAAGCAGCACGATAAGAGCAGTACTAAGCGTTGCTGCAAAAGAAAAGTTGAAACTAGCACAGTTCGATGTGTCCACAGCTTTTCTTTATGGAACTTTAACTGAAGAAATTTTTATGAAGCCACCTGAAGGCTATACCGAAGAGAAGAAAGTCTTCAAGTTAAAGAAAAGCTTATATGGATTGAAGCAAGCCCCTCTATGCTGGAACAGATGCATCACGGACTACATCGTCACGATCGGGTTTAAACAAAGTCAAAATGATCCTTGTCTGTTCGTAAGGACAAAAGGGAAGGAGAAAATTGTTCTTGCCTTATACGTTGACGACGGTTTAATTGCGTCCAGTAGCGAGAAAGAGGCTAATTGCTTTCTAGAACAAATGAGAGCGTGCTTCAAGATAACAGTAAAGCCTGCGAGCTATTTTCTTGGAATGGAGATAAAAAGAGACTCTGATGGCTCCATTTTGCTGCATCAAAGAGCGTACACTCAACGTGTGTTAGAAAGGTTTGGCATGGAAAAATGCAAGCCAGTGCCAACGCCAATTCTGAAGCCAAATGCTGCACAACCAGATGGAGAAATTATAACGTCTTTCCCATACAGACAAGCAGTTGGTAGCCTAGCTTATTTGATGACTGGCACAAGGCCAGATATAGCCTATGCAGTCAGCGTAGCATCTCGCAATTTGGAAAAACCTACAAATGAGGACATTCTTAATGTCAAGAGGATAATGCGATACCTGAAAGGGACAATAGATGAAGGCATTGTCTACAGACCAGATAAAGTTCTCAACTTAGAATGCTACAGTGATGCAGATCATGGAGGTTGTATGGAAACTGGAAGATCAACCTCAGGTATTTTATGCATGTATGCTGGAGGTCCCATTTCCTGGAGTAGCAAACGACAAAGCACCGTTGCCATTTCCTCCACCGAAGCTGAAATAGTAGCAAGTGAAACTGCTCGAGAAATCATTTGGCTTCGAAAAATAATAAAAAACATCACTGATAAATAATGCTCAGCAACCTTATGTGTGGATAATGAGTCTGCAATCAAGTTGGCTAAAAATCCGCCAGAACTTCACCAAAGAACTAAGCACATCAGGATCCGGTCATTCTTCATACGAGAATGCATTCAAGATGGAAGCATTAGCATCTGACATGTGCCTGCAGCCAGGCAGATTGCTGATATGCTCACCAAACCACTTTATGGGCCCAGAATTGAAATGCTTAAGAAGATGGCAGGCATTAAAAACAGGGGTGGATGTTAAGACCAGAATATACTCCTTGTATATACTCTTTTTGGTCTATGAGTGTAGCCTAGCAACCGTTGTTTACTGTCACTATTCTTCATGTAAAAACTGTTTTTGAATATATCGATTTGTTTATAATTTTCATAAAGCCTTTGTATTTATCCAAAATACCTCAATTACCGCTTACTTTAATAGTTTGAGCAGATGGTTTGATTTTTTTTGGTGAGAAGAAAATGGATGAATTACCCGAGGAACTTCTTCGGGTGATCTTCCGTCAGCTCGATGGAAGGTCAGTGGGGCGATGTCACAGAGTCTGTCAACGGTGGTTGCAATTTATCGACAGCTTCTGCGATGTAGACTGGAAGGAGATATGTAGCAATGAGAATTATGACTTCGAACAGGTAAAGGAGAAATATGGAATATCGTGGCATGATACTTATAAAGCCGTAAATTCCTGGTCGGAAATAGAGTTTTCTGAGACGACTTCAAAAGTGCTTTGTGATCACAAAGTTGAACGATTTAAAGTACTTCCAAACAACATTGTGGTGGTGCTAAAGAGTAAACGACATCCATATAGCCTCGGATGCAGCGATACTGTATTATACTACAAGAATTTTGAACTGTTTTAAGAGTATGATTTTGCCTTTTACTCTAGACAGTATGAAGAAAATGAATACTTTATTGTCCTCATGCAAGAATGTGGCAAACTTTCTCTTGTACTTAAAGAAAATAAAAAACATTCATTGTTGGATGGCTAGATATAAGAATATATTACTTAGAACCTCTGATCTTCGACAGATTCGATAATTTTACATTAATCAAGAAAGAGGTGTATTTCAAGAATTCAAACGATGATATTATTTATGTCTCTAAGATAAAAACTGATAATGGCGCCTCAACTGTCATAACAGAACGAGTGGAAACGTTCCTGCTAAACCAAGAAACTTTTCAAGAGAATGTTGTAGGGTTCGCTATTCAGGACGGTAATCTTCATATTTTAAGTGATAATGACGACAAGGGTAATGTTTACGTATGTAAAAATTCATATTTGGAATGGGTTATGCAAGTTTACTATGATTGTCCAGATGCTTTTCTCCAACTAAAAGAATTTGATTTCGACTGGCGGTCAAGACCCGTTTACCACTGGCTATGCGGCGGTACCAACTTGTACAAGAAAACCGCAGCATACCTATACAGCAGCAATAAACAAAAATAAAACATTAATGGCGACATTGGCGACTTACACTACGGATTAAAACATGCATATGAGCGTTGTGTGCGGTTTTAGCGCGCTAATAGTCGGTTCAAAACTTGCTCGTATTCACTCGTTTAAGCGACGTGACGTCATCAGTGACGTCACTTTAGCGCGCTATCATTGCATACGAAAATGAGGTAGTGCAGCGTTTGAGAAACGTCAAATTCATAAGACATTTGTCATCAATCTCGTTTTCGAGAGATTTCAACTTTTTTTGGGGTTTTTAGATTTAATTATATTATCGAATAATCATTGTCTCTCAATAATTTCTTAAAACGCAAAACAAAACCAAAATTTTATTTTTCTCAGTGATATTGACATAAGCGCGCTCTAGTCTGGTTTAAAACTGTATTCGATCGTATTCGACGAATGCACGCATATAGAAATAAACCGACTATATTCAGTGTATGTAATGTGTGCGTTGTATTCAAGAAACAAACCGTAGTGTTAGAGTGGCTAACGCAGTAACTTCAATTACGTCCATCTTTTAATCTTTTTTTTTATCTTTTAATCTTTTTCTTTTTTTTCTCCTTTTATATTCTTATTGTCCAAAATTCATCAGTTATAATAATATTAAACTCTAATGTTCTCCTATTCATGAAAATTATTTTTAATAATTACTATCTTTTTCTGTTGTGATATACATATCTGGTTTTTTTTTTTTTGCGAAACTCCATCGTGTATTCACTTCACTACGTGCCGTGAACTCACAAAAGCCACTCCAAAGAGATTTTAACCTCGCTGCGCTCGTAGCGAGGTTCCAATCTCTTTGAGCCACTCATCAAAGATTAAATTGAATTAGGCAAAGAGGGCAACTGAATAAATCGAGAGTGTGGATGGCTAGCATTCCTGCAGCCTCCACTCGCCAAGACTCGTGTGAGAGCCTCGTACTACGTGGTTCCTTGCTCAGTGCCCTTGAGGTATATTATATATTAATTATACAAAATTTTCTTATCCAGGCCCTTGTGGAGTAAACTGTTTCCCAAATTCCCAATTCCCTTGGTTTGTTTGAGCAGATGGTTTGATTTTTTTTGGTGAGAAGGAAATGGATTAATTACCCGAGGAACTTCTTCGGGTGATCTTCCGTCAGCTCGATGGAAGGTCAGTGGGGCGATGTCGCAGAGTCTGTCAACGGTGGTTGCAATTTATCGACAGCTTCTGCGATGTAGACTGGAAGGAGATATGTAGCAATGAGAACGATGACTTCGAACAGGTAAAGGAGAAATATGGAATATCGTGGCATGATACTTATAAAGCCGTAAATTCCTGGTCGGAAATAGAGTTTTCTGAGACGACTTCAAAAGTGCTTTGTGATCACAAAGTTGAACGATTTAAAGTACTTCCAAACAACATTGTGGTGGTGCTAAAGAATAAACGACATCCATATAGCCTCGGATGCAGCGATACTGTATTATACTACAAGAATTTTGAACTGTTTTCCGAGGAAGAGTATGATTTTGCCTTTTACTCTAGACAGTATGAAGAAAATGAATACTTTATTGTCCTCATGCAAGAATGTGGCAAACTTTCTCTTGTTCTTAAAGAAAATAAAAAAAACATTCATTGTTGGATGGCTAGATATAAGAATATATTACTTAGAACCTCTGATCTTCGACAGATTCGATAATTTTACATTAATCAAGAAAGAGGTATATTTCAAGAATTCAAACGATGATATTATTTATGTCTCTAAGATAAAAACTGATAATGGCGCCTCAACTGTCATAACAGAACGAGTGGAAACGTTCCTGCTAAACCATGAAGGAAAAAAAATTACGCGCCCAGATGGAGTAGTAATCAAAACGTACTATGGGTGCCGGCTATGATACAATTTTGTAACTCACACACACATTCACACTTTTCTTCCAAATAGTCGTTTACGGCATGTGACATGGACAACATCTCTGTCATAAAATATCAGAAATAAAATAAATAACACAAAACATTAATAATTGTGCGGTGAAATTGTGCCGAAACCATGCTGCAAGCAAAACTACAAAGCTTGCTGGTTTTACATTTTTCTGGTGAGTAGTAAACCGCTTGGTTTTTACAATTTTCGTGGTCAAATTTTTTGTAGAAAATTGTGTTGTTGATTTTTAGTGATGTGAAGTAGTCGATAAAAAATAATATAGAATCGAGTCGTCGTTATAATTTTATTTCATTTATTTATCGCAGTTTTCTAAAAGATCCGGCGCAAAAACGTCAATGGGTGCCAACATGCGGGAGAGACCAAAATTGGATTGCAACCAAATATAACAGAATCTGCTCAGCTCATTTTAATAACAGTAATTACGAATAAACTGAAGCCCGCAGAAAAAGACTTCATAAAGATGCCATTCCAAACGAGAACCTATGTCACAAGGTAAATGAAAAACTAGTTTTTTCCATCCTCAGAAATCCATAATCTCTACCAGCTATCCCATCTGAAAAACAGCTGTATGTACGTTTATAACTCTGTGCAGTGTCTTATTAATATTATTAACTAGCCCCATACAAACTTTGGACCCCCGTTTCACCCCTTCAGGAGGTGAATTTTGAAAAATTATTTCTTAGTCAGCCCTAGATCTCACAAGGAAGCTAAGTGCCAAATTTAGAGTTTCTAGACCCAGTGGTTTGGGCTGCGCGTTGATTCTTAGTCAGTCAGCCATTCATTTATTCATTCAGTCAATCAGTTTCTTCTTTTATATATCTAGATTTGACTATTCGTAACGATGGCAAATAGTTGCTGATCTAGTTTTTCAGTTATTCTAAGAACTGTAAGATTTTTTTGCTTCGTTTAACAGTTAGGCAGACAGACCATACTGAACGAAGTATTGGTGTTATATTAGCTTCAGCATTATCTCTTTATCCAAATAATATATTTTCATTCTTACAGGTTGAAGAACAAGTGCTTCCCCCTCAGAACTCAACGATACATGCTTCCGAAGGTAGCTCTACATTGTCAGAAACAAGATTAAAATATAAAATTGAAGAGCAAAGGAAGAAAATCAAACAATCAACTATGACATGTGTTACTAATTCTATTACATTTTTAATTAGACTACAAAACATTGTTTTACTTTTTATTGTTAATAATTTACATTGTGATAAATATTATGTCAATATCAATGGTGATTTACGAGAAAAATAGGTGGTCAAAAGTTATTTTACACGTAATGTAAATACGTTATACAATAATTTAAATAGTTAAAAATATAAATTAAAAATATTGTTTAAAAATTTGTAATGTATTTTTATTTGTTTATGTTTAATTTGACGTGGTCCTTGCAATTTTATATTTAATTCCGATAAGTGATAAATTTCATCCACACCACCTGGACGTCTGATCTCGCTTGAACGTACGTGGATAACGCTTTTACCGCTCACGTGCAAGGTGTGGAATGATCTCCCCTCGAGGTGTTTCCTTTGCACAACAATTTAGGGTCCTTCAAAAGGCAAGTCTACAGACATCTCAAAGGCCTGCACCGTATCTGCTCCCCTAAGTTGCAAGATGTCCTAGACGACAGTGACCACCTACTATCAGGTGGGCCGTCTATCCCTGTGCGTCTCTCGGTAGTTCGCTTACTCTAGGAAATAAAAGATATATTTGTATGGAGAAGCAAAAAGACAAAATACCAAATGCCCAAAGAAGTAAGCAGTTCCCAATATTATTGCAAGTTGCAAATTGATCACCATTGTATATGAGAGGTTCGATAAATAAGTCCAGGAGCCATGTGATAAAATGTAAGTAAATAATCGATAAATATACATCACATCACTATTTTCAAATTCAGCAACCATGAAGTTTCTTGTTTTTTACATGCCAAATAAAGACAAATAAATGTCGTACTTTATTGATATTTTGTTTTTAATTGGGCATATCATAACATAAATGTCTCTATCTTTTTCTAACGTAACGTATTCAAAGATGTGTGATAGAGTTAAAAGACAAACCCCGTCTCCCGCTTCCACCTACCCTCCCACCCCTCTGAGCGGCCGCATAGGTTTCGATACAAAATGCGCATGATTACTACTCCATCTGGGCGCGTAATTTTTTTTTCCTTCATGTGCTAAACCAAGAAACTTTTCAAGAGAATGTTGTAGCGTTCGCTATTCAGGACGGTAATCTTCATATTTCAGTTGATAATGACGACAAGGGTAATGTATACGTATGTAAAAATTCAGATTTGGAATGGGTTATGCAAGTTTACTATGATTCTACAAAGTAGAAAATCGCAAAAATACTACTTACTATGATTGTCCAGATGCTTTTCTCCAACTAAAAGAATTTGGTTTCGACTGGCGGTCAAGACCCATTTACCACTGGCTATGCGGCAGTACCAACTTGTACAAGAAAACCGCTTTCTATACACATGGGAAGGTGTACATGTACATAGCACCACGTTATTATGGCAGAGTGGTGTATATTCACTGTCACCATGACATAGTATTTGGCAGGGATGATGTACTAAAAATTATAAAAGGAAAAACGCAGAAAAAAATATGCATAAAAGATTTGCTTCCGTTCAAGCAAGCATTTGTTAATCAATAAGATACGAGTATTGTGGAGGACGGTACAAACCCTTAAATCCTTACGTTGGTGGCAAGCAAGCTTTTTCTTGCAGAGATTACGTTCGATACTAAGGAAGAAAAAAAAACGAAAGTTACAAGCACTTATATACTTAAATACAAACGAAAACGAGTCCGTAGCGATGCTAATGAACTTGTTGAACTTCATGCAAATGAGGCTAATTCTCTTAACCACTGCAATAAGTTCTTTTCTAATATCGGGAAAACACTTGCTGACGAGACTTTAGCAGCTCTTAATACAACCGATTCCTTTCTGGCCGCGAACTACAAAATTAATAACACTACGCCTAATTCACTGTTTTTATATCCTACTGACGAAGCCGAAGTTCACGGCTTAATAATGGGTCTAAAAAATGATAGTGCTCCAGGTGCAGACGCATACACTTCTACTCTTATCAAAAAAGTAGCGCACTTAATTTTGCCTGCCCTCGTTCATATTTACAATCTCAGTTTTGAGACTGGAGTGTTTCCGGACTCGTGGAAGCTCGCTCTCATAACACCGATTTATAAGGCTGGTGACAAGAAAAGCCCAAGCAATTACAGACCAATATCTCTGCTGAGCATTAAATCTAAATTGCTAGAAAAATTGGTCAATAAACGACTAGTTAATTTTCTGGAGAAAACTAATTTGTTGTCCGACAGACAATTTGGCTTTCGGCGAGGAAAATCCACAGAGGAAGCAATTGTTCTCTTAACTGAAAAGATTACTTCAACACTGGATCAAAAGAAATATTGCCTTGGGGTCTTTCTGGACCTAGCCAAGGCCTTTGATACGGTCTCAGTCCCAATTTTACTAAAGAAACTAAGTCTTTTTGGTATCAGAGGTGTCGCGCTAGAATGGTTCAAGAGTTACCTAACCGGTCGGCGCCAGTTTGTTAGGGTCGGATCCAGGACCAGCGATCAGTTGCCTGTAGTATACGGTGTTCCTCAGGGGAGTATACTTGGCCCTACCCTGTTCATAATTTATATGAACGATATTTTTGAACAATATGTCCCTGGACTCGAGCTCATTTGTTACGCTGATGACACTGTGGCTTTGTTTAGTGGTACTACTTGGGAGGAGGTTTTCGATTTGGCAGAAACTGGTATGGCCAAGCTGGCCCACTGGTTGCAAAAAAATCTGCTCACTCTTAACATAAGTAAAACAAAATATCTTTCCTTTCATCAAACAAAAGCGTCCAGCCCTTCCTCAAATTCTCCTATAATAATACACACCTGCTTAAAACATAACCCTGCTCTTTCAACTCCGCTCACCGCTGCGAGATCATGTAACTGTAGCCACATTGATAAGGTAGAAAGCATCAAGTATCTTGGAGTTACGGTGGATGTCAACTTATCGTATAAAGCTCACATTGTCAACCTCGCCGGTCGTATCAGGAAAAGCCTATACATTATGAAGTCCCTCCGTAACTCGGCAAGTTTAGACATTTTGCTTCTAGTTTATTCTGCAATATGTGAATCTCTGCTGCGCTACTGCATTTTGGCTTGGGGCGGTGCCGCAAAATCGCATATGCTGGTTTTAGAACGGAGTCAAAGGGCTGTCCTCAAAGTGATGCTTCGTAAGAGACGGACCTTCTCCACAGATGCGATTTACAAACAGGTGGATAAATTGCGAGTGCGTCACCTATTTATGTTACAAGCCGCTGCTTCATTTCATAGACAAGCTTTAAGCTCCAGCATGTATAGTGAGCTCATCAAACGCCGCATCTACAATTGGCCCAACCCCGGTACACGTTCCCGACATGCCCAAAGGCTGCCACCCTTTGTACATTGCTACATTTATAACTTAGTTTGCCGGAAAATTTGTCAAGTTTGCTTGCTTACGGTTAAGTCTTTTAAGTTAAAAGTAAAATCCTGGCTTGCTACGTTGAACTATGATCAAACTGAAGAGCTATTTAAAATTTTAAGTTGAGCGAAACACTACCTTGCAGTCAATTCACATATTATTTACTTACACTCACTCTCACACTCATACATTCACACACATACCCACACACTCACTCACTCCGCCAAACACATGCCTTCTATTTTACACTTTTTGTTTGTAGTATTAGTGCACTGTCCTATTTCCATTTATTTCTGTTATTAGCAACCTCATTCTTAAATAGATTAATTGTTATTGTAAATTTATCACCCGTCGTCCTCTGTACAACTTTGTTTTGTAATGCGGCCCCTGCGATACAAGCCTAGAGCTTAGTGCAGGAGTCACAGATCTGCGAATTTAGATTGTAATGGACTTTTTAAATAAATAAATATTGTTATATTGTTATATATATATATATATATATAAAACGGAAATTGTCACAAATAAATTTAAACAAAACAGTTAAAAAAGGGCCAAAAGGCAAAAAGTCTATTCAATGTAATGTTGCAAAAAGAACTTGTTTCATAAGAAATACAAAGTTAACTAAGCATCGCTATCGCACTTCTGACACCATCTTTTGTGGCGTTTTGGAGGTGATGATTAGGGATAATGTAAAGACATGATTTTGCTCAGAACACAGACAGCTTAAGAGACAGCTTACCATAAAGTATACAACAGTGCGAGGCACCTCGCGAGAGTCTGGAGCCGGCAAAAAAGGTAATATTTTACCAACGCTGCAATCGGCGCATTCGGGTCGGATCGAACGAACCGATATGACTGCGCCTATAGCCGCGTTCCGTTTCACCGATAATATCGATTTTATCGCTGACAGCGCGCTCAAATGCGTCCCGAATCACCGTTAGCGCGTCTACGACTGACCATCGCTCTTCCATCGCTACCTCATCGATGACGTCATCAACACCGCCATCTTGCGCTCACATCGCCAACACTTCCGAGCATGGTCACTGTGACTACTCGACGTTTGTTGATAAATAAAACAAAAAAATTTAAACTGAAGTGAATAGAAGAAAACATTCTGGGAAACTTGGAAAAAAAGGCTCAGAAAGGAAAGAAAAAAGGGTATCAATTACGAGTGGAAGAAAGGAATGAAGATCGCGATAATAACCGTTCCGAATGAAAATAGTCCTGTAAGCGGCGTTGTTATCGCGATAAATGTTTCAGAACGGGTGTGAGCGATTTTAGCGCTGACAGCGCTGTCATCGTGATTCAGAACGCAGCCTTTGTCAATGTCACTGTTCGAATCGAAGTAGTTTTTAGCCGCAGTTTCCAAGTTTTTAGTTGTTGTGTTTGCTAGTTGTTTTTTTTTTTTTGCTTTCAAACTCCAAACAAACCGAAAACATCCCACGAAACTCAACTCAACTTGACGTAACGCGCACGCTGCACTACCTCATTTTCCTATGCAATGACAGCGCGCTAATGTGACGTCACTGATGACGTCACGTCGCTTGAACGAGTGAATACGAGCCAGGTTTGATCCGACTCTGAGCGCGCACACACCGCACACAGTGCTCATATGTAAAAAACAAAAAAAAAAGCGTAGTGGTGAAATGTGACGTCAACTTGCGGTCCAAAAACTTCGTCCGTGGTTCAAACGCTCCGTTTTGTGTCGGTTTTTCGGACGCGAGTTTAAGGACGCGAGGGGGTGAGGCGAGGGAATCGACCACACTCTCGTGCTCGCTCACTTTGTTGTTAAAATGATCCACGTGTTTTTTATCACTACGGGATGGAGTAATGATTTGTGTACCACTTTTGTGGAATTTTATCAAATAGAACCAATTATTTTAAATAAAAAAAAACTATATCACAAAGATAAGAATGAACGACGCATGGGATCGGATTAGCAAAGAATTAAATATACCTACCTATACAGCAGCAATAAACAAAAAAAAACATTAATGGCGACTTACACTACGGATTAAAACATGCATATGAGCGATGTGTGCGGTTTTAGCGCGCTAATAGTCGGTTCAAAACTTGCTCGTATTCACTCGTTTAAGCGACGTGATGTCATCAGTGACGTCACTTTAGCGCGCTATCATTGCATACGAAAATGAGGTAGTGCAGCGTGTGAGAAACGTCAAATTCATAAGGCATTTGTCATAAATCTCGTTTTTGAGAGATTTTTTTCAACTTTTTTCGGGGTTTTTAGATTTAATTATATTATCGAATAATCATTGTCTCTCAATAATTTCTTAAAACGCAAAAAAAAAAAAAAAATTTAATTTTTCTCAGTGATATTGACATAAGCGCGCTCTAGTCTGGTTTAAACCATTTAAACCATTTATTTCCACATACTTACAAAATTGGTACAAAATAGAGGGAACTTCTAAATTCACAGCATGTGGGGGGTTCAGGCTCAGCGTACGCTTTGTGTCCATAATATATAGCCACGCAGCACTGATTTTCAGCCTGCCCGTTATAGTTTCTTATCAAAATAGAGTAAGTTGTAGACAACTGGCACAGACAAACAAATGTATAAGAATCATTAAAAAAAAATAAAATTAAAATTATTATAAAACATAAAAGACAATTATTCGGTAAAATACGGTTAACATAAGAATTTTCTTAAAATTATAAGGCAGATGTAATAATATAATAATGCCAACATTATATTCAAAAACAATGCTATTACTTAGTTTCAAAAGGTATAAATTAGGTTGAGAGTCAGGTAGGTAATTCGTTATTGCCATTTACTTCTCCTTTTGCTTTACTAGTAAATCTCGTTTGGTTACTATTTTGATAGTTATTGGGGACCTGCTTTTACGTATTGGAGGGGGTAGATTATTCCAAACTTTTGTTGCAGCATATTTGAAGCAACCCTTGAAACCAGTTGTTCTGTGTACCGGAATAGCCAAAAGATTAGCTGCGCCCTGACGTAAATTTTTATCGTGTACATTCTTAGACCACTTTAACTTATCAAAAAGATATTTCGGCTTCATATTATTTATTACTTTATGAACTAGACTAGTCAGGTGCGCGTGCCGTCGTGCTTCCATTTTAAGAATGTTTTTTTCGTTAAGATAGGGTGTGATATGTGCGCGTTTGGGTATGGTGTAGCAAAACCTTGCACATGCATTCTGTACTCGTTGAATTGCATGTTTTGTTTTTTCTAAGAGTCTAGGGCCATATACTGTGTCACAGTAGTTAAAATGAGTTAATACTAATGCTTCAACGAGTGTTTTTCTTGTATCTTCTGAAAGGTATTTTCTTATGCCATAAAGCAGCTTCAATCTATAAAATGCATTCCTTATTTTGGTATTGACATGTTCGATGAATCTTAGTTCTTTGTCTAATACTAGACCTAAGTTTTTTACAGTTTCAACTAGTTCTATATTGTTATTGCCTATCTTGACCATGGGATTCTGATTTATAATTTTACTGAATTGTGACTTATTACCAATTATTATAAATTTAGATTTTTTTGCGTTTAAAATAAGTGAGTTCTTTTCAGCCCAATCGTAAACAGAATGCAGATCTTCATTAATCTCATTTATAGCAGAGCTAGTGTGAGCAGGACTGAAAGATTTGTATATTTGCGTGTCGTCTGCGTAAAGATGTATCTGACAGTGTTTAATAGCACTGGGAAGATCAGCGGTAAATAATGCGAAGATAATAGGACTCAAGGAAGACCCCTGTGGCGTGCCTCTATTTACTGTTCTTACATCAGATTTCAGAATCTCTCCTTCTTCTGTTTCAATTTCTACGTATTGTCGTCGGTCAAATAAGAATGATTGAAACCACTTGCAGCTGGAATCGGATATGCCATAGTAGTGCATTTTTGCTAGGACTAGTTCCAAATCAATGCAGTCAAATGCTTTAGAGAAATCAAGCAGTATGAGTGCACTTCCCATACCTTGATCAGAGGCTGTAAGGAGATCATCGGTGACATGCGCTAATGCAGTTTCTGTGCTATACCCACTACGGAAACCTGATTGAATTTCTGGTAAAAAACCTTTCGATTCAAGAAATGTAGTAAGCTGTTTGCATACTACCTTTTCTAATACTTTTGAAAGTACAGGTAATATACTGATGGGTCTAAGATCATTATATTCCTCTATTTTTGCACTTTTTGGAATTGGTTTCACTTTAGTTAACTTCCATTCTTCCGGAAAAGAATTACTCATAATAGACTCATTAATTATATGTGTTATGAATGGTAAGGTAGTTGGAAGTGTCATGAGTATCATTTTGATAGAGATACTGTCATGTCCCGTGGCATTCGTTTTTATAGATCTGATTACTCTTTCAATTTCGGTTTCCGTGCAAGGCGCTATGTTAAACAGATCGTCTGTGATTCGCTTTTGTTTAAAGAAGTCTACTAAAGGTTTGTGCGAGCTCGTTCCTGTTACATTGAGAAAAAAGTTATTAATATTATTTGGTTGTTGTAGGTGAATAGGTATTTGAGTTAGGGCGGATTTTATGCTTCCTAATGGAGTTATTGGTTTAATATGTTGCCACATTTTATTGGGGTCATGTTTGTTACAATTTACGTAATAAGTGAAATATGCAGATTTTTCTTTTTCCATTGTGTTGTTAACTAAGTTTTTTAACTGTGTGTAGTATTTCTTATGTTGGTCTTTTGTAGATGAAAAAGCTCTATTGAGTGCGTTATCGCGGAGAGACATCATGAACTTTATATTATCGGTAATCCACGGTAGTGACTTTATCTTGGTTTTTACTTGTTTTAGAGGCGCATACTTATCAAACAGGCCTAACAGGTTATTATTTAATATTTCAAGTTTTTTGTTGATATTTGTTTCCTTATATATTTCATGTAAGGGTAGGTTTTTAAGGTCATTGGAAAAATCTTCTAAATTTATTTTATTTAGGAATCGTTTGTATATTGTTTTAGGTTTTAGTTTTGTTCGTTTGATACTGAGTTCCGCAACAACCATTCCATGATCGCTTAAGTTGGGGTTGTGATGTACCGATACATTTTTACATAGTTCGGGAGAGTCAGTCATTATAAGGTCTAATAGCGTTGCGGTTTTATCGGTGACTCGAGTTGCTTCTTGTGTAAGTAATTTAAGATTACGTTGAGAAAGAAAAGATAGGACTTCACGGGATTTTGATGTTCTGGGTTGCAAAAAATCGACATTAAAATCTGTCAAAATAAAAATATGATTGCAATAGCTAAAATTACTGATGGATTCGTTCAGGGCATCGATAGCTGCATTAACTGATATATTTTCAGGTCTGTAAGCAGTACCAATAGCAAAACTTCCCCGTCCAGGTATATTAAGCTCAAGCCATAGCTGTTCAAGTTGAGAGTTTGGATGCGGTTTAACTCTAGCGCTTAGACCTTTACGAACGTAGAATCCTACTCCTCCACCTCTTAAATTATTTGGCCTAGGTTTGTGTTTCAATTGGTAGCCAGGTAAGACAGGTGCATATTTCTCCTCTCCTTTTTTAAGCCAAGTCTCGTTTAGAGCTAGAATGTCTACCTGATACCTTTCCAGACTAGCTAGTAGTTCATCGCGTCCTGTGTTTAACGATCTTGCGTTAAGCAGTCCCAATTTCAAATTAACTTTTTTATTAGCAATCATTTTTATTATTGGTTAGTATTTTATTATTACTTCTGTATTGGCAATGATGAAACACCCTCAAGTTAAAGTAATTCGGCAGTAAGCTGTTTATATTGATGTTGGCATGTACTGAGTAGCATAAAAAGTTAGTTTTAACTATAACAGATAAGCATATAAGTAGCGGTACAATTAACAAAGTATTATTATGTGTTAGTTTCTGCATTAGTACTAATAGCGTCAGACCCAAAAACACCAGTAAAATCAGTCTCAGAACGGATGCGAAAGCGAGCTTTTCCGTGTTCCTGCCGGGCATAAATTTTACCGTCGCGTGTCCATACAAATCTCCATTTTAGACGGGACGCTATTTCGCGTGCTTTGTGGAATAGTTGTCGGTTGTTCTTCGTGAGACGTTCATTAATGTAGAAGTGACGCGGGGTTCCTGAAAATCCTAGCCCTTCAGTAGTAACATTCCTCCTCACGCGCGCAGCTTGTATAAGAGCATCGCGCTGTGCACGACGCGCAAAGCGCACGGCTAGGGGGCGTGGACGATGAGCTGATCCGTTTTCCGAAGGCAGGCGGATGGGGCCCGCTCGTGCGGCGCTTACTACATCTCTCTCGTCGAGCTCTACGCCTAGTTTTTTCGCTACTGTGAGGATCACATGAGTAGTATTTTCGTGTCCCAACTCAGGAATACCTGCTATCTCCACGTCGTTGGCCAACATTTCTTGGTCGCGTTCTTGGATTTCGTCTTTGAGTTGAGAAATAGTCGTTTCTAGGGACGTGACTTCACATTCGCACTGTTGACGCTCATTAAATTTTGTTTCGAGTAGGTTCATTTTACTTTCTAAACTTTCAATTCGTGTATTCTGGATTCTAATGGTGTTTGACAGATCGGACATAACACTGCGAAATTTGCTCATTTCGTTAGTGACAGCTCTGAGCTCATTCCAGAAACTCTGTATTTCTTGTTTATGGTCTTCCGATGGTGGAATATTAATTTCGTTAGTATCGCCTGGATTCTCTGAGTGTAGTGTGTTTTCTTTAATGGACTCACTCACTATAGCCTTGGCTTCGCCTTGGCGCGTATTCTTCGGACGTACTGTAATATTTTCACGTTCATCCTCAGACTGCTGTCCAGTTTCAGTGGGCTTGTCAGAATGTGTTGGTGTTACTGCTAGATTTTCCATATTGGGCTTTTTAATACATTTTGTGCATTTCCAGGAACTTTTACGCTCCATCAATTCAAATAGTTTTGTGGTAACGTTAGCACAAAATAAATCATATCCTGATTTACAAATGCAACACCACAGGAATTCTCTTCTGGGTAGTGGAACTCGGCAGCGGGCACACTTTTTGACGGCAGAATTTGAATTCGACATTTTTCAGTAGGTATTTCTCTCGGAATAAGCGCCCTAAGTAATTTAGACGAATTCTGGTGCAGAAATCAAACTTTCTTGAACAAACACTATTTTACAAAGAAATAGGTAAGTAGGTAATTCTAGGAATCAGTTTCGCGCAGGTGCAAGGTCAGTGACCGGTCGTAAAACTGTATTCGATCGTATTCGACGAATGCACGCATATAGAAATAAACCAACTATATTCAGTGAATGTAATGTTGTATTCAAGACAAACCGTAGTGTTAGAGTGGCTAACGCAGTAACTTCAATTACGTCCATCTTTTAATCTTTTTCTTTTTTTTTCTCCTTTTATATTCTTATTGTCAAAATTCATCAGTTATAATCATATTAAACTCTAATGTTCTCCTATTTATGAAAATTATTTTTAATAATAACTATCATTTCTGTTGTGATGTACATATTGTGATGTTTTGTACTCTAAAGGATTATTCAATGGATTCTATATCCGGTTTTTTTTTTGCGAAACTCCATCGTGTATTCACTTCACTACGTGACGTGAACTCACAAAAGCCACTCCAAAGAGATTTTAACCTCGCTGCGCTCGAAGCGAGGTTCCAATCTCTTTGAGCCACTCATCAAAGATTGAATTGAATTAGGCGAAGAGGGCAACTGAATAAATCGAGAGTGTGGATGGCTAGCATACCTGCAGCCTCCACTCGCCAAGACTCGTGCGAGAGCCTCGTACTACGTGGTTCCTTGATCAGTGCCCTTGAGGTATATAATATATTAATTATATAAAATTTTCTTATCCAGGCCATTGTGGAGTAAACTGTTTCCCAAATTCCCAATTCCCTTGGTTTGTTTGAGAAGATGGTTTGATTTTTTTTGGTGAGAAGAAAATGGATGAATTACCCGAGGAACTTCTTCGGGTGATCTTCCGTCAGCTCGATGGAAGGTCAGTGGGGCGATGTCGCAGAGTGTGTCAACGGTGGTTGCAATTTATCGACAGCTTCTGCGATGTAGACTGGAAGGAGATATGTAGCAATGAGAACGATGACTTCGAACAGGTAAAGGAGAAATATGGAATATCGTGGCATGATACTTATAAAGCCGTAAATTCCTGGTCAGAAATAGAGTTTTCTGAGACGACTTCAAAAGTGCTTTGTGATCACAAAGTTGAACGATTTAAAGTACTTCCAAACAACACTGTGGTGGTGCTAAAGAATAAACGACATCCATATAGCCTCGGCTGCAGCGATACTGTATTATACTACAAGAATTTTGAACTGTTTTCCGAGGAAGAGTATGATTTTGCCTTTTACTCTAGACAGTATGAAGAAAATGAATACTTTATTGTCCTCATGCAAGAATGTGGCAAACTTTCTCTTGTACTTAAAGAAAATAAAAAACATTCATTGTTGGATGGCTAGATATAAGAATATATTACTTAGCACCTCTGATCTTCGACAGATTCGATAATTTTACATTAATCAAGAAAGAGGTTTATTTCAAGAATTCAAACGATGATATTATTTATGTCTCTAAGATAAAAACTGATAATGGCGCCTCAACTGTCATAACAGAACGAGTGGAAACATTCCTGCTAAACCAAGAAACTTTTCAAGAGAATGTTATAGCGTTCGCTATTCAGGACGGTAATCTTCATATTTTAAGTGATAATGACGACAAGGGTAATGTTTACGTATGTAAAAATTCAGATTTGGAATGGGTTATGCAAGTTTACTATGATTTTCCAGATGCTTTTCTCCAACTAAAAGAATTTGGTTTCGACTGGCAGTCAAGACCCATTTACCACTGGCTATGCGGCGGTACCAACTTGTACAAGAAAACCGCTTTCTATTTTACCACTGGCTATGCGGCAGTACCAACTTGTACAAGAAAACCGCTTTCTATACACATGGGAAGGTGTACATGTACATAGCACCACGTTATTATGGCAGAGTGGCGTACTAAAAATTTTAAAAGGAAAAGCGCAGAAAAAAATATGTATAAAAGATTTGCTTCCGTTCAAGCAAGCATTTGTTAATCAATTAGATATTGTGGAGGACGGTACAAACCCTAAAATCCTTACGTTGGTGGCAAGCAAGCTTTTTCTTGCAGAGATTACATTCGATACCAAGGAAGAAAAAAAAACGAAAGTTACAAGCACTTAAATACTTAAATACAAACGAAAACGGAAATTGTCACAAATAAATTTAAACAAAACAGTTAAAAAAGGGCCAAAAGCCAAAAAGTCTATTCAATTTAATGTTGCAAAAAGAACTTGTTTCATAAGAAATACAAAGTTAACTAAGCATCGCTATCCCACTTCTTTTGTGGCGTTTTGGAGGTGATGATTAGGGATAATGTAAAGACATGATTTTGCTCAGAACACCGTGTATTGGAAGACTCCAACTGGAGAACATTCTTCGAACAAAAAGTTGAAGACAAAAATTTTAACAACCAAAACAAATGAACGGCAGACGACATCGTCTCTCTCTTTCTAACTACACCTTCAGTAATACCTTTGTATAAAAAAAATTCCCACCTAAACCACCACAATTGAATTAACAAGCTTTTGCCCGCGACTTCCTTCCAGTGTTTTGTCGCGTATAATCGCAGCGTAACCCATGAAACAAGACAATTAGAGGAAAAAATCTAAACTTACAAGCAGACTAAGGGTGGGCTGCACAATCCTACGTAACCGTAACCGAATATTCGCCTCTTGTTTTTTCCACCATATAGAGAGCAAGACGCGTATATTCGGTTACAATCAAATCAAATGGTGCAACCCACCTAAGTATAACTAACTAGCGGTCCGCCCCGGCTTCGCACGGATAGATATAGGTTCTTGTTGCGTCGGGGTTTACTAAAAAAGAGTACACTATAGAGCCAATTTAGATATTATTTTTAATTCAATATTAAGGTTCTTAAGTTAGACAAAGCTAGATTTCTCATCATCACATACACTCTTTGATGCTCTGCCTACCCCGTTAGGGATATAGGCGTGATTATACACTCATTTAAACATACAGGAACCATTAGCCAAATTTTACGTGTCTATTCTATGTTGTACCGATAGATAAAACCATTAGTCACTTAAAGCGCCGTTTCTTAAATTTCAACTGATAATTATTACACTCATGATAACTTTTGAATGGCACGTCCGATTTGAATAATTCAAAAAGAAATTTACAGGTACTGATATAGCCTTGACAACAAAGTCATTTATTTGAATAAGGATTAATACCAAGGTACAAATAATGTGGCCTATATAGTTTGTACCTGCGTTTTAACATGAAAAAGTAGTTATTGTGACATAACCGTAATAGTTAGACATAAGTTATCGCCGACTTTTTTGTAGATATTGATGTCTTATATAAGACTGTAGTACATCACTTTGCTCTATTGTTAATAGTTTCCGCAGCGTACGCGATATAAGGATGCTATTTGGTATTTTTTTCACACCTTGGGTTACATTTTCGAAGTTTTCATACGGAACCCTAACTTTTTTGAAAATATTTTATAGCCTATGTTTATCAAAGATAATGTAGGATTCTATTGGTGAAAGAATTTTTTTAATCAGTCCAGTAGTTTCGGAGCCTATTCGATGCAAACAAACAAACAATCAAATCTTTCCTCTTTATAATATTAGTAGTGTAGAAGTGTACTCGTAGATGTAGATATAAGGTGAGCTCTAATGGCACGTAAATTCATATCACAGGGTAAGCGAAATTTTTGAGCACAAAGTTTTAGTTCCAGGCATATTGTGGTAGTACTGAAACCTCCGTAAATATAAACTGCATAATTTTCCATATTGCATCGCAACCCATGTTCCTTAGATAGAGTAGTTCAGTGTCATGATTCGTGGCTGCTATAACCTTTTTGTTTCAAATTGTATTGTTCTCACTATCAAAGAAGTCGAAAAAGAAGTGTGTAAAGAAAAAGTATCAGATATGGTATTTTCATCTGTCAATTACACCTAGAAAAATAGCTGATTCCTCCAAGGGACTTGCGAAGAAATTTCCAAGGTCCAAGGAGGTCGACCTAAAATATTGTATGTAAAATGTTATTGAGAAATATAAAACTAAATACGCTCGAGCTGTATCTAACAAGACTAGAACCAAAGAGGTTCTGTTTGATATTTGGTTGGCGGGTAGCATAGCTTGCTCATCCGATGATATTTTCAAGTACTGTCCCATATAAAGTAACTATTACAGGAGACGCATTTTTGAAGCGTTCGAACTTAAATTCGCATTCGAATTGGCAAGATTCGTATACGAATCCGTAAAATTCCAATTTTTGATTATTCATACCTGTGAATTCTGCAACGAGTGGTCCGACCCACTCGTTTTGCAATTCTATCACTCGAAAGTATGTATAATCTGTGATGAGAACGACATTGACGTTTCCTTCACAAATGACATTAAACTGACACATCAACTTTTTAATTTGCGTTCCATTCCCTCGCAATTCATTACCGGTTTTTAAAATCAATGAGTAATTGCTTTCCGGTTTTTATTTTTTCTGCGCGTGAAAAGAAAATTGTTGAAAGATTTGAATTTAATGGCAACACCGTTTTCGAATGATTCAAAAATGCGTAAAATCGATTGCATTAGAAATTAAATTCGTACACGATTTGTTTTCGTATGCGAACTAAAGATTCACATCGAACGCTTCAAAAATGCGTCTCCAGGTCATTTACGCTTCCTTTCTTATTATTAATGATCAACACGCAGGTAAAAAGATATATTTTCACTTTCTAGAAAATACCTACTAAATCAATGACTTTTATAGTTGTATGAGTGTTATACCTACTTGTAATCTCTTTGATCATAATTCAATTATATTTCCCACATTTGAAGGTCATTTTTGCAGCCCTAAAATGGTATCATTATTGCAATATGTCAAAGAATGTCATTTGAATATGGCGAATGTTCGCGCCTCGCTTCAAAAGTTTAAATTGTTTTTTAAGGTGATATTTACAATCAAAAGAGCAACATAGTTCCGAATTGTATTGTGCGTGGTTGCAAAAGTGTATTTTATCCAGATTGTGATGTGATTTTCCACAAGTAAGTACAAAGTTTTAGCGTGATATATAATATTGTTCCAAAAGTTTTGAAATTGATAATTTGGCAATTTTTGCTCTATTTTCTCTACTTTTTTTAGATTTATTCGATCGTATACAATATTATGCTTAATACTCAGTCTGCTCATTTACCTAAATATTTGGGATGGGAAATTAATATCGTTTTATAAGTTCACTAAACGATATCAAATCGGGTGACCATACTTTTCCATACTTCTTTGACGTTGCCTTGAAGTTACCTAAAGTCCGACCTTCTTGCGATCTTCCTTAGTATGATTTTGCTTAATTTGTTTTAATTGGTTTTCGCAAGTATTCATTATTAAAATTCATCATCATCATAGCATCCCATAAGCTCATTCCACAACTCTAGCTCTTATTGGAACAACATGGAGATAAATTGCCTTAGTCACCACGGTTGTTAACGTTGCGGCTGGCACCATGGACTACTTTTATTGTAGACCGCAGTATGTAAGATGGTACGATACACGTAAGGACGCTGCTACCCATCCTCTGGTTTGGCATCTACAAGTAGAATTAGGTTGGTTCTTTGTCGGCACCATACGGACAATCAATTATTTTAAAACCAATAAGAAACCTGATTAATGTAATTATTTTCTTAGACAGAAATGGTTGTCAATCGTTCCTTTACAGCGCCAGTTTTTCTAAAGTGCGAAAATTTGCAGTTTACATTATAAAGAATCGGGTTAATCTCGTTTTACCCCGATCCCAGTTTCACCCGTTCTGTTTTCACCCGATTTTGATAGATTATATTTTATATCGTTATTTTTTCTATCGTTTTCAACTGGTACCGTCAACATAAAAAGTGTTTCAAGGTAAGTAAAATAATGCATGTATTTTTCTTTCTTAGATAAATACATTATATAGTTTTATTTTTGACCTAATTTGAAAATTCGAAACTTATTTTTTTTAACGGGGGGCTAGATAAACGCGATAGCACGAATAGCCTCAAATGAGAGTTGGCGGTAATTTTACCTGGGCGCAAAACAGTTATAACAATGGTGCCCGTGCGGCTTATGGCTGTCTCTCTTACTCTTGCAATACCAGTATAATGTAGATTATAACGAGACAAATTATTGAAAATAAGACTGATTTTATAGGATTGTAAGGTTTTCATTACAGTTTAATAAGAAAAAAAACTCATTGAAATATTGTATATTTTAGTGTTTAGTAAGATTTGATTATTGAAAATTATTTTGTATACTGTTGATTATTGCTAGACTAAAACGAAAAAAAAAATATTCAGAATAGGACTGATTTTGCATCCTTTTAAGGTTTTTATTAGAGTTTATTTGTACATTGTATATTCTCCGTTTAGAGTTTCGAAGTGGAAAAAATCTAGCTTGATTAATTTGACAGGTGAACAGAGCTATGGGTGAGAACAGGACAGAGCGATCCGTGTATGTCATGCTCCAGTACGTATAACTCCATCCTGCTCTCACACCATCTGTCAAATTCATCAAGCTAAATTAAATATAAAAAACGAAAAAAAAAATTCAGAATAGGACTGATTTTGCATCCTTTTAAGGTTTTTATTAGAGTTTATTTGTACATTGTATATTCTCCGTTTAGAGTTTCGAAGTGGAAAAAAATCTAGCTTGATTAATTTGACAGGTGAACAGAGCTATGAGTGAGAACAGGACGGAGCGATCCGTGTCTGTCATGCTCCAGTACGTATAACTCCATCCTGCTCTCACACCATCTGTCAAATTCATCAAGCTAAATTATTTAAACTGTATATTGAATTATTTTATTATTATATGTGAAGTTGATTATGTAAGTAAGTACCCAATTTACCATAAGTTTTAATGACTGCGATAATTAAACTCCTAGTCAGATTAATAAAACCTGTGATTATACTCCTCCAAAATCTAAATTGTTTTATTCCATACATATATTTTTACCGTGACCTAGAGCTTAGGACTTAGCATCAAATTCTTGATCCTTAATATTAAATACGTGAAGTATAATAATTAAATTTGAAATAAAACTTTTCCTGCTGATGGTACTTAAAAGCAAGATTGACTTTTAATCGACTTCATCAATAAAATTTGAAATCGGGTGAAAACGGGACGGATGAAACTGGGAATGGGGTAAAACGAGACCAACCCTAAGAATCTGAGTTCGAACGAGTTCCGGAAGGAAACTTAGAAGGGGAGTAATCCCATTTCACTCAAATTTCATAGAAAATACTTCCAAGATTTCTCTTTTTAGGATCAATAGAGAATCAATAGTATTAGTAGAATCAATGAATTGCTTAAGGTGATCTGTGACTGCCAGCTTAGCCCCAAACGCAACTAGATGGAATGGAACCACTGCTGCAAATATAAGGTTTTATTTTTTAATGCAATAACTACCAACTACATATGTGCAAAAGTTGATTCGCGTGAATTTCATCGTGCAACTTCAACGCCTAACAACAATTTCGATAAGAAAAATATCTCCATATGTCCACTAAAGCCAATTACTCTCGTCAGTCCGTGTTTATATGAGTACTATCACTCACACATGCACACAAAGCACAACCGTACAGTTTTGACCGCACGCCCACAATCGTAATATTGAACCAAAAATTGCTAACAAAAATAGTACTTTCAGTACATTAACTGTATTTTTGTATTAATTAGCGAAAAATTTAACTAAAAATAGCAGTATTCGTTCGTTTTTCAACAGAGTTTTATGTCCCGCGTAAGAATGCAAGTCATTTCAATTTTTGTATGGAAAACGGATCCCCTTAACGCTACGGAGACTATGGTGGTTGTCGGTGGTACGCATCATAGCCGCCGTACTCTGCACCTTATGCCAGCTTTATTATCGTGTCTGGTAGGTACGGCTTGGCCCGTACACTTACAAACTTGCTGTATAATAAAAATGTGTGGTCACCCTACATAGAAAGAGACAGAGAGGAAAAGACGAGTTTCAAGGTCAAATTTTCTTGCTTCACTTTTCATTTAAGGGTTTGGCTTCCAGTTATATATATTCTTTATTGCACACAAATAACATACAGTTTTTAAATGAAAATTGTTTACAAAGGCGAGCTTATCTCTTTAAGAGATCTCTTCCAGCCAACCTATTAGGTGTGGAAGAGTGTCATTAAAGCGGGTACAGGAATGTGCATTAGTATTCGTGATAAGAAATTTTAAAATACATTAAATTAAAATTAATTTTAAAATACAGTGTAATATAAAATAGGGATAAACCTACTTAAACTACACACGAATATACTTATATTCCTAATCACAGTATTAATATTAAGGCATATATAAAATTTATAAACTTACTTATAAAATACATGAAAATAATATATAGACATACTATATAATGATACATAATAATACATAAAATAAATACATTACTCAAGATGATTGCGATAAGTAGTGCTCTCTTAATCGCATCTTAAACGATGTTATTGATGGACTGCTTTTGGAAGTTTGTTCCATAGTCGCACAGCTTGGGAAGAAAAGGAGTTAAAAAAGAATTTGGTGTTCGCTCTAGGACACTCCAACATCGCAGTGATGCAGTCGCGCCTAGAGCGCGGATCAGGAGGTAAAAGTTGGAAGCAGGAGCGAAGATAGTCAGGAGTGGCAGGGTCATTCAGGATCTTATACAGGACAGAAAGGATGTGCACACCAACAGCAAACTCCAAATTCCTTGGAAGACTCCTTAGACTATATAATACTAACGTATAAGAAGACTCTAATGCTAATGAATGACAAGTGGCAGCTGTCAGCTGATCTTGACAGCTAACCATAGAGTATACAACAGTGCGAGGCACCTCGCGAGAGTCTGGAGCCGGCAAAAACGGTATTATTTTACCAACGCTGCAATCGGCGCATTCGTGTCGGATCGAACGAACCGATATGACTGCGCCTATAGCCGCGTTCCGTTTCACCGATAATAACGATTTTATCGCTGACAGCGCGCTCAAATGCGTCCCGAATCACCATTAGCGCGTCTACGACTGACCATCGCTCTTCCATCGCTACGTCATCGATGACGTCATCAACACCGCCATCTTGCGCTCACATCGCCAACACTTCCGAGCATGGTCACTGTGACTACTCGACGTTTGTTGAATCATAAAACAAAAATTTTAAAACTGAAGTGAATAAATGAAAACATTCTTGGAAACTTGGAAAGAAAGGCTCAGAACGGAAAGAAAAAAAGGTTATAAATTATGAGTGAAAGAAAGGAATGAAGATATCGAGTCAGCTTTATATGACATGACAGCCACCAACGTTATCGCGATAATAACCGTTCCGAATGAAAATAGTCCTGTAAGCGGCGTTATCGCGATAAATGTTTCGGAACGGGTGTGAGCGATTTTAGCGCTGACAGCGCTGTCAGTATTATATAGTCTAAGGCTGTCATCGTGATTCGGAACGCAGCCTTTGTCAATGTCACTGTTCGAATCAAAGTAGTTGTTAGCCACAGTTTCCAAGTTTTTAGTTGTTGTGTTTGTTGGTTGTTTTTTTTTTGCTTTCAAACTCCAAACAAACCGAAAAAATCCCACGAAACAACCGAAATTAATTTTGATGTTTAGTTTGACGTACGAGTATCGCACACGCTGCACTACCTCACTTTCCTATGCAATGATAGCGCGTTAAAGTGACGTCACTACTCACTGTTGACGTCACGTCGCTTGAACGATTGAATACGAGCAAGTTTTGAACTGACTCTGAGCGAGCAAACACCGCACATAGTGCATGCAAGTAATGAATCGTACCGGGATTTTTTAATGGCTGTAATCTTAGACGGCCCATTGCCATTAAATAAAAGTTGAAGGCTTGTTAAGTTACGGTTACGATTAACTTTACATAGCATAGTACAATACAATGATATCATAATGATATTTTATAGATATTTACTTTATTACTTCACAGGTTGTAAAAAAAAATGTATGGGAACAAAATGTCCCTGTCCATACTTTAGGGTGTATCCCACTAGTTTCATTATGCATTTCCATTGATGGAAATAGTTATGGTGATGTAGTTTCTATGGAGTCAAACATTTTTTATATTTTAATGTAGGTACCTAAAGAAAAACCAGTTTCATGTCCCGAATCCATAGTTTGATTAATAATTTATTACAATTTTTAATATACATAAAGGAATTTTTCACTTCTCATGCTCTGAAAGTGCTTTTTTGTGCAGGATATAGGCTGGAATTTTGTGCACTAGGGCAAAAAAGTAATCGCGGTGGTGTACGCCCTGCGCGTGGGTCCCCCCCCCCCATGTCAACATATTCTGCACTAAAGCAGAACAACTCATTCTTCAGTTACATTTAGAGAGTACTTTTACGTTTTATTTCCTCGCAATCAAAGTGAAAAGCAGAGTTAATAACTCGTCCACAAAACCATTTTATCCTCGACATTACTATCAGCCCGAGCCGAAGGAAGGATTGTCGTAAAATTACTATTTCCCTTCGCTCGAAATATCCACACAAAACAGATGGAGATAGGTTTTACATCGATTTCATTTAGCGGAAAGAGGTTCGAACATTTTAGTATGAAGCCTGGCATAGTGCCAGCTGCCGTCTTGTTTATTTCCCAAAATCGCAGCGCACGATTTAACCTTCAAAACTCGATAGAAGATGGCTAAACAAGAAAAAAATACATAAATATAATGTAGTAAAGTGTGACGTTACTGAGGTATGGAGGGACAAAAGTATGTTTAAGAGTTTTTATGTTCAACTAATATTTGTAATTTTAGTTTGTACTTGTAAAAATACTATTTGAAAGAGCATGGAAAGCACTTTTACGGACATGATTAAGAAAAGCTTTTCGTTTCTAAATCCTAAACATAAAACGACATAATTATCAAGATAAACTTTTATTTGCAATAGAACGTCGTTTTCCAGTATACAAATATCCTCCATCGAACATTGCTTGTATTTCTTCAAAAGGCAATCCTTTTGTTTCTTTCATAATAAAATACGCTACCACTCCCGTCAAAGCGCACTCCATGGAGAAAATAAAAAATGTGCCGTCCATTCCGATATTTTCCACAGCAGGCGTGAAACAAGCCAAGACAATAAAGTTTCCGATGCTCATGAACGTCAACGTTATTACAGTAATAAGGCTTTTTACCTGAAAATAAATTACAAGCTAGATAGAGGCATATAAAATTTAAAAAGATAACAATCTAAATAATTAATTTAAACCTAAATGAGAAATGGGATAAACGGGATAAAGAGATTAATGACCTGATGGTATAAAAAAGAGTAGTAAGAAACAAAAGTGATGAATATAGTGTAAAACAATATAAAACTATACTTAATAAAATACGTTGGTATGAACGTCAACGTTATTACAGTAATAAGGCTTTTTACCTGAAAATAAATTACAAGCTATATAGAGGCATATAAAATTTAAAAAGATAACAATGTAAATAATTAATTTAAACCTAAATGTGAAATGTAATAAAGTTTAGTACCTAGAAATAGTTGGATAACTAAGGAACTTAATGACCTGATGGTATAAACAAGAGCAGTAAGAAACAAAAGTGATTAACACAGTGTAAAACAATATAAAGCTATACTTAACAAAATACCAACTAAATGCAGAGAATTTGAAAAAGTAGATACAATACGAATTTGCGAAAGTAGAGAAACATTTGAGATGTGGTGTTGAATGAGGATGGAAGGGAAGTTGGTTGGCAAGGACAACACATAAAGAAGTACTAGAAAAAGTAGGGGACAGTGGCGTAGCGTGTGTTTGTGCCGCCCGGGGCCTACCCGAATTTTGCCCCCCTATTTTTATAATAAGTCAAGAAATCTGTAATAAAAAGTCTGCAAAAAAATCTGATCTAATCTGTAAAAAAATAATCTTATTTATCTTATTTAATAAATTAACTCTTCGTGTTTTTTCTGTGCAAAATCTTGTATGCAGTTTTCGATGTCAATTTCAATGTAATTTTCTATGTATAATATGGCTAGGTTTGTCAGCATCATTTGAGACATTGTTGAGCGAAGGTAATTTTTAATCAGTTTCAATTTAGAAAATCTTCTCTCACAGCTAGCGTTGCTGATTGCAGCTCTCAGGAAGATTCTAAGACAAATAACTATATTAGGTACGCAACCTTCGAACTTTGACTCCACAATGTATTTCAGGAGACCCAGTGCACAGGACTTGGTGAGTTTTTTTTTGCATTCTGAGTCTTCTTTATGTACAAACGCCTGAAGTCGTGAGCGCTCCAACTTGAAGTCTTCTTTATCAATATCGTCGGGAGCTTGACTTAAATTGATTTCTCCAGCGCTCAACAGTACATCAGGATTCAGGGCGTAAAAAGTCATATTTTTGTGCTAAAATGTGCAGCTGTTAGATTTCCAGAATGATTCAGTCGGTTGATGAAAACATGGTGCGTTTTAGTTTTTCTTCGAAAGATAGGCCGACATTTCTACTCCCATCACTAAAAATATGTTTTCTTCTTGTCCTTCGTTGAGGTTGTAGATATATTCCCAGCTTCTCACAAAAAAAATTGGCGTATATGATAGCCGCATTTATGGATTCCTCAAGCTTTTTTTCCGAAATTGCTTGTAAACCACTCATTTTCTGGGCGCACTGATTTAGCCCCTCTGTTTGTAAATAGTTTTGTATGTCATTAACTCCGCGCAGTACCGGTTGCCAGAGGCCCCAGTAACACAAAAATGAGAACGATTCCATGGCTACTTACAAACTCCCTGCGTTCGTTAGTGTGTTTGAGCGATCGTTCGTTTCCGTTAGATTTTCTAGAGCAGTTATAGTTTCTTTATAAATTTTATAATGTTCTTTAATGAAATTAACAGCATCACCTCTAGCGCTCCAACGCGTGTCCTGAACTCTTTGCAAACTTTTTCCTGTGAATGCAAGTAAAACTTCCCACCGGTGTGTAGACATAGAAAAAAAAAGCGTAGCAGCGTTCTAGCACAGGTTCTAGTGTGCCAAAGAAAGTCACCGAATGTACTTCTACTGAAGCTGCATCTAGGCAAACAGGGTTTAGTGAGTGGTTTGAGCAGGGGACGAATTCGGCATTAGGATTGATGTCCTTGATTCGTTGTTGTACACCTGTGTGCCTTCCAGCAATTGTACTCGTAGCAGCATTGTCATATGGCGTCACCCTCCTATTGCGCGAACGCGTCACGAGCCTGAGAAAGCGCGCGCGCTTTTTGCAAACGTATTCGAATTTTTCAAAAAGTTTTGCCGATTTTGCCGCCCCCTGAAATTCGCCGCCCGGGGCCATGGCCCCCCCGGCCCCGCCCGCGCTACGCCACTGGTAGGGGAAGATAGGTAGGAGGTTATTAAAAACTATAGTGCATAGAAGAGGCAAGGTGATCGGACACTTCATACGTTGCGACAGTTTCATAATAAATGTCATAAAGGAAAAATTTAAGGGAGAATAGGTAAAGAAAGATCAAGGCGAAGTTACTTTGACCAAATCAAAGAGAAAGTCGAAGTCGTGTCGTATCAAGAACTAAAGCATCTAACGGACGAAAGCATGGAAGTTGTTGGAAGCATGGCTGTTAAGTTTGAGTAGGTGTACCTAAACTTTTGAGCCCATTGTAATTTACAGGCAAAGTTCTCATTAAGGATGTTACCTAATTGTTTCTGAATAATCTAAGTTAATTTTCTTTTCTTTATTTTTGTTTCAATTAGGATACATTTAAATTTAACTCTTTACTTAAGCACCTAAAATAATATCAAAAATAATTTTAATACCTAATCTTGCAAAAATATTGATAGTAAAATTCCATTAATTTTACGTTCTTAAAATCGTCTAAAAACATTTAAAGGTGAAGGTACCTTTGGAACGAAGATTTCTCCAATTTGAACAAAAGGCACACTAGCGACACCCGTTTGATAAAAGCATAAGAAAATTAACATAACAGTCGGCACCATCCATTCCGGGGCCCAAGACCAACGAAGTAGTGAAGCAAGTACTGCAAGTGTTATAGAAGATAGGGAAGCGGAAGAAATATATAAAAGCTGAAACAAAAAAAAGCTTTAATTATATAATTTGTCAGAATAAAATTATTGTTAAAAATTTCGCAGAGTTCACAGAGTTCGCTGTTAAAAATAGTAAGAAGTTATTTAAAGTTCAGAGAGAGATTTGGCACAGCCAAAAAATTGATTTAATAATAATACTTTTTTCTTACCCGTCTCGAAAGCACACTCGTTGCAACAGTCGAGACAAAGCCGCCTATCATGAGCGCGAGGCTTAGCAGTATGGAGCAGATATGTTTTGACAACCCAGGTGCACCAATGCTGAACAAATGACCAGCATAAGATGTCACCCCAATTGTACCACCGAAGGCCACCAGCATGATATTTATAGTGTTTATGATTAAAGCGCGTTGTGTTTGTTTTGATGTACCTGTTAAAAGTGAAATAGGTTTATTATAAAATAAAACATTAACGTGATCTGTGATGGCCAGCTTAGACCCGAACGCAACTAGATGGAGCCACCGCTGCAAATATAAGGTTTTATTTTTTTAATGAAATAAGTACCTACTATATATGTGTAAGAAGTTGATTCGCGTTAATTTCATCGTGCAACTTCAACGCCTAACAACAATTTCGATAAGAAAAATATCTCCATATGTCCACTAAAGTCAATTACTCTCGTCAGTCCGTGTTTACATGAGTACGATCACTCACACATGCACACAAAGCACAACCGTACAGTTTTGACCGCACGCCCACAATCGTAATATTGAACCAAAAATTGCTAACAAAAATAGTACTTTCAGTACATTAACTGTATTTTTGTATTATTTAGCGAAAAATTTAACTAAAAATTCTATGTATTCGTTCATTTTTCAACAGAATTTTATGTCCCGCGTAAGAATGCAAGTCATTTGAATTTTTGTATGGAAAACGGATCACCTTAAGGGCAACTCCGGAGACATTTTCATTGGCAACGCTTTAAACACAGGAGGAAGGATGGAGGAGGAGGCAGCAGCGTTTTCTATGTATCGAACCATGTTACAAACTGCGGTCATCGACAACCGCGGTCCATGGTGCCCACCGCAACGCTAACAAGCGTGGTGACTATGGCACTTCCCCTCAACCTCGCATTTTTCCTGGAATTCTGGAGGGAGCTCTCTGTCCTGCAGTGGATGTTTCATGAGATGTTATGATGATGATGATGAAAGCTGTAGATAATCAATCAATCCTACTAATATTATAAAGGCGAATGTTTGTAAGTATGGATGGATGAATGTTTTTTACTCTTTCAAGTAAAAACTACTGAATGGATTTTAATGAAACTTTATATAATAATAATATAGCTTATATACGTCAGAATCACACATAGGCTACAATTTATAAACCCGCGCAGACGAAGTCGCGGGCACCAGCTAGTAACTCTATACAAGAAGGCGAAAGACAGTCATATTTTGCTATTTTATAGTTATCAGCAATACATTGCAAAAAAAATTATAAAATAAAATATCTACAGTAATTTTTAGGGTTCCGTAGTCAATATAGAACCCTTATAGTTTCGTCATGTCTGTCTGTCTGTCTGTCCACGGCTAAGCTCAGCGACTCTTAGTACTTTTGTTACTAGAAATGTGGGAAAGTTAATAGTAGAAAAACTATCACAGTTAATTAGGCTTTACAGACTAAGGAGTATGTTATGTGGTAGGTAATGTTATGTTAGGTGGTAGGGCTTTTATAAAAAGTCCGTCTGGGGAAGTACACCCAAAAGGAGTCCATTCAATCTGGCTCCTACTTTTCGAGGTGCATCTGTACCGGTCACCGACAGCCTCGAGCTTCTTGGCATGAAGTTGTGTGCAAACCTGAACTTCGGCGCCAACATTGAGTCAAAAGCTCAAACTGCGGCCAAAAAGTTGGGTATCCTCAATAAGGTTAAGCGGTATTTCTCTCCTGGACAGTTGCTAGTTTTATACAAAGCACAAGTCCGATCTTGCATGGAGAATTGCTGCCACCTTTGGGATGGCTCGGCCAAATACCAACTAGCCGCTCTAGACTTGATCGATCGCAGAGCCAGGAAGCTCGTTGGTGATGAGATGCTAGTGAAAACCAAGTTTCACAGCCTAGCCCACCGGCGCAAAATTGCATGTCTGTCGGTCTTTTACAGATTGTACTTCGGAGAGTGTGCCCAAGAGCTCCATGAGCTTATTCCGCCATCCCCCTTCTACCATCGGGAATCCAGACGCACCGCAGGATATCACCCATATCTGGTTGATATTCCACACATTCGCACAAAGCGCTTTGAAACATCCTTTATAATGCGCACAGCTAAGGAGTGGAATTCTCTGCCTGAGTCTGTGTTCCCGAGCTCTTATAACCCGAATCTATTTAAGTCGCGAGTGAATAGGCTTCTTCTGGGCAGGCTCGTTCCATCGTCGACCTCATCTCTGTCCTTAAGGCTAGATCGAGGTCAAGAGTAAGCCCATACATAGTAAAAAAAAAAAAAACACCCCCTTGCTTTTTTCTGCCGTGAAGCAGCAGTGTTTGCACTGCTGTGTTTCGGTTTGAAGGGCAAGGAAGCCAGTGAAAATACCGGCACATGAGACATACCATCTTAGTTCTCACAGTGAGCAACGCGCTTTGCTGTCTTATTAGTGTCAAAATATGCCATTAATAAGACAGTGGCTGCTATGGGCGGTGGTGACCACTTACCATCAGATGGCCTACCTGCTCGTTGGCTCACTTGTAACATATAAAAAAACAAGTCAAAAAACTGAAAATAATAGAAAGTTAAATAACAATCAGGCGCGGGGTTTCGCTGGTCGTTAGGACGGAAAAAGGTATGAAAAATCGAAACCTGCCAAAAATAATACCTAAAATAAAACTTTACTACGGAACCCTACATTGCGCGTGGTCCGACATGACTTTGGCCGGTTATGGTAATATTACAAACTTATCGAGTAATAATTTTATATTTATGGGAAACCACCACCACAACTGAGTACATTGAGTAGGGGGGTAGCAATTTGACCTTTATGGTAAAGATCAGCTCACTACAGATTCAATCTATTCTAAAGTATTAAGTAACAGAATAGACAATACCTATCAGAACTAATATTTTTATCAATGTTTCCTGTAGGTACGAGTATTTACGATAAATATACTAAAACAATAGAGTTCTAAGAAGATGTAGCCTTAGGGCGCTTATAACTAGGATAGTGCTGCACATATAACAAAAAATAATTTGCGAAACTGTAATAAAACTGATCGTCATTCTGAGGAAATCTTTAATCAGGTTAGAGTTTTGGATTATTTAATTACTCACATAGTATTCTCCACGCACTAATTTCTTGTTCAGAATTTTCTCGTTCAATTTTTCCTTTTTCGGGATTAAGTTTAGTGGTTTCTATGTCAGGATCTAAAGTACAAGATAATAGAAATTATAAATATCACATAAAATAACAAAAGTCTTTACTTTAGCGAAGTGGTATCTTACTGCTTTCTGGTCTGTTTTGATTACGTAATTTGTTGTATTCATCCAAAACCTCTGGCGTATCTTTGGAAACTCCTCGATAAAATTTCAGACAGTTCAGAGCTTCCTGAAATAAAATGGTTTATTTAAATTCTACTTGTAATGAAGCTTCATTTAATTAGGTATCTTGTAAACGTTACACGTGGTTTACCTTATCATCTCTCTTTGACAGTAAATATACAGGAGATTCTTTCAGAAGGCTCATTAAGATAACGTAAGTGACGCTCAACGTCAAGGTAAAATAGTTCACTGCTTGATAACTCATTAGCCACCCAACAGTATATGATGCAAGTGTCCCGGAAGTGTAAATAAATATGCTTATTGAAAGAAGAGGTCCTCTTGTTTTGTCGGTTCCAATTTCACTTATAAGCGGAATTGCCACAACCGTAGCACCCCCATTTCCAAAACCTATTATAAATCTTGAGATAATTATCAACAGAGCACTGTTTGCAGTCGCTAAAATTGAAAAGCCTAGCTGAAAAGTAGAAATGGTTAGAAATGGGTTTTTTACAACGAAGAGCCAAAGCAAATAAGAGTAGTTACAATTTAAAAAAGGCTAATTATTTTTGAGTGACAATATTGTTACTTAAAAAATTACTGGGCAGCGATTAATATTTTTGCAATAAATTATATTAGATGAGCTTCAAAATGCAAGGATTTATAAAAACTAAATAATGGCTGATACTTTAAGGTAGCCAACATATTAAACAGGGGCAATGAAATCATAAGCGAAGTAGGGTAGACCGGGTACAATTGAAACAGTTTTGCTTCAATTGTGTGTAGTGGAGCCATCTTTAATATTTAAAGATCGGGTGTAAACATGGCTTAAAGGATAGTAAACTGGCTATGAAATACAATTTATAGAATAGTTGTATCTCAAACAGAAAAGCTTCAATTACCGTTAAAAGAGGACGGGGGAGAATGGTTCAATTGACCCCGTAGTAAGGACGGTTGAAACAGTCCTCGTGGACGTTTGAAACACTCTAATAATATCGAATCAAAACAAGTTTTGCAACGAACTACAGTCAATCTTGACTCAATAAAAGTATTCAATAAGGTTGTAAAAAGTTGGTAATCCTAGGTATGATATATATCCTAGGTAGGATATGTTTATACATATCAAAATTTATGATCGTTTACATATTTTCAAATTTAAAAGCAGGATTTTTTTTTATGAGGTTCTTTTAGAGATCTCAGTTATACTAATTAGTTCCAATATGTTATATATACACAGTTTTAATGTGATATTAAGCTAAAACGGCATACAATCGTAATAAAAACAGATAATCTTATCTCATACAAAAGGGAATGTTTCAATTATAACAATGTTTCAACCATTACATAATTTTTACGGAAGTTGCATTTTAAAAATCTGACATAGGTCACCTATATTGTCACCTAAATCGCTTAAAATAAAAAAATCTGTTTTAAAAATCATATTTTATTACGTTTCATATTATTCAACTATTCAAACTAAAAAATTTCAGATAAGGAACTACAGTTTTGTCTCTTCGACCACCTAACAACTTATAACAATCTGGGAACGATCGAAACACAAGGACGTTTGAAACGTTTCAACAGCACCCAGACGATGTGGTTTAATCGTCCCCAGCCGGCATTTTTTAATTCAAAGTCCAAATTTATTCTTTATCAACTTCAATTCAAATCAAGAATTGTGAAAAAACCACTCCACAATAACAAACTGACACTCTAAAATAAAAAGAATAACTGTAAGATAAGTATATCAGATTTTATGACAAAAGTTATATCATGCAAGTTATTAACTTTTTTGCGCGAAAATCTTGTACGGGCGCTGGTCACGGCTGCTTCACTCGGAGGCTCGAGCGTAACTGCAGTGACTTATATACTTTTTGCGTAACTGTCTAAACTTCCGGAGATGGCCGATTGACCCACGGGTGTTTCGTCATATGCGTAGTTACTATGGTTATTGAGAAAATCGCAATGTTTCAATCATGACCTGGTTCGATCGTACCCGGTCTCCCCTACTATAAATAACGACATGTCGAGTAATATTAACAGTGGAATAACAAACATAGTATTATTGGCAACAATAATACAGGGGCGGGATGCGATTTTCAAGCTGATGTAAAAATTAAAACAGGTACATTAAATTAGTATTTGGATTTTAGTATTTTTGTTTGTAGAATCATAATTTTATGAAAACGGCGGCAAGCATAGGTACTCAATACTTCACCGTAGCTACCAACCTATTATTTTTGCTACAGGCTTTAATATTTTTTATCCAGATTAATTTGTCGCCGCGTTAAATACATGCCAAAAAAACAAATGTAACGCTAACACTCACAGCGTAACACAAGAAACTGTCGGGCTGCACTCAAACACACATCATTTTAATATCTGTACTATTAACCAGGAATCGAACAAGGAACCTTCTGCACTGTTGGCATCATAGAATACATGCTCTGTTTCATGTATTCTATGGTTGGCATAGTGGCACCCTTACGCCACTCACACCAGCTGCCAATCAAATAACTTACTTACCACATGACACAGACCAAACAATATGCCACTTTTTTTTCTTCCCATAGCATCGGCCGTCCATCCACTTATTGGAGAGCCTATCAGCCCTCCTAACATTGGTAATGAACCAATTAGAATGCCTTCTTTCATAGTGACCTTATTTCCTATAGGGCTTGCGTCACTTTGCAGAATTTCCAAACTATATGATGGCCAGGCCATGGTGAAAGCAAAGAAGAATTGGCTTAAGGAAACTGAAATTGTGTTCAAATACTGTAATGAAGTTTAGTAATGAAAAATTACAAATTTAAAAATAAACATTTATACTTACTTACTAAAGTTGAAAAAAACTGTATGGCAATCCCCTTCATTTTGGAATCAGAGTTAAACAAAAAAAAACTGCATTTACAAACTTATGAATATGGTAAGGTTAGGCGAAAACTGTTTCAAAATCCAAACGCGGATCCGGTAGTTCAAATATTCGAATAAATGTAAATAAAGAAATAAATTTTTAAAACGTTCAAAACATGAACGACGTATTAAATAAAATTAATTGTTGTGTGTGTTGTAAAATCAATGACCGACCTCAAAACTGACAACGTGTTGACTAGAATATTAGTTTATAAGAAGTCGAGAAGCTTTAAATGATATAATTTACTTAAATTTATCTTATTTGCTTTTACTTTGCAGGGAGTTATAAAATTTTTCACTAGTTAACGTCAGCGGTTTTACGAAATTGTATTATAAATGGTGACTTAAGTCTTAGATGAAATGAATTAAAGAATTTATAAGTAGACTGGTTCTGCTCTGTAGGTTTATTAGTGCAAGTAATCCCTTTTCCTATGGTAAATACATTTTTGTTTTTGGGAATTACTAGAAATCAATTATTAAAAATTAATGCATAAAAATTAAATTTTAACTAAACATACATTTCGCAGCTGCGAAGTTAAGATAAGAGTACATTAAGATGCTAGTGCGCTGTTTTGCTCATTACACACGAGGCTCAGAAATTGCAGCCCTAGCCGCAGGCGAGGAGCCGAGAGTGTAATGACAATGCGCACGTGCGTATAACGACTTTTTTCAACACATTTAGGGCTCCCGCACACGACCGAGAATCGGTGACCGATTTTGTGTCTGCATCCCGCTCTGACGTGTTATCACCTGGATCTTCCGTCCTTGTCCTGGCCGATAATCGCCCACCGATTCTCGGTCGTGTGCGGGAGCCCTTAACGAGTAAAAATACTAAATTTTGCTAACTGGATCATTTTGACGGCTGCATATGTTGGTGTTTTCCTTTGATTTTTATAACTTTCAAAATTATATTTCGTGTATGAGTATTTAAGACAGTTCGGGGGGTAATTCGTGGTCATTTCAACGACATTACCAAAACTTAAACGTTTGCCTCAAAAGTTATGTTAAGTCGTAAAGCTAAGGTGTTTTAGGCATACGTTTTTGTTTTGGTAATATCGTTGAAGTTACCATGACCCTGGAATAGTTTTTTATTTGTAGAAGTCGAAACTTTTAGAAATAATTACAATAATAAACACCACAAATCATTTACTTATATATAAGTACTAGCCATTCACTTTGAGCCACGCGAAAAACCAGCTTTCCAGTTTTTTGTAAAAAATTGCGTAAAAACTACATATTTATATAAAAATAAGGACACTTTTAATTATGGCGGTGTGTAGTGTAGTTGGATGTGGTGTTACTCACAAAAATAGTCCAGAGAAATGTACATTTCACGGGTAAATTCCTAGGACGTTCTTACTTTTTAACTATATGTTTTTTTGCTTAAAATAACTTATATTTCATGTTTAAAATATAGAATAGCTTCTTCTGAATTGCTAATTTTCGTATTTTGCATTGAAATAAGTTAAGTTGTTGATAATGTTCTGAATTTTAGTGTTATATTTTTCATCAATATAGCTCACATTTACGCTAGGGCTTGACTTAAATTTATCGATACCTATTTTATGTTTATAATACGAGCTCACAGACGCATTGTTACGCGTCGCGTACTGAAATACTTGATTTACCATTTTCGTCTTGAAATAAACAGAAGTAGGTCAGTCCTAACTTTGTTTTGCCATTTTGTTCAACAGTTTCCAAAGGATTCGAATATAAAAGGAAAATTGATAAGAGTGATTGGACGAGTTGGAATCCTAAAAAATACTCTTAAGTTTGTAGCAAACATTTTCTAGATGTAGGTATATAAAAGAAAATGTCGACTCAATACAACTTTATTAAAAGGAGCTAACAGATTCGGCAGCTTGGAATCGGGGTTGACTAATTTAGTTCTGTTACCAATTTAAAAAAAAATCAGCGCCGGCAGCCATTTCAGCAACCGGCGCCGGTCGGTAGCTCATATGGGTCCCGGTGCCGGCAGCAGCGGAGGCACTTCCGTGTAGTTATTATCGGCTCAAACAAATTGTTACTAAAATATAATGTCATTCCTTCCTTAAAACTGACTATTTAAAAATTTTTGTTTATAGAGTAGAAAATCGCAAAATTTCACAACCACAGACAGTAGGTATTCGAACCTGCGTCTTCTCCGTAAGTACCGGAGACGTTTTACCTACTAGGCTAAAATGTGGTTCTGTTCTGTCTGATGTTGTGAAATATGCGTCTTCAATACGCATTGCAACGTTGCGTTGCGTTTGTGGTTGTGAAATTTAGCGATTTTCTGCTTTGTAGAATTATCAGCCATTAACGTCTACTGTGGTCTAGTGGTTAGAGCGCTCGGCTCTCAATCCGGAGTCCGGAGGTTCTGTGTTTGATTCCTGATGGGGACTCTGTCAGACAAAAATCCCTTTGTGCGACTTCCCCAGTTTGGTTAGAACATTGCAGGATGAATCACCTGATAGTCCGATAAGTTGGATGATTCCGTGCTTCGGAAGGCACGTTAAGCCATTGGTCCCGACTACTACCTATGGATGTAGTCGTTAAAGAGCCACATGACAGAGGCCTTGGCGGCCTCAAATGCTATATTTTGAAATTTGGTCCATACATTAAAAATTAAAAAAAAATACATTTGGCCTAAGATAGGGGCTCATGCTGGTGGCACTGGTCGTGCAGTGACGAAGATTAAAAAATAAGGTTTGAACAAAGAAACATAAATTACAGTTCCACCGACTTTTTTGGGTTGGTACCTAGAAAAGGGGCTTTCTGTAATCGTAAACGGTAGTCGCATATAATATAGCCATAGCCGTCACGCAACATTTCGTCAGTGAATATCAATCTCATACATTTTTATTCTATACTACTGGAATTTACGACAGTAGAAATCCACTTATCTACGGCCCCAGGCGGAGAAATGGAGGATTATCGACACTACTACCTACTACAAGTGAAACACTGCGATTGTTGACAGCGATGCTACCGCCTGAACAGACAAGTCAATGTCGCCAGGGTACACGAATATCGATACCAAAATGTACATCACTATCTAACGCACACATTGACAAATCAAAATTGGTTACGCGTTTTCGGGCTCTTTGTTTATCTATAGGCAGTAAGCTGCCGTTATTCATAATCTAAGGTACTAGCCCATCGGCGCGTTACAATGTCCCCAATTCGTTGGTCCGAAATCTGACGTTTAGGACCAACAAACGTCAGTCGTTGTCAGTCATATTGTCAACATTGGATGCAAATAAACTTACCAACAGAATGGAATGTTCTTAGTTGAAGAAACAATGTACTCTTATTATTATTATTGTTATTTCTTATTATTGTTTTTGACTATAATTCAATTCATGAAACTGAAAAACCAGGCCGAAATCACATAAAAACAGTAAAAAGTTTGTTTTGTTTTTTCCCGCCATATTATTTCCGTTCCGTGTATTTAGCACCGACCGAAGTACTACACAACGTAGTTCACGCGATTTTTCACAGATGGCGCAATTTTTACTTGTATGGGGAAATTTTGAACCGCTTGTTCCCAAGACCCTATCTTGACTATATAAATCAATTAACTTACTAATCTGGGATATAAATCTATGCCACAAATATTTGTTAAATGGCGCGCATTATTTCTTTTTCAGCGGGCACAAATTATTTGAGAGGCATAGACTAAAGTTCCAAACAACCTTGGATGTGTTAGTAAAATCTTCATCGCGAAGCAAGGAGGTCTTTGTTCTGAGCCTTTTTCCCATGAGATTTTCACGGAATCCTTTTTATGGTTCCGAACCAAAATGGTAAAAATTTAATCTATTGTAATAATCTAAGGTAAAAACAGAACCCTTATGGTGCTGTCGTGACTTTGTCCGTCTGTCACACGTATATTCCAGCCCTCAGAACAAAAACCTCCTTGCTTCGCTCGTTCCAGCCATGGAATACATGAAACAGATCCCAGCAAGCACTCATGCTATCGAATTGTAATTTGGAATAGTTTTAGAATATGATTACCCAACCTTATTGCAAATGAAAGAATTATAAAATTATTATTATTGTTGTTATAAGGAGGCCTAAATGAATGCCTGACACAACTTTTTTTGGAAAAGTTATTTTTTAGTTTTAAAAAGCGCACGGCGGGTGTATCTTCTTACTTAAGTATAGAAACAATTTAGATAGATTGAAGCAACAATCCGACAATATAATTCAAAACACAGTTAAAAAAGATCCAATATTTTATTTAATAGGCATAATCTAATGTTAAAGTAAATAAAACATGTTTCGCCACACTTTATAAATCGTCACCGCATTGCCGTCTCAGCTACATATGTAGGTATGAAGTAAGTTAAAATTAGTTTGTTTGTATGTTTCATTATTTGTAGGTTTAATCTCTGAAAATACAGAACTGATTTAAAAAAAAAACCGGCCAAGTGCGAGTCGGACTCGCGCACTGAGGGTTCCGTACCACCACATAAACATAATTGTATTAGTTGAAACTTTTTGAGACCGACACGCGCTTGACCAAATCTTATTATTTGTTGTTATTTTATAGCTTATGCACTATAAACGTACCAATTTTCAAGTTTGTAAGTGTTCCCGTTTTTAAATAGAACTAAAACAAAAATCGCCTCAGCGACCATCCAACTTGACCCCTCTCTTATATGAATGTTCTTGAAACGGGAGCTCACCACAATTGGTTACCATTAGTTGTGAGAAAATTTGTAGTATTTAATGATTTCAGACTTTTCCCATTATTTGTACTGTGAGACCTAGCTTCTTGCCAAATTTCATAATTTTAGGTCAACGGGAAGTACCCTGTAGGTTTTGCATTTTTGAATAAATGTATGGAGATGAGGACATAAAATGCCATATCTTTTGATTGCGTCGTTGTAAAAAATTTAAATTTTCGGATCTTGTGTGGTTCATGGATCCTAATATATGGTATTAATTTCAACCTGATACCTTTACCCGTTCGTGAGATAAAGGGTCTTGACAGACAGACAGACAGACTGACGGACAACAAAGTGATCCTATAAGGGTTCCGTTTTTTTCTTTTGAGGTACGGAACCCTAAAAAACCAGCCAAACTTGAGTCGGACTTGCGCCTTTAGGGCTCCGTACCAATCTACCATATCATAATAATAAAACCTCTCTGCCCTCTCTTTTATATGAATGTTCTTGAAACAGAAGCTCTCCTTAGTTGGTTGTGATTACCTACTTGTGAGAAAAGTTCTAATATTTTATAATTTTAGACTTTTTATGCTGCTGTGCTATAAGAGCCTAGCTTCTTACCAAATTTCATTATTGTAGGTCAATGGGAAGTAATCTATAGATTTTGGTTATGTTCATAAATGTATGGAGATGATGATATAAATGGCGGTTACTTTTATTGTGTAAATGTAGTCTATAGACGTTAATATTTAAAATTAATTTCAGATTTATACCTTCACCCGTTCAGGAGAAAAAGACTTGATAGACAGACCGACAACAAACACCCTTGAACCTTGTAGGGATCCGTTTTTTTAGTTTATTTTTTACGTTAAAATTTTTTTTAGGTTTGATTGTTTTTCTTTTACAAATATAGGAGGATTATATACTTAAAAAAAAGATATTAATAAAGGTAATCAAATGTAAAGTAAATAATATTTATAGCATTTTTGGCCTTTTTGTGGAATCTACATCTACACTAATATTATAAAGAGGAAAGATTTGATTGTTTGTTTGTTTGTTTGTTTGCATCGAATAGGCTCCGAAACTACTGGACCGATTTGAAAAATTCTTTCACCATTAGAATCCTACATTATTCGTGATGAACATAGGCTATGAAGTATTTTCAAAAAAGTTAGGGTTCCGTATGAAAACTTCGATAATGTAACCCAAGGTGTGAAAAAAATACCATATAGTATAATAGTATAATATAATAGTATAGTATAATAGTATAATAGTATCGCGTACGCTGCCAAAACCGTTGACAATAGAGCAAAGTTAAGTACTACAATCTTATAGAAAACATTAATTTCTACAAAAAAGTCCGCGATATCATATGTCTAACTATTACACTTATGTCACAATAACTACTTTTTCATGTTAAAACGCGGGTACAAACTATATAGGCCACATTATTCATATCTTGGTATTAATCCTTATCCAAATATATGACTTCGTATTCAAGGCTATATCAGTACCTGTAAATTACTTTTTGAATTATTCAAATCGGACGTACCATTCAAAAGTTATCATGAGTGAAATAATTATCAAATATGAAATTTAAGAAACTGAGCTCTAAGTGACTAATGGTTTCTAGCTTTGTCTTATATTACTTAAAAACCTGCTGAGCATTTAACTAAAAATAAAATACAAATGTTCTTTATAATTTACTCTGTTTGGGGTTCCGTACCAAAAGGGTGATAAACGGGACCCTATTAATATGCCTCCGCTGTCTGTCAGCGGGCTGTACCGTAATAGGTAGAATGTAATAGTTATAAATTGAGGGAGCTGTAGGTTGTTAGAAAATTATATGTTTTATCAATATTAAATATGTAACCGTTTGTTCCTAAATAAATAAAAATAAAATAAAAAATAACACTTACATACAAGCGTGAAAATTGGTATGTTTAAAGTGCATAAGCTATAGAATAACAACAAATAATAAAAACAAACCGGCCAAGTGCGAGTCGGACTCGCGCACTGAGGGTTCCGTACCACCACATAAACATAATTGTATTAGTTGAAATTTCAGTAAGTTAATGTGATAGATTTTTTGAGTCCGACACGCGCTTGACCAAATTTTATTATTTGTTGTTATTTTATAGCTTATGCACTATAAACATACCAATTTTGAAGTTTGTTAGTGTTCCTGTTTTTAAATAGAACTAAAACAAATATCGCCTCAGCGACCATCCAACTTGACCCCTCTCTTATATGAATATTCTTGAAACGGGAGCTCACTACAATTGGTTACCATTAGTTGTGAGAAAAGTTGTAATATTTAATGATTTCAGACTTTTCCCTTTATTTGTACTGTGAGACCTAGCTTCTTGCCAAATTTCATAATTTTAGGTCAACGGGAAGTACCCTGAAGGTTTTGCATTTTTGAATAAATGTATGGAGATGAGGACATAAAATGCCATAGCTTTTGATTGCGTCGTTGTAAAAAATTTAAATTTTCAGATCTTGTGTGGTTCATGGATCCTAATATATGGTATTAATTTCAACCTGATACCTTTACCCGTTCGTGAGATAAAGGGTCTTGACAGACAGACAGACAGACAGACAGACAGACAGACGGACAACAAAGTGATCCTATAAGGGTTCCGTTTTTTTCTTTTGAGGTACGGAACCCTAAAAATGGTCAAGTGCGTGACAGACTCGCGCATTTTTATATACATATCTGCGTGACTGCGCGTCCATAACAAAGACAGTATGTTTACCTTAGTGGTACGGAATCCTCGGTGCGCGGGTCCGACTCGCACTTGGCCGGTTTTTCAGTAACCTCCGACGCAACAAGAACCTATATTATCTAATCTTTGCCTATTTCTACCCGTGCGAAGCGAAGTTTATAATATCTTTATTATTATTTTTTTAATCATTCGGTCAAATTTAGGTGGATTACTAATGAATTATTTTATAGACCAGCTAATCTAATTTTTGACGAAAAAAAATGCTGATATGAATTTTTGTTGAATCTTCATACAGTGAAATACTCGTAGTTTGGCCCTCAGGCTATATATTTTTTGACCAATCGGAAGAAAAAACGCTTGGCTTTTTTATTACCAAAAGTCAAAACGATATTGTGTTTCCACTTGCCAAACATTGCCCTCTAAAAGCCGAAAGTTGAAGGCAGAAGCAGTAAGAAATTAGAGTTTCAGTAACTTCGCGTGAAAACTTTCAAGAGCTTATTGTTAAAAGTTTTTTTTTTCAGGTGCTCTATTTTGCAAGTCGTGCGCAGACAAGTAAAGATAAATTTTATTTGTAAACGAAGCCGAGGTGAGTCAATAGTGCTTTATTAAATTCTTATCTGTCATACAGGGTGTAAGGGACGTCTACCCAAAATTTAAAGGGCCTGTTCAGTTAATGAAACTGAACAACTTTCCCAAAGAAACATTTCTGGGAAATGAAAAAATTTTTGACCACCAAAAATGTTTCTATGGGAAAGTTGTTCAGTTTCGTTGACTGAGCACGGCCTTTCAGTTTTCGGTACACCGTCCCTTACACGCTGTATAAAAGAAGTCGCGTTTACTTAATTTAAATAAAATACTTTAAATATGAACGTTTCAACGATATAAAAGAGATTACCCTTTTCATGTCATACATCATCAACCAATTAATGAATCGGTGCTTGCAAGGAATCTCGGGCTAATGTTTGACAATTCGCTTAACTTTGATAAACATGTTGATATGAAAATAAGAAAATGTTATGCATCACTTAAACATCTTTGTAAAATTAGACCATTTTTAAGCACTGATGTTAGAATAAGACTAACTGACGCCTTAGTTTTATCTATTTTGGATTACGGGGACATTGTTTATGGGCCTTGCTTACTTAAAAAGACAGAAAACAAAATACAAAGAGTGCAGAACTCATGTATAAGATTTTGTTTCATAGTTCCACCTCGATCACATATTACTCCCTTCTTAAATCAGAATAACTTACTCAATATGAGACATAGACGTATTCTTAAATTGAGTACTTTTGTCTTTAACCTGCGACAAACTGGGACACCTCACTATTTAGCTGAGAAGTTAATTTGGAATGACAGACAAGCAGGCGGAAGACCTCAACGTTATCCGTCCCTACACATCTCGCCGCTGCCACGCTTGACGTTATATCGAGGCAGCTTCCGATTCGCTGCTTCCAAGTGTTGGAATGACCTGCCTCCTCCCCTGAGAACAATTCAATCTCTAGGTATATTTAAGAAGCAGTGTAGGCAGTGGTTGGTTTTAAAACAAAAATCAGAGAGTAATTGGGTGGCATTGTGATGTAGGATGATATCCAGTGAATGCATGACTTGATGACTTTAACAAAATATCTTTATTCATATTAGGATGCTTTAATTCACTTTATGATGTTAATAAAATTTACGTCATAGATTATCTCAACATTAACCATAATGTGTCATAAACCATGTTATCAAAGAAGCGTCTCAGGGGGATACTGAATACCAGCAGCATGCTGAGTATCTTTCCTTTTCACCAATCACATATTGTATAAATTAGAATAAGCATAATTATTTACCACTATATTTATATTGTGTATTTGGTGAATAAAGTTCTTTTTATTTATTTTATTTATTTATATGATTTTCATGAACTTACTATTAACTATCACACTTTTTACGTACCGCCTTTTAGATCTGTCGCCCTATTCTTCATTTAAGAAAAAAGAAAAGATTGAAACTATTTATTATAATTAAATTACAAATTGATTACATATTAATACTTAAGGGAAATAATCTTAAAGAAGATTGTACTCCCTTCAGGAGTCGAGTTCCTTTAAAATTATTTTTGAGACATTAAAAATTGTAAAATGCCTACAAATTTTCTAAATAGAAAATCATATGAATAATCAAACATTATACTACTCTTCACTTCTGTAAACAAAAAACCGGCCAATTGCGAGTCAGCAAAAGCTTGAAGAATATGTTGGATGGGTGCGGAACCCGTAGGGCGCGAGTCTGACTCCGCACTTGGCCGGTTTTATTTATTATTTGTTAGGTAAGTATTTCGCCACATATTGTCACAAAAGATTAGTCTTTTGAAGGTCAGACAGACAGACTGACCAGTGTTTTTGATTTTTTTTTCAAGAATTGAGTCGAAAGGTAAAGCTTGCACTTTGAGTAGGTAGGTATCACCACTTTTGAAGCTCATACATCTGAAATAGTTAGGTTAGTCTTAGTGAAATTATAATGTTAAATTAAAAAATTAAAAATATTATAATTTAAGAGTCAACATACATTGACGGTGTCGCAGAATTTCACAGCTGCGGGTCCATGGCCATTGTTCTAAATATTAAATTCCTGCATGAAATTTTGAAACTAATCCCGACAGGTCCATGATATATTGAGTAAAAATATATTAATATTTTTTATCCCGCCAGGTCCATGGAAGTACGGTTAGCATCAAAATCAATAAATGCAATAAATGATGTGAAAATAAAATATGTTTTGTATAAAGTTTTATTATCGTGAAAGTGTGATCGAGAAAGTGTTAAAAAAGAGTAAAAGTAAAATCACAACTTCAGATTTGGAAATATAGTAACATAGCCATGACCTTAGGTAACAAGGTAACAACTACCCATCCATCCATCCATCATCAACACTCTCTCGCTTTCTGCGTTCCAGTGTGGTCATTGTGCGTTTCAGTGCTCGTGTAGAGTTTGGCCAGCGAGTCGTGTCACAACAAAACCGCGGCAAATTTAAAAATTACAAGTTTTATACCCTGAAAATACTGCAAAATAACAATTTGATACTTTTCGTTGGTTTTCAAGCCCACAAGTTACCACCTGATTTTCAGGGTTTAAAACTTGTTATTTTTAAATTTGCCGCGGTTTTGTTGTGACACGACTCGCTGGCCAAACTCTACCTGTGCGCGTGTGCTGTGTCCTACTGGTACTTGTGCGGCGTGTCCGTGTGCTGTGCTCTATCGATACTTGTACGGTGTGTCTGAAACGTCGTGCTGCCTGTAAGTTTGCTCACTTTGCTTCTTTGTTTCATTGTTTTTTTATCGCTTATGTATACAGGTCAAATAGATCTCGGGTAGAAGTCACTTGCTCTAGTGCTTGGTGGGGAACCTTGTCCGCAATCCACCTTGACTTAGGTGAGGGTGGACTGTGAGATAGTTTCTTTCCCGCTATCCACTTACACCAGTAGTTTTTGCGTCAATAGTCCACCCCTCCCGTAGTCTTAAACCTTTGTTAAATGTCCGTTTGCTAGGCCGTCGACTGAACGTAATGGCGTTCAACCTCGACAGGCATGCCGTCGAGGCTTTGGCCAACCAAGGTCTCCTCTCTCACTAGACGACCCATATATATCCCTGGCTTCAACGACTACTTACATAGTATGTTTCCCGAACTCCAATTAGTTATGTCACCCGCCGCGTCACCCACCGCCTTTTAACTCGTCTTCTGAGACCGCTGACCATGACGACTCCGCCATGGACACCGCTCCTTTTACGGAGGTAACCCGGTCCAAAAAACGACCCAAGTCTCCCAACGGCAAGCTCGCCAACTCCACCAAATCGCTTCGAACCGGCTCTGGTGCCCCCCATCGTAACACCCCTAAAAACCTTCCGTGAAGCCCACTGCTGACACGACATCCACCTCCGCCAAATCGTCTAGTCGTCGTATTTTTATCCACGATAAGTCCAAGTGGACTGTGGTTTCCTCCCAATGCAACGTCAGGAAAATCGCGTACCTCAAGGCTCAGTCCTCCTCTGAGTATATCAAAATTACCGTCCCCACGCCCCAGGACCACCGTGACCTAACTCTCCTCCTCGATGAACAACGTGTGCCTCGTCACACCTACGCTCTCGAGGAAGAGAAGAAAGTGCGCGTGGTAATTAAGGGAGTCCCCAAGGAGATCCCCATTGACGACTTAAAGTCGGACCTCATCGCCCAAAACTTTCCGGTGGAGAACGTTTACCGTCTCTCTAGCCGCCGCAACGGCAAAGAGTACTACATGGTTCAGGTCACCCTGACCAGATCCGACGCCATCTTTGACATTAAAACCATATGCCATCTTTCTAACCTCTCTGTTGAGGTTTCCCACAGATCTGGCTTTCCCGGCCAGTGCCACAACTGTCAACGGTACAATCATTCCGCTCTGCCGGCACAGCTCTGCACGCACTCTGCGGCAGAGCTCTGAAATTGGATATTGTAATGCGCGATTAGGCGTATTATTAACGTTATGATTAACGTTACATAATACAACATAAATGATAAAGGTACTGAACTTTATTACTTCACAGGTTGTAAAAATAATGTATGGGAACAAAATGTCCCTGTCCATACTTTATGGTGATGTAGTTTCTATGGAGTCAAATTTCATTTTTCGTATTTGTCATACAGAAGAGGTTTCTAAGACATCTCGTTTCACGGAATCCCATAAAACGACAACTCAACTCATATGAAAAAAGACTAGATTACTATAAAATAGACAATCTAAATACCCGACGACGATTGATAGACTTAACTTTTCTGCATAAACTTTTCAATAACCCACAACTCCTAGAAAGCTTTCAAATCTACGTTCCACCCCGTATTCCTCGCCAACCGGTAGGTTTATTTAAATTAACATTCTCTCGAACCAATCTCAAACGGTCTTCAGCTGTTTCTAGGCTAAGCCGTAGCTACAATGCCCTTGGAGGTACCATCGACATCTTCAAGGATTCATATAACTGCTTCAGAAATAAAGTTTTGCTCGCTGCAAGGGAACAGCAGTCTGTTAGTTAACTTTTTCCTGCACATTTAGCATTAGTTATAGACGGAGAGCGCGTGGTCGTCAACCCTACCTCATCGATTACCAAGATGCGACTAATCTAGGGTGATGCACGTTAAAAAGTTATATCCGAATCAACAGGGTTGCCTGGGCGCAACCTGGCAGGTTTTGTACAGTGGGCAAAAAACTTGTCATTTTTTGGGCAAAAATTACCTCATCGAATACCAAATAGGTACATAGTACATTTGATAGTACTCATCAAGGAGTGCCTAAATCAACAGGGTTGCCTCACTCAATCCTGGCACATTCAGGGGTTGGCCTGATTTTAAGGTGGTCAAAAATGAGAAAAATTACCTCATCGATTACCAAGTAGGTACTTATTACAACTGATAGAGCTCTTCAAGAAGAGGCAAAATCAACAGGGTTGCCTCGCCAAATCCTGGCACATTCGTGAGTCGGCCTGATTTTAGGTCGGCAAAAAAATACAAAACTTACTTACGATTATGAGTAATGAATTGAAACTTATACCATTTGAAGGATCTAGACATCTTAATATTATTTGCTATAGTATGCCGACACTTAAACAAGTTTCATATTATTATACAGGATAAAAAGTTAAGATGGGGTACACACGGCAGCTACTATAAAAGCATTATAGCTACAAAAAAATTTAGTAAAGAGACTAACCCTAACTTTTAGAGATATTTTGACCTACATTCACAGATTTTGGAAAAAATGTACAGTCAACAAGAAAAATGGTAATTTTCACAAAAAAAAATCATTTCATTTGATCTTATTATTGATAAAAAACATAATTTTCTATGGGCTCAAAAGAGGTTAAGATATTAGAACTGTCAGAAAGCACATAATTATTTTCCCATACATGTAATAGGAGAAACAGAAATTTTCATGTACCTTTTTTACGAAACATTCCATCAGAAGTCTGTAAAAGGTCCACCAGGGTAAAGGTATTAGAACTCTTAGAATCCGAAAAATAAATTTTGAATTTTAGAGCCATTAGCAATTTCTAAGTGGGCAAAACACTTTTTGGGTAACAATTACCTGTACGAATGTAGATGTAATGTAGTGAACGTATGTGTGTGTCTGAGTGTGTGTGTGTGTTTGTGTGCATGTGATGTGTTTGTGTTGTAGAGTAGGATGTGTGTGTGTGTATGTTGATATAGTGCTCTTTAAGAAGTGGCAATATCAACACGGTTGTCTTGCCAAATCCTGGCATTTTCGGCCTGATTTTATTTTATTACTGAATACTGCATGAATGACTGATATATCCACGCCCAGCCCAAGCCACTGGACATAGAGACTTGAAATTTTGCACATAGATACCTCATACAGTGTAGGCAACATGGTTGCTTCCCCCAATCCTGGCACATTCGGGAGTCAGCCTGATTTTAGGGTGGTCAAAAGTTTAAAAAATTACCTCTTTGATCACCAAGTAGGTACTAAATGGCAAAATGTATTAATTAAAGTACATTCTGATCAGTATTTATTTTAGTTTTTGATAAGTTATTTATATGTAAAGTATTTTAATTTTACTTTTGCACTATTGTGTCCCGTTGCTATTCACTTTTTCACTGCTTCAGGTTGGCTGAAGAAATCCTTTAATTTTGTTGTTTCATTTTACCTATGTGTGAAATAAGGAATATACAGGGTGTAAGGGACGGTGTACCGAAAACTGAAAGGGCGTGTTTACTCAACGAAACTGAACAACTTTCCCAAAGAAACATTTTTGGGAAATGAAAAAAAAATTTAGACTTCTCCATACAAATTGCTCACTCTGACCGAACAGTTTGTATGGAGAGGTCAATTTTTTTTTTCATTTCCCAAAAATTTTTCTTTGGGAAAGTTGCTCAGTTTCGTTAACTGAGCACGCCCTCTCAGTTTTCGGTACACCGTCCCTTACACCCTGTATACAAAATCAATAGGTTTACCCGCCAAATACAAAATTTTGCTACATGAAAACATACTATGGAGACTAACCCGATATTTTGGAGAAATTTTGTCACACATTTACTGATTTCAATTAAATGTACAGTAAAAAAAACTGAAATGTTCACAAAACTTCTACTTTTCATTTCATTCGATCATCTTACTGATAAAGAACAATTCTCTGTGGGATCAACTGAGGTCAAAGTATTAGAACTCTCATAAAACGCAAAATTGGTTTCCCATACATTAAGTAGTAGCATTAAAACTGAAACTTTACATACCTTTTTTCATACCATTCAATCCTTTTGCTGATAAGAAACAGAAGTCTATGTAAGGTCAAGCATGGTCAAGGTATAAGAACTCTCGGAAAACATAATATAAAATTTCAACTGGCTTTTAGGGCAATTTTCGTATTCTTAATGAGAAAAAACTTCTCTTTAAAAATCACCTTATCGATTTTCAAATAGGTACATAGTATATTCGATAGTGCTTTTTAGAAGTGGCAAAATCAACTGGCTTGCCATAGTGAGGTTGCTCCGGTTGCAGCGCCGGACTCCGGCACGGCGCCGCGCCGTAAAAATTCACGGCGTGCACCGTGGAAAACTACGGCATGGCGCCGTAACGTACTCTGGTGCGGTGCCGTGCCGTGGAAATAGAAGAGTGACCAGACAAAAGCTGGTTACTGCTATTTTAGCAGGATTCGGTCTCTAATTATTTTGACGATTTACGTAAGTAAATGAATCTAAGAATACAATGAATTGCAAATGCAAGTTTGCAATATCATAAAGATTTTAAAATTAACTGAAATAATTTCAAATTTTAATTTACATTATATGGCAATTGGATTGACATTGAATTGGAATAGGATATAATCTGATTGCAATTGAAGTAGAATTACATTAGATTTGAATTAAATTAGAAATGATCAGAAATTAAAGTGGAACTGAATTCGAACTAAACTGAAATTAAATTGACCCGAGTTAGAATTAAAATGAAACAAAATTGAAACTAAATCATAACTGAATAAAAATTTAATTGGAATTGAATTTTGAACTTAAATTGGAATCATGGAAACTTTATTTCGGTTGACAGCTGTCAAACTCACAATCACTATAACTCGGTTACTACTGACCCTAGACTACTCGTATGTTCGTAATAATGCTAGATCTCGTTGAGATCTCCGTTTCAACTGACAGCTGTCAAAATTAAAACGGTTATATCTCGTAAACTAGCGATGAAAGACTAGTATAGCTCTGTTTGGGGATAAAAATTGTGTTCTTGAATAGGTCTTCACTTCTAGTGAAATAAAGCCTCATATCTCGTAAACTAACGATATAAAAATACTTAATGTAGGAAAAATATTAATTTGACACTTGTAATGTAGATCTCTTTGAGACATATATTTTTTCCGCAAACAGTGCTAGTCTAGCATAGCTAGTTTATGAGATATGGCCATTTTTATTTTAACAGCTGTTAACTGAATTTAAGATCTCGATGAGATCTATCTTTTGTCCCAACATACAAGTAGTCTAGGGTTAGTAGTTTCCAAGTTATAGGTATTTAAAGCTTTCAAATGAAATAAAGATCTTGACGATGTCTATCATTTGTCCGAACATACAAGGAGTCTATTTTCATTAGTTTCCGAGTTACAGCGATTTTGAATTTGACAGCTGTTAAACAAAATAAAGATTTCGACGAGACCTCGCATTTGTCCCAACATACGAATAGTCTAGGAACAGTATTTTCCGAGATATTATGGGGATCTGATCCAAATGGCAGACATAACATCGGCAGAGAGATAGACAGACAGCTAAGTAACCCTGTAAGTGTTATTTTTTTCTTTTTGAGGTACGGAACTCTAAAAATAATCGAACTTAATAATATAAATAAAATTAACTTAATAACGTTAACAAAATAAAATTAGAATGACCACTAATCCTTTAAAATCAGACCGACTCGCGAAAGTGCCAGGATTTGGCGAGGTAACCCTATTAATTTTGTATATATTCTTTAAACAAATATACATATAAATAACTCATAATTATTTTAATCTACATATTTTTTTTAATTATTTTAATATAAAAAGCTAAGAATATACTACTAACATAGTAATTACACATGTACATAACTAAATTAATACATTTTGCCATTTAGTACCTACTTGGTAAACAATGAGATAATTTTTGAGAATTTTGACTACCCTAAAATAAGGCCGACTCCCGAATGTAACGGGATCGAGGGACGGAACCTTGTTGCCTACACTGTATAAGGTATCTATGTGCAATATTTCATGTCTAGGTCCAGCGATTCAGTAATAAAATAAAATCAGGCCGAAAGTGCCAGTATTTGGCGAGGCAACCGTGTTGATATTGCCACTTCTTAAAGAGCACTACATCATCATACACATACACACACACATCCTACACTACACACATACAAACACAAACACACATCACATGCACACAAACACACACAGACACATACATTGTTAACGATGGTAGGTACAGAAATACCTATAGAAGGATATCTGCAGGTTTCTACACGAAATTATAAAGGAAATACTAAGAATTAGACCGATGAAAATATATTTTGAAAAATTACAAACAGTTGATTGACAACCAAAACGTAAAGACAATTTTGCCGACGAGCCACATTTTAAAAAGTAATAACTACAATGTTCTATGAAGGTCGTACTCGACATCCTCCCCGCCTTGCAAGCTACAACTTGCAAGATCAAAGATCCAAGCGGCGCGGAACCTTTATGGCGTATCCGCTTTTGGACATCTAAGACTTCGGAGTAGCTTCGGCTTGATCCTCTTCCTCTTGTGTCTCTTCCAAGTCTCGTGTGCCTCGTTTATTTCCAGAGAGACTGGCCATTTTTCCCCGCTTTCTGTCCACCTTGATGGGCCTTCCCGGCCAAGCGAGGCTAAAGCGGCTAACTTCTTAGCGGAGCAGTCACTTGAAGTAAGATCAGCAGGATTTTGCATCCAATCTTCTTTTATGGCATTTTCTCTTATTTCTTGGATTCTGTTTTTTGGCAGTTTAGGGCAGTCGGTTTTCCTAGGCAAGTCAACTTTACATCTACCTTTTTCTTCAACAGGAATGACATCCTCGAAATTTGCCAATTCTTGCTCAGTATAACTGCTTTTATTTATTTCATCTTTCGGGTCCTCGATACCAAGGGTCTCCCGTTTCCAAACATGACTGATCTGGTCCGTTAAATCCACATTTGCCACAATACTTTTAGCTTCGCTCTGCTCGGAGAGCTCGGGCACTAAGCCTTGGAGCGTGCAGCCAAGTTTCGTCTGAATGGCATAGAGGTTCTTGCCAATATTGATAACTGAACCAGTCATCACTCCTCCGGAATAATCTGCACCGATCAGTAGATCCACATCTGGCGTGTTGTCGCCGACATCAGTAAGGGTCAGATTGTACTTCTTCAGTTTTTTACTGATGGCTGAATCATCACGGATTCATGGTATGTAACCACATATTTTTTCTTTGCTTAAAGCAGAAATATTAAGGGAGGTTTTTCCGTTCAAGCTTTTAACAGTAAACTCGAAGATTTTATGAGTTTCCTCTTTAGTTTCTACTCCTCCGAAAAGGTAGTGCCTTATAGTGTCTTCTCCTACTGGTTGGAGCTTGAGTTTCGTTGCGATGTCAGTTCTAATATAAGAACGTTGAGCACCAGTGTCAATCAAAGCTCGAATGGTTTCTCCACCAATTTTTAGAAGAAGTGTTTGCAGGAGAGTAGTCCCGTTGCTCTTTGCTGACATTGTGTTCAGCGTTGTCGGAGCTGCTATCAGTAGTACCAGATGCCCTGTTTATTTCAGGGCACAGTAGGACAGCGTGTCTCTTCTGACAACCGATACATTTAGGGTACTTTTTGCACCTTTGCCATGAATGATTTGTCTTCAGACAGATATGGCAGGCTTTTTTCTTATTCATAAGCTTTTTCCTTTCCTCTAAAGTCATCTTTTGAGCCTTAATGCATTCGTGGCTCCCATGAGTAGACTTATCGCACCAAATGCACATTATAATGTTGTAGGAAGATGTTGTTGGCGTACTTTCAGCATTTCCAGTAATCAAGCAGGCTGCTGTTAGAATTTTATCTTCAGGTTTACCAGTCAGTCCCTCTCTAGTAAGCTGTATGCGTTCTTCACTTTCTACTTCTATTTTTATGAAGTCAAGGAGTTTGTTAAGTACGTCGGTGTTTTCGGTTCTGCTTCTTTGTCTCTCCCACACACGCAGAATATCCGTGGGGAGGGCAGATTCAACCAACGGGTACAGCATGGCGGCGTACTTTTCACTGGTGACACCAAGAACTTCCAGTTCCCTTAGCTGAGTCTTCAGTTTATCATAAAGAAAGGAAAGAGACCTCGTATTACTGTTATCTCCCTTGGCTTGTTGAAGAACTAGAGCCAGCAACTCTCGTACATAAATTTCGATAAGTAATTCATCACGTGCGTACCTGGATTTGAGATGTTCTATAGCTTGGGAGTAGTTTTCACCACATGGAGGAAAGCTGTGGACTAATTCAGCAGCTGGAGAATTGGCTGTCATGCTCTGAATAAGATAAGCCATCTTGTCATCTTGATCGATTGAACAATCTTGATGAATCTTCTTAAATGAACTCCAGAATGTAAGCCAGTTTTTGGCGTTTCCGTCAAATTTCTGAAGTTCGAGCTTGGGTAGCCGTAATGCTCTACTAGAACCTCCATTGCTGCTTATGGAAGCGCTGTCGTATTTGGATTGGTGGTCTTCCTTTTGTAATATGTTGTCGCATATTCGTTGAAGCTCGATCCACTCTTTTTTATAGGCATCAGCAGACTCGCAATCCTTCAAGAACGTATCTTCTTCCAAATCTTCGGATGAAAACCATTGAGTTTTTATACGTTCATCGACGTTGAATAAATTTTCAGTTTTCTCCGAGAAATACTTGAAAGTATCTTGAATTTTGGCCATGCGGTCCTCGCTTGAGCTATTTATGCTGAGTTTGAGATCATTTTTAGCTTTCGTGAACAATTGTCTTGCAACCGATCGTCCTGTCACGGTCGCCAGAAATGTTAACAATGGTAGGTACAGAAATACCTATAGAAGAATATCTGCAGGTTTCTACACGAAATTTTAAAGGAAATACTAAGAATTAGACCGATGAAAATATATTTTGAAAAATTACAAACAATTGATTGACAACCAAAACGTAAAGACAATTTTGCCGACGAGCCACATTTTAAAAAGTAATAACTACAATGTTCTATGAAGGTCGTACTCGACACACATACATCCATTGACATATGGGGCGATGCCGCTGAACGCATCAGACCTTTCAGGATGCAAAAACGTGCCATTCGAACAATCGCACGGGTTGCCTGGGATCACCCAGCCCGTGACTTGTTCATTAAGTACAACATTCTCACTTTCCCCTGCCTTTATATCTTAGAGGTAGCAAAGTACGCAAGGTCAAATCTGAACAGATTTTCAATTAATGCTGGAAGCCGCACTAGACGTTGTAACATGCTCATTGTACCTGCAACGAAGCGTGCAAAATCTGACAAGCAAATAAGTGTTATCGCGCCTAAAGTCTACAACAAGCTTCTGGACGAAATTAAAGCTGCACCCAGCAACCCAATTTTCATCACTAAACTAAAACAGTTTTTGATTAGTAAAGCCTTTTATTCGGTAAAAGAGTTTTTTGAAGACAAATAGCTGACCTCATCTATCCAATCATAAGTATTGCTATAAAATTTATAACTATATATGTTACTTAGTTCATAAGTAAATCTTTTATTTTATGAATTTTGTTGTAATCATGACTGACATGTAAATCTTTATTTACCAATAAATTTTGAATTGAATTGTTACCCAAAAAGTGTTTTGCCCACTTAGAAATTGCTAATGGCTCTAAAAGTCAAAATTTATTTTGCGGATTCTGAGAGTTCTAATACCTTTACCCTGGTGGACCTTTTACAGACTTCTGTTTCTTAGTGACAAGAGGATGGAATGTTTCGTAAAAAAGGTACATGAAAATTTCTGTTTCTCCTATTACATGTATGGGAAAATAATTATGTGCTTTATGACAGTTCTAATACCTTTACCTCTTTTGAGCCCATAGAAAATTATGTTTTTTATCAATAATAAGATCAAATGAAATGAATTTTTTTTTGTGAAAATTACATTTTTCTTGTTGACTGTACATTTTTTCCAAAATCTGTGAATGTAGGTCAAAATATCTTTAAAAGTTAGGGTTAGTCTCTTTACAAATTTTTTTTGTAGCTATAATGCTTTTATAGTAGCTGCCGTGTGTACCCCATCTTAACTTTCTATCCTGTATAATAATATGAAACTTGTTTAAGTGTCGGCATACTATAGCAAATATTATTAAGATGTCTAGATCCTTCAAATGGTATAAGTTTCAATTCATTACTCATAATCGTAAGTAAGTTTTGTATTTTTTTGCCGACCTAAAATCAGGCCGACTCACGAATGTGCCAGGATTTGGCGAGGCAACCCTGTTGATTTTGCCCCTTCTTGAAGAGCTCTATCAGTTGTAATAAGTACCTACTTGGTAATCGATGAGGTAATTTTTCTCATTTTTGACCACCTTAAAACCAGGCCAACCCCCGAATGTGCCAGGATTGAGTGAGGCAACCCTGTTGATTTAGGCACTCCTTGATGAGTACTATCAAATGTACAATGTACCTATTTGGTATTCGATGAGGTAATTTTTGCCCAAAAAATGACAAGTTTTTTGCCCACTGTACAAAACCTGCCAGGTTGCGCCCAGGCAACCCTGTTGATTCGGATATAACTTTTTAACGTGCATCACCCTAGATTAGTCGCATCTTGGTAATCGATGAGGTAGGGTTGACGACCACGCGCTCTCCGTCTATTACTTCTGTTTTTTATATTATTTTTTATTTCTATTTGTTTGTTGCAATGTAATAAATTTAAGCATGTTGTGGCTGCCTTAACAAGCAGTGCATTCAATTATGTTTTTAGAAGTAAGTTGTTAATATAAGTGTCAATGTAATTTGCTAATGGCGGTCCTTAAATAAAAAAGAAAATCTATCTAAATGTATAAAAGAGCATGTCCTGACTGACTGACGGACTGATTCATCAACGCCGAGCCGTAAAAGCTATAGATACAGATCTGAAATTTTGTACACAGATTCTATGTGCGTCAAAACCACCCACTAAGAAAGGATTTTGGAAAATTCTTCTCCCAAGGGGGTGAAATAAGGGATGAAAGTTTATATGAAAGTCCTTTGTTTCTTGAGCTAGATTCACACAAATTTGAATTTAAGCTTCTGGTAAAAAATAAAGAAACACGTGTTTAAGCATTTCTTAAAAATCACCCTTCAAGAGGGTGAAAAATTGGATGATTTTTTTTCTGTATGTTGGTCTATAAGTCGTTCAGTTTTAAAGGTAGAATAATAGAAATTTGTATTTAAGCTTTTGGTAAAAAATAAAAACAACGTGTTTTAGAATTTTCTAAAATTCATCCCCTAAGGGGCGAAATAAGGGATGAAAGTTTGTATGAAAGTCCCGTCAGTTTTAAAGTTATACTTGTCTCAGGCTTTTTGAAAATTTTACACCCTAAGTGGTGAAAAGGGGGATGAAGTTGAAACTCCTTCATTTCAAAGTAATATCCACTAAATTTATTATTTAGGCATTAGGGTTGTAATTCTGTGGAACATACATCTCTGTTATTGAAATTCCACCCCAAATTCAACCCCTTAAAGAGGGAAATGGGGTGAAAAAGTCTCAAAACCAATATGGGTATCATTTGTATGGTTTATCGGGTCGCTGATTACGAAAACAATTTTGAAATCCAATGTGGTGGACGTGAAATACCATCATCCCCCGGGGATGGGGTTGCGGTGCGATATGGTTGATATGTCTAAAAATCAATAAGGGTGTCGTTTGTATGGTTTATCGGATCGCTGATTACGAAAACTAAAACAATTTTGAAATCTAAGGTGGTGGACATGAAATACCATCATCCCCTGGGGATGGGGTTGGGGTGCGATAGGGTTAAAATGTCTAAAAATCAATATGGGTGTCGTTTCTATGTTTATATAAGGATAGGGATAGCGGTTAAAACGGCGTTAAGGATATGGATAAAGTTTAATTTTTAATTCAATGCAGTAAACTGACGTTTGGTGGGTTGCCGCTTTTTTGGGAAAAATAAATAGTCATGTGCTAAAAAGATATAACTCAATCACTCATCTAGTGATATGTTCATATAATATCAAAGTGATTATTTTAAGCTTATTAAATTACGTAAATACCTACTCGAACAATAACATGGCTCAATCTGAGCAAGTCGAGCGCGAACTGATCATCAATAAGAAAATAGTGCTTCCCTTAAACCTAGAGAGATGAAATTTGGCACAGAGGTAGGGTTTAGTGCCCATACATAGGGAAAAGTATCAAAACTAGGATCATGGAAGATCTGGTGTACCTGATGACCCTGAGAAGAAACCTTAACAGACCAGCCAAACTATTAAAATTTTCGGCATGCTGTGTTCACAACATTTATTAAACGTGGTGAGACTTTTCTATTGAAATTTTAAAAATGAAGATCTGGAGTATCCGATGAAGAACTCTGAGAGCTCAGCTGAACTATGGGAGCCCATTTTGTTTGCATTACAAAGACTATTTAAATCAAGAAATTAAGAAGTTAAGTGGCTCAAGAATATAGGCAGTTATATTTTCTACTTAAGGCGGTGCATTGTTTTAGGGAAGGTGTTTAAGAAAAAACGGCTCATATAAAAATAAAATTTTATTCACTGTCATAATCATTATCACTATCGGATTCAGTAACATTAATAATCAATCTATCAACAACGCCGTCAATGCGTGGATCAAGATGGTACATATCGTCTTCTACTTTTATTACATGTGTCACACAGCTCTTCCATTTCTGCGGTGTGATGTTGGTAAGAGCCTCTTCGAACAGGGTTTTCACTTCATCCATTTTAAATGTTTTGTTGTTTCTTGCGACATGCCCCTTTGCTTGAGCCCAAACCATTTCAATGGGGTTCAACTCACAGTGATAAGGAGGCAGTCGCAAGATTGTGATTCCCTGCTCTTTTGCCATCTCGTCCACAGCGTACTTAACGGGTAACTGGTCTTTATGCTGCCGTACAATGTCAATGAGAGTAGCTTTAATCATTTTTTCTTCATATTGTATCTCTTTACTTGTGAGCCACTCTTGTATTCTTGACTTAGTCCATGACATTGTTGGCAGAGTTTCGATCTTCCGGGAGTGGTAGGGTGCATTATCAATCACTACCACTGAATCTTTTTTCAATTTCCCAACAAGGAACCAGTCCTCGAAGCACTCGGCGTTCATTTCTTGGTGATAGTTTTCACTCCCCTTCTTTGCTTCAAAAAGCATTAACCCATTCTCTACAAAACCTTCTTCTCCCCCGATGTGGCTTATAATAAGCCGTTTTCCTTTACCCGTCGGGGACTTGAGGCCCGTGGTCAAACCCTCCATAAAAGCTTGCCTCGATGAAGTGATGGTCGTATCGACCCAAGCTCGACTCGTTGTATGCCCTGAGAAAGAAGAAAAGGTTATTATTTGATTATTAAATAAATGAAAATGAACAAAGTAATAGCAGTTGAAAGTTTATTTAAAATTAAGTTTGTGAATTCCATTTGTGTAATTTTCTAATAGTAAAGGATTTAGTATTTTATAATAGTTATAGATTGCATGTTGGTATTCTTCTACTACAAGATATAAAAGATAAGACGGCATTTATGAAGGCGAGGTCTAGGAGTAGGATAAATAAGTGAATACCTTCGTTCAGCCAGGTCTCATCTTGGTAATAAATGTACTTCTTCTGCACTGCAATGCTGTTCTGTCTTCTATATTCTTTTATATGATATATATATTTTTGGCGCCACAACACGATATCTTCTCTGTCAATGAGAGCACTTCGTCGCGATTTAGTGATAAATTTAAAATTGAGGAACAGCAGAGTTTTCCTCATTGTACTCCATGAAAAATTGGGTAAGTCCACATCATCATTGACGCTTTTCAAAACCTGAAACGGAAATAAGTGCCTTTTATAATTTAATATTGAAATCATACAAGTACCTTTATGATACCTATCTATCTTGGGATAGATATACTTGGGACCATAATGAAATTACGTATGAATATAAAATATGTTTACCTAATTAAAATTGTGATTATTTTAATAACTTACCTTTTTAATGGTAGGAGCTTCATTTTTCGCATAAAACCCGTGCACCTTTCTTCGAATCGCAGATAGCGTAAAATCGTCCAATTTGTCTTTGAAGTTGTGCTTGGGTCCGGGCTTTTCAGGTGCTTTAAAATCTTGGTTTTCTTTATGATTCAGATTCAGATTCAGATTCAGATAATTTTATTCAATGTAGATTCTTTACAGAATACTTATTGAATGTCATGCAGAATACAATGCAAATAGAGCGAGTCTACGCCGTTTCGGATCGTGCTATGGCAGCGTAAAAGAAACGGCAAGAAACCACTGCAGCACGGCCTACTTTAAGAGTCGGCTTTTTACAATGTGTTTCTTGTGTTTCGCTGGAATATCAGAGCACCATACCTCTTTGTCATTCATATAGTCATCCAATCTATAGTAAGCATTTTTACATAACGTTTGCTTTACACATTCTTTAAACTTTCTCTCAGGTAATTGCACTATATTGTCAGGTATTTTGTTGTAGTATCGTATACACAGACCAACGAAAGATGTATTGACTTTAGTTAATCTAGTATATGGTTGATCAATTTTATGCTTATTTCTAGTATTAAAATTATGCCTGTCACAAATTTTTGGTAATTGATGAATGTTCTTTCTAGCATACATTATATTTTCATAGATATACTGGCATGGCACTGTCATAATGTTGATTTCCTTGAACAGTTCTCTCAGGGAATCACGAGTCTTCAGGCAATAAATTGCTCTTATAGCCCTCTTTTGTAAAACGAATATTGAATGTATATCAGCTGCTCGGCCCCAAAGCAGTATGCCATAAGACATAATGCTATGGAAGTAGCTAAAGTAAACCAGCCTTGCAGTAGCTACATCAGTAAGTTGTCTGATTTTTCTGACAGCATATGCAGCCGAGCTCAATCGACCAGAAAGAGCCGTTATATGAGGGCCCCATTGAAGTTTAGAGTCTAGTGTTAACCCTAAGAAAACTGTACTATTTACAAAATCTAATGGCTCATTATTCAATACTATGTTATGTGAAGTAGACCTTACATTTGGTAGTGCAAATTTAATACATTTAGTTTTTTTGGCGTTTAGGACTAGATTGTTAACAGTAAACCATGCATGAATCTGTCCAAGTGCATCGTTGACTTCGTTATAATTTTGTGATTTCCTACTTACATTGAATATTAATGAAGTATCATCAGCAAATAACACAATCTTTGACAGATTCTTCACCACAGAAGGAAGGTCATTAATATAAATAAGGAATAAAAATGGCCCTAATATGGACCCTTGAGGTACGCCAATTTTGACAACAGATCCCAGTGATTTCGTCCTGTTTACTTGTACCTTTTGAATCCTGTTTTCCAAATATGACCTAAGTAGTTTAAGTGAATTATTCTTAACACCGTAATGTTCAAGTTTTAGCAACAATGTGCTATGATCTACGCAATCAAATGCCTTGGATAGATCACAGAAGATACCAATAGCATCTTCAGATTTTTCCCACGCGCAAAAGATGTATTTTAAAAGTGCAGTCCCGGCATCCGTTGTACTGCGCCCTTTCGTGAAACCAAATTGATGGTCATGTAGTAAGTTATTTCTATTGAAGTGTGAAAGCATTTGATTGAGTATGACCTTCTCAAAAATTTTACTAAGTACAGGTAAGACTGATATTGGTCTAAAATTACTGGGATCCTTTTTGTCACCAGCTTTGAATAATGGAACTACTTTACTTTTTTTCATTAAGTCAGGAAATGTACCATGATCGACACAATCATTGAATATAACAGCTAAATATGGAGATATAGTATCAATGATCGCACTACAGACTTTTACTGACATTCCCCATAGGTCCTCAGTAGTTTTCATTTTAATACTTTTAAAGGCTTTAATAATTTCGTTAGGGGTGACATGATTGAACCCAAATTCAGTTTCGCAGGCGTCCACATTCTTTTGAAGTAAATCGCTAGCAAGTGAAGATGAAGAATTGAGTGACTCTGTTGTTTTCAAAGGAATATTAGTAAAAAAGGTTTCGAATTCTTGAGCCACTTCTACGTTTGAACTAATAGTTCCGCGATTTGTATGAAGTGTGATTTGATTGTCACGCGGTTTCACTTTTCCAGTTTCACTGTTTATAACATTCCATACAGCCTTAATTTTGTTATCAGCAGACTGTATTTTTTTCCGAAGAAAAAATGACTTTGCTTTTGAACAAACTAATTTAAACAATTTTGAATATTTTTTGACATATTCAATGAAATTGTCGTCATTTGAATAATTTCTTAGCTCATATAATTCAAAAAGTCTCTCTCTACTTTTGCGAATACCAGCGGTAGCCCAGTCACTGAATTTGAATTTTACAATAATTTGCTTTTTTCTAATAGTGAAAATTTTACTGAATTCAGTATTAATCAATGTGAATAAATCTTCATATGAGTTATTAGGGTTGTTAGTATTATAATTGTGACAGGGCAGTTTTTCTAGTAACGTGTTTTTGTACTTTTCTAACCTACCGCTCGTTAGGCTCCTGGTTTCTATATCTATCTTCTGGGTTACTCGAGAATAATTAAAAGTAACACTTTGACCAGAGTGGTCAGACTGAATCGAGTTTATGATACTTTTCTCAAAATAATCGCAATTACAAAAGACGTTATCAATACAGGTATCCGAGGATGACGTCACCCTTGTAGGTTCAAAAAATACATGCTCTAAATTAAAACATTTGAAAAGACTTATAAGTTTGTTACTATAGGTATTATTTTCTAAGATATTGACGTTAAAGTCACCACACACTATCACAAACTTATTTTCTTTTGTCACTATTTTTAAAACATCTTCCATTACTAACTCGAACATTGAAAATTTTTGAAAAGCGGGAGGTCTGTATACGCACACTACAACATGCTCGTCCAGCTCAACACAAGATATTTCAATACATCTTTCAACCGAAAGTCGAACAATATCTCTACGGTTCTTTATCTTAAAACTGTTACGAACTAAAATCAGTGATCCACCGTGTAAAGCAGACTTTCGATTGAAAGCACTGGCTATACAATAATTTTCATAATTTATCAACATTTGATAGTCTTTTTGCCAGTGTTCTGTCAGACAAATAATGTCAAATTTTGTTCTTTCTAAGAATAATTCTAAAATTTTTCCAGAAAAACCTTGAATATTTTGATGTAAAATTTTCAAAATATTAGATTTTTCCTTTGTCTTTGCTATAGGAAGTTTTTTGCCAGAAGGTTTTTTTTCATTTACTTCAGTAAAATTTTGTTTAGGAAAACCCTCTTTTGTCGTATGAACTAGTTTAAAGAATTGGTGTTAGTAATGTTACTAACTAAAGAAGTTTTTTGTGTATAACTTCCTATAACAGAGTCAGATATATTATATGCTATCAATGTAGCCAGCTCTTTCTTAAACTTAAGAGGCAGATACATAGTATCCTTTGTCAATTTGAAATAATTTATAAAAGTATTCATGTCAAGATATAAAATGTCACTATGACGACTTGTCAAATTTTGTAAATGTAAATTCATTCTGTGTATACATTTGTTGTGTTGCTCAGTAACATTTGAACAGTATGGGAAGTTACACAGAATAAACCTACACTTAGTTTCAACCTGTATTTTGTTTAACAATGTCACAAAATTGTTTAATTTTAATCTACTTATGTCAGAATGATTGCCTACCACGATAACAACAGTGGTGTTTATGTCAAACTTGCCTACAGCAATCTTTCTTACAAGACCGTCGAAAGTAATATCGGGACAGCAAATATTGGTCACCTGCTGATTATGGCAGTAATTAAAAATAGACCCTAGACCTACTCCTATCCTGTCTGAATATACAAAGGTCTTCTTTTTATTGGAAGTCGACGAAAAGTCCTCGCCATCCGTGGTCTCTGTGCTGTTATCGACAGGTGGCTGCTGTTCCACCGTGGCGCCACCAGCGGCGGCATCATGTGTTGGCAACACTGGCGACGCGGTGATGTCTTCACTCCCAGTCACCACGCTCTCAACGATGTGCTGACGTGGTGCCACCACGATGACGTCACTCACAGCGGTCTGCTCACGCGCGGCGGCATCATGTGTTAGCAACACTGGCGACGTGGTGATGTCGTCACTCGCAGTCACCATGCTCTCATCGATGTGCTGCCGTGGTGCCACCACGATGACGTCACTCACAGCGGTCTGCTCATGCTGGTCTCCGCGCTGCTGGCGTCGATCGTACGCGTGTCGCTTTTGGCGGCGTTGTTTCTTCGTAAGGCGAGCTGAAAATCGCCAGTTGAAAAATGTTGACGTTGAACCGCAGGTGGCAGGCGTACAGCTAGAAGACATACTGATATTTGATGTCCGCGGTGGTTCTAGAGCACAAGCAACCTCTTTGTCATTGGTGAGGGTGGCTATCAGTTGCTGCTGAGTGGTATAAAGCTGCTTGAGCTCAGCTGTGGATGACAACATTTCATTCATGCACTGCTCAGTTTCTACATATTTATTTGTCAACAGTTGAAGCGAAGATTGACTTTTAACATAAGCCGTTGTAATCTCGCTCAGTCTATGTTCTTTAAGAGTGGTAAATACTACTCTCTGAGAGATGCCCAGTATGTCAGCAGTTTTAGAAGCACATTCGCTGACTTTTGCAGATTCTATCTCAGAAGACTGTTCATTGAAAACATACTTATAAACATTTTGCACCATGATTTTTTCAGTTACACTTAGAGCACGCTTGGGTCTCTTTTTACTAGGAGATAAAAAGCTACCGTCACTTGAGGTTCCTGGGCCAGGATCCATGACAGAAGTTTTAACAAATAACAAGGTATAACAAAAACAAAACTTCACCACCAAAAACTTAACGAAAAACTCAACGAAAATTTTTACGGTGAAACGCATAGGCAAGAGACACATTCGAACACTCAGACCGGAGGTAAGAAGCCGAATGACGGACAATGCAGAAGTTCTTATCTACTGCTCATGTCGGTCATCCAATTGTGAGTCTAGTTGTTTGGATGACTCATTTGTTTGTGTTGCAGCTGCAAACTTTTTCTAAGAAATTTTAACACCACGCTTTATTTATTACTTAAACGTTTCTTTTAGTAAAAAAGTGCACAGCTGCAGTTTTTATCAGTTGTGTTGTGGCAACTTAGAAGTGTTGTTTATTGATGTTTTGTTGATGTAATATAGTGGTTGTGACGCTACAAAAAATGTTGTATGATAAGTTAAACCTCCAAAAATTAAGCAATTTCGACGTTTTGGGGAGTGTGGAGATAATGTATTTTAATATCAGGCCAAAATAAAAACAAGTTAAAATGTGTTCAATATTATATGAATTCGTTTTTTATATATCTATCTCTCTCCTCAAGAAATAAACTTAGATAATAACTTCATACATCAAACAATGGCGGCTCGATATCGGCGAACCAGTGTGAAGAGGCTCAATGAATCACCTCATTGAACTTAAAATTGAACGGGAGTACGTCACTTTGGTTTTTGAGTTGGCAACATTATTTACATTGCAGCTGTCAGTTTACTGCATTGAATTAAAAATTAAACTTTAGGAGTACGGTTAGGGGCAGGGAGAGGGAGAAGGAGAAGGAGAGGGAGTGGGATTGAGGTAGAAGGAGGGGTTGAGAGAGGGGGAGAGGGAGGGGTGGAGACTGCACATTGTCTGAATATCACGCGGGCGAAGCCGCGGGCACAACTAGTATAATATAATGTTGTACTCGTAAATTGGGACGTTACTGAGGTATGGAGTGACCTAAGATTATAATAATACTAAGTGTTACATCACTATGCCTTGTCTGTGGTCACGTCTCTAGTTAGTCGATGTCATACTTCCTGTCGAGACTGTAATAATTCACCATGTGAATAAACGTTCAATAAATAATTAAAATGGTTTGATTTGCTACGCCGCCTCCTGACTACCACCAAACATTCCCGAGCTCATCAAGAAACACAAGATGGTGTCAGAAGATTAAATTGGACAAGCCCAAATGGTAAAACCATGAAAGCATAATCGTCAACGGCCAAGACAAAGAACAAGTACGCCACCATTACACATTCAAATTAACATCGAAAAAATGCCTGAAAACAAGTCTAACGTACTTATTATGAACATAAAACCACTTATTATACAAGTTGGAGACAATGCTTCTGAAAAATGGAAGGCATGGAAACAAAAATACGAAATTTTTTGCGACGCAAATGAGATTGACAAATTCACTGACCAAAAGCAGGTAGCCATTTTCTTGAATGCTATAGGTGACGAAGGCATTGAAATTTTCAACAGCCTGAACATTGACCGCAAAAAAGCTAAAATTGACGAAATACTAAAAAAGTTCGACGAAAAATTTAACCCCTGCAGCAATGTAACATTCGAAAGATATAACTTCTTCACACGCCACCAGAAGAACGACGAGAGCTTAGACGAATACGTCACTATTCTGAATAATTTATCGACTTCATGCGAATTTAAGGAGCTACGGGAATCATTATTAAAAGATATGTTCGTCATTGGAATGAAAAATAACAAGATTAAGGAACGATTACTTCAAGAGAATGACTTAACAATAGAAACTGCCTTAAAAATAGCCAAGAACATGGAATTGTCCCAGGAGAGAACTGCTATGCTGACACAGAGCAACAATGGTTCAACATCAGTCCAAGCTGTCACTCATAACCACATACCAAGATCGGTAAAACGCGATGTTTCTAATACAAGAAGACCAACAAGATCACACTCAAGAACAAGCTTCAGAACGCATTCAAATTCAAGACCAAGAACTTCATCAAATCGTGAATGTAACCGATGTGGCCAGATTCATCGACACAAGTGTCCAGCCCTAGGAAAAATCTGCTCCAATTGCAAGAAAATGAATCACTTCACTAATTATTGTTTTTACAATAACAGTAACAAACCATCAAGAAAGGTAAACACTGTCACTTCTAAAAATGACCAAAAGGTTAACCAGTTTGTGATTGGAGCATTAAATAATAACCAAAATAATACTAATATGGACCAGTGGCAAATCCAGGTAAACATTAACAATTATCCTATAAAATGTAGAATCGATACAGGTGCAGATACAAACATAATTTCAAAACAAAATTTAGATTTAATCAGGTCAAAAACGCATACTAACATACCAACTTTTAGAACAAATAACAAATTTTTTTCCTTTTCAGGACAACTTGTACCAAATTTAGGTAGTTGTGTCATAAATTGCCAATTCGAAAATGGAACTAACACAAATATATACTTTGTTATCGTTGAATGTCCGTGCCAAACCATACTGGGATGGAACATCTGTGAGAAAGCCGGTATTGTCAAAAGGATCTTCAAAATAAATGAAGATACAACTAAAGGTCACAGGTTAGTAGATAAAATAGTTTCAAAGTATGCTCATACTTTTGAAGGCTTAGGTTGTCTACCATACAAAGCCCATCTAGATATTTATGAAAACATACCTCCTAAAGTATGTCCAGTACGTAGAATACCATATTCACTTGAGAAACGACTGAAAAGTGAACTTGAAAGCATGGAACAACTTAAAGTCATAGAAAAGGTCACTAAACCGACCAAATGGGTAAACTCTATTGTGTTAGTAGAAAAACCTAACAAAAAACTTAGAATTTGTCTTGACCCTAGAAATCTAAATGAAGCAATCAGAAGACCCCATTATCCTTATCCTACCTTTGATGATCTTCGCTCCAAAGTAGCCGGTGCTTCTATTTTCTCAAAGCTTGACGCTAGCTCAGGTTATTGGACTATCCCATTAGACGATGAAAGTAGTGATTTATGTACATTTAACACGCCTTATGGCAGATACAAATTTTTAAGACTCCCTTACGGAATTAACTCAAGTGGAGAAATCTTTCACCGAACCATGAATGAACTTTTTGGTGATCTTCCAGGAATAATTATTTTTGTGGATGACATTCTAGTTTACGGTTCCACAGAACAGGAACACAATCAAAGATTAGAATCTTTATTCAAACGAGCATCAGAAGTAAATCTTAAATTCAACAAATCAAAATGCCAGTTTGGCTTGTCAGAGATTTGCTATGTCGGTCATATTTTTAATAAAAACGGTGTTTCGCCAGACCAATCCAAAGTCGATGCTATAACTAGAATGCAGAGTCCAAAAAATGTCAAGGAACTACAAAGATTTCTTGGAATGATTAATTATTTAGGATCTTATATTCCAAATCTATCTGAAGAAATAACTTTATTCAGAGATTTATTGAAAAAGAATAATACTTGGCAATGGTTAGATCAACATGAACAGCAATTCAACAGACTAAAATCATTAATTTGTCAATCACCCGTCTTAGTCCATTATGACATCAACAAACCAATCAGATTATCCGTGGATGCTTCTAAAAAAGCAGTAGGTGCTGTAATTTTGCATGGAAAAAATCCAATTGCATATTCGTCTAAATCATTAAACAAAAGTCAAGAAAACTATGCTCAAATTGAGAAAGAATTATTTGCAATTGTATTCGGATGTAAAAAATTCCATCAATATTTGTATGGAAAGCCTGTCCATGTTGAAACTGATCATCAACCATTAGTTACACTTTTCAAGAAACCATTGTCCGAAGTACCCACAAGATTACAAAGAATGATGATAGCCTTGCAAGCATATCACTTAATTGTCACTTATACTAAAGGAACTGAAATGTATATTTCAGACACCCTTTCACGTTCCCCTATCACTGACAAGAATTCAGAGCAAAACCAAGAATTAATATCCTTAGAAGAACTTGAGTCAGAAGTTGAAATTCATGTAAATTTATTGACCTCTAATCTAGCAATTACACAGGAAAAATTAGATAAAATCTTAGAACACACTAATAAAGATCAAACTTCACAGATTCTAAAAGAATACTTCAGGGAAGGATGGCCTACATGTAAAAAACATTGTAACCCACTAGTTTTACCTTATTGGAATATAAAAGAGGAAATTCATATTATAAACAATTTAATTTTCAAAAATAATTCTGTAATAATACCTACTTCAATGAGATCTGAAATTTTAAATATTTTACATGAAGGACACCTTGGAATAGAAAAAACTAAAAATTTAGCTAGAGGTATAGTGTTCTGGCCTCATATAAATCAAGAAATTGAAAATAAAATAAGACAATGTGAGTCATGCTGTATGTACAACTCGAATAAAACAAAAGAACCACTCATATCTCATGAACAACCCTTATTTCCATGGCAAAAAGTAGCTACAGATTTGTTTGATTACAAAGGACAAAAACATTTGCTAGTCGTTGATTTTTATTCAAATTACATAGAAATTGCTAACTTAAATAAAGACAGTAGAAGTTCTAATGTAATAACACATTTAAAGTCGATCTTTGCTCGACATGGAATCCCCTTGCAACTTCTTAGCGATGGAGGTCCACCTTACAACTATTCAGAATTTAAAAAATTTCTTCAGGAATGGGACATTGAACATATTATGTCAAGTCCACATTATCCTCAATCAAACGGCCTCAGTGAAGTCTCTGTAAAAATAATTAAAAACATTCTTAGAAAATGTGAAGAGTCAGGAACAGATCCCTATATAGGTCTATTACAATACAGAACGTCCCCAAGAGGTAACTTAAAGTCACCCTCTCAATTACTTATGTCTAGACAATTGAGAACTAAATTACCAAGTAAAGTAAGCAATTTAACACCTAAAGTGGTCAAATTCTCAGAACATTCAAAAACAAAAAATGAGAATTTACAAAAAACAAGATTGTACTACAACAAAAATTGTAAACAATATCAGCCATTCAATGTAAATGATAATGTTTATTTCAAGAAAAACCCTAAAGATATTATATGGTCTAAAGGTTCTATTGTGGCAAAGTCTAAATTTCCTAGATCCTTTATAGTCAAGGATAATTATGGTGCAACATATAGGAGAAATTCTAAACATATCCGTAGAGATAACAATCACAAGCAAAACAGTCATAAAAAGTCATTGTCAAAGAATGAAAATAAAAAAGTTTCATTTGATTTAAACCTAGGTCCAAGTCAAAACTCAAACATTGTAAATCCAAGCCACAAACAAAAGAAGTCAGAATCACAATCAAATCAGTCAGTCCGTATCCAAAATCCTAAAATTTCACAAAAAGAGGAAGATGATTGGTACACTTTCATCTATACTCATAATTCTTGCCCGTTAAGTCCAACTGTTTCAATTAATAGCTCAAGTGATTCTGATTCCTTTCAGTCAGTTGAGACAGAGCGCAGTAGTAATAAGTCAAAGGAAGTTCAAACTCAATCTCCAGAATTTATCAATGTAAATGAAAGTCAAATGTTAGAAGATAGTTTACATGACTATAATGAATATGAAAATCAATTAACTTTGTCTGATTGTCAACCTTGTAACTTATCTAGTCCTACTGAAAACTTACATGATACAAATGTCTTATCACCAATTAGCAGTGATAATGACGACGCCGGTAGTGCTGAAATAGAAATACCTGAAAGAACATATACTAAAAGTGGACGACTTGTAAAGAAAACACAAAGACTGAATCTGTAAAAAGTAATTAGATATTTGTAAATAAACAACAACATTTGACTTTCACATTCTTTAGAATTAAGTATTATTTAAGTTATGACAAGCATGATAATTACACTGACAATTTTATTCTAATTCAATGTATGATTATGACGATATATTCCAAAATTCTATGTATTTCTAATGTAATATTTGCTAACCTTGTAGCTTAGAAACATAAGTTATTTATAGGTTAGAATTTATTTCCTAAATGTCACTAACGTCAAATGACTTTTTGTTTTTTAATTTTTAAAAGAAAAAAGGGCATGTTACATCACTATGCCTTGTCTGTGGTCACGTCTCTAGTTAGTCGATGTCATACTTCCTGTCGAGACTGTAATAATTCACCATGTGAATAAACGTTCAATAAATAATTAAAATGGTTTGATTTGCTACGCCGCCTCCTGACTACCACCAAACATTCCCGAGCTCATCAAGAAACACAAGACTAAGGAGTGACAAAAGTATGTCTATGAGATTTTGTTTATGGCAAAATTAAAGCATATCTTTTGACATTAACATATACCTTCAGCTTCTGGGGAAGGTACGACTCGATTGTCGCAGTAAATTTAATAGTTTGACTACGTAACAGACGCAACGATACTTCCTTACAAATCTATATTATACTACTATTTCAATTACACACTTCATCCCACTTCCCACTTTCGATTCAAGCAAAAATTAGTTTAAAGCATTTGACTCATTATTTATGTTGTATCATACAGCGCGCGGTGAAGTGTGCATAAAATTCTCTCCTATTTTCCGATAATTTGTATATATAAAAGAAGAAGGTGACTGACTGACTCACTGGCATATCAACGCAAAGCCCAAACTGCTTGGTCTAGAGATTCCAAATTTGGCATGAAGTTTAGAGGTTTCTTATGAGGTTTAGGGGTGCACTACGAAAGGGTTTTACAAAATTCCACCACAAAGGGGATAAAATAGGGGATGACAGTTTGTATGAAATATGAAAATTTGTATTTAGGCTGAAGACTGAAAATAAAGTTTTACGTGTCTCAGGGTTTTTGAAAATTCTACACCCTAAGGGGTGAAAAGGGGGATGAAGTTCAAAATCCTTCATTTCCAAAGTAAAATCCACTAAATTTATTATTTAGACATTATGGTTTTAATTCTGTGGAACCCTCATCATATTTATTGAAATTCCACCCTATATTCAACCCATAAAAGAGGAAAGTGGGGTGAAAAAGTCTAAAAACCAATATGGGTATCGTTTGTATGGTTTATCGTGTCGTTGATTACGAAAACTACAACTATTTTAAAATCCAACGTGGTGGACTTGAAAAACCATCATCCCCTGGGGATGGGGTTGGGGTGCGATAGGGTTGAAATGAAGGAGAGACTGTACAATACTGCACATTGTCTGATTTCCCGCGGGGACAGCTAGTTAAAAATTAAATAAAAATAACTGGGCTAAAGACTTGTATTCGGTCGGTTGTGATTTAATTTCATTACGCAGTGACACATAAATTTAGCATAGGTATATTCATCTTCAATTAAAACGATGGTGGAAATGCAAAAGAGAGATAGCAATTAACTTGAAACCTTAACTCAAATTGACACGGTCGTGATTGTAATTTGGTCTAATATTGGATTATATACAGCTTTGTTATCAGTGAGGAAAGGGATGGTTAGGGGTGGTGGAAGCCATTCGTGTGTTCAAATCCCTCGAGTTTGTACTCGACTCAGTATCAATCAGACACTAAAATACGTTTTCACATGCGTCTGCCGGATAATAAAGTATAGGTATGTCGCAAAGATATTACGAGATACTCATTTTGTACCATACATTAAAAGTCAAAACATAACATTGGGAAATTGACAAAGGGCGCGTGTTGGCCCTACTGCGTAAATTAAATCACTGAACCTCATTAATTTCTTGAATAAAAAACTAAATAAACAAAATTATAACCCCACAATAATGCAAAGTTTGTACTTGTAAAAATACTATTTGAAAGAGCAAAGAAAACACTTTAACGGACATCATTAAGAAAAGCTTTTCGTTTCTAAATCCTAAAAATAAATCGTCATAATTATCAAGATAAACTTTTATTTGCAATAGTACGTTGTTTTCCAGTATACAAATATCCTCCATCGAACATTGCTTGTATTTCTTCAAAGGGCAATCCTTTTGTTTCTTTCATAATAAAATACGCTACCAATCCCGTCAAAGCGCATTCCATGGAGAAAATAAAAAATGTGCCGTCCATTCCGATATTTTCCACAGCAGGTGTGAAGCAAGCCAAGACAATAAAGTTTCCGATGCTCATGAACGTCATCGTTATTACAGTAATAAGGCTTTTTACCTGAAAATAAATTACAAGCTAGATAGAGGCATATAAAATTTAAAAAGATAACAATGTAAATAATTATTTTAAACCTAAATGTGAAATGTAATAAAGTTTAGTACCAACCAAGAAATAGTTGGATAACTAAGGAGATTAATGACCTGATGGTATAAACAAGAGCAGTAAGAAACAAAAGTGATTAACACAGTGTAAAACAATATAAAGCTATACTTAACAAAATACCAACTAAATGCAGAGAATTTAAAGAAGTAGATACGACACGAATTTGGAAAGGTAGAGACAAGGATTGGTTCGAAACATTTGAGATGTGGTGTTGAATCAGGATGGAAGGGAAGTGCGATGGCCAGGAAAACAAATAAAGAGGTGCTAGATAAAGTAGGGGAGGATAGATAGGAGGTTATTAAAAACTATAGAGAATAGAAGAGGCAAGGTGATCAGAAACTTAATTCAAACGTTACGACAGTTTCATAATAAATGTCATAAAGGAAAAATTTAAAGGAGGATAGGAACAGAAAGATCAAGGCTAAGTTACTTTGACCAAATCAAAGAGAAGGTCGAAGTCGTGTCGTATCAGTAACTAAAGAATCTAGCGGAAAAAAGCACAGACTGAAAGTTGTTCCACTGATAAGAGCTGCTTTTAAAGATGAGTATACTAAACCTTTTAGCCCATTGTAATTTACAGGCAAAGTTCTCATTTAACGATGTTACCGAATTGTTTCTGAATAATCTAAGTAATTTTCTTTTTATTATTTTTGTTTCAATTTGGATACACTTAAATTTTACTGTTTACTTAGGTACCTAAAATAACATCATAAAGAATTTTAATACCTAATCTTGCAAAAATATTGATGACAAAAATTCCATTAATTTTACGTTCTTAAAATCTTCTTAAAACATTTAAAGCTGAAGGTACCTTTGGAACGAAGATTTCTCCCATTTGAACAAAAGGCACACTAGCGACACCCGTTTGATAAAAGCAACAGAAAACTAACATAATAGTCGGCACCATCCATTCCGGGGCCCAAGACCAACGAAGTAGTGAAGCAAGTATTGCAAGTGTTATAGAAGATAGGAAAGCGGAAGAAATATATAAAAACTGAAACAAAAAAAACAAAGCGTTAAGTAGGTACATAATTTGCTAGAATTATCGTTAAAATAGTAATATGTCCATAATTGAAGTATTTATAGATCAGAGAGAGATTTGTCACAGCCAAAAAAAAATTATTAATAATACTTCTTTTCTTACCCGTCTCGAAAGCACACTTGTTGCAACAGTCGAGATAAAGCCGCCAATCATGATCGCTAGGCTTAGCAGTATGGAGCAGATATGTTTTGATAACCCAGGTGCACCAATGCTGAATAAATGACCAGCATAAGATGTCACCCCAATTATACCACCGAAGGCCACCAGCATGATATTGATATTGGTTATGATTAAAGCGCGTTGTGTATGTTTTGATGTACCTGTTAAAAGTGAAATAGGTTTATTTTAAAATAAAACATTAAGGGCAACTCCGGAGACTTTTCATTAGTGGCGCTCACATCAATAAAATATTACTCGCCGAGTTTGTAATTTATTTAAATTTCCTAAAGTAACCCTGTAGAAAAGCAATTATTAACTTTTTTTATTGTTAATGAGCTTACTTTTGACCTCGATCTAGTCTTGAGGACAGAGATGAGGTCAACGATGGGACGACTTTGCCCAGAAGAAGCCTGTTTGCTCTCGACTAAAAGAATAAAAGGCGATAAACAGTCATATTTTGTTCTTTTATAATGAATTAACATTGCTTTATTATATTTTATTTAAGTACCTATAATAATTAAATCTTACTGGCCAGATTTTTGATAATATTACAAACTTATCGAGTAATAATTTTATACTATAGGAAACCACTAACAACACTGAGTACCCAGAGAAGGGGGTAACGCCTTGCCCCTTGAGATCAGCTTACTACAGACAGAGTACTACAGACAAAAGTATAATAAAAAAATACATACAGTGGAACATAGAACCTCCTCCTTTTTTGAAGTCGGTTAAAAATATAATAGACAATATCTATCAGAACAAAAGATGTAACCTAGCCTGTACGGCACCCATAATTTAGGACGGTGCAGTTTGTAAAAAAAAAAGGACAATAAAATTTATCGTTAACCTGAGGAACCCAAATTCAATCACGTTAGTGTCTTGGATTATTTTATTACTTACATAATATTTTCCACGCACTAATTTCTTGTTCAATTTTACCTTTTTCGGGATTAAGTTTAGTGGTTTCTATGTCAGGATCTAAAATACGAAAATAATAGACATTTTAAATGTCACATAAAATACCAAAAGTATTTACTTTAGCGAAGCTTTGCTTTTTGGTATCTTACTGCTTTCTGGTCTATTTTGAATACGCAATTTATTGTATTCATCCAAAACCTCTGGCGTAGCTTTTGAAACTCCTCGATAAAATTTTAGACATGTAAGGGCTTCCTGAAATAAAAAGGTTTATTTTATTTCTTTTTATAATATAGCTTTATTTAATTAGGTATATGAAAATTTTTACGCGTGGTTTACCTTATCATCTCTCTTTGACAGTAAATATACAGGAGATTCTTTCAAAAAGCTCATTAAGATCACGTAAGTGACGCTCAAAGTCAATGTAAAATAGTTCACTGCTTGATAACTCATTAGCCACCCCACTAGATATGACACAAGTGTCCCAGAAGTGAAAATGAATATGCTTATTGAAAGCAGAGGTCCTCTTGTTTTATCGGTTCCAATTTCACTTATAAGCGGCATTGCCACAACCGCAGCACCTCCATTTCCAAAGCCTGTTATAAATCTTGAGATAATTATCAACAGAGCACTGTTTGCAGTCGCTAAAATTGAAAAGCCTAGCTGAAATGTATAATAAACATTATTTCATTATAATAAACAGAACAGTTTTGGAGGGAGTCATACAGCAATGAAGAGCCAAAGCAAATAAAGACAAGTGGTTTTCAGTAAGTGTGAATTCCCGATTATTTTAATGTGTTACGATAAAAGAAAACAAAAGCAACGCTCATACAACGTAACGGGCTGCACACAAACACACATAATTTTAAAGTCACTACCACTAACCAGGAATGAACAAGGAACCTTCTGCACTGTAGGCATAGTGGCAACCCTACGCCACCCACACTAGCTGCCAGTTAAATAACTTACTTACCACATGACACAGACCAAACAATATGCCACTTTTTTTTCTTCCCATAGCATCGGCCGTCCATCCACTTATTGGAGAGCTTATCAGCCCTCCTAACACTGGTAATGAACCAATTAGAATGCCTTCTTTCATAGTGACCTTATTTCCTATAGGGCTTGCGTCACTTTGCAGAACTTCCAAACTATATGATGGCCAGGCCATGGTGAAAGCATAGAAGAATTGGCTTAAGGAAACTGAAATTGTGTTCAAATACTGTAATGAAGTTTAGTAATGAAAAATTACAAATTTAAAAATAAACATTTATACTTACTAACTAAAGTCGAAAAAAACTGTATGGCAATCCCCTTCATTTCGGAATTAGAGTTAAACAAAATAAACTGCACTTATGATGAATGAACCGTTTCAAAACCAAACGCGGATCCGGTAGATCAAATATTCGAATAAATGTAAATAGAAAAATATTTTTTTAAAACGTTTAAAACATGAATGACGTATTCAATAAAGTTAATTGTTGTGTGGGTTGTAAAATCAATGACCACGACAACGTGTTGACTAGAACATAACTAATATAAGAAGTCGAGTAGCTTAAAATGATATAAATGTACTTAAATTTATCTTATTTGGATTTCAGGAAGTAATGAAACCTTTCACTAGTTTTTGTCAGCGGTTTCATGAAGTTTTATAATAAATGGTGTAGTTTTATTCATTCGTTCTGCCAAAGATGAAATAATAGTAGACTGGTTCTGCTCTGTGAGTTTGTTAGTACAAGGAATCTCTTTTCCAATGGTAAATACAGTCCCATCAAAAACATAAAATGTACAAAAAGGTCAAGTCTCGCAGCGCAATTCTTCCGCTTTAATAGACAGACAGACAGACTGAGAAGTGATTTTGAATTTTTTCAAGGATTGAGCTGAAAGGTAAAGCTTGCACATGCAATTTGAGTAGGTAGGTATCACCACTTTTGAAGCTTATCGATCTGAAATGGTTACGTTAGTCTGAGTGAAATTGTAGTGTGAAAATTTATTTGTTTTAATTATTATATTTGTAATTTTTAAAACTAACAGTTAAAACTTTTAAAGATTTAACAATAAAATACAGTTAAAAAAAATATTATCATTCAAGAGGCAACATACAGGTGTCGTTACCAGGGTTTCACAGCGGGTCCAGTCCCAACGGGTCCATGCCCGCAAATATTAAACTTCTGTATGAAATTTTAAAACTAATCCTGACAAATCCATGAGATAATGAGTAAAAAATAAATAAAAATTATTTGTCCCGCCCCGCCAGATCCATAAGAGTACGGTTAGCATCAAAAGCAATAAATTAAGTAAAAATAAAATATGTTTTGTATAAAGTTTTATTATTTGTGATTGAGAAAATGTTTATATATGAGTAAAAGTAAAATCACAGCTTCAGATTTGGGAATATAGTTACACAGATAATAATAACAATAAACGTGTAATGTAGTTTAATTCTAAATACGCCCAATGGTGAAATAGAGATACAAGTACATCTATCTCTTCCTCTACGGCTACTGCTCTTACACGGCTGCTATTTTATTAATTTTAATTTCTAATAGTTATTGCATTAATAGGCCGTCGGCTCCGACAAAAGAAATGTGACCCCCGCTCCGAGTCGTTCCTGGTGCAAAGGCTGTCCATAGCCATTCAACGTGGTAATACCGCAAGCATTATGGGCACTTTTGCACCAGGAACGTCAAGGGGCGGTTTGTTTGAATAACAAATACATTTTTGTATTTTATTCTATTATTGTTACTATTATTTATTGATTATTTTTTTAATTGTATTAAGTATGAAAGTAGGAATATACTTCTGTAAAGAATATTTGATTAGCATTCGATGTAAAATTTTAAATTAATGTAAATAATAGTGACCTTTAAAGTTTTTTATTATTGCATTTATACTCCTTTACTTAAGTCCCTTAAATAAAATGACAAATAAAAGTAATGGTTTTAAAAACTTTATTTTATTATGCTGACGGTCCATGGACCCAATGGGACAGATTTTTTAAATGCACTTTAAATATATGGCCTATTTTCTAGCTAGTGGAACCGGTGGAACGTTTTCATGGACTCGGTGGGACCCGTAGGATCAACCCTCGCATTGACCAGGCTTAGCTGAGAACTACAACCACAGACCACAACTACTTCTAGTAGGTAAGGTAGGTAGGTCTTCTTCTTGTTGGTAATAATACTAGTAGTAGGTACTAATAATAACTATATTTCTTAGACTATCAAACATTAAAATATTTAAAAAGTACATAATGTATACTAGATAATATAATTTTGTTCGTTCTTCTTGTGGAGGTGAAAACGCAAATCAACAAAATTGTTAGCAAGCTTAACATAATTTTGACTATACAATATTATTAAAACGTTACAAATGATACATTATTTTTTCAGGAACCATCTCTTACGTCGAGGAGCTGACTATCCAACCAGGTTCTGACGACCAATGAGGAAAGTCTAGTAAAAGTGGTAGGACTTTGAGTGTCCATACAGTCTTTTGATGTCCAGCCCGAAGTTATTCCCCATAATCCATCGTCTGCAAGCACCGGTGCCCCTGAGTCTGGCTGAAAAGTAAAACAACGTTAAGATAGGTATATATATGTATAAGTATTATAATATCTAACTATTATCTAACTACTATCTCTCATCAAAATATATTTATATTGATAAAGTAGTTAGATAATAATATACTAATAGCGTATTGCAGACTTTCGGTATATTAACAACTCCTCTTATCTACCGCTAGGCTAGACAGACCAGATAAGCACAGGCAAAGTTACTTTCGATATATTTTTTTTAACTTATAAATATCAGTTCTGGGTATGTATGCTTTTATAATTGACTTAAATAAGATAAATGATAAAATCAAGCGTTTTCACATAAAGTTTGCGCCATTGGTACGCACGGCTGCAAGTATGTAGTAACAAGACCAGTATAACCTGAACCAGCGGTATATTATACTATAAACGCCCTAAAGACCCTCTTTAGGTCAGTGTTACCAGTGTTACCACTGACTTGCGACCGACTGTACAAAAAAAACACTGACGTTACGATATTCTTCCTTAAAATGGTCAAATAGGGCCATGTTAAGACGTAAACATCAAAATAAAACTAAAATATGACAGGCATAGCGCATTTTAAAAGGTAATCGTTTGAATGAGGTCGTCTTCAATTTTGTATTACCAATGCTTTAGTCCTAAGCAAAAAGCTGATCATCAGTCCAATAAGCGTGACTTAGTGTTTATGTACCTAAATATGGGCAAAATGCGGTCTTATCACTAAGAGTAACCTCTTCCAGACAACCTTTTGAAGATAACAACATTACACAGGATTCTGCAGTGTAGCGCACTCATATAAACATCATAACATCCCATGAAATGTCCACTACAGGACAGGGAGCTCCCTCCAAAATTCTAGCTTTTGCTGGAAAAAATGTGCAGGCGAAGTACCTACCAAAAGTCACCTCGCTTGTCAGCGTCACGGCTGGCACCATGGACCGCGGTTGTAGGTGACCGCAGTAAGTAAGATGGTATGATACACAGGAGGATGCTGCTGCCCATCCTCCAGTTTATAACCCTTAGTCGCCTCTTATGACACCCACGGGTATGTACTCATATAAACATGTTACAAAAATTACATAACAAAAAGACATTATACATAACACACACATAATAAATATCATATATGTATTACACATAAATACAGTACATATACAAACATACATACATATATATATGTAAGTATATAAATAATAATTATTTGGGTGTACTAAAAATGGTATACCATCCCTAAAGGATGTGGATCTACCTATAGAACTGAACAACTTTCCCTAAGGAACATCGAAACACGAAAAAAAATTTTAACTTCCGTAGAAACTGAATTAGCTGGTAGCGTATTTTGTATGAGAGGTAAATTTATTTTCTTATTTTATTTTTAATTTTTTTATGTTCCTTAGGGAAAGTGTTGTTCAGTTTCATGGGCAGTTCTACATCCTTCAGGATTGATATACCATTTTTGTTTCTTGTAGAACTTACCAAGCACATGCTGTGGTGTTTATTACCAGGAACCAGACAGAGGGTAGAATCGTGCAACGTGACGTTGTGAGATTTCATGTGATATAAGCATTCGTTACGAGGGATAAGATTCTGCGTCAAGACACGCATAACGTTCTGATTTGTTCGTTCCTTCGCATCTTTTGGTAGTGGCTCTCCATTTATCTGAGGTAATTTCGATAGAATCAATTACACATGCTTTCATTTTGTAACTACCCCAATTAACTCATTCATTCAAACAGACATTTCTATGGTGGCTTAATAATTTAGCCAGAGTCATAAGCGCTGTCTAATTATTAGAACTTATAGATAATTAAATCGGGTTATTCCTTGCGCATCCTATTCCTTGACAGCCCCCTCCTCGAGAAACCCGTTCCACGAGGCCCCGAAAATGTGATTAAACATTTACGTCACAATAAAGTATCGTTGACAACAAAAGTGTTGTACTACTAAATATTAATTTCTCTTTAGGTATTGTAAAAAAAATGCTTCTCAGTACATTTTAACAATAAATTAAGCACATATATCGTTATGAATGTTGGAACTAAGGTACAAAATGAAAATTCATGTAACAGGGTTGAAATAGTCGCATATTAGGAAAAATTATATTGTCAATAAAGGTTTGGCATGACATGGTATGACATGCATATTTAACAATTTAAAGATGAGATCATATTATTTTTAACCTTAAGGCGATTGCAGAAATGTCATATTCATACAAAATTTTTGATATAAAGTAGAAAAATTGTTCAAAATATCTTGTTTCCGCGAATAAAATCAGATTTGCTATAAATTTGAAAATAACGACTCAAACTTAAAGTACATAAGACAGAAACTACTTAAAACTTTGAATCTTACTAGAATTTTTACTATATCTAGTAATTTTCAAAATCTTATTACTTCGTATTTGGCCATTTGCGAAAACAAGATTTTTAAATAATTTTTCCATGTTGTTGCATGTATTAATTAAATAAAAAAAATATAATTTTGGTCCTTCTGTCGACATCTTCGTGCGACACACAAAACTTCCTTATTACTTACTTAAACTTATTAGTATTTCTAGAGATAGAAAATATCGAATAAATAATAATAAAATAAGATGGTATGTCTCATGTGCCGGTAATTTCACTAGCCGGCTAATCTTAAGTTTATATTCACACCTATCTTTAGCCGTAACATACACCTATATCTTACGCCTGTTTCTGCCGTAAAGCAGCAGTGATTGCACAGCTGTGTTTTGGTTTGAAGGGTAAGGGAGCCAGCTTAGTAAGTTTAGCCGGCTAATCTTAAGTTTATATTCACACCTATCTTTAGCCGTAACATATACATATAGATAATAAGAAAAATATGTAGATAAATAGGCATAACATATATATAGATGTAGATGTGCAACGGGTACTTACAATGATTCTTGACCAATAAGTGGTCATGAATTTAGCACTGATTACTTTCGTTCTAATCTTTGACAATACAACAGGCCTGATGACATCAGAAAATATTGCGGGATTAGCTAGCCGCAGCAATGATAAGTCAAAGTTGGGTTGGCCATAAATATATGAAGGATGTACTTCGATACGTTGGATTGGTATCAGCGAGCCACCTTTCTTGCAATCAATCGACCCAAGACGTATTCGAAAGAGTTTGATTGATTCTCGAACGCTGTAAAGATGAATATGTATGATAATATTAAAACTACTACATATAGCATTCAGTCATTCTTGAGATAAAGGGTCTTGACCAAACAACAAATTCCAAATTCCTTGGTCTTGACAGACAGACAGGCTCATAGACATACGGACAAAAAGTAATCCAGTAATAGTCCTGCAGACGGTCTCCTACATTTTGTCGGAAGCGTGTTTTAGCGTCCGCAATTCATTTTTATGTATTTTCTTGATATTTAAAGATTCCTGAACAAGATTAGGGAGGGTGTTGCCCTGACACCCTTGAGCATTTTGTATAAATCCCATGATTATGCAAAGTGGCTTCAAAAGGAGGTGAACGAAATGAAAATTTTGACCTACTCCATCGAGTTTAGAAATTAGAGCTCATTGAGAAGATAAATGCAGTATTTTTTGTTTTAAAAAATATTTAAAAAATTGGAATAAGATGCCACCAAAGTCAGTTTTTTTTACTATATTTTGTTTGGGCTGTATCTTATGAACAGTAATAGGTAGACAGTTGAAATATTTACAGATAATGTATTTCTGTTACCGCTTTCACAAGAAATACTAAAAATTAAAAAAGTTATAAATTAAAGGGGGGCTCCCATACTAAAAACCTGTCTTTTTAGGCGATTTTTGCTCGATTTTTGTCTTAGCTCTATCTTAAAAACGGGATCACTTACAAATGTGAAAATATGTATGTTTATAGTGCATGAGCTATAAAATATCAAAAAATAATAAAAACTGGTCAAGTGCGAGTCGGACTCAAAAAAATCTAGCACAGTACCAGTTGCACATTGACCAGTTTTTGAAATTTTATTGTTATTCTACAGTTCATGCACTATAAACATACAAATTTTCACGTTTTTAAGTGTTCCCGCTTTTAAAATAGAGTTAAAACTAAAATCAAGCAAAAATCGCCTCAAAACACATTAGTATTTCTTGTAATAGCGGCAACAGAAATACATAATCTGTGAATATTTCAACGGTCTACCTATTACTATTCATAAGATAAAGCCCAAACAAAACTTTGTAAAAAACTGACTTTGGTGGCATCTAATTCCTTTTGTTTTTAATATTTTTTAAAACAAAAAATACAGCATTTATCTTCTCAACGAGCTCTAAGCAACGATACCCCTCGTCGACCTCATCTCTGTCTTCAAGACTAGATCGAGGTCAAGGGTAAGCCCATTTTCAATAAAAAAACAAAGGTCAAAATTTTTATTTCGTTTCCTTCCTTTTATCTAATCATGGAGTTTATACAAAATCCTCAAGGATGTCAGGGCGACACCCTGTCTAATCTTGTTCAGTAGTGTTAAAACATCATGAAAACACGCTTCCGCCTGAATCCTCCAGACTATAATGATTCCTTTTTTTCTTCATTTGAAGTACGGAAACCTATGAAGATTTTTCACAATAAAATTTTAATCATTGTGATTTTTGAGCTTGCATTATTTTATCAAGAACCTATAATTTTACCTTTGATTTTGGACTTCTTTCGACATTCTTTGCTTCCATGGATAAATTAATTTTATCGTAAGTTATTTTTATTTTACGGACCTAGATTTAGTTCGCGTCGACTATATCACCAGGTGATAAAATATCAATTTTGAGACATTAAAAATTTAAATCATCCCTGTAAGACTATTAAAATGTTTGTTTTTTTTACTGATATTTTATCACCCGGGAATATTCAAGAATCGCCAAGGAAAAGGCAAATTTAAGGAACCTATAAACTTGTCCTATTTATAATAAAAAAATTATAATGAAATATAAATTGACTACATATAACAAAAAAAAAAACAATTTCATTTATGTGAAATATTTATTATCGACGGGAACAAGGCGTGATATTATGTATGTATGAAATATCGTATACCTTACGGAAGAATTAACACAGTCATAGCATATCATCTATATATATATATAAAAGAAGAAGGTGACTGACTGACTGACTGACTGACTGACTGACTGACTGACATATCAACGCACAGCCCAAACCACTGGGTCTAGAGATTCCAAATTTGGCATGTAGGTTCCTTATGAGGCCTAGGGGTGCACTAAGAAAGGGTTTTACAAAATTCCACCCCTAAGGGGGTAAAATAGGGGATGAAAGTTTGTATGAAAGTCCATCAGTTTTAAAGTTAGGATCTTCAAAATTTGTATTTAGGCTGAAGACTAAAAATTAATAATTACGTATCTCAGGGTTTTTGAAAATTCGACACCCTTAAGGGTGAAAAGGGGGATGAAGTTGAAAATTCTTTATTTTTAAAGTAAAATTCACATAATTTATTATTTAGGCATTAATGATATAATTTTATGCAACGTTCATTACTGTTATTGAAATTCCACCCCAAATTTAACCCCTAAAAAAGGGAAATGGGGTGAAAAAGTCTAAAAACAATATGGGTATCGTTTGTATGGTTTATCGGGTCGCTGATTACGAAAACTACAACAATTTTGAAATCAAACGTGGTGGACGTGAAATACCATCATCCCCCTGGGGATGGAGTTGGGGTGCGATAGGTTTGAAATGTCTAAAAATCAATATGGGTGTCGTTTGTATGGTTTATCGGGTCGCTGATTACGAAAACTACAACAATTTTGAAATCCAACGTAGTGGACGTGAAATACCATCATCCCCCTGGGGATGGAGTTGGGGTGCGATAGGTTTGAAATGTCTAAAAATCAATATGGGTGTCGTTTGTATGGTTTATCGGGTCGCTGATTACGAAAGCTACAAAAACTTTGAAATCCAACGTGGTGGACGTGAAATACCATCGTCCCCTGGGGATGGGGTTGGGGTGCGATAGGTTTCAAATGTCTAAAAATAAATATGGGTGTCATTTCTATGTTAGGGATAGCGGTTAAATTGGCGTAAGGGGTAGGGATAGGGGCAGGGATAGGGACAGGTAGAGGTAGAGGTAGAGAGGTAGAGAGGTAGAGAGGTAGAGCGGTAGAGAGGTAGAGAGGTAGAGAGGTAGAGAGGTAGAGAGGTAGAGAGGTAGAGAGGTAGAGAGGTAGAGAGGTAGAGAGGTAGAGAGGTAGAGAGGTAGAGAGGTAGAGAGGTAGAGATGTAGAGAGGTAGAGATGTAGAGAGGTAGAGAGGTAGAGAGGTAGAGAGGTAGAGAGGTAGAGAGGTAGAGAGGTAGAGAGGCAGAGAGGCAGAGAGGCAGAGAGGCAGAGAGGCAGAGAGGTAGAGAGGTAGAGAGGTAGAGATGAAGAGAGGTAGAGACGTAGAGACGTAGAGAGGTAGAGAGGTATAGAGGTAGAGAGGTAGAGAGGTAGAGAGGTAGAGAGGTAGAGAGGTAGAGAGGTAGAGAGGTAGAGAGGTAGAGAGGTAGAGAGGTAGAGAGGTAGAGAGGTAGAGAGGTAGAGAGGTAGAGAGGTAGAGAGGTAGAGAGGTAGAGAGGTAGAGAGGTACAGAGGTAGAGAGGTACAGAGGTAGAGAGGTAGAGAGGTAGAGAGGTAGAGAGGTAGAGAGGTAGAGAGGTAGAGAGGTAGAGAGGTAGAGAGGTAGAGAGGTAGAGAGGTAGAGAGGTAGAGATGTAGAGAGGTAGAGAGGTAGAGAGGTAGAGAGGTAGAGAGGTAGAGATGTAGAGACGTAGAGACGTAGAGACGTAGAGACGTAGAGCGGTAGAGAGGTACTCGTAGAGAGGTAGAGGGGTACAGGTAGAGGGAGAGGGAGAAGGAGGGGAAGGGGGAGAGGGAGAGAGTGAGAGAGGGGGAGGGGGTGATGAAAAGGGAGAGGGAGGGGGTGAGGGAGGAGGGGAGGGGGAGAGACAGGGAGGGGCAGGGGGAGAGGGAGGAGGGGGAGGGGGAGAGACAGAGGGAGAGACAGAGGGAAAGACAGAGAGAGGGGGAGAGGGAGAGAGAGGGAGAGGGTTTTAGTTTTTCTCAATTACTTCTGCGAATTGGCTCTGTTTTGAAATATTACATAAAGGTGTATATCATCTCTCTCTTCACATTTGTTAGGATACTGCTCCTAAGTTCCTCTGTTCTGAGTAATTTATGAGTAACGTCTGTATATTATATAAAATTCAGCTGGATCTTGAATTATACTCATAAATTTGCGCAGGGTTAGTCCTGTTTTTCCTTAGTTTAAAATTACCCCGAAATGACGGGAAAATATCTCATTGCTTCGGAAAACCGGTAACAACATAAATACGAAATCCACGCGAGCGAAGCCGCGGGCAACAGCTAGTATAATATAATAGAAACTGTCTATATGCTTCAATGATGTAGTATAATAATAATAGCCCTTGGTTTTCTTTCGAACCCGCGTTATTGAGTAACACCCCTAGAAAAAGGGAGAAAAAATAACCCCAATAAAAATAATAATAATTCTTTATTTCAGGCGTACAACCCATAGTTGAAGTTAAATACAATATAATGTAACATCGAATAAAATAACATTCGTATAATACATAACTAATTATCTTTAGTGATATGACAGTTTTCTATATCCGTGTTCTGTTCTGTCATATAGTGAACGATATTTTATAATACTAGAATTATATTTTATGTTATTGTTTGCGTTGGAATTTTTTTTTCTTTTTATTTGTAATTAATGACCGATAGGATAAGTTTCGAGGTTCTTCTCGAAACTTATCCTCATGAGATAAGTTTCGAGGTTCTTCTCTGGTCTATTTGGCTACCTATACCTATTATGGATTAGTCCCAGAGTATCAATTCATATATATCCCCGATAAATACATATGAGTTTAATTATATTATTACGAGTATGTGAATTTATAAGCAAACACTATATTATTATAATCCAAAAATATAATTTTTCACTTTTTAAAATAGTATTGTGACTTTTATTCGGACTTTCGCTTCGCTTATCATCCCAATCTCGATATAATATATATTTTTAAATCACTTTCTTTTTAATTTTTCTCGAATTCACACGTAAATAAGTAGCATTAATTTTGACCCTCCTAATGATTTACCTATAGATATGTATTTGAACTTACTTGTAAAACTCCGCACCAGAGCTTAAAACCCATTTTGTATCGATTAGCGCACCACTCGCATAGTGTACTCCTTTCCGTTGTATTGAAACGGCAAATGGATAATTGTGTAGAGTGGTGGGTTTCCTCGTCACTTCCTTTCTAGGCACAACCTTTTCCGGCGATTCCACTGACACTTCTTTTTTAGGCACTAAGTTTTCAGGCAATTTATTTCTACGATGATGGTGATGATGATGATGGCTTTTGTGCTTCTTTTTGTGTGATGTTTCTGTGGAAATAACAAATATCTTAATGTATTTTTTGCTATTACTGGAATAATAAAAATTTACAGCTCTGCTGCAGACGTAGTAAAAAAATAAGTTCTCTGACGGATGTAGACACCGCAAGGTTAGTCTGCTTCAGATATTTTCATAGTCTCATGTCATAAAGCCTTTTGTTATAGTCTTTTTGCTAATCCAAACAACATTTTTATACTACAAAAGCGTGCAATTTACAAAATGGGGCCTAGAGAATCCTTGAGCCATAAATTTAAAGAAATCAACATTTTGACATACACATATTTTTGAGAAAAATTGCGACAGGCACATTGTAAACACACGAAACAAGTGTCAACTTGCTGTTCATGTTAGTCGTGTTCACAACTTCTATAGGTACGCTTCTATAATAAGGTACAAACTGATATTGAAAGTCTACCGCTAAAACTAATTTTCATAGCTGTCATCAAGCAAAAACTGTATAAGAAAGGTTATTACAAAATATCAGATTCTGATTATCCTAGGTTCCAGAGTATAAAAATCCATGGGAATAAACTGCGATTCTATCAGGCTAATTCAAATTGACTATGTTTATTGTGTCAACCCTATACATTGTATACAATCACACATGTTTAAAAGAGCGCGTGGGTTTTTTCTTGTCACTTTTTTTACCCCATGGCGCCACCATGGTGGCACTTTATTTTCGAAGAGTCGTATCTTAGTTTTATTGACGTCAAAAAGTGATCAAAGAATCCTACAAGAATAATGTATACTATGACTTTGACTTATGAACACCAAAAACTACGTAAGTTATATTACAAATAAATTGTAGAACGAAAGGCTATTCATGAATAAGAAATGAGTACTAAGAATAGAACGGTAATCCTAGTCTTTTGCTCACCATTTCTCTTCGGTTCTTCTTTTTCAAAGGTCCTATGTTCACAATTTTTCTTGCGATCGTGTTCTTCAAAGGTCTTTTCCTCGCTATTTTTCTTTGGCTCATCTTCTTCAACGTTCATAATCTCACCATTTTTTTCTTGCTCTTTTTTTTCAAAGGTCTTTTGAGTACCATTTTTCGCTAGCTCTACCTTTTCAGTGGTCTTTTGCTCAACATTTCTCCTTACTGGCTTTTTATTTCCGAATGTCTTTTGCTCATCATTTTTTAGATCTTCTATTTCAAAGGTGTTTAGCTCACTAATTTTCTTTTGCTTTTCTTTTTCTGATGCAACTGTTTCGTTAGATTGTTCTGTTTCGATCGTAAACTTGATTGTCTTCTTTTTGTGTAAGCGTGGTTTTGTCTCTACATCGTTACTTTCTGATTCTGAATCTTCAACCGCACTATAGTCATCAAGGTAATCGGTGTCATAATCATGTTCAACTTTTGCTGCAATCAAACTAATTTGTATTAAAAGTAACACAATTCGCATCTTTGCAGTTTTCGTGAACTGAGAACAATATCTATCCAGCACCAAAGCGCACTTAAAATTTCAGGACCAGATTAAAACATTTAATCTCGATTGCAGGTGTTCAATTCATATAGCGAACAATTGAAGACAAAAATGGTATTAAAAAATCTTTATAGTCGCTTCGAACAATAAGGCTCACATATTGTTTAATACTATTGTGGTGGAGTGATAAAAAGTAAAAAAAAACTGTGAGAGTTTTCTCTATTATCATCATATTGACATCCTATTCTATCCAATGATTTTCTCACAGTAATTTTAAAAAAATATTAAAGGTAAAATAGATGTATTATTTTAAACGATAATAATGAACATATATCAGTGTACCTACATAGCTACTTTCATCTTACAATGTTTTAAATGGGTATGGGTTATCGAAAAACCACGCCAAGTGCAAATCCGTTTTCACCACAAACCACAACCTGCTACAAGCTTTTGTCCTTTGATTGTAAGAACTCTGGGACCACTTAAATCTGAACCGTCATTAAATAGGAGCTAACTTTATAGCAATAATCAATAATAATAAATAAATTTATTAAACACAATATTGGTCCATTTAACCGTACTTAAGGTCAACCGCACGTCAGTGAAAACAGTTGCAACTCTATTGCCATGCCATAAAGTCCAAACTGTTTCTACTGACGTGCTATTGGGTGTACAAAACACAAAATTTTCAACTAAAGGTACACAAGTTAAATAAGATTAAATAGAACAAACAAATCACATAAAATAAAATATTTGAAAAAAAAAAAAAAAAACATAATGATTAATTTTATCACTAAACGACTCGTCCTCCCTGAAGAAGATCTACGAAATAGATCGAAACCTGTCGGTCCTATGCCGGCAATATAAATCGTGAGTTTATCCGTATCTCATATAAATAATCATAATGATTAAATTAAAAACTAATTACTTACATTATTAAAATTGAAACATTTCGGTACTTAAAATCAATACATCAAAATACATTTATTTTTATCGGGCGCAATTGGGTTGTGTTGACGTAGAAGCTTGCAATTTTTACATCTTTTGCTAAAGTATTTGATATTATTTTAATTTGATACCCTTTACCCGTAAGCAAAGAATATACAATATATATAACGCCGTAAGTGAGAAAAAGTAGGGTAGGGTTCCCTTCCGTTTTTTTCTAGTGAAGTACGGCTCCCTAAAAATTATATTATATTATGTGAGCTTAACAATCGCTCCCGTTTAAAAAAGCCATTCAAAAGGGTGTTAATTAAACAGACTTCTTCTTAATACTATTAGACTTCTTGCATTCTAAATTACTAACTCAGCCACAAACAACGTGCAACTAAATAAAACTTTTTTAGCCACAAATTTCTTTCCGGGACTCGCCGCCCGCTGCCGCAGCACGCTCGCTTCGCTCGCTCGGCTCGTGCGTTGTCGTCGCAAGACGACCTAACCCAACCTAAAACTATTTGATGCATAATAATTATTTTCGATGCACAGTTAGTAATTTTGGTGCACTATCATTTTTGATGTGCATAATATTATTTCTCCATTCAAAATATCGATTAAAGTTAAATGCACATCTGAAGAAACACTACTATACCGGGTGTTAGGGTAAACACTATGATCCTTGAAACTACGCATTCAGACCATAAAACTGAATATATTAGTTTGAAATAAAAAGAACTTAAATCCCATACGAAATTCGCAATCAGCTGGTGCAATTTCTGTAAGAAGTAAGTTTTTAGGGTTGCGATAGAAGTTTATGTAAATATTACAGCAAAAATAAAACGATTTTTTTTTTCACAGTTTTTTTTATGTCAGGTCCTAAAAATAGACTTTATTGCTTCCAAAAATACTATAGACATATCGGAACCTTCGGCGCGCGAGTCCGACTCGCACTTGACCGCTATTTTTATCGTGTTTTGACCTATATTCCTTAGGTTAAGCTGATCATGACTCGAATGCACAGTTTCAAGAATCACCTGAAAGGGCATAATCATCATCATATCATAATTATCATACTTCATATCAGCATACTATCATACTAATCCTACTATGACCTTGTTTTTTTTTAGCATTAGAAATTATGTAAACAAAAGAAGCAGTGGTAGTAAACCTTTTTCTAAAAACAACAATCTGTACTTAATAATAGATGAAAATGCATTTGGCAGGCTTTCAGATTTGCGCTTGAGTCCACTCAAACCAGCTTCAGAATCATATATTTTTAAGCCTAATATTATAACAATAAACATAACCGATAACTCACAATAAAAAACTTCAGCGAAACTTCGTGTCGATTTCGGACAAATGAACATCAGAAAACAGACGACTGAACAAATATGAATATGATACCATAAGGAAATATTAAATGGCATGAATTTAGTTAGATTTGTTGGATTTTATAAGTTGAAGACTATTTTACAAACGTACTATCAAAGTTATAAACATTCAGTTTGCCTACAGACATATAAATTATGAGTTTTAAAAATTGTGTTGTCGTACCAAGGCAAATGTAAAGATTTTGTTGTATGTAATGAAACTGATGCAGTGAGGTAAAATCGTGCGTGGTGCGATGTCTGAAAAAGTACCGAGTATGTGAACGGACATCTAAGGAAGTTTTGATGACAAAAAGGACGAAGATCGTCCGTCCGTACGTTCTGGCGACTCTGCGATTGAGTAAACCTCTATTGTGACCACTGGCGACCTATTAAGTACCCACTTTAAAAATGACTTATTTCGAAATTGACTTATATGTAGTCTGGTAATTAAGTTCCGGGAATTATGATATAACTGGAGAACTGGCAACACTGCGTCATTCACGAAAATATGGCTAGAAATTAATGTCCTTCTTTCGTTTCATTTCAAATTTAAAAAATTGGCGCGGTTGGTTTGTTTTTAGTTAGTTTTTGTGACGTCTTGGAAATGAGTCTCATTTGAAACAAGTGTCGTGATCCAATTTGCTTGTGTGAAATTCGACGAAAAACCCTTGGAAATCCTTCTGAAATTGAAGGTGGTGTACAAAGACGAACACAAGTCGAAAAATTACGTGTTTGGACGGACAAAGTGGTACAGGAGGGGCGTCAGTCAGAATAAGACGATCCATGTGAAGAAACTACCGTCACCTTTCGCAAATGTTGACTAACTACGCACGCCTGAGCATTCGTGCGTTTTCTGACAAGTAAAACATTACCATAGAAACCGTTAGAATTTTCCGTGTGCAGCCCAAACTCATCGAGGACACTTGGATCTTGCACCACGACGACGCGCCGGCCCATTTTTCTTCATTATGCAAAGGTTTTGGAGAAAAAAAGCATTCCAACGTAGAAACCCACATTTTTGCCCCGATATTGCCTCCTGAAATTTTTTCTAATCCCGTAAGATGAAGTCGCACCTCGAGGGAACTCAGCACGGCGGCAGCGAACAGGAGGTCAAGGATGCTGTTGCCGCGGTAATGAACGAGTTAACTTCGGAAGATTACAAAGGGCTTTCATTAGAGGGGGCTACGTTGGAATCGTTGTGTAGAATTGGAGGAAGACTATTGTCAAGGCCGATAATAAAATTTTGTTCCTAACTTAACTTTGCGTTTTTTGAAAAAATATCCGGAACTTCATTGCCACCGGTACTCTTTTTAATTTTGTCATAATAATAATAATAAATAATTAATAAATTTATTCATTCAAAAGATTTTCTTACGGCTAGGTATCTAAAACTAGGTTCATAAAAGATAAAGCACATTGATTAAAATGATCTGCCAGTGTTTTAAAAGGTTAAATCCTGTGCTAAAACACCAGCATTCTTCCTAAAATGACGCTGAAATAACAATCTAAAAGCATAGGTATCTGAACCGCGATTCAATTAAAATACTGATTGAAAGTAACAAAAATAAATGTATGAAAATAAATGAGAATTCATAAATCTGACATAATAGTTGGATAAAATAATCATCGGAATGTGTGTGTGTGTGTGAGTGTGTGTGTATGTGTGTGTATATGTGTATATGAGCCTTGGGTATAATATTATTGTATTGGTCGAAGTAAATTTTCAGTTTCTGTATAGTTTAAATTAAGAAGCCAATTACGTACTATTGTTTACATTCAAATATATTTTTATTAGCTATATTAATCTTTTTATTAACGGCGTTGTAATAAACTAGGTAATAGTCTTTTTTTAACTTGGCAATTAAGACACCCATTTTTTAAATACTTCAAGTTTTACATTATAATAATATAAATATTTATGGTGAAATCGCCCGAGTCGAGTGAAAAATTTACACAGTATGTAGGTCCTCTTCTTGTAAGGCGATAGTGGACTTTACGAAGAAACGGGAATACCACAAGATCGCTTGAAATCTTAAACAGCTACGTACCCCGTAATCAATGTACTGACTGCATATCATAGGCAACCCACTATGTTTATTATCCACTAAATCACTACATCGGGTTTTTATTGTCGCTTCTTTTTTTTCCCACAACGGCACCACATTGTTTGTGAAGCGATGTAGTTTAGCTGACGTCATTAAGAGATTTTAATATCCAACAATGAATAAACGATTTTGATTTGATTTGATTTGATTTGACACAAAAAACTATAAATTTAAGTGTTCAGGCAAAACCCCACGCCGAGTTCCCACTAAAAAGTCCCCTAATAAATAAACTTTCCGTCATGTTTGCAACCTCTGCCTCTTTAGGTCTTTTATAGTACAAACTTGTGAACTGACTTTCAGACATTGACGTAAAGGCCCCAGTTCACGTTGGCCCAAGCGCTGGCCGCGCTGGCTCGGCAAGCTTGATGACAGCGTCCACACGTTGGCGCGGCTCATTCCGTGTAGTTCTGGTAAGCAAGATGGACGTAGACGCGTAGACTATCGCTGCCGCTGCAATATACTTAATTTTTATTGCCAGCTGCACCATATTGCAAAAACAAACTAAAATTATTTTTATTTATTTAAAATAAAACATCCATCTGCTCCTAAGCACTTATTTGAAATGAAGGAACGACCAACGTGTGAACGCCGTTTGCGGCTCGTGGCAAATTCCCTTTGAATCGTGCACAAAAAACCGACAACTGACTGCACGCCCCGGCGAGAGCCTTTGTCGCAATCGGCAAAACTCACGCAAACGGGCCTAGTTAATTTGGCCGCGCCCGTTGGCCAACGTGTAGAGCTGGTGTAAGAAAAACGCTCTTCTTCAAAACTCACTGCGCGTCGGTTTCCAAAATCTTTTTTCTAGTTTATTTGTATTAATTTATTTGTTTTCTTGTAGGAATTGAATTTATAGTATTTTAGTATTAAAAATAGGAATAAACTGTCACATTATGTGGCTATTTAGAAACTAAACACATAAATAAAATATTTTGACACTTTTCGTATTATTTAGCTTTCCACTCGGTAACGTGTATATAAAAACACCCAAATTTACTTCTTTCTAATGCAAAATAAAAACAAGGTAGAGGAAAATCCTGATTGATTGAATGACTGACGTATCAACGCACAGCCGAAACTACTGAAGATAGAAACACGAAATTTGGAGGGTATATTGCTCATGTTATGGAGATTGCCGATAAGAAAGGATTTTATGAAATTCATCCCCTAAAGGGGTGAAATCACAGAAAATTATTTGTGTGAAAGTGTTTTATTTCTCTAGTTAGATTCTTATAAATTTGAATTTAAGCTTTTGGTAAAAAATAAAGAAACACGTGTTTAAGCGTTTCTTAAAAATCATCCTTCAAGGGGTTGAAAAGCAGGATGAATTTTTTTCGTATGTTGGTCTAGAAGTCTTTCATTTTTAAAGGTAGAGATATAAACAACATATAACAAAGTACGTGTTTAAGCATTTTGGGAAATTTATCCCCTAAGGGAGTGAAATGAAGAAAAATTATTTGAATGAGAGTCCTGAGTTGCTAAAGTTAGATTCGCACAACTTTGAATTTAAGCTTTTGATAAAAAATAAAGAAAAACGTGTTCAAGCGTTTCTTGAAAATCATCCTACAAGGGGATGAAAAAGAAATATGAATTTTTTATCGTATGGTGGTCTAGAAGTCTTTCATTTTTAAAGCGTTTTTGGAAACAGTTGTTTAGTTTCAGTTATTGCCAATTTGTTCCTTACGCCTTGTACTCAGGGCATAAATTAGGCAATAGTAATTAGGGCTAATTCTGCACATAACAGTGAAAATTGGATAACTTTAATTTTTATTTTTTCATGAAAAATGCGTAATCAGAATTTTTTTTTGTAGTTCAACTTATTTCTTGGGCAAAATCACCACAGAATATTTTGAGTCATACAAATAACCCTCTTCAATTTCAATTCAATTTCAATTTATTTATTCACTCACAATGTACATTGTATTTGAATGTTATTCCTAATTCCAAATTCCTACTTTATGTATAATGATACTCAAAAAAATAATCAATAAAAAAATTATCAATAATCAAACAATCAAAATTCAAATTCAAAATTAATGTTAAAATTAATGTTAGTATGCGAGTAAATTATATAATAATTATGTCATTAGATTAATGTCTCGGTCATTTAAATGTTCATTCACCGAATAATAACACTTTTTTAATAAAAATGCTTTTAATTTCGCTTTAAATAAGTGCGGACTTTGTATGTCTTTCAAAGTTCTGGGCAGCCTGTTAAATAGCACAGCAGTTTGATGGTGCGTAGAGTGTCTCATAATATCTAAGCGAGGTGTGATCAGAAGGGGTAAGTTTTGGGTACGTGTCGCCAGCCTATTTTCCCTAGCTTCCCGAGATTCAAACTTATCCGGTCGTTTAATAAAATCACATAAAATTACATGGATGTACAGACAAGGAGCAGGTAATATTTCCAAATCTTTAAAATGATCCTTGCATGATTCCCATTGAGGAATACGAACTATAGTGCGTATCGCGCGCTTTTGTATCACAAATGCTTTGTACATGTTATACGAATAGCTATACCCCCAAAACTTAATGCTGTAACGAAGCCGAGATTCCACAAGAGCATGATACACCATTTTAAGATGATTAATGTCTAACTCATCTCGCAAACTTCTGATAGCGTAACATGCTGAGCTTATGGCAGCTTCCACTGCCGACAATTCACCTCGCCAATTTAAAAGACTGTCTCTGATTACTCCTAGAAACTTAAATTCACTTTTTAGTTCAAGTTTGACTCCGCTTAGGCAAACATTTAGTGATTCCGAGTTCTTCGAGGTGGTCTTGAATAAGAGCAAGTTTGTTTTACTAACATTTATTATTAGACTATTGACAGAAAACCAATGTTAAAATAATTCTAGTGTATGATTTACTTTACTGTTGAGACCTGTATTCGTTACATCTGAAATTATGGCATTGGTGTCATCAGCAAACAATATTAATCTCGTACCTGGAACATTATTTGATACGTAACTTATCAAGTCGTTCACAAATATAATAAAAAATAGGGGACCCAATATAGAGCCTTGGGGCACACCACATTTGATTTGTTCCCAATTTGATTGATATGTAGTTTTTCGGCCTTGTTCCACTGTTGATATTTCTACGAATTGATGTCTATTTTCGAAGTACGACTTTACAAGCTCCCATATTTTTCCATTAACACCGTAGTGGTCCAGTTTTCTGAGAAATATATTATGGTCAACAGTATCAAACGCAGAACTAAGGTCGAGAAATAGCCCGGCGACCCTCATTCTACTATTTAGCATCGTTATCACGTCATCCAGTAAGTTCTCTATTGCGTCGCTTGTACCCACTCCCAACTGATAACCGTACTGGCGCGAATTAAGTAGATTATTTCGATTGAAATGCCGCAACAAACGTGATTTAAGGACCTTTTCGAAGATTTTGGAGATTGAGGGTAGCAGAGAAATAGGTCTATAATTATTTGGATCATTCTTAGGTCCCTTCTTAAATACTGGTAACACCCGCCCAATCTTGAATTGATCGGGAAACCTTCCTATTGAATGACAGTCGTTAAAAAGTTGTGCGAGTGGCCTTGCTAATATGTCAACATTATCTTTGATTATCGTGATAGATATTTCGTCTTGGTATGCTACGGCCGTTATTTTATTACAAATGCTATTTAATTTCCTTTAACACATAGCGATGTTATACCTACATGGTACCTTATCACGTAATAACCATGTTTTATAAATTACCATTCAAGTTAGAAAACAATCGTTTCTTACTTAATCAAACAAACCATTTTGCTTCAAAACTTCCCATAAACATTGATTAGCGGTATAACCTGTTACATAGAGATTAGAGAGCTTAAGAACATTCAAACGCATATTGCATACTTTTCTATACGAACTATTCAAGAAATATGGACATTTTTAGATGAGGTTGTTAAACTATGAGCTCGTACAGTAGTTTAGTGTTTGTTTTGTTTATTTTAGTTAAGTTTATTTACAATGTCAATGCAAAAGGTAACTGACTAAATTGACATTATCATATTTTAAAAAATACGTGACTACAAATATAACTATTTTAATTATTTTTAGCTACAACGCAGCGAAGTGAACTTGAATGTGAATTTCCTCCGAAAATGGAAGAAGACCTGACGCATATTCGGAGAAAAAGGCTGACTACTGAAACTGGGCTAGTCTGCCTCGAGGATTATCCCTATACGGTATCTGTCAGGTAAAGCAGCCAAACTTATTCTTAGCAAAAAAATCTTGAGCATCAACTTGCAGAAAACGAGTTTTAAGGGTTAAGGGGGGGTGGATTTCCATAGAATAAGAATTGTCAAACCGAATTTTAAATTCCAGACGAAAACTTTGACGTGTCATTACTTTTTTGTAGCATAAATGTAATAATAGTAATGTTACAGAATTTCAAAATTAATATGATTTCAACACATTCAGATTACATGGAAAACATTGGTGTGGAGGCGCCATAGTAGGAAAGCAATGGATTTTAACAGCTGCACAGTGTTTTGATTAGTAAGTAAACTAATATCTTCCGTGTATTTATAATATTATTAAAGTTTAATCACAAATTTGAGTAATTTGTGCGATTACATAATTTTGTTAATTATCAAAATTTTATCTCAATTAGCGTAACAAAAGAAGAGGTTTCTGTCCGTATGGGATCAGTGTTCAGAGATTTTGGAGGCAGAATTTTATCAGTAATAGATCTCAAGAGACATCCCGACTACAGGATGGATCAATACTACCCCGAACACAATCTAGCTATGATTAAGGTTTGTTACAAACACATTTAAGCTTTCTTTAAGATGCATTTGAATTTACTAAAATTCGCCGTTGGGCTCATGACACGACTGCATTAAAGTTTGATGTAAAGCATTTTCTTAGAACATTTTAACTTTATTAATATGTGAATTACACAGTTTTCTAAGAACATGAGGAAAAAGATTTATTTGCTTATTTCATGATATTTTAAAAAGGGATGGTAAAGACTTATTGCGTTGCAGGTGAACATTCCCATCACTCCAAACACCCGTATGCAACCAGTAATATTAGCCGTGGCTGATTCTGATGTGCCACCCAACTTTGGAGAAACTATCGTCACTGGATTTGGTTCTGTGGTAATAAGTAACTTTTAGTTAATTAAGGGAGGGTAAACGGAGCAGAGGACGTATGCCAATGCGATGGGCCGACGCTATAAAAGAAGCGACTGGAACGACACTACAGGCCAGCATTCACCGTGCTCAAGATAGGGCGATCTGGAGAGGTGTGGCGGCACAAGTAGCAGCCCACGATTATCGCGTCTCTCAGTCATGAACTCATGAGAATACACTAATTAAGTTGTAGGACATCCGCTAGGAGCCAATTTTTGAAAGTCACCGGGTGATTTTCAAGATTTTTAAAATTAAAAAAAGCCACGATAAACTCATAAAACTCAAATAGATATGTTGGTAATTTTAAAACTGAACATTATTTTATAATTAACGAATATTATCCTTATTTTTGAGGAGTTTAACAAGGCATATTTTAATTTTATAAATCTCTCTGGTCAAAAGAGCGATAAAGAAATTTTATATCAATTTCGTTTTCATAAAATGACGGCAAGAAACAATGACGTCACAATGTTTTCCTGTCTTTTATGAATTTAATTCTTACTTTATTCATAAAATGCACACTGATCGTAAAATGGTTAGTTTTTCATAAATTTTGATCACTATTGTAATACCTGTAAATGTGTGATTTATTATTACCAGGTTTCCGGTCAGATAAGGGAAGGTGAAAACCAGGAGCTGAGACGGATGATTGTTAGAGAAATCCCAAGATCCGAGTGTAGACTAATATATGGCAATGACTACCACCTGCAGCATGATCACATGTGTCTTAAAAGTATAGTGAAAGGGGTTGCTTTGTGTGCTGTAAGTCTAAAAGAGTTGTTTAATATTATCATGGTTGAATCACAGATTTATAAAGGAGAGCGGTTGGTTGAATTTACTGTTACTGAAATCAATTCATTTTCATATATTTTGTGTTAATGTTTCGGCAAGAATACTATCAATGACCAAAATCCATTACACCCGTATAAAATACATATTTTCACTACCAGTGCAAAAAATCACACAAATTCACTACTCCCCATTCAACTAAAATACAACCTACATTCAGGCCATAACCGTAAGTGATACAATAATCTACTTTTACATCTCTCATATTCGGTAAGTAAGTCCTTATTACCACCAAATGGGGATTGTAGGTGACCAATTAGCGTTCTAGGGTAATAATTTAGCTAGAAAAAAAAAAAAACTATTTATTTCGGACAACATGATCCATATGGGTTAGTAAGCCTTAAAAAAGAAAAGCCCTAGGGCGGTAAGTAATTAAATTTTGACACAGTGAAGTGTTTTTTTTTTATTACTTACTGCCCTAGGGCTTTTCTAGCTACATTATTACCCTAGAGCGCTAATTGGTCACCTACAATTTGGTGGTAATAAGGACCTACTTACCTCACAATCGAGATGTAAAGCAGAGTAGTTAGCTCGGGTGTAAGCATCAATTGCACCCTCGAACTATTGCAATTGATGCCTTACAGCCCTTGGCTACTAATCTACTATTAATTACAGGGAGATATAGGTGACCCAGCGGTGCACTTTAGTGGTGTCAACCGTCTTGGTACTTTGTTTGGCATTGCACTCTTCTCCGGGACTGAAGAATGCGCATACAAGTCCAAACCTGGAGTATTTGCAAAGGTAAGAAATATAAATGTGACGCAATGAGTGTTTACAAATGTAAGGAAAGTAAAACATGTTAAGTTTTTAGGGTTCCGTACCTCAAAAGAAAAAAACGGAACCCTTATAGGATCACTTTGTTGTCCGTCTGTCTGTCTGTCTGTCTGTCAAGACCCTTTATCTCACGAACGGGTAAAGGTATCAGGTTGAAATTAATACCATATATTAGGATCCATGAACCACACAAGATCCGAAAATTTAATTTTTTTACAACGACGCAATCAAAAGATATGGCATTTTATGTCCTCATCTCCATACATTTATTCAAAAATGCAAAACCTACAGGGTACTTCCCGTTGACCTAAAATTATGAAATTTGGCAAGAAGCTAGTTCTCACAGTACAAATAAAGGGAAAAGTCTGAAATCATTAAATATTACAACTTTTCTCACAACTAATGGTAACCAATTGTGGTGAGCTCCCGTTTCAAGAACATTCATATAAGAGAGGGGTCAAGTTGGATGGTCGCTGAGGCGATTTTTTGTATTAGTTCTATTTAAAAACGGGAACACTTACAAACTTGAAAATTGGTATGTTTATAGTGCATAAGCTATAAAATAACAACAAATAATAAAATTTGGTCAAGCGCGTGTCGGATTCAAAAAATCTAGCACATTAACTTACTGAAATTTTAACTAATACAATTATGTTTATGTGGTGGTACGGAACCCTCGGTGCGCGAGTCCGACTCGCACTTGGCCGGTTTTTTCTACTCTATTACGTGTTTAGAAGTTCCGTGTACTTAACAATAAGGTTAAGTTGCTCACTGACCCATCACTCTAGCAACTGTATCGTGGTGGATCAGATAGGACGAACGCAGATAAAAAAGCCCCTAGATTAAAAATATGTTTAAGGATAAATGTAATTTTTTAACGTTTGCTTCGAACAAAAAGTTAAACACGTTTGTCCTCAGATATATATATTTTTTTGAAAGGCTCAAGCTGACGCTGCTGGGTTGAGCATTCAGCTCCTCTACAGCCAGGTGAAGTTGTGAAAGCCACTAAGTCTATTACAAAAAAATCATACGACAGTTCCAAATTAAACATTTCTTAAATAATCTTAAACCAACTTATTTTATCATTAAAGCAAATAAAACTAAGCGGTGGCGTTTGCTCACAAGTAACATAAGGTAATTTACATAAATAAAATAATAAAAACGACGCTTATAAAACTTGCTGAGTAAAACAATGAAGCAACGGGCCATAGAAAATGGTATAGACAGTTTTTGAATCTGTAAATTTTACTGAGGCGTAGATTGATTGAGATTACTTGAGGTTCTTGTTAAGTAAAAATAATTGAATGACGGGCCATAAACATGACATTAATGGTATTTGAATCTGTAAATTTTACTGAGGTATAGATTCACAAAAACGCTCTAAATGGCATTATTACTAGTCTTTTTTTTACATTTATTGTTTTCCCCCTGTAGTCTTCAGTTTAACTATAAGTTAGTATTCTTATAATCTAAGAGTTTAACTCTGTAGCTTTTGCCATTTGATCCTCGAAGCACTTTTTCATAGAGTTTATGCGATATTATGCATTCTTAATTTTTTCTAATGCCGTATTGTGACAGCCTAATTATTATGAGTTATTTAAAACATTGAAATTGAATTGATTAATCAATATTACATTTTTAATTTTAGGTGTCATACAGTCGGAATTGGATCGATCAAGTGCTAGGTGAAATTGACCATGAAGCTGCTGAGAGTGCTGATAGTGGAGACAATGCTATACCACTTGAATTTGAATGATTACCTACAGAAGTTACGTTAGTTACGTCATAAATAAGTTTAAGTGGTTTAAGTACACATGAAAAATATACAATAAAGTTTATGTCTTGTGATTATTCATTTTAACATCTTGGCTCTTATAAAAGTGCACTGCCGTGTTCATGTTGTAGTTGTACCCCACAGAATAATATTAAAAAATTCTTTATTCACTGTAGGATATTAAAAATCTCTTAATGACGTCAGTTTCCTTTACGTCGCTTCACAAACAAAGTGGCGCAATGTGGAAAAAAAAAGAAGTGACAATAAAAAACCCACGCGCTCTTTTAAATATGTTTGATTTACGATACAATTTGAATTAACCTGTTAAAGTGTCTACTCACGCTACAATCTCAATCACAATCAGTTTTCGCAATCTGCAGATTGCCATCAGATTGCAACGTAAGTAGGCAGATTGGGACTGACTTCCAACTAATTGTCAAATTGTATAATCCAATCTTAGCAATCTACAATCTGTCAAAGAAATTGTCTCCAAATTGCAACGTGTGGAGCGTGATCGCATGCAATTTTCATACATTTAGCTCTATGGTCTATGGACTCTATCTATATTATTGTTGTTAGATAAAAGCGATAAAAGCAATGTTTTTAGCCACTATCATCTTCTTTTCGACGCTAATTGCTTGTAATTTGATGAATCGATGGTAAGCACAAATTTTGAAATTTCGCGGCATGAAATTATGATGAAATTGCTTTGTGAGTAGAGTACAGACAATCTCGATTCTATAGATTGTCACAACTAATTGTGATGGAAATTGTCGCGTGAGGAGACCTTTTTACCCGACTACGGCAAAGCAAAAGGAGGGTTATGATTTTGACAGGCTATGTATGTATGTATGTATGTTCATCTGTTCCATCATAACTTCTAAACTACTTCTCATATTTTGACAAATGAGGTGTCGTTAGAAGCGTCTTAATTATCCGCTGGTTAAAGGATACAAGAAATTTCGTTTAATTGTATGTGGCGCCCTCTAGAGCAGATTAAGTCAAGGACTAATAAAAAAAAATTTTTTACCGTACCGTGTTGGATATCAAATGAAAGGGCTTAACGAGCACATTTCAAAAATATATATGTTGTTAGCTTTTTTATGTATTTACAACCCCAAAATAATTGAAATAAAAAATCAGTTCAAAAACTAGAACCCGACTACTGGCAAATCTTGCTCTAAAAAGTATGTAACAAGAAAATATTGTCATCGGAAATTGTTATGTACAAACTATGGTATTAAATAAATATTCATAGCGATGTTCAGATAATAGCCGTGGTCATGTTATGCCACCTATCCGAAAAAAGCGATCATAAACTTCAGGGCAAAGAGGCATAACAATATGACCACGGCTATTATCTGAACATCGCTATGAATATTTATTTAATACCATAGTTTGTACATAACAATTTCCGATGACAATATTTTCTTGTTACATACTTTTTAGAGCAAGATTTTCCAGTAGTCGGGTTCTAGTTTTTGAACTGATTTTTTTTATAGGACGTATTCTATCTAACATACAAACATAACATCACGCCTCTTTCCCGTCGGGGTAGGCAGAGACCACAGTCCTCCACCTGCTACGATCTTGACATACTTCCCTTGCTTCCTGTACTTTCATCAATCCTTTCATACATGCTCGTCGGTTTAGGGTACTTTTAACCTGGCCTTTATTCAGAACGTCCTGAATTTGGTCCTGGTACGTTCGCCTAGGCCTTCCCCTTCCAACGTTTCCATTTACTCTCGCCTGGTAGATCTCTTTCGTCAGTCTTCGTTCATTCATCCTCTCTACATGACCAAACCATCTCAGCATTCCTTTCTCGATTTTGGTCACCACGTCTTCTTTTACGCCACACCGTTCTCTTATCACACTATTTCTAATCCTGTCACTCAATTCAACACCAATCATACTCGTTAGCGCTCTCATTTCCACTGCATTAATTCTACTTTCATGCTTCTTCTGCCATACCCAGCTTTCACTGCCATACATCAGTGTTGGTACTAAAACACCCCTATGAACAGCCAAACGAGCATTGTGAGACACCTTCTGACTCCCCATAAAGGCGTGCAGGGCACCATTCACCATGTTTCCAGCATTCACTCTTCTCTCAATATCACTTTTACACTTTCCATCTCTCGTAAACTTTGAGCACAGATACACAAACTCCTTCACTTGTTCCACTTGTTCACCACCTATTAATATAGTACACTCTGTCATACATTCTTCTCTTTCAAGTACCATTACTTTCGTCTTGCTTACATTTACTTTCATTCCTTTCCTGTCCAAAGCCACATTCATCATTGTTACCATCTCCTGCAACTCGTCAGCAGACAACGCAAGTACAACTTGGCCATCAGCGTAGAGAAGACATTTGATGAGTAACTCATTCATTCTCAGTCCACACATACTCTCTTTCAGATCAATCAAACAATTATCCATGAACAGGTAAAACAGCCAAGGTGACGCTACACATCCCTGCCTAACACCTTTTTCGATGCTAAACCATTCAGTGTGCGCCCCGTTTATTCTGACACAAGCACTGGAATCCTCATAGAGAGATTTCAGTGCTTGAATCAGATGCCCGTTTACCCCATACAAAGACAATGCTGACCACAATTCATTCCTCACCACTCGGTGACAGGCCTTTTCCAAATCCACGAACGCGCAGTAGACTTTTTGGTTTTTAGCCAAAAACTTTTCAGCTATGCACCGCAAGGAAAAGACCTGATCTGTACATCCCATTCCCTTTCTAAATCCCGCTTGTACATCCTATATTTTTTCGTCAGTATCTTTCATCACTCTTTCAATCAAAACCTTTACATACAGTTTGCCGACGACACTAAGAAGGCTTATCCCGCGGTAATTTTTGCAGTCCTGTTGTGACCCTTTTCCCTTGTACAGCAGCACAATCACAACCTTGCACCAGTCACCTGGTACTTGACTGTTCGTCCAACACAGGTTGAAAAGGCGGTACAACTGACTAGCCACAATCTCTCGCCCAGCCTTCAACATCTCGACCGACACTCTATCATACCCAGCTGCTTTATCTGATTTCATACTATTCATTGCTTTCATAATCTCATCCATACTTATCTCACTTACATAATTATCATCTTTATTCTCATCTTTATTCTCATTCATTTCCACAGAAGACCTCGGTACGCTGGCATCTGCTTTTTCTGTCTCAAACAGACTTTCAAAATATTCCTTCCACCTCCTCAGCACACATTCTTCACCTTTTATAATACTTCCATCCTGGTTTCTGATCTCACTCAGCTCCGACGTTCCAAACTTTACTCGGGCTGTCCGTATGGATTTCCAGAAAAACTTTTGGTTGGACTGGAAATCTTCAGTAAGCCTTCTGTCAAACTCATCCTTACACTCCTCTTTCTTTCTCGCAACAACTTCCTTAACAATACCTTTCGCTCTTTTATATACCTTTCTTGCTACACTAACGTCATCACTTGTTGCCTTCTGCATTCTTTGGTTAGCTTTTACGGCTAACCAATCTGACCATGCTTTCTTCTTCTCACAAACAGCTGCCTGTACACTTTTATCCATCCACATATTCTTCTTTTTTCCATCCTTTCTCCTTTTTGACACCCCACAAACATCGACAGCTATACCTACTACTCCATCTTTAAATTCATTCCACAAACATTCAATATCATTTACTTCATCCAGGTTCTCAAATCTTTCACTCAAGCCTTTCAAGTATTCTTTTCTGACATCTTCCTCTTGCAATCTCTCTACTTTAATACGTTCTAGAACGCTCGTCTGCTCTTGTGGTCTTTGCCGCCACCGATTAAATAGACCACCAATTCGGGTCACAACCAGGTGGTGGTCTGTGTCGATGGCGACTCCACGATATGCGCGAGCGTCCAGAACTCTTTTCTTCAATCTTTCATCCACAACTACAAAATCGATCATACTTCTCGCATCACCCTCCTCTCTTGTATACGTATGGATCTTTTTGTGGTCAAACATAGTGTTTGCCACTAAAAGACTCCATTCCAAACATATCTCAAGCAAACTTATTCCATTATCATTCACACGTTCATCATGAAACTTACCAAGAACTCTTTCATAACCGTCACGCTTTCTTCCTACCCATCCATTAAAATCACCTAGCATGATAACTCGTTCATTCTGATCACATTTCTCTAACGTATCTCTCATATTTTCCCAAAACTCATCTGTTTCTTTCTGGGCTTTCAGGGACTTTCGCGAACCCATATTCGTTGGTGCATATGCACCTAGAACAAAAATTCGGGTCAGTCCGACTTTCAGCCTGACCCAGATGAGTCTTGGGCTCACACACTCGACTTCTTTCACGCACTCTACCATTCTTCCGGAAAGTATGACACCGACTCCCTGACAGCCTCTGCTGGTATTGGGAACACCAGACCAGTACGCTGTGTAAGGGCCGTGTTCTGTGGTGTCACAACCTTTCCGTTTAGTCTCATTCAATCAGAGAACGTCTATACGCCTTTCATCCATCATCTGACATACTTCATCTATTTTGCCATTCATTCCACCTCTGACATTCATCGTAGCAAAGCGGCTCTCCGTAGCCCGCTTTTCGCCCCCGGGAGGAACGTGACGTGATGGGTTGCGAACCACACCGCCGCCTTTTAAGTTTTTATTTTTATTCAAAAACATTGCGTTCCCACGAGTAGCAAGGGATTACGGTCCATCCTGGCAGAGCCCGCATGCCAGGACAAGGCTAGCCTAGTTCTGGGTTCGCCTGGGCCCAGGGCTTGTGACCGCTTTCGACTAGACTCGCCTCTAGCCACGCATCCATCGGCGCGGTCAACCTTAGATTGGCGGAATGGACAGGGATAAAAGGAACGGGAGGGATAGGTTAGTTGGGACAGGAATACTTGGTGTAGGAAAGGAATAAGGTAAAAGGATATTACTTTCTCGGAAGGATCAGGATGTGTTAGTAATAGCTCGGGGTCGCGTACCCGTATACAATACAACAACTCCCAAGGAGAGGGTAGTTGAGATGTGTACCCCCTGACCTATGCTATCTTAGCTGTCATTTATTATTGTTGTTAGATAAAAGCAATATTTTTAGCCATTTTTTCACTTAATATCTTCTTTTCTACACTTATTGTTTGTAATTTGAGGAGTCGATGGTACAAGTCCCGCATTTTGAAATTTCGACAATATTTTGAAAATTTTGAAATTTCCCGGCATAAAATTCTGGTGAAATTGCTCCGTGAATAGAGCACAGCCAATCTTGATTTTTCAGATTGCCACAACTAATTGCGATGGAAATTGTCACGTGAGGAGACCCTATGTCTAATCCCATGGACTTTTCTCTTCTAAATAATAATAATCTGATATAATAGCCTTTGTTGTACAATCTTTGCTTGATAACAGTTTTGAATTTATCTAACGGTAAACTTTTAAAATTAGTGGGTACCTTATTATAGAAGCGTATACATTGACCTTTAAAAGATTTACTAATATTGTGAACACGGAACACGTATTATATAATAAATAAACTGCCTAGTTACTTAAGCACTCGTATTATTACCAAATATTCTGAGATCATAAATCATTAGAGTTATATTTATTTATTTCCTGACCCTTCCTGTTTTTTGCAATAATGAAATTCAATGAATCACAATTAAAAGCTTTACTATCTCGAGCTAGGAGTTAATTACAGCCAACCGCCGCCGTTTAAAATTTGTTTTCTTTTTCGACTTTTTCATTCAGGAGTGTTTTTTGAAGCGGAAACCGGAAGGATGGTCGAGACTCGGATTTCCCAGCTGAATACGTCGACTCATCCGATCGCCTAGTAGGTGATTCGACCGCTCGGTTTCGTCCGTCGTTTATTTTTTCATTTGAAGGCGAAAATTAATATTTATGTGGTTCAAGATATGAGACATAATATGTGAATTTAGAGAAGACAGTAATTTGACTCTAAAAACCGGTCAAGTGCGATTCTGATATATATATATTTATAGCAATTAGGTAACTTTTTAGGACCGCAAAACATATTTTTTTGTAAAGGTTTTTTGCAGATTTCTAAAAAACGGTGCTATTTAGAGAGATTCTTTTATTTTTCCTGTAATATTTACATTAACATCTATCGTATAAAAATAAATAAATAAAATATAATAGCCTTTAATTTCCCATATTACAAAACAATAGTGTAGAATGCATTCGAAATAAAAAAAATTGCAACATCAGCATAAAATATCATTTATAATAATTATTCATTCCATTCTTAAAGTATTTAAATAAAATAAATCAATTTAATAATAGTCATTAAGATGCACGTGCGCTATCTTGGATATTACGGCCGAGGCTCAGAAATTGCAGCCCGAGCCGCAGGCGAGGGCGTAATAGAGCTGAGGGTGTAATCACCAAAGCGCACAATTCTGACGACGTTTTTCAACACATTTGCGAATAAAAACGAATCAAATTCGCTTACCTTTTTGTGGTTCGGGCTGCAATTCCTGAGCCTCCCTTTTTCGTTCTCACAATACTTTTCAACATGGAATAAATACACCACAAAGAGCTAGGTTTATACTTATTCGCCAGCTCATTGAAATAAGCCAAAAAGAAATTCTCTGAAAACGAATTGGCATTTTGCTGTTTCAATTCAATCAAATTCAAATTCAATGAACTTTTCGTAGGCAAGAATGTACCTATTTTTCCTTTGATTTTGCTGGAAGGAGACTCTCACTTGCATTTTGTGCCCCAGTAATAATTTCCTGTGGGGTTAAATTAAGTTCTTCTTCATTGCTTGAAACCAACGAACGACATTGTTAGTTAGTCACAAAAATCAAAGAAAATGAAAATACTTCTGAAAAATGGCGCGCGGAATTCTTGTTGCGCGCGCATTTTTTTTTTAAACGAGGAGCTGTGACGAGCAGTGGCAATGATCCCAAACAGCGTAGTCATTGAAAAAGTACAAAAACTTTAAATTTATTGCTTACAAAATCAATTAATGTTAATTTGTTGTCAAATTTAACTAATAAAAGTATAATATCATGCACATTAATCATGCACATTAAATGAAACTCGGCTCGACAATGTGTGAGACAGCGAGCTATAACGTAGTAGTTTAAAACTTTTTGGTTTACGCGTTTATTTGGTACGGTAAAGAGTAATATTTGTGATGCGTAAAACCTAATTTTTTTCAAAAATTTGTATTTTTAATGCTATAAAATCCACATGACAGACACTGGGTCTTCAAAAACCCTACGTGCCTGAGTATTCGTCAATTTATGCTTTGCAATGACGATTATTGGTCGAAATGATTCTGATTCCGTCACTATATTTTTGAACTCCCATAAGAAAGTTATAAAAAGTTTTAAAATTAAGTTGTAAAATTTGTAAATTAAATAGATTTTGGTTTAATAATGTAATAGTATAATCGAGATTTTTATATAATTAACTAATTCAGTCAGTATCACGAAACATGACGAACTTAGGTGCCACGAGCTCTCACGATGACTGTTTACTCGTCATTTGTCCCTTGATTGTATGAAAATTGTGTCACGAGACAATTTTTAGTATGTATTATTTTTTCGAATGATTATTAGATATTTCTTGTTGAATAAAACAGTAGATCGCAAAGCGAGAGTTGAGGCCCGTGGCGAAATATAGCTATAGACAAGTTATGGAAAACAAATATATAGCCACCTCCGCAACAATGATGGATGCTGTGTACTCACTGTGCACCGCCCGCCCGCCCGCTAATAAATGCGCATGCGCAGGTAACCGCAACACAGTAACCGTCCAAACCACTCTACTCGTGTTTCGCATCTTTACGAGGCATCCTCAGGAGATGTTATACCAACCAGTGCCAAACACCGAGTAATCGAGATACCGAGACTTGGTGTTAGGCACTGGTTGGTCTAGCACGTTTAGAGTGGTTGCTGTGTAGTAGTTGCCTGTGCATGCACATTTATTTACGAGGCATCTTCAGGAGATGTTAGACCAACCAGTGCCAAACATAGAGAGTTCTTGGTGCGTCGTTTAGAGGCAAAACTCGTGTAGAGTGGTTTGGGTAGTTGTTGTGTTGCGGATGACCGCGCATGCGCATTTATTTGCGGGCGGGCGGTGCACGGTGAGTAGGTACATAGCATCCATTATTTTTGCGGAAGTGGCTATATTTTTTTCCATAACTTATCGAAATGGACTTCCGCAAAGTAACGCCTGATTCTATTAACTATATCCATCTTCTTTGTGCGCAAGCAAACATAATTGTTTCGTAGTGTCTGCGAGCAACTTCCTTGTGCGCCCTTAGACTGTTAAAATTTAGAACCTACTATAGGTATTTGCTTAAATATTAAAATAAACAGTAGGCGGAAAACATCATAGCACTTGCCAAGGGGCCCCAGTTTTTAGTATCACATGCAAGTTGATAGTTACTTGGAAAGGCATAATTTCTTAGCAAACGAGTTGTTACTTGAAGCTCCAAGTCACGAGGTATTATTTACTGGAGGTCGGTAATCGTCATATGTCTTCGTATCCGTGAGTACTGAACGAATATATTGTTTTTATGAATGTGCGGGTGGGCGTATCCCTTAGATGGGATGGTGTTGGGTATGTTGTGCATTTCATTCCTTTTTACGGCGGAACGACTGGTTAGACTATATTGTTGGTGGTGGTGGTGGGTTTCGAGGGCAGAGATGCCGGCACTAAACGGCTGGACTAGCAGTGATCAGACGTCTTGTGATATGAACTTGGTGCCACATACTAATATGCGCAGTCTCGTGTAAACTCCACAGTATGAGTAAAAGGGTATGTAAGCCCTTTTAGTTTTAAAGACCACGGTGACTTATGTTCTTGGCTAACAATTTAGATGCTAACGGTGTCTCTAGGATCCATGGGCGTCAGGCTGTATCACTAATGTCAACAAATAATGGCTACAGTACATGACTTCTGTTTTCCTAGAACTCTATTCTTTTCAGGTTTTTATCTGCAACGGCCTATATTATACGGTGTTATAATACGGTATTATATACGGTGTGCTACTCGTATAATACGGCAATGGCCTCTATTAACGAGTTGGTGAATTTTTTTGGTGATGCTTTAAGTGGAGCTAAAGCCAGTGTGTTCTCTGACTGAGTGTTTATTATTATAACATCCTTAGCCCTGTAGCAGATCCAGCACATACTTTAATTAGCGCAGCAGATTGTTCCAGAACTACAAGTCTGCGTAAATAAGACGTGTATGTGTTATTTTTAGGGTTCCGTACCTCAAAAGAAAAAAACGGAACCCTTATAGGACCACTTTGTTGTCCGTCTGTCTGTCTGTCAGTCTGTCAAGACCCTTTATCTCACGAACGGGTAAAGGTATCAGGTTGAAATTAATACCATATATTAGGATCCATGAACCACACAAGATCTGAAAATTAAATTTTTTTACAATGACGCAATCAAAAGATATGGCATTTTATGTCCTCATCTCCATACATCATTGTTAACATCTCCTGCAACTCGTCAGCAGATGACGCAAGTACAACTTGGTCATCAGCGTAGAGAAGACATTTGATGAGTAACTCATTCATTCTCAGTCCACACATACTCTCTTTCAGATCAATCAAACAATTATCCATGAACAGGTTAAACAGCCAAGGTGACGCTACACATCCCTGCCTAACACCTTTTTCGATGCTAAACCATTCAGTGTACGCCCCGTTTATCCAGTGTACGCAATGATGAATGTGGCTTTGGACAGGAAAGGAATGAAAGTAAATGTAAGCAAGACTAAAGTAATGGTACTTGAAAGAGCAGAATGTATGACAGAGTGTACTATATTAATAGATGGTGAACAAGTTGAACAAGTGAAGGAGTTTGTGTATCTGGGCTCAAAGTTTACGAGAGATGGAAAGTGTGAAAGTGATATTGAAAGAAGAGTGAATGCTGGAAACATGGTGAATGGTGCCCTGCACGCCTTTATGAGGAGTCAGAAGGTGTCTCACAAGGCTCGTTTGGCTGTTCATGGGGGAGTTTTGGTACCAACACTGATGTATGGCAGTGAAAGCTGGGTATGGCAGAAGAAGCATGAAAGTAGAATTAATGCAGTGGAAATGAGAGCGCTAAGGAGTATGATTGGTGTTAAATTGAGTGACAGGATTAGAAATAGTGTGATAAGAGAACGGTGTGGCGTAAAAGAAGACGTAGTGACCAAAATCGAGAAAGGGATGCTGAGATGGTTTGGTCATGTAGAGAGGATGAATGAACGAAGATTGACGAAAGAGATCTACCAGGCGAGAGTGACTGGAAACGTTGGAAGGGGAAGGCCTAGGCGAACGTACCAGGACCAAATTCAGGACGTTCTGAATAAAGGCCAGGTTAAAAGTACCCTAAACCGACGAGCATGTATGAAAGGATTGATGAAAGTACAGGAAGCAAGGGAAGTATGTCAAGATCGTAGCAGGTGGAGGACTGTGGTCTCTGCCTACCCCAACGGGAAAGAGGCGTGATGTTATGTATGTATGTATGTATGTATGTATCTCCATACATTTATTCAAAACTGCAAAACCTACAGGGTACTTCCCGTTGACCTAAAATTATAAAATTTGGCAAGAAGCTAGGTCTCACAGTACAAATTATGGGAAAAGTCTGAAATCATTAAATAATACAACTTTTCTTACAACTAATGATAACCAATTGTGGTGAGCTCCCGTTTCAAGAACATTCATATAAGAGAGGGGTCAAGTTGGCTGGTCGCTGAGGCGATTTTTGTTTTAGTTCTATTTAAAAACGGGAACACTTAAATCTTGAAAATTGGTATGTTTATAGTGCATATAGCTATAAAATAACAACAAATAATAAAATTTGGTCAAGCGCGTGTCGGACTCAAAAAATCTAGCACATTAACTTACTAAAATTTCAAATAATACAATTATGATTATGTGGTGGTACGGAACCCTCGGTGCGCGAGTCCGACTCGCACTTGGCCGGTTTTATGTTGTGTAATTCATTCAATATTTCTTAAAACTATTTTCAATTTTTATGTCATTTATTTACAGTCAATTCTCCTTGTCAAACTAATAATTCATATAATCTATAAAACAAGTTATACCTACAAGCTATACCTACTACTCCATCTTTAAATGAATTTAAAGATGGAGTAGTAGGTATAGCTGTCAATGTTTGTGGGGTGTCAAAAAGGAAAAAGGGTGGAAAAAAGAAGAATATGTGGATGGATAAAAGTGTACAGGCAGCTGTTTGTGAGAAGAAGAAAGCATGGTCAGATTGGTTAGCAGTAAAAGCTAACCAAAGAATGCAGAGGGCAACAAGTGATGACGTAAGTGTAGCAAGAAAGGTATATAAAAGAGCGAAAGGTATTGTTAAGGAAGTTGTTGAGAGAAAGAAAGAGGAGTGTAAGGATGAGTTTGACAGAAGGCTTACTGAAGATTTCCAGTCCAACCAAAAGTTTTTCTGGAAATCCATACGGACAGCCCGAGGAAAGTTTGGAACATCGGAGCTGAGTAAAATCAGAAGCCAGGATGGAAGTATTATAAAAGGTGAAGAATGTGTTCTGAGGAGGTGGAAGGAATATTTTGAAAGTCTGTTTGAGAGAGAAAAAGCAGAGGCCAGCGAACCTAGGTCTTCTGTGGAAATGAATGAGAATGAAGAGGAGAATTGTGTAAGTGAGATAAGTAAGTATGGATGAGATTATGAAAGCGATGAAAAGTATGAAATCAGGTAAAGCAGCTGGGTATGATAGAGTGTCGGTCGAGATGTTGAAGGCTGGGCGAGGCATTGTGGCTAGTCAGTTGTACCGCCTTTTCAACTTGTGTTGGACGAACGGCCAAGTACCAGGTGACTGGTGCAAGGCTGTGATTGTGCCGCTGTACAAGGGAAAAGGGTCACAACAGGACTGCAAAAATTATCGCGGGATAAGCCTTCTCAGTGTCGTCGGCAAACTGTATGCAAAGGTTTTGATTGAAAGAGTGATGAAAGATACTGACGATAAAATATGGGATGTACAAGCGGGATTTAGAAAGGGAATGGGATGTGCAGATCAGGTCTTTTCCTTGCGGTGCATAGCTGAAAAGTTTTTGGCTAAAAACCAAAAAGTCTACTGCGCGTTCGTGGATTTGGAAAAGGCCTATGACCGAGTGGTGAGGAATGAATTGTGGTCAGCATTGTCTATGTATGGGGTAAACGGTCATCTGATTCAGGCACTGAAATCTCTCTATGAGGATTCCAGTGCTTGTGTCAGAATAAACGGGGCGTACACTGAATGGTTTAGCATCGAAAAAGGTGTTAGGCAGGGATGTGTAGCGTCACCTTGGCTGTTTAACCTGTTCATGGATAATTGTTTGATTGATCTGAAAGAGAGTATGTGTGGACTGAGAATGAATGAGTTACTCATCAAATGTCTTCTCTACGCTGATGACCAAGTTGTACTTGCGTCATCTGCTGACAAGTTACAGGAGATGGTAACAATGGTGAATGTGGCTTTGGACAAGAAAGGAATGAAAGTAAATGTAAGCAAGACTAAAGTAATGGTACTTGAAAGAGAAGAATGTATGACAGAGTGTACTATATTAATAGATGGTGAACAAGTCGAACAAGTGAAGGAGTTTGTGTATCTGGGCTCAAAGTTTACGAGAGATGGAAAGTGTGAAAGTGATATTGAAAGAAGAGTGAATGCTGGAAACATGGTGAATGGTGCCCTGCACGCCTTTATGAAGAGTCAGAAGGTGTCTCACAAGGCTCGTTTGGCTGTTCATGGGGGAGTTTTGGTACCAACACTGATGTATGGCAGTGAAAGCTGGGTATGGCAGAAGAAGCATGAAAGTAGAATTAATGCAGTGGAAATGAGAGCGCTAAGGAGTATGATTGGTGTTAAATTGAGTGACAGGATAAGAAATAGTGTGATAAGAGAACGGTGTGGCGTAAAAGAAGACGTAGTGACCAAAATCGAGAAAGGGATGCTGAGATGGTTTGGTCATGTAGAGAGGATGAATGAACGAAGATTGACGAAAGAGATCTACCAGGCGAGAGTGAATGGAAACGTTGGAAGGGGAAGGCCTAGGCGAACGTACCAGGACCAAATTCAGGACGTTCTGAATAAAGGCCAGGTTAAAAGTACCCTAAACCGACGTGCATGTATGAAAGGATTGATGAAAGTACAGGAAGCAAGGGAAGTATGTCAAGATCGTAGCAGGTGGAGGACTGTGGTCTCTGCCTACCCCAACGGGAAAGAGGCGTGATGTTATGTATGTATGTATGTATGTATGTATAAAACAAGTTTGTGTTTCAACTAACTGAAAAAAAAATACAAGTAGTTAATAGAATCAGGTGTTACTTTGCGGAAGTCCATTACATTAAGTTATGGAAAACAAATATATAGCCACCTCCGCAACAATGCTGGATGCTATGTACCCCCTGTGTACCACCCGCCAGCCCGCAAATAAATGTGCATGCACAGGCAACTACAACACAGCAACCACCCACACTCTAAACGTGTTAGTCCAACCAGTGCCAAACACCAAGTCTTGGTGTCTCAATTACTCGGTGTTCGGAACTGGTTGGTCTAACAGCTCCTGAGGATGCTTCGTATAGAATCGAAACACGCGTAGAGAGGTGTGTGTGGTTGCTGTGTTGCAGTTGCCTGCGCATGTACTAGCTGGCGGGCGGGTGGTGCACAGTGAGTAAACAACATCCATCATTATTGCGGAAGTGGCTATATATTTGATTTCCATAACTTAAAAAAACACAAGGTAATAAAATATGTTTACCAAATTACTACCTCCGCAAAAATTATGTTTGTATTTTTTCCATTGGTGATGATGCTCATTATCTGATGGTTTGATGCAAAGAAAGCCTAATCCAGATAACCCGCTTACCCTCACTAAAAACCTCACTTTCACGTCTCACACTGTGACGAATACTCAGGAAATGTTGACGAGCATTCAGTAAAATGTGACGAATATACCAGACAACGAGTGTTTTTTCATTTAAATGCAAATACCACTGTTTTCTTCTTTTAGATAAGTGCAATTTTATGTATTTTATAAAACTAGAATAAATTACCTACCACTTGGTTTGAAAAAATATCCTAAGACGTTGATACTTCCGGAGCAATAGCTCCTCGAATTCAGCTTAGTTCGATTTTTGACGAGCATGGGGTGCTTTACCTTATAACAAATATATCAAACTTAAAACTACTTATTAGGGACCCATTTCTGGATGAAGACCTCCTCCATCTTTGACCAATTAATTTAGATTTTTCCTTTAGCAAACTTCGGAGACAAGAGGCCTGCCTGGCGGAAGTGGCGGATGGTATTTTTTTAGGTAGGTACTTTTCATCTTAACTTTAAAACTGATAGTCGTAAAAAAATTAAAAAATCTATTCTAAAGCAATGTTTGTATTATTTTACAATTATGTTATAAAAACATCTTTGTTCCAAAGCTTTAATCGACTTTATCAATAAAATTTTAATTCGGGTGCCTGCGGGACGGTTGTCTCCGGGACTAACCCGGCGTTTCGGTCGCTCATTTTTTTAACATTTTTTGTACAGACAACAACATCACAATTTTTCGGTAGTTTTTATATAATTTTCAACACACTTGCTCATAAAACCGATCTATTTGCACAGTATTAAGGTCCATAATCCAGTTTATTAAACACGTGTGCTTTTTCCATTATGTTACCGCACTAGTGTTTTAGCAAGGAGTTTTTATGCTTATAACGTTACTAACGTTTTCATGAAATTAAGCTGTATTCGAGAAAATATGATAAATGCATATTCATTTTATGAAATTATTTATATTAATTTACTAAACAACAATAAATTCGTCATTAGTAACAAGACATTAAGTTTTTGATAATTTATTTCATGGCTCCAAGGAATAGGATGTTCGGCACTTTATTCTTTGCCTCTCAAATAAATAAAAGAAATAATGCGCGCCATACTTACAATAATTCCCGTATTACGCCTTAACGCCTTTAGTACACCGACGCATTCGCATGCGTCAGCGAAACTGCTGCGGCACAGCTGCGGTGCGAATTCGTCGCCGCATGCGAATGCGTCGGTGTACTAACGGTAGTTTGGCAATGAAAATATCATTATAATTTTCGTAGACCACGGGTGCAGACGTCAAAAACTGCGTATAAAACTGGATGATTTCTAATTAAATTTAAAAAATATTATAATACTAGCTGTTGCCCGCGGCTTCGCTCGCGTGGTTTTCCTATTTATGTTGTTACCGGTTTTCCGAAGCAATGAGATATTTTCCCGTCATTTCGGGGTAATTTTAAACTAAGGAAAAACAGGACTAACCCTGCGCAAATCAATGAGTATAATTCAAGATCCAGCTGAATTTTATATAATATACAGACGTTACTCATAAATTACTCAGAACAAAGGAACTTAGCAGCAGTATCCTAACAAATGTAAAGAGAGAGATGAGAGACACCTTTATGTAATATTTCAAAACACAGCCAATTCGCAGAAGTAATTGAGAAAAACTAAAACCCTCTCCCTCTCTCTCCCTCTCCCCCCTTCCTCTCCCCCTCCCTCTCCCTTTTCATCACCCCCTCCCCCTCCTTCACACCATCCCTCTCCCCCAACCCCTCCTTCTCCCTCTCCCTGTACCTCTCTACCTCTCTACCTCTCTACCTGTCTACCTCTCTACCTGTCTACATCTCTACCTCTCTACCTCTCTACCTCTCTACCTCTCTACCTCTCTACCTCTCTACCTCTCTACCTCTCTACCTCTCTACCTCTCTACCTCTCTACCTCTCTACCTCTCTACCTCTCTACCACTCTACCTCTCTACCCCTCTACCTCTCTACCTCTACCTCTACCTGTCCCTATCCCTACCCCTTACGCCAATTTAACCGCTATCTCTAACATAGAAATGACACCCATATTTATTTTTAGACATTTCAAACCTATCGCACCCCAACCCCATCCCCAGGGGACGATGGTATTTCACGTCCACCACGTTGGATTTCAAAGTTGTTGTAGCTTTCGTAATCAGCGACCCGATAAACCATACTAACGACACCCATATTGATTTTTACCATTTCAAACCTATCGCACCCCAACTCCATCCCCAGGGGGATGATGGTATTTCACGTCCACCACGTTGGATTTCAAAATTGTTGTAGTTTTCGTAATCAGCGACCCGAAAAACCATGCAAACGACACATATATTGATTTTTAGACATTTCAAACCTATCGCACCCCAACTCCATCCCTAGGGGGGTGATGGTATTTCACGTCCACCACGTTGCATTTCAAAATTGTTGTAGTTTTCGTAATCAGCGACCCGATAAACCATACAAATGACACCCATATTGATTTTTAAACATTTCAAACCTATCGCACCCCAACTCCATCCCCAGGGGGATGATGGTATTTCACGTCCACCACGTTTGATTTCAAAATTGTTGTAGTTTTCGTAATCAGCGACCCGATAAACCATACAAACGATACCCATATTGGTTTTTAGACTTTTTCACCCCATTTCCCTTTTTTAGGGGTTGAATTTGGGGTGGAATTTCAATAACAGTGATGAACGTTGCATAGAATTACATCATTAATGCCTAAATAATAAATTATGTGGATTTTACTTTAAGAATAAAGAATTTTCAACTTCATCCCCCTTTTTACCCTTAAGGGTGTCGAATTTTCAAAAACCATGAGACACGTAATCATTAATTTTTAGTCGTCAGCCTCAATACAAATTTTGAAGATCCTAACTTCAAAAATGACGGACTTTCATACAAACTTTCATCCCCTATTTTACCCCCTTAGGGGTGGAATTTTGTAAAACCCTTTCTTAGTGCACCCCTAGGCCTCATAAGGAACCTACATGCCAAATTTGGAATCTATAGACCCAGTGGTTTGGGCTGTGCGTTGATATGTCAGTCAGTCAGTCAGTCAGTCAGTCAGTCAGTCAGTCATTCAGTCAGTCACCTTCTTCTTTTATATATATATAGATTTTCGGGGCTGCCAGATGTACGATTTAAGTAGTAATCCTACGATTTGGTCATCGGTACGATCACAGATTTGGTAACTTAGTATGGAAGTACGACTTTTTAGATGTCAATTTACGATCTTTTTTTATGTTTTTTCTAGGATTTGTATGGAATTACGATAGTTTTTGCTCTTTTTGTACGATTTCCTCCGAAAATGACCTGGCAGCACTGTCCAAATCTGTCCTCACCGACAGATCGCTTGCAGACGCAGTGCGATGCGAAATATCACTTGCGGCACGAGTGCATCGGTGTACCAGCCATTTCGGAGTTCCTTGCGAAACTATACCGACAAAGACACAACCATTGAAATCTAGCTAGTGCTAGAGAGAGACATAGCATATGCGAAACTCTGCCATACTACTGACAGTTCTCTTGCGATTTCGTCGCCGCATGCGAATGCGTCGGTGTACTAACAGCGTAACACGACTCAAATTCTTTCAGCCCATGACATCAGTGACGTCACATTTCTAAACGTCATTTTACTTGTCATTATCAACTAGTGTTGTGACATTATCGATATTTTTATAGATAAGTTATTGATATAGGTGGCCAAATATAAAACTTATGAGTACTTCTAAACATAGTTTTTTCATCGTAACATCCCATGAAATGTCCACTGCAGAACAGGGAGCATCCTCTAGGATTCCAGCAAAAAAAAACACGGCTGGCATCATGTACCGCCGCGGTTGTTGGTGACTGCATTAAGTATGATGGAACGATACACAGGAGGACGCTGCTGCCCATCCTCCAATTCATAATTCCTTAGTCGCCTCTTACGACACCACGGCTAGAGATAGGTTGGTACAATTATTTGCCGGCACCACACGGGCCAATAAATTTTAAACTTGTATGGTTAAAATAAAAAGGCTTTTACGAAAGTTTTACTTTGAGAACATAGAAAATAAAATTCTGCAAGTTATTCATCAAGACGTGGCTCTGCCAATGAAACTTAACATATTTTCCAATGTAGCATAGGTCAAAACACGGAAATTTTTTTTTACCTACCATGCAAAATGTGCTGTCGGCCGTTTTCGACCTAGTTCCATGGGAAAAGTTGTTCATTTTCATGGGCAGAATCACCTCTTAAAATATCCGGGGTGTTAAAAAATAGGGTTACGGATTTATGTAATTAAACACCATTTTCACACTAGTTCCACTATTTATTTAGTAAAATTTATACTGAGTGTGACCGGTTTCGAGTTAACATCGTCAGGCACTCACGATGTTAACTTGAAATCGGTCACACTTTGTTACTAAATAAATAGTGAAACTAGTGTGCCTGACGATTTTAACTCGAAACCAGTCACACTCTGTATAAATTTTACAAAATAAATAGTGGAACTAGTGTGAAAATGGTGTTTAATTACATAAATACATTGGAGTTCCATCAAGTAATAACAACACAAAGTATATCATAGTTACGGATTTATTTATAGATTTGTATTATCGAAGTGTAACTTTTAGACTACGGCTCTGAAATAACAACGAGATTTAATAATAAAAAAGCACTTTAAGTATTTTATTTCACACCTTTCCTTACCGATACAAAACACACTTATTAATATGTACAATGTAGTAATTATTTATCTAACGTGGCCGTTTCCAATTTTAAAGGTAACCTCTCTCGAACACGACTAGCAAAGTAAGAAACTCGAATTCCGTTGGGCACTTGCTTTTATATTCAAAATATGGAAGGGGAAACGGGCAGCGGGGACTGTTTTCTGGCTTGGCGTCTAGTCGATTTATCCAAAAATCTACGGTGCTGCCAACACGGCCATGCTGCATGATGCCTGCCCCAGGCATCTCCATCACCATCACAACGAGTTCTACAAAATAAAACACGAAATTAATTAGCTTTCTTGTCACGTTAACAATACTTATCCGTAGACTCGGCCTATCTTGATGCCAAAATCACCTAATAAATTTACAAACAAGATTTTCAATTCACCTTCCAAACCACCATCCCTTTAGACTTAGGCGATGTTACTGTTTGATAGAAGGAAAAGAGAATCCTGAGCAAAATTCTCCGTTCATCACCTTTAGACTTAGGTTGATGAATCAAACTCCCCCATTAAACAGTTCCTTTAGTCTTAGGCAACCATTTAACTTCAGGAATCAAGTGAAGTTTGCATCAATATAGCACCACCTTCAGATCACAATACAATCTTCAGATCACATTACAAGAACAGTAGGGGAAAAACACATTGATTAGATTTTAAAATATCAAAAAAAAAAGAAAATCTTACCAAACCAAACAAAAACAAAAGTGCCTGCCAACATGACCACAATTTAATCATCAGCCGACCAATTACCAATGTTTATCCATGGTTTCATATTTTCCGCGACTGCATTTCCAACATACTTCTTGTTACTGCGTTCGCTGCCTCTCATATCTACTATTTCATATCTGTCGCGACCCAATATTTTTCGAATTTGAAATGGCCCCTTATAAGCTGGCAAAAGTTTCCTGCTCTTGCCATCATTTGATTGGCTTTGGATTTTGACCAACACCAACTCACCCTCCTGGTATTGTCTCGCCTTAGTACGAGTACCATCAAATCTTTCCTTCTGTCTTTCAGCGTTGGTTTTAATGTTTTCATCGACCCATTTCCGCAACTGAGTAACGTCCGTAGTATCCTCGTGATCAGGTTCCGGAGCGAACTTATCACTATCCGTATGCAACCGGTAGCCTAACAAAACCTCGCATGGTACGGCCTTTATTGTCTTATGGTAACTGCTGTTAATGGCTTGTTGGAGAGGCTTAACGCACTCATCCCATTTGTTGTCATCGAGATCGGCACTCATAGTTTTCATGCAATCTAAGATGGTGCGGTTAAACCTCTCCACTTGGCCGTTTGACCTAGGCATACCGGTGGCGACACAATGCAGACGAATGTTTTTAGTTAAGCAATATTCCTTAAAACGTTTAGATGTAAAGGCTGATCCCGCATCAGCAATTATTCTCCGCGGATTACCAAAAATTTTTGAAATAATTTCCATTTCTTTGATCACGAGCTTAGTTTCTGTACTGCGAATCGCGGATATAAATACAAACTTAGTAAATGCATCTACTATAACAAGTAAGTACTTGTTCCTTTTGTTCGTTTCTACGAAAGGGCCTAAATGGTCCATATGAACCGTATGAAAAGGCTGAGCAAACTTAGGCAAGGGAAACAGCTCACCTTCTTTCGAACCGCCTTTATTCTTGTGATAAATACAATTTATGCAATTTTTTATGTATTTTTTTAAAGTTCTTCGCATCTTACGGAACCAATATTTTTGAGAAATGCGTTCGTAAGTCTTATCCAGAGAGAAATGGCCAAGATCATCGTGGTTTGATCTAATAATCTGCCAGATACAATTTTTAGGTACCACCCAGCGACGACTTTTGTCAGTTCGTTTGTAAACCTTGTTACCTAACAATTCATAATTTGCAAAAATCTCCTTGTTATTATCAGCTTCTCCTGATTCTAACGCTTGTCTGATTCTCACTAGCTCAGAATCCTGTAACTGGACTGACAATAACCAATCTGCCTCAGTTATCGACAGTACCAATTCGGATTCAGATTTTTCTCCGGATTGTGCGGGGTTCCGGCTTAATGCATCGACGTGTCGCATACGCGTTCCCTCTCTATGAACAATATCGTAATCAAATTCTTGTGTCGACAGAACCCACCGCGCAATTCGGGGAATAATTTCCTTTTTTGAGAGCGCAAATCGAACTGCGTTACAGTCAGTTATGATCTTAAAATGTGTACCTAATAGATATAGTCTAAATTTTTGTAATGAACAAACGATCGCCAATAGTTCCAACTCGAACGAGTGATATTTCTTTTCATCTTCTGTCGTTTGACGACTATAGTAATGAATGGGTCTTTCACCTTCTTGAGTGACCTGAACTAATATTCCGGCCAAACCCTCCCTACTTGCGTCCGTAAACAAAATGCTTTCCTTATTCGGGTCAAAAATCGTTAGTGTAGTCTCTGAGGTTAAGGAGTTCTTTAAGGTTTGAAAAGCGGATTCCTGAACATCAGACCAAACCCAGGGAGAATCCTTTTTCAATAATTTTGTCAAGGGACTCGACAAGAGTGCACAATTTTTTATGAATTTCCTAAAATAACTGATAAGTCCCAGGAACTGTCGGAGTTGATGTACGGTTTTTGGAACAGGAAATTCCTTAACTGCTTTAATTTTTTCTGAACTAGGCATTATAGTTCCAGACTTGATCCTATAGCCCAGAAATTCTATTTCAGTCTTCAGGAAATGGCATTTCTTGAGATTCAATGTCAAGCCACTTTCACTGAAAATTTGCAGAACCTGTTCCAACAACCGTAAATTTTCCTCGGCAGTTTCGGTAGCAATTAACACATCATCTAAATAAAGTATTATTTTACCAAAACGGAGATTCCCTAATACTTTATTCATCATTTGCTGAAAGCAAGATGGTGCATTACACAACCCAAACGGTAGTCTTAAGAACTCATAATGACCATCTTCAGTTATGAACGCTGTCTTGTTAATAGAATCGTTACTCATTTTAATTTGGTAATAACCACTTTTCAGATCTAAATTGGTAAAATATTTACAGCCTTGTAACCTGTCAACAAGGTCTTCTACACGTGGCATAGGGAATTTATCTTTTATAGTAATCTTGTTGAGCGCGCGGTAGTCAACGCATAGTCTCTTCTGATTATCAGTGTTTTTCCTACTGACAAGAAGAGCAGGACTGGCATATGGAGAATTACTTTCTCGTATGATTCCATTTTCTAAAAGCTCATTAACGATTTCTCTAATTTCTTGCCTATCTGAAACTGAAGCTCGATATGGTCTGGCCTGAATGGGTTTGGAACTATTTAACTCAATCTTCATTTCGTAGTCATTTACCTTGCCTAATTCTTTGATATTCGAAGCTACACAATTTCCGTACTTCCGAAATAAAGCTATCAACTCAGAGTGATGAGATTCCGTATTAAGACATAAGTTCTGATCATCCACGGTTCTGCAAAACTCTTGAAAGTCCGAAACATAGTCAAATTTAAGTGAATTTCCTATGCGGGAATACATCAAATCTGACCTCTCCGTAACGTTACGACCAATCAAAATATCGCAACCAGATAAGTCACTAATCACGTACATGTCTACATTTTCAACCGCAATAGAGTCAATTTTGATGTTTACCCGTACCAATTTCGTGACTGTTTTTAAGCTATCTTTCGAAAATCCTTGCAAAACGACCGGTGAATCCAACAAAACCACATCCAGCATACATCGCTCAACCAAATGTTCTGATATCAGCGAACAACTACTTCCGGTATCTATAAAAGCATCATGTTCGGTATCCTTAATCAAAACTTTTTTACAAAATTTATCTCTTGTGTTCAAAGAGTTAACATACTTTGTCTCCTCTTTTGCGGTCTTTGAAACTTCGGGGATCTTTTTAAATAAGCAATTGGCCTCCGTATGACCTCTTTTTTTACAAAATTCGCATTTTATAGAACAATGTATTCTCTTGTGATTGCCTCCACAAGTGAAACATTCAATTGGTTTTCTATTTTGATTCTGATTTTGATTTAAAGGTTTAGCCGTTGAGTTATTATTAACAAGTGCTTGGTCACGATCAGATGTAGTTGCAGACTGAGGTACTGTCGGCTGTGAATACTGGGATGCTTGCCTTGTAGTGGATTCACGAGATGCAGAACTGTTTGTGGTTTGTTTAGTCTGTTTAGATTTGTAAGTACGGCTGTGCAAGAAACCCGCTAAACTTTCGCAAGTTTGGAAATTACTAGCCTCGACCGAAGCACTAATGTTATTATCGCCTATATTGCCCAATATGATCGAAATAATGTCACATTCTGAGAAATTTAGCCGTAAATTATCGATTTTTGATTTTTGCTCGAAAAAGAAGGCATACAGAGATTGATTCTCGACTGGTTTATTCTCGACTATTTCTTTAAGCAATTCGAACATGTTACGTTTAACTTGAAATGTGGAAGAAATCTTTTCTTTCCAGTCTTTCCACAACCAAGAAGTCCACGTAAGGTCGTTACGCAACAAAGAGTCGTACCACGTTTTTGAAGAACCCTTGAGTTTATTCAGAGCCTGATATCGAGTCATACTATCAGTCCATTTAAAAGTCGCAGCGTAGGATTCGATCACATTTAACCAAGCACTAACATTGTCCGTTAACGGATCAAACTCAGGGATCATACTATGTAACATAGTGGCACTCGTACTTACAGTTTCGGCATCAGCTTTCTGTGATACCTTACTTCTTTTCCTTGGAGGCGGCGAGGGACTTCTCGCACTGCTGCTGCTTGACGAAGATGATGACCTTGGGCGCGAATGTTTCCTCTTATTCTTTTTACTCTTCTTGCTTTTTCGTTTACCCATTTTGTGCGCGTGTATTCGAAGCCACTTCTGATATTATCGAAGTGTAACTTTTAGACTACGGCTCTGAAATAACAACGAGATTTAATAATAAAAAAGCACTTTAAGTATTTTATTTCACACCTTTCCTTACCGATACAAAACACACTTATTAATATGTACAATGTAGTAATTATTTATCTAACGTGGCCGTTTCCAATTTTAAAGGTAACCTCTCTCGAACACGACTAGCAAAGTAAGAAACTCGAATTCCGTTGGGCACTTGCTTTTATATTCAAAATATGGAAGGGGAAACGGGCGGCGGGGACTGTTTTCTGGCTTGGCGTCTAGTCGATTTATCCAAAAATCTACGGTGCTGCCAACATTTGTACGAGGTATATTTTATATAGCGGTTTACTGATGCAAACAATCCATCTAGCCTGCTCTTGATGATTAATACTAAGAACGGAAGCGTAAATAATCCGTAATATCCATTTTATGCGTGATTTTTAACATTGTTTTTTTCCTGAATGGTAATGTTTTCGCCAGAAAAACTGTGGTAGTAACATTTATAAGTCCCATGTCACATATTTCTTAAAGAGGAAGATAAAAATTTTACGTTTTAGGATTTGATAAAAATCTATACATTTTAGTATGGAAGTCCCTCGCAAGAAAGTGATACGCTTACGGCTCCCTCCATAGTTGAAAGGTCTGCTACTTAAACCTCCTTGATTTTAGTACTTTCAAGAAATACCTTGTCACAAATTCACGATTTTTCTTTTTAGGGTTCCGATACCAAAATGGTAAAAAAAAGGAACCCTTATGGTGCGACTTTGTCTGTCTGTCTGTCTGTCTTTCTGTCTGTCTGTCTGTCACACCTCTATATCTAAGCAACCACTCATGCTATCGACTTGAAATTTGGAATAGTTTTAGAATATAGTTGCCGAACTTAATTGCACATGAATTAATTTTGAAAAAATTATGATTATTAATGTAAAGGGGGTCAAAATAGGGGGGGTCATACTTGACCAGTTTTTTTTTTCAAATTCTCCATTATTTCATGAAATTAAAATAACGTTGTTAGCCGAGTTCCGAATCAACGATAATATCGATTTTATCGCTCACAGCGCGCTCAAAAGCGTCCCGAACTTAGATTATTATAATACTAACGTATAATTTTGGTGTTCTTTTGACAGCGCTGTGAGCGATAACAGAGATATTATCGTTGACTGCGATCCAATTTGCGCTAACAGACTGCTTTAGAGCAATGTGAGCGCGCTTAAGTCGGTCCAAATTGACCAAAAGCGTGCTCTAACTAAAGCACTCGCTCGTTCACGGCCTTACGTCATTGATGACGTCATCGTTTCTGCTATCAGTGCTTTAATCAAAAAGGTGGAGCAGTGAAAGCGCTAATGTCAAAATCGATTTGACATATTTAAAATCCCACACATTTGCAGCCAGCTGACGTTTCTCAGGTTTTGATTTTTATGAGTTTGTCTCTAATGGAAATGAGAGTGGATTTAACGCCATTTTTTGAGGGATTAGCTCAGGCTTTGTTAAAGAAAATAAAATTAAAACTGACTTTTTGACAGATGATCACGTGAGCGAGCTTAAATCGGTTCCAAATTGACTAGAGCCACTAAAGCAGTGATAGCTTTGTGAGCGTGCAAAATCAATTTGGACCGTCCGTCAGTACCTCAGAGTAAAAAACTATAGAGTCCGCCATATACATATTCTGTATGAGCAAGTGAAGTGTAAAGCGTCTCACTGTCGCCCATACTAGTCGGTCAAAAAACTCAGTTAAGTTTTACAAAAATCAAGATATCTTTAAAATTCTAATGTTTTAGTATAAACTTTGTTTGCGAAAGTGAAAATATATCGTTTTTAGGGTTCCGTACCTCAAAAGAAAAAAACGGAACCCTTATAGGATCACTTTGTTGTCCGTCTGTCTGTCTGTCTGTCTGTCTGTCTGTCTGTCTGTCAAGACCCTTTATCTCACGAACGGGTAAAGGTATCAGGTTGAAATTAATACCATATATTAGGATCCATGAACCACACAAGATCTGAAAATTTCAATTTTTTACAACGACGCAATCAACAGATTTATGTCTTCATCTCCATACATTTATCCAAAAATGAAAAACCTACAGGGTACTTCCCGTTGACCTAAAATTATGAAATTTGGCAAGAAGCTAGGTCTCACAGTACAAATAAAGGGAAAAGTCTGAAATCATTAAATATTACAACTTTTCTCACAACTAATGGTAACCAATTGTGGTGAGCTCCCGTCTCAAGCACATTCATATAAGAGAGGGGTCAAGTTGGATGGTTGCTGAGGCGATTTTTGTTTTAGTTCTATTTAAAAACGGGAACACTTACAATCTTCAAAATTGGTATGTTTATAGGGCATAGGCTATAAAATAACAACAAATAATAAAATTTGGTCAAGCGCGTGTCGGACTCAAAAAATCTAGCACATTAGCTTACTGAAATTTCAACTAATACAATTATGTTTATGTGGTGGTACGGAACCCTCAGTGCGCGAGTCCGACTCGCACTTGGCCGGTTTTTTACTTGTGAATTGATCATTAATACTTTGAACGGAAGCGTAAATAATCCGTAATAGCCATTTTATGTGTGATTTTTAACACCGATTTTTTTTCCTGAATGGTAAGTGTTTTCACCAAAAAAACGTCCATGTCACTTATTTCTCAGGGAGAAAGATAAAAATTTTACGTTTTTAGGATTTTGATAAAATTCCATACATTTTAGTATGGAGGTCCCTCGCAAGAAAGTGCTACATTTATGGCACTCTCCTTAGCAGGAAGAGCTGCTACTAAAACCTCCTTGGTCAGTACTGTCCGCTTTTAGCAGCGTTTGTATGTACATTTTGGAACACTGAGCGTTCCATCCCGCTGTGTTCCAAATTGTACAAACGCTGCTAAAAGCGTATACAGTACTGACGGACGGTCCAAATTGATTTTGCACGCTCACAAAGCTATCACTTCTTTAATGGCTCTAGTCAATTTGGAATGGATTTAAGCGCGCTCACGTGTTCATCTGTCAAAATGTCAGTTTTAGTTTTTATTTTCTTTAATAAAGCCTAAGCTAATCCCTCAAAATGTGCGCCAAATCCGCTCTCATTTCCATTAGAGACAAACTCATTAAAATTAAAACTTGAGAAACGTCAGCTGGCTGCAAATGTGTGGGATTTTATATGTGTCAAATCGATTTTGACATTAGCGCTTTCACTGCTCCACCTATTTGACTAAAGCACTGATAGCAGAAACGATGACGTCATCAATGACGTAAGGCGGTGAACGAGCGAGTGCTTAGAGCACGCTTTAGGTCAATTTGGACCGACTTAAGCGCGCTTACAGTGCTCTAAAGCAGTCTGTTAGCGCAAAATGGAACGCACAGACGGTCGGTCAGCTGCAATGAACGTCAATTGCAAATGTCACTGTCACAGTGTCATAATCGGTCGAATTGGGGTTATGTTTGGATAAGGTAAAATTGCCCTAATTTTCTACATTTAATGTAGTTTTCCTGTGTAGAGACTAGAAGCAACTACATTTCGAATATTGACTCTTATATTTCTGATGCTCCTATGCCAAGGAAGTGATTTGTTTGACATACAATTCTATTTTGGGAGTGCCTGTATTGAGAAATATTTCAGGCCAAAGGTTGCGTTTACTCGAGAAATAATGCATTAGTGTGGTTTTGGCAACATCACTAATACCTCGTGGGGCCCTGCTATGGACGAATTCAAGCAGAGAGCCGGAGAAAAAATCGGAGCATTACATGTAAGTGAACTCTTCTATGGTTATAGTACCCTGGTACTTTTGCGCGCGAAATTTACGTTCCTTTACTTCATAATCAAGTTACAAAAGTGGTAAAAAGTTTGTTGGTATTTTTTGTAATGACAGTACAATGTCATTGGCATTAATTTGCCCTACATTTTATCCAACTTGGCACTTGACCATGAGCTTATATAATGTTTATTCTATGAATAATTAGCCTTCTTAAAGCACTAGAATTTCAAGTACATTATTTATTTTCCTTTTAGAAAACATAGTCTTTCTTCCACTTTGACCACTTGTTGCACGGTTCATTTCTATTGTCAGCATAGAATTAGGCAGGTTAAGATTCATTCTACTCTTTATGTACCAAAAATTCAGTTTTATGCCAGACACCAAGTATTTTTTAAATTTATTTATTGTTATTTTATTTATTAAACAACTTTCCAAAAGAAGTCAAACAAAAACTATTTAAAACAATTTGATGTCTCCTCAAAAAGTTAGTGACTGCAAGTTTGCATGGAAAAGACGTTTAGACATTTTTGTTGTTTTTTTTTGTTCTTTGGGCAAGTTTTAAACTTTTTGTTCATTACCGTTCATGGGTGTCTGTTCTTTGTTTTACACTCAAATTGAATAACTAAAAAGATTTCAACAAAAGTGGACAGGTCAAATTATCTTTATAATATTCATTTATTAAAAAAAAAAAAACATTATTATATTTTAATAAATTGTTTCATGCCATTTTTAATTTTATATGCCTGTATTTTATTTCTGCAGGTTATGTATGTGAATTTTGGCAATAACTGGTACAAACAGATTAGAATAATTGAGCATTTTTTTCTCCATGCTTTGCTCCATGTTTATTTTTCGCACCTGGGTAGCATGATTTCATTGCAAAAATTTTATATCTTAATTAATAGTCAGTCTTGATGTTTAATCTATAAAATGAGTGTAAATAAAATTATCTACGCCAACATGCTACTTGGGTGAGGTAGCTCATTTCTAAGGCTTAGAGCTCACTGATTCATATGTTTGCTAGGAAGCCGCTAAAACAACAGTAGATACTAGTAAAACGAAGGTGCAAGATGTCGTCAGCCATACTGCGGAGACATTCAGAAAGGTAAAAATTATTTTATAATGGCTTTAAAAGAAATGGTGTAATTTGGTTGATTCCTTCGTGGCTGCTAAATTTAAGCTTTATAAAAAGGTCTCAAAATAGTGCCATCTCTGTTAACCTCTAAAAAGCCGAAAAAGAGACGACCATAATTTGCCTGTCAAATTTTACGTTTAAAATTTAGCAAACACACAAGAATCAACCCCATTACCGGTATTCACAAGTACCTTATAGTAATGTGTCTATTCCCTACTAAACTGTTTTGATTTTCTTTTCAATAACAGTTAGAAAAAGGAATCAGTAACAAAAATTAATAAAATAGAATGACAATATTATGGCTGATTTACATTGAGGTAAAATTTTGGCGCCATGAAGAGATGCAGCTATAGAAAAGAAAGAAAAGGCTATTCAAGGCTGAAATGGTTTCATCCGTGCGATCCAATCATCATTCCCAACTTCAACCAATTCTTTCTTTTCTTGCAGCTGATCCCTCAGGGGGACAATTCTTGAAAATCACCGGGTGATTTTCGAATTTTTAAAATAAGTCCTGTTAAACTCCTCAAAAAGTCAAAAGTAAGAGTCAATGTTTGTTAATTATATAATAATGTTCTGTTTTAAAATTACTATCATAACAATTTGAGTTTTATGAGTTTGTCGTGGCTTTTTTTAATTTTAAAAATCTCGGCAATCACCCGGTGCGTTTCAAGAATTGGCTGAAGCAGCAAAATCGGTCATACATAATACCAGTATTAATTCTATTATGCTTGCATGTTTCATGTCATACACTTAGATTTATTTATTTATTTATTACAGCCTTGTTTTCCAAGCTTTTTCTTTACTTATTTACATATTTTCTATAGTTCTATATTTATGTATCTTTATTGCTTGGTTCGTCTTCTGACGAAGGCCTCCTCCAGAGCCCGCCACTCCTGTCTGTCCCTTAGATTAACAGGTAGTTAAAACTCTGTTCATTAAATTGCTGGCTCTATTGTATTGTCAAAGAAAGATCCACAGTTTTTAAACATTTATTTGAATCCACAAGATAAAAATTAAATTGTAACTTATTATTGTGCAGAACTGCCTTGGCTGTACCCGAAGATTGACACAAAATTCGTTTCTTGTCATTATGCAGGTCAATATTTTACATTGGCAGTTATTGCTTAAAATAACTAGTTAGATGATTTCTTTTAGAGTTCTAAACCAAAATAGTACAAACTGAACCCTTATGGTGTGACTTTGTCTGTCTGTCTGTTACACCTGTATATCTATGCTATCAACTTGAAGTTTGGAATAGTTTTAGAATTGATTACCTACCTATTTTTATTTCAAACGAAATAATTATAAAAATATTATTATTTTAAATTTTAAATTGTCGTTACTAGGTCGAGAGGGGTGTCATATGAAAGAGATTCACTTGTAAAATAGATTTTGTAATTTTTTTACGACTCTTAGTTTTCAAGTTATGATGAAAAATTACAAAAAAATACAATTGCCCCCTCCGAAGTCTGTAAAAAGAAAAATCCGAATTAATTATAGTCGAAAGACGTTTACGTTAATATTACAGAAAAAAAAGGATCTCTCTAAATAGCACCGTTTTTAGAAATGTGCAAAAAAACCTTTACAAACAAATTTAGTTTTGCGGCCCTAAAAATGGACTTTCTAAAAATGCTATAGATAGGTATATCAGAACCCTCTACGCGCAAGTCTGACTCGCACTTGGCCAGTTTTTTTAAATAATAAGATTACCTTTGTTCTAAAACTGAATCAGTAATCACTTTTCTATTCTTTATACGTTTTTCAACACACTTGTTCAAAAAATACATACAGTGGAACATAGAACCTCCTCCTTTTTTGAAGTCGGTTCAGAAGTGGATTATATGTCGCAGCCAATAATGAACGAGAGCTATTAGAGGTTCGATATAGCCAAAATACTTACTGAGGAATAAACTGGGCACATATGCAAAAATCTAATTTTTTTTTTTTATTGAAAATGGGCTTACTCTTGACCTCGATCTAGTCTTGAAGACAGAGATGAGGTCGACGATGAAACGAGCTTACCCAGAAGAAGCCTATTCACTCGCGACTTGAATAGATTCACATACATAAAAAAAAAATCCAGCAGAAAATATAATCGCAATTTTTTTTCTTGCATGTGTGTTGGAAAACGTATGAAACGCGTGAATTAGTATTAGGCTCTTACGCCTTCGCCTGTGACGGCTGTGACTCTGGTTGCAATCCAGGTTCTTGTGCAAAGATCAACATAACAAACTTGTATCATAATGTACTATTCCTGGTAGCTATAGTCAAGAGCAAGTCAAGCTTAACACTTGCAGCGCGACTCTGAGAGCCGGATCCCACTATGTCGGATGTCGGATTCCGATTTGAATCGGGTGTCGGCGCCTCTGTTCCCACTATGTCGGATATCGGATTCCGATTTGAAGAGCGCCTATGCGATCATATGCGAGCGTTGATCCGATACGAAAATCGGCTGACAAAACACACGACATTTCTTGTCGGATCCGACACAAAATCGTTGTCGGACGAGTGTGAATAGCTTCATATAAAATGCTCTGCCACTGGAACCTCCGATTAAGAAATGGATCCGACACACAAGTGGGAACCGGCTCTTACCCCGACAGTGATGAAATAAGAACGGTACGGTCAACCGCTCGTCGGTAGAAACTTGTTCAACTCTATTACCACGCCGTAAGGTCCAAAAGTTATTCTACTGACGTGCTGTCGAGTGTACAAAGTTCAACGTGTTGACACACGACATACTCTTGACTATACGTACGCACAGCAGAAAGCACGTAGAAACGAAACCAGTAAGTATTAGACCGTAAGGGCACTGCATGTTATCCTACGTCATCTAGTACACGAAATTTGCAACTTTGTAGCGATAGTAGTGGGCTAATAGGTCCACAAAACGTTGGTCTGCCAATGCGAAACCTGGCAGGTTTTGTACAGTTGGAGAGAAAAGTGGTTAAATGACAGATTACACGAATGAAATCTATTCGTAGAAATAGAAGGTACCTATACAAGTAAAAAACAACAGGTCTGCCTTGCATCCTCTTGGCAGTTTCGCCAGTCCGACCAAATTTGTGGTCCAATCACATCCGACCACATTTGTGGTCCGACTAGCGAAACTGCCAAGAGGATGCAAGGCAGACCTGTTGTTTTTTACTTGTATAGGTACCTTCTATTTCTACGAATAGATTTCATTCGTCTAATCTGTCATTTAACCACTTTTCTCTCCAACTGTACAAAACCTGCCAGGTTTCAGATTGGCAGACCAACGTTTTGTGGACCTATTAGGCCACTACTATCGCTACAAAGTTGCAAATTTCGTGTACTAGATGACGTAGGATAACATGCAGTGCCCTTACGGCCTATATAAGCTGAACCAGCGCTACACGGTACAAATGCTCGAAACCCGAGACCCGTTCAAGGTCAAAGTGTTTCTGCCGTCTTGCGGTCGTGTGTACAATGTAATTTTTTATCAAATATTTGAGAAAAAATTTAGTTTTGTCGTTATTACTTATTAGATTTGTAGAATTAAGTTTTTAAATGCACTTGCACAAATTAGAACCACTGGCTAGTCTCCCATTTTTTACATTAGTAAAATATAAATAGTTTTATTATTGTTGGTTATTGTTTCAAAATATCTACAGTGAGATAAAAAATGTGTTTACTTTTGGTGTGTTTTCACGAGTTCTTCAAAGGCCCCATTTAATTCATATGTACACTCAACAGCACATCAGTAGAAACACATTTGGACCTTATGGCGTGGTAATAGAGTTGAAAAAGTTTCTACCGACGAGCGGTTGACCGTACGCACGGCAGCAAGGAAGTAGAAACAAAACCAGTACAATTTGAACTAGCGCTACGCTACAAACGCCCGAATCCAGAGACCTGATCAAGGTCAAAGTGTTTCCACTGATGTGCGGCCGTGTGTACATAACGTCACGCCGCCTCAGAAATATGATAGTGAGATAGATAGATCGATTGTTACTACACTGCACTACTCATTTCATTATTACGGATTCCTCTTCCAAAGGTTGCCTGGAAGAGATCGCTTCCAGCGATAAAGCCTCCTTTGCCCACATTTAGTTAAGGCGGTTGCTGAGTGGCAGCACCTTACTTTTAGAAATAAATTTATTGCGTCGCAAATACAAAACTTTTAATTAGTATTGTTCGTTTGGCGGCAATATGGGGTAGTTATATATGTTATAACACATAACATCATAACATAGCTTGTCACTTACAGCTTTGTATTGGTAAAGTGCTAAAAGTGGCCGTTTTTGGCACACATTAAAAAAACAGCTAAATAGGCCTCCAGCTCAGCACATGCCAAAGCCAAAGGCTAAGGCGCTGATTTTCAGCTGGAACCATTTTGAGTTCAGATGAACAAAAACATAAACACGATAAGCTAAGGTGTGATGTGATGGATTATAAAATATAGAACTACCCCAAATTGCCGCCAAACAAACAATCCTTATTAAATGTTTTGTATTTAAGACGCAATAAATTTATTTCTCAAAGTGGCAGCACTTCTGCTCAGCAACCACCTTAAGTTCATTTTGTTTCTGTAATTGTGTGCAATAAAGTGTTTATCTATCTATCTATCTATAGTGCGTACTGTGCTTTGGGTCGCGGCTCGGGTTCGATTCCCGCCTTACTTATAGGTTATTCTGTGCCCATGGCAAACATTTGTGTGATTAACACGAGTGTTTGGCTTTGCCTAGTTTGGGATCAGATTTAGATGACTTTGTGTGCAATTATGTCCCCCAATATTTTTTTTATAGGTATTCTCTCCCTGGTTCTAAGCTACCTCCCGACCAATTTTCACCCAAATTGGTTCAGCCGTTCTTGAGTTATAGTGCAACTAATTATTTGAAAAAAAAAAACGTCTTATAGCATTTTCCTGGTTCTAAGCTACCTCCACCCAATTTTCACCCAAATCGGTTCAGCCGTTCTTAAGTTATAGTGTAACTAATTATAAAAAAAAATCTTAATTTGTCCTTTTCCTGGTTCTAAGCTACGTCCCCACCAATTTTTAACCAAATCCGTTCAGCCGTTCTTGAGTTAAAGTGTAACTAATTATTTAAAAATAAACATCCTATGTCCTTCTAAAAAAAAACATCCTTTATCCGTTTCCTGGTTCTAAGCTACCTCCCCACCAATTTTCACCCAAATCGGTTCAGCCGTTCTTGAGTTATAGTGTAACTAATTAAAAATCGGTTCAGCCGTTCTTGAGTTATAAATAGTGTAACAAAAGGTTCAGCCGTTCTTGAGTTATAATGTTACTAATTATTTAAAAAAAACCATCTTATAACATTCTCCAGGCTGTAAGCTACCTCCCCACCAATTTTCACCCAAATCGGTTCAGCCGTTCTTGAGTTATAAATAGTGTAACTTCAAGTCGGTTTAGCAGTTTTTGAGTTATACCGTTATTCTACCCCTACCCCTACCATCCTATATCCTTCTCCTGTTTCTAAGCTACCTCCCTACCAATTTTCAACCAAATCCGTTCAGCCGTTCTTGAGTTATACTCGTATTATAGTTTAAACAAATTATTTAAATAAATCATACTATATCCTTCTAAAAAAAAAACATCCTATATCCGTCTCCTGGTTCTAAGCTACCTCCCCACCAATTTTCACCCAAATCGGTTCAGCCGTTCTTGAGTTATAGTGTAACTAATAATTAAAAAAAACCGTCCTATGTCCTTTTCCTGGTTCTAAGCTACCTCCCCACCAATTTTCACCCAAATCGGTTCAGCCGTTCTTTAGTTATAAATAGTGTAACTAACAGTTCAGCCGTTCTTGAGTGAAACTAATTATGTAAGTATATATAATTTTTTTTTAAAACCACCCTTTAGCAGTCTCCTGGTTCTAAGCTACCTCCCCACCAGTTTTCAACCAAATCCGTTCAGCCGTTCTTGATTTATAAATAGTGTAACTTACACGACTTTCTTTTATATATATAGATAATGTATGGCGCAAAACAAAGAGACTTGAACCTCGCTGTACTCGGTTCCTTTATCTGAGGCTCAAACGTAAAAAACTTGGATGCTAGAGCTGGAAAAATTCCAACCAATACGATTGGTCCATTTTCTTAGTTCAGAGCAGTTCTAAGTTAAGAGAATGGAACAATCTTAATTGGTTAAAAGTATCCAGCTCTAGCAACTGAGTTTTTGACGTTTGCGCTATACATTATCTGACAAAGATGTGTCGTTCTACTGGGATACTACCTTATTTAATAGGGGCCTGCCTATTCAATAGATTCGTGAAGCTTTCCACGAGGTGTGGCATCATGAGCTGATAACGGAAAGTCGGGCGAGGATCTCAGCGTGGCTGGTGGAAGCCAAACGGAGGATCAGAGAAGGAGCCCTTCCATTATCGCCTGTCCTGCTTTACGAAGACCTAATCGCGCTTTTTAAAGATAGAGGTGAGTTTTTTAGTGCCCTTTCACATTAGGTGATTTACTCTGGAACACCATAAAACTCTACCGTGCTACAATCGCGTGGCAACAGAGCGGCATTACGCTATTGCAAGCACCTGAAAGAATTACAAGATACTATTAGCATGGACGATTAATAATAAGACTGACAATCCCCATACTTGAAAACGTAACCCGGAAAGGCCTAAAACTCATGGAAACTAGATGGCGCTTTCAAATAATCTAGAAATTAATTATGATCTGTACTCTGCCAAAAAGTAATACAATTTAAAATAGTTTCAATGTAAAGAAACGCTAACATTGAAATTCGGTTATTTTATTAGCACCATCTAGTTTTATACTTTTCCGGGTTACGATTTCTAAAAGGGTATGGTCAGTACTTGTTATTGTTCATCTATGCTATTAGATAACAAAATATGTCAAATGTAAGGGACTATTTTGCTTGTTTCAGTATGGCGGCGCAGCATGCTAATTTTCATCTGCGGAGTGGCAGTAGGAGGCACCGCGGGGTTAGCTATAGGGTTGAAAGTAGCCGCGCGAGCACCATCTGGACCTCATGCGAGGGCGTTACATACTCACGCTGATCAAACTGTTATATTGGTGGAAGATGCCGTTTGCCCAGGTAAATATGGAGTAGTTTGCCAGGTTGTTACAGGGTTGAAAGAGGCCTCATACGAGGATGTTACATACTCACGCTGATCATACTGTTATATTGGTTGAAGACGCCGTTTCTGCAGGTAAATGTGAAGTAGTTTGTCAGGTTTCTGTAGGTTTAAAAGAGGCGTTGTATGTAAGCAGACAGTTGTATGAAACGCCCTCGACAGGTTGCGTTGGGTTGAAAGTCAGGCCTCACGCAAGGGCGTTACGTACATTATACAAGCAGATCAAACTGTTTTGTTGGTTAAAAATGCTGTTCGCTTCGAATATGGAGTAGTTTGCCAGGTTGCTAGCGGGGTGAAAGTAACCGCAAGTGCGTTAGTTACACATGCTGGTCAAACTGTTATGTTGGCTAAAGACGCTGTTTTCCCTTGTAAATATAGAGTAGTTTGCCAGATTGCGATAAGGCTCAAATAGGCCTGACGCTAGGGCTTTACATACACACGCTGATCAGACTGTTATATTGGTTGAAGACGCCGTTTGCCCAAGTAAATATGGAGTAGTTTGGCAAGGTGCTTAAAGGTTAAAAGTAGCTGTCGGTTAATTCAACATGGCGGGGAGCGGAGTGTCTGCCCTGTATGAGTACTATTTCTTTCTTCTCTGCCCATGGTCACATAATAAAGTAATAGTACCATCATTCAGAACGGACACTCACCGCCCCCCTTGCAATCTCCCCCGCATATATCCCCGCGCGCACCCGCCCGCGAGATTCTCGTGGTCCTTCTGAGGGTCTTTGCACTGAAAATGCTGGCCTACGCGACCTTCTAATTTCTTATTCGCGCTAGAAATACAGGGTGTAAGGGACGGTGTACCGAAAACTGAAAGGGCGTGCTCAGTCGACGAAACTGAACAACTTTTCCAAAGAAACATTTCTGGGAAATGAAAAAACAAATTGACCTCTCCATACAAATTGCTCACTCTGGTCGAACAGTTTGTATGGAGAGGTAATTTTTTTTTTACTGAGCACGCCCTTTCAGTTTTCGGTACACCGTCCCTACACCCTTTATGTAATGTCCGGGGTGTTCCATGGCACAGAATTTTACTATTTCATAATAGACTTTACGGGCACTGCATGTTATCCTACGTGATGACGTACACGAAATTTGCAACTTTGTAGCGATAGTAGTGGGCTAGTAGGTCCACAAAACGTTGGTCTGCCAATCTGAAACCTGGCAGGTTTTGCACAGTTGGAGAGAAAAGTGGTTAAATGACAAATTACACGAATAGAAGGTACCTATATAAGTAAAAAACAACAGGTCTGCCTTGCATCCTTTTGGCAGTTTCGCCAGTCCGACTAAATTTGTGGTCCAATCACATCCGACCACATTTGTGGTGCGACTAGCGAAACTGCCAAGAGGATGCAAGGCAGACCTGTTGTTTTTTACTTGTATAGGTACCTCCTATTTCTACGAATAGATTTCATTCGTTTAATCTGTCATTTAACCACTTTTCTCTCCTACTGTACAAAACCTGCCAGGTTTCGGATTGGCAGACCAACGTTTTGTGGACCTATTAGGCCACTACTATCGCTACAAAGTTGCAAATTTCGTGTACTAGATGACGTAGGATAACATGCAGTGCCCTTACGGTCTATAATGGGTGTATTACAGTAACGCAAAATTTTGGCGCCTTGGAAGGATACAGTTCTAGGAGAGAAAAAGAAACCTATTCGATTATTACTTTATTTTATACTACTGCTGCATCCCTCAGATGCACCTAATTTTTCTTTCGTGTAAATCCGCATAAGACTGTGTCAATATTAATTGTTATTTAAACGATCCTTTTTCTTTCATCTATAGGTGCGGGCGCAGGCGAGGTATTAGTCCGGGTGCAAGCATTCAGTGTGTGTCCAGTAGACAGATGGGTGTTACGAGGGAGGGGGTCCATGCTTCGGTCACTGATAACCAGGACACAGCTCACTGTGGGCCGGGCATTCGCTGGTAAGTAGGGGGTCCATACTTCCGTCCCTAAGGACCAAGACTACTGATAATAATTGGTTGGTATAGCTCTAGTGGAAAGGCACCCTGAGGCGCTCGTCCGTGGTTTCCAAATGGCTACACCTCTCCTAGTTACACACATTGTCTTGTTAATTACAGGCTATAATTTAAGAAGTCTAAAACTGATGCTGCCTCTGTTCTGTTACCCCATATAACCCGATAAAAGGGAGCATATATTTTAGCCCTGTAAAATTACTAGAGTTATATGGTATTGTCAGGCCAGACCTCGTAGAATTTCACAGCAACTAAAGCCTTTTCGTTGGACTCCCGGCCCTAAATGGACTTTCCCACTGATGGATGGACGTGGAAATCGCGTTTACCCCCTCCACCTACTGCACTAATGTTCGGAAAACAAAACGTACGTAATAACCCTGAATGTGTACGGTCAACCGCTTGTCGGTAGAAACTTTTTCAACTCTATTACCACGCCATAAGGTCCAAATGTGTTTCTACTGATGTGCGGCTATGTGTACCTGCACTACACACGAAATTAAAAATTATTTTGTAAGAAAGAATAAATAAAAAGGACTTTTTAGTTACTGGACCGATTGACTTCAAAATCGGTATTTGAGGATCCTTGTTGTTTCACTACAATGCGTGAGAGCAGGACGCCTGTCTCTCTCGCTCCAAAATATTCCGCATCTCTCCGTCCTGCTCTCACACTGCTGTCGTTTGTAGTTTGTGTAGTTTTTTGGCGTAACTTGATTAGAATGATCGCACTTTTCACACTTTTGGACCTTATGGCGTGGTAATAAAGTTGAAAAAGTTTCTATCGACGTGCGGTTGACCGTACGCGTCTATATCGCTATAATATCTTACGTATCGCTTAGTGTCCTACCGTCGCGCTTCTGTAATTCTAATCAAGGTACAATCATTACTTCGACTGTAGCTATGTAGGTGTGTCTCCTATGTCTACTCCCGGCATGACCCTCGTACTCCCTCATACCTTAAAGAACGTTTCCGATACCTTGGTGTTGACCGCTCTCGTGATTTGCGATCCAAGACTGATAATGTGTTGGAAATACCCTTTACTCGGTCAGGCTACTATAAGGAATCTTTCACTTTAAAAGCTATCAGTCTCTGGAATGATCTGCCATCTGAGATTCGTCACTCCAAGTCACTACCTATTTTTAAATCTAAACTGCATAACTTCTTACTTAATAAAATTGTACCTTAGTTTGCAACTGAGTTTGTATATATTTATATGTTATCTATTTGTCTATATATTTTATATATATTTTTATATGTATTTTTTTATTTATTTATTTGTGTATATTTTGTTTTTATTGTAGTTGTATTTACATTAAATATTATCTATATATTGGCATTGGCACACTACTACAGTTACTATTTACATTTTCCTACAAGCAACTAAGGTTGTCTGGAAGAGATCGCTTTAAGCGATAAGACCGCCTTTGTCCACCCTAGTTTTAAGAGTCTCCTGTGTATTGTTTTGTTTTTGTGTGACAATAAAGAATTTATCTATCTATCTATTTCATTTTATCTTTAACCTGTCAAACAATGAGAGCGGGACAGGGCTATGAGTGATTGCAGGATTAAGCTATACGTGTCTCCTATAATAATGTCTTACTTAAATCTTGGGCATCGCTCCGTCTCCTGCTGTCACACTGCTATCATTCTAATCGGGATACTCGTTCAAAATATAATATGTTTTTTGCAGGAGTGGTGCTAGACGTCGGTCACGGTGTAAGTGATCTAGAGTTGGGAGACGAAGTGTGGGGCTGCGTCAGTGAATGGAGCGGCGGGGCTGCCAGCGAACTGCTAACTATTAGAAGGTACTCGTACTGCAACTTGGGTGGGATAAATTCCTACTTCTTTTTCAAAATTTTCATTATTATATTAGAATTATTACTGGACTTAAATTTATTATTATTATTTTACTGACATTTCATTTAATTTTATTGACACAATATTTCCATTATTTTTATAATTTTTTTAATGACATGATAAGATTCTATTGTATTTTTGTTTGGAAATTCTACTATCTTTTTGTGCATTTTAAAATGTCTTTAATTAGATAGGTATTGTTTTGTATTGTGTTTGTTACAATATGAGCTAAAAAAGCTTGAAATAAATGAAATTTTATTTTTATATTTTTTAAATCCCTATCAAGTGCGAGGCTGCTCTCAAGATATACCTTAAACATACAAATTAAACTTCCTGAGTGCAATCTCATACTTGAGAAGGATCTATACGACACTTCTTGTCGTAAGTTTCAACACCAGACTATCCTGGTTTGCCTTGTCGACACAGCAAATTCTTCATCGACTGTGTATCACCGCAACTGCGTCCGAGAAGTCTCATTTCTTCCAGTTTTCCTTAGAGCTTTTTCACATTGGGTGGTTTAGCCGCGCGACTTAGCAGCGCAGCACCCGCGCTGCACAGTAGCGCGACTGCCTGTGAACCATACAAACATTAGAAACATGACTTTCAATTACACTATTGAAAGCACCTCACGCGTAGTGCGCGACTTAGCAGCGCTGAAACTGCCGTACTGTGAAGGGGTCTGCGGTCGCAGCGCTGCTAAACCGGCTAATATGAAACCGGTCTTACATAATGCTACACGTGCCTAGATTCGATTCAACGCTTTCCATGTTACCCAGGGTAGTTAGTGTCCTGGCCGGCTTAGCACGCTTGCCGAGAGAAAATATATCTCTGAGAAATGTCACTTTATTTGAGGAATTATGTCATTTAATCTATCACCTCCAAGCGCGAAGAAATGTCAGTGGAGGAAAATTTTTAGCAAATTCACAAATTACGTTTTTGATATTTTAGACTGAAATAGCTTTATACACTAATACATGTAGCCGTCCTTGTCTTTCAAAATATGTCGTACTGCTCGGATGTCAAAAAAACGTGACCATACTTAAAGTCTTTAATCTATGGGCCGAGATTAACTGACAACTGCAGCGTGCTAAGCCGGCTGACTGTAAACAAATGTGTTCTATCTTTATTTTCTTCTTATATTTTATACTATTTAGAAACCATCTTTGTACCATAATGAGAGAGTGGCCTGGAGTCCTAAGACACAGGTGTAAACTTAGTTTAGGCTCCAGTTTTTCACAAACATTTCTTAGCACATAATGTTTATTTTGTTATAATCACATATGCTGGAATTTTCAAATGTTTACGTGAGAAAATAAAGATTCGTACATTTTTTTTTTATTTATTATTTAAGAGCGCGCTCTTGTCAATGTATCACTCTTCATTTATATCTGTCCTCTGCCAATTATTTAACATCCTTATACAACACGACGTTTACTCTCACTCTTTTATTATTTGTTTTATTTGTTTAAATTTAATAAAAATTAATAAAAAACTGTGTGTATTTAATTTGTTTTTAGTAATCGAGTTAGCAAACGGCCGCGAGGTTTAGCTGCGGATAGCGCGGCGTCTCTACCCTGGGCGGGAACTTTAGCACTATCCGCTCTCGAACGACTCGAATACTCCCCTAATACCTGCAAAGGGAAGCGGTAAGTATATCCGTCTTTTTCTCTCTTACAAGCACTATCTTTGTCGCACTGTGCATGTGTCGCACGTAGTATGGTGGCACTACCTTAGCGTTGTCCAGTTTTGAACGATCTCAATACTTGCGTAATAATAGCAAAGAGAAGCGTAATCCCTTGCTACTCGTGGGAACGCAATGTTTTTGAATAAAAATAAAAACTTAAAAGGCGGCGGTGTGGTTCGCAACCCATCACGTCACGTTCCTCCCGGGGGCGAAAAGCGGGCTACGGAGAGCCGCTTTGCTACGATGAATGTCAGAGGTGGAATGAATGGCAAAATAGATGAAGTATGTCAGATGATGGATGAAAGGCGTATAGACGTTCTCTGTGTGAATGAGACTAAACGGAAAGGTTGTGACACCACAGAACACGGCCCTTACACAGCGTACTGGTCTGGTGTTCCCAGTACCAGCAGAGGCTGTCAGGGAGTCGGTGTCATACTTTCCGGAAGAATGGTAGAGTGCGTGAAAGAAGTCGAGTGTGTGAGCCCAAGACTCATCTGGGTCAGACTGAAAGTCGGACTGACCCGAATTTTTGTTCTAGGTGCATATGCACCAACGAATATTGGTTCGCGAAAGTCCCTGAAAGCCCAGAAAGAAACAGATGAGTTTTGGGAAAATATGAGAGATACGTTAGAGAAATGTGATCAGAATGAACGAGTTATCATGCTAGGTGATTTTAATGGATGGGTAGGAAGAAAGCGTGACGGTTATGAAAGAGTTGTTGGTAAGTTTGGTGATGAACGTGTGAATGATAATGGAATAAGTTTGCTTGAGATATGTTTGGAATGGAGTCTTTTTGTGGCAAACACTATGTTTGACCACAAAAGGATCCATATGTATACAAGAGAGGAGGGTGATGCGAGAAGTATGATCGATTTTGTAGTTGTGGATGAAAGATTGAGAAAAAGAGTTCTGGACGCTCGCGCATATCGTGGAGCCGCCATCGACACAGACCACCACCTGGTTGTGACCCGAATTGGTGGTCTATTTAACCGGTGGCGGCATAGACCACAAGAGCAGACGAGCGTTCTAGAACGTATCAAAGTAGAGAGATTGCAAGAGGAGGATGTCAGAAAAGAATACTTGAAAGACGTGAGTGAAAGATTTGAGAACCTGGATGAAGTAAATGATATTGAATGTTTGTGGAATGAATTTAAAGATGGAGTAGTAGGTATAGCTGTCAATGTTTGTGGGGTGTCAAAAAGGAGAAAGGGTGGAAAGAAGAAGAATATGTGGATGGATAAAAGTGTACAGGCAGCTGTTTGTGAGAAGAAGAAAGCATGGTCAGATTGGTTAGCAGTAAAAGCTAACCAAAGAATGCAGAGGGCAACGAGTGATGACGTAAGTGTAGCAAGAAAGGTATATAAAAGAGGGAAAGGTATTGTTAAGGAAGTTGTTGAGAGAAAGAAAGAGGAGTGTAAGGATGAGTTTGACAGAAGGCTTACTGAAGATTTCCAGTCCAACCAAAAGTTTTTCTGGAAATCCATACGGACAGCCCGAGGAAAGTTTGGAACATCGGAGCTGAGTAAAATCAGAAGCCAGGATGGAAGTATTATAAAAGGTGAAGAATGTGTTCTGAGGAGGTGGAAGGAATATTTTGAAAGTCTGTTTGAGAGAGAAAAAGCAGAGGCCAGCGAATCTAGGTCTTCTGTGGAAATGAATGAGAATGAAGAGGAGAATTGTGTAAGTGAGATAAGTATGGATGAGATTATGAAAGCGATGAAAAGTATGAAATCAGGTAAAGCAGCTGGGTATGATAGAGTGTCGGTCGAGATGTTGAAGGCTGGGCGAGGCATTGTGGCTAGTCAGTTGTACCGCCTTTTCAACTTGTGTTGGACGAACGGCCAAGTACCAGGTGACTGGTGCAAGGCTGTGATTGTGCCACTGTACAAGGGAAAAGGGTCACAACAGGACTGCAAAAATTATCGCGGGATAAGCCTTCTCAGTGTCGTCGGCAAACTGTATGCAAAAGTTTTGATTGAAAGAGTGATGAAAGATACTGACGATAAAATATGGGATGTACAAGCGGGATTTAGAAAGGGAATGGGATGTACAGATCAGGTCTTTTCCTTGCGGTGCATAGCTGAAAAGTTTTTGGCTAAAAACCAAAAAGTCTACTGCGCGTTCGTGGATTTGGAAAAGGCCTATGACCGAGTGGTGAGGAATGAATTGTGGTCAGCATTGTCTATGTATGGGGTAAACGGTCATCTGATTCAAGCACTGAAATCTCTCTATGAGGATTCCAGTGCTTGTGTCAGAATAAACGGGGCGTACACTGAATGGTTTAGCATCGAAAAAGGTGTTAGGCAGGGATGTGTAGCGTCACCTTGGCTGTTTAACCTGTTCATGGATAATTGTTTGATTGATCTGAAAGAGAGTATGTGTGGACTGAGAATGAATGAGTTACTCATCAAATGTCTTCTCTACGCTGATGACCAAGTTGTACTTGCGTCATCTGCTGACGAGTTGCAGGAGATGGTAACAATGATGAATGTGGCTTTGGAAAGGAAAGGAATGAAGGTGAATGTAAGCAAGACTAAAGTAATGGTACTTGAAAGAGAAGAATGTATGACAGAGTGTACTATATTAATAGATGGTGAACAAGTCGAACAAGTGAAGGAGTTTGTGTATCTGGGCTCAAAGTTTACGAGAGATGGAAAGTGTGAAAGTGATATTGAAAGAAGAGTGAATGCTGGAAACATGGTGAATGGTGCCCTGCACGCCTTTATGAGGAGTCAAAAGGTGTCTCACAAGGCTCGTTTGGCTGTTCATGGGGGAGTTTTGGTACCAACACTGATGTATGGCAGTGAAAGCTGGGTATGGCAGAAGAAGCATGAAAGTAGAATTAATGCAGTGGAAATGAGAGCGCTAAGGAGTATGATTGGTGTTAAATTGAGTGACAGGATTAGAAATAGTGTGATAAGAGAACGGTGTGGCGTAAAAGAAGACGTAGTGACCAAAATCGAGAAAGGGATGCTGAGATGGTTTGGTCATGTAGAGAGGATGAATGAACGAAGATTGACGAAAGAGATCTACCAGGCGAGAGTGAATGGAAACGTTGGAAGGGGAAGGCCTAGGCGAACGTACCAGGACCAAATTCAGGACGTTCTGAATAAAGGCCAGGTTAAAAGTACCCTAAACCGACGAGCATGTATGAAAGGATTGATGAAAGTACAGGAAGCAAGGGAAGTATGTCAAGATCGTAGCAGGTGGAGGACTGTGGTCTCTGCCTACCCCAACGGGAAAGAGGCGTGATATTATGTATGTATGTATGTAGAAGCGGTAAGTAATACCGGTCACTTTCACTCTTAAGCCGTGACTCCTGCGCGTGTTTCGCTCTACACACTACACAAAAACCTCTACACAAAACATTTTAGTGCACGTACACACTTCGTCTCCTGCTCAGAAACTTTTGTTTGATGTTTCATAAACATCTGCTGTCAAAAATGGCTTCCGACGCTTCCAACGTAGAAGACGCGCTTCAGTTCTTGAGATTATTGATTTGGTATCGCCGAGAAGAAAACATAGATTTCGTATAAGACCCTATTTGCTACAAAGGAATTTTAATCTTTATCAATAATTAAAAATAGAAGATCGATTTGGCACTCTGCGCGGCTGTCAAATGATTACTCCACTCCCCTTCACCCGCGCGGGGGTGAAATGTGTAGATGTTTTCCGTCGGGCATGGAAAGCAAAAACATTGCCCATATAACCTTAAAACACAATTTTACAGGTTTTTGTGTAGTGTGTAGATCGAAACACGCGCAGGAGTCACGGCTTTACGTACACTTCCTAATGTTTTACACAGAAATACTTATTTGTTTCAACTTCTCGAATACGACTCTTATGATTTCGATTAAATTTACAAACAAGTTAGACCGACGATCTAGTCAAGGTCGCGGGAAGCCGCTGGATGCGAGCAGCGCAGGACCGGTCGTCATGGAGATCTTTAGGGGAGGCCTATGTCCAGCAATGGACGTCTTTGGGCTGATATGATTATGACGAAAGGAAAATTCGTTTTCACCTTACCAGCTTGGGAAACTTTGCTTTATCGGTCTATATCTGCATGCCAAAGTAATTTCGGGATTCTAGCGTGATACCCGCTTTTGTGTAGTGAAGTGAGGTGAAAAATTGGGTATTTCGCTCGGCAGCACAATCATATCGCGTCTCATGCCTTGATACCCTCGCTACGCTCAGGTTTCTACTTTTGAACCACTCGCTTCGCTCAATCCTAGAATCCTTGCTCGAGTAACAAACAAATAACTATTAACAAACAAATAACGAATTAATTTGATGATTGTTTTGTAACAGGGTGGCGTTATGCGGCGCAGCAAGCGGCGAGGGGTGTATATTGGTGCAGTTACTGAGCGAGTGGGGTGCTCACATTACTGTGTCCGCGCCGCGACATGCCGCCATGACACTACAGGACCTCGGTACGTTTATCACGGAGCACTTAGCTACAGTCCAAATAAAGAAGAAAAAGAATGAGCCGGTTTCGCAGCTAAGCGTCAACTAAGTATTCAAAGGTGTCGATAGATGGCGCTGAGGAGAGTTGCTAAAGAACTTAAAATAAATCTGTCATAGATGAAGCGTAAAGTAAATAAACCTCCTTAGACAACACTAGAAAAAAATAAGTTGACAGTTAAATTTTCCTACAACAACGCCATCTATCAAGAAAATTAAAACTAGTTTTTCTTTTTTAAAAACCGGCTCGTTAGAAGAAGCTTTGTGTGAATGCAGGACGGAGCGATAGGTGCTTTTGTCGCTCCTATATCTTACTCATTGCTCGATTATGCTGTCATTCCAATCAAGCTGTTTTTTTTTTTTACGTAAAAGGGGGAGAAAAATATAAGTAACTTGTTTTTTTTTCTGTGGAAAAGGGGAAGATGAAGTGAAATGAGAACGCACCTGTATTAGTTTTTAAAAACATGTATTTTATATATGCTGTAAAATGACATCTGTCAGTGTGCCCTTTCCGCTTTCTAGACAGAACGTAAGAAAACAAGCATTGTAAAGATTTTTAAAGAATACACAATTATCTTCGTGATCATCCATCCAGTGGTTTTAATAAAACATCCTAACATTTCTAAGAACAGAATAATACACCCTACGTTTCACATGCACAAGTACTGCTTCTGTGTGTGAGCGCTCTAAAAGCGTGTGTTCGATTTGGAACGACTTAAGCGCGCTCATAGTGCTAGCATGCTATTCGTTCTATTTAAGACGCGAAGATCATTTTTGCTACATCTGTGGTTCGTTTTTCTCTTTTTTATTCGTATATTATTAAGCGAGAAATATTTGTATATAAATATATTTTAATCGTTTTCTCGGAAATGGCTCTAACAATTTCGATGAAATTTACCTTACGGGGGTTTTCGGGGGCGACAAATCGATCTAGCTAGGTCTCATTTCTGGGAAAAATCATTTTGACAGAAACTTACAGCGCCATCTGTTAGCGGGTAGCATAGCTTGCTCACCTGATGATATTTTAATGTTGCGGCGGCTATTATAGAGCGAAGCTCGGTCGACCAGGTAGTGCTACATAATATGACAGAGTACCAGTTAAGAACGGCTCGACCAATTTGGCTGATTCTTTTTTGTTGTGTTTGAAATTTTAAGGACAGTGTTTGTTTGTATGACAAGAAAAGTTGGAAATTTATTCTGGAAAATTTATGAAATATCTCAAGTTTCGAGGTTCCCGTGCTAAGCCGGGGTGGAATGCTAGTATTTTATAATGGCTACAGTCAAAATATTATAGCTAGATTTGAATAACAGCAGGAAAAACTGTAAGTGAGAGCAGGTCTAATCCGATACTTGTCTCTGTCGCTCCAATGTCTTACGTATTGTTCCGTCCTGTTCTCACTTTGATGCACCTAATTCTAATCCAGCTGATTTCAACTGTTAGCCCAATCAACGAAAAAGTATAGAGGGAAATGCTTGGAACAAAATTTTTGACTTCGTAACTTTGTTTGGACTAGTTAGGAGGTAATCATATCAAAAGTCACCTCCGCCCCTAAAGCCGCGCCAGGCGGGAGGGGGGTATGAAGGTCCCATTTTTCGGTTTTTCGCATATATCTCGGAAACTATTCGTCCTAGCAACATGAGACCTTTTGCAAAATAAAAGCTGATTAAATTTACTACAAGTTTTATTTTGTCAAGTTTTTCGATATCTTGTATAGTTTTCGAGATATTTGCAGTGAAGTCACATTGGCTAGTTGACTGATTTTACCGTCACCCCTCTCTTTACTGGCTTTTTTTAAGGGATCTTATCCCTTTTTCACCCACTTTAGAAACATCAGGACTTGATGCAATCACTTCCTCATCACAAACAAAACACTTGCTGCTCATTTTAAAGACACAGAAATGGACTTTTAAGAGCGGAGATCTCGAAAACTATACAAGATATTAAAAAACTTAACTGAATAAAACTTGTAGTAAATTTTATCAGCTTTAATAATTTTGCAAAAAGTTTTCGATATCTTGTATAGTTCTCGAGATATTTGCTTTTGAAAGTCTTTAATTTTGCAAAAAGAAATATTTTGCTTTAAATTTTTACTCTTTTTGACCGGATAACTCTTCAACGATGCACCGATGTCTAAATAGCACAGATACTCATTTTAGAATATATAAAAAACGACTTTCAAAAGCGGATATCTCGAAAACTGTATAAGACATCAAAAAACTTGACAGAATAAAACTTGTAGTAAATTTAATCAGCTTTAATTTTGCAAAAAGACTTATGTTATTAATTTTATCTACACTCATGTCGTAATCTTTGACTTATGATTCAAAAAGTTGATACATAAGGCTGAATATTACGCAGAGTATGCATAAAAAATTAAAAAGTTACCATAACGTAACGATTTTTGTATGAAAATTTTTGCAAAGGTGTTACGTAATTTAACTTTTTAATCATTACATAACACTTGGATAAAATTCTTCTTGAACCTAAACCTTTTTAAAGAAGACTGAATATAAGGTCTTTTAGAGAGACGGTTATAAATGTAACAGTTTTTCTTAGTAGCTGTCAAATATTTGTAGCATATTTACAAAGTGTGCCTTATAAACAACCTATTATTTTGGAGCAGTTACAGTAACAGTTACTATAGTTACAATTATTTTATCTGTCGTGGAAAATATGCGCGCGCAGCCTGAAATTAGAAGGAAATAGATATTAGGTTTGTCGCTATTTTCAAATATTTACCCTTTTCAAGTTTTTTGTGCCCGTGAAAGTAATGTGAAAGTTTATTGAAAAAGAAGATAACGTGGTGCAGTCAGGATACTGCAGTTACACCAGAAGATACTCAATAACTTATGATCTTCTCCCATATTAGTCTAGGACATTTTATGACATAACCTACAATTCTTATTTAAATACGTTTTTGCATGCCTAGTCACTTGTAATGCCCTTACAGGGTACATGTAACGAACTGCTATGTGTTAATAAGAACTTTAAGCTGTACATGAAAACAAGATTAAATGATGATGATATAAATGATGATGATGATGAATTGGGAAAGAATGAAAATCGAAAAGAAAACCATGTCTTGTTAAGAAAATGTTCTGCTTGTATATTTCAAAGAAGACCTAGCGGATATATTAAGGCGGCTTCTTCAGACTCATATCAGAACTGTAATATACATAATATAAGTTACCATTGTTGTTTACTTACTTTTGTTTAATTTTTATCATTTTTATAAGTAAAGAAACCTATTGCATGAGTGAAGATAACATAGTATACACAACTGCATATAATATGGTATTAAAACACTCGTTTTATACTATTATCACACTCGGCCTCGCCTCGTGTGATAAACCCAAACTCGTGTTTTAATAACCTGTTTTATATGACAGTTGCATAAACTACTATAATTTGTGTACCAGGCGGGCAGGAGTTCATAGATGTGGACGGCAGCTCGGACCCGGTGTCGGTGTCGTGGGTGTCGGTGGAGCAGCACGCGGCGCGCGCCGGCCCGTGGGACGCGCTGCTCGCGTGCGCCGGCGCGGGGGTGCCCGCGGGTACTCATCACAATATCACCGCCTTGCTCAAGTGAGAATACGAGTATACCCTTAGTTTCAGCTACCTTAATGCATCAAAATCAAACAAAAATAGGCAATATTTATGAATCTATCATCTTAAGGTGATCCTTTTTCCATACAAAAATTCAAATGACTTGCATTCTTACGCAGGACATAAAATTCTGTTTAAAAACAAACGAATACTGCTATTTTTAGTAAAATTTTTCGCTAATTAATACAAAAATACGGTTAATGTACTGAAAGTACTGTTTTTGTTAGCAATTTTTGGTTCAATATTACGATTGTGGGCGTGCGGTCAAAACTGTACGGTTGTGCTTTGTGTGCATGTGTGAGTGATCGTACTCATGTAAACACGGACTGACGAGAGTAATTAATTGACTTTAGTGGACATATGGAGATATTTTTCTTAACGAAATTGTTGTTAGGCGTTGAAGTTGCACGATGAAATTTACGCGAATCAACTTTTTGCACATATTTAGTTGGTACTTATTGCATTAAAAAATAGTGGCTCCATCTGGTTGCGTTCGGGTCTAAGATGGCCGTCACAGATCACCTTAATGTACGCGACATAAGTACAGTTAGAAGCATTAGAAAACGCTACGCACCGCGTCCTCTCCTCTTCAATGGAAGTACTAGGATCACATAAATCTATAGAAGCTGACAGTGCACGGACGGACAGTATGATCATGCATTTACTACTCCATTGATTTAAAAGTATCTTGTAGAAATCGCATTATAAAATTATTCGAAAAGATCTTCCTAGGGATATGTAGAAATCTTCATTAACATATTGTTTGAGAGTTTCGCCGTCACTAACACTATTATAATAACAGTTTGACGGGTTCTTACCACGATATGGATTTTTGATGAGTTCCCGATATTTTGGCGCTGTTGCAAGCACGTCGAACTGTTCATCCGTGATCATGGTGCTTACAACAGCGCAGAAATATCGGGAACTCATCAAAAATCTATATCGTGGTAGGAATCTTCATTAAGTTTGAAGATGATGGCCTCTTTTTTTGAATCTGATGATTGGATCATTATTGGAGACCAGACATACCCCCAAGTAGATTTTGGAAGCAATCGGTCCAGTAACTAAAAAGTTCAAAATTAAGGACGCTTTTTTCAAATCTAATTATTTATTCGTTGTTGGAAACCATATCGATCCTAGATATCTTCGAGTTTGTCGAGCTGTTCCCGCTCCCCCGCTTCCCCTGAGTACCCCTCCGTTGCTCTGCAGACATCCATTGTGCTACTTGTAGAATTGTTTTAATACTATAGCAACGGCGAGAAAAAAAATGCGATGAAGCTTTAGTGAGTTGTTCAGCAAACAATCACAAAGCTTGTTTCTGGGTAAAACCAGGTACGGGAAAATTGGTATAAAAGACGAGGAATTGTTGCCGGAAAGCATCCGGAAAGGTGGTTTCGGGGCCGTGTCCCCCCGGTGTCTTCCCAAGGGGGGTACAAGGAACTTTAAATTGTTGCCGTGTGTAAACCATTTATTTTGCCACACACTACTGTTACTAGCGATCTTATTTTCGAGCATTACCTAGACCTATATTTTTAGGGTTCCGATACCAAAATGGTAAAAAAGGAACCCTTATGGTGCGACTTTGTCTGTCTGTCTGTCCGTCTGTCTGTCACACTTCTATATCTCAGCAACCACTCATGCTATCGACTTGGAACAGTTTTAGAAAATAGTTGTCCAACTTAATTGCACATGAAAGAATTTTGAAAAAATTGTGATTATTAATGTAAAGGGGGCCAAATTTCAAATTGTCGTTACTAGGTTGACTGGGGTATCATATAAAAGGGCTTTACTTGTACATTCTAAAATATATTTTTGTATTTTTTACGTCTCTTAGTTTTCAAGTTATGATGACTAATGTCAAAAAAAAAAATACCATCCCCCCCCCCCCTTATCTCCGAAGTTTGTGAAAGGAAAAATCTGAATTAATTACAGTTGACAGAAGTTTATGTAAAGATTACAGCAAAAATAAAACAATTTTTCTAAGTAGCACAGTTTTTTAGAAATCTGCAAATCACCTTTACAAACAAATTTTGTTTTGCGGTCCTGAAAATGGACTTTATTGCTTACAAAAATACAAAAAGTATATCGGAACCCTCGGCGCGCGAGTCCGACTCGCACTTGACCGGTTTTTTTTATGTGTGGCGAGAACCCAGACTCGGTGAAAGCTGACAACAATTCTGTTGTCACCACTGGTTTTCAGTCTGAGCCTCTCTCCAACATTGATTTTACTGGTCAAGCCTAGCACTAGCAGCGCGACTTTCGTCTGTGCGCTGACTAAGTGCGGTACAAATCTAATATGTCAAGCTCGACGTGTTCCAGACTGTACTTATAGTCTGACCGCAACCGCTGTATAGGTAGTGGCGGGGAGGTGGGGCAGTGGGAAGGAAAGAGCAAGAACTACTCGTAGTTGCCGCCGGGAGCGGGGGGGAGCGATGCCCCCCCCCCCGTTTCGCCGTGAGCATACCTACACAGCGGTGCAGCGGTTGCGGTCAGACTATAGTACTCTTGGCATCTACCTACATATATAAATTGTTTCTTCTACAGAGCTACAGCTCCCCGCAACGCCATTTTGGATTTACGGCCGCGAGCGCTCATATCAGATAGACTGCCGACGCCGCTCGCGTTCCTATTCGGTTTCTCTTTCTACACATTTAGAACCTTCCGGGTAAGAAATAGATAAAATAAGAATAGATTGTAGCTTTCGCTTTTACACAATAGATTTTTATATGCTTTCGGATTTTAAGAAATTTATTTCCAAAAAGTATGTCATAAAGCCCATAATTGAAGGAAAGTTACCGTGAAGAGTCAAGCTTTACATTTGCAGTGCGATTTAAGCTCCTACGGCCACTAATGTAAGAATGATACAAAGTCCTATGTTTCAGCAACAAGGAACACAAAAAAAATATTTTAAATAACGTACTTCTTCTTTAAAAAATATGAAAATTCTAAAACTAAACCTACTCAAAAGGCGATGACCCGCAGGGCAATGACCCGGAGCGCCGCGCTATCACCTACACTGATCTCGACCGCTGGCTCTACAATTAAATTAACACACTGTATGAAACAGCTGATATTATGATTTGTGATTTTTGTAGGCCCCATAGTAAAAGTTGCTTTTATCATATCATTCATGGGTTAAAATTACCCTGTAAAGAATATAGTAAAGTAGTAAAGATATTCAGGTTAAATGTAGTAAAGATATTCAGGTTAAAAGTACCCTAAACCGACGAGCATGTATGAAAGGATTGATGAAAGTACAGGAAGCAAGGGAAGTATGTCAATATCGTAGCAGGTGGAGAACTGTGGTCTCTGCCTACCCCGACGGGAACAAGGCTGATATTATGTATGTATGTATTCATGGGTAATATTGTTTCAGTGGCTGTGCGGCCTAGGGTCGAATACAGACTGGCTGGAGGACAAATACAAACTACGAGAGGGCTTGGATACGCTCAGACAACTTGTCGACAACGGCAACCTTACACCGGTACTCGATAAGGTGAGAAATAGCTCTATTTTTTGTTATGTTACAAGAGCAATCTAGTAGCTGGGCGACCTATGGTAAGTGGTCACCACTGCCCTTAGCTCTTACAATACAAAAACATAGGTGAACATGAAATACAGAGCACAATAAGGTGGCTTAAGGCCTTATTGCTAAAAAGCAATTTCTTCCAGGCAACCTTTCTGAGTCTTTTTTCTTTTTCTAAAAATTTTTTGAATTTTGAATGCTAGTTTTTCGACGAATAGTGTTGCCAGATTAAAAATTTTAGTTTTTTTTCTTTACCTTAGCACGAAATGTTCATGTCGTAACCTGAGTTTTGAAAACTAATTAAAAGTATCAAATTGTTATTTTGCAGTATTTTCAGGGTTTAAAACTTGTTATTTTTAAATTTCCCGCGGTTTCCCGCTTTCGTTGGCCAGACTCTATTTATTGCTTAAATATATTTTAAATCGTTTATGTTTACAGGTGTACATACCACAAGACTTCGAGAATGCGTTAGCCCATGCCTGCAGTGAAGATGCCATAGGAACCACAGTCATAAGGTTTCCCTAGCAATACCAAATTGTAGTCTAGAATCTAGACTATACTTATAGGTCACTAATTAGCTCAATGTCCAGGTCTGTGAGGCCTATTTAGATCAAATCTAGGTGCCAGAGTCCTAATTGTAGGTTAAATAAAAGAACAGACTGTCGTGACTACATTATCTCGTATTTTTTTTATTTTGAATCATAAATTCAATAACAAACAAATGGTTCTTTTCGTAAAAAAAAAATTGGATCGAAACTTTTTTCTTTCTTTCTTTTTCTGAGTGTAACAGAAAGGATATACCAACCCTGAAGGATGTGAATCTGCCCATGAAACTGAACAACTTTTCCTTAGGAACATAGGTCGAAATATGAAAAATATTTTTTGACCTCCCATAGAACTGAATCAGCTGATAGCGCATTTTGTATGGGAAGTCAAAATATTTTTTTCGTATTTCAACCTATGTTCCTTAGGGAAAGTTGTTCAGTTTCATGGGCATAGCGCATTTTGTATGGGAAGTCAAAATATTTTTATCGTAATTCAACCTATGTTCCTTAGGGAAAGTTGTTCAGTTTCATGGGCAGAATCACATCCTTCAGGGTTGGTATACCCTTTCTGTTACACCTTGTATATTATATGATTGAAAGGGAACCAAATATCAGTATTGCCAGTAATACTATTTTTATAAGATAAAATCAGTAAGATAATGTTGTCACAAAAGGCTTGTGATATGGAATTGTAAAGAAATTATGGAATTTATGCACACGCACTGCCATACGTAACTTTGCCGTACCGATATTTATTTTAAAGGAAAGTACGAGGTATTTTTACCGAATTCCTAAATCATTCTGTCTGTTTGATAAAAAGAGCGGAATATTGCATATTTTAGGCGTTTTTGCTCCGTCTACAACTGGAAATAGCTGCAAGATGTTGAAACTATTGTTGTATGTACTTATATTTTAAAAAAGAACACTTTTTTAGTTATTACACTTTTTTGTTATTTATTTATAATCAAAAATCAATTTTACACAAGCCATATTTTTTTTGTTGTGTAAAGTAAGGCTACTAAAAATAGTAACCATTCCTACCAAAGTGAGTAAGATTTGTAAAAAAAAAATATTAAGTTAAAATGTCCAAACTTTTAATGATCTTAGAATTTCTTTATAAATAAGTATTTATAAATGAGTGTGATTGGACAATATATTCTTCATATAATTTCGTTGTAATTTTAAGGGTTTTTACGTGCCCTCCAACCGAATCGTTCCTAATAACTTTAGTTACAAAAAAATAAATTGTATTGCTGTTTACACTACCACTAATAATGCCAATGTTTTCGTGATATCCCTCTCTAATGTTATTTTGAAGACTATTTAAGTTTAGGTAGTGTAAATGTTGCCTTTTTTAATAAGCTCCGAAAAAGTAGAAAGAGATGTATATAGCTCCTTGCTCCACTCGCACAAAAAAAAAAGAAAAACAGCTGATTTGCTTATGCAAAAAAGAGACAAATCTTGATATTTCACTCTTTCTGCGTGCCGCCGCTTTAGTAATACCTCATGTGTCATTAAAACTGGAAGTCTGGCTAAAAAGTCTTAAAAATAACATTCTCTCTTGTATGGAGAAATTTAGTGCTAACAATAAATAGTAGTTTAAGATACAAGTGCCGTAAGTAGGGTTATTACAAACGAGTTGATGTTTTGTAAGCCCGAGACGAAGTCGAGGGTTTAATCGGCACGAGTTTGTCATAACCCTTACGGCCGTGTATCTTACGAAATTTTTCAATACGTTTGTGAGAAAACAGGTATAAGTAACACACAGCAACTGATAAAATCAATACCAAAATTATAATCACAAATATTAGTTGTTAAAATTAATGGTAAAATTTTAACAATTACTAAAATATTATAAAATGTTTCGTAAAAAGTTAAAATAATTTTATGATCAGAGTGTAAAACTCCTTGGTAGTATACTTTTTTACTTACCGCACTAGTTCGGTAAGTAACTACTTACGAGCAATGTTTACGTCCTTGTAAGTACGTTTTTCGAGCAAATGTATTGAAAAATAATTTTCGTTCTTTTTCATGACTTTTTAGCCAGACTAAGAGGGATATTTTCTGTCCCTTTCGGTGACACGCTCGGCCAAGGCTGTTTGTAAGGTCCATATTTTATGAAACGATTTAAGGATGATGGTGAACACTTCTACAAAGTAGAAAATCGCAAAATTTCACAACCACAGGCAGGATTCGAACCTGCGTCTTCTGCGTAAGTACCGCAGACGCTTTACCAACTAGGCTACTGTGGTCCTGCCCGATGTTGTGAAAATTAGCGACCTCTATACGCATTCCAACGTTGCGTTACAAACAACGTAGTACAGCATAAATGCTTGCTAGGTGGCAGCACAAACGCAACGTTGGAATGCGTATAGAGGTCGCTAAATTTCACAACATCGGGCAGGACCACAGTAGCCTAGTTGGTAAAGCGTCTGCGGTACTTACGCAGAAGACGCAGGTTCGAATCCTGCCTGTGGTTGTGAAATTTTGCGATTTTCTACTTTGTAGATTTATCCGAACACAGGAAGTGTCAAAATAAAAATCATTTTCATGGTGAACACTTTTTCATCATTCGCAATTTAATAGTGTATAAGCGAAAATTCGTAGTGTCGTCGTATTTAGATCGTTCTCATAATAAATCGCGTTGTAATTCCATTTCTCCGTCACAAAATAAACAGTTAATATTTTGGACTGTACAGTCAACAGCACCTCAGTGGAAACATTTGTAACTCTATTAGCATGTCATAAGGTCCAAATTGACGTACTGTTGAGTGCGTAGGTGCACTGTGTACATAGTGTATAGTTGTATTAAATAAAAAAACAGATATTTTTAATAAAAAGAACGTAACTTAAATTACCCACGACACATGCTTAGTGTAAAAAGTTTTGAGAAAATATTTTATCTGTTAAAAGTGAATGTTGTAAAAAAGTATACTTAAAAATAAATTATAATATACATTGTTTAAAAATGTACTTATAATTTTCCCTTCTCTTCTCTGTTTATTTTTAATTATTTTTAGTTACTTAAAAAGAGTAGAAACAGATTTAGTTGGGGCTAAATGCAAAAAAAAACAATTTCGACTTCGTACAAATTGGAACGACGACCTGCTGACTTGCACTACGGTTTAAAACCTGCTCATGAGCTTTGTGTGCGGTTTAGCGCGCTAATAGTCGGTTCAAAACTTGCTCGTATTCGCTCGTTTAAGAGACGTGACGTCATCAGTGACGTCACTTTAGCGCGCTATCATTGCATACAAAAATGAGGTAGTGCAGCGTGTGCGAAACGTCAAATTCATAAGACATTTGTCATCAATCTCGTTTTCGAGAGATATTTTTCACCTTTTTTTGAAGTTTTTCGATTTAATTATCTTATCGAATAATAATTATCTCTCAATAATTTCTTAAAACGCAAAACAAAATCAAAATTTTAATTTTTCTCAGTGACATTGACATAAGCGCGCTCTAGTCTGGTTTAAAACTGTATTCGATCGTATTCGACGAATGCACGCATATAGAAATAAACCGACTATATTCAGTGAATGTGATGTGTGCGTTGAATTCAAGAAACAATCCGTAGTGTTGTATTGTATGGGTCCGCGACATATTCTATCTAATCTGGGCTTTTTGGCGGGAACTCGACATGGGCGTTTGCCTGCTTAATTGAAATTTAGTTTTTTTGTGCATTTAGTGATTTAGTGGATAATAAAGATAGTGTGTTATGCAGTAAATTTACTACGGAGTGCGCAGCTGATGAAGATTTCAAGTGGTCTCGTGTTTAAGCCCCGTTTGTGTTGTCCCAAAAAGTTCACTATCGCTTTACGAGGGGAGCAAAAAGGAAGATTAAACACATCAGACATGGCTGTATGGGCTTTGTACTCTTTGCCTTTCCGAAAGGAAGAATGAAACCAAAAAAAAAATCTATCTAATCTGTGGGTCCGCGCAGACCGACCGGCAAAATGCATGCGCGGGCGGCAGTTTCTCAGGGTTGCCATGCTATGCTACTAATTTGTGGCGATAATTCAACGCTGGGACGTGCATGCGTATATGTGATAGACTGCATTATGTCCATTATATATTGTAATTATGCACTTTTGGCGGAAGAGGAAGAAACAGAATTATCAATAAATTAAAATGTCAGAATTTTCAGGTAATTTTTTTGGACCTGATTTCCTTTTGCCCACTTATTAGTGAGGTCAAAAGCAACAACTTTTGTTCTACGAATTTGCTAACAACGCACAAAAAATTTTTGACTCCATACTAAAGTGGTCGTGTCCGTCTTCCCAGCAAGCCCGTGCGAGATATAGCCAAGTGGCATACACCAAAATTTAGTGGAAATTGGTTCATTCCATCAGTAAAGTGTCAGATTCAGTGCATCAAAACTGACGACACTACGAGCTGAAAACTTTGGGTGGCTGTAGAGACGTCTCGTCAGCCAGCCCATTCTATACAGGGAAAACTACGAAGATTACATAAAAGAAAAATAGTTCCACATTTACTGCATGTCTAGTGCAATTGATTGTAAAAAAGCCGAATCGAAAATGTCCATAGTGTAGGAGCACTTCATCAATAATTATGGGTGGCTGGAGAGACGTTTTCCCAGCCAGCCCATGTGATATCTCGGAACATATAGTAGGTAGTAAGATAAAACAAAGCTTAATATTTACTACCTACTCGGAACAGTAGGTAGCAAATATTTCAACATCCTAGCTCCACTAACTTTTGAGATATTTGTATTTTTTCATGGGCTTGCTGGGGAGACGTCTCGCCAGCAAGCCCATGCTGTAACTCAAAAAGTACTGCACGTAGAATGCTGAGCGATATACCAATAGAGAGTGCATATTTGATGCAATAAGCACCAAGAAAAGTGAGTCTTACGGTTGAGTCTTACGGTTTCGGTGCTAGAAACAAATATCATTTTCCCGCCGAAAATTTTGAATGCATGATGTGAAGTGCGACGTTGCCGTTCTGTGCAACTCTACATGTTGCTGTTAGAGCATTCAAAAATCAATCTTGTATCCTTATAGTTAAAAGGTACTGTAGACGCACGTGTAGATTATTTGTAATTTGAGAATAGTTCGGGAGACGGTGTACTTAGTAAAAGACTGATTGGTTATCAAGAAGTTTATATTTATTTGTGGACGACATGTTAAGAACGAAAGAGATAATATGTATTTTAGCTCACGTGAAGACTAACTGGTGCCTCAATCTCTTTTTAGCAACCGTGACAACTGTATTCTAGGAGGAGATGTAGGTTTAATGGTCTCAGTAACAAACTAAAATTTTTAAAGTATTCTTAAATTGTCCTGTATTTAATAAGTTAAGAAAACTGATTTATTAAATAAATACGTGAGCCAAAATACATATTATGTCTTTTGTTCTTCACATGTTGTTCACAAATAAATAAAAACTTCTTGTTAACCAATCAGCCTTTTAAGTACACCGTCTCCCGAACTATTCTCAAATTACAAATAACCAACACGTGCGTCTACAGGACCTCTTAACTATAAGGACACAAGATTGATTTTTGAATGCTCTAACAGCAACATGTAAAATTGCACAGAACGGCAACGTTGCACTTCACATCATGCATTCCAAATTTTCAGCGGGAAAATGATTTTTGTTTCTAGCATCGAAACCATAAGACCTAGGGACTCACTTTTCTTGGTGCTTATTGCATCAAATATTATTATTATTATTATTATTATATATTTTTATTCAAGTAACCAAGACTCATGAGGTTAGTAAGCTTACAACTATGTTAGTAAAACAAAACATGACAAAAACAAAAGGAAGTCAATAACAAAGTTGAAAAACGTAAATCATCGCTGCCCCATCCCATTTGAAATGGCGCAGCAATGATTTACGTAGCAACAGTCTAGCCGGCCCGCGATCATGTTCAGAATGGTATTGGAGCTGCCCCGCACGCGGCGCACCAGGGATCCACTTCTCTTGCGCATTATTGCATAGAAGCAATCTACTTTCGCATCCGCGAACATCCCTGATGCGCTACAGTAACGGGGCAACCCCAATAGCACCCTGAATGCGTTATTATACTGAACTCGAAGGGCGTTGTAGGATTTTTGAGTATATCTAGCCCACAGGCTGCACGTATAGAATGAAGAACAATATGCTCTGAAAAGAGTTATTTTAACTTCGGTTGAGCAACGTGCAAACCTGCGAGCTAGCATGTTCGCTCTCACCGACAACGCCCTTCGCTCTCTTTCGATATCCTCATCGTCTTTGAGGTCTGGAGTCAATACATGACCAAGATACTTGAAGTCAAAAACTCTTTCCACTTTGCATTTATTTAGTTCAAGAGTAGGTATCGTACCTGGTCGATTTCTCCCAGCCTCAAAGACCATGAGTTTACTCTTTTTCACGTTGTAAACTAATCCATGTCTCAAAGCATATGCCTCACATATAGTTACAAGCTTTCTAAGTCCACATACAGACGCGCTCAGCAGCACCATGTCATCCGCATAACTAATGTTGTTAACACATACTCCGTCTATGTGACAGCCGACCCTAGTGCTGCTGAGGTCGGCTATTAGTTCATTGACATACAGGTTGAAAAGCGTAGGTGAGCTCAACCCCCCCTGCCTCACCCCGCATTCCAACCTGTATGGTCTCGACAACGCTCCTTCCCATCTTACGTTGTTGACCTGGTTTCCGTACCAATATTTGAAGGTATTAATTAGCTCAGCTGGTAGTTTCACTGCTTTTAGCTTTTCCCAGAGAATATCGTAGGAAACCAGGTCAAATGCCTTCGAAAGATCCAAAAAGCTGGCATATACTGGTGTATCACGTGTAGTGTAGTATGTGATAGCATGCTTAAGACACAGAACAGCACTCTCCGTCGACAACCCCGGTCGGAAACCAAACTGGTTATCATGCGGTGAGAAGACCTTATTTAACTGTGTGTTAAGCAGGCTATTGTGCACTTGCGGAACCCTAAAAAATTTTTAAATGCATAAAATACTATTTAGAGGAAGTGTCAAGAAGTGTAACGATAAACGGGGAGTAGAAAAATATGACAAGGAGTGACAGTCGTGACAGGGTCGGGAAAGGGTCGAAAAAAAGGAAAAGGAAGGAAAAAAGCTATTTTTGCTGATAAAAGGAATAGTTGCTAAAATTTTGATAAACGAAAGCAACAGAAGAAAACTAAGAATCAGGATTTGTTGAATAGTGAGGGCAATGGAGCTCAAATAGAATTTTAACATGTTTTAAAGTTTCAGGTGAGAGAGATTTTGGTCCGTCAAGCAAGGAAAATTTGGGAAAAACGGAGAAAAATGGAAGAATGGAATCGGTAAACGTTCCAAATATTCTTGATGTTACTTTGAGACGTCTGTGAAAGAAAAGTCGATAGTATGCTGGTTTTCTGTGAGTTATAATTTTTTTTTTTGTTTTGTAGCTCGCGAAAAAAATAGAATTCATACAGCTGATGAGACGAATCTTTTGAAGGAGGCTATGATCCTGGATTGTGGATTCCTTCAATTGAGATAAAGATAGGGATTGCTTCGTGTAGGATATAGTATAGGAAGGTTTATTTGCGCATAATTTCAAGATGCTAACATTCAGGGTTTGATTCCAAAGTGTAAAGAATAAGTGGAGTGAAACTAATGTTATGTAAGTATTCAATTTTGTGGTTTTCATCTTTTATTTATTTTCGGTTCAAAGTTGTTGTGTGTATTTGAGTTAAGGTGAAATGTGACTTAATGAAATTTATAGTTTCTTCCAGGTTATGTGAGCTAAATAACGTTGAGAAAATCAGATTTCAATGTCAAAAGAGGAAGAGTTGATTGGAGAATATTTGCAGCTTTACAGATCTACCTGCGAGGTCATAAGAGGCTTGTACTGTGTGATACTTTAAGTAAATTGATATTCCCACTTAATGATTTTCGTTTGTAAACATTAATAACTCTGCGGAAATTATAACATACTGTGTTTCTAATCTGAGTCGTTATTTGTAGATAGTAATAAAGATTTTCTTTTCCCATAATTAAGTATAAACTAGTTCTACAAGTGTCTTTGTTCGCGTATAGCTAGGCAGGATAATGTTCTATTTCTATACAGGTACAGGAATTACAAGGAACATTATAGACATGGAAAAGCAAACCACAAATGATAAAACGTGAAGGCTAAAAAAAGGTATTGCTTGGATTGTAAAGGTAATGTAAATTTCATTGTGTTTAATTCTTTCCTTTACAGAGAAATTGATTAAAATAGTCCTTGGTGAAATCATGGAAACTGGACTCTGATGTATATATATTGTCATCGATTAGGGGTGGCTTTAGATGTTGTATATTTTGTCAACATTTCAAAAGTGACTTTGGACGATGTATATTATTATCATCAAGTCAAGGAGACTTTAAACGATGTATATTTTTATACTTTTTTTAGGTAGAATTGTCTATTTGACATTATTGTCAAATAGTCAACAAATAAATCATTTTTGATTTAGTTTTACTCAAAGCTAGACGCTATTTTGAAATCTTTATAAATTTTTTATCTCTTTAACAAAAAATAAATCAAAACCCAAAATCAAAATGGAAGAAAATATTAATACATTAAATAATTACCATTTTTAGAAAATAATATAAAATCTTTGGCCCTAAATCAAAATTCCAGTTTTTAATATACTAATGTCTTCATATGATAAAATTTAAGAAAAATATTCCGTCAGATCAAAAGAATTAGAACGTCAATTCAAAATCTTAAAATAATATATCTGAAAACTAAAACTTGGATATAGATTGTGATATTTTATTGTGAAATAAAGGGTAAGTTTAAGTAGAGTGAATATTATAAATAATAATATTTCAAGTAATAATAAATTGCTTTGATAGTGATTTTGAATCTTTTACCTCAATTTCCCAAAATTGGAACATGCTGAGAGCATTACTACATCTCAGTACTCAAGCTCATAGGAGGTGCTTATCTTTCCTTTTACTTTCATACTATAGGAGTCCCAGATTTTGAGATTAAGAAATGCCTGCTCTCAGGTTTATTTAGTTCAACCAAGCTTGGATGGATGCCCTCGTGACTTGTGTCCCCGATGTCCACTATATTGGTTGTGGCTAATGTATGTCGCGTGTCACTGGAGTATCTGTCTAAGTCTATCTGATAATATCAACCTTCGGATTTATTTATTTTAATCATTCTTGGGCCGGAGCCCTCAAGCCTAAAAGGGTCTGATACTAAAGTTCTTCTCGTTCTATTTGTGTGAGATTTCGCTGATTCATCCTGATTCTTCCATCTGTATGTATGGGATGAAATTGGTGTTACTCCAGTACAAATGGAGGGATATTAGCAAGGTGTTTTAACGTTGGATTTTGGAAATAATGTTTCTTGTGTTATGTGCTGACAACGCTTGCCCACTATTGGTTGCGTCGTTTGAGTGGCATATACCGCGGGAGGACCTCCTGATCTTAGCGTTAGATTACCAAATGTAGGGTAGTTAGACAACATAAAACTTTCTTCTTATGTGAAGGGACATTCTAGTTTAGTCTAATGACATTAAATTGTTTATAAGGAATAAATTAGAATTGTCCTGAATCAATAGGAAGAATATTCTTGATGGAGACATTACGTTCGTTCGTGGGTTGCTTCTTGTAAAGTGTGTTGACGACGTTCGCCCATAAGGCTGCGACGGCTGTACGACACTCTGACCTTGGGGGACCTCTGAACTTTATGTGTGTCATCCTAAAGTAGTTAAATAATTTATTTAATCTTCATTGAATCATACAGGAATCTAAACTTTATAAGATTCTAAGTTTTAATTTTCCCTTAATAAAACTTGTCATAAATTATCATACTTAAAATTATACTTTGACTCAGTGTGAAACCACCTTAACTTTACTAAATAGATTCTTGAAAACAAAAATGGAACAGAAATTATAATGTTTAGTTTCTTTTCATTGTAAATAAGTTCCGAATATTTAAGTATATACAATAACCCCATTTTTATACTTCTTTTGAGTCCTCTTTTAAAGAACATCGAGTTTTAGCTAGTGTTGTTTACGCTAAATTCTCCCAGTGTTCTTGGTTTTGAATACTCGATGCTTTTGATTTTCCCTTAAGATCTTAAATCATAAATGTTTGGCCCAACCTAGCTTAGATACTACTATCCCGTATCTTCTCGGTTCTGGTCATCATACTTCACTTTTAATTAGGGATTACCTTCAGTAATCTTTTGTTATACTTACTTCTTATATGTTCTTCTTCGAAATATGCTGGGTAATCCCATTATAGTTTAGATGCAGTTCATTTTATTTAAATGAGTGTTTAGACTGGGGTTACTCTACATAATCCTTGTCCTGCGTGGGTTGGTAACGGAAAAGAGATTTAGCTACGCATCACAAGTGAGAGCTATGAAGGATATACGGAGACCTTGTTGGTGCAATAAAGTCACTCAGTGACTGGGGGGAGGGAGATTGCCCTTCAAACTCTTTATGTCTCTCGTTATAAAACCGTTATTGATCTAGGCTGGCCATGCAAGCAATAATACTATACCCGTATCTAGTACAGACTTCACACTTGGACGTGTGGAGCTGGCTAATTATTTTCAGTTTAACTTATTTCAAAACAAACTAAGGGATTCGATGATGTCGGTCATTGTCTGCCCGGAGGGATTACAGGAAGAGCTCTTATAGCTCATGATGGAGAGTGCCCTGTTTTCCTAAAGGAAGACCGTATGCTTCGTGTGCCTGGCGGGCTCGGTGACCAGCTCTGGTATGGGTGACTAAAAGAAATAGTCAATACCCTGTGAACCCTGGATGAGTCAGTGATCGTCCCTTAAAGGTGGGCCACGTGGAAGTCGGGTTTGACGCGGGGCATGAACATACCGGGGGGAGACATCATCACCGTCTGGGTTGTACTGTGGTTAGTTAGTTCCGCTCTCCACATACATTAACCCTAGTCTTTACTGTAGTTTAAGTTTTCGGTGGGATTTCCAGCTCCGCGAGGATGATCAGAATCCTGACGATCCAGTTGGATTGTTAGGGTAGTTTAGCGTCATGTCATCGTGAGCTGGGTGATGATATGCCTCGGACCTAGGACTTAGGGTAGAGGAGGCCTAGGACGAGCTGCTTGGGGCGATGGCGGTGCCCCAAACTTGGGGATTGTCCCCACATTATTTTTATTACTTCGTTTATATTAACATAGGTTTCTTTTCAGAAACTTAACGGCTATAATAATATTGCATTGTAAAAGAGATGAAACCTCTCTTAAACTGATGAATCTACATGAATTCAGATGAACTACACCAAACAATATGAGACTAAATTCAAATAAATAGTGATATAAAATAAAATAAATAACTCAAATTAGACATGTAAAGATTAGGTTTATTTTCAAATATAAGTATTAAAAAAACATGTGTGTTTCTTTTTCATTCTTCTATTGCCACTCTCCACCGAGCAGAATCTGTAAATTACAAGATATTATAAATATATAAAACGGAATGACGTAGGATTCAGAAAAAATTATAATATTCTTAAAGGATATTATTCTAGACGATCAACCTTGGCCAAAACTTTCACGTATCTGATTTGAGGATCCTATTGGAAGGGACTTCAGATCTGTACAGCTGGTGCCGTGACCAGGATATGCTGGTTTCAAGCGAGAGAGGTATTGAAGAGTGAAAAAAAAAAAACAAAATGAAAAATACACTAATTTCGAGTTTTTGAACTGAAGAAACTTGAGAGTAAAGTTTATCTAAGTTAAAGTTGTTAAGCGGGACGTTAGAATTGGTTTTAGCTTAGGGTTATTTGTTTTGGAAACCATAGAAAATATGATGCATTCCTTGTTTCAGAATAAAGATGGGAAATTTTACAGTCTCAATAGAAGGAAACATAGGGTCAGGGAAGTCTACTTTGTTGGCAGCTTTGGGAGGCAACTCTGATTTTGAGATAATACCAGAACCAATTGATAAATGGACTAATTTATCTGGCGTCAATCTCTTCCAGTTATTTAAGGAAAATCCTAAGAAGTGGGGTTTCTGTTTTCAAAATTATGTTCTTCTAACAATGTTAGAGAATCATACGAAAGAATCTAGCGCTAAGATTAAAGTTATGGAACGTTCCATCTATTCAGCCAAAAATTGTTTAATTAGGGAATTGCAAGAGAGTGAATTGTTGCACCCGGCTGAGTTTGCAGTTTTAGATGAAACCTATTCTTATTTCAAAGAACAATTGGTTACTCGAATTAATTTAGTGGTTTATCTTAGGACTTCCCCTATGGTTTCTTATCAGAGAGCCCTAAGTCGTGGTCGACCTGAAGAGACAGGGATAACGTTAGATTATATAGAGAGGATTCACAACATTCATGAGGAATGGTTATTGAACCCTAATATAAAGGAAGATTTTGACAGGATAGAGATTATCGATGGAGATCAAAATATTAGCTCCATAAAGCAACAGTTTTGGGAAGTTAAGGAAAGAATATTAGATAAGCTTTCTATTCTTTAATTTAAACAAAATTCCAACCTATAATTTGTAATAAACTTTCAGTATCCAAAGAAAAGAAAAAATGCCTCCTCGTTATAATCTTAGATCATCTCAGGGACAAGATGAATTAGAAAGGACAGGTCAGCAAGAAGAACGTCCACGACCTTCTTTACGCAACTCCACTATGTTTCGCCAACTTCGAAGAAACATGGGAATTCTGACACAGAAGGTGTCGAACTTAGAGAATCAGCTGTCGCAAGCTCGGGAAACTAACGCTGCATCAGCTTCGTCTGAAAGGCATGAAGCACCGATTAATATATGCCCGGTGATTGATACAAGAGTCGAAAAACCACGTTTTCCTGGAAGATTTGGGGTACATCCAGTGTCGTTTTTGGAGGATCTTCAGAATTATTTACGGAGGATGCCTAATGAAGGTGCTACAATTGAAACTATAATCAGTTGTTTAGAAGGTGATGTTCGTAAATGGGCCAGAATTTATAGACAGAGATGGTTTACACAGTCGGATTTCAAAAGAGATTTTTGGGATGCTTATTGGGGAGAAGCCGAACAAAACACCTTGAGAAGAATGATTGTAAATGGCACTTGGTCTAAGGAAAATGGAACAATGCTAGAACATTTCGTTAGTTTAGCAGGGCAAGCAAAGATGATGTCTAGACCAATTCCTGAATGGCAAATAGTGGAGGATTTGATGAGACACTTTCCGAAGGATGTACAATATGCTTGGCGAATGAAGAAAGGAAATACTTTGATTGAGGCAACAGAGTTTCTTCGTGAATTGGATGACGTGAATAAACAATGTGGATCTTCTTCCTTTGACTCCTCTACTGGAGCTGATAGGGGAACAAAGCGTCAAAGTCCTTTCGTTTCAAATAAAGACAAGCCATTTTATAAAAAACCAAAAGTGGTGGCTCACATCGAGGGGGAGACTTCAAGGGGAAGGATCACTGATGAAATAATTCAAGAAGAAGATTTAAACTAGTTGGGGCCATTTCCAATAAGCAGGAGGTGGCCGCAATTAACAAAAAACTAAATTATCTTTTTCCTGTAAAATATTTAATAAAACAAGGTTGGAAGCCAGGGGTAGGATTGGGTTGTGACCAAGAAGGGATCTTATATCCTGTTTCCCCGAATAATACTAGAACGAATTGTGATAGAGAAGGTTTAGGATATTCTTCAGAAGATTATAATAATAAACAAACAGTCGTAAATTTAATTAAAGTTTTTGACGTTTCCGTGATTAAACAAAATCAACCAATGTATAATCAGTTCATTAGAGAATATGAAGGTAACTCTTTATATGATGAAGAGGTTTGCTTTGAGAATGAGGGGCCCAAATTTAAATCAGAAATAGAGTTACAAATTTTGGGACAATCTATAGTTCTCTTGGTAGACACTGGAAGTGAAGTAACTTGTATTTCGGAAGAATTCTTAGAGAGTTTACAAGGAGAATTAAAGTTAGAATTCCCTGCGTTACCAGTTAGACCAATATGTGTGAGGGGAGCCGTTGGACAAAAGAGTCTCCAAATAAAAAAACTAGTCTCTATACCGTTGACGTGTGGTTCATTTGATATTGATACGGGATTTTTAGTGATTGCTAAGTTAACTTGTTCTGCTATCCTTGGGGTAGATTGGTTAGTTGCGCACAACGCTGTTTTGCATTTAAAAGAACCACAAACATTAGAATTGGGTATCGTTGGACAAGGAGAGATTACTATTCCGTTTCGAAATCTTTCTAGTGGGTTTTTAGAAGAGAATCGAATAAATCTAATATCTGGAATAGAGGAACAAAACGAAAAGGAAGGCGGTGAAGAAAAGCAATTATTAGATTTGTTTAAAAGTATTCGGTTGGGAATGGATTTGTCTGATGTAGAGAAGGAACAAATTTTTAATGTTTTGAGATCCCATATGCAAGTTTTTACAAAGAAACTTGGAAGGGCAAACTGTTATACTCATGACATTAAAATGATTGAGGGTACTCCAAGGATACAACGAACCTATCCTATACCATATGCACATAGGGCAAAAGTAGAAGAAAAGTTGAGGGAGATGGAAGAATTAGGGATTATATCGAGGAAAACTACAAATTTTTGTAGTCCTCTAACTTTCACTGGAAAACCCGATGGATCTGTTAGAATATTACTTGATGCTAGGGAAATCAATAAATATATGGTTCCAGAAGTAGAAGCACCGCCTTTACAGATTGACATACTTAATGCTTTTCTTGGTGTAAAATTTATAACATTGATTGATTTAAATAACGCTTATTTTCAAATACCGTTGACTGAGGACAGTAAAAAATATACTGGATTTACAGTTAATGGAAAGTCTTACGTATACAACGTGCTTCCGCAAGGACTTAAAACGTCAGTAGGGTCCTTTTGTCGCGCAATGGACATTATATTGGGTCCTGGAGTTAGAGAGTTTTGTGTCAATTATTTGGATGATCTTGCAATCCTAACGAGTGGGACTTGGCAAGACCATTTGGATCATATTGATATAGTTTTGGATCGTTTAGAATCAGCTGGAATGACTTGTAATTTTGCAAAGTGCAACTTTTTCTGCAGTGAAGTAAAAATGTTAGGGCATATAGTTACAACTTCGGGAATTAAACCTAACCCGGATAAAATAAAAGCTATAAAGGAATTCCCTATTCCAAAGAAACAAAAACAGTTAAGAGGATTTTTGGGACTTTGTAATTATTATAGACGTTTCATTAAAAACTATAGTATTTTGACTGCTCCGTTAACTGGGTTATTAAAGAAAAACCAAGCATGGTTTTGGGATGAAGAATTAGATCGAGCTTTCAATAATATAAAGGAAGAATTTATTACAACGATTCTATTGAGCCATCCAGATCAGGATAAATTATATTATTTACAGACCGACAGTTCAGGGATCGGAATAGCCGGATCATTGTTTCAGATTGGAAATAATGGTGAGGTTAAAATTTTGGGATTCTGTAGTCGTGCACTACGGGGTTCTGAATTACGTTGGACTGTAACTGAACAAGAGTTGTGGGCTATTATTTATTCTGTGAAAAAGTTTGAGACTTATTTAAGAGGAGCGAAATTTGTTATTCGTACAGATCATAAGGCATTAACTTTCATGAAACAAATGAAATTATACAACAGTAGAGTCACACGTTGGATTTTATTTCTTGAACAATTTGACTTCGAAGTCGAACATGTAAAAGGTGTAGAAAATATTGGGGTAGATATTTTATCTAGATATCCGCCAGGGGGAGTTTTGCAAGAAGAGAAGGTGTGGTATCCAACTGTTATGTATGTAGGTGTTTCTACTGACCGTGACTTGAAAAAATAAATTACAACGTATGATGGAATACCAACGGCTTGACAACGTCATATGTGGGATTAAAGAGAAAATAAATGGTTCTAGAGTTCCCGAAAGAACAGATAGATTTACACGTATAACTTTGCGCTGTATTGTCAATAATGATCTACTTTATTTTAAAACTGTACGTGGAGATTACGTTTTGTTTATGCCCAAGGTTCTACAAGAAGAGATTTGTAAACAGGTACATATAGAGATGGGTCATCTTGGCGCATATAAAACTTTGAAATATTTACAATTAAGGTGTTATTGGATAAATATGGGTAAGACAGTGAAATTTTGTGTTCAGAAGTGTCATGTTTGTCAGCTTTCTAGACCTGACTATATAAAAGGGATAGGGAAATGTAAATCGATTTTAACTGAAAACCCGGGTGAATTAGTAATGGCTGATATCTTCGGACCACTACCTAAAACTGAGGCTGGTTATATTTACATTTTTGTAATACAGGATTCTTTTAGTAAATTTATTAAACTTTTCGGACTTCGAGGAGCTTCAGCAGACTCAGTGCTTTATTGTATGAGAGTGTTCACTGAAATAATACAACCTAAGGCTGTTATGACAGATAACGGAAAACAATTTATTAGTCACAAGTGGAAAAATGGACTCAGAGCCTTGAGAATTAAGACTTTGTATACTACTATTCGTAATCCTCGACCTAACACTACAGAACGAGTGAATAAAGAATTAAACAAATTCTTTAGAATTTATTGTCATGATGACCATACTAGATGGGATCATTACTTGTTGGAGATTGAGGAATCGTATAATAATACGTTCCACGAGAGTACGAAATTTTCTCCTAATGAAATATTATTTGGAAATTCAGAGAAACTTAAAGTAGACTGTTTTCTACCACGGGCACTCACGAATAAAACGTTAGACCAAATTAGAGAGGAAGTTAGAGAAAACCTTAGACTTTCGAGTCAGAAGCGGCAGGATAGATTCAATAGAACTCATAAGTTGATAGATTTTCAAGTTGGTGATTTGGTAAAATTAAGGAGGCTTAATAAATCGGATTCTAGTCGAAATAAAACTAAGAAATTTGATTTATTATATGATGGACCATATCGAATTGGAGGAATAAAATATGCTAATGTGTATATTCTCGTTGATCCTGAAACTCAAAGTGTCAAAGGAGTTTATAATGCAGTCCATTTGGCTAAATATTATACTTAGGATGTTAGCTATTGAGATTTTCACGGGATTATATCATAAATTTTAACTTTAGAGGAATTGAGATATTCCTGGTCACAACCTAATTAATATAATTTTATTAGTTTTAATTTAATAATTAATATTAGAAGACTATTTTGATTATAGTATATAGTGAGTCAATTTGTTAGTGAATTGACTGGCATTATTAAATCGACTTCGTTTTAAAAAATATAATGAATTATAATAATTTATAATTTAATACAAATTTAATTTGGTTATATAATCAGGGTTGAACTGAAATAAATCTAAATTTAGATAAACATGTTAAATAATTTTAATAATTTTGAATAAAAAATTAATTTAGTTTAATGATTTATAATATTAGTAGTTTAGTTATTTGTTTTGTTTATTGTATTTGTGAATAAAAAAAATTAAGGGCCAATATAGGAGGTTTTATTTTAATAAAATAATAATAATAATAAAAAAAAATGTTAATTTAAAATTGAAAATTTTAGAATTCTCGAAAAAAAAAAAAAATGTTTTCTTAGATTTTTCGAAATAATAAAATTTTGGGGGAGGCTGTGCACTTGCGGAACCCTAAAAAATTTTTAAATGCATAAAATACTATTTAGAGGAAGTGTCAAGAAGTGTAACGATAAACGGGGAGTAGAAAAATATGACAAGGAGTGACAGTCGTGACAGGGTCGGGAAAGGGTCGAAAAAAAGGAAAAGGAAGGAAAAAAGCTATTTTTGCTGATAAAAGGAATAGTTGCTAAAATTTTGATAAACGAAAGCAACAGAAGAAAACTAAGAATCAGGATTTGTTGAATAGTGAGGGCAATGGAGCTCAAATAGAATTTTAACATGTTTTAAAGTTTCAGGTGAGAGAGATTTTGGTCCGTCAAGCAAGGAAAATTTGGGAAAAACGGAGAAAAATGGAAGAATGGAATCGGTAAACGTTCCAAATATTCTTGATGTTACTTTGAGACGTCTGTGAAAGAAAAGTCGATAGTATGCTGGTTTTCTGTGAGTTATAATTTTTTTTTTTGTTTTGTAGCTCGCGAAAAAAATAGAATTCATACAGCTGATGAGACGAATCTTTTGAAGGAGGCTATGATCCTGGATTGTGGATTCCTTCAATTGAGATAAAGATAGGGATTGCTTCGTGTAGGATATAGTATAGGAAGGTTTATTTGCGCATAATTTCAAGATGCTAACATTCAGGGTTTGATTCCAAAGTGTAAAGAATAAGTGGAGTGAAACTAATGTTATGTAAGTATTCAATTTTGTGGTTTTCATCTTTTATTTATTTTCGGTTCAAAGTTGTTGTGTGTATTTGAGTTAAGGTGAAATGTGACTTAATGAAATTTATAGTTTCTTCCAGGTTATGTGAGCTAAATAACGTTGAGAAAATCAGATTTCAATGTCAAAAGAGGAAGAGTTGATTGGAGAATATTTGCAGCTTTACAGATCTACCTGCGAGGTCATAAGAGGCTTGTACTGTGTGATACTTTAAGTAAATTGATATTCCCACTTAATGATTTTCGTTTGTAAACATTAATAACTCTGCGGAAATTATAACATACTGTGTTTCTAATCTGAGTCGTTATTTGTAGATAGTAATAAAGATTTTCTTTTCCCATAATTAAGTATAAACTAGTTCTACAAGTGTCTTTGTTCGCGTATAGCTAGGCAGGATAATGTTCTATTTCTATACAGGTACAGGAATTACAAGGAACATTATAGACATGGAAAAGCAAACCACAAATGATAAAACGTGAAGGCTAAAAAAAGGTATTGCTTGGATTGTAAAGGTAATGTAAATTTCATTGTGTTTAATTCTTTCCTTTACAGAGAAATTGATTAAAATAGTCCTTGGTGAAATCATGGAAACTGGACTCTGATGTATATATATTGTCATCGATTAGGGGTGGCTTTAGATGTTGTATATTTTGTCAACATTTCAAAAGTGACTTTGGACGATGTATATTATTATCATCAAGTCAAGGAGACTTTAAACGATGTATATTTTTATACTTTTTTTAGGTAGAATTGTCTATTTGACATTATTGTCAAATAGTCAACAAATAAATCATTTTTGATTTAGTTTTACTCAAAGCTAGACGCTATTTTGAAATCTTTATAAATTTTTTATCTCTTTAACAAAAAATAAATCAAAACCCAAAATCAAAATGGAAGAAAATATTAATACATTAAATAATTACCATTTTTAGAAAATAATATAAAATCTTTGGCCCTAAATCAAAATTCCAGTTTTTAATATACTAATGTCTTCATATGATAAAATTTAAGAAAAATATTCCGTCAGATCAAAAGAATTAGAACGTCAATTCAAAATCTTAAAATAATATATCTGAAAACTAAAACTTGGATATAGATTGTGATATTTTATTGTGAAATAAAGGGTAAGTTTAAGTAGAGTGAATATTATAAATAATAATATTTCAAGTAATAATAAATTGCTTTGATAGTGATTTTGAATCTTTTACCTCAATTTCCCAAAATTGGAACATGCTGAGAGCATTACTACATCTCAGTACTCAAGCTCATAGGAGGTGCTTATCTTTCCTTTTACTTTCATACTATAGGAGTCCCAGATTTTGAGATTAAGAAATGCCTGCTCTCAGGTTTATTTAGTTCAACCAAGCTTGGATGGATGCCCTCGTGACTTGTGTCCCCGATGTCCACTATATTGGTTGTGGCTAATGTATGTCGCGTGTCACTGGAGTATCTGTCTAAGTCTATCTGATAATATCAACCTTCGGATTTATTTATTTTAATCATTCTTGGGCCGGAGCCCTCAAGCCTAAAAGGGTCTGATACTAAAGTTCTTCTCGTTCTATTTGTGTGAGATTTCGCTGATTCATCCTGATTCTTCCATCTGTATGTATGGGATGAAATTGGTGTTACTCCAGTACAAATGGAGGGATATTAGCAAGGTGTTTTAACGTTGGATTTTGGAAATAATGTTTCTTGTGTTATGTGCTGACAACGCTTGCCCACTATTGGTTGCGTCGTTTGAGTGGCATATACCGCGGGAGGACCTCCTGATCTTAGCGTTAGATTACCAAATGTAGGGTAGTTAGACAACATAAAACTTTCTTCTTATGTGAAGGGACATTCTAGTTTAGTCTAATGACATTAAATTGTTTATAAGGAATAAATTAGAATTGTCCTGAATCAATAGGAAGAATATTCTTGATGGAGACATTACGTTCGTTCGTGGGTTGCTTCTTGTAAAGTGTGTTGACGACGTTCGCCCATAAGGCTGCGACGGCTGTACGACACTCTGACCTTGGGGGACCTCTGAACTTTATGTGTGTCATCCTAAAGTAGTTAAATAATTTATTTAATCTTCATTGAATCATACAGGAATCTAAACTTTATAAGATTCTAAGTTTTAATTTTCCCTTAATAAAACTTGTCATAAATTATCATACTTAAAATTATACTTTGACTCAGTGTGAAACCACCTTAACTTTACTAAATAGATTCTTGAAAACAAAAATGGAACAGAAATTATAATGTTTAGTTTCTTTTCATTGTAAATAAGTTCCGAATATTTAAGTATATACAATAACCCCATTTTTATACTTCTTTTGAGTCCTCTTTTAAAGAACATCGAGTTTTAGCTAGTGTTGTTTACGCTAAATTCTCCCAGTGTTCTTGGTTTTGAATACTCGATGCTTTTGATTTTCCCTTAAGATCTTAAATCATAAATGTTTGGCCCAACCTAGCTTAGATACTACTATCCCGTATCTTCTCGGTTCTGGTCATCATACTTCACTTTTAATTAGGGATTACCTTCAGTAATCTTTTGTTATACTTACTTCTTATATGTTCTTCTTCGAAATATGCTGGGTAATCCCATTATAGTTTAGATGCAGTTCATTTTATTTAAATGAGTGTTTAGACTGGGGTTACTCTACATAATCCTTGTCCTGCGTGGGTTGGTAACGGAAAAGAGATTTAGCTACGCATCACAAGTGAGAGCTATGAAGGATATACGGAGACCTTGTTGGTGCAATAAAGTCACTCAGTGACTGGGGGGAGGGAGATTGCCCTTCAAACTCTTTATGTCTCTCGTTATAAAACCGTTATTGATCTAGGCTGGCCATGCAAGCAATAATACTATACCCGTATCTAGTACAGACTTCACACTTGGACGTGTGGAGCTGGCTAATTATTTTCAGTTTAACTTATTTCAAAACAAACTAAGGGATTCGATGATGTCGGTCATTGTCTGCCCGGAGGGATTACAGGAAGAGCTCTTATAGCTCATGATGGAGAGTGCCCTGTTTTCCTAAAGGAAGACCGTATGCTTCGTGTGCCTGGCGGGCTCGGTGACCAGCTCTGGTATGGGTGACTAAAAGAAATAGTCAATACCCTGTGAACCCTGGATGAGTCAGTGATCGTCCCTTAAAGGTGGGCCACGTGGAAGTCGGGTTTGACGCGGGGCATGAACATACCGGGGGGAGATATCATCACCGTCTGGGTTGTACTGTGGTTAGTTAGTTCCGCTCTCCACATACATTAACCCTAGTCTTTACTGTAGTTTAAGTTTTCGGTGGGATTTCCAGCTCCGCGAGGATGATCAGAATCCTGACGATCCAGTTGGATTGTTAGGGTAGTTTAGCGTCATGTCATCGTGAGCTGGGTGATGATATGCCTCGGACCTAGGACTTAGGGTAGAGGAGGCCTAGGACGAGCTGCTTGGGGCGATGGCGGTGCCCCAAACTTGGGGATTGTCCCCACATTATTTTTATTACTTCGTTTATATTAACATAGGTTTCTTTTCAGAAACTTAACGGCTATAATAATATTGCATTGTAAAAGAGATGAAACCTCTCTTAAACTGATGAATCTACATGAATTCAGATGAACTACACCAAACAATATGAGACTAAATTCAAATAAATAGTGATATAAAATAAAATAAATAACTCAAATTAGACATGTAAAGATTAGGTTTATTTTCAAATATAAGTATTAAAAAAACATGTGTGTTTCTTTTTCATTCTTCTATTGCCACTCTCCACCGAGCAGAATCTGTAAATTACAAGATATTATAAATATATAAAACGGAATGACGTAGGATTCAGAAAAAATTATAATATTCTTAAAGGATATTATTCTAGACGATCAACCTTGGCCAAAACTTTCACGTATCTGATTTGAGGATCCTATTGGAAGGGACTTCAGATCTGTACAGCTGGTGCCGTGACCAGGATATGCTGGTTTCAAGCGAGAGAGGTATTGAAGAGTGAAAAAAAAAAAACAAAATGAAAAATACACTAATTTCGAGTTTTTGAACTGAAGAAACTTGAGAGTAAAGTTTATCTAAGTTAAAGTTGTTAAGCGGGACGTTAGAATTGGTTTTAGCTTAGGGTTATTTGTTTTGGAAACCATAGAAAATATGATGCATTCCTTGTTTCAGAATAAAGATGGGAAATTTTACAGTCTCAATAGAAGGAAACATAGGGTCAGGGAAGTCTACTTTGTTGGCAGCTTTGGGAGGCAACTCTGATTTTGAGATAATACCAGAACCAATTGATAAATGGACTAATTTATCTGGCGTCAATCTCTTCCAGTTATTTAAGGAAAATCCTAAGAAGTGGGGTTTCTGTTTTCAAAATTATGTTCTTCTAACAATGTTAGAGAATCATACGAAAGAATCTAGCGCTAAGATTAAAGTTATGGAACGTTCCATCTATTCAGCCAAAAATTGTTTAATTAGGGAATTGCAAGAGAGTGAATTGTTGCACCCGGCTGAGTTTGCAGTTTTAGATGAAACCTATTCTTATTTCAAAGAACAATTGGTTACTCGAATTAATTTAGTGGTTTATCTTAGGACTTCCCCTATGGTTTCTTATCAGAGAGCCCTAAGTCGTGGTCGACCTGAAGAGACAGGGATAACGTTAGATTATATAGAGAGGATTCACAACATTCATGAGGAATGGTTATTGAACCCTAATATAAAGGAAGATTTTGACAGGATAGAGATTATCGATGGAGATCAAAATATTAGCTCCATAAAGCAACAGTTTTGGGAAGTTAAGGAAAGAATATTAGATAAGCTTTCTATTCTTTAATTTAAACAAAATTCCAACCTATAATTTGTAATAAACTTTCAGTATCCAAAGAAAAGAAAAAATGCCTCCTCGTTATAATCTTAGATCATCTCAGGGACAAGATGAATTAGAAAGGACAGGTCAGCAAGAAGAACGTCCACGACCTTCTTTACGCAACTCCACTATGTTTCGCCAACTTCGAAGAAACATGGGAATTCTGACACAGAAGGTGTCGAACTTAGAGAATCAGCTGTCGCAAGCTCGGGAAACTAACGCTGCATCAGCTTCGTCTGAAAGGCATGAAGCACCGATTAATATATGCCCGGTGATTGATACAAGAGTCGAAAAACCACGTTTTCCTGGAAGATTTGGGGTACATCCAGTGTCGTTTTTGGAGGATCTTCAGAATTATTTACGGAGGATGCCTAATGAAGGTGCTACAATTGAAACTATAATCAGTTGTTTAGAAGGTGATGTTCGTAAATGGGCCAGAATTTATAGACAGAGATGGTTTACACAGTCGGATTTCAAAAGAGATTTTTGGGATGCTTATTGGGGAGAAGCCGAACAAAACACCTTGAGAAGAATGATTGTAAATGGCACTTGGTCTAAGGAAAATGGAACAATGCTAGAACATTTCGTTAGTTTAGCAGGGCAAGCAAAGATGATGTCTAGACCAATTCCTGAATGGCAAATAGTGGAGGATTTGATGAGACACTTTCCGAAGGATGTACAATATGCTTGGCGAATGAAGAAAGGAAATACTTTGATTGAGGCAACAGAGTTTCTTCGTGAATTGGATGACGTGAATAAACAATGTGGATCTTCTTCCTTTGACTCCTCTACTGGAGCTGATAGGGGAACAAAGCGTCAAAGTCCTTTCGTTTCAAATAAAGACAAGCCATTTTATAAAAAACCAAAAGTGGTGGCTCACATCGAGGGGGAGACTTCAAGGGGAAGGATCACTGATGAAATAATTCAAGAAGAAGATTTAAACTAGTTGGGGCCATTTCCAATAAGCAGGAGGTGGCCGCAATTAACAAAAAACTAAATTATCTTTTTCCTGTAAAATATTTAATAAAACAAGGTTGGAAGCCAGGGGTAGGATTGGGTTGTGACCAAGAAGGGATCTTATATCCTGTTTCCCCGAATAATACTAGAACGAATTGTGATAGAGAAGGTTTAGGATATTCTTCAGAAGATTATAATAATAAACAAACAGTCGTAAATTTAATTAAAGTTTTTGACGTTTCCGTGATTAAACAAAATCAACCAATGTATAATCAGTTCATTAGAGAATATGAAGGTAACTCTTTATATGATGAAGAGGTTTGCTTTGAGAATGAGGGGCCCAAATTTAAATCAGAAATAGAGTTACAAATTTTGGGACAATCTATAGTTCTCTTGGTAGACACTGGAAGTGAAGTAACTTGTATTTCGGAAGAATTCTTAGAGAGTTTACAAGGAGAATTAAAGTTAGAATTCCCTGCGTTACCAGTTAGACCAATATGTGTGAGGGGAGCCGTTGGACAAAAGAGTCTCCAAATAAAAAAACTAGTCTCTATACCGTTGACGTGTGGTTCATTTGATATTGATACGGGATTTTTAGTGATTGCTAAGTTAACTTGTTCTGCTATCCTTGGGGTAGATTGGTTAGTTGCGCACAACGCTGTTTTGCATTTAAAAGAACCACAAACATTAGAATTGGGTATCGTTGGACAAGGAGAGATTACTATTCCGTTTCGAAATCTTTCTAGTGGGTTTTTAGAAGAGAATCGAATAAATCTAATATCTGGAATAGAGGAACAAAACGAAAAGGAAGGCGGTGAAGAAAAGCAATTATTAGATTTGTTTAAAAGTATTCGGTTGGGAATGGATTTGTCTGATGTAGAGAAGGAACAAATTTTTAATGTTTTGAGATCCCATATGCAAGTTTTTACAAAGAAACTTGGAAGGGCAAACTGTTATACTCATGACATTAAAATGATTGAGGGTACTCCAAGGATACAACGAACCTATCCTATACCATATGCACATAGGGCAAAAGTAGAAGAAAAGTTGAGGGAGATGGAAGAATTAGGGATTATATCGAGGAAAACTACAAATTTTTGTAGTCCTCTAACTTTCACTGGAAAACCCGATGGATCTGTTAGAATATTACTTGATGCTAGGGAAATCAATAAATATATGGTTCCAGAAGTAGAAGCACCGCCTTTACAGATTGACATACTTAATGCTTTTCTTGGTGTAAAATTTATAACATTGATTGATTTAAATAACGCTTATTTTCAAATACCGTTGACTGAGGACAGTAAAAAATATACTGGATTTACAGTTAATGGAAAGTCTTACGTATACAACGTGCTTCCGCAAGGACTTAAAACGTCAGTAGGGTCCTTTTGTCGCGCAATGGACATTATATTGGGTCCTGGAGTTAGAGAGTTTTGTGTCAATTATTTGGATGATCTTGCAATCCTAACGAGTGGGACTTGGCAAGACCATTTGGATCATATTGATATAGTTTTGGATCGTTTAGAATCAGCTGGAATGACTTGTAATTTTGCAAAGTGCAACTTTTTCTGCAGTGAAGTAAAAATGTTAGGGCATATAGTTACAACTTCGGGAATTAAACCTAACCCGGATAAAATAAAAGCTATAAAGGAATTCCCTATTCCAAAGAAACAAAAACAGTTAAGAGGATTTTTGGGACTTTGTAATTATTATAGACGTTTCATTAAAAACTATAGTATTTTGACTGCTCCGTTAACTGGGTTATTAAAGAAAAACCAAGCATGGTTTTGGGATGAAGAATTAGATCGAGCTTTCAATAATATAAAGGAAGAATTTATTACAACGATTCTATTGAGCCATCCAGATCAGGATAAATTATATTATTTACAGACCGACAGTTCAGGGATCGGAATAGCCGGATCATTGTTTCAGATTGGAAATAATGGTGAGGTTAAAATTTTGGGATTCTGTAGTCGTGCACTACGGGGTTCTGAATTACGTTGGACTGTAACTGAACAAGAGTTGTGGGCTATTATTTATTCTGTGAAAAAGTTTGAGACTTATTTAAGAGGAGCGAAATTTGTTATTCGTACAGATCATAAGGCATTAACTTTCATGAAACAAATGAAATTATACAACAGTAGAGTCACACGTTGGATTTTATTTCTTGAACAATTTGACTTCGAAGTCGAACATGTAAAAGGTGTAGAAAATATTGGGGTAGATATTTTATCTAGATATCCGCCAGGGGGAGTTTTGCAAGAAGAGAAGGTGTGGTATCCAACTGTTATGTATGTAGGTGTTTCTACTGACCGTGACTTGAAAAAATAAATTACAACGTATGATGGAATACCAACGGCTTGACAACGTCATATGTGGGATTAAAGAGAAAATAAATGGTTCTAGAGTTCCCGAAAGAACAGATAGATTTACACGTATAACTTTGCGCTGTATTGTCAATAATGATCTACTTTATTTTAAAACTGTACGTGGAGATTACGTTTTGTTTATGCCCAAGGTTCTACAAGAAGAGATTTGTAAACAGGTACATATAGAGATGGGTCATCTTGGCGCATATAAAACTTTGAAATATTTACAATTAAGGTGTTATTGGATAAATATGGGTAAGACAGTGAAATTTTGTGTTCAGAAGTGTCATGTTTGTCAGCTTTCTAGACCTGACTATATAAAAGGGATAGGGAAATGTAAATCGATTTTAACTGAAAACCCGGGTGAATTAGTAATGGCTGATATCTTCGGACCACTACCTAAAACTGAGGCTGGTTATATTTACATTTTTGTAATACAGGATTCTTTTAGTAAATTTATTAAACTTTTCGGACTTCGAGGAGCTTCAGCAGACTCAGTGCTTTATTGTATGAGAGTGTTCACTGAAATAATACAACCTAAGGCTGTTATGACAGATAACGGAAAACAATTTATTAGTCACAAGTGGAAAAATGGACTCAGAGCCTTGAGAATTAAGACTTTGTATACTACTATTCGTAATCCTCGACCTAACACTACAGAACGAGTGAATAAAGAATTAAACAAATTCTTTAGAATTTATTGTCATGATGACCATACTAGATGGGATCATTACTTGTTGGAGATTGAGGAATCGTATAATAATACGTTCCACGAGAGTACGAAATTTTCTCCTAATGAAATATTATTTGGAAATTCAGAGAAACTTAAAGTAGACTGTTTTCTACCACGGGCACTCACGAATAAAACGTTAGACCAAATTAGAGAGGAAGTTAGAGAAAACCTTAGACTTTCGAGTCAGAAGCGGCAGGATAGATTCAATAGAACTCATAAGTTGATAGATTTTCAAGTTGGTGATTTGGTAAAATTAAGGAGGCTTAATAAATCGGATTCTAGTCGAAATAAAACTAAGAAATTTGATTTATTATATGATGGACCATATCGAATTGGAGGAATAAAATATGCTAATGTGTATATTCTCGTTGATCCTGAAACTCAAAGTGTCAAAGGAGTTTATAATGCAGTCCATTTGGCTAAATATTATACTTAGGATGTTAGCTATTGAGATTTTCACGGGATTATATCATAAATTTTAACTTTAGAGGAATTGAGATATTCCTGGTCACAACCTAATTAATATAATTTTATTAGTTTTAATTTAATAATTAATATTAGAAGACTATTTTGATTATAGTATATAGTGAGTCAATTTGTTAGTGAATTGACTGGCATTATTAAATCGACTTCGTTTTAAAAAATATAATGAATTATAATAATTTATAATTTAATACAAATTTAATTTGGTTATATAATCAGGGTTGAACTGAAATAAATCTAAATTTAGATAAACATGTTAAATAATTTTAATAATTTTGAATAAAAAATTAATTTAGTTTAATGATTTATAATATTAGTAGTTTAGTTATTTGTTTTGTTTATTGTATTTGTGAATAAAAAAAATTAAGGGCCAATATAGGAGGTTTTATTTTAATAAAATAATAATAATAATAAAAAAAAATGTTAATTTAAAATTGAAAATTTTAGAATTCTCGAAAAAAAAAAAAAATGTTTTCTTAGATTTTTCGAAATAATAAAATTTTGGGGGAGGCTGTGCACTTGCGGAACCCTAAAAAATTTTTAAATGCATAAAATACTATTTAGAGGAAGTGTCAAGAAGTGTAACGATAAACGGGGAGTAGAAAAATATGACAAGGAGTGACAGTCGTGACAGGGTCGGGAAAGGGTCGAAAAAAAGGAAAAGGAAGGAAAAAAGCTATTTTTGCTGATAAAAGGAATAGTTGCTAAAATTTTGATAAACGAAAGCAACAGAAGAAAACTAAGAATCAGGATTTGTTGAATAGTGAGGGCAATGGAGCTCAAATAGAATTTTAACATGTTTTAAAGTTTCAGGTGAGAGAGATTTTGGTCCGTCAAGCAAGGAAAATTTGGGAAAAACGGAGAAAAATGGAAGAATGGAATCGGTAAACGTTCCAAATATTCTTGATGTTACTTATAATATTTTTGGTAAAATAACATCTAAATTACATTCTATCATAATCGGAAAGTGGTCCGACCAGAAAACATCATGAATAACTTATACATTCCTAACCGAAAGTTCCGCCGCTTTCGAACATAGACAGTGATCGAGCCAACGCTTGGACCCATGCGCTTCACTTATGAAAGTGTAGGTATTCGATGTTAGACCTAACATTTTCACATCTATGCATGTCCACTCCTGATCAACACAAAAGCTTGTCAACTCTCGGTAAAACCTTTCTGACGGGTGCGCATTAAAGTCCCCCAGTAAATAAACACAGTCTACGCCACAACTATCGATTATAGCACTTACCGAGCTCAGTACATCTGTAAAATCTGTCAAATTCACTGCTGAGTCCGTCGGCATATATACACTCATCACTAGGAATGATTTATCACGTATCACTACTTTTATAGCACATACGCGTGGATTGTTGCACTCTATAATGGCTACGTTATGAAAAACACTCCGTCTCCATAGTAGCGCTATTCCTCCGTATGGTCTTCCACGCAAAATACCAGCCGCCGTTTCTACTGCCGATATGCCCGTACTACAAAAATCGGTACTTATAGTGTTAAGGAAAGGTATCTCATCCGGCAACAACCAAGTTTCCTGTAACGCTAGGATGTCTGCTGTTTTACATAGGTCACGGATATTATTCACGGAACGTTTTACATTTTTACAGTTGAAGGTGACAAATCTGTATAGGCTTTCATCCATTTTTGTTTGTAAAAGGGCCGTTTCCTGAACCAGGAATATCGCTATTATTACGCTTTATCTTAAAATTTATAAATCGGCGAAATATAATGCCCTTTGGCCATAGTTTCTCATCCAAAAACAAAGACAATTTACTCTCTGGCACGAAAAATTTAAATGCATTGTATTCACATTTCCGTTTGATAGATATTTTCTCTAATTTTACAGATTCCTGTGTCTTTTTGTGAATGTAATCCACAATATCCGAATCTAACGTATTTTTGTGTACATTCGTAATAAAAACAGGTGTATGTCTTTCCGCCGCTTTAAACTTGTCATTACAGTCAATCGAAGATATTCCTGATTTTCCTTCCATACGGTTTTTCAATTTACGTCTTTTTCCTTTACTCTGCACTTCCGTCCATTCAGTATTCGAACGAGCTGTATTCGCATAAGACGATTTTTTCTCAGCGCCTTCCGATCGTGCATCGCTCGTCCCGTTTGGAACAGATACACGCGGCGACAAATATGAGTCATCACCACAGTCAGCTGTGACCGGTTTCTCGCCGCTGTTGCCGGCGGTCGCGCGATAAGCTGTTGCATCTACGATTGTGTCGTTACCCTCAGAAAAATTTATGCTCATTTCTCTATACAATAGGCTGTTATTTTTCTCGGATGAAGATTTATTTATTAAATCGTCTTGACTATCACTTACTGTTTCGTTCATTTGTGAGAAAACCGAAAGCCCCAAGGGGCCGCTATTGCGATAAGCACCCCTTTTCATATTAACTTTCATAGTTGAAAAAGGTGGTGATGAATGCCTGTGTCCATAACACTCTTTCTTCATTTCTTCTAGCTGATCGATAGTCACGTAAGAGGACTTAATAGATTTAATTTCTTCCTGTACAAGAACTAGATCTTTTAACATTTTAGAAACATCCAAGTGGTCGAAAGTTATAGGCGGTAGTTTGTTTAGGTCACGAGCCACAAACACAGGTAACTTATTCACATCTGTAACCTTGAAGAAACTCAGCATATCGTGTAATATGCGGTTCTCCTTTCCTTTGCCCTTACGTATTGTTTTTCGTAGGTCAGATGACACCGATTCAAACAGCAACGTATTTGAATGTTCAATCTCTTCACTCGTGAAACACGACGCACATATTTTAACCAAACTTCCTTCGTCAATTATCGAAATTTTATTCTGTATGTACGATAATAACTCGTCAATAACTATATTGCAACTATTGCACTTTACAGTACACGACATTTTTGCGAACCGCGATAGGCTAGTTACCTATGGACACACACGACGCGATTCGATGCGCGCGCGTGACTGACTAATATGCACTCTCTATTGGTAAATCGTTCAGCATTCTACGTGCAGTACTTTTTGAGTTACAGCATGGGCTTGCTGGCGAGACGTCTCCCCAGCAAGCCCATGAAAAAATACAAATATCTCAAAAGTTAGTGGAGCTAGGATTTTGAAATATTTGCTTCCTACTGTTCCGAGTAGGTAGTAAATATTAAGCTTTGTTTCATCTTCCTACCTACTATATGTTCCGAGATATCACATGGGCTGGCTGGGAAAACGTCTCTCCAGCCACCCATAATTTTGATGAAGTGTAATAACCTAGTACAATGGAGTAGACCCGACAGGAGAGTTTTATTTTTGGAGAAATTCTAACCTTTTCTAATAATTTACCATTCTGAAGAATCATTCATGTTATGATTTTTCGTAATATGAAAAAGAAGTAAAAAGTAAGTGAATTTTTACTATAGATTACGAATGTGAATTTACGAAAAAAGTATGATTCGGTCTTAACAATTTTCTAGTTAATTACAAATCGTCAAAAATGCTATATTTAGCCCAAAAACGGTTAAGCAGGCAATACTGCGTCTCGCGGCCGCTTGCGCGTTCGCGAGCATGCTCGAGTAGCCGCGAGCAGTTTTTATGCCTCTTAGGAAATTTTGCATTTATTTTTATAGTTATAGGCTCAGCGCGGCGCGACTATAGGTACTCGAAAATCAACTTTCACGTCATTGAAATAAAGTGCATATATGCTTGAACCCGACAAAAAAGGCTCGCGCACCCTCGAGGATACGCGGGAATCCGCGCGCGGCGTCGAGACACAGCGCGCGGCGGCGAGCGCGCAGTGTTGTCACTGAGTTCAAAGAGGAAGGGCGTGTTTTTTTTTAAGATTTACCTACCTAAAGCGCAATTATAACCATATCCCATTCCACCATTATTGACGAACCGCGACAAACTGGCATGTTTCGGTAGAAGATGACGGTTTACTAGCGCAGGCTCGCGCGGTCGCATCCCTCAGGAAATGCCCGAGCCCGCTCGAGGATTATTCCGTTCTGTCTGCGCTGGGCCATAAAGTCCATTTTGCAATGTTATCAAAATCTGCTGGCTTTTGGTGTGCGCGGATCCTATCTAAAAAGTAAGGCCAACGTAAGTTCGTTTTGACGTTTCCTTAACACCAAAACACAGGGTTCATTTTTCTTTGCAGGTCATAACTTTTTATACGTTGTCACAATGGACTTATTACGATGGCTTATCTCGATTATACAAAAAAACCTGAATAACTATCGATAAAAAGCCTTGTTTCCATGCCACAAAGTTATACGGAAAGAAGTAACTGGCATGGCAACCCTGTTTTGACAGATTTCAGACAGATTATCTTATCTGTCAGTTCGATTGTTGGAGAGTTTATAATTTTGTTAATTTTCTAATTTTTTATTAGGAAATGCGAAAAGAATTAATCCTGGTTTTGTTAGGAATAATATGCACTTCATTTTTGTCGTCATTTCTATCGGGGTACGTGCAAACAAAGAACGATAAAGCACTTTTAGACACCGTTGTAGGTGTCGTGGGTGCAGGAAACTTTTCTTATTGGCAATTAGGACACACTGGTCCTCTTTTAGTCGAATTGACTTCGCTTACAGGTGACGCTGATCTCTACGTTTCTGAAAATATAAGGTATGTACCACAAAACTGTAGAATTCGTTAAAAAAACGTCAGTGTTTGTAACCGATGTTTTGTTATACATTTTCGCTGTTTTTACGCTTTAAATTTCACCAAAGTTGGACCAACTTATTGTAACTACTCTCTGAAATACTTAACGTTAGGCACTACTGCAAAAAAGAAAGAAAAGCATGAATTTTCAGACTAACCTCTAAATTAAAAGATTACATCATTGAAATGTTGCCAAAATAAATTAGTATCTATCTATAATCTCAGTCGGGACAATGTACAACGTATATACCATTACTCTCAAAGTATTTTCCGAATATGTTACACTTTGTTTTGCTACTCCTAATTTCAATGTGTTTAAAATATGTTCTAAGTAAAATATATACTGTTACATCATTGCATTTTGTAAATATTATACCTTTTATGTTGTACGGGTTTGTAAGAGTTTGATAAATTTTTTTTGGACGTTTTGCAGGCCAGGTTATGAGGTGGACAAAAACAACTTCAGTTCAGCCACATGTGGTGAAGATATGGTCAGCATCCCAGCTGACTTTCCACGACCATTAGGTAAGATACAATCTGCAGGCTGGCTTCATCAAGTGAACAACACATTTCACATGATCTAGAGTGAAACCATTACAGACTAAGTCTGACTACCACATTTTCTGTGGTCTCATGTTTCATTACTCAATTTCAAAGCCTTTGTTGCGAAAAACAGAATATAAAAAGAATGGTGAATTTATTGATTCTTACTAAGTTGTACCTTTTTCCTTATCAACATGTTCTTCTGACACAAAGGCCTTTCCAGCTTTTTCCAGCGGTCTCTGTCCTTTGCCAATCTTAACCACAATGGGCCAGCAGATGTTTTTATTTCATCTGACCATCACTTGAGCTGTCTTCCTCTTTTTTCTTTTGGTGTTCCAGAGAGGCATCCAAAGGTTTCGGACCTCCTTGCTTAGCTTGGAATAGATACCTTGCTAATTTATTTTAGTAGGGGATGACATCTGCCAACATGTCACAACCCCATCATCGATGATCCATAGAAAATATTCAAAATAACCTGTCAAATCCATAGAAAAACGCCTACACCACCTAGTGATGAATTATTTCTCTAATCCTCCTTCTAAGTACCTTTATTTTTCTGTGGAGGCATCCATTCAGTTGTTATTACAGCCCATTTTTCTGGGTCTCTAATGGTGTGACCTATCTATGTCCATTTAAGTTTATTGATTTTTTATTTGGATCTACCCATTTAGTAATTTTTCTTAGATCTATGGCTTTTTTCTTCTCTCCTTGTATATCCTAGTATGCTTCTCTCCATACTTCTTTGGCAGGACTATAGTTTTTACTGTTGTTTTCATTTTGCATTACTATTGCCATACGAGTACAAATAAAAAGTCAATAAATTCATAAAATATGATAGCAAAGATTTATGATTTCATAGTTTGCGAATCTCAAATCTGTAGAAGCTGTATGAAAACTGTATAATATGGGTTTCCAAAATCTGAAGAGTGAAAGTGTCTGTTTTTACAGTTTTGCAAATTAACATTTATTTCCACTAGTTCTGTTGTAGATGATTCCGTGCTTCGGAAGGCACGTAAAGCCGTTGGTCCCGACTACTATCTACGGATGTAGTCGTTAATGAGCCATGTCAGAGGCCTTTGGCGGCTCAACAACTCTGACACCAGGGTTTGTGAGGTCGGTCATCGACCTTGCAACCCACACGATATGATGATGATGAGTGGGACTTTTTTTTCCACGTAGTTCTGTTGACAAAAGTAACATCCCTTAGTTCTATTAACTGAACTACTGGGCCTTTGTGATACCCACTAGTTCTCTTCTGAATCATGATGATATATGTAAGTATAAGAAAGAAAAAATAGTTTAAGAAAGCATAATTTTTTTTCCAGGCATAGGGGTGTTTGGGCACTGGTCTCATACACAATCTGAGTACTCGATCCAGGTATTTTTGGATATGGCAGCGGCAGGAGAACAGAACTTCTTTGAACCCTACGTAGGAGAGAAACCTAGTCCCGCAATGCAAGGTATTGTTGACTTCCATGGAGAGAGGTTTTGTAAAAAAACTGAGCTATAAGTAAATGCACTGAAGTCATTATTTGAGAAATAAATTGCTTTACCAATATTTTTGAGGGGTTCGCTTTGCTAATTTGGCAATGCAAATAGTGTATTAAAAGATGTCTGGTTATGACACCAGAATATCATCATAGCATTATAAAGAGATAAACTGGAAAACATCACCTATCTTAAATATTATGGTTGTAAGTATCAAAATAGTTGGAAAATATTTGATTTTGGCCCCATTAGAAAGTTATTTTTTATAAAATTTTGTTAAGTTAATTAAAATAAATGTTTGTTAAACTTTTTTTTAAATGTGTTTTTATTGATAGGGATTCTGAGTACCTATGGTAAGGTAATAAATTACCAAAACACAAAATAACAATCATTTATTAGTCTACTAGAAATAATTTCTTACCAGAAAGCATACTAACTGCATAGTTAAGCTTTTAGCTGCAAATCTAAATTGATCGAATTCTACCTAAAGAAAGAGGAAAGTTGTCTGTAGGAAAATAGGACACTTATTTACATTTTGTTGTTATATTATTTATATAATGTATGTATATGTATATATATAAAGGTATATATTTTTATGTTTATTTATGTATATTACATCTGTGTATATGTGTATTATTTTATGTAAGTATATATGTGTATTTATTTATTCTATGTCTGTATTTAAGTATTTTGGTAAATACTTAAGTTTATTGTTTGATTTTATGTACCTAATTTATTTTCAAACTAGTCTAACTTAGTTAAGCAAACTCTGCACTACTCGTGTCCATCTCAGCGATTCCCAGTCCTAAGGTTGCCTGGAAGAGATTGCTCTAAGCAATAAGGCCGCCTTTGCGCGCAATTAGATATAAGGTTTCTTACGCAATTACTCTTAATTTGTGTGCAATAAAGAGTTTCTATCTATCTATGACTGCAACTTTGTCCGTGACCGTTAATGCGCAGAAGTCAAAAAATGAGTCGCGGGGGTGAGCGCGGCTCCCCCCAGGGGGCGAGCGAATCGTTCATTGGCTCTCCGCCTGTCACCCATGCGCGGACATAACCGTCATGGACCAACTTGTTCTGAACGCGCTTACTTACACGGTTACTTACCATAAAGCTGAACAACTTTCCTTAAGACACATTGGTCGAACTACTCGTACTAACTTGATCTCACATACAAAATGCGCAATCAGCTGGTGCAGTTTCTATGAAAAGTTAAAACTTTTTTTAGTATTTCGACCTGTGTTCCTTGGGAAAAGTTGTCGAGTTACAAGATCAGAGTAACACGCTAAAATAGTGCATACAACTTTTTTTTTACACCCGATGTATACCGACAGGCAACTGCACAAAGCTTCTTAAAAGGTACATGTTAAATCTGTTGCTATCACTTTCTCTATGGGGACAAAGAGAGAGACAGCAATAAACCAGGACGGACGACGTCGCAGGGGACGACACCACAAAAAAGGAGTGACGATCCTAACGCCTTCCGTCGGGATTGGTGGGAACTTGCACAGGACTGTGATGAATGGAAGAAGGAGGGAGAGGCCTTTCCCCAGCAGTGGGACACAATAAGCTAGGAGTATAGCGCGTTCAGAACAACTTTGTCCATGGCGGTTATTTTCCGCGCATGGGTGACAGGCGGAGAGCCAATGAACGATTCGCTCGCCCCCCGGGGGGAGCCGCGCTCACCCCCGCGACTCATTTTTTGACTTCTGCGCATTAACGGTCACGGACAAAGTTATTTTGTACGCAGTATAATAGTGGTAATATCTGCCGTCTGTTGCCCATTCAGCCTCAGCACGATGCCCTAGATAAAAATTATACCTAAGGTCAAATGTAATTTTTTCATGTTCCATATTTTAAAAGTCAAGAAAAGAATGAATGAATGTATAACACTTTATTGCACACTAATAAAGAAACATTTACACATAACGAGTTATAAAATGTGGGCAAAAGGCGGTCTTATCACTAAGAGTGATCTCACTGAGAGTGAAAGACATTCGGTCTTACGTATAACTTATCTCTAGTGCTGTTGCTGCTTATAGTAAGTAATTTTCAATACAGAAAAATTAATGTAGCTTGATTAGAATGACAGCGGGACCGAGCTATACGTGTCTCTATCACTCTAATATCTCACGCATCGCTCCGTCCTGCTCTCACACAACTGTCATTCCAACCAAGCTACACTACTTCGACTGTAGTTTTTCTTCTTACAGATGGCGACTCTAAACGAAGCAGTAGGACCGAGAAGACCGCTACAGCAAGAAAGAACGAGGAAGACAGTAAACCTCGATTTCTTAAGCTTCTGTCTCTGTTGGACATGATTTTTGAAATGTTTGTTATGTAAGCAGCGCAGGCGGGAACAAAATAAAAATACAGTAGAATCCCTTTACGACGTCGCTTATAATGACCGACCGCTTTTAGCGACGCATATGTTTCATTAATTTGTTATGTAGTACGACGTCCGGATAGTATGACGTAATATCACCGGTCCCTTGAGTGTCGTTATAACCGGATTCTACTGTAAATAGATTAATAATGTCAACTGAAATTCAAAGCCTGTATTATGGGTATCACAGACTGATGTGCATACATAAATAACACCCAAACACAGAACAAACACTTGTATTCATCACACAAATGCTTGCCCTGGGCGGGGATCGAACCCGCTGCCTACGGCGTGAAAGGCAGTCCGGCTATACCAACCACACCAACGGGCATTATTGAACAAAGTTTAAACTTAACTATCAAACTAAACAACCTTTCTACTAAAGTAATCGGTTTTTCGAAAACGGTATTAACGATTTCGATGTTTACCATATGCATGTTTTCGTTCGGGGGCAAAAATTTATTTAGCTAGGTGTCATGTCTGAGTAAATTCATTTTCTCTGTTTTTTTACCATTTCTTGATAATAGCGCGTTTCAGAAACCTACAGCACCATCTATTAAAGTAAGGCCATCATAATAGATCGTTTCTGACAGCTGTCAAACGTATGCAAAATTAGAACCTGCAAAGAAAAATGAACTCTGCGTGTTGGTGTTAAGGAAACGTCAAAACGGACTTCTTACGTGGGCCCTACTTTAGTGGGCTTTGGTGAAGATTATACAGAGTGAAGCTCGGTCGCCCGGTACTACCTTCTTAACTTAGTATACCTACCTACTACATTCTTACATAACATCACCCCACAGCCCTCCACCTGCTACGATCATGACATACTTCCCTCGCTTCCTGTACTTTCATCAACACGCTCGTCGGTTTATGTTACTTTTAACCTAGCCTTTATTTAAAACGTCCTGAATTTGGTCTTGGAACGTTCGCCGAGGGCTTCCCATTCCAAAGTTTCCATTCAACTAGATATTATCAAAAAACTTGGCAGTACTGGTCAGTTTACTATTATCTAATCTGTGGTACTGTCGGACTTATTGTTCTGCTGGGCCTTAAGTTAACCAGAATCTCACACAATCCTTGAGCGTTGGAATAACAACAAATAAAAAACCTGGACAAGTGCGTGTCGGACTTGCGTGCATTTATAGTACATAATACATCTGCGTGACTGCGCGCCCATAAGACCACACCTTTTTTTACATTAGTGGTACGGAACCCTCGGTGCGCGAGTTCGACTCGCACTTGGCCGGTTTTTTAAATTTCGTGATATACTTGTGCATTTTCTTTCTCAAAACATCCTGTATAATGCTGATTTCGTCAAAAGGTTGTCTGGAAGAGATCACTTTTAGAGATAAGACCGCCTTTTGCCCACATTTTGGAACTCGTTATTTGTAAATGTTACTTTATTAGTGTGCAATAAAGCGTTATTCATTCATTCATTCATGAATTTATTTTGTAAAAAAAATGCCTTTCCAATGAGTTAGTGATTTTGTTACTAATAGTTTTAAGAGAATAATTATGTTTATTGTTATTTCAATAATTAGGTGCATATAGACTTTTTGTACAAAATAAATTGTTAATAAAACAGTTTTTTATTTTTTGTAGGAAATGCCACAGAATATTATAATAGTAAACAAGTTTAGAGATGGAAATAAAACTATTATATTTCGTAACCACATATATTTATTGTAACATTGTGTCCACAACCTAACGGCATACATTTCATTAATTGTCACTTGCACAAAGCGTTAAGTTAAAGGTCCTTTAAATCTAACACTGACCTTTAAAGTTAGTTTCTCTATTAGCCAGTTGCACAAAGAGTCTTTAAAGTGGCAATAGGCTTAAAGGAGATTTAACTTAAAAGACGCTTTGTGCAACTGGCGGTAAATCTATATATTTTTTTAATGTCACAAGTGGCTAAACGAGCAGGTGGGCCACCTGATGGTAAGTGGTCACCACCGCCCATGACACCCACTGTCTTATTAGTGAAATAATTTGACACTATTAAGATAGCAAAGCGCGTTACCCACCCTGAGAACTAAGATGGTATGTCTCATGTGCCAGTAATTTCCTATTGCTGACTCTTTCAGTTTTATTGACAAAGAAAGTGACAACAATAGATTTAAAGGAGTTTTAACTTTAAAGACGCGTTGTGCAACCGTCTGTTTGTCATATATATTTTTAAAGGACCTTTAACTTGACACTATGTGCAGGCCGTAAGAGTGTATTACGATAAGAAAGTCATTTTGCAGGTGTAAAACCTACGAATAAATAATAAGTCAGGAATTGTAACTGCGCTCAAAAAATGACCCAACGAAAGTCGTGTATTTCAGAAGTCGATACACCGCGTCAATGGCTCAACCAACTAGCTGACATTGCAGCACACGCGCGAACCAATCGCTGCTCTCGTTCTGAATTTGAACCAATTGATTCGTATTTTGAATATACGTCCTTTTGGTTTCACGTAGACCCACTTTTTGTTTGGAATTTGTTCTGAATTAGAGTTCCTGATTTATTATTTATTCGTAGTGAAAACAAACTGCATATTATTATGATAAATTTTTTTCGTTTATTCTAACGCTTACAAACACTTTGCAGATGTGTCAAAAGCAATCGGCTAAAACTGTCAGAAAAAACAAGTTTGTAAAACAATGTTCTTTTTTTTTATTGAAAATGGGCTTACTCTTGACCTCAATCTAGTCTTGAAGACAGAGATGAGGTCGACGATGGAACGAGCTTACCCAGAAGAAGCCTATTCACTCGCGACTTGAATAGATTCGGGTTATATGAACTCAGGAACACAGACGCAGGCAGAGAATTCCACTCTTTAGTCGTGCGCATCTTTCCCTCAAATATACCCTGGTGTTAGTATCATAGCTGCAAAATGTGTTTGGTAAGCGTTGGAATAAACGAGAAATGGATTATACAGCAATTGCAATAATATCGAAAAAGCGTCTAACTTTAATTTAATTTTCATTTAAATAGAATAACATTAAGTACGAACAAAATAACAGTGCAATCATTAAATACTTGCGTACAGTCATAAACAGTTTTACCACTTTTATAAATATCGGGTGTGAAAAAATTTGCAAGCACTATTTTAGCCTGTTCATTAAAACATGAAACTGAACAACTTTCCCTAAGAAACAGTCGACACAAAAAAGAAAATGACCTCCCAAAGAAATCTAAAATGCATAACCAGCTGGTGCAATTTTCTATGATAAAAAAATTTTTTTTTTCGTACTTCGACCCATGTTCCTTGGGAAAAGTTGTTCAGTTTCACGGTCTGAGTAACACGCTATTAATTATTATTTACGCTTACCAATTTTTTGACACCTTGTATACGGGTTGTTTTAAGGTTGGTCCGCATTAAGAATGCAGAAAGTCATTAAATGCAAATGCAGGGCAAAGGTGTATTCACAATGGAGTGAAAAAGCAACAAAAAAAAAATTTTTTTTGCAAGACACAAAGGAAACACCCGCTACTTTCGAAAGTTTGCCTTCAGTTAGTCATTGTGCATTTGACTTTATAATTTTAAGCGACCTGATTGGTTATGGTTATGGGGCCTAGCTACCAGCGGCGGAAAGCGATGACTCACTGCATTCTTAATATGCACGAATTATAGGTAGGTAGCTAACCTGTAACCTGGAAAAGTTGTAACCAATGGGATTGCGCCATTTACAAGTGTAGTTTAAAGTGGTACAACCGTCCATTCAACATTAATTTAAGATAAACATGATCTTATACTAGGGGTTTTATCACTGACCCAAACCAAAAAATTCCATCACAATTTTACAGATACCTAGAAAACGTTAGGTATTCAATATCAAGTATCATTTGCTGATACATTTAACCGTCACCAAACTTTTATAATTCATGACGCTATGAAAATCTACAATTTTCAATGAACGTTCAAATCGACTTTTAAGGATTATAGTGCGGTCAATTAGCTGTTTCACGTAGACACGCCTTACAATTTCACCAATTTTTTTTCCAGGTAGGTACTAGTTAGGTACATTTCAAAAAAAATCCATAGAAAATTCAAGAATTGGCTCCTATCAAAAACTGAGAGCAATGTACCTAACTAGTACCTGGAAAAAATTTGGTGCAATTTGGCGATATAAGACGTTAAGCGACCGGACTATTATTTTTATCCACATGACGTAACTTCGTAACGTCGTACAGTAGTGATAACAATTATCCTTTTTTATTTCCTATACTAACTGTACCGTGGACCGGGGTTACTTTGATATTTGTGGGGCGACTTTAATAGGCCTATTGAGCCTCTATCTGCAGGTTTATAAGGTAAGTAATCCTGGTAGGGACAAGCTGACTAATGTACCGGGCCAATTTCAATCAATGCTTGATTACTCACGTAAGATGATATAGGCGTGGTCAAATTTACCCCTGCGTTGCAAAGTAACCCCAGTCATAGGTACTAACTATACTGCGTACAAAATAACTCTGGCTCTGACCTTAAATGCACAGCAGTCAAAAACTGAGTCGCGGGGGTGAGCGTGGCATGTGGGGGGAGGCGAACGAATCGTTCATTGGCTCTCCGCCTGTCACCCATGCGCAGAAAATAACCGTCATAGCCAAACTTATCCTGAACGCGCTATACCAAGTTAACTAAAATGCTTTCTATAAGGATTCTTTCTTTTGGAATCCTTTTAAAAAACATAATTAGGTACAGTCAACGACAGGTCAATCTTGACACTCACAGTGCGACTCTAGCCCGTTCGTGTATTGAAATAAGAAAGGTACACAGTCCAATGTGTCAAGCTTGATGTGCTCTTGACTGTACATATTTCTCCAAAGGAGTTCAGGCACATTCTTTTTTCAGACATAACTGGAATGAATGAGTACCGGTTATCTATTCTACTATCGTAAACGCAGCTTATGTCAATCTCATACATCACCTCCCTTCCAGCTGATCTTTTCCCCGAACAATACTAGATGTATTTCGCCAATGAAACTGAACAATTTTCCATAAGAAAGAAAGAAAGAAAAATTTATTCGGTATAACTGTTAAAAATTGCTACAAGTAAAATCGTAATTATAATTTAACTTAAATCTAACAATTATACCGAAACGGTTCCAACTCAGCATAATGCCATAGTCGGGACCATGGCGCTGGTTTTCAGTTGGAACCGGATCAGAGACCGGTAATTTGACAAAATAAGAAATTAGTAACCTAAAAAATTAAAATAAAATAATGAACAATAAAAAGCAAATTAATCATAGAAGTGTTGATGCATGGGTTGGAGTGTGTGCATTGCATATACGTTTCAGTGCGAGAGTGCGCGTTTAAGTGTATGGGAGTGTTTGCATGTCATGTAGTTGGGAGAGAAGAAGGAGCGTTAAATATGCATTTAAAGGATGATCCTAGGATAGAAAATTCGAAAATCAAATCAGACCGCTGAGTTGACGCTGCAGGAAATATTCTTTAATTTTGTTTTTGAAAGTGCTGCAAGATACACAATTACGAAGAGGAGGCGGGATAGTGTTCCATATTTTGGCAGCGGTATATTTGAAAGAACCTTTGTAGGCTGTAGTTTTATGGCGCGGAATCATAAGATTAACAAGAAGTACGCGGGAAGACCAGACAAGTTTTTTAAAGAGGTAAAGAGGTTTGCGACTTATTACGATTCCAAAAAGGAGTGTTGCAAAATGGAAAGATCTTCTGGAATTCATATTTAGTAAACTTGCTTGGTTTATGAATGGTGATACATGGCTTCTTGGTGGGTGGAATGGTGATACATGGCTTCTTGGTGGGATGGGAAGGAACATAGGTCGAATTACGAAATAAATTTTTTAACCTCCCATATAAAATGCGCTATCAGTTGATTCAGTTTGTATGGGAGGTCAATTTTTTTTTGTCATATTTGGACAAATGTTCCTTAGGGAAAGTTGTTCAGTTTCATGGGCAAATTCACATCCTTCTTTCATCCTTTTTACCCTTTATGTTACAGCCTGTATAATCTGGATCTTTTCAAGGCTAGAGTGAACAGGCAATATCTAGGTAAGCACGACACTTCTTCGGCCCCATTGCCACTTACCACCAGGTGAGATCGGGGTCAAATCTAGCTAGAAACCTAAATAAAATTTTGTAATTTTTGATCAAATATTAATACAAATGTAATTGCAACGTATAGTAAAACCGGTTTATAATAAACTATCTTAATCTTGACTGTTTTAGATACTTTTTATCATAATGTTCGAATTGGTTTAGTAATTTTATATTATACTTGATAACTATTAGTTCAAATTTAATTGTAACATATTTTTTTAGATATGATTAAGTATAACAATTTAATTAAAATTATTGTAAAATATATTTATTGAAAATAAATAAATGATATATTGCGCGCGAAAGACTTTTCTATGGCGCAGGAATAGCCTTCATGTGTGAATGCGTGCGCGAAAGAGCGTGGAATTTCTTAAAGCGAATCTAAAGATGGCAATATCAATATTAAAGCAAATTCAGTTGCTACTGCTAATATCAGGATTGGACCCAAAATAACCATAAATAGAGATTCTAAAAATTATACATGGTAACATACGCTAGGAGTCCAATTCTTGAATATCACCCAAAATAATAAAAATTACAGGATTTTTTAAAATAAAAACAGTTGTTAAATGTAGAATAGGGTTTACTTTTATGTGTTTTCTTGGGCTTTTTTACAAATGTCAAAAATCTATCGAAACTCACTAGGTTGTATTCAAGAATTGGACTCCTAGTCATATTGGCTCGTCATCACTTAAGAATAATAATGACAATTTAAAGTTAGTTATTGTTTTTTATGTTTAAAAAGATAAAAATGCCGACCACATACATTCGGCATGTAATATCTCACGGCGTGAAATATCATAAGATAAATGCAAAGTACGCAAGGCAGCAAGCAATTAGAAATAAAACCAGTACACGCTGAACCAGCTATACGCTACAAACGCCAGAAACCAGAGACCCGCTCAAAGTCACATTGTTTTCACCGACGAGCGGCCGTGTGTGTGTACAAACCTTACACGACTGGAAATTTTCGTAACAAAAGCAGAATAAATGAAGAGTCAAATTGTAATGCATTGTTGAGTATGAACTAAATTGAATGTAGCTGGCCGGCCTATGTACTTAATAAAACCAATAAGAACGTTCTTTTTTAATACAATGGCTAGCGTCTTGCCTTGCAGCTTCGCACGCATACAAAATACAATTTGTATTAATTTAATTCGATGCACTTTAAATTAGTAAGGGTTACGCGGCGTGTTATTCGGTTAGAACGTCGGCCTCAATGGATTAAAAAAACGTTCAAAAAAAAATTAAACAATCCAAATACTATTTCAAAATCTGCCAACCGAAATAGAAATGATTAAAGCTATCATTTGAATTCAAGGTTTTTTAAGAGCATCTTTGTCGACAAGTCTAATAATTACATTGGTGTCTTCATCTAGATAGTCAAATATGCCCTTTAAGGAGCTGTATAAGGAGATTGTGTGGTCAGCTGTTGAAATCGCCATGTCGTGTGTCATCTTTGCAACGTATTGAAGATATCTGGAAATAAAGATTTTTAAATAAATAATATGCAAATGTATAGGTCACTTCTTATCTTAAACACTCACTCATTCACTTCACTCATTTCTTGTTCTTATCTTAGAAAAGAAGTGACGGAAGCTGGAGGATTCTTAAAAACGCAGAAATCCAAGAACTTGTGGCTGACCCTAATGTAATAGGAGAGTCAAAGCTCACAGACTCCGCTGGCTCGGCCACTTAGATAGAATGGGGCAGGACCGCCACGTTAAGAAAGTTTTCGAGGGCCAACCTGTCGGTCGACGCCCGGTTGGCCGCCCAGATATCGGTGGATCGACGTAGTGAGCTCAGCCCTGCGCGAGCTCCAGGCAGGCGACAAGCGAACCACCGCACAACACCGGGACCAGTGGCGGATTCTCGTTTCGGAGGCCAAGACTCATTTTGGGTCGTTGCGCCAGAGGAGTAAGTCAAAGACTACTATAGCAAGTCAAAGATGTAGGTAAATAAAAAATGGACTGAAAATCTGGGTCCTAATGTTTTCAAAGCTGTACAGAATTTCAACGTTTATACATTCTGTATGGTACAGTCAGCATCAAAGTAGCTAAACATTTCAGATGCCCATATACAACGTGTAACGGGAAGGTGTGATAATACTTAAGGGTGTGAATCTGCCCATGTACTCGAAACTGAACAATTTTTTCCAACATAGGTCGAAATACGAAAAATTTTTTCGAACTCTCATACAAACAGTATCAGGTGACAGGACGTTTTGTATGGGTAGTCAATATTTTTGTTTCGTAGTTCGACCTATACAGGGTTATTTTTGGACCCCTGGCCAAATTTTTATGTCGCTCAGAACATGTATCTGAACAACTTTCCAAAAGGAACATGGGTTGAAACGAGATAAATTTTTGGTCGTCCCATACAAATCCCACTATTGCCGCCACAAGATTTGTATGGGACGACCAAAAATATATCTCGTTTCGACCCATGTTCCTTTGGTAAAGTTGTTCAGATACATTTAAAATTTGGCCAGGGGTCCAAAAATAACCCTGTCTCCTTTGGAAAAGTTGTTCAGTTTCAAGGTTAGATTCACTCCCTTTAGTATTATCATACCTTATTGTTACTAGTTGCAGAACCAGACATTCAAAAAAATAATATACTAATTTATACAAAAAATAAAAACTAGAACTTTTGATGCATTGATGATTATTGTGGGTCTAAATGGATATCTGAAATACTTAACTTTTTATGACGCTGACTGAACAAGATTTATTAGAATACATACATACATACATACATAATATCACACCTTGTTCCCGTCGGGGTAGGCAGAGACCATAGTTCTCCACCTGCTACGATGTTGACATACTTCCCTTGCTTCCTGAACTTTCATCAATCCTTTCATACATGCTCGTCGGTTTAGGGTACTTTTAACCTGGCCTTTATTCAGAACGTCTTGAATTTGGTCCTGGTACGTTCGCCGAGGCCTTCCCCTTCCAACGTTTCCATTCACTCTCGCCTTGTAGATCTCTTTCGTCAATCTTCCTTCATTCATCCTCTCTACATGACCAAACCATCTCAGCATCCCTTTCTCAATTTTAGTCACTACGTCTTCTTTTACGCCACAACGTTCTCTTATCACACTATTTCTAATCCTGTCACTCAATTTCACACCAATCATACTCTTCAACGCTCTCATTTCTACTGCATTAATTCTACTTTCATGCTTTTTCTGCCATACCCAGCTTTCACTGCCGTACATCAGTGTTGGTACCAAGAGTACTATTAGAATACTTATACCATAATACTAACTTTCCATAAATAATTAAAGGATAATAGAAGGACGATTAATGAAAATATGTGTCACAAGGTATTCTGACATTCATTCAGTCATTGTAAATCCGGCATAGGCGTCGTTCTGTAAATTTTGTATGAGGATGTGATGGTTTTGATTTCCTTCTGGAGGTAATTAGTCCTCTCTTTAAAATTATCCAAGGAACTTGTAAAAGAAAAAACTTGTAAATTACCCAATACTTGATATTTCTTGCAAGTCTTTCGGGCCACTGATTGCGTCAACCTTTCCAGCAATTTGGTTAGTACTAAAGATATAAAATAAAGAAATCAATTCGGTATTAAACAATACAAATGCAACTAGGTATACCATTTAGAAAATTTGTAGTAAAAAGTATTAGACCTTAAGGGCACTGCATGTTATCCTACGTCATCTAGTACACGAAATTTGCAACTTTGTAGCGATAGTAGTGGGCTAATAGGTCCACAAAACGTTGGTCTGCCAATGCGAAACCTGGCAGGTTTTAAACAGTTGGAGAGAAAAGTGGTTAAATGACAGATTACACGAATGAAATCTATTCGTAGAAATAGAAGGTACCTAAATAAGTAAAAAACCACACGTCTTCCTTGCATCCTCTTGGCAGTTTCGCCAGTCCGACCAAATTTGTGGTCCAATCACATCCGACCACATTTGTGGTCCGACTAGCGAAACCGCCAAGAGGATGCAAGGCAGACCTGTTGTTTTTTACTTGTATAGGTACCTTCTATTTCTACGAATAGATTTCATTCGTGTAATCTGTCATTTAACCACGTTTCTCTCCAACTGTACAAAACCTGCCAGGTTTCGGATTGGCAGACCAACGTTTTGTGGACCTATTAGCCCACTACTATCGCTACAAAGTTGCAAATTTCATGTACTAGATGAAGTAGGATAACATGCAGTGCCCTTACGGTCTAAATCTACTTGGTATAATACGAGTCAACAATTTTTTTAATTTTTTTATTATAAATTTAGCTTCTTGATTTTTTGGGGAAAGTGCTTCAGTTTCGTTGACTGATCATGTATTTTCAGTTTTCGAAACCTCTCTCTTATGCCTTGCATACGAGTTAGAGGCATCTTCCGAAAATGGCTCATTAGGAAAGTTTATCAGATTTGTGTTACAAACCACGGAAAGTTGCTCTAACTGAACAACTTTCCCAAAGGAACATAGTTCGATATATGAAAAAAATAATGATGACCTTAAATAACAGTTGATGCAGTTTCTATGGAAAGTTGAAACTTTTTTTTTTCGTATTTCGACCTACGTTCCGAAAGTTATTTAGTTTCATGGGTAACCAGCTGAGAGCTTTGCAGATATACAAGGTGTAACAAAAAGGGTATACCATCCCTGAAGGATGTTAATCCGCTGGTGAAACTGAACAACTTTCTTTAAGCAACATAGGTCGAAATACAAAAAAAAAATTTTGACCTCCCATGGAAAATGAATCAGCTGACAGAGCATTTTGTATGAGAGATAAAAAAAAATTGTATTTCGACCTATCTTTCATGGGAAAAGTTGTTCAGTTTCATGAGCAGAATCACATGCTTTAGGGTTGATATACCGTTTCTGTACATACAACGAAATATGAAAAAAAAACATATGAGCTTAAATATCAGTTGATGCAGTTTCTATGGGAAGTTGGAAGTTTTTTTTTCGTATTTTGACCGTTCCTCAGTGAAAGTTGTTCAGTTTCATGGGTAACCACCTGAGAGCTGTTAATTGTATGTAAAACACCCTGTAAAATGTATGAAAAATAAATATAAAAACACGAATTTACCGACTACTTGGCGCATGTATAACATGTAATGTATCGTCTTGCTGTTGACTCGGGCCACTTGGGCTCTTTTTGACGATAAACGGTGTTTCAGAAGAGGAAATCTCCATGTACGTACTAAAGGTGCGAAATAAAAATATACTTCAATATTTAAAAACAAAAAGAGAGTAAAAAAAATTAACTAACCAAACCTAGCTAAATACTCCTCAAGTTTTCTTCAGTAAAATATAGGATATTACAAAATTCGTGTTAAAGATAATGTAGCGTGATAAAAATTACAGCGGGACACAGCTATGCGTGAGGCAGGACGGATGTGTGTCTCTGTCGCTCGTATATCTTATATCTGCTGTAATTTTAATCAAACTACATTATTTCGGCTTCAGGTACAACTTATCTTGGAGTTTTTGAAATTATTAAGGTCAGGCGAGGTAAGTTCTAAGCCAATAAAGCTGAAATGATGAGCTAGTTTATGTTCCAATAGCTATAATCATTCAAAATGCTTAATTATAATTTAAGTGCCTGGGCGACCGAGCTATGTATGCTCTGTATGATTAAAATATCGTCAGACGAGCAAGCCATGCTACTCAACAACAGATGGCGCTGTAAGTTTCTTGAACGCACTAAAACGCGCTAAGAAATATAAAAAAATACGGTGAAAACGAATTTTCCCAGACATGAGACCTAGCTAGATCGATTGTTTGCCCCCAAAAGCCCCTGTATACTAAATTTCATCGAAATCGTTAGAGCCGTTTCCGAGAAACCGATTACAAAAATATATAGATATATATATATATATATACAAATATTCCTCGTTTAATAGTATAGGATAAAAGTGTGTTTCCTCGACTCTACGGGTCAACAGTTTACTTTGAATGGAAAGCCCATTTCTTTTCTATTTTAAAAGTTGTCAAATTTTAACACGAATTTAGTAAAACTATAAGAGTAAAAATTTTGAAAGTGAAAACACTCCGATAGTGCGTTTCAGATTGCCATAACAAATCGGGGTTTACTATGAGCGTTGTTTTTAACGCCACCTAGCGGCGCGCGCGGAACTAACTCACCTAATAAAGGAATAACTCTGGAAAGTACTTGTTGTTGCTCTGCGTGGCGTAGGCGGGCGGCTTCTGGTGCGGCGAGCACGTGGCCGACTGCGGCAGCAGCGGCTCCTCCGAGATCGAGTTGAATATCTCCTCCAGCTTGTCTTTTATCTCGTACTGGAAATAAATATATAAAGGGTGTAAAGACGCTGTACCGAAAACTGAAAGGGTGTGCCAAGTTAAGTCAACGAAATTGATGAACTATCCCAAAGAAAAAAAAAATACCTCTCCATACAAATTGCTCACTGATCGAACAGTTTATATGTAAAGGTCAATTTTTTGTCACAACTAAGATTAGATTACCCTTAGAATTTGAACCATATTAAGATAAAAAAATAATCTTAACCTTCATCAGCAAAGGACAGAAGGCGTTTTTGAGTGTTTCGAGTCTCTTTTTCTTTGGGCGCTTAGATAAAAAACATGTCTCTAAAGATAGTATAAAAATGTCTCTAACCTTGGGCTGCGTGACATGCATGAGTTGGTCAAACGGCGCGGTACGGAAGGCGTTGTTGAGAGTGGCCTTGCGTCGCTCCGCTTCTCTCTTCTCCGCTTCTGTAGGGCCGCCCGCCGCGCGACGAAGCGCTTCTAGACTTATGTTCTCGCCGTTAGTTTGGTGCTGGAACAAGAAAAAAGTTTTATAGTTTAGTTTATAGTTTAATTAATTCATACTCATAATTATGTTAAAAACCATAGTGATAGAAAGACCACAAAACCTTAAAAAACAGAAATCAAAACTCATACTCCAGATTAAGAATTAAAGCGGGACCTTATTACGCGTCCCGCGTTTTCAGATTTTGCGCGTAGGTGATTCTGAATAGTAGGCAACTCTACAAATCATAGCGTGTTATTTAAAAAAAGTTATTGATGTACTCACTAGGTAACGTACTTTCGATATCAGTTTAAAGCTTTTTGACATCTGTAATAGTTCCGGAGTAATCGCCTGGGCACACTTAACGATTACACCAGGTGTGGCAAATAAGACACCTAGTTATCTGGGCTATGCTTTCAAGCTTTTGTATATAAACTTCTATTTTGAAAAACGTTAAAATGAGAACCATACCTGGGTATAATTACATATAAAAGTTTTTGGATAGAATAGGATAAAGAAAGGGTTGGCAAATACCGAAGCTCTTGTGCAATTCTTGGCTGTGCTGGGTAAAATAGTGACTCCACAACCAAAGAGAGTTCTCTTTGGTGTAGGGAAAGAACAGTAGGTAGATCCGGTCTTGATTTATTCAACACTAGCTTGTGCACCCTAAGATAAAAAGAGTCTCTATCTTTACAGTAGTACAGGGCGGAATGTGTTCATATTTGGAGCTTTGAGTCGTTCCAGTTTTGAGTTCATTGAAAAAAAAAACTGCTTCTACTACTAAACAGGCGTAGTTGAGTGTGGCTTGAGTTGTTTTAGTTTCTATTGACCTTGACCTTGTGCAAATAATTTAAAATAGTTACTGTAATTATACGGCTACGCAGCTTGGAAGGCGTCGTTGAATGTGGCTTAAGTTGTTTCAGTTTCCATTTGACCTCGGGCTAATAACTTACCATAGTTACTGTAATCTTAGTGCTACGCAGCTTGGAAGACTTCGTTGAATGCGGCTTAAGTTGTTTCACTTTCTATTTGACCTTGGGCTAATAATTTAACATATTTACTGTAATCTTACTGCTACGCAGCTTGGAAGGCGTAGTTGAATGTGGCTTGAGATTTTTCAGTTTCTATTTGACCTTGGATAAAGGTTTATATTTACAGTTTCTAAAGTTAACCAGTGTGAAAGGCGTTGTTGATTGTTGGTTTGAGTCGTTCCAGCTTCTGTTTGACCTTGACCTTGAAAGTCTATATTTAACCTTTTCCTGCGTGATATGCAATTCACCACTAAACATACCAATTTATGCATGATAAGTGACTTACAGTCAGTAAAATAATTTAGTTTGAATAGAATGACAGCTGGACAGAGCTATGCTCGAGAGTAGGACGGAGTGATACGTGTCTCTGTCACTCCAATATCTTACGCATCTCTCCGTCTTACTGCTGTTACAATACTGTCATACTAATCAAGCTGCATTAAATCAAATACTAGGTTATTTTTTTGGACCTGATATGCGTATGCCCACCTTATTACATAGGTCAAAAGAAAAAACTTTTGTTCTACGACTTTGCTAACAACGCACGAAAAATTTTCAACTTTCCATACAAAATGGGTCGGTCACGTGACCACTTTAGTACGGGGAGTCGAAATTTTTTTTTGCGTTGTTAGCAAAGTCGTAGAACAAAAGTTGTTGCTTTTGACCTCTGTAATAAGGAGGGCATATGCATATCAGGTCCAAAAAAAATAACCTAGGATAAGCTCTCCTTTTCGTAATGCCGCGACCGCGACTGTTGTCGTTTATTAGAGATGAGGATAGCTATACAACACAGCGTGATTCTGCTCAGATAACAAGCAACTGTCGCGAAGAAAAAAATTTTTTACCCAAAAATATTTTTCCGTCTCCCCGTATTAAAGTGGTCACGTGATCGACTCATTTTGGCGAAAAACTTTTTGAGTTAATTTTTTTTTTCTTCGGGTAGGTTGCTTGTTTTCATGAGTAGAATCACTAGGCTTCGGGAGCAGAAGCAATGAAAATTCAGGCTGTATACATACAAGATTGCGGATAGGATAAGGAAAGGGATAGCTACAGGCACCGGGGATTGTCTCTCTCGCACTTCCTCTAGGCTATGCGGAGTGGGTTCGTGACTCCACAACCAGAACGAGTTCTCAGTTTGCTGTAGGAAAAGGACAATAGATAGGATTTTACTAAAGGAGTAACAAACACAATAAAACAGCAACATCGCTGGTTGAGTTTATCTATAATCTACTTGTTTCAGCTAATCTACTTGATCATTATAACATACATACATACATAATATCACGCCTCTTTCCCGTCGGGGTAGGCAGATAAGCAGTGCTCCACTTGTTACGATCTTGACATACTTCCCTCATTTCCAGTACTTTCATCAATCCTTTCATACATGCTCGTCGGTTTAGGGTACTTTTAATCTGGCCTTTATTTAGAAAACATTCCAGTAAAAATCTACTGCTGGACAAGAAACTAGGGATGGAAACCGGTTTAAAACATACCGGTTAGTAACGGTTATTAACCGCCCTTTAAATACTTTTTACTTTGAGTGAAACCGAAGTGCGAACTTTTTAAAAACCTTTATCAATAGGTTAATTCCGAGACGACAGAAACACTATACGTTCGGCAGCAACTTGCCATCTAAGAAGCGACGTGTGTTTTAGGATAGCAGAGCACAACAAAATGGTTAATTAACCCAAAACCTCTTTGACTCCGAAACCGGTAAATTGTATTTATGACGAAACCGATTTGAGAACAACAGGTTCCAAGCCCTGCAGGAAACTGTCCCTAGAATTTCAAAGCAAAGGTGCGTGTTATATTCTGCGGAGATATTACCATAGTCGCCACGCTTGTTTGCGTTGTCGTTGGCACAATAGACCGCGGTTGTTGGTGACTCGGTATGTAAGATACGCGCAGAATGGACGCTGCTGCTGTCCATCCTCCGATTTAATATCTCTTAGTCGCCTTTTAAGACATCACGGAAAGACATGGGGTGCTGCTATTCTTAGTCGACACTTCACGGACCGAAACGATAACTATATGGAGTTCAGCGAGATTTTTGTATACACGGCCGCACATCGGTAGAAACACTTTTGGACCTTATGGCGTTGTAATAGAGTTGAAAAAGTTTCTACCGACAAGCGGTTGATCGTACTGACGTAATGGGCTGTTGTCCGTGTGGTGCCGGCAAAGAATAGTACCAACCCATGTCTATCCCTGGGTGTCGGAAAAGGCGACTAAAGGTTTGTGAGCCAAAAGAATGGGCAGCCGCATCTTTCTGTTTATCGTACCATCCTACAAACTGCGGTCACCAACCACAGGGGTCGCACGCCACAACGCTTACAAGCGTGGTGAGTGACTAAGGTAATTCCCCTCCAAATGCTGAATTCTGGAGGGAGTTCCCTGTCCTACAGTGGACTTTACATGGTATGTTATGAATACTGGGCTGTCTTTATCCCACTCTAACTCACACATATACTACCAGACAAGGAAGGACAAAATGAACTTCTTACGTTACCTTTTACAAAACTTATCCTAACATCCCACGAAACGTCCACTACAAGACAGGGAGCTCCCTCTAGAATTCCAGCTTTAGCTGAGAAAAATGTGGAGGGGAAGTACCATAGTCACCTCGCTTTTTAGCGTTACGGCTGGCACCATGGACCGCGGTTGTAGGTGATCGCAGTAAGTAAGATGTAAAATACAAAGGAGGATGCTACTGCCCATCCTCCAGGAAACCCTTAGTCGCCTCTTAGGACACCCACGGGTATGTATGGGTTGGTACTATTCTTTGCGGCACCACACGGGACAAAACTTATAGATAAGTCTATACCCGCAATAGAGAGCAGCAAATTTCGATTGGCTCTAAAATAATGGATTGAAAAACGTAGACTGTTTAGCGGTAAGGTCGTGGCTTAACCCTATTATGCCTACTGATGGATAGGACAGTGTATAAAAAGATAAGGAATTACATAAGCTCCGAAGTTGTGCATGGAGGGGCGGTGGTTGCGGTTGTACTTCTCCACGAACTTCCGGTACTCCTCGTCGAGGTCGTCGAACTGCACCGGCGGGGAGGGCGCCGGCCACGGGGGCTGGGGGGAGGGGGAGGGCGTTGTTATAGGTCGGGGGTGCCCAAAGTGTGCACCGCGGGATAAGGGAATCTAGCATTGTTAGGATCGATCATTGTTATAGGTTAGGGAATAAGCTACGAATAAATAATAAGTCAGCGCTCAAAAAATGACCCAGCGAAAGTCGTGTATTTCAGAAGTCGTTCCACCGCGTCATTGGCTCAACTACTACCAGCTGACATTGCAGCACGCACGCGAACCAATCGCTGCTTTCGTTCTGAATTTGAATCAATTGATTCGTATTTTGAATTTACGTCTTTTTGGTTTCACGTAGGCCCACTTTTTGTTTGATATTTGTTCTGAATTAGTGTTCCTGACTTATTATTTATTCGCAGGGGATAAGAGAATCGAGATTTGTTAGGTCAGGGGTTCCCAAAGAGTGCGCGGGGGGATAAGGGAATCTAGTATTGTTATGTCAGGGGTTCTCAAAGTGTGTGTCGCGGAGAGTAAAAATTAGCGCCGCACGCTGCGAGGCGCTTTTCTCACCATCCTCCAAAACTAAACTTAGGTATTCGCGGGTTTTCTTAATACTCTGCCAAAGACAATGAGTAAAATTTCTATTTTTTTTATTCAATATCCTATTCATGCACAAGCTCCACCAGAATTAAAGAAGAGAGTCTCATTGAACTGTTTAGCGGCATCATATTTTGTATAGTTTTGAATTGATACCGAAAATGAGTAAGTATACAACTTTTTACTAAACTCTTTGCAATATCTTATTTATGTATAGCCAAATTTTCAACTGTGTAATCATCTTATCAGCCGAAAGATAATAATAATAATAATAAATAATAATAATAAGGGCAGCTTTGGCAAGCTGTTGGTGTGTGGCGACACCACGGACCCGAGTACTCCTGGGTGGCCCTTTATGGGAGCCCGCCTCTGGCTTGCCTTCGCCGGCTGGCCAGAGTAGAGGCGCAAGAGTTTTAACTCGAAGGGTGGAAGTGCTCAATCTGCGTAATAACGGGGAAACCAGCTCCGGGGGGCGTTTAGTCATCCGCGATGGTGAAACCGGTGCACACCTCTCAATACACCCTTAGCTACCCGCAGGGCAGCTTGTGGCGAGCTGTTGGTGAGTGGCGACACCACGGACCTGAGTACTCCTGGGTCCTACAAGGCACCCGCCTCTAGCTTGCCTTCACCGGCCGGCTAGAGTGGAGTCGCAAGAGCAATATGCTCGGGAGTGGAAGTGTCTAATGGCGTAATAACGAGGAAGCCCGCTCCGGGCGCCGACCCGCACCAGGTGAACCGCCCGTGATGGTGAAATCGGGGCCGCACCTCTCGACACTCCACAGCTGGTCACACCAATGTTGCGCCCAAGGCATGCGCCACTATTTTGGGGGCCCATTAAGTTACCGGCAAGTCACCGTCTGCTTAGCTTTCAATTTGTGAGATATTGATACAGCAGGCGTCCGTTATCTCATCCCATAGCCCAGTACTCCAATCCATAGCCTCTCCTCCATAACCCTAGTAACGTTAGTTTCCTTTTTATTGCAATAGTTTACTGCACCCATCGGGTATTACCTCTGATGCATTTTATGGGTGGGTGTACTTAGAGGTAAGACCCGAAAGGTCAGTTCCATCTCACAATTTAGATTAGTGTCTCAAACGGCCTCTACGTGTTGGACCCATGTCCCCACGCAAGCCTAAGGCCCGGGTTTCGGCCCGTGAACTCCAGCCAGAGACTACAATAATAATAATAATAATAAAACAACACAATACACAGGGACATACATCACACACACACACCACACCCCAATCAGTGTACTTGGCATAAGCCCGTACCTGGTTGAAAACAACCGACCTCTGGTCGAGTTTCAAAATATCTTTGGAAATAATAATAATAATAATTAAATCGGGGCCGCACCTCTCGACACTCCACAGCTGGTAACACCAATGTTGCGCCCAAGGCATGCGCCACTATTTTGGGGGCCCATTTAGTTACCGGCAAGTCACCGTCTGCTTAGCTTTCAATTTGTGAGATATTGATACAGCAGGCGTCCGTTATCTCATCCCATAGCCCAGTACTCCAATCCATAGCCCCTCCTCCATAACACTAGTAACGTTAGTTTCCTTTTTATTGCAATAGTTTACTGCACCCATCGGGTATTACCTCTGATGCATTTTATGGGTGGGTGTACTTAGAGGTAAGACCCGAAAGGTCAGTTCCATCTCACAATTTAGATTAGTGTCTCAAACGGCCTCTACGTGTTGGACCCATGTCCCCACGCAAGCCTAAGGCCCGGGTTTCGGCCCGTGAACTCCAGCCAGAGACTACAATAATAATAATAAAATTCTTAAAGATGAACAAAAAATTGAGATCTGGAAAACCAAAGCACTACACGGCAAATACCCACATCAATTGGATCAAGAACATGTAGACAAAACTGCATCTTGCTCATGGCTTGCAAAAGGAAATATATTTGGTGAAACAGAAGGCTTCCTCATAGCAATACAGGACCAGATCATCAAAACCCGTAACTACTCCAAATATATCCTCAAAGAAAATATTGAAACTGATAAATGTAGACTATGCCACAAAACCACTGAAACTATTGACCATATCACAGGAGGATGCAGCATACTAGCAAACAAAGAGTACACCCACCGGCATGACAACGTAGCCAAGCACATACACCAACAACTGGCACTCAAAAATAAGCTTTTAGACTCCCACACCCCGTATTATAAATACAAACCGAAGGCTGTCCTAGAAAACAACTCCGCTAAACTCTACTGGAACCGAGACATCATCACCGACCAAACAATACCTAGCAATAGACCCGACATTACACTTACCTTGAAAGCCCCCAAAACCACACTCCTTTTAGACGTTGCAGTACCTAACACGCATAACCTGAAACAAAAACACACAGAAAAGATTCAGAAATACATCCCCCTAGCAGACGAAATAAAACAAATGTGGCACCAGCAAACCGTCAGGATCATCCCAATTATAATCTCGTCGACTGGTGTCGTACCCAAAACCCTATTTACAGCTTTAAAATATCTAGAACTCCACAAAAACACTTACATTCCACTACAAAAATCAATAGTTATCGACACCTGTTCCATAGTCCGCCGTTTCTTAAACCCAACCTCTCTAACACTTCAAGCTACACCCACAGTTAATATTAATACAGACACACAACACAATACACAGGGACATACATCACACACACACAACACACCCCAATCAGTGTACTTGGCATAAGCCCGTACCTGATTGAAAACAACCGACCTCTGGTCGAGTTTCAAAATATCTTTGGAAATAATAATAATAATAATAATAATCATCTTATCCCCTAAAGATCTCCATGACTCGCGGTCCTGCGCTGTCGCATCCAGCGGCTTCCCGCGACCTTGATCAGCTCGTCGGTCCACCTTGTGGAATAAAAAGCCAATATCGCTCTAAGATCAATGTTGAGCAATAAATGAAAGAAGCGGTGCGGCAGCTTCGTAATTTGGATGTAATTTTTGTACCTATCTACCTCGTACCATTGTAACCTATTTCGACTAAATAAATAGGGCGCCGACACTAAATACTATATCTGTAAATGCGCCGCACAGAGAAAAAGTTTGGGAGCCCCTGTGATAGGTACACTTTAAATTTGATTTTACTAGATCTAGATTTAGGTAGCGGGCAGAAGGAAGGAATGAAGAATAAATGGCGGGTTAGTCTTAATTTGTGAGTTCGAAAGTCGGTAGTACTAGAACTAACGTAATTAATCTGAAGGATAGTAAGGAAGTTTAAGAGGAACTAAGCTTAAAGGTTAGTAAGTAATTTAAAAGCAAGTGAGTAACCAAAGAAGCTCAAGAATATGTAAACAAGCTTAAGAATAAATAAGCTCGAGAACACGTTTAAATCTATCCGTGTCGTCGTCGGATGTCGTCTCTACCGCTTCCACAAGAATTCCAAACAGTGTCTTTCTATTTACGCCACATGGGAGAATGTGGGAGAGGAAGGGGGGGGGGAAGTCTGAAGGAAATAATTCTATTTACTAGGTAGGTTTTAGTAGAGTTTCGGAGCATATGCCGTAGAAACTCTACAACGTTATCTCCTCAGTCGTTACCTATTTGCTTAGATAACCAAATAAATTTTTAATAATTTCTTTTTCAATAGTTTTTGACATTCATACGATATCTGAAGTAGCGATTTATTGGAATGGATGGCGTTTTTTTTGTAAAGCCTCTGTTTAATGGATTTCTGGAGCTTTTTAAGTAAAGTCTCTTATTATTTTCTCTCGCTCCGTCCTGCTCTCGCGCAGCTGTTATTCTAATCAAGCTGCATTATTCTGATTGTAGATTCGATTTTTCAAGACAAGATATTTTGTCTACCATTGTTTACTACCAGTTAGTGTCCCTGGAACTAATTTTGACGTACAGATGATGTCAATATATGTATAACGTGTAACGGAAAGGTATAATAATACAAAAGAATGTGAATCTACTCATGAAACTGAAGAACTTTTCCCAAGGAACATAGGTCATCGAACAAAATCAATTTTAGATCTCCCATAGAAAAAGCATCAGCTGATAGCGCATTTTGTATACTTACTTACTTACTTCTCTGGCGCAACGACCCAAAATGAGTCTTGGCCTCCGAAACGAGAATCCGCCACTGGTCCCGGTGTTGTGCGGTGGTTCGCTTGTCGCCTGCCTGGAGCTCGCGCAGGGCTGAGCTCACTACGTCGTCCACCGACACCCGGGGCGGCGCCGGCCAACCGGGCGTCGACCGACAGGTTGGCTCTCGAAAGCTTTCCTGACGTGGCGGTCCTGCCCCATTCTATCTAAGTGGCCGAGCCAGCGGAGTCTGTGAGCCTTCGTCTCTCCTATTATATTTGGGTCATCCACAAGTTTTTGAATTTCCGCGTTCTTAAGAATCCTCCAGCTTCCGTCACTTCTTAACTTTGGCCCAAGGATTTTACGGAGAATTTTCCTCTCGGCGACCAGGAGTTTCTTCTCTTCTTTAAGCGTTAGTGTCCAAGGCTCGCAACCGTACATTAATAGTGGTCTTATTACGGTCTTATAGATCCGGATCTTAGTGCATCTACTGAGAAGCTTGGACACTAGCACTTTATGCAAAGCGGCACTGCATCGCAGGGCATTTTGTATGCGAATGTCGACTTCTTGGTCACGGGTATTAGTATCGTTGACGGTACAGCCCAGATATTTAAAATTAGCCCCCCTTGTACACAGTCTCTCCAACATGTAGGTCTTTGGGTTTGGTGCGTGTGTTTTTATATCGCCTCATGTGAAGGTACTCAGTCTTACTGTGGTTAATCCTTAGGCCTACTTTCAACGCTTCCGCTTCCAGAACCTTAGCCGATTTTGTATGGGAGGTCAAATTTGTTTTTTCATATACCGACCTATGTTCCTAGGAAAAAGTTGTTCAGTTACATGGGCAGATTCACACCCTTTAGTATTATCACACATTTCTGTTACAAGTTGTATAGTATGTGATTTACTTACTTGGACACTATTATGGCGGTGATCAAATAGCACAGATAATATAACACTATACTAGTACAGATGCCTCACGTCATAGAACGAATTTGTGCCCAAAATTGTTCGGGCTATTTTTTCCATAAGGTATTTTCTTAGAATAAATTGATATCTGGATGTTAAAACTGAATTAATGTCATAGTTTACACCTTTACCTACCAACCTAGTAGTAATATTTAGTTTAATTATTAGAAACAAAAGGGCCAAATGAATTCGGGCTATTTACTCCTTCGAAAAAACCGTAGTACGGAATGGGACCCCAGGCAAATAGGCACAAACACAACTTGACAGTTGCCAAGAAAAGAATATCTTGAGATCAGTGGAGGAAATTACAGCGGTAAAATAAAACCAGTATAAGTTGAACCTGCGCTAAGCTACAAACACCTAAAACCAAAGACCCGCTCAAGGTCAGTGTTATACAGGTCTAACAGTAATGGTCATGTATTTCCTGCGCAGGGGCATTAACCTGGGAGCCAATGCACGATTCGCAAGCCTGCCCGGCACAACGCGCCTGGTGTACACAATTTTATAGGTCTTTTTAACATTCTAGAACTTTAAGAAAGAAGCTTTAAGGTGATCCGTTTTCCATACAAAAATTCAAATGACTTGCATACTTACGCGGGACATAAAATTCTGTTGAAAAACGAACGAATACTGCTATTTTTAGTTAAATTTTTCGCTAAATAATACAAAAATACAGTTAATGTACTGAAAGTACTATTTTTGTTAGCAATTTTTGGTTCAATATTACGATTGTGGGCGTGCGGTCAAAACTGTACGGTTGTGCTTTGTGTGCATGTGTGAATGATCGTACTCATGTAAACACGGACTGACGAGAGTAATTGACTTTAGTGGACATATGGAGATATTTTTCTTATCGAAATTGTTGTTAGGCGTTGAAGTTGCACGATGAAATTTTCGCGAATCAACTTTTTGCACATATATAGTTGGTACTTATTGCATTAAAAAATAAAACCTTATATTTGCAGCAGTGGCTCCATCTAGTTGCGTTCGGGGCTAAGCTGGCCGCAACAGATCACCTTAAGTAAAATGTAGGTAATTTTATCGGAAAAAGAAACGCTAGAACACTAGTTTACATACAAATAAACTTACCCTCTGCACCCCAGGCGAGCTGTTTGCGCTGTCTAGTTCTGTTACCGGGCCAGCTGTGATGTCTGCCAGGCTATCCCTGCCTTGTGCTATACCTGCAAATTAAAAACATGATTTATTATTACCCTTGAAAATTTAAAGAGACGATTTGGTCCATAAAAAGCATAAGGGCAGGTAATAAATTCCTCGACCTCTCATACATTAGCTAAATAAAGTTTCTACAGGACGTAAAACTACCACTAAAATTTCCCGGATTTATAAGAATATAACCAGTTCTGTAGTCTTTTTGTAAAGAACTACAAAAAATTAAACAAAGTGTTCTGATTACAAATAACTTTTACAATGGGACCAACAACACTGCTTTTACGAAGGGAATAGGCAAAGAGGTGGCACTTGCCCAAACGAGCTTTGCACAACAGCCCTACAACCTTTGAAATTTAAACAATTTTTGAAGTGAAAACTTCTTTAGCGGCGCTTGGCACTTTTTAGATGGGAAAAAAATTTTAAACTCACGTCAGATGTCGCGTCAGATCCGTAGCCTGATCGAAAAAGCGTCAACTGTCAACCTTATTGTTATTACAATCAAAGAAGTACGCGAGCAATGGCGCGATTGACCCTTACAAAAAGCATAATATTGAAAAATGCAAGTTTTCTCTTCTGCCGTCCTTTTTTTGTTCAGTTTCTTACCGGCTTCGACCCAGCTGTGCCTGTGAGTCAGCCCGACCCCGCCCTTGCTGTACGGAGAGGGCGACTGCAGGCGGCCGCAGTCCACACCCGAAGCTTTTAAGATCTCGCATATAGCCATCTGTAATTCGTAAAATGTAACAGATTACAATATGGATTAGGTATACTACGTACAAAATAACTTTGTCTGTGACCGTTAATGCGCAGAAGTCAAAAATGAGTCGCGGGGGTGAGCGAATCGTTCATTGGCTCTTCGCCTGTCACCCATGCGCGGAAAATAACCGTCATAGACAGACATGTTCTGAAGGCGCTGTACATTTCTGGTTGAAAAAGGTCGCAGAACTTTGGAATTTGGCGTACGCTTAGGTGGACCTAAATTATTATTATTATTAGCCTTTATTGCTGGCTTCTAATATTTACATTTTCTTTTGTTACTGACAATCGGTTTTGGAACCACAGCTTGTCCTTAAACAAAGGCCTCCACCAAATACTTCCACCTATCTCTGTCTCTTGCGATTCGGGTCCAATCTGGACCGGCTACTTTTTAAGGTCATCTTCCCAACGTTTCACTTGTCGAGGTGGACCTCAAAATGATTCTCAAATTATGATCTAGGATGACCTCTCTTTTCTCCGCTATTTGCTACAAAAGGTTTCCAGAATCAATTTATGATGTCTGTTCTTGTGTTTTAGGTGAAATATACTTTCTGAATTCTGAAGAAGATAAAAACGTTTACAAGCCTTACGTTTTATGATCAGAGATACCTTTCTATTTACAAAGTTGAAAACAATAGCAAACTTACCGCCCTTTACAAGTACATTTTCAATCACCAGTTTTGGATTACTACGCCGTCTCTGTATGTCTTAAGGAAAATGTTTATTCCTAAAATTTGAAGAGAATAAAATTTTAGATAAGCCAGATTATTTTTTCATATAGGTAAGAAGGTCTACCTGGTCGATCATCAGATAAGGCATCTTGGCAGGCATGTTAGCTGCGGTCACATGTTCGTAGTCTTCCAACAGTGGCGGAATCATGTGTGGGGCTTCTTCGCGACGAGCCGACACTATCTGTAGGCAAACAAACACGTAAACTTAACCACAAGTCGGTAGAACTGATATATCTGTCAACACACGGCCAATATCTGGCAGCCAATATTTAGAATAACATGGGCAACATCTAGCACCGTACGGGAAATATCTACCAGCCAATATCTAGAATAAAATGGGCAACATCTAGCACCGTACGGGAAATATCTACCAGCCAATACCTAGAATAGCACGAGAAACATCTACCAGCCAATACCTAGAATAGCACGGGAAACATCTAGCATCGTACGGGAAATATCTGGCAGCCAATAACTAGAATAAGACGGGCAACATTTAGCACCGTACGGGAAATATCTGGCAGCCAGTATATATATAGGGTGACTTTTAATTAGTTCTTGATAGAAAAAGGTATGAAAAACTCATGATACTGAACAACTTTCGCCAAGGAACACAGGTCGAAATACGAAAATCAAGTTTTGACCTCCCTATAGAAACTGCATCAGCTGATAGCGCATTTTGTATGGGAGGTCAAATTTGGTTTTGCGTATTTCGACCCATGTTCCTTAGGAAAAGTTGTTCAGTATCATGAATACATTCATATCTTTTGCTATCAAGAACTAATAAAAAGTCACCCGGGCAACATCTAGCACCGTACGGGAAATATCTATCTTAATGAAACGCGCTATTTTAAAGAAATGCAAAAAAAAAAGGAGAAAACGAATTTTCCCAGTTTCCAATTTTCCGCAAGTTATAAATGATTAACATTATAATTGAACAAACACAATTTAGACGAGCCGACATGAGTAGAGTGAGATGAAGGAAAAAAAAACCGGCCAAGTGCGAGTCGGACTCGCGCACCGAGGGTTCCGTACCACCACATAATCATAATTGTATTAGTTGAAATTTCAGTAAGTTAATGTGCTACATTTTTTGAGTCCGACACGCGCTTGACCAAATTTTATTATTTGTTGTTATTTTATAGCTTATGCACTATAAACATACCAATTTTCAAGTTTGTAAGTGTTCCCGTTTTTAAAATAGAACTAAAACAAAAATCGCGTCAGCGACCATCCCACTTGACCCCTCTCTTATATGAATGTTCTTGAAACGGGAGCTCACTACAATTGGTTACCATTAGTTGTGAGAAAAGTTGTAATATTTAATGATTTTAGACTTTCCCATTATTTGCACTGTGAGACCTAGCTTCTTGCCAAATTTCATAATTTTAGGTCAGCGGGAAGTACCCTGTAGGTTTAGCATTTTTGAATAAATGTATGGAGATGAGGACATAAAATGCTATATCTTTTGATTACGTCATTGTAAAAAATTTAAATTCTCAGATCTTGTGTGGTTCATGGATCCTAACATATGGTAATAATTTCAACCTGATATCTTTACCCGTTCGTGAGATAAAGGGTCTTGACAGACAGACAGACGGACAACAAAGTGATCCTATAAGGGTTCCGCTTTTTTCTTTTGAGGCACGGAACCCTAAAAACCAGACAAAGTTTTCTTTAGGTAGCTTGTATTTTTTTCTGACGTCTGCAAAGCCAGTTTTCGAGCGCAGTTTTCTGATTCGGTCTATCCGCTTCACACCTATAATACTGCGCTCTATGGCGCGCTGGCAAACCTTGCGTCTGAACTTCTTTTTGGACTTAATTCAAGTATTATATAATATAATAATAATAATAATATAAGCCTTTATTCTGAATATACACATCAATTACATTATTACATTTTCATTACATTTCCATCATCATTAAATTACTTACAATTAACATTAAATTTATATCAAATTAAATTAAAATAATAATAGTTATAGGTAATAATAATATATATCTTACAATCACAAAAAGTCTCTTAATTCGGAGTGCCTGTTGGCAAAGGCCAAGTATTACCACAATAAAATAATGTAAAGTGTGTAGATAGAGTACGAGTATCCAACGTGTAACAATACTACCTTGTGGAAGTAGTCATGCAGCCGGGGCAGCATGAGCACGTGTGGCAGCAGCGCGGCCAGCGAGATGCAGGCTGCATGCAGCCCGCACTGCCCCGCTACCGACACCACCGGGTTCGATAGTGCCGACTGCTGGATCCTGCGAATCACCACACATAAGCCGCGTTTCGTTTAACCGATAATATCGAGTTTGTCGTTGGCAGCGCGCTCAAACGCGTTCCGAATCACTGGGCAGACGGTCAATCAGATGTATGATCCTACAAGGATGCAGCTATAGGAAAGAAAGAAATAGTCGTATACACCTAGTCTATGGTCCTATAGCTTTCTCTTTCTTTCTTATAGCTGCATCCTTGTTGGTTCATACATCTGATTGACCGTCTGCAGGCACCCACTGTTAGCGCGTCTACGACTGACCATCGCTACGTCATCGATGACGTCATTAACGCCGCCATTTTGTGATCTGTCAAAACTGTTAGCTTTTGCCGGTATTTGTTAATAAATAAAAACAAAAAAATTAAAAAGTGAAGGGAATAGAAGAAAATATTCTTGGAAACTTGAAAATAATGGGTCTGAAAGGAAAGAAAGAAAGGTTTACAATTAGAGTGGAAGACAGGAATGAAGATATAATATTTTTTGTTGTCACATGACAGCCATCAACGTTAACGCGATAATAACCGTTTCGAATGAAAATAGTCCCTTAAGCGTCGTTGTCGCGATAAATGAATCAGAACGTGTGGGTGCGAGCGCTGACAGCGCTGTCATCGTGATTCGGAACGCGGCCTTAGAGTAAGCCTTTTTGTCCACAGAAGCGTAGCTTCATAGACGCGTATTCGTCATTATACGCTAGCTGTTCATAGATAGATAGATAGATTGATTCTTTATTTCACACATAATAATAAATAAAATTGTACAGGAAAGAGAACTTAAAACTAATGTGGGCAAAGGCGGCCTTATAGCTGCAAGCGATCTTTTAAAGGCAACCTTTGAAGATAGGATAGATATTCATCAATGAGTTCTGTCGACAAAACGGCAACGTCGCGCTTTTTTCGTCGCGAATTTCGAGTTTTTGTATGTAAGCAGCAAGCAGGCGTACACCAAGCATTATGACGACGAATACGCGTCTATGAAACTACGCCTCCGTTGACAATAGGCTTAAGCGTATCGTCTTACAAGCTTAATGACACAGTCCTCCTAAGATATATCAGTCTGTCCATGAAACTGAAAAACTTTTAACAAAACAAAGAACTGAAAACCATAAAACTGAACAATTTTTCAATGGAACATAGATCGACATACGAAAAAACATTATCTTTCCTTAGAAACTGCATCATCAGCATTTACTTATATATAAGTACTAGCCCATCATCGGCACGTTACAATGTCCCCAATTCGTTGGTCCGAAATCTGACGTTTAGGACCAACACACGTCAGTCGTTGTCAGTCATATTGTCAACATTGGATGCAAATAAACTTACCAACAAAATGGAATGTTCTTAGTTGAAGAAACAATATACACTTATTATTATTATTATTGTTATTTCTTATTATTGTTTTTGACTATAATCCAATTAATGAAACTGAAAAACCAGGCCTAAATCACATATAAACAGTAAAAAGTTTGTTTTGTTTTCTCCTGCCATATTATTTCCGTTCCGTGTATTTAGCACCGACCAAAGTACTACACAACGTAGTTCACGCGATTTTTCACAGATTGCGCTATTTTTTCTTGTATGGGGAAATTTTGAACCGCTTGTTCCCAAGACCCTATCTGGACTATATAAATCTATGCCTCCTAAGATATATCAGTCTGTCCATGAAACTGAAAAACTTTTAACAAAACATAGGTATCAGTCTACCCACGAAACTTAACAATTTTTCAATGGAACATAGATCGACATACGAAAAAACATTATCTTTCCTTAGAAACTGCATCATCAGCCAATACTAATGCGTTTTGTCTTCTTTTCGTATTTCTTTCGTGCTTGGGAAAAGTGGTTCAGTTCAAGTTCACATCTTTAGGAATTGTTATACCCTTTTGGTTACGCTTCTATAAACAACAGCTCTAACGTAACTTTAATGGATTCGATGTTCTCAAATGACAGTCGGGGTGCTTATAGAACCGATGCCCAAGTTTCTAAAGTGGCAACTTAAAAATGGAAGACGTTGCTTGGGCAGGCCCCATCAGGTAAACCGACGATCTAACCAAGTCAAGGTCGGTGAGATATTGGCATGGTGGTCGAGGAGATATTTTTAAAGGTAAGATTATTGTCTCGAAGTCGACGTCTTATAGCTGATATGATGAGATTCCAGTTTGAGACCGAATAAAGTAAATGGAATGAAGTCAAATCATCATAACATCCCAAAAAACGCTCACTGGAGGACAGGGAACTCCCTCCAGGGCTCCAGCAAAAATACGTAGTTCTTAGGATGGGATTCACCATAGCAACCACGCTAGTATAAAGCGTTGCGGCTGGCGACCGCAGTTGTTGGTGACCGCAGTATGTAAGATGGTAATACATACATACATAACATCACGCCTTGTTCCCGTCGGGGTAGGCAGAGACCACAGTTCTCCACCTGCTACGATCTTGACATACTTCCCTTGCTTCCTGAACTTTCATCAATCCTTTCATACATGCTCAAAATACACAGAAAGATGGTGCTGCCCATCCTCCGGTTCATAAGCCCTTAGTAACCTCTTACGACACCCACGAGGGGTTGCTACTATTACACACACGGGAAGACAAATACTTACGCCATAATCAGCTGCAGCATGTCACAGACAGTTTCTTCGGAAGCCAGCTCTATGAACAAAAGCGCTAACGTCGTGTAGATCGCTTCGATGTTCTCAACGGTGTTCGACTCCAGTTGAAGACCTGACAAAGTTTATTTATTTATTTAACTGTTTATTGTACACATAAAAATACAAACAAAACAAACATAAAAAAGCAAAGTACAAAGTTATTGTTGTTACTATAATTTAGATAATGTTTTAAGGAATTCGCAACATAAACCCAAATGTAAGGAACCTCGAAACTATAAAATAAAAATAGGGTCATTCATTAAGTTATTACAACAATATCAAATTTCTTCGAAACACAAATAGCGCAGTTATTTTTTTTTTACTATCATTCATTAATTATTACAAAACACGAATAGCGCAGTAAATTTTATAGTAAGATATTTATTTTCTACCGTAAAGGCAGAATGAAACAGTCATGGCATATAGAATTAAACATTATATGTCACCTCTCTTACACTACGGATTGTTTCTTGAAATCAACGCACACATCACATTCACTGAATATAGTCGGTTTATTTCTATATGCGTGCATTCGTCGAATATCATCGAATACAGTTTTAAACCAGACTAGAGCGCGCTTATGTCAATGTCACTGAGAAAAATTAAAAGTTTGATTTTGTTTTGCGTTTTAGAAATTATTGAGAGATAATGATTATTCGATAAGATAATTTAATCTAAAACCCCAAAAAAAGTTGAATAAAATCTCTCGAAAACGAGATTGATGACAAATGTCTTATGAATATGACGTTTCGCACACGCTGCACTACCTCATTTTCGTATGCAATGATAGCGCGCTAAAGTGACGTCACTGATGACGTCACGTCGCTTAAACGAGTGAATACGAGCAAGTTTTGAACCGACTATTAGCGCGCTAAAACCGCACACAAAGCTCATGAGCAGGTTTTAATCCGTACTGTTAGTGAAATGACAGCTTTTTTTTATTCTGTGATAGGCTACGACTAAATTCCATTCTGCCGCACGGGATCCGATATTATACCATAGTAAAAAAATGTTAACTGTGTTACTCGTGTTCGAAAAGTTCTATATTGTTTATAATAACTTAATGACCCTATCCCTATTTATAGGCCAAGTTTCAAGATTCCTTACATTTGAGATTCTGTGGCGAATTGTTACCAGGAGCTTTTTAAAACCAGCCATGGTTTGTACTGAAAGAATCACTTACCTTCGTACAGTGAACTAAAGATGGCGTATCCATGTTTGCTGATGAAGATCAGATCTGGACGAGAGCATTTCTCCACCGTCAGGCCCAGTTCAGCGTATTCGACCCTGAAGATTAAAAAAATTAAGTTGAAAAAGACCCTCCTATAACTTGAATCCATATTATTTAAAAATTTAAACTATTTTTGTTCGTCTTTCTTTCAAAGCAGCACCCACAAGCGAGCTGCAATATCGACCCTTAAGTTTTTTATTTGTGTATGTTTTTGGTTCGGCGCTTGTTTGTGCGATTTTTGTATGTGTTTATGGCGTCAGTCAGCTGGATTCGTTAGCCTATATAACCCTTTTTATAGATATTTAGTAGATACCTACCTGCTTATAGTTTCAAATAGTATATTGTGGTGCCTTGTGCAGGCATGGGGATTTTGGGTGATGCGGTAACTCGGAGATAGAATAAAATACGGATGATAGCTACATGACGATGTATATTCTAAGACGGCTGTACAGCGCTGTGTCTTAATAAGAAGTCTCTTAATACTAGTACTATATACTCAGATGCTATGCTCATTAAATAATGCTTACTAACAACTTTGCATAATGCGCACAATAAACTAGGGTGCGCGTCATACACTACAATATTGTAATTGACTTAGAACGATTTTTAACAGACCAATCGCGTTATACATAAAAGAGCAAGATGAAATTATTATCGGTGACTGACGGCTTTTATTACAGAACTATACTGACTAGTTTTTTTGTGATTATAATAAGACTTTTCGAATTTCAGATTTTAGAAAGTAGGTAGTTGCGAGATTTAACAGACCAATCGCGTTATACATAAAAGAGCAAGATGAAATTATTATCGGTGACTGACGGCTTTTATTACAGAACTATACTGACTGACTAGTTTTTTTGTGATTATAATAAGACTTTTCGAATTTCAGATTTTAGAAAGTAGGTAGTTGCGAGATTTATAATTATTTGCTGAGGTCTCTGACTACCCCGACGGGAACAAGGCGTGATGTTATGTATGTATTATGTATGTATGTTTTGTAAAATGTAAGCAACCCCCCCTTCTCAAACGCTAAAGAATCCAGCTGACTGACGGGAGGCTATTTCTCTACAAATGTGGCGTAATACTAAAATATTCAACTTTTAGAAAATGCTTGACAGTTTAGGCACACCCTAGACACTACATACATCTAGCGCGAATTTGAAATTGGAATGTCGCGTAAGAGACCCTCAGAAGGAACACGAGAATCTCTTGGCGGGTGCTTGCGGGGGTGTGGGGTAGATTGCGGGCGGGGGGCGGAGAGTGTCCGTTCTGTATGATACTCGTAGTACTACTTCTTTATTCTGTGGTTTAGGTCGCTCGCCTCTCGGGCTATGCCTCACGTGGGCGTGGCGATGTGGGTCACTCGCTATATGACTCACGTGGGCGTGGCGACGTGGGTCACTCGCTATATGACTCACGTGGGCGTGGCGACGTGGGTCACTCGCTATATGACTCACGTGGGCGTGGCGATGTGGGTCACTCGCTATATGACTCACGTGGGCGTGGCGACGTGGGTCACTCGCTATATGACTCACGTGGGCGTGGCGACGTGGCCCGCGTTCCCCCGCCGGTCCAGTAGACACTGCAGGATCCGCTGCAGCAGCACGCGCGTGCCGGGGTCACTCGCTATATGACTCACGTGGGCGTGGCGACGTGGGTCACTCGCTATATGACTCACGTGGGCGTGGCGACGTGGCCCGCGTTCCCCCGCCGGTCCAGTAGACACTGCAGGATCCGCTGCAGCAGCACGCGCGTGCCGGGGTCACTCGCTATATGACTCACGTGGGCGTGGCGACGTGGGTCACTCGCTATATGACTCACGTGGGCGTGGCGATGTGGGTCACTCGCTATATGACTCACGTGGGCGTGGCGACGTGGGTCACTCGCTATATGACTCACGTGGGCGTGGCGACGTGGCCCGCGTTCCCCCGCCGGTCCAGTAGACACTGCAGGATCCGCTGCAGCAGCACGCGCGTGCCGGGGTCACTCGCTATATGACTCACGTGGGCGTGGCGACGTGGGTCACTCGCTATATGACTCACGTGGGCGTGGCGACGTGGCCCGCGTTCCCCCGCCGGTCCAGTAGACACTGCAGGATCCGCTGCAGCAGCACGCGCGTGCCGGGGTCACTCGCGCTCGACAGGCGCAGGAGAGAGTCTAGGAACGCGGCCGGGAACGCTTTGCTAAGCTCTGTTGTTTTATATGTTGTGCCCACCTGGAGAGACAAAACAACAGACGCTACTTTAGTGCTGTCTAACCGAGCTTCGCTCTGTTTAATCTTAACCAAAGTCCACCAACAGATGGGGCTGAAGTGTTTCTGAAATGTGCTATTTTTAAGGAATGCTCAAAACGACGGAGAATACGAATTTTCCCAGACATGAAATACAACTAGATCGATTTTTCGCCCCCGAAATTGCTCGAATTTAAATCGTTAGAGCAGTTTACAAATATTGCTCGTTTAATTGTATTGGAGTAGCATCCGCATGATTTTGCGGCAAGCCATCGAACATTGTACGCGAGCCAGTCGCGCGAAATTTGGATGGGGCAGCCAAATATTCCATGACTTTCGCTTTGGTCTATCAATTTTTGCGGCGCGCTAAACTAAAAACACATTTGTCGCGAATTGCGAAATTATGACAACACTGGTGTCCTTTCAATGTTTTCTGTGACTAAAGAGCATCTTCACTGCAGCAAAACGCGCGTGCCGGGGTCACTCGCTATATGACTCACGTGGGCGTGGCGACGTGGGTCACTCGCTATATGACTCACGTGGGCGTGGCGACGTGGGTCACTCGCTATATGACTCACGTGGGCGTGGCGACGTGGGTCACTCGCTATATGACTCACGTGGGCGTGGCGACGTGGGTCACTCGCTATATGACTCACGTGGGCGTGGCGACGTGGGTCACTCGCTATATGACTCACGTGGGCGTGGCGACGTGGGTCACTCGCTATATGACTAAGTCACAAGTCAAAAACCAAAATAACTTAAACAATATTGGCAGACTAGTTAGAGACCCAGCAAATCCAGACAACTTCAGATAAAAACATTTTCTTCTAGCTCTATACAATTTTTTTTCAAATATTTTTTTCTCAAAAGTTAAGCCTCAAATCAAAAATATTGTCAGAGTAAAAGTTGTTAGGATAGTCATTACCAATCATGTAAAAAAAAATGAAAAGCAGGTAAAGTTCAAAGTTGAGTTCGAACTTTTGTTCCTACCACCTTTTTGTCAAACGGCTATATCTACTAAGCGCACCAATTGTCAGTTTTTAAACTGTGCGTAAAGGTGCTGTGTAGAGTATCATATTATCCTTGAATCAGCCATCCTAATGATCGTTTAGTTTACTAAACAATGACGTGTTTCAACGGCTGTACCTACCAAGCGCACATCACATATCTCCCGTAAACGCGCGCATTATTAAGAGATTTATTTTTTTAGAACCAAAATAACTTAAACAATATTGGCATAGTTAAAGACCCGCCAAATTCAGCCAACTTCAGAAAAAAAATAAAACATTTCCTTCTCTATACAATTTTTTTTTCTCAAAAGTTAAGCCTCAACTCAAAAATTTTGACAGAGTGTTAGGATGATCATTAACAATCATGTAAAAAAAAAATCAGTCCTCTATTCGAACTTTAGTTCCTCCCACCTTTTTTTTTCAAACGGCTATATCTACTAAACGCACCAACGAATCATGTGAGTTTTTAAACAGTGCGTAAAGGTACTGTGTAGAGCATCATATTATCCTTGAATCAGCCATCCTAATGATCGTTTATCTACTCTCATATAGTTAATCCTCAATAATGCGTTCAAAAATTGAAGGTTAACATCTTCATAATGTCAATCTGTGCCTAGAAACAATCTTAGCAGCAACTTTTTATCTGTGGGAGTGTATTATGAAGTATTGAATTTACTAACAGTCATCGCGGGAGACCTATTAAACATTTTTTAAATTTTTATAGGCGCGCCATTGACAGCTTGATGCTTATGTAGTCTGTGGCTGCAAGGAGGTTTCATTGAAATAACGGAAAATTCAGCAAACAAAAGTTGTATTTACATATTTTTATTCGTTTTGTAATTAAATAAGTGATAAAAACTTTTACGATTTGCCTTCGAGTGTTTTTAAAGCAGCTATAGGAACTTCGCCTAGCAGTTATCACCGGAAAAAGAGAAAAACATTAAGGTTTGTTTTTGAACACATTATTTTAGGATTCACGATATAAGAGTAGATAAAGTTGTGTATGCAACTCCACATAATTAGGTATAAAACACTCGTGTCATCTATTATGGAACTTGGCTCGCTACGCTCGCCTGCGTCCCATAAACCGACACTCGAGTTTTATACCCCTCATTATGTACCGTTGCATAAACTACTATTAGTTTACTAAACAATGACACGTGTTTCAACGGCTGTACCTACCAAACGCACCAACGTCATGCAGGCAGACCGGCTCTATTCCATTCACATACGTGATCTACACGCTATTGATACTAAATCAGCCATCCTAACGATAGTTTAGTCAATCCGTTGCCGCCTCTTGGAATATATGCTTAAACAAATCCACTAAAAGAACTAAAATGTAGAGACAAGGACCGGTTAAAATCTTATAATTTCTAAAATAATCTCTACAGGATTCCCACGGAGGAATACGGGCAATAGTTCTTATTGCTCTCTTTTTAATGATGAAAGCTTTGTTCAGCTTGTGAGGATACGGTGGCAAAGATCTTCATGTCATCAGCAAAACATAGTAATTTTGAATGTAAAAAACAAGAGTCGATATCATTGACAATTTTATTATAATAAATAGTAAGGGTCCACGCAAAGATCCTTGCGGTACTCCACTTGGCACCCTCACCCAGCCAGAAATGTAGTTTTTGATAACGACTGCTTGCGTGCGATTCTTAATGTATGAAGAAAACCACCGTAACAGATCGCCTCTAACGCCTATAGCTGCAAATTTCCTAATCAGGATTACATGATCAATTCGGTCGAAAGCTTTGCTGTAATCAGTGTAAATTACATCTACCTGGTGGCCCTTATCCATGGAAGATGTGAAAAAATCGTTAAAGAGAACTAAATTTGTCATAGTGGACCAACCTGGTAGAAAGCCGTGTTGACTAGCGCTTAGCGATTGTTTCAAAGTTCCAAATATTTTCTCAAATTCACTTACCTTGAGTAGTGACTTAAGCAGGATACTCTGCAGCATGGCATCAGCTTTAGCACCTTTCTTCTGTCCCGGTATCTTGCTGACGATGAACATCATAATGTCAATCTTTTGGAAGTCTGGCAGATGGTCAGCGAATTCTCCTAATGCGTTGATTAGAGCTTCCTGGTAGAGTTTCTCGTCTGTTTCTTTCTGTATAGGTAAGAAAGAGATAAAATATAAAATTTATAAGATTGTAATGTGTGGCGTAAAAGAAGACGTAGTGACCAAAATCGAGAAAGGGATGCTGAGATGGTTTGGTCATGTAGAGAGGATGAATGAACGAAGATTGACGAAAGAGATCTACCAGGCGAGAGTGAATGGAAACGTTGGAAGGGGAAGGCCTAGGCGAACGTACCAGGACCAAATTCAGGACGTTCTGAATAAAGGCCAGGTTAAAAGTACCCTAAACCGACGTGCATGTATGAAAGGATTGATGAAAGTACAGGAAGCAAGGGAAGTATGTCAAGATCGTAGCAGGTGGAGGACTGTGGTCTCTGCCTACCCCAACGGGAAAGAGGCGTGATGTTATGTATGTATGTATGTATGTAATTTTTAACAAGCGAAGACTGAATTAGTAGTTAAATCAATTGAATATTTCCTAAAATATTTTAATTTTTTTAGCGTTTAATCAGACTTTTTACTTTTAATTCCGGATATTTAGAACTTATTACTGACAATCACTTGGAAGTAGTCTTTATAGTTAGATAAATTTGATTCCAAAAACAGACTATTAAAAAATCTTATGTTTTGGATACTAAATGTTAGCTTTTGGATAGCAAAACATTTTTTTTTGCTTTCCGTACTCATTGAATGGGGAACATGCACGATTTTTTTTATTAAAAAAATGTATTCTCATTCATGTAATAAACAGTCTAGTAAAACAATTTTTCGAATAACTATAATATTAAAAAAGATAAAGCCATCGAAGATTTGTTTCTGTCTTTTTCTAGCAAAACGAAATGTAATATGGAGTTTATATGGCCGTAGTGCATTGTGACGTCACTATTCATGTCGGATCTCTCTGTCAAATCGGCGCGTAATTAGTAGTTTTAAATGCTTATATCGACCGTATTTCTTAGCCGATTTAAATTTTAATTTCACTTTTCGTCATCTCTACTACTGTATTTTCATATTTTGTTAATAAATACGACAAAAAAAATATGCATGTTCCTTATTGGACGGATAATTTAGTATGGAGAATCAAAGGAAAAGATATTGCGGAAATTCTAAAAGTAGTTAGTAGTTTTATACACATAACACTGTATCCCACTTATCCCACTTTGCTGCGAACATTCTCAAGGAGGCCTTTGTCCAGCAGTGGCCAGTTATGGTCAAGGTTAAGCGTTACTTCACTCCTGGACAGCTTCTAGTTTTATATAAAGCACAAGCCCGATCCTGCATGGAGAATTGCTGTTATCTTTGGGATGACTCAGCCAAATATGAACTAGCCGCACTTGACTCGATAGATCGCAGAGCCAAGAAGCTCGTTGGTGATGAGATGGAACGTAGGCGTTAAGTTGTAAACAGAACGAGCTCTGTATATTTTAATAAAAAATTTGTGTTAATAGTATTTAAAAACCAATTTCATCACTACCTGTAGTGAAAATAAGTTTCAGTGATTGTTTTTTAGTATATTTAGAGTAGTTTTCTTGAGTGACTTGTGTATTATAGTGTTATGTAAAAACCGTTAGTGACACAAAACACTTTAAATTTTTATAAACATCGGGCAAGTAATATACAACTGTTCTACATAATAACAGCTAAACGTACAAGCTGTACACTGTTTTTAGACTCAATTTACCAAATATTGTGGTATTTTCTTATATTGATTTATACCTACAATATAACCTCAAACTTTGTAACTGCGTATGCTTGCTAGTGGTCTGTTTTAACTCTCAACACCTTTTTATGTTACTTTTCTTGTAATTCATAATGCCTTACGTCAAAAAAGCAGATGCCGCTCAGTCGGAACAAAACCTCAAATCCACTCTGCTAGAATTAAAACAATCTAAGGCAACCATTGAGCAGTTACTGAGGGAAAGAGATGAGGGCGAGAGAGAAGTTGAAGAAGTTGTAAATAAAAACAAACAGTTAAAACGCGAGATGGCAGAAATGGAGAACAACTTGATGGATGTGTTGGGTGACAGGGACCGACTTCAGCGGATGGTGGACAACCTTGACCAGGACTGCAATGTGTTTGAGGATAATCTCAAGCGCATTAGCAACTTGGAAAAAGAATTGCATAACGCCAACAAAGACATTTCCATACTGCAAGCAGAAAATAATAACCTCAAATCTGCTCAAACCCAGTTCATGTTTGAGTGTCTGGTCCCCCAGCCCATCACTCCAGCACCCTCCGTTCCTGCCATATCACAGCCAGAAACCGAGCCGATAATGATTGTTGACCTCACCTGTGAGCATTCCTTAAGGCTGACGTCAACAATCACTACCACTGCAAACAAGTCAAAGAATTTATTAAAATCAAAATCTCAAAAATTGTTAAATAAAAATAAAATCTGTTGCAAAAATCTGTATCTTAATAAAAAACAAGAACGTTCTGATCTTATTAATGAATTAATTTCATGTCGATTACATTCAGAAAAAAGTAAGTTAAATCATGAATGTGACACACTGCGCCTCCAATCAGAAATACAGAGACTAAAAAAACGTTTGGAAAGTATATCACATAAATACGAACTAGCTCAAAAACAAATTAAAGAACACATGTCAGCTACGGACAGTTTGATGAAGCGGTGTAATAATAACCATCATCATCATCATAACATCCCATGAAACGTCCACTGCAGGACAGGGAGCTCCCTCCAGAATTCGAGCTTTTGCTCGAAACATGTGGAGGGGAAGTACCATAGTCACCTCGCTTGTTAGCGTTACGGCTGGCACCATGGACCGCGGTTGTAGGTGACCGCAGTAAGTAAGATGTAAGATACAAAGGAGGATGCTGCTGCCCATCCTCCAGTTAACCCTTAGTCGCCTCTTACGACACCCACGGGTATGTAAGGGTTGGTACTATTCTTTGCCGGCACCACACGGGACAATAATAATAACCATATTGACAAAAAATCTTTGACTAAAAATCATTATGACGGCACAAAAACTCCATCAAGACTGTCCATGGCGCCCGTGTGTCGCGCGCGTACCCCGCACACGCCGGCCAACCGACAGCCGATCGCCGCCTTATCTGATCTGACAGAGGCACAGTGCTCGCAACCAGCACAGTCGGCGCAGTCGGTAAGCACTTCTCTCTCAAAGTCCAAGGTTCAAAAAACCAAAATAATTATGTACAGTGATGAAATTGGTAAAAGTATAGGTTTACAACTTAACCAAAATATGAGCCAGGCAGTAATGAATAATTGTATGCCTGGCTCCACTTTCACAGAAATAGTAGATAAAATACTATCAAGTAATTTTGAGAGTAATACAACTCTCATTATTTTTGTTGGTAGAAGGGGAAACGTGACACAGAAAGATGTTACCAGATATTTTTATAAATTAAATTCCTTACCTAACATAGACAGAGTAATTCTACTTGGTTTTCCCTTCAGCCATAATCTTGACTTACAAGAAAATAAGTTAAGAGAAAGTTTAAATATGACATTATTTAATTTGACATGTCGATATTTCACTAAATTCATCTTAATTGACATAAATAGATTTATTGATAATTATTTACATCTGACTTTAGATAAGTATTACTTATCGAAATTTTATACTAGACGAATAGCGTATGTGCTATCAAATTTTATTATTAATGTAGCCAATGCATTGGCTAACCACACGTCCGTTTCTATTGATCGGACCAGTAGCATTAGGGTGGTGCGACCATTGGAATCTGTTCCAAGTTCTTTAAACAATTGAATAAGACAAAAGAGTGTAACTCTGGCAGTATTATACCGCAAAGTAAACCTACAGCAATAGAATGCCTACCTCTTAAGACTAAAAATAATTTGAGTAGTAAGAAAACTAATTGTAAATTCAACCTGGTACACCAGAATATACAAGGAATGTTGGGCAAAGAATTACAAATGGAGCTATTCATGAACTGTAGTAAAATTGATATTTTGTGCGTGACAGAACACTGGCTCAAGAAGCATCAGTTCATGTTTAACTTCAAGAACCACCAGGTTGTTAGTTCGTTCAGCAGAGACAATGCGATACGCGGTGGCTCCTTAATACTTGCCAATAAGTTGCTAAAGTGTAAGGAACGGACAGATGTTGTGTGCCTGTCTGTTGAGCGAACTATTGAACTGGCCTGTGTAGAATTTGAGCACCTTATTGTTATAAGCGTATACAGACCTCCAGCTTCATCATTTGATATGTTCGAAAAAACAATGGATGAAGCTTTAATTAAAGTTAGTAACAGCAACAAAGGCATTATAGTATGTGGAGACTTTAATGTTAACATTTTAGAAGAATCCAGTGTGTGCAATAGATTGAAATCTTTGTTCCTATGCTACAATCTTGTGAATCTTTTTTTGGTGCCCACCAGAATATCAGCGTCCTCATCTACTTGTATTGATAACATTTTTACGAATTTAGAACCAGTAGATAAATCAATTATCAATAAGTTGGGCTCTGATCATTCTGGCCAGTTGGCAGTTTTCAAAGTCACGACTAAAAAAGCATTGAAAAAGAATATCACGTGCGTACCTATCAATGAAGGTAGACTTATCCGCTACAAAAGTAGTGTTGAAGAAAAACTGCCAAACTTACCATATTGTGATAATCCAAATAAATTGTATGAGTCTCTATTTACTTTAACTAAAAGTGAGTACGATGCAATTTTCAAGGAAAAGAAAATTACTGTAAATGAGAATCTAATGTTTAGTGATTGGGCCACAGTGGGAATACACAGAAGCAGGCTAAGGTTATATGAACTTTACGAGGAAAGAACATATAACAATAGTGATGCATTTGCGCAATTTGTAAAGAATTATTCAAAAACATTCAAACGGGTTTGTGCTGCAGCCAAATCAAATTTCATTAAAAATAAAATCAAAAATAGTTCCAACATTACGAAAACGACTTGGGAAACTATAAATAGTGAAACTGGAAGATCTAAAGCTCCTCGGAATGACTTCCAGCTTAAGATTGATGATCAGATCATAAGTACAGATATAGAAGTTGCTGAAGCTTTTGAAAACTTCTTTACGGATATTCCAGTTTCAACTACCAAAACCTTGAACTCATCTCCCACTCTTGCCAAATCTTATCTCGAACGACACGTAGATGTTTGCAATGTAGATTTTAAATTCAGTTACGTCAATGCTTTCGTTATAATTAAAGCCTTTAAATCACTTAAAATGAAAAAGACCGCCGATATAGATGGCCTGTCAGTTAAAATTATTAGTGCCGTTATAGAAAGCATTGCACCATACTTATCTAGTATTTTTAATAAATGTGTAGATGATGGTGTTTTTCCTGATTTGATGAAACATAGTAAAATTATTCCGTTGTTTAAAGCTGGTAGTAAATCAGACCCCACTAATTTTAGACCTATTTCTGTTCTACCAACTCTTAGTAAGATATTTGAAAAGATAATTTTAAATCAGGTTCAGAACCACTTTTATCGCAACAACTTGATGAACCTAAAACAGTTCGGTTTTACCAGGGGTCGCTCAACAGTCGATGCAGGTGTTGAACTTATTCAAAGTATATTTGACGCCTGGGAGGAGTCAAGTGATGCCATTGGCGTTTTCTGTGACTTGTCCAAGGCTTTCGATTGTGTACATCATGATATTCTTATCAGGAAATTACACCATTATGGAATTAGAGACCAGGCTCTAAGCCTTCTGGAGTCGTATCTAAGTGAAAGGATCCAGAAGGTGGATGTAAATGGGAAAAGGTCACTAGGATCAAAAATTTGTATGGGCGTTCCACAAGGCTCAATCCTGGGACCATTCCTATTCATTGTCTACATTAACGATTTGCCAAACCTTGTAAAGGACAAGAATGAGATAGTACTATTTGCAGATGATACGTCTTTGATTTTTAAAGTCAAAAGACAACAATCAAATTTTGACGACGTAAATAGTACAATCTCTAATGTAGTTGAGTGGTTCACCGTAAATAATCTTTTACTTAACGAAAAGAAAACTAAGTGTGTTAAATTTGTTTTGCCTAATGTAAAGCCAACTGCTACAAGCCTATTAGTGAAAAACTATAAATTGAGTCTTGTGGAATCAGCTGTGTTCCTAGGTATTACCTTAGACAACAAATTACAATGGGGACCGCATATTAATAAATTGTCGAACAGACTTAGTTCTGCAGCATACGCAGTGAAAAGAATAAGAGCTCTGACGGATGTAGACACCGCGAGGTTAGTCTACTTCAGTTATTTCCATAGTCTCATGTCATATGGCCTTTTGTTATGGGGTCATGCTGCGGATGCAAACAGCATTTTTTTACTACAAAAGCGAGCTGTTCGTGCAATTTATAAAATGAAGCCTAGAGAATCTCTTCGAAATAAATTTAAAGAAATCAACATTTTGACTTTTGTGTCGCAATACATTTATGAGAATTTAATATATGCTAAACGGAATATACATATTTTTGATAAAAATTGTGACAGGCACAGTGTCAACATAAGAAACAAGAATCAACTTGCTTCTCATGTCAGCCGTATTCACAAAATTAGTAAAACATATAAAGGTCAATGTATACGCTTCTATAATAAGGTACCCACTGATATTGAAAGTTTACCGTTAGATAAATTCAAAACTGTAATCAAGCAGAAATTATGTAAGAAGGGTTATTATAAAATATCAGATTATCTAGAAGAGAAAAATCCATGGGATTAGACTACGGTTCTAACAGGCTAATTCAAAATTAAAACTGACCGATGTATGTTGTATATCAACCTTGTACATTCAAACATATTTAAAAGAGCGCGTGGGTTTTTATTGTCGCTTCTTTTTTTTCCCACAATGGCGCCACATTGTTTGTGAAGCGATGTAGTTTAGCTGACGTCATTAAGAGATTTTAATATCCAACAATGAATAAACGATTTTGATTTGATTTGATTTGATGCTGGTGAAAAACAAGTTTCACAGTCTGGCCCACCGTCGCAAAGTTGCATGTCTATTAGCTTATTTCACTATCTCCGTTCTACCATCGAGAGTCCAGAGGATATCACCCACCCACACCGCGGGATATCAACCACACTTAGTTGATATTCCACACATTTGTACAAAGCGCTTTGAAACATTTTTTATTATGCGCACGGCTAAAAAGTGAAATTATTTGCCTGCGTCTGTGTTCCCGACTTCATCTTCTGGGCAAGCTCGTCCTATCGTCGGAAGCAAATTCACAATAAAACAAAGTTATGGAAGAGGGGATATGTATTTTCCTACCTCGGAATCTCTCGCGACGGAAGCACGCAAGTTCGTCAGTAAGTTGTTGATAATCTCCAGCACAGATGGCCCTGAAACAACAGTAGATTTTACAACAAGATCCTAAAAACAAGCCATTTTACGGTAGGCGAAAAAGATTTTCCTCGGTACCTCGCAGGGAGCCAATGAATGATATATTTGTGGACGTCCAAGCAGAAAGGGTCCAGTGGTCGGCATTTTTACCGACTGTATCTGTTGTAGGTCCATATACTTAAATACGCTTTAGTTACCACCGCACTACGTACATTATATGAAATTTCTGAAAACATAGACTTTGGCCGATTTTAATAAAACTTCTTTGACATACTTAAGTAGGTAATAAAATAATAATAAGTGTTTTATGACTTAGATAATATAACATTTGTTTTAATGACGAAATTTTATGTTAATTTATATTCTTGTTATCGTGTACATTAATATTTTTTTTCAGAGTTCCGTACCTCAAAAGGAAAAAAATAACCGAATCTTTATAGGATCACTTTGTTGTCCGTCTGTTTGTCTGTCGGTGTGTCTGTCTGTCAAGATCCTTTTTCTTAGGAACGGGTAAAGGTATCAAGTTGAATGTAAAATCAATTACTAAGTTCCATTGAACCTTGAAGGTGTGAGAAACTTTCACGATAACACAAACAAAAGATACGGCCGCTTATGTCTCCCATCTCCATACATTTATGAACCAAACCAAAACCTAAAGGGTACTTCCCGTTGACCTACAATCATGAAATTTGGCAAGAAGCTAGGTCCTTAGCACAAGCTAAGGATAGAGTCTAAAATTTTCTTACAACCAATAATAACCAAGTACCTGAAATATAATCATAACAAAAACTCACCAAAAGATTTCGCTTGAGGGTTTTAGAAACTACGCTTTTTTGAAGAAATGCTCAAAAAAACGGAGAAATCGAATTTTCCCAGACCTCGAAATCGTGAGAGCTGTTTCGAGAACTGATTAAAAATTACATATATTTATATATTCAAGATCGTTTATCGCAAACCACATTACAATTTAAAAGATGGAAAAAATAATATACAGGTCTTCTTGTGACGCCCTGCAAGGGCACAGCAACATAAAAGAGTAGCTAATGATACCTATTAATAATATTTAACATTTAAAATACAACATTTGTCACATAATATAAATTCTTACTATAATAAATATAAATTGTAAGATAATGAAATTAAGAGATATAATTATTTAATTTCTGGTATTGGTTTAGATTATACAGAGCATTGCTCGGTAACCTAGACGTGCTAGTTAATTATAATGCAGCATTAAATAACAATTTTTTTCCGCTGTAAAAAATTCTGAATAAAAGGGAAGGTATGGTATTTATTCGACAGTTGCCCTTGCACAAGATGCCACGCAGGCGAAGCTGTGAAAGACAAATATACCCACAATCCATACAAACGATTTTTTGGTCAAGAGCCGTATAAATAAAACGAATTTGGGTTTTTAAACATGGACTCCGTTTGACAGATCGCATTAAAAATTTGGACCATCGTCATTGTGTGTTTTCATGGAGAAGGTTATGCACTTTTTACTGCGGAAAACTATATCATTTCTACAGCGAACGAAGTCGCGGGCGGTAAACAGCTATATTATAAAAACACACCAACATATCAGGTGCATACTGGCACAACTTGACCATAAAAAAAACATATTTTTAAAATAATTGATGGTATTTAGGAATCTATGGAATTGAAATAATTTGTTACGGAATGGTCGCGAAATTTCTTTCTATTGATAAGACGTGCCCATTTTAACTTTAAATAGCTGCACCCCACATTAGTAAGTATAGTGCAGGAGCTGCACATCCATTGGTGCTAATACGGTTGTAAACATGTGCATACTGTTTTATATTTTAATTCTTTCAAAATTTGTTTGCGGTCACTACACAGAATTTCCAGAATGGGATAGACCTATCAACCCTAATTCGATCGACTTTTTCGGTGCTCTACGGAATAAGGCAGAAATGTGTGCTAAGTCACAAACTGGAACCGAATATTGGCTCGAACAGCCTGTAGACCACTTCGATGCTCAGGATAAACGAAAGTGGAAAATGCGATATTTCAAAGATCTAACGTTTTTCAAGCCAAAGGGGCCTATATATTTCTTAATAGGTGAACATTTTGAAGTTTGTCAGAAACATATTTCGACGTTCGTAGCGTATGATTTGGCCAAAGAAACAAACGGAGCAATATACTTAAATGAGCACCGATTTTATGGAGAAAGTTTACCTTTCAATGGAACTGATCATTTGAAACCAGAAAACCTTAAATATCTTAATTCGGAGCAAGTGATGGCTGATGTGGTGCACTTTATTGAAACAATAAAATCGTCACTTGAATATGAAACATCAAAGGTAGTTGCACTCGGCTTCAGATACAGTGGCATCATAGCCGCATGGCTTAGACTCAAGTACCCTTACATAGTAGACGCCGCATGGGCCAGTGCCGCACGTGTGCTGGCGAAAACAGATTTTTTTGAATTTAGTGAAAAGATTGGTGAAAACTACAAAAAATACGGATCTCAAGAATGTTACGATAAAATTGTGCAAATATTCAACGAAAACGCTAAATTATTACAAAGTTCTGATGGTATAAAAAAACTGAAACAGGACAACAATATTTGTGACTACAGCGATTTGACTGATCCTTTAAACCAAGCACTGTTCTTCGAGGCATTTTTAATGATTCCGCTAATAACACCCACTCAAATTGGCACCCCTGTTGATATCGAAAACGAGTGTTCAAGAATAATGATGAATGATAAATGGTTTTACTTAAATGCAAAGAAAACTTCTGACCCATGCTTGGACGTAAATTATTGGAGTGTGGTTCAGGATACTCCACCGCGGTTTATTATGCATCTGTATCAACAATGCAACGAGTTTGGACACTTCTTCACCACAAATTCTGATAAACAGCCATTTGGTAGACGAATTCCGCTAGAATACTTCACAAATAGGTGCACGTATTTCTTCGGTCCAGATTATGACGTAAAGAGAATTGAAAAAAATGTAACTCTAACCAACGCGAGGTACGGTGGCCTAACTCCTAATGTGACTCAAGTTGTGTTCATGGATGGAGGCCTGGACCCTTGGGAAAAAATGATCATTCAAAAGAGTTTGTCAGATGATGCACCAGCGAAAATAATTACTAATGGTACTTCTTGGTTTGATTTTGATAGAGGAAGTCTTTTTGATCCAAAGCCTTTAATTGAAGGCCGAAAGTTTGCGAAATCGCACATAAAAAAGTGGATTGGGCTATCTTAGTATTTAGCAAGGGTCACATTTATTTTTGTTTTGATTTGCAATGTTCGTATAGAGGTATAATTTAATTTAATTCAACATACATATACATTCACCAATCTTTTCACTTGAGTGTGTTGCTTGGGGTGTAAAATTTCGCCAACAAACTGCCTATGTAGTTTCGCGATGAATTATTATTGTTACCTTTGTGTGTTAGTTACTGTGTGGTTTATAAATAAAAGAAAATAAAAATTAATTTAAATTTAACGCTGTGCGTATTTTATTTTTACAAGTACCAGGGAGATCGTGCTATAGTCGTTTTATCTAACATTGAAGCGGACAAATAGATTTCTGAATCGCGCTAAAGTTAAAAAAAGTAAAAAATAAAGAGGTTTGTAATTCAAATATTGCTCGTTTATAGGTTCACCAATACTCACATGGTAAAATAATGACTTTATCCTATACTATTAAGATGAATATAATGATATAGATATATTTATTCCGTATATAAGTCGTTTTAATGAATTACTTTGACAATCTATAACTTAATTTCATCTCGGATTACCTCTTGATATTTTAATGTTAACAATTCGGCAACTCTCATCTTCTACATTCACACGCAAATACACACATCTACAGACACTCGCCTATACACACACACACACTCACACACATTCAATGCACACACCCATTCACACACAAACACCCACATACACACACTAGATATTCTGTAGCTTTTATTAATTTGTTTTTATTGTTTATATTGCTATAAGGTCATTTACTATTCTTGTTATAACTTGTAGATATGGAAGAGTGGGTTCTTCTTACACAGGTATTTTTACTTAAAAGAAGATCCCTACTATTTGTGTAATGAGTAGTTTCTGACTGAATAAAGACTTTTTTTTTTTTAAGATTTGATCAGAAAATAGTAGTATTGAATTGTATATATATATATATATTAGCTCACATAGTATAAATTTAATTCTAAATTAATTAGGTCTATTTAATGCAATATTGTATTTTTCTTTAAATATATTAAGATAAGACTCTTTGTACTTCAATAAAGTAAAATAAATAAAATAAAATTAAGGAGCTCAGTAGACGTGAACACAAAGTCCGTGACTTATGTTAATTGTGTCAACCATGTACATTCAAACATATTAAAAAGAGCGCGTGGGTTTTTATTGTCGCTTCTTTTTTCCCACCATGGCGTCAATTTGTTTGTGAAGCGATGTACATACATAGTTTAGCTGCCGTCATTGAGATATTTTAATATCCAACAATGATTAAATTATTTTGAGTTTGATAGATTAATGACATTCGTTTACGTAGTTTGGAAGGAAAATAGCTGAATAGCTGTTCAATTCAAAGAGCTATTTAGTCCAATAGGTTGTTTAGTTTTATAGTCATTTAATTAAAACGATTTTTTAAATTAAATGACTATAATGGCAATTTAAAAAAATTACGTTTGAATGTTTTTGTGATAAATACGATGTTTTTCGCATCACAAGGCACACCAGTGCAGTGGCTTTAGGTTGCATTAAATGCACATTTAGAGAAATTAATTTGAAATAGCAATATAGGCTATTTGAAGCTGTGAATAATTAAATCCGACAATTTTGTAATAACAATTTTTTTGCAAAAGTACCATTATAAGCTGACCCGTGCTACATGGTAAATATTATACAGGTTGAGTTCACCTTATACTAGTTTTAAGAATATCAACGTTATGTCGGGGATAACTGTGGTTTTAAATTTTTGAATGTTTTTACTGGTAATTTAACAAATTATCCCCTAAAGTGCATTTAATGCAACCCTCTCCATACAAACTTTCGTAGATTGACTGGACTATTTAATCCACCTGTCAGCAGATACGTATAACCAAGGAGGTTTTACTACGCTTCGCTTTAGTAAAACCGTAGCGTGGGTTAAAACCTCCTTGCGTATAACTCTGTACACTCACCCACGCTGTCGCCGGCGGCGATGGCTACTATATTGCTGAGCACGGCGGCTCTAGCAGCCCGGACCCTGGTCCGAGCGCGCGCCGACCCGCCCGAGTCTCCCACGTCCAAGTGTTGCATTAGAGCTTCCACCACGCTGTACGAATATTGCGCCTGGGAACATCACACTTCGCTGTTAACACCTACAGTTGAAATCATCAAGCATGATTAGAATGACAACAGTGTGTAAGCAGGACAAAGCGATGCGTAATATTGTCAAAGAGGCGTGGCAAGGGTAGGTAGAAAGAAAAGTCTAGAAGTAGATTACAATTAATAGATTTACTGAGATAATTTATGCCAAAGTTATTGGGAAGGCTTGACTAGCAAGACGAAGAGGAGGATAGAGAAACGATAAGATTACGTGATAAGGAGTAAGTGAGAAATTAGAGGGGTCGTGAGCCGATTGCGATGAAAACTGAGTATGTTTCGATGGGTAACCACACCAATTCTCTGCAGTAGCACGTAATAGTCTAGGCAACGAAGCGGATCGTTGTAGGAAGACCCCCGCATTAAATCCTCAGTCTATGAAACTTTGCTGGGGTATTACACTACATGAGACAAACCTTCTATAAAAAAAAATAATAAAAATCGGTACTGTTAATTTTTCCATACAAAAATTACAAAAAATGTATGTTTTTTTTTGATATTTTGAATTTACATTTAATTCATGATTCTTTATCATTCTGTCAAATAAAATCTGCCTGAGAAATTTATATTGGGGTCAACTCATTCGTTGCCTACACTGTAAGGGTATAGAGACGCTTTGTATCGGACGCAATCTACATAAGACGGCCGGCGTTACAAGATATTGGAGCGATAGAAATACGTAACGCTCCGTCCTGCTCTCACGTAGAGCTCTGTTCTGCGGTCATTCTAATCTAGCTACATTATAGTACCGTACAACAAATTCTCACTAGGTGGCAGCACGAACGCAACGTTGAAATGCCTATAGAGGTCGCAGATTTTACAACAACATCGGGCAGGACTACGGTAGCCTAGTTGGTAAAGCGTCTCCGGTACTGACAGAGAACACGCTGGTTGGAATCCTGCCAGTGGTTGCGAAATTTTGTGATTTTCCACTTTGTAGATTTATTCAAACACAGGAAGCTACATTATTTCGACTGTAGGTACATTTCTGGTGGAAAACGATCGCAGATGTTTGAAACTTGGCAGAAGTTTAGGCTTAGTGGGCCTCACTTATGGGAAAACTTATCCTCTTTAACCTTCAGGAGAAAACATTTACCTACCTAAACGTATAGACAGATTTGTAAGCCCTAAAACTAAATTTAAGTAGGTAAGGCTCGCCATTTTTTCCGAGTTTGTAAATTAAATTTAAATCGTAGTATCAGATCATAAGGCTTGTACAAAAAATTATCTTTAACATTCAGAAAGAAAGATTTTTCCTACAACGCATGGACAGCCCAGGACTAGTGTAAATGGGTAGTGTGAGGGTGGTTAAATAAATGTATGTGCAGTACTCGTAGGTGTGGTGGACTGTAAATCCTGCCCTGGGTTGGCCACTTGATATGAAGAGGTTAAGGACTCTACCACCTACCCCTAACCGTTGATGTAATGTTACCCCTAGTGCGTGAAGGTGTGTAGCCCTAGCCTAACCATATGGAAATATATAATGTGAATAGATAGATAGGTGCGGGATGTCTGTCACAAGGCGACCTGCGGTGACAGACGGACAGGGGGAAGGAAACAAGGGTTGGGCACGGCATGCAATGTGCCCAGGAAATGATTTTCTCACTGCCGGTCAAGCAGGCTCACAAGGTGTCTTGGCCGCAGTGAGAGGATGCTATAAAGCATAGGCGTACTCGTCCAGAGACTGGGAATTCCGCTTGGGAGAGGAGGAGAGAAATGATACTCTTAGCTCCTTGCTGACGACTAATTTATTTACAATTTACATTACTCGTTTGGCTGTTCATGGGGGAGTTTTGGTACCAACACTGATGTATGGCAGTGAAAGCTGGGTATGGCAGAAGAAGCATGAAAGTAGAATTAATGCAGTGGAAATGAGAGCGCTAAGGAGTATGATTGGTGTTAAATTGAGTGACAGGATTAGAAATAGTGTGATAAGAGAACGGTGTGGCGTAAAAGAAGACGTAGTGACCAAAATCGAGAAAGGGATGCTGAGATGGTTTGGTCATGTAGAGAGGATGAATGAACGAAGATTGACGAAAGAGATCTACCAGGCGAGAGTGAATGGAAACGTTGGAAGGGGAAGGCCTAGGCGAACGTACCAGGACCAAATTCAGGACGTTCTGAATAAAGGCCAGGTTAAAAGTACCCTAAACCGACGAGCATGTATGAAAGGATTGATGAAAGTACAGGAAGCAAGGGAAGTATGTCAAGATCGTAGCAGGTGGAGGACTGTGGTCTCTGCCTACCCCAACGGGAAAGAGGCGTGATGTTGTTATGTATTATTATTATACATTACTATTTATACCAAGTTTTCTTTATTAACACATACAAATATTATCTTAGTGTGTCGTGCTTGTAATTTCACAGATTGCGCTTATTAAGATGTTTAATTGTGTTGCTGCTGAAGCTGCGTTGACTCGTCAGCAGATCTTGATAATTTATGTTCAGGGCTGTCACTTCAGGGCTGAACAACGCACAAAGACGGAGTTGTACATACGTCATATCAGTGGTAGCATTTTGACCTTGAGCTCTGGTTTCGGGCGTTTCTAGCGTAGCGCTGGTTGACCTTATACTGGTTTTGTTTCTACGTTCTTGCTGACGTGCGTACGTCGAAAACTGATTATGGACACACTTTACTGCAAATCGCGGAGACAAAAATTGAGGTCCACTAAGCCTAATCTTGAAAAGATTCAAACTTCTGCGACCTTTTTCTATTAAAACACTTTTTATATGACTGACTGTGTTCAATCAATGGGTCTCAATGACTCTTAAACCTACTGGCGAAACTCAGTTGATATCGGAAGCCGATAAAAAGATGTCAGACGCAATATGAAGCTGGATCTATAATGGCATAAATCGGAATCAGCTTTATAGCATTTAAGTTTGTCGCCCTTTGATTGGCTAGCCTCCGTGGTGTTGTGGTAGGGGTTCGATTCCCGGTGGAGACAATGTCCCAAAAAAAAAACTACTTTGTGAGACTTCCCCAGTTTGGTTAGGACATTACAGGATGAATCACCTGATAGTCCATAGTCCGAAAAGTAAGATACTGCGTACTTTAGATTGGTCCCGGATACTATCTAAATCGGCTAAAAATCTCTGACACCAGGTTTAGTGAGGTCGGTCTTCGACCTAACAACCCACTCATTATATGATATCAATTGAGTTTCGCCCTGGCGGCGATATCGCGCGATTTGTAGAGCGGTGAGCGATTTTTTAATTGGTCGAGAGTTGAGCTCCAAACGCGCACGCTCACGACGACGACGAATAAGTACAGTATAAAAAATCATTTGGCGTTTCGCAATACGGTATTTGATAAACAAGGTAGTCAAATAATCTATTAAATATGGCCATCTGTGGATTAGGTATAAAAGTAAAATTTTCCAATACAAGCAAAATTTTTTAAAATCTGTAAAACAATTGGCAAACTTACAATTTACAAAATTATAAGTGACTTACCTGAATGGAGAACATAATAATCTTGAAAACGTGCACTGCAAAGTCGTTAGGCACCCACAACTCGTGTCGGTCGAAATGTCTGAAACAAGTTTCCATAACTCTCTTAAAATGTCCGATAGCAGTTCCTCACGTCAGGTCTAAACACGATTCTCACTTGGCCGAAAGTAAGCTTTTTATGAGCACCTCACAATACGCACGCACGCACTTTGATTGTTAATTTTAGCTTACCTATAATAGATTTGTTTTATTATTCATATTACTTAGTCCATCGGTTAAGGAGAAGCAAACTGGTCACCGTAACACAAGTTTTTACTTAGCTCGGGACCAGTGTTTAATTTAATTTGTTCAATTTTTGTGAATAATAAACTATTTTTATTTTTTTTATTTTATTTATTTATTATTTTATGAGGCAAAAGGATCCATAGGCAGTTCAAAAAGGGTTGTGTACAGCGCGTTCAGAACAAGTCTGTCTATGACGGTTATTTTCTGCGCGTGTGTGACGGGCGGAGAGCCAATGAACGATTCGCTCGCCCCCCGGGGAGCCGCGCTCACCCCGCGACTCATTTTTTGACTTCTGCTTCTGTGCATTAACGGTCACAGAGTTATTTTGCACGCAGTATAACATGTTTACTCACGTTAAAACAGGTCTGAGCACGCTCCTTATATGCCCGAAAGAAGCTCGTCCAACTAGTTCCCTGAGACAAGCTTCGGCAAGTCTCGGCGGGTCGTCTTCCACGCCATCGCGTGTATCAGTGTCCATACACGATACTGTTTCGTATTTTTCTGCACTCTGCAATGCAAACAAGTCATCATAATCCTATTATATTCGGTTTCTCGAAAACGGCTCTAACGGTAGGACCGCACTAGGCGTAACTACGTTGTTAGAAAAGTCGTAGAACAAAAGTTGTTGCTTTTGACATCTGTAATAACGTGGGCTTACGCAAATCAGGTCCAAAAAAATAACCTTGTTTAAAGCAACAAATGAAGCTATTAAAACAATAAAACCTTCTGTAGGATTTATTTCCGATTTTGAGTTTAAGCCTAGTGTCCTACAGGATAAACACTTGTGTGATAAACGTAGGTGTTTGATCGTGTCTCGGAAGGCACGTTAAGCCGTTACGGAAACCATTTTCGACCACTATTTACGGAAGTTGTCGTTAACGAGGCATGTCAGAAGCCTTTGGCGGCTCAACAACTCTGACACCAGGGTTTGTAGTTTGTGAGGTCAGTCATCGACCTTGCAACCCCACACGATATGATGACGAGTGAACATAATTTTGCCATGTTACTTAGACCATGAAAAATGAACAACTTTTCCCGAAAAACATAGGTGAAAATACGAAACAAAGTTTAATTCCCATACAAAAGGCGCTCAGCTGACAGTACCTATGAGAAGGATTTTTTTTTCCATTGCGACCTAAGTTCCTTTGGAGAAGTTGTTCCTTTTCGTGCTAAAATTATGTTCACTATTTCAGTTGGGATTTATATAATGTCACCACACTTGTAAGCTATTTTACCTGCATATTGTAGAGCAGAGAGGGAACAATCTTGTCCATATGTTGCGCTTCCCATATATTCTCCACTAAGTCATCGGAGACTGTCTTCCTAATAACGCCCTGGAACAATCACACCATAAAATTATCAGAAAAGTTCCAGACAATTTATTTCAAAAATATTTTCTTTTATATTAACATCCTTCTAAATGCATGTTTACTGAACAATAGATATTCAACCATCATATCCTTTATTTAATTATTTGATGCAAGTTCCAAGTATGAACTATAGAAAATTATAACTATAACATAAATAGTAATAATAATAAGCTAGTATATAAAAAAACTCTACTTAAAACTACTCTTTCTGTTCTGCCTTTAGGTTGGCAGGTAGATAATGCTACGTGGCATTAGGCCCGCCCTTTGTACATTTGTGCAATTAAGTTAAAACCATATATTTAGGTGTTCGTGCCTTCGCTTGAACCATATTTGAGATTACACTCCCGTATCTCAGCCCGTTTCACTCAGATTTCATATCTTGCAGCGCCCTCTGGCGACTATTTCGGTTACTAAGGTCCCCTCCCCACGCCCGTCACAAGCGCCCGTCTGTTCTTTGATCAGTACGCTTTTGTATCTCAGCCGAGTAACACGTGCCTAGTGATTTTTTTTTTTTTTTAACTTTTTCTGTTGTGAATTCCGCTCGGACTCTTAGCCCAGCGACGAGACGCAGCTGCCTCTATTCGGCACCGTCATTACCGAAGTCATTGTAAAATGATTTTTCGTGCAACACTGTAAATTTCGCTCGGACTTTTGGGTCCAGTGACGAGACGCAGCAGCCTCTCTAGGCACCGTCATAACCGTCGTCTCATTGACCGACGTATGTTGCCACATACGGCTGCCTTCCTTAAGCACCGTTATTGTAAATGCCATGCTTTCGTGAAACGACGGGTGTCGCTTCACGAGACAACGTGTCGCTTCACAAGACGACGTGTCGCCTCACGAGACGTCATATGTCGCCTCACTCATCGACGTCGTCTCACAAGACGACGCGTGTCGCTTCATTGGCCTGCGTCGTTTCACGAGACGACGCGGGTCCGGCGTCGTCTCATGACACGACAAGGAACAGTGGCCAGTTTTGAAACTAATCTTACAAGCCGATCATCATCATTGCCCTAGCTTTGTTCTAGGCGACCTATCCTAGGGGATTTGACAAGAGCACTGGTATTCTCAAAGAGCGACTGCTATCAGACCTCTGCAACCCAGAGGGAAGGTAAACCAAATCAAAACCTAGACAAGGTTGTATAAGGCTAATGGCCAGCCTGGATGTCAGAGCCCCAAGCCGTCAAATGACCTCTGACTTGGCTAAATTACTATTATTGACAGGCCGGGATCAACGGCTTAACGCGCCACCCAAAGCACGGAAACGCTCTAGTTGTTGTGCCACAATAGTCAAGCTATAGCGATCTCCCGTCCGGGTTCTGACCATGGCCCACATTGCTTAACTTTCTTGATCAGAAAAAAAAGAGTAACTACCACTCGACCACGAGCGATTCTCTTACACGTTAATTACAGAACATGGCAAGTACTTCCACAGTAATTATGGACGGTCTGCAGTCTAAGTGGCCTATGCATGTTGCCTCAATCAATGATCTTTGTCGCCTAACACAAAAACTTTTTGTCAGCTAATGGTCATCCTTTCATTTTGAGATTTATAATCAAAACAGACCAGGGCAAGCTAGCTTATCTCCGCTAGAAGCTATTCTCTCTTCAAACAAAATCATTTGTTTTGATGACTTTTGAGAGGTCAGATTACCCGGTGTTCTTAAAATTGAGAGAACTTTATGTAGTTAATGGCACAAGACGTTACCTTGCGAAATTCCATTATTACAATTTATGGAAAATATGTAGCAACCTCCAAAATAGATGCCATGCACTCACTTTTTACCGCTTGCTTGTCCGCAAATAAATGTGTTGGCAACAAACAAACAACAACACGACAGGGGAGGTAATTTATTATTAAAAAGTCACTTCGTAACCTCAAAATTAAAAAGATATTTTGTTGCCTCAAAGGACGTTGTATCCAGAGTAGCACAGTGTGGCGCTTCAAAGCCGACACGGTTCATACTTGAACCACACACCTTTTATCCATATGAGAGACGAAAAACAAAATATTCTTAGCCACTTGCGCCGAAGTAATTGTAACGTATCCTCCCTTCATTCCTTTGTTCTTACAGACAAGCGAAAATTTAATGTCTTATACGTGGCTTACAGAACGATTCCTCGACAAGTTGGGACATAAGTACTAATAAGAAAATATGAATTTCCTTATCCCCCCACAAAATTATATCTTTGCTTGCATGGTCATAATGATTGATGTTAATAGTTTGTGAATAATAATAACACAGCACACCTACCTTGGGAAGTACGTTCCCACTTTCTTCTGGTAGATACAATGAGAGGGGGGGGGGGGGCAATAAAAACCACCAGTCCAACAAGGACAGCCTCACTTTAAGCGAGGGGAAGAAACGGTTTCACCTATCTGCTCCCCGTCTAAGTGAATTTCTGTAAAGTGAAACTTACAATTTTATTCACAGCTGCACCCTGATGACAATAGCTACACAAAATACTTATTCATTATGCACGTCAAATTTATTTTAAAACTACTTCTAAACGTTTTTTTTTACTGTCCACAAACGCTTACTTACAAACAAAGAGTAAGAGGTTATTACAGCGCGTTCAGGAAAAGTCTGTCTATGACGGTTATTTTCTGCGTATGGGTGACAGGCGGAGAGCCAATGAACGATCCGCTCGCCCCTGGGGGGAGCCGCGCTCACCCCCGCGACTCTTGACTTCTGCCCATTAACGGTCACAGACGGAGTTATTTTGCACGCAGTATACAAAGACGAGTTTAGCTAATAAATCTGAGTTCCTGCCAGCTTTCCTAAGCTTGCTTGTTGCGTGATAGCCAGTAAGCGTATCAACACTTTCTAGTCAAAGCAGGACAACCCTGACATCAAAAGATTTTGGCCTCTAAGATGATTAAGTCTCCACTAACCAAGAAGACAACTGCGACCTTCCGAAGTACAAAAAACGCTATAGCCGCCGCAGTTAACCATACCCAGAACTTATGTTCCGTAAATTTCTTTATTTGTAAGGAAAATTCATCTAAGCTATAACAGTTTCTGTGAATATGATGCTATTATTCACGAGTCGCAAGATTAAATAATATTGCACTTAAAGACTAAGACAAGTACACGCAACTTTAGCTTCTCTTGTCAAAAAGCTTCTTAACCATCGTTTTGTGCTTACAAAAACAGTATTAAATTATCCGATGCCAGGATCTAGTAGGTACTTTCTTCACCAAATTTTGGGCATTTGACGAAGGCTTTTTCCAGCAAGTAAATAATGAACATACAACTAAAATATGTTGTTCTTTCGAGCCAATTCTGGCGTGATACGTTTAGGCATACTTTATTGAGCAAACAAAATACTCCACCATACATGACAGGCAGCCAGCACATTGGTGGTATTGTAAAGGTCATCGTGTAAGAAAAAGTAGGTAACTTTTGCCAATATAGACCTTTTGGACCTTATTAACTAAGCTACAGGCTTTAGATAGGTAACCAACATGTTTACAGCTGGATTTGTGATACCCTTAATTGCATATTACCTATAGTCATGTTTATTTTCTTCCGGGTCTTAGCCCGATAATAGTTATTAGGCAAAATAAATTACCTTATTATTCCCGACGTTTCGGCTGCGTTGCAACAGCCGTGGTCACGGGTAGACTGAAGAGAGGTGAACTACGTAGATATTATTGTGAGGGTAAACTAAAATTGTCATTGTCTCGCACAGGAAAAGTGCGAAAGTCTAAAACAAACCTTACCTATAGTAAGCTAAGCGTCAAATCATTGCTATTGAGTAAGCAGATGCAATCAAGTAGGCAGCAGTAACTATTTACTTCTTGCTTGTATGAGTTTTCAGATCCAAAAGATGATGTCGTATATCGAGGATCTCTTGCAGATGCCTCAGTCAACCTTACCCAGACTTATGTATTTGCTAACATTAATCAATAGCTATATTTCCCAGATGATGCTCACATCCTAAGTGCAACCGTACAAAGGGGAAACACCCATGCTAATAATAATATCAGGACTATCTGATAGCTATCACGACTCGCTAAAAGTATTTGAATTCGGCCTGTTAGAATTGACAAATTATTGTTAAATCTGCCATAATGTTCATATTTAATTTAAACTTTGCTTCGGTTGCTCTGAAGTTTAGTTGTTCTGTAGTTTTGTAGTTCAGTAGCCTCAAAAATGCACTTTTTCAGTTTGATTGTTTTTCCGCTGTAAAGTAAAAAGATTTCTTGAACAGTCCAAAAAATTCTTTATTCCGCTACAGAGTTAGTTTCGAAAAACAATTTTTGATCGGCTTGCTTTCTTATAACAGCAACAGCTTGTTCTGATGAACTTGTGGTAAGATCAAGGATACCCGTATTTTGTTGGTATCCCAAAAATCTCAATACTCTACTTCCAACTTGTATACACCAACAATGAAGACTTCGACACCTTTTGCACTAAGGCCTTTGTTGTAAATTTTAAAAACCATAATAGTTTAACATAAATAACTTTTCACTATATTTTTATCGTGGTTTGATGGTTTTTACAAAAATCCTTGTTACCTTTAAGCATTCTAGAATACTTTTGTAAGTACAATGACATAGTAAAGCAGTAGTTTTTGATCCCTAACTATCTCAACTCTCGACGAATCTTCTTTGCTCTTGTAGCATGATAAGACTATTAAAACAAGAAGTCACTTCGGTAAATTGAAATTGTTTTGTTGTTATATTCTGCATAAGGACTAGACCAGCCAGTTTTCAACATCGCTATAACACCTGGTTGCCTCGCCACAGAATTGGTTGTAACCTTACAAAATAAAAATTCAAAATCCAAATAATTAAAATAAATCGAATTGATCGATCGATAATTTTGTTCAGCCGTTTTGTTCCTTCTCATATTAACATGAGATCAACACGAAATCACTTGTGATTTTCATTCATTTTGTAAGTGGACCTCACCTTGTTAATACACAGTATTTGCTGAGTACCCAGAAGAGCGTCATTTTACAGGTTTTTTTTTTGAGGGAGAATTAGTTGTTGAATTAAACAATTAGAATATTCACACGGCTCCCACTGCAGACTACTTCAATTTATGGATATAGACCCAAATTTTTATTTAATAATAATCTGACGCATACCGTCTAGAGCACTTACCACCGCAAACAAGTCGGATGCTCAGACTGGTTGTAATCTGCAAGCGATACCTAAGTAACTTTTACAAGTTGTGAGTCCAAAAGTTTAATTTTCCAAAAAATTAACAATCAAAGAGCTGTCGTAAGAGAAATTACATATACTGCATATTTACATACTAAGCTGTAATATACTATTTTTCAATCACTCATTGTAGGTAATAAGATAAACGAGCCCTACTCATCGTCGCAAAGCGTCTGGTGTAGTGACTGATTACTGAACGCAGGAAAAACTTTGAGCATTGATGAGAGTTTCAACTCCTTCCAAGAAAGATTTGACAGGTCAACAGATTTATTTGTTAGCATCATCTCAAATTGCCTGCAGTTTTTCAATATTTGCTGTTTGTAATCTTACAATTATTCGAAATTATCTGTACAATTTATTAATATTAGTATTAAAAATTAAAAATAAAATATTGCTACCGTGTGCAACGCTAGAAAATCTAAACAAGAAAATGAAATATTTAGATTTTCTTTTACAAATTTGTTTCATGAGTCCTATTTATTATGAAGAAAGTTTCGACAAGACTGTTTGATTAAATTTAAAAATACTAATTTAAAATTCTTAAATTAACTCTGTTATAAATTACGCATTAAAGACAAATTTTATTAAATGAGACAGGTCACAGTACGCCCGCCAAAGCGCCGTCAGAAGTTAAACACGTCTCAAATATGGTTCAAGCGAAGGCACGAACACCTAAATAGAACCGTTTTTCCCCCGAAGGGTAAAAAACGGATATTTAGGTTTCTGCCGAAGCTTGAACCATACCTGAAGGCCTTGCCGGCTTAATTTAAAGGTACTGATCAAAGAACAGACGGGCGCTTGTGACGGGCGTGGGGAGGGGACCTTAGTAACCGAAATAGTCGCCAGAGGGCGCTGCAAGATATGAAATCTGAGTGAAACGGGCTGAGATACGGGAGTGTAATCTCAAATATGGTTCAAGCTTCGGCAGAAACATAAATATCCGTTTTTTACCCTTCGGGGGAAAAACGGTTCTATAAATAAAAAAAATATCTAATTGATGTATCCTCCTATTGTACTTACCCTTAATAAACGTTATATCTATCTATTTATCAATCTAAAAATCGAAAGCAATGCAGAGGAATACCTTGATCGTTCCCATCACCTTTTCTGTCACCGCTTTCGCCAAACTGTTCGTAAAGAAGATTCCTAAACACCAGAATTACCTGCAGCCCCTGTATGCCGGCCAGTCAGATCTTGTCTCTGCATGTCCCATGGCCGAGAATTCGGACAGAAAGAAGTATCGTCTGTAATATGACAGCGTGTCTTAAGACTGAGTATACCTGCAGCCCCTGTATATCTTGTCTCTGGTGTCCCTGTCCGCGTGGTTGCTATGACACATGGCTGAGAATTTGGACACGAAGAAGTATCGTCTGTAATATGACAGCGTGTCTTAAGACTCAGTATACCTGCAGCCCCTGTATATCTTGTCTCTGGTGTCCCTGTCCGCGTGGTTGCTATGACACATGGCTGAGAATTTGGACACGAAGAAGTATCGTCTGTAATATGACAGCGTGTCTTAAGACTCAGTATACCTGCAGCCCCTGTATATCTTGTCTCTGGTGTCCCTGTCCGCGTGGTTGCTATGACACATGGCTGAGAATTTGGACACGAAGAAGTATCGTCTGTAATATGACAGCGTGTCTTAAGACTCAGTATACCTGCAGCCCCTGTATATCTTGTCTCTGGTGTCCCTGTCCGCGTGGTTGCTATGACACATGGCTGAGAATTTGGACAGAAAGAAGTATCGTCTGTAATATGACAGCGTGTCTTAAGACTCAGTATACCTGCAGCCCCTGTATATCTTGTCTCTGGTGTCCCTGTCCACGTGGTTGCTATGACACATGGCTGAGAATTTGGACACGAAGAAGTATCGTCTGTAATATGACAGCGTGTCTTAAGACTCAGTATACCTGCAGCCCCTGTATATCTTGTCTCTGGTGTCCCTGTCCGCGTGGTTGCTATGACACATGGCTAAGAATTTGGACAGAAAGAAGTATCGTCTGTAATATGACAGCGTGTCTTAAGACTCAGTATACCTGCAGCCCCTGTATATCTTGTCTCTGGTGTCCCTGTCCGCGTGGTTGCTATGACACATGGCTGAGAATTTGGACACGAAGAAGTATCTTCTGTAATATGACAGTGTATCTTACATACATTTAGACATAAATTTAGTAGTTATTATTTTTTAATATCATTTTAGATATTGTTATAATTTTTTTAAACAAACTATTTCTAGGTAAATTACTAACTAAGAATCTGTGTAGTGAGACTGAGTAATATTATGTAGTATTATTAATGACTGTTTTATGTTTTTTATGTGTTTTGATATGTTTTTAATTTCTAATTCAATATATTTAATCAATTATTTAAGCTACATTGTCGATTTGGGATAACCTGTCATGACTGTACTGTTGATGTTGTTAAGAAATAAATAAATAAATCTTAAGACTCAGTATACCTGCAGCCCCTGTATATCTTGTCTCTGGTGTCCCTGTCCGCGTGGTTGCTATGACACATGGCTGAGAATTTGGACACGAAGAAGTATCGTCTGTAATATGACAGTGTATCTTAAGACTCAGTATACCTGCAGCCTCTGTATGCCGGCCAGTCTGATCTTGTCTCTGGTTGCCCTGTCCGCGTGGTTGCTATGACACATGGCTGAGAATTTGGACACGAAGAAGTATCGTCTGTAATATGACAGTGTATCTTAAGACTCAGTATACCTGCAGCCCCTGTATGCCAGCCAGTCTGATCTTGTCTCTGGTTGCCCTGTCCGCGTGGTTGCTATGACACATGGCTGAGAATTTGGACACGAAGAAGTATCGTCTGTAATATGACAGTGTCTTAAGACTCAGTATACCTGCAGCCCCTGTATATCTTGTCTCTGGTTGCCCTGTCCGCGTGGTTGCTATGACACATGGCTGAGAATTTGGACACGAAGAAGTATCGTCTGTAATATGACAGTGTCTTAAGACTCAGTATACCTGCAGCCCCTGTATATCTTGTCTCTGGTTGCCCTGTCCGCGTGGTTGCTATGACACATGGCTGAGAATTTGGACACGAAGAAGTATCGTCTGTAATATGACAGTGTCTTAAGACTCAGTATACCTGCAGCCCCTGTATATCTTGTCTCTGGTTGCCCTGTCCGCGTGGTTGCTATGACACATGGCTGAGAATTTGGACACGAAGAAGTATCGTCTGTAATATGACAGTGTCTTAAGACTCAGTATACCTGCAGCCCCTGTATATCTTGTCTCTGGTTGCCCTGTCCGCGTGGTTGCTATGACACATGGCTGAGAATTTGGACACGAAGAAGTATCGTCTGTAATATGACAGTGTCTTAAGACTCAGTATACCTGCAGCCCCTGTATGCCGGCCAGTCTGATCTTGTCTCTGGTGTCCCTGTCCGCATGGTTGCTATGACACATGGCTGAGAATTTGGACACGAAGAAGTCGTATCGTCTGTGGTATGACGGCGTGTCTTCTTCTATGTTCGCGAAGCGGACGAACTGTAGACAAAATGTTTGTTTCATTTTTTTATTCAGAACTAGTGTTTTGCCTCGCCGTATCCGTACCTACTTAGATCATACTAAAATCTCATAAAAAAAGCCCCTTCAGTTCTTCACAATTTTTAATGTTTCCGGTAATCCTTTCCATATTTATTTTATCATACACACAATGTCTTGAAAATTACGAACACAACAAAAAAGAAATCAACCGAATCGGTCGAGCCGTTCTCAAGTGATGCTCCGTCATACATGTGGCACTTCATTTTTCAAACTACTTGACAGACTTTGCCCGAGCGTGTTACCGAAAGGAGCAGAAAATAAGAGAAAAAGGGATTCCAAACTAGGCAAAGCCTGTACTTTGAGTATCAGAGACTGATATACATACATAAATAGATAAATAACACACAGACTCGGAACAAACATTCGTGTTCATCACACAAATATTGCCCTGGGCGGGGATCGAACCCGTGACCCACGGCGTAGACGGCAGGCTTACTACCAACCACACCAACGGACCAGTCAAATCCTTACGATCCTTAGATAGGTATATACTAATACTTTTTGCAATTTGTTTTTGTAATTTGAATTTGTTTTAGTGTGCAATAAAGTGTTCATCTATCTATCTATCTACTTACGCTTTGGGTAGCCAAGATCTGGAGTTGAGGATCCGTGGACTCAACGAGTTTCTGAACCATCTTCAGAAAGCTCTCTACGAACAAGTTGAGGGTCTGCGAGTGGCATGCCAAGAGGAGCTGGTCCATAGCCTCCATGGCTATTATTACGAAACTGGAAGAGACATTTTTATAAATTAACGGTTTCACGACAGAAGTAAGAGACAAGACTGGAGTGCAGTGCTAACAAAACAAGGATCAAAGAGGTTGTAAACATCGAGATATATTTTTTTATTAAGTTTGTGATATTTTTCTCAGTTTAAGAACTTCAGCTTTCTCAGAGAAATACGTTTGGAATAATGAAACAATACGGCTTAAAAACTTAAAGAAAATATCAGGTGCGAAATTTTTTTCTTTGTCCGAAACATGTGTCTTTGAAAAAGTTGTTCAGTTTCGTTGAGTAAATATGCACCTTAAGTTATAGTAATAAAAAAAAACAACCCGGGCAGGTGCAAGTCGGACTTACGCCCTCAGGGTTCCGTATGCATCAACCAAATTATATTCTTCAAGCTTTTGCCCTTCGATTTCAAAACTCCACATCGACTTTAACCTAACCTCTCTTTAAAGGGATTCCTGCAGTCAACTAGCGCCCCATCAGTGAAAAAAATATTGCTCACTAAACACAAAATTTATCGAGAATCCGGAAAGACAGATTTAAGTAAAGGTACCCTAGTTTATTTAGAACCTATCAATTCTGAAAAAATAAAATAGTTGACTGTAGTTACAGTTTCAAAAAGTGCCAAAAACTGCCACTTTTAGCAATTTTATAGGTTACGGGAGGGAAGTAATATAAGGGGTGTAAGGGACGGTGTACCGAAAACTGAAAGGGTGTGCTCAGTTAACGAAACTGAACAACTTTCCCAAAGAAACATATGTTGGGAAAAAAAAATTTTTTGACCTCTCCATACAAACTACAGATACAAACTGTTCAACCAGAGTGGGCAATTTGTATCGAGAGGTCAAAATATTTTTTCATTTCCCATCATATGTTTCTTTGGGAAAGTTGTTCAGTTTCGTTGACTGAGCACGCCCTTTCAGTTTTCGGTACACCGTCCCTTACACCCTGTATAGGTTTTGGTTTGGTTCATAAATGTATGGAGATGGAGACATAAATAGCCTTTTTAGGGTTCCGTACCTCAAAAGAAAAAAACGGAACCCTTATAGGATCACTTTGTTGTCAGTCTGTCTGTCTGTCTGTGAAGACCCTTTATCTCACGAACGGGTAAAGGTATCAGGTTGAAATTAATAATATATATTAGGATCTATGAACCACACAAGATCTGAAAATTCAAATTTTTTACAACGACGCAATCAAAAGATTGGGCATTTTATGTCCTCATCTCCATACATTTATGCAAAAATGCAAAACCTACAGGGTACTTCCCGTTAACCTAAAATTATGAAATTCGGCAAGAAGCTAGGTCTCACAGTACAAATAATGAGAAAAGTCTGAAATCATTAAATATTACAACTTTTCTCACAACTAATGGTAACCAATTGTGGTGAGCTCCCGTTTCAAGAACATTCATATAAGAGAGGGGTCAAGTTGGATGGTCGCTGAGGCGATTTTTGTTTTAGTTCTATTTTAAAAACGGGAACACATGCAAACTTGAAAATTGGTATGTTTATAGTGCATAAGCTATAAAATAACAACAAATAATAAAATATAGTCAAGCGCGTGTCGGACTAAAAAAATCGAGCACATTAACTTACTGAACTTTCAACTAATACAATTATGATTATGTGGTGGTACGGAACCCTCTTTGAGCGAGTCCGACTCGCACTTGGCCGGTTTTTTTTATTATGTTGTCGAAGAAGCTTGGAGTTTTCTTGGCTTCAAGGGTACATGAACCTTAATATTCGGGAGAAAAAGGGTCTCGACAGACAGACCGTTTTCCGAGACAAGGGTTCCATTTTATTTTTCTTTTGTGGTACGGAACCCTAAAAAGAACCACTCGATTATGTCCAAAATTAGAAATACAAATATTTTTAGACTTGTAAAACATAATCCCGATGGGCATGATGGTTTGTACACGGAGGGGAATTAAAATTCTAGCACGTTATGGTTTAATTTAAGGACATATGGTATATCTCACTCAACCAGACTTAAAACCAGAAAAGATTTAACGTAATACCTGTATCACTCTTTTTACAAACTGATAACATTTATCTTAACCTACCTACAACTTCCGTATTACTTTATCTGCCCATTTTATATCTATCTATAACAAATATCAACAACACTGAACCGACCGAGGAGATGAGAAATTTAAGGGCTATGACTAGGCCATGAACGGGGAAAAAGTTACAACGCCATAATTTTCTTCTCCTTCTATAGATATTTTCGATGCTTTCTGGAACAGACAATCGCCGACCCTGTCGAGTTTATTCGCACTTGACAACGAGTAGAAAATTAACTTCTCTACTATACTCTACAATAATATATAGTACCTGGGCGACTGAGGTTCGCTATATATAATAGCCGCCTCAACATTAAAATATCATCAGGTGAGCAAGCTATACTACCGGACAACAGATGGCGCTGTAGGTTTCTGTCTAAAACGCGGTATTTTAAACAAATGGTTTAAACAAAGGAAAACTAATTTGCCCAGACACGAGACCTAGCTAGATCGATTTTCCGCCCCCAAAAACCCCCGTATGGTAAATTTCACCGAAATCATTAGAGCCGTTTTCGAGAAACCGATTACAAATACTATACAAATATTGCTAGTTTAATAATAGTTTCGGACCTAAACTATTAAACTTTAATAGTTTAGGATCTATCTACATTTAATTATTTATCCTTACCCATGTCTCCTCCTGTAGATATCTCTCGACGCCTTCTGGAACAGATAGTCGCCGATCCTGTCGAGTTTCTCCGGACTTGACAGCGAGTAGAAGATGAGCTTCTCCATGTTGGACTTGACGAGGCCATCTTGCGGGGAAGCGGGGAAAATGTTGTCGACGAGACGCTTGTAGCGAGGCCGGAGGGCGCTGCAGCAGCCGCAGCAACCTGTAAAATGTTGATAAACATAAGGACATTGCCGCGGCAACAATCTGTAAAATCGCTGTTTGATGGCCTGCACCGAACGTTCGGATTCGATTCCCAGTCGTAAAAACTGAGTTTTAAGTTTCTTAGTTTGGTTTGGTTATATTGTTTCCGGGTTTAAGTGCGTCTGCGCACGTGTTTTTGTGTGTCCGGCAACCAGGATGCTGGTTTTCCTAGAGTGGGAAGTGTGATCGTGTCATCCGTATGTATTATAATATGGCTGTGTATTAGCGTGCTACCAAATTTGAGTAAATATTTTACCAAATAATATATCCACCAAATTTTGTCTACCAAAATGGATGAATGTACACCAAATTTGCTTCTGGGACTTCGCCGGCCGCTGCCGCGGCATGCTCGCTCCGCTCGCTCGGCTCGTGCGTTGTGGTCGCAAGATAACCTAACACAACCTGGGTAGGTTGTGTTCTAACGAACCTAACCGACCCGGTTACCTAAATTTGGTGTACTTTCAGCCAATTTGGTGTACATTCATCCATTTTGTCTGAAGTGTATTGGGGTATAAAAATTATCTTGGGAATCATTTAATCTGTTGCCTTATAATATTATTCCATTCGGAAACAAAAAGGTTACAATGACTCAGAGGGATGTGAAGACATGTATGCTCTACCATTTATTTTACTTTTGCAAACTCAATCATTTAGCTTCACCAATATGAGTTTACAAACCTACATTTAATCATCATCATAACAAACATCCCATGAAAAAATGTCCACTACAGGACAGGGAGCTCCCTCCAGAATTCTAGCTTTTGCTGGAAAAATGTGGAGGGGAAGTACCATAGTCACCTCGCTTGTCAGCGTTACGGCTAGCACTATCCTATGGACCGCGGTTGTAGGTGATCGCAGTAAGTAAGGTGGTATGATACACAGGAGGATGCTGCTGCCCATCCTCCAGTTTATAACCCTTAGTCGCCTCTTACGACACCCACGGGTAAGTATTGGATGGCATTTAATAGCTATTTGTAATTATAATATCAAATACCTGGTTGACTGAGCTTCGCTCTATAATAGCTATCTCAACATTAAAATATCATCGGGTGAGCAAGCTATGCTACCCGACAACAGATGGCGCTGTAGGTTATGTCTGCAACGCGGTAATATTTTTAAAATTCTCAAAAAAACGGGGAAAACGAATTTCCCCAGACATGAGACCTAGCTAGATCGATTTTTCGCCCCCGAAAACCCCCGTATGGTAAATTTCATCGAAATCGTTAGAGCCGTTTTCGAGAAACCGATTACAAATATATATATATATATACAAATATTGCTCGTTTAATAATTAATATTTAATTATATAAAAGCATTTTAGTTTTACACGTCGTCAACAAACAAACAAATAAAAACAACAACCTATTCAAATAAACCTCCTCTCATCATCCCTGGTGCAAAGGAGCCCATGATGCTGGCAGCATTGCCTCGTTGTATGGCAATGGACAACCTTTGCACCAGGTATGATCCGGAGCGAGGGTCACACCCTTTACTTCTAAGGCGCCGGCCTACCTCGGCGACAAAATGTTTCGCCTCACTGCCCCAACAGCCTGCAGTTTCGACTGCAAATGGGACAAAAACATAATTGCTCTCCAATGCAGAGTACTTGTCCCGCTTCCTCACCGCCGCGTACTCAGCAGCAGCTCCAGCTTCTCTGACGGTACGACTAAGGTGCGAGGCGGCAAAGGTGCTGACGCACGTGGCGTCCCACAGTAAGCACCTTCCCTTTTCCCATGGAACCATAGTCATACCGTCAGGTCTCTTTCCATCAGATCTACTTAGACCCGGGGGCTCCAGTACGCAGGGGATTCGTTTAATAGTATATTTTTTTTTCATTAAAACAAGAGACCATAAAACGTTAATTCCGATTAGTAATCACAGTTTACTATGAGCTGACATAATCTTCTCTTAGCTCTTAGGTCATGATCATGACAGTGTATAATGCACATTAATATACATTGTAGCCATGCACTGTACATCGAAGAGCACGTCAAGCTTGAAGCATTGGATTTTGTACCGTTCTTATTTCAATCACCGTTGGGGTCAAAGTTGCGCTGAAAGTATCAATCTTGACCTGATCTTGGATGTACCTATATTATGTTTATATTTATTTCATTTAACAGGATCATCCCAGTCATCCTATCATTGAAAAATAATACTTTCCGTAACTTGAGGCGCGTCTTATGGGACTGCGACCGGAACTTTTTCGCTCTCGATCTACCGACGTATTCTCATGGGTTTCCCCTGTGGATTTCCCTATCAAAGAAACTATTTAAAATAATTCATTTGGAATTTTCATTCTGTAAATACCTAAAGCCCAAAGGACTGAAGGGAAGTCCCTGGGGTCGGAAATGGAAATAAATATCGTTGATTAAAATAAGCCAGATTGCCAGAAGCCGATTTTTACGGGTCTATATTGCAAGTTTTTAAGGCAGTTTGTAGTGCCTATCTTTTAACAAATTGTTATGTAGGTAGTAGATGTTTCTAGATGTGGGTGATATAAACTGTGTATTAATTTTAACTATGATTGTGTATAAACTATTTGACTTTATAATGTTTTGGCTATTGGCTGTAAATTATAATGTATGTATTAAATAAATAAATAAGAACGGTACAAAGTCGAATGTGTCAAGTTTGACGTGCTCTTGACTGTACGTATTAAAACCAGTTTTGCACCAATACAATACCTTGCCATGGTTGTTATTTGATCCATAGTATTTATTGTTTCCATAAATGTCAGGTCACTACAATATGGACGAGCAGTCATCACACAATCCTCTTTTAGATTTAATTGGCTTTTGTCCAGTTTGAATAATGTAAGTATACTAGGAGCAAAACATGACTTCTCTGTCTTAGTCTACCGCCAAGAGTGACATAAAGTAAGGGCCAATAACCCTGAAGCAATATTTTAATAGAGAGCAGAGGTAGCGTCACTTTTTAATTAATTGTGACATTATATTGTTACATTTTCGTATCTTCGACCGGATACGTGCGCATTGTTTTCTTAAAACTGACTCCAATTTTGCTGGTAACCGTTCATAATATTACCGTTTTTACAATAGAGCGTAAATAGTAAAATAAAAAAATATTTATTTAGGTATGCAACTGAACGTAAATTTACCCTCATTTTCGTTCAGTTGCATACCTAATTAAATTTTTTTTTAACACAAGAGCTATGAGGCGAAACAGTTTCTTTTTTGTAAAATGAATTTTATTTTAAAGTATTTATTTATTAATAGTGGGCAGTATGTGGTACAGTTATTGCCTTAGCCTATGTAGGATGCAAATTATGAAGTATAACAGTTGCACAATGCAAATCCATTGACATTTCCTTACAGCTTGTAGTATGGAGCTGTAAGGAAATAAAAAACATAGTGGACAGTGACCTATTTTGAATCTGTCCTTGGTTTCAAAATTAGAATATTCCGAAACGGGAGTAGATAAACACGTTACTTGTCAAGGACCTTATTTATTTAATAACACACACACTGGCTGGCTTAGTAAAAGGCTCCTGTTGGCACATTTTGGGTACTACGGAAGCCAAAAAAAGAAGCAAATTTCCATAGACTCAGTAAAAAGATTCCGGTTGTAAGATATCGAAGGTCAATAAAATTGTCAACAATTAGTGCACTTACAAGTCATGTAGACCGTCCGGCTCATAACAAAGCATGCTCGATGCGCCACTTTGCTGATCGGTATCATTATCGAACTATTTCCTGCTATTCACTTTAACTTATTCACAAATAAATATTCACTTTAACTCGTTCATTTTATAACACTGACTACATTTCACTTTTTAAGCTATATCTGTAAACGTCGTTTTCTCTGCTACTGATAGTATGTTAAGGTTCTTGCCATTGTTATTTTTCAGATTTTAACAACAGGTTAAGCATTGAAACTAAAATGATCTGCCTGTTTGTAGTAACCATTAAGTTCTGTTACCATTTTATAACTAAAATAAGTCAAATGTTATTTTTATATCATATGGTTTACTTTACTTTTACAGTATTTATAATAATAAATTACCTACCCAGTAAATAAAATGGACACAATGTAAATGAAATAACACATAAAAAGTATATGGCAGAATGCCAATATACAAAACAACAGGAAGTTCAAAATAATTGTAACATTAGGTAATTCTGTTCATAATATTCGTTACGCTATCAGTGCCATGGATGAGTCAGTTTCAATAATAATAAAACAAGAAGCACTTGAATAATTATTGCATATAAATATAACACCTAACATAATTTTTCGCAAACGAAACTTCACATTTCATATCATATCATCACAAATAAATATTAAACCTGCATTGCATTGTTATTTAATTATTAAGTAGTAATGATTTATAGTTTTTTTTATTTATTTTATATTTTAACACTTATAATAACACGTCACACACATAATTCTTTTCGGCATATTTTCTTTGATTAAATTTAAGCCCGGTAATTTACCGTTTTTTTTTTAATATTCAATTAAATTCCAAGAAAGCATTGTTTGGTTTAGTGTTATTGATTATAACCAGCTCTTTTTTGTAATTAAATGAGATATTAAATATTGATTATTTATTTATATCGTAAATTGTCGTGGATTTATTTTGATAAAAATTATAAGTCGGTTTGTATGACAGAGACGCGGCGAAGACTGAACTGAACTATGATACGCACTGATAAGAGTTATATTGTATAGATAACATTTGGCTTGTAGTATAGAGGGTGTTATGAAATTTAAAAAAGCTAAAAAGCAAAATTGCTATTCGAAGTTTGTTTGTAAACTTTACGTTATTTTTATTATTCTACATTTAAAAAATATGCGTAGAAAATATCGGAACAAAAAGGCATCTCCTCCTCTAATAACAGCTGCAGCAAGGTTATTAATACGTATCATTTTATTATGGCAACAAACAAACTGTAACATAATTTTTTCTTTATAATTATATGTACTTATTGACAACCTTTAGTTCACAGTAACACGATAAATACTTAAAATAACTTGTTCTTTAAAATCTTCTTAATTAATAACAGACAACGTAGTCTTAACCAATGATGTGTATAGAAGTAAATTCATCCTGTTGTTTGTGTGGTGATTTTTAAAAACATCCTGTATTAAAATTGGTCCTAATGAAATATGTAGTGAACTTAATTAGCCAAAATTTTTGCATGTTGCATGCATTTATGCATGTTGCAACAAATTTTCCACAGAAATAAAGGTCAAAATATAAAAAAGCAAATTTGACCTCCCATACAAAATGCGCTATCGGGCGGTTTTTTTTTGTACCTTGGTTGAAACACAACACCAAAATAAAATATAGCTAAAATGCTTGCTGTGTAGGTCTTTTTAATCCTTGATATATGTTGCAGCTAAAGTATTTAATACAGTTATTATTCAGCTGATGCAGTTTGTATGGGAGGACCAATTTCTTTTTTGCATTACGACCTATGTTCCTTTGGAAAAGTTGTTCAGTTTCATGGTCTGATTAACATGCTAAAATTATGTTGACTATTTATTTCATTAGGACCATATATTGCTGAACGTAAAGACGATGTAAGTGATTTAGGATTGTAGGGCGACCTGACTAGAGCCATTCTTAGAAGCCCTAAGAATTAATTCTCTAAGATTAACGACGACAACATTTCAACACCCTTACGCTTTAAAAACTGATATCGCGTAGTTTCCGGCAAGCAAGCCTTACTGACCTAAAGCAGCAATCACACCTCCCTAAATTCAAAGACTAATTCGCCATACATTGCCGGGAAGCTTTGTTCTGTTTATTCCAAGATACTTATTTCAACGAGCAATGTATGCCGATTTGGTTTCTGAATTAAGAAAGGTGTGATAGCGACTTATTTGTGAAAAGTTTTCAAGCCGCCAAATGGCTTATGTGACATAAGCTGCGGCCGGGAGCTGCCGGGATCAAACTGGTAAACGTGTTTTCCGACAACAGGAAAACTATACAACGTGTTAACGGAATAAGCGAAACCCTCATACACCCCAACTGATTTTAATTAAAATAAATCTATTCCCGATTTTTTTATCTAGATGGAGTGAAAAAATGGAAGTTTAATTCAGTCCCTACGTTACTTTACTTATAAATAGAGTTCACGAAAGCACGTGACGTTTTGCAAGCTAACATTTAGCATTTGACAATACATACAGAAAAACGTTTAGACTATCGTTTTACATACAGATAGTCAGAAATATGCACGATTTAATAAATCTTTACATGTGTTTGAGGTTATTATCCGTGAACTCTGATATAAACGATAACCTAATTTCCAAAACAATTAAGGCATACCTAAGAATTTGTTTGACTGTGTGTAGCCCTACCACTTGTTAAAATAAAAATATTAGAATACCATTATATTTGTTATGATACTGACATAACGTGTAGCGGAAATTATAAACTATGTATTGTCCATTTATTTGACAACTATACCTTGAACCACCTTGAACATCCGGCCACACGTTAGTGGTTCACTAAGACCATGTTGAGGGGGTCTCTGGTCTGGTTTATAGTGCTGTGCAGAACCAGCACTGCGCTACAAGCACTAGGAACCAGTCCCAAACATAATGTTACCACTATCGTGCGGCCGACTATACACCGAATTGAGCTATAGTCCAAAAACTTCGGTGCGGCAGACGTTGGGGGGGTGATGTCATGTATGGAAGCTTTACGTGCCTCTTCTCCATGTTCAAACTCACTTAAAACGCTTTTTTTTCCTCTAATCTCGCGGTCTTGCAAATGGCATACGTATAGAATTTCTTTCTATCAAATAAAGTAAAATAGCCTTAGTATTACCGTATCTATTCTATGATATCACAGTCTAGGTAATGCAGTCGAATAAAATAGGCAAACCGATTTTTTTGTCTGTCCTTCTAATACAAGGTGTAACAGAAATAATATAAAAACACTTAAGGCTGTGACCTGTGAATCTGCCGATGAAACTGAACAACTTTTTCTAAGCAAACTCGATTTACAAAACCGGCCAAGTGCGTATCGGGTCACGCGCAGGATAGGGTTCTGTAGTTTTTTTACGATTGTTTATCGCAAAGCTGGTTTTGATAAAATATTTCATAACGTTCATACCATAAACTTTTTACCTCTGATGCTTAGCGAGGTCGTAGCGCCTGATTGCTATTACTATTTTTAATATTTCTTTTTCGGCTATAGCTCATTAACCTGTGATAGTTTTCTTTTTAATTTCATCATATATGATACTTCTGTGAATTTTGTCAAAACCGTTTAGCTAGCAGAAGGGGAGGGCACTCAACTCCAAGAAAAAATTGTTCTATCAAGCTAAATATTTCGCAAACGGATCCTGTTTTTAAAAGAGCTATCTAACGATACTTTACACGATGGGGTAGACAAGAAAAAAAAATGCGCCTGTACTTGTAGAGGAGGTACACTAAAAATTTTTTTTTCACGATTTAATTTTACCACTTTGTCGGTGTGGATGAAATTATGTCTATACTAAATTACAACTTTCTAGTACTAAGGTTTCTGAGCTAAGCCGCGGACAGAAACACAGACGGACACGACGAAACTATATTGGTTGCTTGTCGACTAAGGAACCCTAAAAAAATTAGCATACAGTTTCTATGGGAAGTCAAAAAGTTATTCATATGGTTGTTAAATTTAAAAAAGGTGTTTAGTTTTAATAAGGGCAGTTTCACATTCTTCAGGATTGGAATTCTATTTTTGTTACACGTTGTAAAAACGATTTTAAAAAGTAAAAGCACAACTACTTACTCTTAATGAATGTAATGTAATGTGTGTGTGTAATTTTAATCATTTCTTACGACCAGTTGCACAAAGCTTCTTCAAAGTGAAGCTCCTTTAAATCTATTGCTGTCACTTTCTTTGTAAACAAAACATAAAGTAAGTATTAGCAATTTTATTGGTTTAAAGGAGATTAAATTTTAAAGATGCTTAAGGAAACTAGTATTTCAGACCAATAAAATTAAGAAGCAAATAAAGTGACTATGAATTTGCTAATTTAGTAAAATGGATATTAATTAGTATACATAAAATTTTACGTTTTTATCTAATGTCTTAGGAATATCCTAGTGAAGTAGTGTATATTACATAAATACATAACATCACGCCTCTTTCCCGTCGGGGTAGGCAGAGACCACAGTCCTCCACCTGTTACGATCTTGACATACTTCCCTCACTTCCTGTACTTTCATCAACCCTTTCATATGTATGAAATCGTCGGTTTAGGGTACTTTTAATCTGGCCTTTCTTTTTAGAAGGTCTTGAATTTATTTAGAGGTTTAATATATATTACCATAGAGTAATAAATTTATTAGTTTAATTACAGAGAAAAAAAAATACTTGGACGATTAGAATGGAACTGGCAAACTAATAAAGTAAAACTGTAAAAGTAGTACTGGTAGTCTAAGTAGTAGGCAAAGTAGTCTGTAAAAGTAGAACTGTAAAGTAGTACCTACTGGCAAACTAATAAATTAAAACTGTAAATTACGATTTGAATAAATGATATTATTTTAAAGCAGTCACATTTCTTTCTATGATTTTAAAGGGCACAGCACGATGTCTGCCGAAGTCGCGCGCGTAGCGATCTCGCGCTAAATATAAACTGAAAGTTATAAGGCCGGCTGGCACAGTGAACCAAAATACTCGTAGAGCTCACTGAAAAGGAAAATATAACTTTGCTTTGTGACGTCAGTTGGGTGTTTGGGACAATTTTAAGACCCGATCATAAAATCAACCAGTGAAAATGCTCAAAATGGGCAACGAAATTTGCTGTCTTATTAGTGTAATATTATGTAATTTCAAATATAATACTAATGTTTTTCTTTTTTGACAAGCCCGTTGGTGTGGTTGGTAGTGAACCTGCCTCACACGCCGTGGGCCGCGGGTTCGATCCCCGCCCAGGGCAAACATTTGTGTGATGAACACGAGTGTTTGTTCTGTGTCTGGATGTTATTTATCTATTTATGTATGTATATCAGTCTCTGGTACCCATAGTACAGGCTTTGCCTAGTTTGGGATCAGATGATCTTGTGTTAAATGTCCCCCAATATTTATTTATTTTATTAAGTAACTAATTTACTGTGTATAATAATAATATAATGTACAATGATTCAATTTAATTTTTAATTTAAAATTTGAATGCATTTAGGTAAGTACCATTTTTATATTGTTTAGTGTAATGCATGATAAATTACTGTGCTCTCCCGGGCCCATATGTGTTACAATACCATTATGTTACCATCTTTTTACCAGAAGAAGTGCCATAAAGAAACATGTCAGTAAGAGTAGGTAATAAATATGAAATATTATAAACTTGTGATACTGCACTGGTGCAAAAAAATTAAATTTAACTTGATCTGTCACTATTCATTGTCAATAACATACACTGCTGTTTTCTGCCATACATTTTCATATAATAATGGGGTCAAAGTAAGCATCAATATCTTACCTAAATCAAAGAAAAATACAAATCTGACCGGTGAGGTCTTTAGATAAGAACCTTATTAACAATTTTGCCAAAGATCACACATATTTAAAATGTCGAAGAAAACCCATGAGTCACTTATAACATTTTAATTCAGGAAATAAGGGATATCTGATGAAACGTGTATTAAAATGATGCACGGGTTTTCTTTAAGATTTTTAGATATGTGTACTCTTCAACGTAATTGTTAATAACATTTTTATCTGACCAATACTCTTAGATGAAAACAAAAGTTTGAGTAAATTTACATTAAAAAAGAAGATCAAGGAATGCATGTTAAAAATGTTATTATATAGTAAATAAGATATTAATATTAGTAAAATGTAATAATATTTAAATAATGATTTTATCGAGTAATAGTACCTAAGTTAGCCTATAAGATAAAAACTGTATGGTTTGAGCGTAACGCCTACAAACTGCTTTGCAGTTTGGCGATGTTTAGATAAGGCAAATTTGTGTAATGTAAATAAGTTAAATAAATAAATAAAAAAAAAATTTAAAAATCTAAACATCAGATTTGAATTTTAACCCGTTCGCTCAACGCATAACAATAGATCTCATACAAAAACATGGGCACATGTGCCCGGTTTCCGAGCGAGGCGGTTAAGATATCAATGCTTACTTTTCATACAATGATGGGGATCATTGTATTGGCAGAAGACAGATTGGTCAGTTATTTTTGTCCTTGTGTGTTATGTGTTGGTTTGGTTAAAAACTATACAAACTTAAACAGTAGATTCCGACCATGAAACTGAACCACTTTTTTCAAGGAACATACATACTAATATGTAAAAAATTTAGCTTCCACGAGTAAGTGAAAATTGATTTTTGTATTTGAAACACATAGAAAAATTGACTTCAGATATTTGTTATGTTCCTTGGGAAAAGTTATAGTTAATAGAGCTCTACTAACTATGTTGTGTTTCGAGCACAATAATTATTTGTCTCCTCATAAGTGGTGGTTGTCTGTAAAAGTTAAATATGAGGCTACCTTAGCCTGTTCAAAGTAAAAGTAAAATAAAACATTTATTTCATAGGAAGAAAATATATTTTATGACAATTAAGGTACCTAATATATTATCCTTAACTAATGTTTTCTCTTCTCATCTCTGCGGTCTCGACTACTACTTGATTTGCTCTCATAATCATCATACTTTCTAGATGATGTCCGACTTCTCTTATCATCTGATCTTCTTTCTCTAGATCGTTCCAACTCTCTATCCCTTGAACGTGATTTGTGCCGTTTACTGGAACTTGAAGAATACTCTCTCTTACGATCATATGGGGACCGAGATCTTCTCTCTCTTTTCGACTTATGTGAACTGTGATACTTAGAAGAAAGTGGTGGAGTTTTCGGTGACTTTTCCTTCTTCACATCTCTTTTAGTGTCTTTGGATGTTGTTGCAGGAGATTCTGCTTTCTTCTCATCATTTCTAGCTGCTTCTCTTTCTTTTTGGGCTTGCATCTGCTTGTTCGCTGTATAAACCTTCTTGAGCATATCTATCTTTCCTTCTAACTCTTCAGGATTAACTTTAGATCTTTTGTATAGCTGCAGGATCCTAGTACATACATCTCTGATTTCATCTTCTGTTACTTTGAACAGAAGGAACCAATGGGGGTTGTTGGGTAAAGGCAGCCCAATCTTACGAGCAGTTAGATAAATGCAAGCACAAGCAATGGTCTCCGGTGGGAATCTCATGAACACATCAGTGCGTAAGGCATCATTCATGTAGTTCCATGCCATCTGCATAAGTTGACGGTTCTTTTCATACTGTAACAGTTGAAGGTAGACTACAATGAGTTTGTGTGGATGTTTAACATGGACACAGAAGCCCAGTTCTTTCAAGATTCGCCGTTCAGCTTTGATGACTTGGTTCTTTAGTTCTATGTAGTTCTGATCAACAATTAAAGCACTGATCTGCTTCTGGGCTCTCACTTGTTTGATGTGGTGGAAGACATTGATGACATCTCTGATCCTGCAAGGTTTCTCTTCAACTTTTGAGGCTAGGTAAATACTTCCCATAGCCATAGTTTCCATTGGGTACCTGACAAAGGACTTGGAGTAGTAAAAGCGCTGAAGATAGATTTGACCAGTTGCCATGGCCACTTGAGGCAGTTTGAGCAGGATTCCAGCGGTTTGAATCATTTCGCACCCGAGAATACGTAAGTCAGTTTCGGTTTCAATGTCAAGACCGTCCGCCTGTGATGGAGTCTCCTTGAAGACATTTTCTGGCAGTAACAGGTTGTGCAAAGTAAGTACGATCTTCCCATAGTTCTTCTGTGGCTTCGCAGCAGCCGCGGCGGTGGTTTTCGTCTGGCTTTGAGCGATCGTAGCAGTCATCTTGCCACGATCACTTTGAAGTAAGGACTACAACTGAAATTGTTGTTCCAGACACTGATATTAACAAAAATAATACTAAATAATGTCCTTATCAATACAATTTATCATATTTTTTGCAAAAAACGCGATAAACAACGCGGAACAGAAAATATTATCACGTCGACTGACAACCAAGGACCAAGATGGCGCCACCTAACTTCATAGATGTCAAGACAAACTTTGTAAACAATATTTTCGCTATTCTATGCTGCCTTCAAAGAAATTGTTAATGCAAAACTTACCCGGTGCCATCGTTACGATAAAATTTTCACTTTAACGCACTGATAATCGAATATAACACATGATAATAAAACAAATAGGACGTCGAAAGAATGAATCAATCGATCTTTTTTTTTACAGTGTTTACTTTTACGGGATTTTCCTATTTAGTACGTTGTGTGAAAGAGATAAATTGCTCGGATATGCTCTTCACACAATTCACTGATGCCTATGTTCACATAATAATTTAGGTAAAAATTTTTGAACGAAACCCGGAAGTTGAGTGAACTTTGGCGCCAGCGTTGAAGGTAATCAATAATGTAAATGAAATAAATAATTTTCTGAAGCGATGCCAGGTCACAAAAAGTTACTTTGTCTTTTTGCTTTGTGTACCTGTAACCTTGGCTTTAACTTTACATACAGGTAGTTGTATTGTAAACATAAGCTTGTTGTATTTATTGAGTAAATGTAGTAAGGTATTCAAAACTAGTACTTACAACCAGGGTCCGTACATTTTTGTACAAAGGAGTCGAAAAAGTCGTGTCCCTCTCCACCTTCAAAACAGCACTTCACGAAAGACATTGTAGAAATAATTTATCGTCTCATTCACATAAAATAAAATTTATAAATTCAACACTTGTAAAGGAAAATAATTAAGAAAAATATTTCTTTTTGTAATTTTCTATTTATCAAATTATTTGTATTACTGTTTCCAATCAGGTAGGCTTTAATTTAATTTGTACTTTATAATTAATCTCTATCTATTCTTTTTCACTTTACATGTATCATGAACTTTTGGGTATACATAAACCTACTAATTATTGATTACAACACAACCCATAGATGCTACTACGAAACACTAAATTCACAAAATACTGATCAGTTATTTATAGAACTAAAGCTTGGAGATTTTCATCTCAAAATAGGTACGCACGAAAAAATACCATTACATTATTTATCTGTTATCCGACGAATTTAAATTATATGATCTGCACAGACAGTTTCGTCATGACCTTTTGGCTTCTGAAACTGTCGGGGTAGTGCGCCAATTTCATTTCATTCATACCATTTTCTTTTTGCCATGCGCAAACCATTCGTAGAACGGAACGACCCAAGTTCATAATTATATCGTTCTGCTACTCGCTAATAGATGGCGTAACATGTAGTTGAATGAGAATGTGATTCGATTGGTTTTGAACAAATATTTTTTTGTAGTTACATCCATGTTTGCTGCATTAAATTTATTTAATAAGCTTCTTTAAAGATACTCAAACCAGACTTATTAACTAACTGTCCGCGACTTTGTCCTCGCGAATTTATCCCATTTATATTTCGCAAAATCCTTTCTTAGTGCTTTCGTTATAAACCTTGCTGAGTCAGCGCAGACTAATTAGCTCGGGCTTGTTTGCAAGGGTAGGTAACTAGCATCAAGGCTCAACAAAGTCAGAAAGCTATCTTTTGCTCGCTAACTCAATACTTTTAGTTTTGACCATCCGTCACTGGCAAACTCCCACTCAGCGCGAGCTGAATCAGCTATTTCTAAAGGCCCCGTTAAGGTGATCCCACACACACCACCGGTGTTGATAAGGAAATGCCCATGCCCTAATCAGTTTAATAGTTACAATAATAATAAACTAGTTATTGGCTACAAGTTGTGGGAGGGTTGGACTGACAAAACCGGCAACGACTGTAATTTATTTCTCGCCTTGCACGTAGTCACAGAATACCATATAAGTACTAACGTAGTTAAGTAAATACAAACAAGTAGGTATAATAGAGTTCACGAAAGAGTGAGGTGTATTGCAAACAAACATTTTTCAGTTAAGATATTTATCTTCATCAAGAGGTACATGTTTTTAACCACCATAAATAACAGAAAATCTTTTAATCTATCATTTTACATACAGAAAGTCAGAAATATACACATTTTAACACATTTTATTTTAATAAAACAGCTCTATTTGCACTTTATTAAGATCCATAATCCAGCTTATTATTTTCCATTATATTACCATCATAATAAAACAAAATAAAATAAAAATAAAATTACCGCACAATTGTTTTATTTTTGTTTTCTTATATTTCGGCATGGAGCAAGGAGTTTTTATGTCTATAATTTTGATATTATTTTCATGAATAAATAAACTGTGTTCTATACTATGCTAAATAAACATTAATTTCATGACAATATTGCAACTCCATCATAACATCCCATGAAACGTGCACTACAGGACAGGGAGCTCCCTCTAGAATTCTAAGCTTTTCCATCTGCGTTGCCAGTGTGAGTGTTGCCATCGACACGATAGAAGAAGCTGGAAAAATGTTTTTTTTTATGTTACTAGTGAGCAAACGAGCAGGTGGGCCACCTGATGGTAAGTGGTCACCACCGCCCATAACACCAACTTTCTTATTAATGGCATATTTTGACACTAATAAGACAGCTAAGCGCGTTGCTCACTTCTAGAACTAAGATGATATATCTCATGTGCCAGTAATTTCACTGGCTCCCTTGCCCTTCAAACCGAAACACAGCAGTGCAAACACTGCTGCTTCACGGCAGAAAAAAACAAAGGGGTGGTACTTCCCCTGACGGACTTTCCACAAAAGCCCTACCACCTTAAAAGAGGAAGTACCATAGTCACCTCGCTTGTTAGCGTTACGGCTGGCACCATTGACCGCGGTTGTAGATGACTGCAGTAAGTAAGGTGTAAGATACAAAGGAGGATGCTGCTGCCCATCCTCCAGTTTATATAGTCGCCTCTTTCGACACCCACGGGCATGTATGGGTTGGTACTATTCTTTGCCGGCACCACACGGGACTAATTAACTTTATTATTAGTCTTATGAGTAACAAAATATTTAATTTTTCTACACATTTGCTCATAAAACCGCTCTATTTGCACTGTATTAAGGTCCACAATCCAGCTTATTAAACACGCGTGCTTTTTTCATTATATTACCGCACTAGTGTTTTATTTTCGTCTTTATTTTAAATCGGCAAGGTGCAAGGAGTTTCTATATCTACAGCGAACTTTATTTTACAAGTAAATAGGTTCTAAATAAACCAAGGTACCTTTACTTTGTTAGCGTTACGGCTGGCACTATGGACCGCGGTTGTAGGTGACCGCAGTTAGTAAGATGTAAGATACAGAGGAGGATGCTGCTGCCCATCCTCCAGTTAACCCTTAGTCGCCTCTTACGACACCCACGGGTATGTATGGGTTGGTACTATTCTTTGCCGGCACCACACGGTGCCTATGTGCGAGGTGACTATGGTACTTCCCCTCCACATATTTCCAGCAAAAGCTAGAATTCTGGAGGGAGCTCCCTGTCCTGTAGTGGACGTTGCATGGGATGTTATGATGATGATGATGACCTTTACTTTAATCTGTTTCTTTAATCAATCAAGTTTTGTATTTTTTTCACTGATGGGGCGCTAGAGGACGGCAGGTAGCCCCATAAAACCTCAAAAATAACTCTGATGTTCACACATGTATAGTGAATTGGGTCTCTGCGCGAGTGTAGAATTACAAAATATTTGCTCATAGCGAAAAAGCGACAATTTCATCAGAACTAAGAGGAAGGTTGCCTACCCACATCAAGTCCTGCTTCTTAAATGCACATGTGACAAAATATGTCCCAAACCGAATTAATCCAAGCAGTTTTCCTTCGAATACGGCCTCAAGCCTTTTTAGAACACGTAATTCTCTCTCTCCTCGCTAACTTTAGCTCGCGTTCAGTCGACCTCGGCAACCTGCGGAGAGCGCCCGGCCGCCATCTTATTCGAAATTCAAATTACGCGCCAGTGCAGTGTTTCTTCTTATAAACTTTTTGAAAATTAGAAAAGTGCTTTTTAAAAAGTTTGTGAGGTTTTTATTGGACCCATTTGAAAAAAAAAATAGACTGATTTAATTTGAACAAAAAGTGTTTTGTTTATCAATCGGATTAGATCTTGTGATTAGTGTGTGCCTTTTTCCTTATTTGAAACTTGTCACTGGCTGGAAACGATTTTAACGGTAAGTTTGTTTTAGACTTTGATATTTGTTTTCTCACCAGGATATCCTCATTTGTTCGTTATAGTTTTAATGAACAAAGGATGTAGGCGAGACTGATTAATTAATGAGCGTTGTAAGTATTTCTTGTTCCTTGTTTTAATTAATGCAGGCAGATGCATTGTTTACTTACACATCCGAATTTTATCTATTGAGAAACACATTATTTTCACGTAATGAATATTTTAATAAAATTTTAACACTAAGAACCATAGGTGGCACATAAAACTTTAAATATATGTATGTTCCCACTTGGTGCCTACCGGTTAGTAAGTATTTCACACAGGTATTTCATCATATCCTTTACTTTATAATGTTTTTTGATCTCAGCACAAAATGTTACGCAAAAACAATAGCATAAATGGAAATGTCGAAGTCGTAATAATATACCCACTTAGTTAAGTAGGTTTTAAGTCGTCTAAGTAAGTATAGGTACCTTACTTACCATAGTTACTTACACAATAAGTGAACTAAGATATTGAAGGGGTGATTACACGAAACTTTTTCAATCTTCCTAATTATAATTTACAGCTACCTTATGAGACGAGATAAATATAAAAATAAATATTTGCTTAAATAATTACATACACACAATATAGATATCCAGGTTTTATGGAATATTAAGAGTAATTTGTATCTAGATTGTAATACAGGCATGCAATATAAAAAAAACCGGTCAAGTGCAAGTCGGACTCGCGCACCAAGGGTTTCGTACCACTAAGTTAAAAATACCGTAGTTGTTATGGACGCGCAATCACACAGAAGTGTCTTAAACGCGTGCGAGTCCGACACATACTTGACCAGTTTATACCAAGTATTTGATGTTATTTAGCTTAATGTTTTATAAAATTTTTATGTATTTTACAACTCGAACAGAAATATCCGGCAGCATGCCTAGTATACATACGTAAATTCAGAGATCGAATTCGAGGTATGCAAAATGGTTAATTCCCGTCCAGCTCAAGTCACACAGAGGCGGTATGATTGCGAAAGCGGTCTGGGGAAAATAATATTTGTCCTATACTATTATATATATACTAGCTGTTGTCCGCGGCTTCGCTCGCGTGGATTTCGTATTTAGGTTGTTACCGGTTTTCCGAAGCAATGAGGCCTTTTCCCGTCATTTCAGGGTAATTTTAAACTAAGGAAAAACAGGATCAACCCTGCGCAAATCAATGAGTGTAATTCAAGATCCAGCTGAATTTTATATAATATACAGACGTTACTCATAAATTACTCAGAACAGAGGAACTTAGCAGCAGTATCCTAACAAATGTAAAGAGAGAGATGAGAGACACCTTTATGTAATATTTCAAAACAGAGCCAATTCGCAGAAGTAATTGAGAAAAACTAAAACCCTCTCCCTCTCTCTCCCTTTCCCGTCTTCCTCTCCCCCTCCCCCTCTATGTCTCTCCCCCTCCTCCCTCTCCCCCTCCCTCTCCCTCACCCCCTCCCTCTCCCTCACCCCCTCCCCCTCCCTCTCTCCCTCCCTCTTCCCCTTCCCCTCCTTCTCCCTCTACTTTCCTGTATCTACAGGTACATAGAGAGGTACAACTCTACCTCTCTACGTCTCTACCTCTCTACCTCTACCTCTCCAGCTCTCTACCTATCCATGCCCCTATCCCTACCCCTAACAACAATTTAACCGCTATCCCTAACATAGAAACGACACCCATATTTATTTTTAGACATTTCAAACCTATCGCACCCCAACCCCATCCCCAGGGGATGATGGTATTTCACGTCCACCACCTTGGATTTCAAAATTGTTGTAGTTTTCGTGATCAGCGACCCGATAAACCATACAAACGATACCCATATTAGTTTTTAAACTTTTTCACCCCATTTCCCTTTTTTAGGGGTTGAATTTGGGGTGGAATTTCAATAACAGTGATGAACGTTGCATAGAATTACATCATTATTGCCTAAATAATAAATTATGTAGATTTATAACTTGCAATGCCTATTTATTTTATTGTTTGCTATTTTTACTATGTCTATGGGTGTATACCTGACAATAAATATTTATTTATTTATTATTTATTTATTTACTTTAAAAAAAAGAATTTTCAACTTCATCCCCCTTTTCACCCTTAAGAGTGTCGAAGATTCAAAAACCCTGAGACACATAAATATTAATTTTTAGTCGTCAGCCTAAATACAAATTTTGAAGATCCTAACTTCAAAACTGACGGACTTTCATACAAACTTTCATCCCCTATTTTACCCCCTTAGGGGTGGAATTTTGTAAAACCCTTTCTTAATGCACCCCTAGGCCTCATAAGGAACCTACATGCCAAATTTGGAATCTCTAGACCCAGCGGTTTGGGCTGTGCGTTGATATGTCAGTCAGTCAGTCACCTTCTTTTATATATATAGATTTGTATATATATTTGTAATCGGTTTCTCAAAAACGGCTCTAAAGATTTCGATGAAATTTAGTATACAGGTGTTTTGGGGGTAAAAAATCGATCTAGATAGGTCTCATGTCTGGGAAAATTCGTTTTCACCGTCTTTTTAAATATTTTTTAGAGTGTTTTAGTGCGTTCAAGAAACTTACAGCGCCATCTATTGAGTAGCATAGCATGCTCACTCCTTGTTGAGTAGCATAGCATGCTCACCCGATGATATTTTAATCATGCAGAACATAGCTCGGTCGCCACTAATAATAATCATACATCCCATAAAACGTCCCTCCAGAACTTACACCATAATCACCTCTTTTGATTGCAGTATGTAAGATAGTACGATACACAGAAAAATACTGCTGCCCATCCTCCGGTTCCTAAGCCCTTAGTCACCTCTTACGACACCCACGGGTAAAAATGGGTTGGTAGTACTCTTTGCTGGCACTACAGGGTTACCCAAACGGCCCGAAACGACGCCTAAATGCATGAGTTTGAATTCTTTGATCGTAACCTTCTCCAATCAACGACAAACAAAGTCTACAAAATTATGTAAATTAAAAAGCAATCAAAGTTTGCGTGTTATTGCCGAGTTAAAAGAACTTTGTTTGAAGCGAACCGGTGACCATAAAAGACCTCCCAAACGACCGTAACCTGGAGGGAAAAGCAATCAAATCCTCGCTTGGAATTGGATCTAATTCGGGACTCCTTTATATTATTATTAGTCGGCTTTTACAGATTAAAGGCAGGAAGGAACACGTAATCGTCAAGCTTGCGTTTCTTGTAGTTAAAGGTTCTTACTTTCCTGTTTATAATAGAGAGGAAAATCTAAAACTAATGGCTAAGTATGCCTTCTGAAGGGCAGCCGCAGTGAGCTAGCAGATCACCCATCGAGTTCTCGTGTAGGAAAGACATTTGTTTTAGGCACGTGCAGACTATCTTTAGTATAACTCTAAAGAATCGGCTGATTTCAATACGGTTCATATAAATAGGTAGACTATTATAGTGCAGTGAGCGTGCAGTGTATCGCACCTCCGCCGTACATCTTCCTTCATACTGATAAAACTATCGGTCATTTAAAATCTGCGATAAGCTATTAAGATCCACTTTTCAGATTTAAAAGAAAGAGCTCAATCTAACTTCCATTTTGCGATTATTACAAGTGAGTAGTAAGTAAAGAAAAGTTGTACGCCAGATTCTACCGAATATGAAAGCGTGACTGCGTTGGGAATTTTTATTTTGAGCCAATATTGGTCGTATAAAATGTGGAACGACTAAAAGTATAGAGTAAACATTTTGTTCGGTGTGACTCTATCCGATCCTTTTCGGAAACGTCTCGAACGGGGCAGAAATTCCATCTAGCTAGCTCTCATTTCAAGTAAAATTTCGTTTTTACCGTTTAAAAAAAAGTATAGCGAGATTTAGGAAACCCTACAGCGCCATCTGTTGGTTTGCGTTGGTATTAAATAAATCGTACATAGTTCGGTCTCCCAGCCGCCACCGTAGCACGACCCCTTACCTTAGATAAACGCATTTCATTCATTCGCGCTCGGCGCTAGAAAATTGACGTTTACTTCATACATTATAAGTCAGAAATTGATACATGGCCTTAATAGTACATTAAGATGCACGTGCGCTATTTTGGATATTACGGCCGAGGCTCAGAAATTGCAGCCCAAGCCGCAGGCGAGGGCGTAATGGAGCCGAGGGTGTAATCACCAAAACGCACAAGCTTCTTACGACGTTTTTCAACACATTTGCGAATAAAAACGAATCAAATTCGCTTACCTGCAATTCCTGAGCCTCCATTTTTCGTTCTCACAATACTTTTCAACATGGAATAAATACACCACAAAAAGCTAGGTTTATACTTATTCGCCAGCTCATTGAAATAAGCCAAAAAGACATTCTCTGAAAACGAATTGGCATTTTTGCTATTCTTCCATTCAATGAACTTTTCGTAGGCAAGAATGTACCTATTTTTCCTTTGATTTTGCTGGAAGGAGACTCTCACTTGCATTTTGTGCCCCAGTAATTATTTCCTGTGGGGTTAAATTAAGTTCTTTTTTATTGCTTGAAACCGACGAACGACATTGTTAGTTAGTCACAAAAATCAAAGCAAATGAAAATAAAATTCTTCTGAAAAATGGCGCGCGGAATTCTTGTTGTCAAATGACGAGCTGTGACGAAGCACTGGCAATGCTCACAAACAGCGTAGTCATAGAAAAAGTACAAAAACTTTAAATTTATTGCTTACAAAATCAATTAATGTTAATTTGTTGTCAAATTTAACTAATCTCATGCAACAAACTGTTTATATATTATATTTTCATCAGCATTACGAAAATGTCATAAATATTTTAGACATTAGAACTCCTTGCTCTTTGTTACTCTAAAAAAAAACAAAAATTAAATAACTAGTGCTGTAATATATAATGAGAAAAGCACGCGTTTTTAATAAGCTGGTTTATGGACCTAAATACAGTGCAAATAGAGCTGTTTTATGAGCAAATGTGTTGAAATTATATATTTATCTAGGGGCACGTGATGAGCCGGCTGGTATTAAAATAGTATTAATTAATTACTTAAAGATGAATGTTGTCGGTTCCATACTTATCTAGTCCCTGGTTCCACCCACGAATAGAAGAATAGAATTTAAAGTCCAAATCCCAAAATATTTTATCTAATTCCGAAATCTTATGAAAAATCGTTTTTAATTCTTTACTCGTTTTAGAAAACTAATCGGGCCTAACAAGGCAGCAATCCTTTTTCTGTCGCGCGTTTTTTTTTACACTTTTTGTATGGTAATGACGTCACTACGGTCGGTAGCCTCTACCTACGTTCCGCCCGCGCGAGTTTTTGAAAAAAAAAACAATAAGGACAGAAAAAAACGCGTCGAACACTTTTAGTTATGTTGTTTGGGTTTTCGTTGACTTTTTTGCGTAATTAGTGAATTTGATATCACGCTGATGTGAAAAAGTTTGTTAAGTTGAACCTGTTCTTAAATCTGTTTTTGCCTTTTTTGCTTTAATTTTGATGAAATGGGATATTCTGTAATAAGGTTTCTTTTAGTGTAATTTTATTAGGCTGTCGGCGATGAACTCGGTTTTTGTTTTAATCGTTAGCGGTTTTTGATCTGATATGTTAAATAAATAAATAAAAATGTAAAGTGTAACGAAAAGGGTAAAAGGATAAACTAATACTTTTGGCTTATGGAAATTAGGCACATATGAAATAATAGTAAATTAAGTATATTTATAATAGGTCTTTACCTATGAAATTGCACAAATTTTCTCACAGATTAATGAGATCATAATTCCTATAATTCTAATGTTATTTTTTTAATTTGTCTTATATTTGAAAGTTGACTTCAAGGTTATCAATTTACGCATAAGTTTTTATTTTTAGTTTGATATATAAAATTGAAGGTTCGAAAATTAAATGTCGTCCGATTTTATCATTAGATTTGTTATATTTTTCTACAGATAATATTTTTCGGAAATTAAATTTAAGTTTCTGTTAGCTTAATGTCTTCCCAATAAAGCTTAAAAAAAATTAAAAGATTGGTTTTATAATTCCTAATAAAAATGCAAAAATGTTAGTACTGAAAATTGAGTTTACCTAAAATTCGCCATACAAAACGGCAATTTCATAGGTAAAGACCTATTATAACCTACCAAAAAAATATTCTCCCATAAATAATGCACTATCATCTGATGCTGTTTTTATGTGAATTTTTTTTTCACCTCTCTAGCTCGGAAATCTTAGCTTAGAAAAGGTTTTTAAAATTAGAACGTGATGAATATAGGTGCTGGCGCTATTTGTTAGAATTTTCCTTGTTTTAGTGAGGAAAATCTTTGTGTGTTCACTCGACGGCAAAGTTATTTTGCGTCTCGTCTCGGGCCTTGAAACTCTCGCTACGCGTAGGATCCTAAAATCCTTCGCTTGCTCAAGTTTTAAAACAAAGTACTCGCGCCAAACAACGATTACCTGCCATCCATAAGAAATAACAATTTCTTTAGTTTAATGGCCAGATATCTAAATAACCTTCTATTAGTTACTCTTTTTGTTATATGTTGTAGAGACACTCTATCAGACATTTAGGAAATGTAGCTTGGCAATCTTTCATCATAACATCCAATGAAACTTCCACTGCAGAACTCCAGCAACAGCACTTTATACTTTAGAGGTGATTTACCATAGTCACCACGCTTGTAAGCGTTGCGGCTTGACCGCAGTATGTAAGATGGTAAAATACACAGAAAGATGCTTCTGCCCACACAAGCTTTACCAAACCTAAATTCTCATTTTAAAGAGTCGAAGATGAAAGTTAATTAATAAATTGATTTAATCCAAATATTTTAAACCTTCACCATATTCCACGAAAGACACTGGAGTTTTGTTAACAGAATAACAATATCGAATTCATGTAAAAAGTGTTAAACATTTTGATATTTCTGACTAGCATATATACAGGGTGTTAATTTGATTGCGTGCCATAGCTCAGGGGCGGGATCAGTATCAGTAACTGAACAACTTTTCCCAAGGAACATAGGTCGAAATACGAAAAACCAAATTTGACCTTCCTTACAAAATGCGCTGTCAGCTGATGCAGTTTCTATGGGAGGTCACAAATTGATTTTCGTATTTCGACCTACGTTCCTTGGGAAAAGTGGTTCAGTTACTGATACTGATCCTGCCCCTAGGCTGAGCTATGGCACGCAATCAAATTAACACCCTGTATATAAAACGATAGTCTGACGTTTAACGTTTTTTTGAGTGTGTTTGTATTTAGAAACTGGGGGTCTAGAAAACGTGCCATACAGGGTGTAAGGGGCGGTGTACTAAAAACTGAAAAGGCGTGCTCAGTCAACGAAACTGAACAACTTTCCTAAAGAAATATTTTTGGGAAATGAAAAAAAAAATCACCTCTCCATAAAAATGGCTCACTCTTATCAAACAGTTTGTATGGAGAGGTCAAATTTTTTTTTCATTTCCTGATTATGTTTCTTTGGGAAAGTTGTCCAGTTTCGTTGACCAAGCACGTCTTTTCAGTTTTCGGTACACCGTCCCTCACACCTGTATATATAAAACGATAGTCCGTTTTTCTGAGTGTGTTTGTATTTAGAAACTGGGGATCTTGAAAACTTGCCATATTTAGAGATGACGAAAGCGTACGTCATAAAATATATGGGATGACATAATATGTCAGATATCATCACATACTTGACGTTCGCTTTCATCAGACTAAAGCACTAAGCAAGGAACCACGTATATACGTTTAGATCTTATCCCATATTATCCAGAATCCTTTATAAAAGACATCAACGCGCTTTCTGCTACAAGAGAACATTTTTTACATATATTTTTTTCCTTTTTTTCGCTCCTCTAATCTTACCATCGTTTATCTCGATTTTTATTGTAAAATAGGCTCTTTTAGTTAGAAACACATTAGGGACGTAACTTCACGACTAATTACGAACTGTTTTGCATTTAGGTAGGTAAGTATGGTCGGTAAACATTCAGGTTTTGTGGCGGAAACTACTTTTACTCTTTTCTTATAATTTCTTTCACATTAACATAAAGTTCATGGTCACGGTTATGCTGATGACGCAAAATTATTTTCAGAAACCTGCTGCTTCGTAAATATAAGATTTAACCTGAGCTGCTTCGTAAATGTATAGATTTAAAAATTCACGTAAGTCGCGCGACATCCGCACGATAGCGATATTAATCACTTGCTTGCATCTTGCATGCATTTTGCATAGAAACAAAAAAACTGTGTCTACGCATGTCGCACGACATACGCACGATAGCAACCTAGCGACATTTGTCACTTGCTTGCATCTTGCATTCATATTCATACTGGTGGAAAAGACACAGATCATTCCAGATTGGGAGACAGGGTTCTCTAAGCACTGTCAAGTTTATTTAATAAAGAAATTTTATTTTTATTATTTTATTAAACTGCCATACTGGTAGAAGAAAGGTTGACTTATGCCACTCTTTCAGTCTATAGACTGTTAGGTCACTGTTTTGTAGCTTGCATGTCGATTGCGTGGACAGAACTAAAATGATATGATATTTGCAAATGTGGCCGTTGTGGACAATGACCCTTAATTAACAGCCTCTATGGTCTAGTGATTAAGGCGTTCGGCTCTCGATCCCAGTTTGGTTAGGACATTGAATAATTAACTACCTGATTATACGAAAAGTATTATAATTCCGAGCTACGGAAGGCACGTTAAGCTCGTCTACTATCTTCGAAAGTATTCGTTAATGTGCCATGTCAGAGGCCTTTGACGGCTCAACGGTTGTGACACCAGGCTTTTTCTGAGGTCGGTCATCGATCTTTTAACCCACACGATGATGATGATGAAATTTTCTTGCAGATTAATGAGAACATAAATCCTATAGTTCATTAATTTAAATATTGTTTGATATCTAAAATAAAAGATTCAAAATTTTTTCGTCTCAAATCCGTTATCAATTTTAAGCAATCAACTAAAGTGGTCAGAAAAAGCAAGTTTGTAAAACAATGTTATTCTTTCCGTCAAATAGTATACTCTGGTTTTAGTGACAAGGTTGCAAAATAGATTGGTTAGCGTTGGAACAAAAGAACAAAATAGATCATATTCCAATCCCTTGCGATCCAGACTCCTGTGAGTATACGAGTAAAAGACATAAACGCGGTTTCTGCTACGAAAAAAGGAGCATATTTTTTTATACTAAATCTATGTTGTGCTGTGCTGGTGTGGTGCTGGCAGTTCCGTGTGGTGCCGGCAAAGAATAGTACCAACCTATGTCTACCCGTGGGTGTTATAAGAGGCGACTAAGGGTTTATAAACTGAAGGATGGGCAGCAACGTCCTTCCGTGTATAATACCATCTTACATATTGCGGTCACCAACAACCGCGGCCCTTGGTGCCAGCCGTAACGCTGATAAGCGTGATGACTAAGGTACTTCACCTCCATATTGTTTATAAAACTGCATGGTTTACCTACAATTTGGTAAAGTCACTCCGGTTGTTAGCCTTGCGGCTGGCACCTGCCGCTGTTACTAACCGCAATATGTAAAATGGTACGATACACGAAGAATGCTGTTGCCCATCCTTCAGTTCATAATCTCTTAAAGAGCCACGGTACAGATAGGTTGGTAATACATGGGCAATTTAAAGAATTTTAGTTTACCCATTATTACACCTTTATTACACTTGATTTACTTCAGAATACTTTTACCACTCCACTTAAAAGATGATCCAATAAGACCAAAAATTCCACACAGAAGACACTTATTATGAAATTATACTAAAAGCCATATAACTTTGACCCCGAGTGACCTTAGTGTAGGTACAGATTTAGCACAATGCTCACCGAGAGTAACAAATTATAATAATAATATGAACGTGTATTAATATTAATAATTTATTGCTTGAGTGTTCAATTGAGCTGTTTGTTCAGGTGACTGGTTTTTTTCAATGTTAGGGTTAGTACACAATTGGTCGTGAACACCATGCCTTAGCCTTATTTTTTTTACGGTCGGCTACGATTGAAGTGAGGCCATAGTTATAGGTCCATTTTGACAGCTGTCAAACGTTTGAAAAATTACGACCTGCAAATAAAAATGAACCCTGTGTGTTGTCGATAAGAAAACATCAAAACGGACTTCTTATGTTGGTCCTACTTTAAAGATGATATAGGGTACAGAGTAATTGCTATCCATAGTTTAAACCAGACCCAATCCTAAATTACGCTTTGCCGGGTTAGTGGTTAGCTTAGCTAAAGCCACAATCACACCATCCTTAATTCAGAAACTAATTTGGCATACATTGCTCGATGAAATAAGGATATTGGAATAAACAAAACTAAATCTATCAGTAATGTATGCCGAATTAGTCTTTGTGTTTGTGGTTTCTATTAATGCTGAGGGAGCTAAGCTGTGAGCTGGGAAAGTTCCAACCAATAGGATTGCTTCATTTTCCTAGCTTGTCAAATGCGTTGTCAAATGGAGCAATCTTATTGGCTTGCATTTTCCTGCTCACAGCTTGGCTTTGAACTTTCCTCGCCGGAAAGATCCGCAGCTCGCTAAACTAACAAAGATCGCCCCTCGCTTGTAACGAGCTCGCTTGTACCCTGGCCTTTCTGTCTCCGTCAGAACACACTGAAATCTACTCGCATACCATTTACACATAGTAAAGTAATAGTACTACGAGTATCATACAGAACGGACACTCTCCGCCCCCCGCCCGCAATCTAGCCCCGCAATAAAAACCCGCGCGCTCCCGCCCGTGCAGACGATTATAACCCTCAAATTGCAAAAATGAGCTTACTTTGAAGGCAAACTTCTCCCAAACGGATGGTCCAATTGTTACAAGAAAATATACATGAGTTAATCAATATGATAAACAATCATTTTTAAGTAGATTATTTTTATTATAACTGTTAGTTTTGCCAAAAAAAGCTTCTCTCTCCTCTTATTTTACGCAAAAAATATCCTATTGCTTCGAAGGCTCCTAAACGTCTAAAACGATTTTGATGCTTCTTCCACCCAAAAATTCCAAATGTTATGGTTTCTGAAATTTAAGTAAAAAATTTGAAAAAATAATTATTAATGTGGTATAAAATCAATAAAAACCCTTTTTTTTATTGGTGAGAGTCTCGACGTTGGTCGTAACAGCCACGTTGAAGAGCACTCTTATATGAACGCTATTAACGTGTAAATAAAGTCGATATAGCTTCTAATTTGAGGGCTGTAATCACCTTTTTCGCACTTTGTCCTGTAAGGACCATTATGCGTGGGCTCTTGTGGGTCTTTTGTACTGAATATGCAGACATACGCGCGCTACCAATATCAAATATCAAATTCGTGCTCGTTGTATGTAGACTCCAGGGTGTGCCGTTTATTAGTAAAAACGACGGAATGCGAGCAAAATTCTGCATTTATTAAAGTTAGCAGAATCAATCTGCTTCTTTGGAGTTTCGTGGGTGTGTTTTCCAGTGTACACGAGCCCTAATAAAACCGGTAAGCCACACTGCTCACACGTAAAATCGTTCCCACACTGGACCGGCGAGTCATCGTCATCACATCAGTTTTTTTATCGCGGTGTCCAAATTACGTAAGATGGTAAGATGCGCGAGATAATTTAAGTAGGTATTTATTTTTATATTGAACCGATTGAAACACAGTTCACGGCCGTGTCTCGGAAAGGGACAGAATTGTAATGCAGTGCGGGGTTTTTATTATGAAACAATTTTAATGGAATGTAATTTATATAAGGTCCTGATGAAATAGTGTACATAATTTTAGTATGCTATTAATAGTTATGTTTCGAAGGTGGTAGGGCTTTTGTGCAAAGTCCGTCTGTGGAAGTCCCACCACCTTGCTTTTTTCTGCCGTAAAGTAGCAGTGTTTGCACTGCTGTTTTTCGGTTTGAAGGGTAAGAGAGCCAGTGAAATTATTGGCATGAGACACACCAACTTAGTACTCAGGGTGGGCAACGCGCTTTGCTGACTTGTTAGTGTCAATTATGCTACTAATAAGACAGTTGGCGCTAAGGGCGGTGGTGACCACTTACCATCAAGTGGCCCACACGCTCGCTTGCTCACTTGTTACATAAAAAAAAGGTACTCAGACCATGGTCTGAACCACTTTCCCAAACAAACATAGATCGAAATACGAAGAAATAAAGACCTTCCATACAAAATACCCTAACAACTGATGCAGTTTCTATGGGAGGTTAATAATTTATTTTCGTATTTCGATCGTTTCTTGGAAAAAGTTGTTCAGTTTCATGGTCTAAGTGACATCCTAAAATTATATTCACTATGACCTATGCTCATTAGGACCTTATATGTATACTGTTTTCTTCTAAAACTAACAAAACAGCTTTGCCAAAAATTTTTTGCAATTTTTCCAACTGTTTGGACGTTCCATACAAATTTAACCATTGCCAGCAGTGCAAAGTTTGTAAGGTTTTTCCTTTTTTTTAGTGTTAATATCCCAAAACAAATTTTTATTTCTCATACAAACTTCATCATCATTATCATCATAACATCCCATGAAACGTCCACTACAGGACAGGGAGCTCCCTCCAGAATTCTAGCTTTTGCTGGAAAAATGTAAAGGGGAAGTACCATAGTCACCTCGCTTGCCAGCGTTACGGCTGGCACCATGGACCGCGGTTGTAGGTGACCGCAGTAATTAAGATGTAAGATACGAAGGAGGATGCTGCTGCCCATCCTCCAGTTAACCCTTAGTCGCTTCTTATATTCTTTGCCGGCACCACACGGGACACAAAAACTTCATGTCTCCATCTAAATTGTTTGGAAAAGTTTTTTGATATATTGTGTTTAAGAGTTTTTATGCTGCCGAATAACCTGTGCCAAAGCTTGGCGAATGGCTTAACTATCTATATATCTAAAGCATGGTAAACAACGCTTGCCAACACATTTTGCAGCTGTGTCAAAAACAATCGGCTAAAGCTGTCAGAAAAAACAAGTTTGTAAAACAATGTTATTTTTGCCGTCAATTATATTCTGGTTTTAATGTCATGGCTGCAAAATAGATTAGTAAGCGTTGGGATAAACGAAAAAAAAAATATCATAGTTATCGCTAGCGGTTACCCATCCATTTCCCGGCCAAAACCAACATTGCTTAACTTTCACGGTCGGAAAGAAAGAGCAATCTAGGCCACGGAGGCAGTTGGCTTATTGAATGACGTGATATTAAGATAGTTTGTTTAAAGTTATGTGTGTGATGAAACAATTAACCTTTTATGAACTCAGGTCAAGCGATTGTTTCTTCTTCATTAGGTAGGTATTATGAAACCGTTTCTCTGTATAGCTAGGTTTTTCTCTTATTGATTGCTTTTATTTATTTGTATTTTAGCTTGACCAATCAAATGTTGTAACATATACTCTAAATAAATAAATAGACATTAAAGCATTTTACACAAGGGACGCTATTACGGTAGCCGGAACGTGTTTTTCATAATTCAATAAGTTCCCGCGCAGAGCCCGGAAGGGTAGCCTTACGCAGCATTCCCCTCTGCCAAAGCACAGAATAAAGTACAACTCGTTTACTAAAAGAATGGACCTAGACTCTAGGTCCATTCAGAGCGATAACGTCACTGCGAGGCAGGGGTACGGTGAGCAAAAAAGCATCGTTTAAGAATATTTATGAAACTTAAATAGTGGAGTCACTTAGCTAGAAATCAACCCTAAACATTTCGGAGCCAGTGGCGAATGTGCCCGTTTGGTTGTAGATAGTTTATCAGTAGACGGGTCTAAAAAGCCCGGGACACAAATTTATCTGACCCTCTAATGGTGTTAATGACGTACTTAATGTTCCCTTTATTATTTTTCATGAACATCTCGAAAACTGCGACACATAGCAGAAAATGTCCTACGAATGAATTAATCTATATAAAATTCTCTACAAAAAATACATTGCAACTTTTTCGCTAGAGAACTGAAAATCTGATCCGATCAGATCTTGAAAGGGAAAAACCCGGAAACAAGAAACATTTTAATGTACAGAAGAACATTTCTTAACTGATGCATCAACGGCGAGCCGTAACCGCTATAGCTACAAATGTGAAATTTTGCACAAAGGTAGATTGTATGTAAAAATTACTAAATTAGAAAATTTTCAAAAACTCTTCTCCCAAGGGGTCGAATTAAGGGATGGTTTGTATAAAAATCCTACAGTTTTAACTTAAGGCGCTTAAATATTTGAGTTTAAGCTAATGAACAGAAATAAAGGAACACGTGTTTCAGCATTTTTGCAAAATCATCCCTCTAGGGGGTGAAAGTGAGTGTAGGTGAGGGGATGAAGGAAAGTGTCGGTTCTGTATGATAATACTATTACTTTATTCTGTGATATTATTTTTTTATTGATATGTGGTTCAGTATCAATACATATGTACTTAGGAATACATTCAAAGCTTATCTTACGAAAAACTTCTTTTCATCTGCCGTTTACTCCAATTTGCTTCTTACACACAAAGCTGACGCATGTTTTTTCTTGCCATACTCGGTAGCGTGTAGCTCAAGGTTGTTTACTTTCCCCGGCGCAGGAGTTGACTGGATAATTTGCTCATGACGGTGACATTACTTTAAAAGCACTGGTTTTTGTGTCTTGGGCAATTTCTCATCGTCATTGTTAGTTTGCTTTGTTTATTTTACTATTTCTTGAACAAGATATTTATGTAAAGTACGTTAGTTTTGGTTATTATTAGTAAAGTAGGTTTAAACTAAGAAGACACTACTATAACAGATAAACGGACGAGTAGTTCTTTTCTACTTTGTGAATAGTAACAGATATCGTACGTCGAAATACATGTCAAACTGTTGGTCGCGGCTAATTGCTATGAAAATTGTCAAAAAAACTTTGATGCTAGAGTTTGCGAAGTCGATCACAGACCCACACGATTGATATCGACACCTAACTTATAAGGTACTTACTTTACTGTGCCATGGAGCTAAAGAAGATCTTAATTGTCTGAACTATGGTCTGAACAGTGGTCGTGGGATTGGTTCAGTAATATGAAAACGTAAGCCTTGAACCCACTCATACATAATTCTAAGCTCGATTAGCCAATAATAATTGTAGTAGATCCTCGATTTTAATTTGAATCCATCGATCAAATTAAAATTTAATTACCTAAGTAGGCTATGTATGGTTCAATCAGTGTATGGGGACCGAATGTACAAACTTAAACGGTAGATTCTAACCATGAAACTGAACAACTTTTCCCAAAGAACATAGGTCTATATACAAAAAAAATTACTTCCCATACAAACTGCATCAGCTGACAGCACATTTTGTATGTTCCTTGGGAAAACTTGTTCAGTATCATGGCCATAATCTACCGTTCAAAGCCCAAGTCACACTGAGGCGGTAGCGGAAGCGTTCCGGTGCCGGTATTTTTTGTAAAGTATGAGTTCTTATGCACCCTGTCACATTAAAAACGGTCGCGGCGCGGCGCGGTGCGGCGCGGGGGCGGCCGGGCCGCTAGTACAACCCCGCGGACCGGGCGCGGCGCGGGGCCGAACTTTCGGCGGGAGCGGGCGCTGCTGTATTCCATTGCGTTCAATGCAACCCGTCACACAGAGCGGCAGCGGGGCGGCGCGGTGCGGTGCGGCCCGGGCGCGGACTTTGACGTTGTATTTTTTTAACAAGAATTTTGCGGCTTTGCGCAGACTTTTTTTTAGGTTATCAGTTTGGTTTTATGTTTAGAGCAAAGGATTTACGTCTTTTGAATAATCACACCGACCACTACCGCCCCGCTGTCCCGCCGCGGTTTCCGCGCGGTACCTCTGTATGACCGGTCCCGGAACGCTTTCGCTTCCCGCAGGTCCGCCTCCGGACCGCTTTACCGCTTGTACCGCTCTGTGTGACGTGGGCTTAAGTTTGTACAGTCGGTCCCCATACACTTTATATTATCGGCCTCAGTGGCGACCTGTCACGGACTTTGTGTTCACGTCTACTGAGCCCCTAAATAGTATAGGATGAAAAACAGTCATAATTTTATATTTGAATAATATACCTTTGTATTTATTTTTTTTAAACTGTAGCGCCATTCAGAAATCTGTTTGACCGCTTCGATGTTAGATAAAACGAACACAACGCGGTCCCTCTGGTATTTGTAAAAATAAAATACGAATAGCCTTAAATTGAAATAAATGTATATGTTGAATTAAATTATATCTATAAACGAACATTGCAAATCAAAACTAAAATAAATGTAACTCTTGCTAACCAGTTATCCCAATCCACTTTTTTATGTGCGATTTTGCGAACTTTCGACCTTCAATTAAAGGCTCTGGATCATGAGCGCTTCCTCTAAGAAAATCCGTCCAAGAAGTACCATTAGGAATTATTTTCGCTGGTGCATCATCTGACAAACTTCTTTGAATGATCATTTTTTCCCAAGGGTCCAGGCCTCCATCCATGAACACTACTTGAGTCACATTAGGAGTTAGGCCACCGTACCTCGCGTTGGTTAGAGTTACATTTTTTTCAATTCTCTTTACGTCATAATCTGGACCGAAGAAATACGTGCACCTATTTGTGAAGTATTCTAGCGGAATTCGTCTACCAAATGGCTGTTTATCAGAATTTGTGGTGAAAAAGTGTCCAAACTCGTTGCATTGTTGATACAGATGCATAATAAACCTCGGATCAGTATCCTTAACTGTACTCCAATAATTTACGTCCCAGCATGGGTCAGAAGTTTTCTTTGCATTTAAGTAAAACCATTTATCACTCATTATTATCTTTGAACACTCATTTTCGATATCAACAGGGGTGCCACACTCAGCAGGTGGTATTAGCGGCATTGTTAATACGTCGAAGAACAGTGCTTGGTTCAAAGGATCAGTCAAATCGCTGTAGTCACAAATATTGTTGTCCTCTTTCAGTTTTTTTATACCATCAGAACTTTGTAATAGTTTAGCGTTTTCGTTGAATATTTGCACAATTTTATCGTAACATTCTTGAGATCCGTATTTTTTGTAGTTTTCACCAATCTTTTCACTATATTCAAAAAAATCTGTTTTCGCCAGCACAGGTGCGGCACTGGCCCATGCAGCGTCTACTATGTGAGGGTACTTGAGTCTAAGCCATGCGGCTATGATAGCACTATAATCGAAGCCGAGTGCAACTACCTTTGATGTTTTATAATCAGGTGACGATTTTATTGTTTCAATGAAGTGCACCACATCAGCCATCACTTGCTCCGAATTAAGATATTTAAGGTTTTCCGGTTTCAGTCGATCAGTTCCATTGAAAGGTAAACTTTCTCCATAAAATCGGTGTTCATTTAAGTATATTGCTCCGTTTGTTTCCTTGGCCAAATCATACACTACAAACCACGAAATAAGTTCCTGACAAGCGCCAAAATGTTCACCTATTACGAAATATGTGGGCCCTTTTGGCTTAAAAAACGTCAGATCTTTGAAATATCGCATTTTCCACTTTCGTTTATCCTGAGCATCGAAGTGGTCTACAGGCTGTTCGAGCCAGTATTCGGTTCCAGTTTGTGAATTAGCACACATTTCTGCCTTATTCCGTAGAGCACCGAAAAAGTCCATCGAATTAGGGTTGATAGGTCTGTCCCATTCTGTAAATTCTGTGTAGTGACCGCAAACAAATTTTGAAAGAATTAAAATATAAAACAGTATGCACATGTTTACAACCTTATTAGCACCAATGGATGTGCAGCTCCTGTACTTTAATTACTAATCTGGGGTGCAGCTATTTAAAGTTAAAATGGGCACGTCTTATCAATTGAAAGAAATTTCTCGACCATTCCGTAACAAATTATTTCAATTTAATAGATTCCTAAATACCATCAATTCTTATTAATTTTTATGTGTTTTTTATGGTTAAGTTGTGCAGGTAGGTATGCACATGATATGTTTGTATGTCTTAATAATATAGCTATTTACCGCCCGCGACTTCGTTCTCCGTAGGAATGATGTTAGTGCGGCCGATTAGCTGTTTCACGTAGACACGCCTTACAATTTCACCAAATTTTTTCCAGGTACTATAGTTAGGTACATAGTTTTCAATTTTTGACAGGAGCCAATTCTTGAATTTCCATTGAAAATTTGGAAAAAAAGCCTGGAAATAATTTGGTGCAATTTAGTGAATTTGGCGATATAAGACGTTAAGCGACTGGACTATATAGTTTTCCGCAGTAAAAAGTGCATAACCTTCTCCATGAAAACACACTATGGAAGCAAATTTTTAAAGTATTGTCAAACGGAGTCCGTATTTAAGTACCCAAATCAGCGAAATAAATTTTATTTATACGGCTCTTGACTACAAAATCGTTTGTATGGATTGTGGGTATCTTTGTTTTTCACAGCTTCGCCTGCGTGGCATCTTCTGCAAGGGCAACTGTCGAATAAATACCAAGAGTTATTTAATTCTGCATTATAAATAGTACGTCTGTGTGACCGAGCGATGCTCTGTATAATCTAAACCAAAGCCAAAAATTTAATAATTATAATTCTTAATTTTATCACTATCACTACATATAGTATAAAACAAAGTCGCTTCCCGCTGTCTGTCCCTATGTATGTTTAGATCTTTAAAACTACGCAACAGATTGTGATGCGGTTTTTTTAAATAGATAGAGTGATTCAAGAGGAAGGTTTTTATGCATAATGCATGCATAATAAAGTAGAGAAACACTGATAATTTTAGAGGTTTCTATTTTTATGGGCTAAATAATGTACGGTCAACCGCTTGTCGGTAGAAACTTTTTCAACTCTATTACCACGCCATAAGGTCCAAAAGTGTTTCTACTGATATGCGGCCGTGTGTACTACAGTATTGTATGTACACCTTATAAAGGTCTACAAAAAAGTCCGCGATGGTATATGTCTATCTCTTAGGGATGACCCAGAATGACCATTTTTTAGATGAAACTGGACAATGTTCTGGTTTAAAATGTTCTCGTCGTCGGAATAATGAATACAATACAAGTAAACGTTTATCCTTTATTTTTTTTTAAGAAGCGATTTTAAGCAATACAGCATTAATCATTATCCAATTAAGTACCTTACATACATTGTGCATTTAATATAGATCAATATGGCCATTTACAGCATGTAATTTAGTTGAATATTTTCGAAGATATTACAGATTTAAAATGCAGGGACATAGCGGTTGCAGCGGTACCGGCCGGCGCGTGCCTATAAATAGTATATTTAGGATCAGCATTGCACCCGTGCGAAGCCGGAGCGGGTCGCTAGTTATCTTACAATTTGTTGTCTGACAATTGTTATATTATTTTTTCCATCTTTTAAATTGTAATGTGGCTTACAATAAACGATCTTGAATATATCCTATACTATTAAACGAGTAATATTTGTATATGTATTTCCACACCACGGACACTACGAGCGAGAATTTGAAATTGGAAGGTCGCAATAGGATCGCATATACAAAAGACCCTCAGAAGGACCTCGAGAATCTCGCAAGCTGGTGCGCGCGGGGATGCGACATTGATTGCAAGGGGAGCGGAGTGTGCCCATCCTGTATGATAGTTTACTTTATTCTGTGTGTACATTAACAGATAACATTGTGATGGGTCCTTAATAGGGATAATTAATGTGAAACTCTTTTCAAAGTTTTTGTTTTAATGGACGCTTATGACGCTAAATAAAGATGAATAAAAATAATCTTTTTTACACATTTTTTTTTCAATTTATATTTTATGTTAGTTAATCCGTCATAATAAAACATACCTATTCGGTGAACATCTCCAAGAATTAACTATTATGGTTTAAGAACTTCAGAGGTAGCACAGACAAACGACTTATAGGGTCCTGTTATGAGTAGGTACGGAACCTACGGTTTTTAAACTAATTCACACAACATCTAATAAAGATTTACTTCCACCTGTCTGCTGAAGACCTTGGAGTTTCTCGCTGGACCGGAACATAAGGCATTGTTTACTTTATGCCTCTTAATGGTCGTGTAATAGTGTCAGTGGTTTTACTAGACCGTCTAATTTCCCTACCTACTTGTTATTTGGAGTAGGACTAAACTGCGCCTTTATTTAGTTCATATTACTCGTATATGTCACTTTTCACACTTTCTTCCAAAAATTTGGTCATAAAGTGTTGATATTATTAAAGCCTTTTACACACCTTCTTCCTTAATTCGGAAACGAATTCGGCATACATTGCTCGTTGAAGTAAGTAACATAATTGACAGATCCTAGCCTCCCAGCAATGTATGCCGAATTCGTCTTTAAATTTAGGAAGGAATGATCTGATGATGACTTGCGTGAAACTCGGCTTCCAAACAAAACGAGCATCTATCAACTAGTCGACCTTCTACGGAAGAATCAAGATTCGCTTTGTTTTAGGCTTGGGTTTTAGGCAAAATATTTTCAATTTAATGATTTTTTTCATTACTTCTATCAAAAATGAAACTTCAAACGGTTTATAAATACATTATTTTTTATAAAAATATAGTGGCAACACTTTGACCGTAAGCGGGTATAGTGCTGGTTCAGCAAATAAAATAGTGAACATAATATTAGTATGTTACTCAGACCATGAAACTGCACTACTTTCCCCAAGAAACATAGGTCGAAATATGAAAATCAATTTTTGACCTCCCATAGAAACTGCATCAACTGATAGCGCATTTTGTATGGGAGTCAATTTTGGTTTTTTGTATTTCGACCTATGTTCCTTGGGAAAAGTTGTTCAGTTTCGTGGTCTGAGTAACATACTAAAATTATGTTCACTATTTCATTAGGACCTTATATACTGATTTTGTTTCCACTTACTTGCTTCTGCGTATTAAATACTAACATGAAATGTCTTATAATGCGTTGTAGAAATGTTTTGCCCTGGATTGATCTTGTACTAGGTTACTTAAGACGACATGTTGGCGGTCCATAGTTTCGCAATACAACCTTCGATTTGTATACAGGTGATACACTTGCACATACACTTGTTTGAACCGATTGTTTGTTGTTTTGTTTGACAGCATTCCAGGTATGAGGTATGCTGGCTCGTGTGCTGGCCATTGTTCTATAGGTAGTTTAATTTTAAATAGTTTAAAACTAGAATTATTGCGCTGCGAAGACTTAGGCCGGTATTTCACTGGGACACCATGGTGGCGCGACTGGTGGCGCGACTGGTGGCGCGACTGGTTGCGCTACTGGTGTCCGTAACTAGACACCAGAGTCGCTACACCCTGCGGTGCGGCCACAGTATTAAGTGCTATATTTCACTGGGAGTGGAATATAGCCCTTAATACCAACCAATTTGGCGGCGCAACCAGCTCGGCTGCTGGTCGCGCTACCACTCCCAGTGAAATATAGCCCTTAATACTGTGGCTGCAGGGTGTAGCGACTCTGGTGTCTTTACTGGTGTCTTGTTACGGACACCAGTGGCGCAACCAGTCGCGCTACCAGTGTCCCAGTGAAATACCGGCCTAAAAGTGTAAAATGTTCGCTAGCTTGGGCAGCGCTATCCTTTAGATAAAAGCTTTATTAACACTCGCGCGACAAAATTCACATTTGTTTAGTACATACAAAACAAGAATAAGATATTATATCACTTTTACCTACAAGCAAGATCGTAGCAAGCATAGAATAAAAGAAGAGATAAGAGGCAGGTGGAGGGGTAGTCTTGCCTACCCTGACGAGAAAGAGGCGTGATGTTTGTGTATCTTTAACCCATTTTCTTAGTTTATTCCAAATCTTACTATTTTGCAGCCATGACAATAAACTACACTATATTTGACAGAAAGAATGACATTGTTTTACAAACTTTTTACAAACTGTTATACGCGAATACGAGTCGTGCATAACGCGGGCAGTCAATCTAGGAAATCTATGTCAGTTCTTGGGCAAGGTGATCCGGTCGTCCACATGTGAGTCACACGTATTTTTGGTGAACATTGTGGGGGTGTTGTACAATGTACAGGCACAAGCAGGTCAAGCTTGATACGTGCTGCGCCACTTAAGCTCATTGCTTGGCAAAAATTTTCATACTGCTTTTTGACATCTAAAAATCCTATTCTACCTTTTTCTTTATATTGCTGTATTCAACTATCCTACTTCCAACTTATAATATTATAAACGCGAAAGTTTGTAAGTATGGATGGATGGATGGATGTTTGTTACTCTTTCACGTAAAAACTACAGAACGGATTTTTATGAAACTTTACAATAATATAACTTATACATCAGAATAACACATAGGCTACAATTGATAAACCTGCGCAGACAAAGTCGCGGGCACCAGCTGGTAATAAATAAATTGTGTTTATTTCAAGCATTTAGCTCTTAAGCCGCAATCACACCTTCCTAAATTCAAAGACTAATTCGGCATACATTGATGGGAGGCTAGGTTTTGTTAATTCCAATATCCTCACTTAAACAAGCAATGTATATCGAATTAGTTTCTTAATTAAGGAAGGTGTGATAGCGGTTTTAGGTAGACATTAGACACACTCACTTGAATTATGCACCAACTAATAATATCATTGAAATTTGACATGGTACTTCGCTAACGCCTTACTTAGTAACACATGACACACTTATCTTAACTATTGTTAGACCCTTATCAAAGAAATCGTGACAATCCTTGGTCACAGCAATCAACAAATATAGACGTTGCACCAGTTAAATCATATGAGGTCTTATTGTGTAACGTGAGGGCTGGGTCACAAAGCCTACAGCACTACCTATACGGAATGTAACAGGAAGGTGTGATAATACTAAAGGGTGTGGGTCAGCCCATGAAACTGAACAACTTTTCCCAAGGAACATAGGTCATAAACCTAAATCAATTTTTGACCTCCCATAGAAACTGCATCAGCTGATAGCACATTTTGTATGGGAGGTCAACTTTGGTTTTTGTATTTCCACCTATGTTCCTTGGGAAAAGTTAAAACCGCGTGTATTTAAATACCACGCCACACATACTAGGAAAATCTTTTATCAGAATTAAAGTAAGAAATTGTTGTTGAATAGTTAGTCATGTCTGGGCCTTGGAGGGAAAGAAAAACCAAGAATGTGCCAGCTACGGTATTCGTGCCAGTTGTGGAGGTTAACTGAGGGAAAGCTTAAAAAATGAGCTGGCAAGTGCTTATATTGTTGTGTGTTTGTTTTAGGTAGCTTTCTACCCGAGGTGTGCTAGGTAGGTAGCAGACCAAAGTCCAAGTATGTCACTTTATGACGTCAATTAAACTAAACGCTACGTCACTTCACAAAGTGGCGCCATGTAGGAAAAAAAGAAACGCCAAGAAAAAACCCACGCGTACTTTTAAAAATGTGTGATAGTATGCAATGTAAAGGATTGATACGATTAACATAAGTCAATTTGAACTAGCCTTAATAGAACCGCAGTTTTTTTTATCCTCTAACTAAATAATCTGATATTTTGTAATAACCTTTCTTATAAAGTTTTTGCTTGATAACAGCGTTGAATTTTTGTAGCGGTAGACTAATATACCTGCCCTGCCCTGCCCTGTCAACACCATCATCATAACATCCTATGAAACGTCTACTGCAGGACAGGGAGCTTCCTCCATAATTCCAACTTTAACTGGAGTAATACGGAGGGGAAGAACATACCATAGTCACCACGCTTACTAGCGTTGCGGCTGGCAGCATGAACCGTGGTTGTTGGCGACATGTTGGCGACCCCGTAAGTTGAAACACCCTGTATCACAGTAGATATACATATTACCATAGTGCAAGTATATGTGGTACAGTAACTGTTGGGCAAGTGTCGTATTTGGTTTAGTTTTGTTTGATCTAATGTGTGTTCACACATCACGAATTCGCGATTTGTTCTGCTGAAGAAAAAGGATGGAGTATCAGTTATAGCGAGTTTATGTGGTTTAAATAAGAATTATCATTGTGTTTTAAATTTTCTCACTTTGTAAACATGCTTGATTTATTCATTAATTACGTTGAACAAAAAATAAGCTAGGTAATTTGTTTTGCCTAGATTTAGATGGTATTATGACCCTGAATATAATAAACAAGACTGATCAGTGATCATCATTATATATACTCTTTATAGCACAAATATAAATAAATATAAACATATACAAAGGCGGGGTTATGTCTAAAAAGATTTATTCTAGTCAACCTAAGGCATAGTGAGAAAGTGTAAGCAGCGGGGCACAATAATCCTCAAGAAACGATTCACGTTTGTTTGGGTTAATTTTTATAGAGATTGCCCTGATTGCCGTGCTTGACACCGATTGGCAACCAACGTTGCCTCAGAAAGTAAAAAAAGAAGTGTTAAAAAAAACAAGAGTTAACGGTGGATTATGGAACTACCCCAAAGACAATTAAGAGAAGTAGAGAGAGACCCAGAACAAGAATGTGTCTTAACAAAAGGTTAAAAAAATACAGAAAATAATGAAACATAGTTGTAACAAAAGAACAGCATAGCAAGAAACTAGCCGAGAAGCCTTGGAAACATTCAAGAAACTTGGATGATTTTTCGCGGAATCCTTTCGCCGAATCCTTTCCGAAGACATCGTGCCATTTTGAGATGACGAAAGCGAACGCCATAAAATGTATGTCAAATATCATCTCGTACATTTCATGACATTCGCTATCGTCAAATGGCACCTTGTCTGGTCTGGACCCCCAAGGTCAAACGTTTACACTGAGAAAACTCGGCAACGAGATTTCTCAGTGTAAATGTAGATGGGCTAATTATTTAACTCTCCATCTCATTACACGCTAACATTGTCACCATACCCCAGCAGTACAGTATGTATGCAATCCAATTGTAATGCAAATATATTCGCTCCAACCTGTCCTCGCTTAGATAAATTAGATGATATGCAGAGAACGCGTATACAATGGAGTTGGACGTTTATCTTTTTTTCACCAAAAACTATAGATTTATACATATAGGTAGTAAAGATACGGTCCTTGAAACAAGGGCTTGAAATTAGATGTACAAGAAAAACAGGTGTGACAGACAGACGAAGTCGCACCATAAGGGTTCCGTTTTTACCATTCGGAACCCTAAAAAGCATGACGCAGCGGTAAAACAAAACATTATTTTTATTATTATTATTTTTTTTGTGTTTTAGGCCATTTAGTTTTTATTGTACTTAATAAAATACAATAAAAACAAATGAGGCAGTAAAGGATAGAAAAAGATTATTTTATTTTATCAAGTTGACACTGTGAAACAACAACAGAAGACATAGGTGTGCCAAAAACAGAAGATATAGGTGGTTCAGGTCCACAAGGTAGACTGACGATTTGGGATAGATAGAGTGTCAGGACCGATCGCAGCGTAGGACCGATCGTTTCATTGTAGAGATCTTTAGGAAACCTTTGTCCAGCAGTGGACGTCTTCTAGCTGATAGATATGATAATTATATTTTTTTTGTCATACACTAAAATCCCGGTGGGGCGTTCGGTAAGGTCCAAAACCGTTCCTTACGGGTAATTGATATTAATACTGTTAGGATAGACAGCTTATTATAAACAGTATGTATATTTCAAGAGATTTTCTCTATGTAGAGCAAGTATAAATTAAATTTTACAATATTTAACAATGGATAGATAATAAATCTCAAGCCTTACTGTAGTCAACTCACATGCGCAAGCGCCGGTGACTTCACCACGATCTGCCACGCTATTGGTCAGATCCTGTCACCTTGGCGCGTGGGTGACCACGCGACTGGAGGCGTTATTTGTCTTATTTTTTATCTGTGCTTCGCAGATCTGTTTCTTATTCATGTAGGAAACGGAGTAAATTGAATTATGTAGCTTTTTATATAAAGACCTTTTAATGTAGATATATGGGTAGGTATATAATTTATTATTTATTGTAGAGTTATTATGGTAAAGTTATTTTGCGCAGTTACTAATGAGATGAGTAAGTTATTTTATTTGTCATTGTAAATGTACGTATGACAGAATATTTATAAATAACTAGTTTCTTGCAATTACGCCTTACATTCGTAGATATTGCTGTTTATTTTCCGAACTTCGGTTCTACCTAATCTAAACACGGTAACTCTTCCTAGACATTGAACTAGGATTAGTAGTAGGTATTTAAGCATTAGGTGACATGAAAGGTTGACTGGAAGAGATCTCATTTAGGGATAACTCCGTCTTTGCATGTTGTCCTTTCTGTAATGGCATTTTTGTAATTTTCGTGCAATAAAGTTTATAAATCAATATGACGGCAAAAAAATCATTCCGCTTATAACGGTTACCTTTAAATAAACGTCAAAAATACTGAAAGTCAGACAGACAGACAGGCAGGATAAGACAGTCAACGTAGTAATAATGTCAAGTTGTCACCATTAGGGTACAGAATTCTAAAAACCAGAGCTCTCTAAAGGCTAGAATGAATGAATGAATGAACTGGAAGCAAAAAGGAACTATGCTTTTATTAAAACGGAAAGGATTGTATTGTACGAGTAACACTTTTCAATCTTGATTCAATCCTTTTGCTTCCGAACTAGAATAAATAGGCAGGTAGTCATAATTTCAAGAAAAACTTGTTACTCATTTGCTTAAAGCAAATAGTCTTGGCTTCAACAACACAATACTTGTGGGCGCAAAGCAAGGTGACTCGGTGACGTCATTTTAACCTGCGCAAAATCACTAGACTTCTCAGGTGAAGAAATACATTGATACTTATGCAAGAAGAAAAACAGGAAAATTATTACATAAATGATAAAATGATGAGATTTTGTCATAATCCTGCGACTGCAACCATACTTACGCTTTAAGCATGCAATTTACTTTTACTCGCTTCCAAATAATAATAGCACATTATAACCAGCACTACTTGATGGTTACTTTCCTTTTATGAGTGGTCATACAATCCAAATAAAGCCATTTCTTACACAGACAAGAATGCGCCATGCATGTACACAAAGTACCAGGCGAGCAGGACTTAAAGGAATCCATCCATTACGGTACGAGGAAGCATTCCGACCTGCCAGCAAGTGGGCATTGCATTACAATCACTCATTGCATTTACATTGTTGATCAAGCTTGTTTAAAGGTCGATGCACATTTATTACGAACGAACATTCGCAAGCATTCGGTTAGTAGTAAGTCTTGGCATTTTGAATCACGAAAAATATCCAGCCAGGACGGCTTTGAGTGTCTTTGAACCCCGGAAAATGCTCTAGCTGTTATACTACAAGCAACCAGCGGTCTCTTTCGAATCCTAAATGATTTCCAATTTTTTTTTATGAAATGCACATGGAAGAAGTCGCGTTACATCAGACCTCTTTGTCACCGTCGGGATCACATCTTTCTACCGCTCTACCTACCTCGTTTCCTTTATAGGGTCTGCGCACACCAAGAGAAGAGCTGAGCAGTTTCTGATACCATTGCAAAATGAACTTCATCTTCATTGCAATGCAAAATTGCCACACAGGCACAAAAACTGCTCGCGGTTGCAAAGTCATAGTGCTGCCTGCTCGACCGTTTTTGGGCTAAATCTTGCATTTTTTACCATTTGTAATTAGCTCGAAAAGAGTTAATTTGTAAATTGTTAAGACCTAATCACACTTTTTTCGTAAATTCATATTCGTAATTGTGAATTTTCGAATTTCTTAGTTCTTTTTCGTGTTACGAAAAGCTATAAAATAAATTTCTTCTGGGTGGTAAATTATTAGGAAAAGGTTTGAAATTATCCAAATGTTAACTCTCCTGTCCAGTTTCCTCCACCTACATAAAAAAAATTCTGATATTTTTATATTTTAATTTATTGATAATGCTGTTTCTTCCTATTCAGCCAAAAGTGCATTATTACAACATCCCAGTCCATCACATTCACGCATGCACGTCCCAGTGTTAAATTATCGCAAAAAATTAGTACTCATTATTCTAGTATGTAAAGGAAAAAAAAGTTTTTTTTTTGTTTATTTGTAGTTTCCGCTTTTCTTGTGACCGTCTGAGAAAATTTTTGTAAAATTATTTGGTACTGTTGTGTACACTTTTTTTTGGGTTGTAGTGAAGTACTGTAACAGCTTTAATGTTTATTTCTTTCTTTTTTGTACTGCAATCTGTTTGTGTACCTAATAAATAAAATAAAATAAATAAAATAAAATGGCTTGGCAACCCTTGAAAAGTGCTCTCGCATCCGTCGGGCTGCTCGCGCAAGCTCGAGCATGCTGGAGCATTTTGCCGTTCAGTCTGCACGGACCAACGTTCCTCACGGCCTTCCCTCTTCCAATATTTCCATTCCATTTCCAGTCTTGTGATTTGTGGTTTCCGTTGAGTGTAAATCTTCCCTATTGTAGTCTGGGTGGCAAATCACGCATGCTGTTAGCATTATGTTATGCTGATTGAAACGAAACTACCTACTTACTCAACTCTGCTGCAGGATTGACCGGTTTTTCATTCCTTGTGTGCTAATTTAGGACCACCATGCGAAAATTTCTATATTCATGACGAGAGTTCTAAAGTAGTAATTCGTGGTCACGCCGTATCTTTGCCGTGTGTGACGCCTTCTAGAGCTTAGGGAACTTATGTACTCGTACCCATACCTGTTTCTAGGGGTCTTCAAATCACAGGGGCGTGGGGTGCTTAGGTCTTTATCACGTAGTCAATATCTTCTAGCACGCCGTTTTTCGAGCTATATTCAAATTTGGCGCGCAGTGTTCAGCGCTTTTACTCACAGGTGGTAACACTGTGTTCGGTTCGCGCTGAATTGGAGTTGCCAGTGACGGATGGTCAAAGGTATAGACTGCTCGAATTTTGTTACACTTCAATTTTTTTTCCCAATTTTTAATTAGAAGAAGACATAGTTGTGAATAAAATAAAACCAAGTGCGTGTCGGGCCACGCGCAGTATAGGATTCCTTAGTTTTTTTTACGATTTTTATCGCAAAGCAGGTTCTGATTAAGAATTTCATAACCAACATAACATAAACTTTTTACCTTTAATGCTCAGCGAGGTCCTAGCGCCTGATTGCCATTGCAATTCTTATTATTTTCTGTTTCTCGGCTATAGCTCATTTACCTGTGAAGCCATCTTAGCTGTGATAGTTTTCCTTTTGATTCACAGTGAATTTTTTTCGTCTAGCTGGCAGCGGGGGACTCTCGACTCTAACAAAAAATTGCGCTTTTAAGCTAAATATTTCGCAAATGGATCCCTAAATCTTAAAATGATCCATGAAGAATATCATTATTTTTAAAAGACCTATCCAACGACATCCCACACAATGGGAAAGACGAGAAAAAAAAATCACCCCCACTTTATTTGTAGGGAGAGTACCTACCGTAAAAGTAGTTTTTTTTTACCACTTTATTGGCGTGGATGAAATGTATATTCGTACTAAATTACAGCTTTTCAGTACTAAGAATCTCTGCGTTAAGCCACGGACAGATAGCAAGGGTGATGAAGGACAAATTTCTATATGATTTGCTCATGTCTGCCTCTTTGACTGATGATAAGGAGCACCCTCTAGAAGATACAAAAAATATTGGCGGACATCCACACCCCTGAGTTTTTGAGGAATTAAGTTTTAACTATTTTGAAATTTGACAATGAAACGTACACCTGGCAGACTATGACTATCTGATTAAATACAATGTATAAAACCCCAGAAAAATGGTCTGCCACCATAATAGCCCTGCGTCGTAAAGTTACAGCGCTTCAAAATGCAAAAATTCACTACTTCGTCCCGTGATAATGCAGAGCCCTGCATGTCTGCCTCTTCGATTTTCTACATCTTCAGAAGTATTATAAACAGGAGCTACAAAGGCAGACAAAAAAACATCATTAAGTATCTTATTTTCATTTTTTTTGCTTTAACTCAAAAACGCAGCGACGACGCACAGAAAAACTTGTAAGGGCCAAATCGATTCGTATTGAGCTGATCTATCATCCCTATTAATATGAATCATGAGCAAATCATATACCCAAAGACAGACGAACATGACGAATCTTAAAAAAAACTATTATTTATTATGAACTACTTATAAAACTAGACTTCTTGGCATATGCTCATAGCATAAAATTATACTACGCGTGGTCATCTAGGATCCCCTCGGGGGATAACAAATAGCGAAATATAGTATAGGGACGTTCCCTTAGGTAGGCTAGATAAGGCTAGATTCTTGTACGCCGTACATAATACGTACATAATGGCGCACTTTCAAAAATTGTCTGTTTAATATAGTGGCACAGATAATTTTTGAAAATTATGTAACTTATACATTTCACAAAAACACACCGAAACTAATAGCGCTATCTATAGTCTAACGTATGAACTATGCCATGCATAATACCACAGAAAAATAAGGGTACTTAGAAGGAGGATTAAAGAAATAATTCGTCACAAGGTAGCGAAGGCGTCGTTCTATGGATTTGACGGGTTATTTTGAATATTTCCTAGTGATCACTGATAGTTTGACATAAAATATTGGGACATGTTGGCAGATGTCATCCCATAGTAAAATAAATTAGCAAGGTATCTATTCCGAGCGAAGCAAGGAGGTCCGAAATCTTTGCATAATACAACCACACTTGAAGGGCGTCGCAAACCTGAGTCACACCACATAACATATATTTGTATGTAATAAGCCGGAAAAAAAAATATTATGTACCAGTTGCATCTTTAAAGTGAAAGCTCCTTAAATCTAATGGCATTGGTTGGTCTTCAAAACAGATATTACCAGAGCTTTACTAAGCTTTATTTAACTGCCTGTATAGAGTCGGACTCGCGCCCTAAGGGTTCTGCACCTGTCTACCATATGATATACTAAAAGCTTTTGCTCTTTGATTTTAAAAACTCCGCGACCATCCAACTTGACCCCTCATTTATAGAAAAGTTCTTGAAACGGGAGCTCACCTTAATTGGTTACTATTAGTTGTGAGAAAAATTGAAATATTTCATGATTTTAGGCTTTTCCTTTTATTTGTACTGTGAGACCTAGCTTCTTGCCAATCGTTCATTGGCTGTCCACCCATGCGCAGAAAATAACCATCACAGCCAAACGACAACGTGTTAACCACGGTGTTAACGGAATAAGCGAAACTGAGAAAATTGTTTGTTCAGAATCGAGAATAGAATCAATTTCACGGGTTTTTGATAAGGGTAATTTGTTTTTGTTATTTAAATATTTGCCGCTTCTAAATATTTATGTGCCTACGCGCGCGCGCGTTTCATGAGCGGTGAGGAGGGGACGGAAGTGGGCGTGGCGTGCGCGCACGCGCCTTGATAGCTTAAAATCTACTAGATCAACGATGAAACTTTAAAATAACAATATTTAGAGAAAAAAAACTTCTTTTTAATAGATATTTTACGGGAATGGATTTATTTTAATAAAAATCAGTTGGGGTGTATGAGGGTTTCGCTTATTCCATTAACACGTTGTATAAGCCCTCGCCCAAAATGAGGATATTTTACTAGATACTTTAAAACCGCAACCACAATCGTAGTGTCGTCTTATATTTCTATACATTTAAAATACACAGGTACTCTAAGGGCTCCCGCACACGACCGAGAATCGGTGACCGATTTTTTGTAGGTCAAAAATGGAACGTACTGATTGCCATACTTCAACGCACACGACCGACAAAAACTCGGTGAGAAATAAAATCGGCCGTCACGGCCGATCCGTTTGTCGGTGAGAAATGGAACATACGTAAATCTATACTTCAACGCACACGACTCACCGTCGCCGGCCGTCGCGGTTTCGTCAGTCAGCTCCGTACTCTCGCTAGGGAGGGGTGCGTGTTGAATCACGCACGATGGATATTGACATCGAGATTTTGATTCCTGTATTACGTGTAGGTAATAAACAACGTATGAAGACAAGTCTCAGACAAAAATAAAAACCGAACGTTTTTCTGTTTTCCGCCGGACGAATGAACGACGATAAATAAGTAAAATTATGTACCTATTTTATTCTAGATTTGCTTCACGTTTGGTTTTCTAGGTAGGTTTACATAAGTACCTCTTGGTAAGTATCTACCTCATAGAAATTGGAAATCCTTGTCCTACCTACAGAAATTGTCGTGCCACTACGATCAACATTGCCAGCCGTGGACGAATGTGAATACAGGATGTAAAAAAAAAAGTAGGATGATCCTTCTAAAGGGTGATTGTACGGTCAACCGCTTGTGGGTAGAAACTTTTTCAACTCTATTACCACGCCATAAGGTCCAAAAGTGTTTCTACCGAAGTGCGGCCGTGTGTACATTACTAACAGATATACAGGGTGTAAGATTAGGATCACTATATGTACAGGGTCTTAGGGTAAGTATTCAGGGTGTTAAGGTAAGAATACAGGGTGTTAGGATAGGATAAGTATACAAGGTGTTAGGTTAGGATCATTATATATAGTGATCCTAACCTAACGCCATTTATCCTAATCCAACACCCTGTGTAGTTATCATATCCTAACACCCTGTATAGTTATCCTATCCTAACACCCTGTATAGTTATCCTATCCTAAGACCCTGTATAGTTATCCTATCCTAAGACCCTGTATACTTACCATAAGACCCTGTACATATAGTGATCCTAATCTAACACCCTGTATACTTACCCTAACCTAACACCCTGTATACTTACCCTAACATCCTGTATAGTAATCCTAACCTAACACCCTGTATACTTACCCTAGCACCCTGTACGTATAGTACTTAGTCATTCTAACCTAACACCTTTTATACTTATTCTTACATCCTGTATAGGTATCCTAGCCTAACACCCTATATATTAACAAATAATGACCATTAGAAGCATTTTTGATAATACCGATACTTAAAAAAAAATATGTTCATGGAATCTTATCTCACTAACAAAAAATAAAATCATCGACATCGTGTGTCGATATTATTTTGATCGATCACCTCCCTATCGTCATTCGTCATACAAGAAAATCGGTCACCGATTATCGCCCGTGTGCGTTGGGTCGGTCACAAAATCGGTCGTAAAATCGGGGGAAAAATGTGCCCGATAATCGGACCTACAAAAACTCGGTCGTGTGCGGGAGCCCTAAACGTCATTGCAAGGTCACGTCGCAACATTCAACACTGTCAATATTGCTACACGTGTTCCGTTGAACGCTTTTACAATGTTAATTAATAATTATAGCGTGGTGTGCTGTAGTTGGTGGATATTAGATGGAACTTGAATACGTTTGCATGTATTTGAATCTTTTAGAACTGAAAACAGTAGTCGATAATAAATTACGCAATGAATGCAGTTGTTGAATAAATGTAGTACTTGAATAAAAGGCACATTATTAAAAAATATATGGTATTTACTTATTTCAGAAAAAGCCTGACAAATTCACTTAAAAAGCTGAAATTTTGCTAATAATGTTAATATAATAGAGAAGTAACAAAATTTTAAATTGTTGTTTTTCGCTCCACCACCCTAATGTACGTAACTCTTGAATGGTGAAGAGGTTTACATTGTCTATGCTTTAAAAGACAGGTGTCTTAAATGTCTTAATTTTGTATTTGCATTACTTACTGTTTCAAAAAATAAACGTTTAAAGTGTATATTTATTTAACACAAATAGCAAATTAGTGAAAATAACGAATGTATACGAAGATGTGCAGGATTTTTGAAATTTAAAATGCAGATCTCTAGAACATTAAAATTTGTTATTTGCCAAAAATTCCAATTGTTAAATTATGTATTGTGTTGTCCTTGTCTGTTTAAAGATTAAATTCACCAATAAACAGCAAAAAATTACTATGGTCTAATAGAACTTACTGAAACTAGAGCAAACAGACAAAACAAATTCGTGTTGCTTTTAGATTTGTGCATGACCTTGTCAAGCGTCGTCAAGTCCACTACTTAGAATATGTTGTATGCACATGCATGACACGACCTTAGCTCTAGATGCACGCTGGTTCAAGGTCACCGCGGCGGGAAGGTTACTTCATGTGGGTCATTGTGGGTAGATTTTATGGGTAGTCACTTTTCGCTTTAAGATACATATTTTCACTTTTTCTTTCCGATCACAAAAGTATATACCAAAAGCAGCATTAATATTTGGCAACACTCTTCTTTTTAAATTTGAATGCGTTTGCCGTTCTTGCGTAACCTTGACATTGAAAGCTCGAACTTTAAGAAGGATAGACGCATTCGAAATGTGGTCATCATCATAACATCCCATAAAACGTCCACTGCAAGACAGGGATCTCCCTCCAGAACACCAGCTAGAACGCGTGGTACTTTAGAGGGGATTTACCATACTCCCTACGCTTGTAAGCGTTGCAGCTGGCGACCGTTGTTGTTGGTGACCGCATTATGTAAGATGGTACGATACACAGAAAGATGCTGCTGCACATCCTCCGGTTCATAAGCCCTTAGTCGCGTCTTACGACACCCACGGGCAGAGGTGGGTCGGTACTATTCTTTGCCGGCACGATAAGGGACCGAAATGTGGTGCTGGCGCAGAATTCTCCGAATATCCTAGACCGAGTGATGCAAAAATTTGTCTACCGACCTATTAAAAATGTTCGGTATGTCGTGAGGCCAAACATTAAATTGTTCTTAAAATCCTTAACAAAAACCTTACAGTTTCATCAAAACGCCTTGAAAAGAAAACTGTTTTTATAAACAAGTCATTTCATTAGTATGCCACGTTAGTTTGGCACTCGCAAAAATAACCTCACGTAAGGCTAAGCTGTAGTTATAGCCCGAGAGGCAAGCGACTTAAAAATACAAGCATTTTTTTTTTATTTGTGTTACGTCTCTTTAGTAGTGGTGGTAGTAGTAGTGGAGTAGAGCCATAAAATTAACAAAATTTCAAACTAAAAATATAGGTCGAAATAAAAAACCAGCCAAGTTTGAGTCGAACTCGCGCACCGAGCGTTCCGTACCACCACATAATATTAATTGTATTACATACATACATAATATCACGCCTTGTTCCCGTCGGGGTAGGCAGAGACCACAGTATTACCTACGTTATGATTATGTTGTAATTTAAGTAACTTTGTGGTAGAGTCTCAAAGGTTGCGCCTTGCCCATCTATGTATGGTGCGATTGGTCTTTTAAAATCCATTTTTAACCACTTAAGCCAGTCAAAATCTGAGTTTTGCATTTAAATGCTTTCTGAAACTATAAGGAGGGATAAGGAGAATCCGCAGCTGACTGACGGGAGAATATTTCTCTACTTCACTAAAAGTGACATTTTATAAAAAAATTGCTTTTAGAAAATGCTTGCAGTTTTAGATCGCTCGTCTCTCGGGCTATTGGTTATTATACACTTACAAAATTCTGGGTGGTTATGTGGGTGTAGATATTGGCATACTTGTAAAGAGGTCTTGCCGCATATTTTGTGGCGAAAATTATACTTAAATTAATTTTAAACTCTAATGCCAATTTTATTACAACTTGAATATATTTTTGTGCAAGTAAAGTGGTAGGTATATCACAAAATGGATACCTAGATGAGTTGCCTTGTTATCGCATTTTATTTTATTTTTATTAGATTTTTTTTGTCGGATGGATTTTAGAAATTTTTGAGGCTTCATCCAAACAAACTTTACACGATCCCAGTAAAATTACGAGAGATTGTATGGCGAAACGGAAATAATTGATAATAGCCGTGTTTCTTTTTCAGATCTATAGATTATATTTCTGTGTAAAGCTTTTTAATGGAATCCACCTAAATTTACTTCATTTATTTATTTATTTTGCCGTCCAAACATTAAAAAAATATGGAATTTCGGAAAAAAATGTTAATAGATTATTTTTTTTATTTACGCCTTGCTATATATTCATAATTTTATATTTTACATGAATCCACCTAAAAATATTAGCTTTTTTGTATTGTTTAACTTTTATAGCATGAAATTTAAATAAAGCTTGTCTTCGCAACCAAAAATAGTAATAGATCCGTTTTGCTTTCTAATAATTTAAATAGTGCTAAGTAATCACATTTTTGGCAAATCCAACATAAATGTTTACAAAATCATTGTAAACCAGCGATTACAAAAAACTTTTTTTTTATTTAGTATGGAATTTTTGTGAATTTATATAAGAATCACTTACATTTAAAAAGGTTGAGTATCACTCAGTTTATTTATATTATTTTACCTCGACTTTATTGGATCTTATATGTAAATATAAGTGTAGATTTTATAATTTGAAACAAATTGATATTTTTAAATATATTTATGGTGGATTTTATGCCTATATGTAAAGTATACGTTTATCTATTTAATAAAGTATATAATTGTCTATTACTATTTTTGCCTTAGCTGTTATTCGAAAAAAATATTCCGCTTTAAATTTTAGGTGGATTCGTAAATATTGCGTCTTAACATCATATTTAAATACGATATACACAAAAAAGTAGCTATTAACATTTAATGTTTTGCAAAACCGTATTTTTACTGGAGTAACGAAGGAGTTTCATTTCCAGTCATCTCTATGTACACCTGAGAGAGAAAAAGACGCGAAAATTTACTCAGTTGTACGCGGCAGCTCTTTTCGTTGAATGTCTGGTAGTTTGACCGAGAACAATAATCAAGGATACACGCATTCGTGCAATATGGGAGACAATTCTTGAATATCACCAAATGTCACTCAGAGATGCAAAATCACAGATTTTTCATTTCAAACGTGAAGATGGATAGTCGTTTAATATTAAATTTTATATTTTTCATTTTACTTTTCAATAGTTTATCCGGGTAAATTTGAATTTTTAAAGCCTCAAAAGTGATATTTTATCACCTGGTGATGTCCGAGAATTGAATCAATTGCACGGCAATAATAAAATATCATTTTTGAAATTTTCAAAATTCAAATTCACTCGGACAAACTGTTAAAAGGTAAATAAAAAAATATAAAGACTAATAATTTATTATACACTTCTATTTAACAAATATCAATATTCACTTTTGAAAAGAAAAAACAGTTAATTTGAATTTTTTGAGTGATATTTTATGAATCAATCAATAAATCAAATTGGCGCCGTAATGAAGTAAAAAGCTTTCGTACTTTCATTCTAACTTAAATGGATGATATCCCAAGAAATCTGATACACATATTTCTTTATTTCTTCGCTATTGAAAATTTATCAGAAAACGTTTCCCAATTTTAGCAGTGGACTTACGAGTAGATATTCAAATCAATCCATTCAGCCACTCCATTATTCGTCTCTCTCAATATTTCACTTATAAATTCAAAATTCGCGATTAAACAACAAATTGCTTTCGCATAAGTAGGCGATGAGATATGGCGTGGATACTGCGCCTGCAGATGCATTAACGTGGGATGAACAGGCGGACAGACAGACAAGCTGATTGTTTGTCTAAGTAAACACATTAGAATAAAATGTAAATATCATTGAGAATCATTATTGTTGCAAAAAGAGCAAACAGATTTTATGTAATCATTCGTATGCATGCAGTTATACTTATACGTATCCAAGTATAATAGCAAAAACAAAATAATTTATATTTTCAGTTTAAAAAGTGATTAAATTGTAGATGTTTTAATTTTATGGTTATAAACATGTTCCTCGAATTGAAGATAAAATAAATCATCCATACCCTGTCTTTAGTGTCAATTGTCATGGCTGCAAAATAAATTGGTATGCGTTGGAATCTGGAATAAACGAACAAAATGGGTCATAGATGATTCGAGCATCATCGCTCGGTCTCCCAGGTACCTACTTGTTTTACTAAACATCATGTTCTTTCATAAAATAAACTTTAGTTATGTATTAGCACAGATCATAATAATACCAGTAAATTTGGTACATTTAAGAACCTAATACTTAAGTTTCTTTGAGGCAACTTTGAATAGCAGATTTTTAGTGTAAGTGAAATTATTGCCATTGACGGATCGTAAGAATCCAAACTAACATAATAAATGAGAAATAACTCTGTCTGTTTGTTACGCTTTTCCGGATGAACCGCTGAATTGATTTTGTTGAAATTTGGTATTTTGGTAACCACAGGCTACTTTACGTGTAGGTACGAAGTCGCGGATAACAGCTAGTTATAAATAAAACTTCATCATCCATTTATCTGTAGTAGAACAAGCACCTATTTGAGAACAATGCAAGTAAAATAAAACAAACACTTTTAAACTCTTTCAAGAAAGTTTTTATACAGAAAATTAAAAATAGCAAGTTTGCCTTTAACGAAGTTGTCAGACTTGACCTATCCCATGCCCTCCTGTTCCGTAAGATTAAATTTTCATACTTATAAATATTTTTTGAAATAATTGCTTCATATCTGTGCTTCATACTGAGGCTTTTAAGGGTTCCGTAAGGTCATATATCTTGGTATTTACGAAATGTTTGTTAAGAATGTCGTTATTTTAATTGACTTTTTATACACATTTCATCAGATTAGTTGATTTTTAGTACCGTTGTTACACAAACCTTGTCCAAGGACTACAAGCGGTTTTAATAGGTAACAGTCAAGAGCACGTCAAGCTTGACACACTGGACTTCTTACCGCTCTTATCTTAGTCAGCGTAGAGTCGGAAATCGCACTGCGAGTGTCTAGCTTCACCTGCTATTGACTATTGCTGCGGAACTCTAACAACGTCTCTGGACTATTTAAAAGGATACACAAAATAATTTATGAAGTACCTGGGCGACCGAGCTTCGCTCTAATAATAGCCGTCTCAACATTAAAATCATCGGGAAAGCAAGCTATGCTACCCGCTAATAGATGGCGCTGTAGGTTTCTATCTAAAACGCAGTATTTACAAAAAATGCTTAAAAAAACGGGGAAAACGAATTTTCTCGAAAGCAAAAAGGGAAAAAAACAATTTTTCGCCTCCGAAAACCCCCGGATGGTAAATTTCATTGAAATCGTTAGAGTCGTTTTCGAGAAACCGATTACAAATATATTTACAAATATGTATACAAATTTAATTATTTAAAAATAATATTGATATGGTCACTATAAGATGTTGTTAGGTTAGCTAATTACGTAAAAACTTATGACAGAAGGACCCTTAACTAAATAAATTGGTATTACATGGATCTCACAACTTTTTACGGTAGAAGAACTGAGTTGCGAGACTTGTTTTTTTTACAAGTTGTGTTTTTGATGGTATTAAGTATTTAAAAACCGGCCAAGTGCGAGTCGGACTCGCGCTCCGAGGGTTCCGTACAACCACATAATCATAATTGTATTAGTTGAAATTTCAGTAAGTTACTGTGCTAGATTTTTTGAGTCCGATCCGCGCTTGACCAGATTTTATTATATTTGTTGTTATTTTATAGCTTAAGCACTATTAACATAACAATGTTCCCGTTTTTAAGATAGAGTTAAAACAAATAGCGCAAAAAAATAGTTCTTTAGTACGGGAGCCCCCTTAATTTTTATTTTTTTTTAATTTTTAGTATTTGTTCTTATAGCGGCTACAGAAATCCATAATCTGTAAAAAATTTAATTGTCTAGCTATTACTGTTCATGAGATACAGCTCAAACAAAATTTTGTAAAAACAGCTGACTTTGGTGGCATCTTATTCCATTGTTTTCAAATATTTGGTAAAACAAAAAATACAATATTTATCTACCCAACGAGCTCTAAACAACGATACCCCATTCGATGGGGTAGGTCAAACTTATTTTTTTGCTCCCCCGTTTAGCTGTTTGGAGCCCCCTTAATTTTTAACTTTTTTTTTAATTGCAGTATTTGTTGTGAAAATTTCAAATTTCTACCTATTACGGTTCATGAGATACAGCCCGCTGACAAACAGACAGACAGACAGACATCGAAGTCATATCAATAGGGTACCGTTTTTCACCCTTTGGGGACGGAACCCTACAAACCCTTTATTAAGTATTTTAAAGTCTTCCATTTAGATTACAACCAGTGATAGGACGAGAACTTGTTTAAATTGTTTAAAGGTCATCGTAAATAATGCAAGCGAGTAATTTACGAGTTCTCTACTATTATCTGAGAAGGCGAAAATGATGTGCGAACTTTTAGTAGCGCTGCTGGCATAAAACGTGGAGAAACAGGGTGGAACAAAATGGGTACGGTACACACACACCCGACGGACGCTCGTCGGTAGGAACTCTTTGACTTTGAGCGGGTCTCTATGGTTTTGGGCGTTTGTAGCGTCTCGCCTGTTCAGGTTTGCTTTATGCGTGCGGTTGCTGCCGTGCGTACCTATACGAACCCTGAAAGATGTGAATGTGATCCAGTTTCTATGGGAGATCAAACAATTAACCCGCTATAGAAAATGGTTCAGCTGATAGCGCGTTTGGTGTAGCAGGTAATTTTCTTTTTCGTATTAAGAACTACGAGTATGTTTCCTAAGAACAGTTGTTCAATTTCATTTCATCCTGAGTGTTATACCCTTCTGCTACACGTTGTATGAGTTTACGAAGTTTCAAGTGCCCCAAAGGCTTTGGCCCAAAGCATAATGTGTGGGTAAAAGTGTAAAGAACCGTGTTGAAAAGTAAAGGGTATTTTTCGTTATACATCTCGTTTAAAACATTTTATTAGAATAAGGTTTAGCAAAACTTAGGATTATAAATGTTCCAAATAAGAACTATATTTTTACTTTTTTGAAACAGTGAACAGTAAATAAATGCTATATATTAACGTACAATAAGTATTTGTACATACAATTTGTAATCCGAAAACGGCTCTAAGAATTCCGATGAAATTACGGGGGTTTTCGGGGGCGAAAATCGATCTGGCTAGGTCTCGTATATTGGAAAATTCGTTTTTACCATGTATTTAGCATTTTTTTTAAATACCGCGTTTCAGACAGAAACCTACAGCGCCATCTGTTGGCGGGTAGCATAGCTTACTCACCCGATGATATTTTAATGTTAAGGCGGCTATTATAGAGCGAAGCACGGTCGCCCAGGCGCATCAGCTGATTCAGTTTCTAAGGGAGGTCAATTTTTTTTTTGTGTTTTCGAATAATTTGGGGAAAGTTGTTCTGTTAAATGGGTTGATATACCCTTTTTGTTACACCTTGTAGAACAATTCTATGCGTAACACCCACTAAACTTACAAAACCGACTCAGCGCTATTTTTATATTTCAGACTGAAAAGTAAGTTAAGTTTTTTTGATCCAGGAAGCGACCGCATGGATGCTTAAAGCATCTGTAACAGGTCCTTCTGGTTTCTGCTCCAACTGTTCTAGCCTGAATAGGCCTAGAGCTGATACTTTGTTGAGGAAGATAATATTCTAATAATCCAATTCGCGTATTTTGTTTTGTTTTTTATTAAAAGTTATGGTTCTATGTCGTGCCGGATAATAATAGTACCATCCCATTTCTTGTCGTGGGTGTCGTTAAAGGCAATTAATGAATCTTGACCCAGAGAAAGGGCAACACCGTTCGTCTACATATTCTACTACCGTACTGCAGTCACCAACCACTTCTGTCCATTTTGCCACTTTTGTCAGCCGCAACACTACAAGCGCAATGACTATGGTCCTTAAACCCTGTTTTTTCTATAAATAATTATTAACATTAGTAACGAATATTATTATAATTTTTTAATAGTGCCTACCTAGATTGCCAAACGATAAAAAGCATAATCATTATGACGCAGCGGAACTTGGAGAAAATAAAGTACTTTTTATTTAAAAGACGAAAGCAATGGATTTAATTTTTCTAATGAGTTGAATAAGGAGAGAACTCAAACGTTACAATGGAATTATTAGAATAGGCCGGTTACTGGCGTAAGTGGCATTTGCTACAAAATAAATAATACTTAACATTTCAAACTGGTTCTATAATGTCCTCTGCTAGACTTCCTGTCTTCTATAGATCAAGACACTCAATAGTGTATAATAGTGGGTTGTCTTGCTTGTCATAATTCAATCTTGGCTTGAATGAAGACATAAACAGTCTGTCTGTCAAAAGCATGTTACCTATGTTGTTGTTGACTGTGTAACTTTACTAACTTTACATCCTAGTCTTGAAAAGACCACCCGTTGCCCATTACTGACGCAAGAGTTGGGAGTCAGTGAAATTACCGGCACATGAGACAGTCTGTCTTTTAGTTAAAGCAAGTCACACACAAATGGGTGCTAAAAGCACTCATCATCAGCACATAATATATAGTAAAGGTGTCTTGTTTTAGTTGGCACAACGTCATCTTCTACAGATTGTACTTCGGAGAGTGTGCTCAAGAGCTCCACGAGCTTATTCCACCATCTCCCTTCTACCATCGGGAGTCCAGATGCACCGCAGGATATCACCCATACTTGGTTGATATTCCGCACATTCGCACAAAGCGCTTTGAAAGATCTTTTATAATGCGCACGGCTAAAGAGTGGAATTCTCTGCCTGCGTCTGTGTTCCCGAGTTCATACAACCCGAATCTATTCAAGTCGCGAGTGAATAGGCTTCTTCTGGGCAAGCTCGTTCCATCGTCGATCTCATCTCTGTCTTCAAGACTAGATCGAGGTCAAGAGTAAGCCCATTGACAAATAAAAAAAAACGTTAATATTCTCTGTTTGGGTAAATAACAAATAGTGTGTTATCCTATAAAGCCGCAATCACACCTTTCTAAATTCAAAGACTTATTCGACATTGGAGGCTTGGGTTTATAGTTCCAATATCCTTACTTTAACGAGCAATTTATGCTAAATTCGTTTCTGAATTAAGAAAGGTGTGATAGCGGTTTAAAGCAGCAGTATTTTACACTAATTTCGTTTGTGTCAAGAAGTTTATTTATCGAAGAACATTCTCCCCGATCCCCGGCAACAACCTAAGCCGAGGTCCGAGCTCCGCGAGGCGCGCTTGGGCTTGTGTCCTAACATATTTATTCTGCGTAGAGCCTTCCGCTCCCCACCCGCCCGATGAAGCTGTGACAGCCAAATCAGCAAGGTCATCTTCTAAAAAATAAATAAAAAAAGAAAACAAACGAAGAACATACATACATAACATCACGCCTTTTTCCCGTCGGGGTAGGCAGAGACCACAACCCTCCACTTACAACCCTTTCATTATCGAAGAAAAAGTTTTTAAGCCGTCATTTGCGTATTAAAATAAAAGAAATCTGAAGCGGAGCGGTAAAGGCAAGACTTTAAAATTTGATAGATTCTAAACTTGATCTAGCCGCTCTAAATAACGTTTTGTATGTGCCTAATGTGTTTGATTTATCGCACAATTTGATTACGAACGTTTGATGAAGAGTTTTATAACGAGCAGAATTATTAAAATAGGCTTTAAACGCTTTAGCACTCAAATCCGATCGCTCACTCACTCTTATAAAACTGGCCAATTGCGAGTCGGACTCGCGCACCGAAGATACTGCTTATTCAGGAACGCACAGTCGCTTAGAATTGTATTAAATGCACGCGAGTCCGACGAGTACTTGACCAGTTTCTCTTTTTGTTAATATATAGGTACTATAGTTTAGGCACTATCTGTAAGTATACCCATTTTCACGCTTGTAATTTACGATAGAACTAAAACAAAAGATCGAGCAAAAATCGCCTGAAAACACGTTCGTAGTAGGAAAACCCCTCTTTTTTTATTTCTATTATTTGCAACAGAAATACATATTCCGCAAAAATTTTAACTGTCTACCTATTACGGTTCATGAGATAGAGCCCGCTGACAGGCAGACAGACAGGCGGGTATCGGAGGCATATTAATAGGGTCCCGTTTTGTATTACGTTTTGATCAACTGTGTTACTTTGAATATGTTACTCGACTAAACAATTAACGCAGGTCGAAAAACAATAAAATAAATTTGACCTCCCATACAAAATGCCTTACCTACTCGTATCAGCTGATGCAGTTTCTATGGGACGTCAATTTTTTTCCTATTTCGACCTGTGTTTTGTACAGAAAGGTGTTCAGTTTTATGGTCAGTAAGCTACTGAAAGGAACGCAGTTGATAAGGAAGCACCCTATAGAGTACTCACTCATTGAAAAATTGACCTGTAACAATGTTATTAAATAATAAATTTCATTTCATTTCAGGTACGCATGACAGAAAGCACGTATATACAAAACCAGTATCAGCTGACCTAGCGCTACGCTACAAACACCCTGAACCAGAGGCTGTGTGTAAGTACTTGCTGAATAACGGAGGGCTATGACAATGATCATGCTACCTCTTCGAACGACATAATTTGATTTAGTCTGTTGACTGATGGTAGATTTCAAATGGAATAAAAAATACTTCAGTCGATGAGTTTAGGCTCTCCGTCAATTAACTAGTGTTAAAGAACCTATTTTTAGAATATTTATGGTTTCTTAATAAAAAGTCGAGTCTTATCAGGATGTCAAAGCATTGGCAGAGAACAGAGAGAAATAGAGATTGCTCCACTGACAAGAGCCCGGCTCTTAAAAATTAGAAGAAGAATAAAAAGCCAGTAGCAATCAAACAATCATATCAACCATTTCACAACATCCACTCCTCTACCTGCAACATCCAAACTAACCACACTACAATCACTTTCCTCTATCCCTACTCCGCAATATGATCCCTTCAGCTTTAGATTGGTTACTGAGTGTGAAGTTGAAAAACACATCCTGGCTATCAAATCTAATGCCGAAGGTGTTGATGGGATAGGCCGCAGGATGATCTTACTGGGGCTTAAAATCCTTTTACCTTGGGCCATGGGGCTTAAAATTCTCTGCCATATTTTCAACTTCTCGCTCAGTACTGGTACCTTCCCATGCTGCTGGCGTGAGGCAGCAGTAATTCCTATTCCTAAAATCACAAATCCTTCATTACCATCTCACTTCAGGCCTATTTCCATCCTTCCCTTCCTTTCCAAAGTCCTGGAACGCCTTGTTCAGCACCAACTTAGTGTATTTGTTAACAGCAACAATATCCTCAGCCCTTTTCAATCTGGTTTTCGCCCGGGACATAGCACCGTTACTGCTCTAACTAAAGTTTCCGAAGACATTCGCCTAGGTATGTCGAATCAACAGGTTACAGCAATTGTTCTCCTTGACTTCAGTAATGCTTTCAATACCGTTGATTTCGACATCCTTTTGGCTATGCTAAAATCTATCTCCGTCTCGGACTCGGCAGTTGAGTGGTTCCGCGGTTATCTCTTCGGGCGCCGACAGCGTATCCGTGCTGATGACAAACTGTCGGAATGTTGTGAAGTAGTTGCTGGTGTGCCTCAGGGTGGTGTCCTTTCCCCCCTCCTTTTTTCAATTTTCATCAATTTCCTTACTCCTCTCCTGTCCTGTCATTATCATCTGTATGCTGACGACCTGCAAATTTACTCACATGCTTCCATGGATGATATTGGTAATCTTGTTTCGAAACTCAATGACGACCTTGCGACTGTCCATCGTTGGAGTGTGTCCCATGGCCTTTTAGTTAACCCCAACAAGTCGCAGGTAATCATCATTGGAGGTTCTAAACAGATATCTCGGCTCAACTTTGATGACATTCCACCCGTCACCTTCCGTGACGTTGCACTGACTTACAGCCAGGTTGTTAAAAACCTCGGAGTCCTTTTCGATAGCACTCTTTCTTGGCGGCCACACGTCACGGAAACCAGTCGTAAAGTCTTTGCTGCTGCTGGGTCACTTCGAAGGTGGAAAAACTTGCTCCCCGTGAAGACTAAGGTTGAACTTGCGCAGTCCTTACTATTACCGATTCTTGATTATGCGGATGTCTGCCTCATTGATCTCGATGAGGATCTGCTAAGTAAGCTCCAACGCCTGCAAAATCTTTGCATAAGATTTATATTTGGGCTGCGTAAGTTTGACCATGTGTCTGAATACAGAAGCAAGTTAAAATGGCTTACTATCAGGTTGCGCCGAGATGAGCATGTCCTTGTACTTCTCTACAACGTACTGCATGAACCTCGTACTCCCTCATACCTTAAAGAACGTTTCCGATACCTTGGTGTTGACCGCTCTCGTGATTTGCGATCCAAGACTGATAATGTGTTGGAAATACCCTTTACTCGGTCAGGCTACTATAAGGAATCTTTCACTTTAAAAGCTATCAGTCTCTGGAATGATCTGCCATCTGAGATTCGTCACTCCAAGTCACTACCTATTTTTAAATCTAAACTGCATAACTTCTTACTTAATAAAATTGTACCTTAGTTTGCAACTGAGTTTGTATATATTTATATGTTATCTATTTGTCTATATATTTTATATATACTTTTATATGTATTTTTTTATTTATTTATTTGTGTATATTTTGTTTTTATTGTAGTTGTATTTACATTAAATATTATCTATGTATTGGCATTGGCACACTACTACAGTTACTATTTACATTTTCCTACAAGCTACTAAGGTTGTCTGGAAGAGATCGCTTTAAGCGATAAGACCGCCTTTGTCCACCCTAGTTTAAAGAGTCTCCTGTGTATTGTTTTGTTTTTGCGTGACAATAAAGAATTTATCTATCTATCATAATCCTGCGCTTTTATCTAGCCAGCCAGGGGTATCCGCCTTTCTAGGGTTCCGTACCCAAAGGGTGAAAAACGGGACCCTACTGATATGCCTCCGATGTCTGTCTGTCAGCGGGCTGTATCTCATGAACCGTGATAGGTAAATATTTGAAATTTTCACAAATTGTGTATATTTGTTGCCGCTCCAGCAACAAATACTAAAAATAAAAAAAGTCAAAAATTAAGGGGGGCTGCCAAACAGCTAAAGGGGGGAGCGTAAAAAAAAGATTGACCTACCCCATCGAGTGGGATATCGTTGTTTAGAGCTCGTTGAGTAGATAAATATTGTATTTTTGTTTTCAAAAATATTTAAAAACAAAGGAATAAGATGCCACCAAAGACAGCTGCTTTTACAAAAAAAAATTTGAGCTGTATCTCATAAACAGTATCCGCCTTTCTAGGGTTCCGTACCCAAAGGGTGAAAAACGGGACCCTACTGATATGCCTCCGATGTCTGTCTGTCTGTCTGTCAGCGGGCTGTATCTCATGAACCGTGATAGGTAAATATTTGAAATTTTCACAAATTGTGTATATTTGTTGCCGCTACAGCAACAAATACTAAAAATAAAAAAAGTCAAAAACTAAGGGGGGCTGCCAAACAGCTAAAGGGGGGAGCGTAACAAAAAGATTGACCTACCCCATCGAGTGGGATATCGTTGTTTAGAGCTCGTTGAGTAGATAAATATTGTATTTTTGTTTCAAAAATATTTAAAAACAAAGGAATAAGATGCCACCAAAGTCAGCTGCTTTTACAAAAAAAAAATTGAGCTGTATCTCATAAACAGTAATTAAAATTAAAATTTTCACAAGTTATGTATTTCTGTTGGCCTATGTCCAGCAGTGGACGTCTTTCGGCTGATATGATGATGATGATGTATTTCTGTTGCCGCTATAACTACAAATACTAAAAATTAAAAAAAAGTAATAGATGAAGAGGGGCTACCACACTATTAAAGACCTATATTTTTAGGCGATTTTTGTTTTAGCTCTATCTTAAAAACGGGATGACGTAAAAACGTAAAAATTGGTATGTTTATAGTGCTTAAACTATTAAATAACAACAAATAATAAAATCTGGTCAAGCGCCTGTAAGACTCAAAAGATCTAGCACAGTAACTTATTGAAATTTCAACTAATACAATTATGATTATGTGGTGGTACGGAACCCTCGGAGCGCGAGTCCGACTCGCACTTGGCCGGTTTTTGTCGATTAATTTAGAACTGGCAACTCACAATCGCAAAATCCTAAACCTCATCTCCTCTATTATTATAAAATTGAATTTTTCTTTCGGGATTTTTTATTTTTTCGGGATTCCATACAATTTTGTTTTTTGCCCCTGAATCCAAATCAAGTTTGTCCAAGCATAACGCAAAAAGCTTCTGAACCAATTTTGATGAAACTCTCTTTGTTTGATAGCTAATAGTTTGACTTAAACACTGGTATATACGAGTATATAACACGAAAGAGATTTACCAGGCGAGAGTGAATGGAAACGTTGGAAGGGGAAGGCTTAGGCGAACGTACCAGGACCAAATTCAGGACCTGTTGAATAAAGGCCAGATTAAAAGTACCCTAAACCGACGAGAATGCGGGAAAGGATTGATGGAAGTACAGGAAGCGAGGGGAGTATGTCAAGATCGTAGCAGGTGGAGGACTGTGGTCTCTGCCTACCCCGACGGGAAATAGGCGTGATGTTATGTATGTATAATTTTTTTAACACGCTGACGAAGTCGCTAAGAAAAGCTAATTTTAAATAAAATTAAGACATCACTCTTTCTTTGTTTGTACAATTAGCTCCGATTGTTTCTTGGAAAGGTCCTCATTACCGTAGGACATGAATTATTTAATGACAATATTAATGTAAAGTTTCCTTTGCGTGTCTCCGACGATCGCATGCTGGTAAAATGTATAATATTAGCATTGATTACTGTACCGGCCCGGTCGAATTTTCTACTTATGATTATTAATGGCACATCTGTCTAATGGACGAAAAAGTAAAATACTGACCAAGTGCCAAGTCGGACTCGGCAGTAAGTGTTCCGTACTACTTCAAGGTCCCATGTGGTGCCGGCAAAGAATAGTACCAACCCATACATACCCGTGGGTGTCGTAAGGGGCGACTAAGGGTAACTGGAGGATGGGCAGCAGCATCCTCCTTTGTATCTTACATCTTACTTACTGCGGTCACCTATTTTTTTTTTTTTTTTTTTTTTTTTTTTTTTTTTTTTTTTTACCGCGGTCCATGGTGCCAGCCGTAACGCTAACAAGCGAGGTGACTATGGTACTTCCCCTCTAGATTTTTCCAGCAAAAGCTAGTATTCTGGAGGTAGCTCCCTGTCCTGTAGTGGACGTTTTATGGGATGTTATGATGACTACTTCAAGGGTTTCGACAAAAAAAAATTTACCTCTCCATACAAACTGTTCGACCAGAGTGGACAATTTGTATGGAGAGGTCAATTTTTTTTTTCATTTCCCAACATATGTTTCTTTGGGAAAGTTGTTCAGTTTCGTTGACTGAGCACGCCCTTTCAGTTTTCGGTACACCGTCCCTTACACCCATAATACTGGCGTATCTAACAATACAAAATATTCTCAATTTTTTTTCTGAACAATATACACTATCTAATCGTTTAAAATTATGTTTCAAACGGCTGCACCCTAAGGCCACTTAGCACAAAAATCAATTGTTAATTACAAACAACTGCGATTCAATCGTTCAATCTTGCTGCGTGCAAGTAAGTATCGTATTGAGCTTGGATTAAATAAAGGTAAATAGAGATGTGTTACCATATTATTGTCTTTATTAAGCCTTTAGCAATTTGCAACATCTTTGATAATGCCTACAACTAAAGAGTGGATTTCTTTGCCTGAGTCTGCGTTCCCGAGTTCATTTGACCCGAATCTTTTCAAGTCGCGAGTGAATAGACTTCTTATAGGCAAGTTCGTCCCATCGTCGACCTTATCTTTGCCCTCAAAACTAGATTAAAGTCAAGAACTAACCCATTGACAATTAAAAAAGGAGTTGAATGTCTAATGGTACTTGTACAGAGGCATCCTCGCGGGTTGTAGTTACTTAATGCTTTGTATAATTAAACTTCTTTGTCAAGAAATATGCGACTACTGCGACTAACATATGTGCATGTTTACTTGCTCCAGCTACTAGCACCAGCGTCTTTCACCATGTAAAAGTATTGTAATCATCAGTTGCTGACGAGCCCTAATCGTGTGTGTTGTTCTTTTCTATTTTCTTGACAAAGAAAGTTCAACAGACCTTCATACAGTATCTTGAAGTAGTTTTGTAGTGCAGTAGTAACTGCGCAGATATTTAAGCCATTTTAGATCAGGGGTATAGACCACGTATGGAAAACGTGCTATTAAATTTAGAGATGACGAAAGAACATCATAAAATGTATGGGATGACATAATATGTCAAATGTCATCCTATACGTTTCATGGTGTTAGCTTTCGTCAAATGGCACGTTGTCTAGACCCCCAGATTTTGATTACGTATTTTTTGTACAAAGCTTAGACGCATGTGATTAGAAATCGCGTAATATTTACAAAAAAAAATTGTATTAGCGACACCATAAAAATATATGCGGTGCCATCTCTGCAGTAAACATTTTTATTCCTAACATATCTACAGTTTCGCTAGAGCTGGCGCTAACTATTATAAAATCTGTGGTCGCAAAGCACAAGCTGGTTCACCTTGACTCGCACTATTATCTGCGCAAATGATATCGTGTTGTAGAAATGACAGGTTAGTTAGCGCACTGTGCGATATTTACCACCGATTTGTAAGTTTTTAACGTTTGTTGCCGAGCGGCAAGGTATTGGCAGTTGTCACTTTTACTTTAATTTTATCTAGATGGTCGATAAGACGCACCTATTCGTAGCTATAAATATTTATCGGTGTACATGTTACGGTAAAAGTGATTAGTATGGTTAGTGTTTGTGAAGCGATGTAGTTTAGCTGACGTCATTAAGAGATTTTAATATCCAACAATGAATAAACGATTTTGATTTGATTTGATTTAGTATCGGTTATATTAATAGTTACTTATGATTTGGTAAATGTGATAAATACTGTGAAATTCATCATATTCGGTTAGATTAAATTAAGTTATACGAGGTTAAAAAGTGAAATACTTACTATACGAAAAATTTAATTAATTACAAAATTACTTTTTTAGTGCCTCCAATTTTCAGTTTGCTAGGAGATTTTCCCAATTTCTCTTTCCCTATGATTATCATTTGGAATATTGTAAATTTTAAAAAATAAATCCAAATTGGTCCAGCCTAAAAATTTCGGACCTCCTTGCTTCGCTCTAAATAGATACCGTGCTAATTTATTTTACTATGGGATGACATCTGCCGACATATCCCAAATTCAAATTTGTGGCTGCAAAAGATGACTTATGACGAAACCGAGACTTTACTTGTTGTTATATCCTGAAAATAAAAACAACTAATATAAAAATATATAAGATCACACATGTATAATCTGACACTAAACACCCATATAGTGACACTCAAACACACACTCACTCATACAAGCACACACACTGAGACACACACAAACATTAACACACTCGTTTCTCTCTCACACACACACACTCACAAACACACACACACACACAGATACTCACATATTCATTTTTATATTTCTCATGTTCTCCTTTTTAATATTTTATTGATTATATGTATATTCCACTCAGTTATTTTTAAACTAAACTCATTCAAATCAAAACATACCTTTTAAATAGTTTTTCAGTGTTTTGAAATTTTTAAATACTAAGTAGTATTATATTACCTAATGTAGTCCCTATGGGGTGGGTCCTGGAGACCTGTAATACAGGGATGACCTAGCTCAGGCTCCAGTCTCCCACAACATTTGAATTTTAAGTTTTACCTCTAGCATTGTACTTACCTAGTATGGAAAAATGTTATGTGGAGAAATAAATAAATAAATTATTTATTATTATTATTAAATGTCACATCATCATTCATCACTGAATTTAATTTCAAATGATGAATAGGCTCAAAAGGCATGAAGTCAGAGCCGTTAAACACAATTAAAAAGAAGGAAATATTCAAAATAACCTGTCAAATCCATAGAACGACGCCTTCACTACCTTGTGACGAATTATTTCCTTAATCCTCCTTCTATAACCCTTACCTTATTCTTCTTCAGTAATACGATAAACAACGATCAGGCATTTGATTTTTATTTAAATATGGAACTTCATTTATAATTTATAGCTCCTCCAAGATAATTTACCTCCAGTGATACAAACAAATATTGTTTGAAAATATTTTTTTAATAATTCAAATTTCCCAAAAAAAAACATTTTCAGTTCATGTTGTATTGTATTCACTGGAGTACCAAATGTAGAGGCTTTATACAATTTTGACATGCAAATTTAGAACGAAAAATGCAACGCTCGGAAAAGAAGCGTTTATTTTTGTATCCAATATCTACCGCCGGTTTGCGAAGGACGATTAAAGTCGTACGCAAAGGGCAATACACTCTTAATATACTATGAAATGTGTTCACCTGTATTGAGAAGGCATTTGTATTCTAAACAACACGAACCTTCAAGTTTTACTTAACTTATTTTTAAAGGACACGATATTGACATGTATTTTTACCTGGTAGACCAAACATCTTTTGAGTTTAAAGCCCGAAAATAATAAGAACGAAGATCATTTTCGATCGATGTCTTCTCATTATTATTATTAAGTATATTATTATTCCATTCGTCCCTGTTAGGGACAGGCGAAGGTATCAAGACCATACTGCCTCGTCTTAAGTTTCTTCTTCATCAGTAGGTTTTCTCAATAAAACTTCTTCAGTTATTTTTCTTCTTCTTCTTCACTTAAATTTCTGTCTTCGTTAGTAGGTTTTCGCCTATCATCTTCAGTTATTCTTATTTTCTCGTCCGTTCAATTCTGTCTTCAGTCCCCCTTTCTCATCATTAGTTTGTTTAGTTGAACATCTTTAGTTAAACTACTCCAAATTCTTCATTGTCAGAAGTAATTTTGTTTCATCAGTATAATATGGAACGTCTTCTTTCTTCAGTTGTTTTGTTTGACGAAGCAGTCATCCCCCGGCACTCAGCGCTAATGCCGATTGATGAGTGCACCTTCAGTTACGTCCGTTGTTTTTATTCTTCATCTGAAATCCCGCGGTCCCGCCATCAAATTGAACCTATCTTCAGTTTTATGTGTCTTAAATTGAAGGTCTTTAGTCCCCCATGTTCAACAGTAGGTTTTCTCGAATTATGTATGTCCCTCTTCATCTGGTATGGTTTTCTTTGTATCCTTGTGCTCCCCTCGTAAAGCGATAGCAGACTTCACGAGGGAAAATGGCAATGACTTTATGAGACAACTCAAACGGGGAATATACACTGAATCACTTGAAATTTCCATAAGCTTCGCACTCCTAAGTTAGTTTACTGTATAACAAACTATCTTTATTATCCATTAAACCACTTTAGACACAAAAAATGAAAAATCAATCGAAATAGAAAACGCCGCCGTCGAGTTCCCGCCAAAAAGCCCGATGTCTTCTCATGTTTTCGTAGCGTGAACCAAAGGTTTCGCACCTCCTTGCTTGGCTCGGGATATTTACCGTGCAAATTTGATTTGCTATGGCTTGTCATTGTCATCTCCTTTGGCATGCTATGTCATATCATCATCGATGATTATGAACTATCAAGTACTTTGAACTATTCAAAATAACTCTACCAAATTAATAGAACGACGCCTTCATTGCATTTACAAAGATAACAGGATTATGTAATTTGTTGTAACTTTACATCACACATGCCTAACTTGTGACAAACTATTTCTTTAATCGTACTCCACAGAGCAGTAAGTGCTGGAACCATGAATACCATGCAAGGACTCCGATTTTAGCCTATTTTTCAGCTTAAAAATCAAAGAGAATTTTACTGCTCCGCTTTTACGAGCCTTTTTTTTTTTTTTACTATGTATGGGCTTACTCTTGACCTCGATCTAGCCTTGAGGACAGAGATGAGGTCGACGATGGAACGAGCTTGCCCAGAAGAAGCCTATTCACTCGCGACTTAAATAGATTCGGGTTATAAGAGCTCGGGAACACAGACGCAGGCAGAGAATTCCACTCCTTAGCTGTGCGCATTATAAAGGATGTTACAAAGCGCTTTGTGCGAATGTGTGGAATATCAACCAGATATGGGTGATATCCTGCGGTGCGTCTGGATTCCCGATGGTAGAAGGGGGATGGCGGAATAAGCTCATGGAGCTCTTGGGCACACTCTCCAAAGTACAATCTGTAAAAGACCGACAGACATGCAATTTTGCGCCGGTGGGCTAGGCTGTGAAACTTGGTTTTCACTAGCATCTCATCACCAACGAGCTTCTTGGCTCTGCGATCGATCAAGTCTAGAGCGGCTAGTTGGTATTTGGCTGAGCCATCCCAAAGGTGGCAGCAATTCTCCATGCAAGATCGGACTTGTGCTTTGTATAAAACTAGCAACTGTCCAGGAGAGAAATACCGCTTAACCTTATTGAGGATACCCAACTTTTTGGCCGCAGTTTGAGCTTTTGACTCAATGTTGGCGCCGAAGTTCAGGTTTGCACACAACTTCATGCCAAGAAGCTCGAGGCTGTCGGTGACCGGTACAGATGTACCCCGAAAAGTAGGAGCCAGATTGAACGGACTCCTTTTGGCAGTGAATAGACACGCTTGTGTTTTGGTGGCGTTGAAACTCACCAGATTTTTGTCACCCCAGTCGGAGACAAGACTTAAGGTTGAGTTTATACGCTCTACCGTGGCCTCTCTCAAAGAACGTATTTCGTCACTGCTGGCTTTCGCGCTTGACATATATCTCTCGACGACAGTACTGTCATCTGCGTACCCAACAATATTAGGACCAAGTAGGTGGTTGATGTGCAGCAGGAAAAGAGTCGCAGAGAGAACAGACCCCTGAGGAACCCCGGCGTCAATAGCCATGAGGTCAGAGGAGCAGCCATCAAGGACTACTCGGATCGACCGTTCACTCAGGAAGTCAGAAATCCAAGAGCAAAAGTCAGGGGGAATGCCGTATGCAGGAAGTTTGCTCAGCAGACTGGCGTGCCATACCCTGTCAAAGGCCTTCGAGATGTCCAGTGATACGGCAAGGGCTTCGCCGTGTTTCTCGATGGCCTCGCCCCAGAAATGCGTAACATACACTAGAAGATCCCCAGTTGATCGTCCCCGGCGGAAGCCATACTGACGATCACTGAGTAGGTCGTTAGTTTCTAGGTAAGTCAGCAATTTTCCATTTAGTACCCTTTCCATAACTTTGCAGAGTATGGAGGTGATGGCGATCGGACGATAGTTGGTGGGGTCGGCACGACTACCCTTCTTGGGTACCGGCTGTACATTGGCAACCTTCCAAGGTTTAGGCACCGTTCTTGTTTTAAGAGAGAGGCGGTACAAACGCGTCAGCACAGGAGACAACTCAGGCGCACAGTTCCTCAAGACTCTTGCTGGTATTCCATCAGGACCGCTAGCTTTGTTCACGTCTAGACTTCGAAGTACTCTACGAACCTCTTTTGAGTGTATTGTGATCTCCGACATCGAAGAATCACAGCGAGGAATCGTCGGTGGCTGATTAGAGTCTGCATCTAGGCGAGAATTACTCGCAAATAGGGATGCAAATAAATTTGCTTTCTCTGTTGCGGAGTGGGCTAGTGACCCGTCTGGTTTCAGCAGGGGAGGTAATGTAGGACGGCAGAAGTTTGTTTCGACCGATTTGGATAGGGACCAAAATTGTTTGCTACCAGAGGGGTAGGATGCAAGTTTGGTCCCTATGCGACTGACGTGGTCGTAACGGGCCTTCCGGATCACCCGCTTGCAGGACTTTGCAGCAGCATTAAATGCTCTTTTCTTCGCGCGAACCCGCCGAGCTCGAACTTTGCGGTCACGGGCTTGAACCCAGGCTTGGTATGCAAACTGCATTCGAGCCTCAGCGCGAGCGCAGTCTGCATTGAACCAAGGTCGGGCTTTGTGACCGAGCGGTATATCGGAGAATGGAATATAGTATTCCATTCCCTGCCGTATCACATCTGCAACCGCTTCAGCTGAACAGGTGGGGTCGCCCGAAGAAAAACACACTGGCTGCCATGGGTAGGACGCAAAGAAGTGCCGCATCTCATCCCAGTCTGCTGACTCGTATCGCCAAACTCGCCTCGTGCATCTTGGGCTATCATCCGGAGGAGAGATGATCGACACGGACTTCACCAGACAGTGGTCGGATGTTCCCAGCGGGGCTGATACCGACACGGAGTGCCTGTCCGGATCTGTGGTCAGCAGCAAGTCCAAGCAATTGGGCGTGTGTCCGTCAACGTCTGGCACCCGCGTAGCAACATTCACCAGCTGGGTGAGATCTAGCGACAGTGCTAGTTTGCGCGCCTCTCTCCCAGCATGGTCAGTTTTCTGGTATGGGAACAACCACTCGCTGTGGTGGGCATTAAAGTCCCCCAGAAAATGAAGCTGCGCTGTTGGGTACCGTTGTTGGGCACAATCCGCCTTCTCCATTAGCTGTTCAAAGAGCCTGGATGTCTCCTCGTCACTGCTGTGCGACCGATAGACACCGGCGTAGAGAGATTTCTCGACCCCGGTGTCCACCAGTAGCCAGATTGTAGAAAACCCGGAATCCTCAAAGCAACGGAGACGCCGATAGCAAATGTCATCGCGAACGTACACACAGACCCCAGCTCGTTTTTTGAACTTGTGTTCCAACGAGTATCCTGGGTAGTTGAGGTACGCCGCGTCCGACGGTGTTCCTATTTGCGTCTCCGTTAAAAAGAATAAGTGCGGCTTCTCGGTCTCGAGATGATGGTGGACCGGGTCAATATTTGAGTGCAACCCCCTGATGTTTGTAAGGTGCACTTTAAGCGGGAGGAAGTGCCGCCGTTTGGTAATCTTAATTCTTTTTTTACTTTTTTTCATTTTGAGGAGTGTGTGGTGGGGAAATGGAAGAATGGTCGAGACGCTACTCCTTTTTCCAATTGGACGCTTCAGCTCATTTGACCTGTGGGGAACTCATCTGGAGACTGCGGGGACGCCCGAGCCTCCCCGAAATGGGTCCATCGGGTCCTCCCGTCCAGTCGCCAGCTGGCACGATGGAGCATTTCGGGATTTTTCGCTAGTTGGCGGGGCAGCCTTTCCCACGTCGGCTTTCGTGGTACTTGGGCCCCCTACTACCTGCGGTCGGCCAACGGCAGGGACCGTGCCTCGGATCCCGCTACCCTCCAGCATGAGTTACCCGGTACAAATTTGCTTAGAGACCAAGACCGAATCAGAGCCGCGCTACTGACCACCTCCCATCCCCAAATGGCACTGGCACTCCCGCACTCCGACGGAACACAGCTAAGCTGTTTGGCGTCGGGCTCCGGCGGGAGGGTGGTCGCGAGCCAGTCGGCCAAAGCCTACCACCGCTGTGAGGGACCTTCAGCCGCCGCCACAGAACATAGTGTCCCGCGGCGCCGTTGCCCGGGGTGGACCGCTAGGAGGTAGGCCCCTACCACCCCAAAGACGCCATCAATCGAGATATTTTTTACTTTTTTTTATATTTTTATTTGAGATTTATAGAAACGCTCATTATCGTTACCGGTATTATACAATATTAATTATTTGAAACTAATAATTTTCATAAAAGCTCCTACAAAAAAAAACGATACGTCACATTTCTATTTCATTTTCTACTTCATCAATCAACGATCATACATTTTGGGCATTCAAGATTTGAAATATAAAGTGCTCCAATATAAGTGTTTTCTAAAAAAATCAAACTAAGTTTTATGAGCCATAAAACCATTCATAAAACGAATTAGATCACAAAGAGACAGAAGCATAATCTACCAAAATGTAATGTAATGCAAAGCTCTTCATCGAAGGACGCAGTGGACGTTAAGGAAGTGTGATATTCATGATGGTGATGACATTAATTCATTTTGTTCTCTATAGTCTACGTATAAATAATAAGACTAGTAGTATTTTATTATCACTCGATGTGCTACTGGCCATAAACCGATTTCGTACTTTAAATGGAACAAATCCGTTTAGCTACGATTTATGAGACCGTTAAACTTTTTACACGTAGCCCAAATGTTTTAGGTTTAATTCCGTTTTAATTGGCGTTAAGTTTTATTGGTTTTATTATACTTTTGCTCCTAGTAGGCTTTATTTTCGTTTTGTTGCTTTGATTTTTTTTGTATAGCAATACACCTGCGGAAATTCCGTGTCGGAACAATTCGCGACGGATCTTTCCGTCATGTCTGATAAGCTATAAATTCCAGTTTCTGCGTCGGAACTTACTGCAAGGTCTTGTCACTTAAGATATTTGCTTTACGGCTGCGGATCTTTTTGACGCGCAAATTACGCTCTAGTGTCATACTTGACGGAAAGATCAGTCGCGGATCGTTCCGATGCCCGGGTTCCGATGCGGAATTTCCGCGGGTGTGGCGCTAAACTTAAAGTTACAATCGTCAACTCTTAAGTAAGGTTTAGACGACATTTAGATGGTCCTCATCATCATATCGTGTAGGTTGCAAGGTCGATGAACGACCTCACAAAACCTGGTGTCAGAGTTGTTGAGCCGCTAAAGCCTCTGACAGCTGACATGGCTCATTAACGATTACATCCGTAGATAGTGGTCGGGACGGCTTAAAGTAATAATCGGAATCATCTAACTTTTCGTTCGGACAATCCCATTAATCTCCTTACCAAACTGGGGAGGTCGCACAAAGGGATTTTTGTTTGACAGGCCCCACCGGGAATCGAACCCACAACCTCCGGTTCGAGAGTCGAGCTCTCAAAACGGAGGCTCTTATATGGGTAAACTATCTTTTTCGATTTTTTCTACAAAAAAAAAAACACTATGTTCAAAAACAGAATGACATTACGCAGCCTTTGACATGCTTTGACATACATATTTATGTAGATCCGTCAGGTATAGAATCGAATCGATATAGAATGTATGGGACACGTTTTCGAAAACTAAACATTCTTACCTGTAGCAAACACCCATAGATATAAAAAGCACCGCTTCGCGCAAACACCCATGCCACTACAATATATACAAACTTTTTTTCATATTTGGCAAAGGGGTCTCGGATATTCAGCCTTTACGAATATTTCAAATAAATAAAACGACAAAAGGCTTAAAAAAATCTGTAATTAGGTACTGAACTTTATAATTTTAACCAATTTTGTAAATAAGTTGTTTAATTTTTCAACTAAATTTAAAATAATTTTATACTCAGAATGTAAAACTCCTTGCAACCATATTTTTTCACTGTCCTCAGGATTTTTTTTTAAAAAAAGGTAAGTAAATCGCACTACTTAGTTGTACATTTTTTACAAGCAAATGTAATGAAAATATTATTACTTATTACACGAATTTTTGGACAAACCGCCTGTTAAAGTCTTCTATTTTACAATATTTAACAAGACATTTTCTCTAACCATTGCTCCACTGTAGACATTCTCACAAGCGAACACGCACCATAAAAGCGTAAAGTAAGTCGTTAGCCAAACGTACGTCGTCCTTGCTGAACGTATATGGTTAGGGCTACAATCTCGAGTTTAAAATGTGAGAGAATAATGGGGTGTTTTGCGCTGGGCTATAACAACATATCTACACATGTATCATAACATCCCATTAAAAGTATACAGTTGGACGGGGAGATTTGGAAGGAGAAGGCCTCGGCAAGCGTTCCAAGACAAAATTCAGGACGATCTAAATAAAGGCCGGGTTAAAAGTAAACTAAACTGACGAGCGTGTATGAAGGGGTTGATGAAAGCAGAAGAGGCGAGGGAAGTATGTCAAGATCGTAGCAGGAGGAGGGCTGTTGTCTATGCCTACCCCACAGGGGAAGAGGCGTGATTTTATGTACTTATGGACAGGCACCTCCCTCCAGAATTTCGTAGCAAAATTGACGCTTCTTAGCGTTACGGTTATGGAGCCAACCGACCGCGGTTGTAGGTGGCCACAGTATGTAAGATGGTACAATTCGCAGAAGTACGCTTCTGCCCATCCTCTGGTTCAAAATCCCTTAGTCGTCTTTCATGACACCCATAGGTAGAGATGGGGATCGTATATCTTTGTATAACGACTGACAAGAGACCAGAGTTCGTAAAAAATATATGCCAGAACCCAAAGCATGCCTTGTTAATACTGGGTGTTAGGGTAAACAATGTGACCCTTGAAACTGTGCTTTCAGACCATATAACTGAACAACATTCGCTTAGGAACATAGGTCGAAATAATACAAAAAAAAATCTCCCATACAAAATGTGTATAATGTCAATTTTAAGAATATAATATAACACTAACTAACGACACTTTGATCGGCTCAAGTTAAATAAGTGGCGGACTAACTCTGGTATCTAAAACAATATTTTTTTACATTTGCAGAATTGTAGTTTTTTTTTACTTTTTACCACCATTTTAGAATTGAAATCTCAAAACAAAAATGTACATTAAAATCTTCAAATCAGTTGTATCCAGAACAATGCTCTCAATATATTTATATGTTGCGTTTGGTTCGGACGATACCAGAATTTTAATACCATAAAATCTACATAATTCATGAGGCTTTGCTCGGAAATATCCTTTTTTAGGGTTCTTTAAGTAACAGTATGCATGCACTGTAAGGCCCACAAGGTGGACCGACGAGGTGGTCAAGGTCGCTGGATGCGAGCAGCGCAGGACCGGTCATCATGGAGATCTTTAGGGGAGGCCTATGTCCAGCTGTCGATGTCTTTCGGCTGATATGATGATGATGATCCACTGTAAGAGAAGTTCTTTTACCTTCACTATAAATATTTTTGTTGACTTAATTTCCGTAATCTTGGGCAATAATTATAATTTTCCCTCAAAGTGCTAGAGGTTAGCAGTAGCATCCTTCGGCAAAATCGTGCTACCACATTACTGGGTTTGCTATACTAAAGGAATTCTTTGTCTTTGGGAATTTATAAGGAAGGTTTTTCTTATCAAATGCACTTGTCATCAGAAAAATCGAACTTTAGATTTTCCCGCCATACTTTTTCATATAATTATGAGGTCAAAGTAATATTGACGCTTGTTTTTTTTTAAGATTCTAAACACGGGACTCATTAGTGAGATCGTTAGATAAGGTCCCTGGCAACAGTTTTATCCCAGATCACACTTTTCTACGATAGCCAGGAAAGAAGGTACTTACGACACTTAGAAAAAAAACCGGTCAAGTGCGAGTCGGACTCGCGCGCCGAGGGTTCCGATATACCTATAGTATTTTTGGAAGCAATAAAGTCCATTTTCAGGACCGCAAAACTAAATTTGTTTGTAAAGGTTTTTTGCAGATTTCTGAAAAACTGTGCAACTTAGAAAGATCGTTTTATTTTTGCTGTAAAGTTTATATAAACTTCTGTCAACTGTAATTAATTCAGATTTTTCCTTACTCAAACTTCGGAGATAAGGGGGGGGGAATGGTATTTTTCTTGACATTTTTCATCATAACTTTAAAACTAAGAAACTTAAAAAAATACAAAAATATATTTTAAAATGTACAAGTAAAGCCCTTTCATATGATACCCCACTCGACCTAGTAGCGACAATTTGAAATTTGGCCCCCCCTATTTTGGCCCCCTTTATATTAATAATCATACTTTTTTCAAAAATTTTTCTTGTGCAATTAAGTTGGGCAACTATATTCTAAAACTATTCCAAATTTCAGGTTGATAGCATAAGTGGTTGCTGAGATATAGAGGTGTGACAGACAGACGGACAGACAGAGCGGCACCATAAGGGTTCCTTTTTTTTACCATTTTGGTATCGGAACCCTAAAAAGGAAATACTCAGGCTGGTTTCCCTTACATTTCTTGAAATCAATTTTTTAAAGTGATGTGTGTTTTTTCCTGAACTCTTAAGAGGTGTGTCATCTTTGAATAAATTATTGTTTTGGATTTTATCTAATGATTTTACTATTCAGTTACGTGTTTTTATTCGTTTTAAGATAAACCATGACGCTTACTTTGTAACCCCATCATTGTATGAAAATGTGTGGCGGAAAAATCTAAAGTTCGATTTTTTTGGTGCCCAGTGTAGTATTGGCTCATTTCATTGAAAATTTTAACAAAACTTCATTGAAACATACAGAACCTTTCCTTACCATATCTAAGCGACACTTGCCCAGTTTTTATCTCGTTAGACAGAGATTCGGCACGATAATGCGAGTTGCGAAAAACTCGCCCGTTTTGGATGCGAACCGGTTCTGAATAATCTACTGCAATGTTTGTTAGTCAAGTTGTGCACCACACCACCTAAAAAGGGAACCACAGTCACACCACAGTTTATATTTAAACTATCGTTCATTCCCAATTTTTTTTTCGTTAGTCCCCGCGTACTAAAAATAGTACAAATAATTTCACATAAAAACAAATATACTTATGTCACTCAGATCACAATACCCACTGAATATTTTTCCAAGGAAACAGGTTGAAAAACGAGAGTATGAGACAGTCGATCATGTTTCTCTTTTTTCCACCTTCGTTCCTAAAGAAAAGTTGTTTTTTTTTAATGAGTACATTCAAGAGCAGGTCAATCTTGACACTCGCAGTTCTGGCTCTAGCTACTATGTAATTAAAATAAGAACGATGCACGTGAGTAGAAACACTTTTTACTTTGTGGCATGGTAATAGAGTTGCAAATATTTCCACTGACATGCTGTTGATCGTACAAAGTCTCATGTGTCTTGTTCGACGTACTTTATTACTGCACTTTGTGCACTATGACTACACTTTATTAAATTTTGTATAGTAAAAAAAATACCTTCACATGGCCAAAATTAAATAAAACAAAATAAGTTTTTATTTTACTCCACTTTTAAAAGTGGTAGACTAGCCTGAGCTAGGTCGGACCTGTATATAAAAGCTTGAAACATCAACATCTAGCGTAAAATCCAACACCTGACTTTTATGTAGTTGTATTTTACTAACTTATTTATTTAAGACCTTGTATTACTTGATAGTTGTTCGACGTCGATAACAACTTGCAACTTCGTCGACATAAATACGACTATTTTTATTTAAAAGAAAATGTTTAGCGCAAACCAATTTATTTTGCAAAACGTCAACTTGCCACCTTCGCGAAGAAAAGTGTTAACCACCAATCTTCAAATTTTTCTATAAATTTAAAGTCTAAAGTATATGAAACAGTTTAATATTTTAAAACGGAGTTGGTGATTATTTAATCTCTGTCTTTATAAAAGATGTTTGTAATTGTCAGAGCACTTGACTTCGATATTGTCAATATTATGTCTATAGAAAAGTTAGATTCGTAAATTTGTGCGACATCAGGCAGGAGCCTCTAGCTGGTTTAAAACTGTTTCGCCAGTGGCATGTCTCACGAACTTTACAATTTGAAGATGAAGCACTTTTCCTCGCAACTGTACAATTTACTCGCAACATGGTCGAGATAAAAATAAGCTTGATTTATTTTCCTAGGCTTTTAACTTTAATTTAAAACAAGCGCGACCACATTTTAAATCTTAAATCATACTTCGACGTATAAGATCCGTTATCGTCAGTTACTGCAGTAACTAATAGTTAAATGTAACAAGTAGATAAATTTATTATATCTGCACTGCACTTTATCAATGGTCATGTTTTTTGTAAAGGAGAATGACAGAGCATTTAAGGCAGGTAGACTACTAAATTAACAAGCATTTTTAATTTAAACTTCAATAGCTATTCTAACTGAAGATTCGACTTTGACATATGTTTTATTTATTATGTTTAGAAAACTACAGTACAGGTTTCTCATCCTATAAAAACGAACTTCCTAGCTTCCCAGTTAACGTTTGTTTTATGGGAGAAGTTGTTCAGTTTTATGGGCAGGGTTGTACCCTTTTTCTTATTTGCTGGTTAAGATAACACAAAATTATGATAATTTTCTGTACTTCTCCTACGTTATCTCCTAATAACAGGACGAATTATAATGTTTAGAACAAAACTATAAGTGATACAGGGTGTCCCATTTGAAGCGGTCCAAAGACAAATTCCCGAAAGCGGAAATGTCTCCTAGCTACCAAACTGTATCTGTTTACCAAGTTTGAAGAATAACTTTGTTAATAACAAGTTAGCCGATATAAAGTTTTCAGGAAATCTGAGCCGTCCTGCACGTTCTTGTAAACTAAGGCCTCCAAGACTAAGGCCATGTACTCATATTTCATGACTGCGGCTATAATGCTTTGAAGATTTTGCATAATTTTGGCAAAAATAATGTATATTAGCAGTAGCATGCAAAAATATGCAAAACGGTGGACAAAGTTTTTCCCCGCACTATTAGTGGCATAGTTTGGTAAGCTAGGCATGTCCGCTTTCGGGAAATTTTCTTTGGACCACCTCAAACAGGACACTCTGTATAACATCACTACCAATTTCTGTATCTCAGGAGGTGAAGTATAAAAAATTAGAAAACATTAAAGTCAAACAAAGAAATCTAATCTATTCTAATTTGCTATATGATGAAATCGAAGCTTAAAATAATTTTATTCCTGATTTTATTATAATCCTGCGACATTTAAATCGATATTGACTGAGCTATTATAATATATCATGATGGTTTTATTCAATGGTCAAACACTGTACCTATAGCAGTTTGTTCACACCGACTTAATCAAACATCTGTCCATACAAAACTTTTGCATGACTCACATTATATTAAAGTCATGACCAAGACACGACAATGAAGTTGTTGAATGAATGACGTTACTCGCTACCGACCAATAAAAGACAATGACGTCACACTAGGAACTACATACATCGACAATTGTGATATCCAAATACGGGAGGATGCATATTGAATTAAAAATACGGGTAGGTTGCAAGGTTATTCCGAGCACGTCTATACGAGTATTTATCTAGAGTTTTAAAAGCTGTCGTATCTTTTACAAGCTACTTGAACTTTTCAAGTTTAAACGTGAGTTTTTTTTAAGATGTAAGAACTATTTTGTACAAAGTTTTGTTAAAACTCTAGGTATTAATATTCGCAATACTGTAAAAGGATGCAAAGAACTACGATGATCTTTTCGAGACCTGATTCTGCATTGTTAATAGATTGCAAAAAAATATTAAAATGCATCTTTTTCATTTTATTTTGGATTAACATGATTTTCTTTTTCAAACGTTGCACAGATAGCTACTTACTTACTAAAGTAGGGCCAAGGAAAGAAGTCCGTTTTAAAGTTTACTTATCACCAACACAGGGCAATTTTTTTTTGCAGGTCGTATTTTTTCATATGTTTGATAGAGGTCCAAATAGACTTATTACGATTGACTGGATATTATCAAAAAATAAACTACGCCTACATCACCAGCAGATCATAGAGGTCTTTTCTATTAAAACAATTTCATGAATTTATATTAGGGCTGAAAATTAATTTAAATGTTTAAAAAAATGCAATCTATTAATGATGGACGAAGAATCAGCCCTTTTTTATTTATTTATTTATTAAATTTTTGGAGAACCAACAGCTTAATAAACATACTAATAATACCTATAGCTACAAACAGCCAATTAAAGGTACAGCCTGTAGATCCATTTTGTAAAAAAACATATATTTTATTGAGCAGATGATTATTAAAAATTTAATAATTTCAAGTCTTTGGATAAAACCGCTTTAAAGACCCGTCCGTATGTGGCTTTTATTGCGACTTCAGCAAATCCTACTAGGAACTCAGAAACACGAGGATTTACAAAGGCTGGTGGCACCTTGGTTCTAGCGGCCGCCCACGTGTGTTTGGTAATTTACATTACACCCACACTGACGCACTATTACCACTTAAGAATTACTTAATCTGTGAAGCAATGTGTGTGAGATAATAGCGGATAATCGGGATGATACTTTAAAATATTAGCGTTTTTTATTATTGCCAAAACAATAAGAGAGTAACGGTACTTCTCGTGACGTTAAGTAATAATATTTCGCATAATCAAAAGTCAAACTGTTAAATGTAAACAAAATATTCGTGAATAAAAAATGTTATAATTTTACCACAGATCAAACACAAACTGAAATCTTAGCAGGAAAACACTGTATAAAACTAGTATGGTGGAGAACCGTAGTGAATGGCGCTAAAAAGATAGCCTACGGGAACAGATGAAATAATAGTAACCAGTTAGTAACTACGGTTACTACACACACATACAAGTGTAGGTGGATTTTTCAAACCTGATGGATGTGAAAATTAAATATAAAAGAAAAACGCGCTAATAAGCAGATGAATTTTCTATGGGAATTGAAGAAACTTTGTATTGACGGCGCGAAATTCATTAGAGAAGCTGAATTTTTCTCTTGTTAAATCAACCTATGTTTTTTTGAGAAAGTAATTTGGCAGGTGTCAAAAAATAACCCAGTAGGGACATGTTTTTTTCACAGAAAAGCTTAACATGAGCTCATACCTCCTCACTACTTCTTCAAGTTTTTATTTTGGCAAATTGGGAACTTACACGACACTGTATTGATTGACAAAAGGAGATAATTGGTGTGTTTTGCAACCTGGTCCACTTGCTCGCAAAATCATTGGCTACTGACCATACAATACCAAATAGCTGTCTGTTTGAGTTGCAACACGAAAAAAGTATTATCTTTCATGGTCACATTTCATAAACCTTTTTGTTTCCAAGCCTAAATGTACCGATACTTACCAGCTAGTAAATGTAACATTATACGAAGTAAGTGCAAGTCATTTTCAGGTTTCAAAAAATATCTAATGACTCTCTAAAGCCTGCAAAAAGGTAACGCGACTAACCCACGAAAAAAAGTTGTCCTGTTTCATTATAAAACTTTAGCAAGCTCCAACTTTAATTGATTTAAACGATAATTTTCTTTGAATACTACATAATACCTGAAGGTGTATCATATTTATCAAATAAACCAAATTTTCGCCTAAATCAAATACAGTATCCCAAAGAGCTAAAGTTTTGCAATGGACTACAAATTTATCATTCGCAAGTTTGCAACCGTTTCAGAGGCGAGGTGTTGCGAAAAACAGTCGTTAGGGCAAATGACCACTTACAGACAGACGGACTTGCATTATAGATGAGGTGAGGGAGCGATATATATGGAGCGAACAAACCCAGGTAGAACATAGCTATCTTAATTCAATGTACCTCTAGCATTACAGAGACCTACCAGTAAAGATGTGAAAGACTTAATCTGCCTGCGACTGTGTTCCCGAGTTCACATAACCGATGAATAGGCTTCTTCTGGGCATGCTCGTTCCATCATCGACCTGTCCACAGGGCTAGATCTAGGACAAGAGTAAAAAAGAATTTAACAAACACTGGGGTCGATACCCGCGTGGCTACTTTTAAGCTTATTTGATAGAATTGTCCCTTTTTGGCTTCCACGTTAGAGGGTAACAAAGACATTACCACTTTTAAAGCTGTCTTTTAGCCTTAAATATAGTTGCAGAGCTAGAATCTACCCACTGTCCTACTAAAAGGACATTAGGAAAAACTCCAGGCGAGAGGTTAAAATGTACACATTTATACATGGATTAAACTTAAGACTTGGCACTATAAAGACAAATAAATATAGCGGACATTTAACAAAGATTGTAAATGTACAAGCACCTTTAGACCATTTTGATCTTCAGCCCACGTGTTCGAGCACTGAGCAACTATAATTTAAATACTTATTTGTATATGTTTATATCACCATTACTGTTTGAAATGTTATTTTATAACGATGATGTGTATGGTGTGTATGTTCTTATTGCGAGCCAGTGGCTTATTATGTTGCGAGAATTGAGTTTGGAGATTAACCTTTTGTAATAATTATTTTAGTTGCATTGTGCATAGCTTTTAAATAATCAACTAAGGTACATTGCTAAAGTCAAGTAACTTTATATTATTTACTGTATGAATCGGTCGAAAATACCGTTTTTCTCCTATATTCATTTCTGTACCAGTTAAACATGTAGTAACTATTATGTAATCTGTGATTTAACAACAAAAAATCTAATAAAAATTTCGTCTTGTTACAGGAAATCTTCCAGAAAATGGAAAGTCCAGTGAATCTACAATGAAAGAGGAAACACGGGAGGTATGGTCAATCATAATAATAATTAATTTTTAACCACAATTTTTCATGTCATCCATTGAGCAGGTCCAATTAAGAACTAAAAAAAGAATAAAAGTTTAATAAATTTTTTAATATATGTATTTTACGGGATTTTACTTTATCATTGGCCACATAGAAATATCTATGGTTCAATGGGAACCATTTGATGTGGGAACATTGTTTTTCTTATTAAAGTTTTTATTTGTAGTGGCATCCTAGCTACAGTAGAATTAAAATCGCGATACCCAACAACACCTACTCTTTCCAGATAAACCGAAATACCCATGATACCGAAACGCAAACCGCCAAGTTGACATACCGAAAACCGAAACGAAGGGTACCAAACTAGGTACCCGTACCAAATGACCGGTACCAATGAGGGCAACACCGAAACTGCCCCAGACGGGAATAAGCTGACTGAAAGTACCGATATTGATAAAAATACCGAAAGTACGGTACAAAAAGAAGGTACCGGTACCGAAAAGGAACCGAAATCTCGAACTGTGTCCTTCAACCGAGACGTTCACGTGAAAAGATTCGGTGAGTCAGCTGTTTCACTCATACTAATTTACTACTTGTATGAGGAAAAAGGACGAAAATAATACACTAATTTCTTCTTTATTTATTATCGATAGTCAGACCTTGGGGTCGATTCTTATAGCTTTTAGAACCTTAAAAGCCAAAAAAGAGACAACAATACATTTAGAGTTGTCAAATTTTAGGCTTTTAAGGGTCACGAAGGAATCGACCTCAGTATTTATTTATTAACGATTGAATTATTATTGTAACTAATATTGTACAGTTAATAACTTTAACCTGATAATGACTAATAGTTTCGGTAACAATTTTTTTACTACGGTAATTATTTCGGTACTAATCGGTAAACTATATTTAATTTTTTGACCTTAACCAAGAAACATAAAATATTTTATTGCATTTCTTAGAAGTATCGTAGATTAATTTTCTGAGAATGAATAATTAATATAATTATCTATCAATTAATTTTATCCTTTAATATTTTTAACAAACTTGATCTTCTGTTAATATTTTTCCTCCAACACCATGTTTCCGCAAAATACTTACTTGAAAATGATTTTGTAGTTTTTGTAGACAGTACGCTGTAATAGTAAACGAATTATCCACACGAGGGTCAAATTCAAAGTAAGACTAAAAAACCGGCCAAGTGCGAGTCGGACTCGCGCACTGAGGGTTCCGTACCACCACATAAACATAATTGTATTAGTTGAAATTTCAGTAAGTTAATGTGCTAGATTTTTTGAGTCCGACACGCGCTTGACCAAATTTTATTATTTGTTGTTATTTTATAGCTTATGCACTATAAACATACCAATTTTCAAGTTTGTAAGTGTTCCCGTTTTTAAATAGAACTAAAACAAAAATCGCCTCCACGACCATCCAACTTGACCCCTCTCTTATATGAATGTTCTTGAAACGGGAGCTCACCACAATTGGTTACCATTAGTTGTGAGAAAAGTTGTAATATTTAATGATTTCAGACTTTTCCCATTATTTGTACTGTGAGACCTAGCTTCTTGCCAAATTTCATAATTTTAGGTCAACGGGAAGTACCCTATAGGTTTTGCATTTTTGAATAAATGTATGGAGATGAGGACATAAAATTGAAATTTTCAGAACTTGTGTGGTTCATGGATCCTAATGTATGGTATTAATTTCAACCTGATACCTTTACCCGTTCGTGAGATAAAGGGTCTTAACAGACAGACAGACAGACAGACAGACAGACAGATAGACAGACAGACAGACAGACGGACAACAAAGTGATCCTATAAGGGTTCCGTTTTTTTCTTTTGAGGTACGGAACCCTAAAAATGGACATGAAAGGCTTATATATTTTACTCTTCTCTAGACAGAGGACGGTAACTCAGAATAATTCACTCGCAACTTGAATAGATTCGGGTTCTATGAACATGCGAAGACAGATGCAGGCAGGGAACTCCTGATTGATAGCCTGTGGTGCGTCTGGACTTTCATGAGAAGAAGAGAATGAATGAATAAATAGTCACGAAACATGATATGAGAAGCATGTCTGAGCAAAAATACTTAACCATAAAATCGAATAGATCTAGGTTAATCATGAAAAATCTATATGTCAATTAAATAGGTTAAAAATAAGAAGCTCATTGGTGATGAGATGCTAGTGAAAACCAAGTTTCACAGCCTAGCCCACCGGCATAAGGTCGCATGTCTGTCGGTATTTTGCAGATTGTACTTCAGTAGGTGTTCCCAAGAGCTGAGCTTATTCTATCATCACCCTTCTACCATCTGAAATTCGGACGCACCGCAGGATATCTATCACCCGTAATCGGTTCATTCTACACATTCGCACAAAGCGCTTTGCAAAAATCTTTTATAAGTCGCACGGCTAAAGAAATCGAGTTCATATAACCCTAATCTATTCAAGCTGCGAGTGAATAAGCTTCTTCTGGTCAAGCTTGTCCCACCGTCAACCTCATCTTTGTCCTCAGAGCTAGATCGAGGACAAGTAAGAGTAAGCCCATTAACTGACATTGACCCATTGGCAGCCTTTAGACAAAGAAAATCACTAACATAACTAATAACATATAAAATTAAAATATCTTACAAATCTACTTCAAATATGTCAAAGAGACGTTTCATTTTTACATATTCGTAATAACTTAGATCCATTGATTGTTAGCCGAACAATAAATTTGGGAATGAATGAATGAACCATATACTCAGTACTCTCCAAGTACTATCAATTATTATTTGGTGACGGTGTAAACAAAAAACAAGATTCTCTTGACAATGAGAACTAGATTATACAGGGTATTTTTTTTTAACCTTCCAAATTTTTCTGAGAAATATAAGTTAAACCTATTCCTTAGACATGTAAATTGAAAAACGAGAAGAAATTGTGGCCTACCCATACAAACTGCAGTGCCGCAGATGGTGTCGTGGAGGAAGACCAACCTTTTTTCTTATTTTTCGACCTATGTTTGTTTAGAAAAGTTATTATGTTTTTTTTGTCTGATTAACTGACTAAATTATTGTAGCCTCGTCCTACCCAGAACCAGAAAAGAATTTTAATGCAAATTATTCGGGCCAACTTAAACAACTTATTTGTCATTTTTAAAGGACAACAGGCATAACCACCAGTTTTTCCAAATGTCCTCTAAAAATCACATAAGATTTTTATAAATGATCGGAAAACTAGGAAAACAATAAAATCATGAGTCTTTTATAAGTAATATTATGTAGGACGAGAGTAGTGGTAATTAAATATTCCCATGTACGTCTCTACAGCAGGACAGGGAGCACCCTTCGAAGTTCCAGTGAAAACGCGTGATTGGAGGGGAAGTACCATAGTCACAACGCTTGCCAGCGTTGCGGCTGGCACCATGGACTGCGGTTATTGGTGACCGCAGTATGTAAGATAGTACGTTGCGCAGAAGGACGCTGGTGCACATCCCCTGCTTTAAAGTCCCTATGTCGTCTCTTATGACACCTACAGGTAGAGATGGGTTGGTGGATCACACGTGAACCCTGTGTAATAACATTTTATTGTTACAAGTGAAGCTATTATCGATTTCACTGGTTTTTATCGATATCGGTGTGGACTGTGAACAATGACATGAAACCGGAGGAAGCAAGATCAGTGGTTAAATTGTAGAAAGGTGATAAAAAGCTTAAATATAGGTATACTTCTGCATTCGTATGTACATTATTTTTATTTCAGAATAGAATAGATTAATTATTTATTGTCCACTTTGTCAGAAAGTACTTCATTAACAAAGATAGATGCAACAGGTAAACAAGTAGACATGTAATTTAAAAATTGTATAAAAAGAAGTAAAATATTTAAGCAATAATTGTCACTTACAACACAGAATACTTCTTATCTTACAATTAATAATTGACTACTTACAGTTTTAGGAAAAAGATACCATTTTGGTCGTTCTTGACAAAACTGCTCTATTGACTGTAGGTGCAAGGTTTTTAGGAGACAATAAAACAAAATATCTGTTACCTAGAATTCTGGAGGGAGCTCCCTGTCCTGTAGTGGACGTTCATGGGATGTTATGATGATGATGATGATCTGTTATATCCGTAATACAAGGTTATAAAAATATCACAGTTTGAACCTCCTCTAAACCTCACCCCGTGTGGTGCCGGCAAAGAATAGTACCAACCCTTACATACCCGACCGTGGGTGTCGTAAGAGGCGACTAAGGGTTATAAACTGGAGGATGGGCAGCAGCATCCTCCTTCTAACATCTTACTTACTGCGGTCACCAACAACCGCGGTCCATGGTGCCAGCCGTAACACTAAAAAGTGAGGTGACTATGCTACTTCCCCTCTTCATTTTTCCAGCAAAAGCTAGTATTCTAGAGCTCCTTGTCCTGTAGTGGACGTTCCATGGGATTACAGATATTATGATGATGATGAATCCTCCTACATTTTTAGATCTAGAACCTACATAAACTTTTAAAAATATTTTTGAAAAGTAACGAAAGATCACATTAAAAACATTATGTTTTAAGACAAAGACCCTAGACCCTTTCTGGAAAACTTTAGGTCCGAAAGGCACTTTAATCGCGTACTGCAAATATAATATGAACATTCAATTTAAATATCGGTACAAATCAAAGCAAAAAAACTACCAAAAAAGATATTAAAGTCAAATGGAGTCAAATATCAAAACGTAACGGCACGTTTCAAAAACAGTTTATTAATTTTTTGCGCGGCGCAAATTTTGTCATCTTTCGTCACGGTTATAACAAGAGCCGAAAGAGATAGCGTCAAAATCAAAATACATGTATTTTAAATTTGAGTCAGGGATGGACATCTTATCTTAGTTTTTTAGCTTTTTATTTACAAACCTAGAATACATATTTTTCTTAAAATGTTATTTTTACAACAGCCGTAAACGAAGTACGGGAGAGATTTACGGCATAGTAAGGTTACAATTCTAATAAAAATTGCTGTGCCCATACCTTTTTCCTGCTTGTTTTTAATTCAATATGTTTTTCAATGTGTTTTTATGTATGGAAATAAATGAATTTGTATTTGTAAAATTTCAACCACACTTATCTCTGAACAATGAATCTACCGTCATCCATCGTATAACGTTCCTTCGATTATTTGGAATAGGGTATACGACGCACAAAATAACTGTGGCCCTGTCATTTATGCGCAGAAGAAAAAAATGGTCCATTTTTGCACATTTTTGACTTCTGCGCATCAATGACAGGGCCACAGTTATTTTGTGCGTCGTATAAGTAATGCTCGGTTTATATTTTAGTCGCCAAAGTGGCAAGGCTAGAGTTACAATTTTAAAAAGTATTTTTGATTGTAGAATGATAGCTCGTCTTATTTTTTCTACAAAAAAAATTGACTAGTATCTAAAACTAATTTAAGAAAAATATGGAATTTAAGAATCGGGCAATCATATTAATGAAAATTTTAAAAAGCTGTCACCCCTACCTGTAAAACCTTATAATTTAATTAAGTCAATAACCAGTTTTTACATTATTTAACGTAATATGAAGTCCTTTTCATATGTTTTTATACCACTGTAAGTAGATTATCGAAATTAATTTGGTGTGCAGAAGTTTTTTGGCTGCAGCTGTTATGATATGACTTGTATTTTTTATAAATCTCAAAGCAGACTCCCGAAGATTGGACACCTCACGCCTCACTTGGCCTACCAAGCGACTTCGTTCGAACCAAGGGGCTTTATCTTACGGTCACTAATAAACCATCTTTATTTTATCACTAAGGGACTCGTGAGTGTTACACATAATTATCTACTTCAACGGCTAAAGTCAAACTCAAAAATGGTATCGCGGGGGACGGGGCAGTTGTACAGATCGTCCATGCATTGACTCCCTGGTCAATACGTACGTGTAGTTATCTCCTCCAAACAACCGCCACCGTTCCTAACAGATCTCACTAAACCAACTGACAAGATATCAGCTGGAAGATATCCACTGTCATGACAATATCGTCAGGCCAGCTTGGAAAGGCCAGCACATGCAACGTCTTATGGTTTATGGTCGTCGCGCCACTATACCTACTTCTGCCCTCGGTTCCTTAAACGATGTGTCTGATTTTAGAGCAATGTCCGTGACTTGGTCCTTCCCCTTATTTCGTTATCTATGATACACTTCTCGATGAACTTTCGATAATCTCAGCAGACAATTTTAGTGAGTCACTCCAGATAGGACGGAGAAACCTTTACTCGTCCCCGAAATTTCCGCTAAAAACTGCGCAAGGTTTGTATTGAAAAAATAAAAAAATCCTAGTTTTGCGATCCTTGTATCTATGAGAAAGGAGACGTTTCATCTCCGGCCATCTCTATGTACACCAGCTGGAAAAGAAGACAAAAATTTAGTTTTTGTCCATCAACACTTTTCGTTTAAAAACCTTTAGTTTTTAAGAGAAAAATATTTTTCGTGTGATGTAGCATGGCAACATTCATGTCTCAAAGATCCAACTAGGCAAAATAAAAGTGAAAACGTCTTGAAAAAGTGTTATACAAAATTTACATCAAGTAACAAATACAAATATTACATCAAGTGACATTTCCCACATTATTTTATGTTGCCAGTATGCTCGGTTAAAGCGAAAAATAACATGTAATTACAAGTAAACTATGCCAAATCGAATAAAAATCATAACATAAAGGCATTCTAGTATTGTACTTAAAGTCAACTAACAACTGTACAAGGACATGGCCGGTGTCCCATAGTAATTTGAAACGTGTCCCTTGTTAAAATTTGTAATCTGACTAATATTTGGCCAAAAATAACACTGTTAGATAAGTTCTTATATTACCAATCAAAGGTACCGATATCACTAGATGTAATAACACCATGAAGCCACATCGCATTGTTACAACCGCAACATGTTCCAACCGGTCGGGGTCAATTTCTTAACTATATAACTATCACCTGCGGGCACATCGGCTCATGTAAAATCTAATCTCTGTCTTACGTAACTTAATGTGTACTGCAGTGTACTGACTGTCATGTCAAATGTTCTTGATCTATCTCGGATGGAAGATACTGAATGTGCATTAAGTAGGTACATACTTACCATGAATATTATACACACAGTCAGGGTATGACTTTATAGAAAAAAAAATCTCTTATTTGCTTTCCTTGCTTTTATAAGGAACGAGCAGAATTTTTCAAATTTTTCGATTCATATTTTTGGGAAAAGATGTTCAAAAGTTATAGGTATTACCATAGAATACATTACTACAATGTCAGAGGCAATGAAATATAACCCTACTTCAGGACTTGTTAAAGGTACTGTACAGATCTGAAGTCCCTTCCAATAGGATCCTCAAATCAGATACGTGAAAGTTTTGGCCAAGGTTGATCGTCTAGAATAATACCCTTTAAGAATATTATAGTTTTTTCTGAATCCTACGTCATTCCGTTTTATATTCTTATAATATTTTGTAATTTACAGATTCTGCTCGGTGGAGAGTGGCAATAGATGAATGAAAAAGAAATACACTTGTTATTTTAATACTTATATTTGAATATAAACCTAATCTTTACATGTCTAATTTGAATTATTTATTTTATTTTATATCACTATTTATTTAAATTTAGTCTCATATTGTTTGGTGTAGTTCATCTGAATTCATGTAGATTCATCAATTTAGGAGAGGTTTCATCTCTTTTACAATGCAATATTATTATAGCCGTTAAGTTTCTGAAAAGAAACCTATGTTAATATAAACGAAGTAATAAAAATAATGTGGGGACAATCCCCAGGTTTGGAGCACCACCATCGCCCCAAACAGCTCGTCCTAGGCTTCCTCTACCCTAAGTCCTAGGTCCGAGGCATATCATCACCCAGCTCACGATGACATGACGCTAAACTACCCTAACAATCCAACTGGATCGTCAGGATTCTGATCATCCTCGCGGAGCTGGAAATCCCATCGAAAACTTAACTACAGTAAAGACTAGGGTTAATGTATGTGGAGAGTGGAACTAACTAACCACAGTACAACCCAGACGGTGATGATGTCTCCCCCCGGTATGTTCATGCCCCGCGTTTAAACCCGACTTCCACGTGGCCCACCTTTAAGGGACGATCACTGACTCATCCAGGGTTCACAGGGTATTGACTATTTCTTTTAGTCACCCATACCAGAGCTGGTCACCGAGCCCGCCAGGCACACGAAGCATACAGTCTTCCTTTAGGAAAACAAGGCACTCCTACAAAATGAGCTCTTCCTGTAATCCCTCCGGGCAGACAATGATCGACATCATCATTAGTTTGTTTTGAAATAAGTTAAACTGAAAATAATTAGCCAGCTCCACACGTCCAAGTGTGAAGTCTGTACTAGATACGGGTATAGTGTTATTGCTTGCATGGCCAGCCTAGATCAATAACGGTTTTATAACGAGAGACATAAAGAGTTTGAAGGGCAATTTCCCTCCCCCCAGTCACTGAGTGACTTTATTGCACCAACAAGGTCTCCGTATATCCTTCATAGCTCTCACTTGTGATGCGTAGCCGTAGGGCTGCCATCTCTAATACCTGCCCCCCAGGACCGGAAGCGTAAGTTCCCCGGATTTTGGAGCTTAAACCCCGGACATTTCAATACTTTTTTCATTCACTTACATCTTGAATAAAATATATTTTACTCCATACTTGTCAGAAGAAACTTTCATTTTAAGCCTCTTTTGTTGCATGAAATAGTGTGTTTAATCATTCTTGTGGCAAACTGTAGGATTTTCATATAAAGTTTCATCCCCTATTTCACCCCCTTGGGAACGAATTTTAAAAATTTGATGATATCTAGAAATTTCTGAAACAATTGTTTCTTTATTTCTTATTAGTAGCTGAAATCCAAATTTCAAGTACTTACCTCAAGACAAAACTGTAGAATTTTATACAAACTTTCATCCCTCATTTCATCGTGTTAGGGGATGAATTTCTAAAAATGCTAAAACACGTACTTTTTATTTTTACGGAGAGCTCAAAACCAAATTTGTAATTCTACCTTTAAAAACGAAATACTTAAAGACCAACATACGAAAAAAAATCATTCCCTTTTTCACCCCCTTGAAGGGTGATTTATAAGAATTTTTTTAACACGTTTCTTTATTTTTTACCAAATGCTTAAATTCAAATTTGTATGAATCTAGCTCGAGAAATAAATGACTTTCATACAAACTTTCACCCCTTATTTCACCCCCTTTGGGAATGAATTTTAAAAATTTAAAAACCCATACTTTTTATTTTTTACCAAAAGCTCAAAACCAAATTTCTATAATTCTACCTTTAAAAATGAAAGACTTGTTGACCAACATACGGAAAAAAACCGTCCCCTTTTTCACCCCCTTGAAGGGTGATTTTTAAGAAATGAATAAACACGTGTTTCATTATTTTTTACCTTTAGCTTAAATTCAAATTTGTGAATCTAACTCAAAGAAACAAAGGACTTTCATACAAACTTTCATCCCTTATTTCACCCCCTTAGGGAATGAATTTTGAAAAATTTTAAAACACGTACTTTTTTATTTTTTACCATGAGCTCAAAATCAGATTTCTATAATTCTACCTTTAAAAATTAAAAACTTATAGACCAACATACGGAAAAAAATCATCTTCTTTTTCACCCCCTTGAAGGGTGATTTTTAAGAAATGCTTAAATACATGTTTCTTTATTTTTTACCAAAAGCTTAAATTCAAATCCATGTGAATCTAGCTCAAGAAACAAAGGACTTTCATGCAAACTCTCATCCCTTATTTCACCCCCTTGGGAGATGAATTTTCCAAAATACTTTCTTAGTGGATAGTTTTGACGTGCATAGAACCTGTGTACAAAATTTCAGATCTGTATCTATAGCGGTTACAGCTCGGCGTTGATGAATCAGTCAGTCAAGCTCTTTTATATATTTAGATACTAGGTATATTATTAATTTTAACTTTTTGGTAACACTTAATGTACCTAAAAAAAAAGAAATACGTAAACAAATACTGTAGTTCTCTATTAACTAAATTATACTAGAAATAATAACAAACTAGCACTACATAAATGTAGATTGGCTACGATTATGTGACAAAACTATATGGAAAGACCAGTTTAAAGTAAATAACAAAAATTTCACACGCCCCGCTCGCCGCTCGCGTAGTAAAATAGCGTCGGCAGCGCGTGCGGTGAAATACCTAACCCATAGTTTTTACATAAATTATGGGAACGGGATGTGATCGAAAACCCGGACTTTTATTGTAGTCCGGGTTGCACCCGGACTACAATTTAAACCCCGCCCGGACGCTCCCCGGACGTCTTCCAAACTAGGACAAATCCGGGGAAACCCGGACGGATGGCAACCCTATCGTAGCTAAATCTCTTTTCCGTTACCAACCCACGCAGGACAAGAATTATGTAGAGTAACCCCAGTCTAAACACTCATTTAAATAAAATGAATTGCATCTAAACTATAATGGGATTACCCAGCATATTTCGAAGAAGAACATATAAGAAGTAAGTATGTCAAAAGATTACTGAAGGTAATCCTTAAATAAAAAAAAAAATGAAGAATGATGACCAGAACCGAGAAGATACGGGATAGTAGTATCTAAGCTAGGTTGGATCAAACATTTATGATTTAAGATCTTAAGGGAAATTCAAAAAGCATCGAGTATTCAAAACCAAGAACACTGGGAGAATTTAGCGTAAACAACACTAGCTAAAACTCGATGTTCTTTTAAAAGAGGACTCAAAAGAAGTATAAAAAATGGGATTATTGTATATACTTAAATATTCGAAACTTATCTACAATGAAAGAAACTAAACATTATAATTTCTGTTCCATTATTGTTTTCAAGAATCTATTTAGTAAAGTTAAAGGTGGTTTCACACTGAGTCAAAGTATAATTTTAAGTATGATAAATTATGACAAGTTTTATTAAGGAAAAATAAAACTTAGAATCTTATAAGGGTTAGATTCCTGTATGATTCAATGAAGATTAAATAGATTATTTAACTACTTTAGGATGACACAGATAAAGTTCAGAGGTCCCCCAAGATCAGAGTGTCGTACAGCCGTCGCAGCCTTACGGGCGAACGTCGTCAACACACTTTACAAGAAGCAACCCACGAACGAACGTAATGTCTCCATCAAGAATATTCTTCCTTTTGATTCAAGACAATTCTAATTTATTCCTTATAAACAATTTAATGTCATTAGACTAAACTAGAATGTCCCTACACAAAAGAAGAAGGTTTTAAATTATCTAACTACTCTACATTTGGTGGACCAACGCAAAGATCAGGAGGTCCTCCCGTGGTTTATGCCACTCAAACGACGCATCCAATAATGGACGAGCGTTGTCAGCACATAACACAAGAAACACCAATTCCAAAATCCAACGTTAAAACACCTTGCTAATATCCTTCCATTTGTATTGGAGTAACACCAATTCATCCCATACATACAGATGGGTGAATCAGGATGAATCAGCGAAATCCCACACAAATAGAAAGAGAAGAACTTTAGTATCAGACCCTTTTAGGCTTGAGGGCTCCGGCCCAAGAATGATTAAAATAAATAAATCCGAAGGTTGATATTATCAGAGAAACTTAGACAGATACTCCAGTGACACGCGACATACATTTGTCACAACCAATATAGCGGTCATCGGGGACACATGTCACAAGGGCATCCATCCATGCTTGGTCGAACTAAATAAACCTGAGAGCAAGTATTTCTTAATCTCAAAATCTGGGACCCCTAAAAATATGGTAGTTAAAGGAAAGATAAGCACCTCCTATGAGCTTGAGTACTGAGATGTAGTAATGCTCTCAGCATGTTCCAATTTTGGGAAATCGAGGCAAAAGATTCAAAATCACTATCAAAACAATTTATTATTATTTGAAATAATATTATTTATTATATTCACTCTACTTAAACTTACCCTTTATTTCACAATAAAATGTCACAAACTATATCCAAGTTTTAGTTTTCAGATATATTATTTTAAGATTTTGAATTGACGTTCTAATTCTTTTGATCTGACGGAATATTTTTAAATTTTATCATATGATGACACTAGTATAATAAAACTGGAATTTTGATTTAGGGCCAAAGATTTTATATTATTTTCTAAAAAAGGTAATTATTTAATGTATTAATATTTTCTTCCATTTTGATTTTGGGTTTTGATTTATTTTTAGTTAAAGAGATAAAAAAATTTATAAAGATTTCAAAATAGCGACTAGCTTTGAGTAAAACTAAATCAAAAATGATTTATTTGTTGACTATTTGACAATAATGTCAAATAGACAATTCTACCTAAAAAAGTATAAAAAATATACATCGACTAAAGTCTCCTTGAAATGATGATAATAATATACATCGTCTAAAGTCTCTTTGAAATGTTGACAAAATAAACAACATCTAAAGCCACCCTTGAAACGTTGACAAAATATACATCAGAGTCCAGTTCCTATGATTTCACCAAGGACTATTTTAATCAATTTCTCTGTAAAGGAAAAAATTAATCACAGTGAAATTTACATTACCTTTACAATCCATGCAATACCTTTTTTAGCCTTCACGTTTTATCATTTGTGGTTTGCTTTTCCATGTCTATAATGTTCCTTGTAATTCCTGTACCTGTTTAGAAATAGAACATTATCCTGCCTAGCTATACGCGAACAAAGACATTTGCAGAACTAGTTTATACTTAATTATGGGAAAAGGAAATCTTTATTACTATCTACAAATAACGACTCAGATTAGAAACACAGTATGTTTTAATTCTCGCAGAGTTATTAATGTTTACAAAAGAAAATCATTAAGAGGGAATAACAATTTACTTAAAGTATCACACAATACAAGCCCCTTATGATCCCGCAGGTAGATCTGTAAAGCTGCAAATATTCTCCATTCAACTCTTCCTCTTTTGACATTGAAATCTGATTTTCTCAACGTTATTTAGCTCACACAACCTGGAAGAAACTATAAATTTCATTAAGTCACATTTCACCTTATCTCAAATACACACAACAACTTTGAACCGAAAATAAATAAAAGATGGAAAACCACAAAATTGAATACTTACATAACGTTAGTTTCACTCCACTTATTCTTTACACTTTGGAATCAAACCCTGAATGTTAACGTCTTGAAATTATACGCAAATAAACCTTCCTATACTATATCCTTCACGGAGCAATGCCTATCTATGTCTCAATTGAAGGAATCCGAAATCAAGGATCTCGGTCTCCTTCAAAAGATTCATCACATCAGCTATTTGATAGCTTCCTCCACGAGCTACAAAAAATATATAAAAATGACTTACTGATGTCTGGAATTAAACCTTCCTTTTTTTTACCAAGACTATTAGATGGTCCTAAGATTCTTCCAAAAATTTACACAGCAGCAGAACAATACGTTTCACGATTTTGCTTGTTAGGCTTTTGCCCAGCAGTGGACCTTTGTTTTTTCCGGGATTTCCTGAAACTAAGCATTCACGTTAAAATTCTATTTCAGCTCCATTGCCCTCACTATTCAACAAAACCTGATTCTTAGTTTTCTTCTGTTGCTTTCGTTCTTAACATTTTTGCAACTATTTTTTTATCACAATTTGACTCGCAACTCTATTTTTAGTTATTATTCCCTTTTTCCAGCAAAAATGCCTTTTTTCTGCATTCCCCTTTCCCGATTCTGTCCCGACTCTCACTCGACTGTCACGCCTTGTCATATTTTTCTACTCCCCGTTTCTCGTTACACTTCTTGACAGTTCCTCTAAATAGTATTTTATGCATTTAAAAATTTTTTAGGGTTCCGCAAGTGCACAGTACCGACATTATCAAAGTCAGTTTCTCTATAGGAACATGATTCTGATAGATACACCAACTCTTACTACAGCTCCATCGATGTAAAATTTACCAAACAATCATTATAAGGTCAACTCAAATTACATTTTAAATCGACATTATAATCAGGATTACGACAAATTAATGTTCTAACTCTTATTATAAAACTTCAAAAGGTTTATTTAAATAATAAACATAAGTTACAAGGAAGGGCTTTTGTGCAAAGTCCGTGTGGGAAAGTACCAAGTTCTCCTTGCCTATTTCTGCCGTAAAGCAGCAGTGATTGTACTGCTGTGTTTTCCTTTGAAGGGTTATGACCAATTAAATGACAGGTACATGAGATACACACAGTGTATCTGTATTTAGACTAAGTTTTTATTAAGAAATAAATTTATCTTATCTTATCTTTATCTTATCTTACTATATAGTTTTCCGGGTGGGCAATGCGCTTTACTGTCTTATTAGTATCAAATTATATAGCACTAAACTACCACTAATAAAGCAGTGTGTGCTATAGACGGTAAATAAAAAAAAAGAATGTCAATCACACATACAAAATTTGACAGGTTTCTAGTATACGAACAGCACATTTATAGTCCCTGACTTACACGTTTTTGATGAACCACTTGTTGCACAGCTTAAAGGCCTCCTTCGCACAATAACGTGGAACACCTATACAATACAATTTTACTGATATTATCAGTCAAAGTCAAGAGTACATATTGAGTCAAGATCTTAACATTCTCAATTACATTAACATTAAGCAAGAGTATAAATGCAACTGGAAAATATACTGGGTAGTCAGTCCATACGACTTCTCACACTTAAGGAGAGTAAAGAAGCATTCCAAATGATTTATTTTTCTTTATTTATTTCCGAGTTTAATGCTAAAATTGTAGCAATTGATATATAAATTGAGATTAATATTCGACAGCACTTTTTGTTCGTTTCCCGTTTACATAAAACATTACAACAAAATCTAACAAAAACCCAGTTAGTCAAAATATACATCACAAATTTAATCTCAAACATAGACATATTAGGGAGATTATAATAACCCACCCCTAATTTTTTCCGCTGCAAAGGCTTCATGAGGCCCGTAGCTTTTCAACACGCAGTTCACTATGGATAACCAGGAAAAATAGACTTGAGAAGAGAGGATGAGGTATTTGTATTATATTTTTTATTCTAATACAGTATGTAAATGGGTTGTCCTGAAAAAATAATTTATATATATATATTCTTTATTGTGCACAATAAAACAAAACAGTAGAGATAGAAGAGGTTCACAATGGCGAGCTTATCTCTATGAAGAGATCTCTTCCAGCCAACCAGAGTTTAGTGTGAAAAAGTATATGACGGGGACAAGAATAAGTACACATCAAATAAAAATCAGAAATAAGTATAAGGGGGGGGGTTTATATATAATGTAAAAGGCCTTGTATGCTCGCATTTGCTCTCGAACGGTCAGCATTGCGTCAATTCTGTTTGGCATTTAGCTGATGTGAGTTCTGATAAAATGTTGGATTGCATTGCAGTCGTCTGTAAATGGTGATCAATAATGCTTTTAAGTAAGGGACATTTAAGTATGACTACGAAAAAACGGCTCTTCAGAATAATATTAAGCCCACGCTACCATTAACAAAAAAAACTATATCATAATACATCAGCTACAACAATAATACCTCAATAATAATGATTGTGTACAAAGAAGTCTCATAATATAATTATAACCAATAAATAGTAGCGGTCCAAGTGCGTCACCCTGAGGTAGTCATTAAGGTTAGGCGCGGGGGCGAGAAGATACAAATCTCACATCACTCCGACAGGCCATTTTGGGCTCTTGATGATGGTATCCAGTTCATACGGGTCTCAACAAGCCAATTTTGGACCGGCATTGACCTGGAAGCTTTACCTTTTCTGATTGCGTGTGTCGAAAGCTTATGCTGGTTCTAAGAAATTTTATGTTTCAATTTAAATTTATGCTAATTAGTTGCAGTTCTCGATTGAGTAATTATGTTTTTATTCATGGTGGATAATAATTTTCAATGTTTAGGTAGGTAACTCTTTTATTGATAACTGTAGAGCTATAATACTCGTAAAGTAAATGCTTCCGATTTAAATAGTAGATCGATTTAATTTATATCTGTTGCTACCAATTGAAATAATATTTTTTCCATGCTGTCAATCAAAATACTAGAGGCCTGACTGAAACAGCTAACTGCTTGGCAGTACAAAAACCTCTGCACCGCCCATTTGAAGGCACGTGGGCTAGTAATATCGAATCGATTCATGTCATTATTTGATTATACCACAATCAAGGATGCGACAAGCATTTCAATATTATAACTGCCTTCCATCGGCCCACATGGCGAATTCTTTAAATCGTTAGTCTTTACATTGACCTTGTATTGTGAAGTGAACAGGTTTTATTTGGTTGTTGTAGAGCACGCAAAGTGCAGTAGACTGGTTTGGCAAATTACAAATGATTGTTTCAAAGCTTTCTGAAATTTATTACATGACGAGTTCTTATTTTGTTTACGCAAAGTAATTTCAATGACAACTTTTTATTTTCTGTTCTCGTAGGCAGCTTACTTAAAAGCTGAAATACTGTTTTTATACAATTTGGGTAAATTAATCTTTGATTCTAAGTTTCGCCTCATATCCTTGATTTTATGCTGAAAATTCCGAAAAGGCAAAAACCGATCCATTGAACCCAGTCATCAGAGTTTAAAACCTCATTCTTTAAAATTTAAAGTAGTTAATTATTATTTTCAAAGTGTTTTATTGTATATGCGGGTTTTGTACTCTATGGCTCCACCTTGCATCGATTTCTTAGACAATGCAGCATTGTTTTAATACCACACGTGATTTAATACCCAATTGCCTTCATTCGTATCGGTTTCGGCTATTCGTCGATTATTGCTATTATAGTTTTTTGGGGCCTTACATTTCATTGTTTACCTTTTATCAACCTTCGATTTCTATTTATGATTTCAATGCTATTTCAAGAGTTTTAACTCCTATCTAATACAAAATGGCTGACAAAAGATCGATGTAAAAAAATATTACCATAATGGGACATACAATAGCATAACCTACACCATGGGGTCCCATTCCGTACTACGGTTTTTTCGACGGAGTAAATAGCCCGAATTAATTTGGCCCTTTTGTTTCTAACAATAAAACTAAATGTTACTACTAGGTTGGTAGGTAAAGGTGTAAACTATGACATTAATTCAATTTTAACATCCAGATATTAATTTATTCTAAAAAATACCTTATGGAAAAAATAGCCCGAATAATTTTCGGCACAAATTCGTTCTATGACGTGAGGCATCTGTACTAGCCTACACTAATAATCCCGCAATTATTCACAACCTTCCTCAGGTTTTGTTATACCCTCTTCGAATACCTGGTAAATACAACTTTATCGTTAATTAACTATGGAATATAATAAAATCATCCACATACACACACACACAAATCTATTTCTCCCATCAGCCCACGTCCGGAAGCCCTCAAGGCCCATCCCACTACCAAGCACTCAAAACACTATTGATACACAAGATTGAAGATTCTAAACAGGCAATTATCACCTGTAATTGTTAACTTGCAACCAAGGATAAAGATATTAGGAAGTTGAACAGAATTGAATTGAATGATCAAACTAAAGCAAGGTCAATAGCATTGGATCATAATTGACTCATTATTTTAATTATTAAGGTATAAATAATTATTGATATGAAGTCATTAAGGGTTAGTCTGCTCTTCAGCGACAAATAAATTCCTTGATAGAAGAGATATCGTATACCAAACTAGCATAATCTAAAACATATAAGATACTTATTGATAACTTTTTACCATTTATTCTTGCGCCGCTTATTCCGATCCTGGGTCACAAATTTGTGCCAATTCCTTTTGGTGGGTCTTATAATGGCCTATCGACCCGTACTTAATTGCTATCAAATACTAAAAATAAACCTTTCATTCGGTTTTATAAAAGACTAAATACAACTAAAGAGATTTGAACCTCGCTGCGCTCGAATACAACAACATAATGAGGACGTTTATCCGTTGATATATCTTATTTCATCACCAACATCTTAAAAAGGTTTTTATACGTGTACAAAGTTCTCCTCATCGATATTGTTTACCTTCCTTCATAGCCTTCTATGCACCCACTTAGTACACATGACATCAGCACAACTGTGTACCTATTTGTCGATTTGCACAAGTTTAGCTTGAGCGTGAGCAGTCTGCTTGCTAGAGCCAACGACTCGGATTGGCCAAATACAGGAATAACGGTAGCTTGACTAGTTCAGAGAATATGTTGCTGTTTATTTTCTTTGTCATATTCTATTGTGATAAGTAGCTTTGGCAGTCGGGTATGCGAAGTCATTAACGCTTTTATAATACTTGAAGAAAAGTTTTAAATAGATAATTACAATGTTCCGTACTGAAACGGAGTAAAATAAAACTGTGCTAAGGAAGGCAAATCGTTAGTGTTGGGTCCTATCAGTAACTCTTAAGTGTCAGGATCATAAACCGGCTATGATAGCCAAGCTAGCCATTAGCTTGCCATAGCCTCATCAGCTAGTACAGTTAGGAGCAGGTCAAGCTTGACACATGCGCCGTGACTGTAGCTCCACTGTGATTGAAATAAGAACAGTACAATGTTCAATGTGTTAAGCTTGACGTGCTCTTGACTGTACAAAACACTGTCCTTAGTCATAGTATCCTTTAACGAAGCCTACTAAGTACGCCTAAAGGATAATGCTCAATAAATTTTACTGATCATATTTTTGCATGGACATAAGTTAACATTATTTATCGAACATCACAATCACACAAAAACTTAATATTGGCCTAACTTACAGAAAACTGACGAAGTTGGTAACCATCTCAATCTCAATGTAACCATTGACATTTGAAGTGTATGTATGACTTGCGAAATTCCAATGACATATTATGTCACATGTGTGATGTTGCAAAAATGTGAATAAAGTAATAAAAGAGCAGTAAAATGCATCGGTTCGTAATATTTTGTTAATGGTCTCTACACTATGCTGTACCATTACCAAAGCTTACTATAGATTAGATGACTATATCAATGACTGAGCGGAGCGAGGTTCAAAACTCCTTGTCAATGACAAAGAGGTATGGTGCTCTGATATTCCAGCGAAACACAAGAAGCAAATTGTAAAAAGCCAGCTATTATGCTGCCGTGCTGCAGTGGTTTCTTGCCGTTTCTTTTACGCTGCCATAGCACGATCCGAAGCAGTGTAAGTCCGCTCGTATTCTGCATGACATTCAATAAGTATTCTGTACAGAATCTACATTGAGTTTAATTATCTGAATCTGCGTCATTAGGACTTAAATAATTGCCACAAGAAAGAGGCTTGCAAGCTGATGAATGATGATGATGCTAGTTTTGTTTTGATACCTTTATTCATTCTAACTTGATTGCCAAAAGAAACTGGTGACGATGGCCAGTTGTGATAAAAAAACTTTTATGGTCTATTATTATGAACTTCATTCTGCCTTGACAACCAATAAATTATTATTTTTTGGGATATTTAAAGATTATTTTCAGTGTGGTTATTAATTGATGTAATTAAATAGTTCTAGACTACATTCGCACAAAGCGCTTTGAAACATCTTATATAATGCGCACGGTTAAAGAGTGGAATTCTCTGCCTGCGTCTGTGTTCCCGAGTTTATATAACCCGAATCTATTCAAGTCGCGAGTAAATAGGCTTCTTCTGGGCAAGCTCACTCCATCGTAGATCTCATCTCTGTCTTCAAGACTAGATCGAGGTCAAGAGTAAGCCCATTGTCAATAAATAAAATTAAAAAAAACGAACTAGACGAATTTAAATGTTAAGATCAAAAACTAATTCAAAGCTAAAGAGACACTTAATACAAGATAAAAATATGTCTCTAGTCATCCTTGACTATCAAACTGGTATAAACAGTTAAATTATTCATTTATTAACTTCGTAGTTCTTCTAAATACATAAATAAAAGAACATGTTTTTGTAGAGGTTGACGATTCCGGATAATTAATAAAAAAAGACGCAAAAAATACAGAAGTAGTGTTACGGACTATTGCAGCTAAGGAATGCTTAATAGGAAGTGGTCACGGTCAGCGTTTATGACAAGCAAAGCGATTTTAAGCGATGGTATGGAATCGGTTTAAGTATTCATCAGTAGTACAGGAAATTGGCTACTCTTCAAACGCTTAAACGAAAATCTTCTGTTTGTAAGGACCAAATTCAGGACGTTCTGTATAAAGGCCAGGTTAAAAGTACCCTAAACCGACGAGCATGTATGAAAGGATTGATGAAAGAACAGGAAGCAAGGGAAGTATGTCAAGATCGTAACAGGTGGAGGACTGTGGTCTCTGCCTACCCCGACGGGAAAGAGGCGTGATGTTATGTATGTATGTACGAGTATGTTGTAAGCCTTTATATCAACTTAGGACTTTTTGAGCGATCTTATTATTCGTAACCAAGAGTCAGCTTTAGCAAAAAGTAGAATTACAATATTATCGATTGAAAAGATTTTTTTTATCGTCAATTACTCTTGACCTCGATCTAGTCTTGAGAACAGAGATGAGGTCGAGGATAGGACGAGCTTGCCCAGAAGAAGACTATTCACGCGCGGCTTGAAAAGATTTGGGTTCAGAGAATTCCACTCCTACGATCTTCATCAAAAACTACATTGATGTAGATAAATCCACAGGATTAAATTGATCGATACAACATTTGAAAGATAAAACCTTTGTTCAATAAACATAACACACAAAAAAGATTACACAAAATTACAAAACATACAAAACTTAAGAGAGTTACACATAAGTCGTGCGTAAACATCAAGAACACATAAAATCTATTTTACTGGTACCCGATCTTTAATATTTTTAAGTAAAACAGATTTACAATTTTTTCCGTTACTAAAAATTTGCTTGAGTCGTTTTAAAATTTACATTTGGAATGACAAACACTGGTTGATATTTGAGTTCTGCAAATGGTGACACAAGGTTAGAGAGAGAAGTCCATCAACCCGCATTTTTTTTATCTCAGTGTCCTTACTTAAAACTAGCAGGGCTTTTTCTTCAAAGTCTGTCTGGGGAGGCACACCTCTTGTCTATTCTTGTCTTTGAAAGCAACAATGTTTGCTTTGCATTGAATCGCAAGGGAGCCAGTACAATTATTTAAGCCAACTGAAATAATTTATTTGTCATATTTAAAAGACATTAGGCACAACAACCCTACCCAATGCCCTTTTAAAATCACATAATATTTTTACAAATGAGAGAAAATTAGGTAAACTATCCACTTGCTTGTTTCTCCACCTATGACATAAAAGGCCACGACATAAAAGGCCGGCCACGTACGAATCAGACTCGCGCATCGAGGGTTCCGTACCACTTTGGTAAAAAATAGTCCTTGGTCCTGTGTGGTGCTGGCAAAGAATAGTACCAACCCATCCCTACCAGTCGGTGTCGTAAGTGGCGTCTAAGGGATTATGACCTGGAGGATGGGCAGCAGCGGACTAGAGGATTATGTATCGTACCATCTTAAATACTGCGCTCACCAAGAACTGCGATCCAAGGTGCCATCCGCAACGCTAACAAGCGTGGTTACAACGGCTCTTCAAATTATACCACCTGTATATCTCAGCAACCATGAGTGCTATCGACTTCAAATTTGGAATAGTTTTAGAATATGGTTGTCCAACTTAATTGCACGTAAAAAAATTAAGAAAAAATTATGATTATTACTGTAAAGGGGGCCTAAATAGCAAATTTCAAATTATCGGTACTAGGTTGAGTGGGGTATCATATGAAAATATATTTTTGTATTTTTTTACAACTCTTTGTTTTCAAGTTATGATGAAAAATGTCAAAAAAATACCGTTCCCCCCCCTTATCTCCGAAGTTTGTGAATGGAAAAATCTGAATTTATTACAGTCGATAGAAGTTTATGTAAATATTACAGCAAAAATAAAAAGATCTTTCTAAGTTACATAGTTTTTTAGATATCTGCAAAAAACCTTTACAATCAAATTTAGTTTTGCGGTCCTAAAAATGGACTATATTGCTTCCAAAAATACTAAAGGTATATCGGAACCCTCGGCGCGCGAGTACAACTCGCACTTGACCGGTTTTTTTATTTTGTGGTACGGAACCCTAAAAAAATCACCAATATAACACGTTTATCATTAAATTTTTCATTGTTTTAATTTTTTTTTAGGTAATCTTTCATAAAACTGTGACAATCTAGCTACTACGGTTCAGAAGACTGTGACAATCTAGCTACTCCAGTTCCCTTTAGATGTCGGACAGACATGTAAAAATATTAGGTCTTTACCTATGAAATTGCCGTTTGGTATGCAATGATATTACAATTATTTGTTTTGTATGGCGAATTTTAGGTAAACTCAATTTTCAGTACTAACATTTTTGCATTTTTCTTAGGTATTATAAATCCAATTTTTTTTAAGCATTATTGGGAAGACATTAAGCTAAAAGAAGCTTAAATTTAATTTCCAAAAAATCTTATCTGTAAAAAAATATAACAAATCTAATGATGAAATCGGACGACATTTAAGACGAACAATTTTCGAACCTTTAATTTTATATATCAAACTAAAAATAAAAACTTTATTTTATGCGTTAATTGATAACCTTGAAGTCAACTTTCAAATATAAGACAAATGAAAAAAATAGCATTAGAATTGTAGGAATTATGATCTCATTAATCTGTAAGAAAATTTCGGCAATTTCATAGGTAAAGACCTATTATGTGGTTTCAAAATCAATATATATTATAAAAGAAAGTGTACAATGTGCGTGCCGCTAAAACTCCGAAGTCAGTCCAGGTACACACGGCCGCACATCAATAGAAACACTTTTGGACCGTATGGCGTGGTAATAGAGTTGAAAAAGTTTCTACCGACAAGCGGTTGGCCGTACGATCATGGGAGCTTTATATGGTATGGTAGCCCTCTATCTCCATGAGAAGTGCCCGTTTTTACTTGAAGGGCGTGCTTGTGAAGATATAAGGGCAAAAAGTTTCTCTCTCTAGAAATTTCTAGAACAGTCCAGAACATGCGGGAATTTTTGGAAATATTCTAGATCATTGTGGAATATTCTAGAACCCTCTCAAATGTTGTGGAGTATTCTGGAAAAATTAAAACAATTCAAAGCTTTTTTTGTATGAATGGAGCTAGCTATTGATAGGGGTATATAAAGCAAGATCTGTCGTGGTTTCGAATGTTCTGGAACATTCTGGAATGTTGTGTAATGTTCGGGAATAGTCTGGAATGTTCGGGAATATCCCAGATTATTGTGGAACATTCCAGAACACTTTCGAATATTGTGAAATATTCTGGAAAATTGGGGAAAGTTTAGTCTTTTATTCCAAATACCACATAATCTCATATCAACAATCTGAGCGAAGCCAGGTACCCCAGCTAGTATTGAATAAAAAAATATGGTACAAATAAGAAAGTAAGTGCTATGCTATACACGTTGATGATATTGGTGATATCGTTTGCACACTTCTGTGTGTGACATAAAAAATAAACAGTGTAGGTTTCGAAATTGATTTGAAAACTCAAAAAACAATTACACGACGATCAGCACATCACAAACCGCTAACAAATGACTCGGATGCGCCTACGCATGTCACTCACCCCGAAACATAACACTTCAACCTGACAAAAACTTTAATGACTATGTTCACGAATTACAATGGGATGGCTCTCGGTACTTTGCTCAATGTACCTACCTAGGTAGTCACCGAAGCTGTCTTTAATTGATTTTTCTTAACGGGAAAATGCATGTCCGTGATCTTTGTGAGTCGCCCTTCACGTCACTTTATAACCAATGTAACATGAACTTTGTAAGTAATGTAACGTGTGTCTTTGGATTTCTCAACTCATTATGGCCAATCAATAACCAGACTTGAATCAAATCTTTCGTTCTTTGCTCTAATCTCATTCCGTTTATGTAGGTGTAGTCAACCGCACGTCAGTGGAAACATTTGCAACTCTATTACCATACCATAGAGTCTAAAGTGTTTGTACTGAAATACTATTGGGTGTAACTAAAACACTAGAGGACATGACCCAAAGATTTCGGATATGATCACAGCATTTTTTATGACAGCCAATCCAGTGGGAAAACCAGCTTCCATCCTAAATCGGGCTTTAAAAGTTTACAACCTTCAAATGACCTTTGTAAGACTTGTTTAGCTTCAAAATTTTATCTTCCTTATGGATTATCAGTAAACTGCAGCTATACCCCTATAAATAAATATAAAATAATCGCTCTAGTAAAGTGGGAATTCTCTAAAAAGTTAAAAATAAAAAGCAAAATTGAAAATTTTGAGAAAAACCCACGACGGCTGTCATTCAAAAAATATTAAATAAAACTTTGGAAATTCCCCCGACTAAAAATAAATATTTTCACCTATCTATTCAAATATTTTATAAGCCAAGAAAATACGTCGGGGGCTGTCATTGCCATCTTTTCATAATTTACTAACTAGCTTATTAACTAGCTCGTATGCACTATTAATTTACGTAAGATAAGGAATGGCAGCCCCGACGGATTTTCTTGGTTTATAAAATATATGAATAGATAGGTGAAAATATTTATTTTTAGTCGGGGGAATTTCCAAAGTTTTATTTAATATTTTTTGAATGACAGCCGTCGTGGGTTTTTCTCAAAATTTTCAATTTTGCTTTTTATTTTTAACTTTTTAGAGAATTCCCACTTTACTAGAGCGATTAAGAAGGACGTTGCGCGAGTAAAGAATAATTATTATTACTACACAGCACCCCCTGTTGAGTTGACTCCACAACTATAGTCTAAAAACTGTCAGTGATAAATATGATACTGATAGATAAATCTTATACTGAAAACCGTATCTAAATCGGTCAAACCGTTTTGGAGATAAATGGGAACATTTGCGTAAATAGAAATTTATTATTACAGCGCCCCCTGGTGAGTTGGCGCCACAACTCTGGTCTAAGAACCATCACTGATAAATCATTAATCTTTTACTGAAAACCGTACCTAAATCGGTCAAACCGTTTTGGAAATCAATGGCAACATTTGCTTAGATAAAATTTATTATTACAGCGCCCCCTGGTGACTTGGTGCCACAACTCTAATCTACAAACCATCATTGATAAATTATAAATCCATTACTGAAAACCGTATCTAAATCGGTTAAGCCGTTTTTAAGATAAAAGGCAACATAACTTTGCACACACAAACAAACAAACACACAACATCTCACCCTAAACGCATACACCTTCTCCGTTCCGTCGTGGGTAAAAACCGTATAAAAGTCATAAAATGTCACTAAAACCTTGTGAGGACGTCATATTGCAACCTCACTACCTTGGTCATGTTTATTTTTAGCCATTTCTGCGACGCTTTTTACGAGTTTGAAGAGAGATTTTTTATTACATTATTTATTTATGGTAAATTAATAAGTAAAAAATTGTACAAGCGACACCAAACCGAGCGAAGCGCTTGAGATCTTCAGACGGCCATTTAATAGTTAGAAGGGCAATCGTTTCGTTATGTTTGACATGCCTATTAGTTGAAGTAGATTTTAAAGAAAAATAACACATATTAAAAGGGATTAAAATGGTGACTATTCTATTTGCTCCTCACTCACACAAAACACCTGATAACATAGTTCACGAAAGATTCAGGTGTTTTGTAAACAAACATTTTTCAGTTAAGTAAAGATTTATTTTCAATTACACGAGGTACACGCTTGTAACCGCAATAAACACACAAAAGTGCTTAGTCTATCGTTTTACATATATAAAGTCAGAACTAAATTTTTAACACATTTATCATGAATTCGAGGTTATGATTGTACACAAAACACCTGACTCTTTCGTGAAAACCGGTATACGCCAAAGCTCAAGGGTGTCCTCAGAACGCGAAACTTTTCACGACTCACGACAGTCATGTAAAACAAGAATTGTTGCATTTATATTATTCATATTATTCACATCATTTATATTATTTTTGTTAGTAGGTACATGTAAGACCTAAAGCTAAAATTCAAACGGCTATAACACTACAACAATGTACATTGTTGTAGCGTTTTACATTACTGTCGTGTAGTTGGATTGAGAACCGGAACGAGGTAATTAAGCGCCTCCTTTTTTGAAATGAGAGCACTGTTTACGAGGATATAGGAGAAACCTCAATTTTCAGTACTAACACTTTATATTTTTTTAAGTATGAATGACAACAAATTAAATGTAATTTTCTAAAAATATCATCTACTAAAAATATAACAAATTTTATGATGAAAACGGACGACCTTAAGACGAAAAATTTTACGAATCATTAATTTTAGATATCAAACTAACAATAAAAACAATATTTAATACGTATATCGATAACCCTGAAATCAACTTTCAAATATAAAACAAATAATGAAAATACCTACAGAATTATAGGAATTATGATCTCATTAATCTGTGAGAAATTTCCGCCAATTTCATTGGTAAAGACCCAACAGAAATTACCGAGTTGTACTCTTACAAAGTCAACGCCTACACTGCTGAACCCTCATTTATTTGACCAGCTGATTAATTTTTTGACTCATGGTATCTAACACAACATAACATATTTACTCATTCTGTTGATGACGCTATACTGATTCATTAAAAACATGCTTTTAGCAGTCTTTTGACTGCCTTGACTGGCATGTTTAATTAAAATTCGACTCTTAATAACTTTTCTGTTAAAGAAACACAATGAAAAAACCTTCAGATACATTTACTAAGTATTATAAGCGTATTGTATTTCTTACAGGTAAACCGCGAGAATCGCGGAGCACCTCTACAGAACCGACAGTAAGAAGAGAACCGTTCACTCATCTTTCAGAACAAGAACTCATAGAGGAAGCCAACAAAGTCATCGCCCAAGCCTCCGGCATTACCTGCACTGCAGATCATCCACCAGAGAAATTCTTCTCTCTCCCACACAGGAGAAAATTGAAAGAAGAAAGAGACAGAAGAAACAGTGACGACGATGCATCTGAGAAGGGCAAGGCTCCTCTAGGAAGATCGACTAGCGATGTGAGTCAAAGGAGAAGAGAAAGAACTTCTTTATCCACATTATTCAGAAGAGCGCAGAAGAACAAAGTAAATACACCTGTCATCGTTAAAACTAAACCTTCAGCTATAGTTAAAAGAAGCAAAAGTGATGTCTCAGACCTAAAATCCAACAACGAACTGGATCCAAAGGCTAAACCAATTCGTAAAAGATCTGGAAGCGAAACAGAAGAATTTCTAAAGTCTTTAAGAAATAAGAAAATTCAACTATCACCTATTATAGAAACTTCACCTAGGGAGGATTATTTCAAGAAAACACCTCCGTTAGAACTATTTCAAAAACAAAAACTAACTCAGAAAGACAGTTTAAAATCTGAAGATTCTACAAAATCTATAGAAATCAAAGAGGAAAACAAGAAGAAAGTCAATCCTATTCAGAAACCTCCAAGATATACTTCTACTGACAAAACTGAACCAAAGCCACCAATCAGAACTAAAAGAGGAAAATCGGCCGATAAGGATAAAGAACAATCTCCGCCAATAGTTGATACTCCTAAAAGGAAAACAGATGCTAAAAAGACGTTATTGGTTGACGAGATTGATTCTAAGACCAAAAACATAAATTCCGTAGAAGTCAAAGAAAGAATCAAGGATAGCATAAGGAAAATTGAAGAGAATATCTATGGTGATAAGGAAATGATACATAGCAGTCAGCAACCGCCTGACAAGCCGCCTTTGACTAGAGGACAAACAGTAGACCAAATAGTTAAAATCTTAAAAGAAGACCAACAATCTCCACCACCAAACTCTCATTTGATATCCCCACCTAATGGCAGTAATGTGAATCAACCATTTTCGTATCTAAAACCCAGTGTTAGTCCAGATCCTAATCTATTTGTACGGAACAGCAGTCCAGATAGAGTGCCTACTCCTGTAAATACAATGACTGACAAGGGAGTAGTGTATGCTCATGTAGTTAGAGACGCTGGAGACACAGGATCTAGTCATCTGGGAAAACAAACTATCCATAAAACTTATTCACCATCTAGAGAGAAATATAACAATATTTCTGATGAAGATGAAGGTTTAGGTTATGAAGAAAGAAATAAATATTCTATTCACAAATACGACTATGACTATAAACCTGATAATGAGAACTTCAGCAGCCTCGAAGGTCCAAAAATTATGGATTCTCCAATAAGGCCCAGGTTCAAAGAATACAAGTTGACTAGTTTCGATGACTTTGAACCAACATACGCTAATGAATATCCTTCAGCCCAAGATAAATCTCTTGATTACATAGATTCATTTAGGGGAAGAGCTGATGGCATGGACACTAAAAAGAAGTTTGAGCCGGAAAACAAAGTAGACTTAGACTTTAATGAACTTAGTCACAGGCGACAGATGCTGGAATCTCGTTTAAAAGCTCGAAGATTTGACCGTGAAAGAATTCCAGGAGAACCAGTATCGAGATACATAGCTGAAACAGATCCAATTTACGAAGCTGAAAAACGAATGAAGGCAACTGAAAAGTATGTGAATGAGACAGCGCGGTACATCCACCATACCTTAGAAAGAGATGGATTTGCTGAAAGCAGTATTGCTGAAGATTATTCTGACAGCCACAAAGTAAAATATAATACTGAGACTAGAACTTTCTCAAAGGTGCCGAAAGGAGAATTGGATCGTCGTGAATTTATTGACACCTTAGAACCAAGATATAAAGGAAGTAAAGTGTTTCCTCCAGAACCAGAATATGAACCTCCTAGTCTCGAATTGGACAACACTGGAAAACCCATTAAGTCACCAGAAGAATACGTGGAGAAGAAATACAAAGTGAAGAAAAACTTCGCTTCTAGTCAAGATGTTCTCCAGACGAATAAATACAAAGGAAAAGACAACTGGTTTGGGAAAAGGAAAGGACATTACGCTTCAAATCCAGAAATAGCTCAAGAAAGAGAAGATGATTACGCCAATGTTCGTTATGAAGGCAAACACGCTGAAACTTATCACAACTCTTTGCGAAGAATGAAAAACAAGGATAGATATAGAGAAGAACATGGTATAAGGCGGCACGATTCAGGAGATAGTAGAGACTATTACAGAGACGATAGATCCCCCCGCAGATTTGATTTCGACAATCGTTTAGTCGATTCTGGAATCGAAAACGATTTCCGAAAAGACTCAAGCGGTGAGATTCATAGAAAACCTCTAAGATATGAAAGCGATGATGATGTCAGAGACACATCACTCTTTCTGGCAAGTGAGAGAAGACATACTGAGGACAACTATCCCAGTGAACAAATCTACGCTAACGGAGAATACACAGCAAGGTTTAAAGAGTTCGATAACGGGTATAAGAAAGAATACTCTAGAGAACGAAGTGGCGATGACGGATCAGTTTTGCATCTTAAAAATAGGTATGAGAAAAGTCCGATGGATGAAAGAGTCAGTGCGAAACCGCCAAAGGCTGCCAAGAAACTTTCTGGGCTTGAGAAGGTAAGCAACATAAAATCATATTTCCTTTCACATCTTATTAGTAACTGTAAGTACCTTATTAGTACCATGTAGCTATCATAAAATCTCAGTAAAAAAGTTACTCAATCTAAGATCTAAATTGCTTAACATTCCAAAGTTCTTTTATTGCTTGTTTCATCATGTGAACCTTCTATCAATTCACTCATAAATAATTAAAAGGTGTTAATGTTGTTTATAGCTAAATCAATGATAAGTTCCCCCAATAAACCCAATTGATTAATTGGAGAACCGGATCAATAAATTGATCATCTGAGACTATGTCCTATTAGAGTGGCTTTTTATTAAAGAGAATAATATGTTACTTCGCTCAAAAAGTGTTCGTTTGATTTCATTAGAAACAAAATTTATATATTTTTGCTTGAAATATAGCTTTTAGGTAGTTTTCGTTTCTAACGGACACATTTGTTTGAATAAACTAAAAATTGACGTATGTTGAACTCGGATAATATTCTCGAGGTATAGTTGAGTTCTATTATAACATCTGCAAGCGAGATGGACTTAAGAAGTTACTGAAAATAATATGTTGAAAAGCCTGCCATTGACAAAAAAGTGAATGTACAAAAGACTTGAAGCACTTATATTTTGTTGCAATACACAGGTGAAACAGTTGTTCTCTCGCGACTCTTCCAAGAAGAGCAAGAAAGAGAAGGAGATCCAGCCGAAACCTCGCACGAGGGTACTCGAGAGCCCTGAACATCTCCCTGATGACTCCGAGTACAGGAGGTGAGCAAGACATTTACCCACATTTGCAATAAGCTTCGGTAAATCTGAAACTTGCGAACTTACGGCCCAAACACAAAGAAGAAAAATTATTAAATAATTAATAAGCCACATTTTTGTTCTTTTCTTACAAGAAAATTTCTTGCAGGTACACAGATCCCGAACCCAGCGATATAGATGTTAAAAAGAAGGACTACGATCGAGACGAAAGAAGATACAGATCTTCTAGAGAACATGAAAGACACAGGAGTCCTAAAGATTTAAGGCTCAGAAGCCCGAGAGACGAAGTATCTATTGACAGGCACAGGAGCCCACCAGATCTCAAATATAGAAGTTCCAGGGAAGACCTAGACAGGCATAGGAGTTCGAAAGAAGATTTAGATAGGTACAGGAGTTCTGGAGAAGATCTGAGATACAGGAGTTCCGATCCTAGGGATAGTGATGTAAAAAGAAAATATAGGGAGACGGAATTGGACCGAAGGTAAATGAAGTACCAATAAAACAATAATAAATTATTTAAAAAACTGTTTAAGGTTACATTCAGTAACAAAACCAGTGCTGAACTAGCGCTACGCTCAAACGACCGAAACCAGAGACCCGCTCGAGGTCAAAGACGACGACGACGACGACGACGTGCGGCCGTGTGTACATTCCAAAATAGATAACACACTTTTTGTATTTTTACTGAGATTTGTAAAGACGAATCTTAGTTTTCAAAATATCATGAAAAATAACAAAAAAATACCATTCCCCCTCTTATCTCTGAAGTTCGCAATGCGAAAAATCTGAATTAATTATAGTCGATAGAAATATGAAAAATTTACAGCAAAAATAGAACTATCTCTCTGAGCAGCACAGTTTTTCAGGAACCTGCAAAAAACCTTTACAAATAAACTTAGTTTTGCGGTCCTTAAAATAGACTTAATTACTTCCAAAAATACTATAATTGTAACTGTGATCGTAACCCTAGGCGCGCGAGTCCAACTCGCACTTGACCGGTTTTTTTTGTTTATTTTTGCGATTTTCATAGTAGAAGTCCCAACGAAAGTATTGTTTTAAAAAAAGGGTATTTTTTCATCCTTTATGTTACCAACAGATACGAAAGAAAAGTCTTGGAAGACAGACACGTCACCGAACGTAAGGAGACCAGAAAATACACTACTCCACTCGGCCTCACTGACAGATGCAGCGAACCTCGAGGGTCGGATGCCGAGAGCGACAGAAGGAAAACCAGGTCTAGGACTGCTGGGCCCAGGATAGACTCTCCTGCTTTGGTAAGTGCTACAGAAATATTGAACCTAATGCAGCTTCACTAGCATAGGGGACGTTATCAGAGTTTATAAGTATGAAGCTCAGACAAAGGAATATACAGACTTTTTCTTAGCATGTCGCCGACCGAAAGGAACGGAAAATAAGGGAGGTCACGCACGTGGAGACTTGGTGTGCCTTCGAAGAAAATAGCGACACGCAGAAAGGGATAACAGTACCATGTTTTGTGTCTTTTTTAAGGTTCCGGACCAATATGGTAAAAACCATAGAATACATCTAAAAACGGAACCCTCATGGTGCGACTTCGTCTGTCTGTCACACCTGATTATCTCAGGAACTACTCAAGACTTGAAATTTGGAATCATTTTAGAACATGATTGCGATCAAAAAAATATAAAAAAGTGTTGACGATTACTTTATCCTAATTCTTGGTTAATACAGTTAATAATGATTTTTTATAGGTTTTGCTCCCAAAGCCCAGTGATTCTACTCATGATATGATAACAAGCAACTTTCCCGAAGAAAAATTTCTTTTTTTCAAGAAAAATATTTTTGACTCCATACTGAAATGGTCACGTGATCGACTCATTTTGTATGGGAAAGCAAAAAATTTTTTGAGTAAATAATCTTTTCTTCGCGAATATTGCTTGTTTTCATGAGTAGAACCAAAGAGGCCTCGGAGCAAAACCATTAAGTTACTCGTACAACGTTATACCTGCTGCGTAGATTTTAATAGATTGTAATAATTAGATTCATAAATACTTAGTACCTGGGCGACCGAGCTATGCTCTGTATGATTCAAATATCATCGGGTGAGCAATCTATGCTACTCAACAACAGATGGCGCTGTAAGTTTCTTGAAAGCACTAAAACGGGCTAAGAAATATTTAAAAAGACAGTGAAAACGAATTTTACCAGACATGAGACCTAGCTAGGTCGATTTTTTGCCCCCTAAACCCCCTGTATACTAAATTTCATCAAAACTTTTTTGATTTTTGAGAAACCAATTACAAATATATACTCGTATATATATACAGGGTGTTAATTTGATTGCGTGCCATAGCTCAGGGGCGGGATCAGTATCAGTAACTGAACAACTTTTCCCAAGGAAGATAGGTCGAAATACGAAAATCAATTTTTGACCTCCCATAGAAACTGCATCAGCTGATAACGCATTTTGTATGGAAGGTAAAATTTGGTTTTTCGTATTTCGACCTATGTTCCTTGGGAAAAGTTGTTCAGTTACTAATACTGATCCCGCCCCTGAGCTATGGCACGCAATCAAATTAATACCCTGTATATACATACAAATATTGCTCGTTTAATGGTAACATGACAATAAAGGAATCAATCAAGGTCTTTGCACAATAAATATCAACAAATCACGGTTTGCGGAAGTGCATAAAATAACACCGATTTTAAAACCATATTGACTCCATTCATCCACCTTCTGTACATTTAAACTTTTAATAACCTTGAACTGGCATTAAGGATAACCTTATCAATTCTAAGTCAGACTCTAATGAAATTCTGATTCAGAGCTTAATTAATTTTCAATGACGGATAGGCGTGCTGCCGTTATTCATAATCTAAGGGCGTGGCTACAATTCTAAAAATTGACAAATTAATTGGCAAATTACAATGTAAAGTAAATCATTTTCATAACATTTTCTTCTTAAACATTATTTTAAAAAACTTTCGATTAAAAGAATAAATGAATGTAAATTTTACTAACGACTAAACATTTTTTTAAAACGCATAACTTAATTGTCAAATAATTTGGCAATTTACAATGAAAAGTAGGTAATTTTCACAACATTACCTTCTAAAAAAAACATTATTTAAAAAAGCTTTTTAGGAAAATTTTACTGACGACAAACGCATAACTTCTTAGTATAGCATCAAACAATTAAAAATATTTACTAGGTTCCTACACATTGATGAAAAGTTTGAGTGATGCTAGTTTTAAAAAAAACAGCCTTTAAAGAGTGGTTGATATACAAGATTTAAGATATAGCATCCGTAAGCACTGATTGGCAAAGTCTTCGAACAATGCTCTCACCTAGCCTGACCTATGAGATTTATAGTACTAAAGGTCACCGTAAGCGGTACTATGGTGTATCTCCTCGAATGCATGTCACTGGAAATAATTATTTTAGTCTCGGACCACCTAATGATAATTGATCACTCCTGCTTATAGAACCGGTGATGTTTTAACGCTGATTTCCACAATGATAAGTGTGGAGGTGTGACCGCCGACCGCATTTTGGCGGCGCAACACGCAAAAAGACGTTGAAATGAAACCCATTCATGCTGTATTTTGGTAGCCTTATTCACTTATGCTGAGATGGCGTGACGAAATGGACTCATTTTCAAAAGGCTGGACAGGCTAGTGTAGTAAGCAGTATCAAAACACGTAGGAAAATATGAGTAGCCTCTTCTATACTTACGGCCATTTCTTCTTCGAGTTTTTATAGTAACGACGCTTATTATGCAACTGACAGTGTAACGGATATTATTCGACCATCACTTGCATTTTCGATGCAATTTCCTGAGATATATAGTTTGTCGGCGGGAATTTTAAGGATTATTATGATTGGATGCTCACCGGATCTGACTGGGCGAGGATCGTCACTCAATGATTATCCCAGGACGGACAAAGCCGTAAAGGAGGACCCCGAAAAAGGTAGAGTGACAGAAGGTGAACAGCCTTTCGCAAGGACTACACAGAAAAAAAAGATATCTTGAACCAAATAATATTATTTAAGTTAAAATCTTTTGGGTTTTCGATATAAGGAAACTCGAAAACGTCTTCGATTGAGAAATAAAAGGTTTTGTATTTTAGTTCTCCGACCAAGAACTAAATTTCTTATATCAATTTTCAACTGTTATCTTATTGTAAAAACTAAAAGCTATCACAACAAAAACCAAACTTACTTGAGTGAAGCATCTATCACACCAAGAATGAAACTAATTTAAATAAAAAATTTAAAGCTCTTTTTTCAAAAAGCTAAATGTGTCACCCCAAGAGCGAAACTAATTTTGTTGAAAAATTTAAAGCTCTTCAAAAATAAAAACTAAAATAAAAGGCATTTAAAAAAAAACACTTTTTTATCTCTCGTTTTTTTCTTTTTATTCCTCTTCTTCTTCTGCTCTCTGCCAACATTTTTGATATTAGATCTTTTTATTTTTCAACTATTCTTCTTTCTACAATTGTTTTCATTTCTATTATTTGTTAATGTTATCATTAACTATTATATCATTATATCATATCAACTATTATAATTTACCAAAACTCCTGGGGGTGGCTGGATTCGAACCCGCGTCCATCGGTATCGTAGTCCTTCGCTCTGACCATTAGACCACAGGCTTGATTAGCAAAGTAATTGAAATTTTGATACTGTTCCGTCTTTGACACAGTATCTTGTACCCAGCAACAATTATTTGACTTAATATCGCCTTAACTCTTCATTGCATATCTAACTAGGTCTTGAGCAAAACAACAACCATCTTATACTAAGCAAAATGTTATTTGCCTTAATATAGTCTTAACTCTTCATTGCTTACCTAACAATTTCTTGAGCGAAACAGCAACTATCTTATACCAAGCAACATATTATTTGCATCAATATTGTCCTAAATCTTCATCTAATATTTTTCATAATTCTTAGGCGAAACGATTTATTTTTTCAATCGATTAATATTTTACTTGCTTTAAGATTTTTTCATTGTTGATGTAAAAAATAAATGGTTTTAATTCAAAACATCAATTTCAAACCTAGTAATAGAACTCTTATTCGAAGAAATTCTCTCTTGAATTTTAAGATTTCGGCATTTTTAATACGTTAGAGTGATCATTTTACTCTAAGAGATTTAACTTTATAATCAAGCAATATCAGTTGAGACATATTGCGTTCTTGTTTTAAGAGATCATTTTTTTCTGTGTAGTGCGATCTCTTACAGGACCGTGGTGACTGGAAGAAGGAGGAGGGACCTTTTTCTAGCTAAGTCATGGGGTCCCATTCCGTACTACGGTTTTTTCGACGGAGTAAATAGCCCGAATTCATATGGCCCTTTTGTTTCTAATAATTAAACTAAATGTTACTACTAGGTTGGTAGGTAAATGTGTAAACTATGACATTAATTCAATTTTAACATCCAGATATCAATTTATTCTAAGAAAATACCTTATGGAAAAAATTGCCCGAACAATTTTCGGCACAAATTCGTTCTATGACGTGAGGCATCTGTACTAGTATAGTATTATATTATCTGTGGCTAAGTAGAAATAATTGTTATTATTATCATACCCACGGTGCCGCCATATACAAGTGGGATTGGGCTGGTCATTTACCCACTGAATCTTCTTATTCTTCTTCGAGTCAGTGTCATAGCAACCATATAATTTTAATTAACTTTTTTCCAAAACTAGACAACAGCTATTGCGTTTTCTGATAGACCTTGTTTAGTACAGGTATCAGGGCACTAAGGGTCTGAAAGCAAATGCGCTGTGTTTTGAGATGGAGCTCCACAATCATAGTTTCGACCAATTAGTTCATACTCGAGCAATAAAAACACCCAATGCATGGCAGCCATCGACAGACAAAAACTGACGCAGCAGACCTAGCTAAGCATTAAAGAATGGCCGAAACTGCCTCCTTGGTCTAGCCGATGGGGACACTGTCAAACAAAAAGCCTTCCTCGTTTGGTTAGGGTATTGCAGGATGAATCACCTGATTGTCCAAACAGTTTGATAATTTCGTGCTTCGGAAGGCACGGTAATCTGTTGGTCCCGACTAGGTACTATCTACGGATGTAGTCGATAATGAGCTATGTCAGAGGCTTTTGGCGGCTTGACAACTCTGACACCAGGGTTTGTGAGGTTTTGCAACCCACACAATATTATTATGGTGATGATGATGAGTAGCAGAAGATCCAGGGATAGAGACGAAGGAAGCTTTTATCCACGCAACACAGGGTTTAGAGAAATCTTTCCCAAAAACTGAAACTTTGAATTCATGGGATTCAAACCATGAAATTAAACAACTTTTAAAAGAGAACTTTCATACGAAGAAAAAAGTGTCTACAAAAATTCACCATCACGTGATGCAAATTTTATTGGAAATCAAATAAATTTTTCTATTCGTATTTTGACCCAATGAAGTCCGGAAAGACTTGGATGCTTTTCACCAGGAAGAATAGAGACCTCTTGAGCCGGCGTCCAAGATCCTCTTTCAATCGCTGAGTCAGTATAGTAAGGAGGTAAATATTTCAACCAATGTTTGGAGGCCATAAAAATAAAGGAAAATTGTTCAGAATCGTAGTCCCGACTAGAGAAGTCACCAGTTCCACAGTAATCCACAGTTGTCGGGACTTCTCTTTTACTATTATCTCTTCCTCATAGCTACCTCTTGAATAGTTTTATAGAAACCGATATAATAATAGCGCAATTAAGTGAGCTGAGGGAATCGAGTGAATTGTCGCAAATGTTGCAACTGGGACGGCCATTAATTTGATGACGAAAGCCGAACGGCGGCGGTATCAACACGTTTGAGGAAGCTTTTAGTGGCTTCGATACGATAAAGCCTTGTTCTCTCAAACGTTTTCATGTTACAAGTAATAGGGATGATTCCTGGGTTGAAAACTATATGTCATCAAAAACATAACTTGTAAAAAAACCAACCAACCAAATGGAAGCAGATGAAGTCGTTAGCCCATTGCCTAGGAGGAAAACCTTTTCCATTGCCGTCTTCAACAGAAGCCATTGAAAAATTGGGTGGCGCGGGCGGTTAGCTGTTTTACTTTTTCAAGATATTAAATCATTAGTTTTCGCTGTACCAAACAGTACTGTTTCGCGTCGCCTAATGGAGCCCTATTCCTGTCACTCGTGTCCGTCGGTCCGTCTATCCGTCGTCGTTGTCTGTCACTCAAGTTTTACAGCTAAACGGTGTGAACTACAGCATCTTGTTAACCCAAGGCCATACAAATGGACTTTTTTTAAGGGGGCTGCCATACAATTAAAGGGGGGCGCGAAAATATATATTATTAATCTTTGTATGTCTCTCAAGGGCCAAGGCACATACTCGTAGTTAACTTATTTTACTATAGACTTGCGAATACTAATCGCCATCGATCATACTATTCCAATTTCCAGTCACTTTATAGCGAAAACACAATATTGTTAACCATTTAAGGGCCGGTACTAAAGTGAAAGTTCCTTGTCCACGCTCCTGATCTCAGACTATAAACTAAATAGATACATATACAGGGTGTAAGGACGGTGTACCGAAAACTGAAAGGGCGTGCTCAGTCAACGAAACTGAACAACTTTCCCATAGAAACATATGTTGGGAAACGTAAAAAACAATTTTACCTCTCCATACAAATTGCCCACTCTGGTCGAACAGTTTGTAAGGAGAGGTCAAAATTATTTTTTTTTTTTTAGATTATTTTCTTTTTATTAGAAAATTCATGTCAAGAGTGATAACATGTAGATAATTCTGACTAGGTGTGTGAAAAACGATAGCCTAAACGTTATTCAGTGTAAGTATGTATTGTGTAGTGTGTACCCTCGTGTAATTGAATGAATCTTTTCTTAACTGCATAATGTGTGTTTACAAAACCTGACGCTCTTTCTTGAAGTCTATTTTAAGATAATATATTTGATAAAGAACTACAAATGAAATAAGCATATGTAATAAGCGAGCAATATTTAGCTACCCAGCTATACCGATTTGACCTCACGTTTCTATAAAAACCGGTCAAGTGTAAGTTGGACTCGCGCGCCGAGGGTTTCGATTTACTTATAGTATTAATCTCGAGAAAACCTCCGATCAAGTGGCGTATTTAATTTACCCTATGGACAAGTGGGGAAACCATGGGGCAACCGCCCGGGGCGGCAGACTGCGAGGAACGGCACCAGCCCCCTTGGACACCAGAACCCATTCCCTGTCAAACATCGCAATTTTTTGTTAGCTCCATTGCCGATATTGGGGAGTCCAAATAAAGCCAAGTATCAAAAATTAGTTTCAACTTTGTGCAAGTAAAAGAAATATTCTGTATGGGTTTTTTCGTTCATTAGTTTATATGGGGCGTCAAATCTCATTCGCCCGGGGCGCCAAATTTTTGAATACGCCACTGCTCCAATTCACATATCCGATTGTCGTGATAACTACAGAGTTATTTTTATTTATGTAAAAGTTCTTATTAGTCGAATTGTACGAACGACGCGACGTTGCGACGAAACCCAGCTGCATTATTAGCTAATCTTCTCTTAACAGATATATCACGACACATATTATACAACTCGACACGTTTCACAATTTACCTTATAGATTTGTTATTGGGAAACCGTTTCGCAAGTCGGTAGGCGGATGTGTAGGCTCCTCAATATGGGCTCGTATTTAGCTGACGATTGATAAACACACATAGGTGTATGTATAGTCATCATAACATCCCAGCCCACGGCTGGACGAGAAGCTTCCTTCAGAATTTCAGAGATTTTGGATAATGTATGAATATCACCGGGTGATAAAATATCACTCAAAAAATTTAAAATCACATATTTTTCTTTTCAAAAGTAGAGATTGATATTCGTAAAATATAAAGCAGTCATTGATTGTTAATTTTCATGTATTCTGATTTACCTTTCAACAGTTTATCTAGGCAAATGGGAAAGATTAAAGTCTCAAAAGTGATATTTTATCACCCGCTTATTTACAAGAATTGAGTCCCAGGAGAAGTGTCACAGCACAGAATACGAATCGAACAGAACGGACACTCTCCGCCCCCCGCAGCATCTACTACTTCACCCCCCCCCCCCTCGCCCCCCCCCCCCCCCCCCGGCGATGTGTCCGCGCGATTCTCGTGCTTTGCGAGCAGTTGGAGACGTTACATTAAATAATAATAATAATCTTTATTTAAAATATCTTTTGTTTGAGTTAACCGATTGCAATGAATTAACGCCTATATGTTATAGATCAATCTATCATCGAAAACCCTGTTGAAATCGGTTCAGTGGCTTTTGTGTGAATCGCGGACAAAGAAACGGACAAAAATTCCGAAAATGATCTGAGTTAGTGTCCCCTAATAAAATTATACTTTTGCAAATATTTTCAGTGTACAGATTCGCCGAGTTTACAATTTTAAAAGAAGAGAAGAAACAATGATTAAAACTTGGAACACATGTAGTACAGTGTATGTGTGAGATTATAATCAAGATTTAACATAGTTTAAATAATAATTAAGACGTTACAACTCGCTAATCGTGTGAAACTAACATAAAGCGTGGTGTTCACTCTGTGCAGTTATTAATTTTTTTTTTCAATAGCATCAATAGTTGCTCTTTCTTCCCGTTAACGAAAATCGAGCAACGTTTGCAGGGTCAGAACCCGGATGGGTGATCGCTAGTAGTACAACAACTAGAGCGTTTCCATGCTTCGGAAGGCATGTAAGCCGCTAATGTCACTGATAGTAGTAGTAACTGTAGTTAATCTAAGTCAGAGGTCATTTGGCAGCTTGAAATCTCTGTCAGCCAGGTTGCCCACTAACCTGGCAAAGCCTAATCTAGAAGTGGGCCTGGTTTGGTCAGATGACAGTCGCTCTGTGTAAAAGAAAGCCAGTGCCTACGTCAATTCGTAGTTAGGTAAAAAACCTTGGTAAAAACGGTTTAGGGCTAGGGCAATGATGAATGAGCCTCAATGGTGCAATTGTTGTGCATAGTTATAGTTCTAAATTTATGGTTAAAAAACTACCGTACTAACTTCGATCTTATATGCAGTTTACTTTGATCAGTGCAAAATTGATTTTCTTTACTTTTCTCTAATCTTTTTTCTAAATTTTTCTCTACTTATTACCCTTATTTTTGTGTCATTTAATTTAAATGCTTTTCTTGTATTTTGTGCTCAAATAAAAATAAATCCGCAAAATAAATTGGTGCTTTGCAACATATTATTTCGGTTCGGCCAAATAATGTTACTGTAACCACTTACGGCTTTATATTCTCAAATAGCTTCCATTTTCATTAATTTTGTACATTAGGCAAATTCTAACTAGGAAAACGGAATAATTCCACGTCCATACATGCCAAGTTTCGCGATAACTACCGTGTATAAATGACCTAACAGTCCGCATACAATCTTCGTGAGAAATCAGTTTTTGTACTAAACACGTAATTCGTTTCGTTTAAAATTATGTATTAAAGGTAATTTATTGCAAGTTTTTTATATGGATATATTTTTTTTTGTTATTGGAAGAAATAAAAGAAAGTTTTTCTTAATTCACATTGCGTCCTAAAAATTTTTTTTTTATTTTTCGGTTTTCCTAAAACTGACCACTTATCCACCGCAGACGCGTATAAAATATTCTTTTTTTTATGTCACAAGTGGGCAAACGAGCAGGTGGGCCACCTGGTGGTAAGTGGTCACCACCGCCCATGACACCCACTGTCTTTATTCGTGATCTTTTTTCTTTGTTGTAGGTGACCTCTATAAATAATTACTCGGAATCAATTAATTCACTCGCAAATTTATGACCGGACATGTAAAAACTTGGATGGAGTGTAACAAAAACGTTGTTTTTAGGGTTCCGTACCTCAAAAGAAAACAAAACGGAACCCTAGCATCAATTTGCTGTCCATACGTCTGCCGGTGTGTTAGGTGTGTACGTCTGTCTGTCAAGACCCTTTTTCTCACGATCGAGGAAGGTATTAAGTTAAAAAAATTATTACATATCAAGGTGAATGGACTCTTGAAAGTGTGAAAATTACAAGCTTATACGACAACACAATCAAAAGACAAAAGATACGGCCTTTTATGTCCCTTTATTCACACATTTACGAACCAAACCTAAATCGATAGGGTACGTTCCGTTGACCTAGAATCATAAAATTTGGCATGGAGCAACGTTTTATAGCACACATAAAGGAAAAAATCTGAAAACCTTAAATTTTTAGTTACATCACATAATAAATTTTTTAGCAATAAAAATACCATAACTTTTACTTATACAGGGTTATTTTTGGACCCCAAGCCAAATTTTAGTATGTTGTTCAGAACATGAAACTGAATAACTTTTCCAATGAAACATGGGTCGAAAAACGAGAAAAAGTTTTGGTCGTCCCATACAAATTCCACTGTTGCTGGTGCAAGGTTTGTATGGGTGACCCAAAAACAAAATTTGTCTTTCGACCCATGTTTCTTTGGAAAAATTGTCAGATTTGTGTTCTGAGTAACATACTAAAATTTGGCTAGGGGTCCCAAAATAACCCTGTATACCTACATGTTTGTACGGAACCCTCGGTGTGCGATGCGAGTCCGGCTCGCACTCGGTCGGTATTATTTATTTTTAACAGTCTCTTTAAATGAAATAATAGCGTTCTTTAGGTTTCTGTTTATCCATAACCTTAAACTAAACTCATTCTCCGAAACATAAAATATCTTTAAGCACATTAAATTATCCATAATTCAAATATCAGCAAGAGGGCGTGTCGCACAGAATGCGTTAATGTCACATCACGGCAATATGTCAGAATATGTCAGACAGTTCACGGGAACTCGCGGACACTGTTTGTATACTCAAGCGCAGGTACAGTTAGCAATGAAAATCTGTAGGTTTTTGAATGGTGATAATAATTTCGACTCTATATTATACAAGATGTAACAGAAAGGGTATATCAAACCCTAAAGGATGTGATTCTGCCCATGAAACTGAACAACGTTCCCAAAGGAACATAGATCGAAATACGGAAAAAAAATTACGTTCCATACAAAATACGCCATCAGTTGATTCAGTTTTTATGGGAGCTCAAAAATTTTTTTTCGAATTTCGACCTTTGTTCCTTAAGGAAAGTTGTTCAGTATCACGGGCAGAATAACATCCTTCTGGATTGGTATATCCTTTTTGTTACACCTTGTATACAGAATTTTCAGTTATTCGGTCCTACATGTGTATGGGAAGTAAAACAACTTGCAAACACAATCAATACAGTTCATCATCATAGTGTGGGTGTAAGGTCGATGACCGACCTCACAAACCTGGCGTCAGAGTTTGGCTCATTAAATTAATTCCAAGTCAATGCTCGCTCATTGACGACTACTTTTAAGGGATAAGTCCGCCTTTGCATGTGATCTTTCAGACAATAGTACTTATGTAATTTTCGTGCAACAACAACAACTTTTAAAGAAAGTACAAACCAACCAACGTACACACCAGCTTTACGTGTCTTCAATCAAAACCTAAAAAAATCTAAAACATCATAAAAAATCAAACAAACCAAAATTAAAAAAAATCAAATTAGAATATAACAGAAATTGATTATTTCTGTATTTGGCGCAAAATATAAAAAAAATACAGTGAAAGCGAAAAACACAGACCGGACTTCGCAAAGAAAACGGCGCTAACTCAGCATTGTTGCTAATATTTTGGTACCAGTTTTCTATGCTGATACCTAGGTACTTTCTTTAAAAAAATCTAGAAAAGGGAAAAGAAAGCATATTTTATGAAACCGTCTGTCTGTGCACTATACGTATGTCCCAGTAATTTATCAATTTAAATATTTTTTTGTAAGAGGCACCTAATTTATAGGCATTTTTTCAGGCCGACGTTACAGATGGATTACGATTCAGAACGCGCACGTCAAACATATCGATCACTACATGTCGATGAGACTCCAGATATCAACCCCTCCCATACAAAAAGTGGTCAGCTGATACAATTCGTATGGAAGTCTAAAAATTGTCGTCAAAAGTCGAAATATAGGATTACAAAAAAGAAAAAAGTAAAGTGGGAAAAAGAGGTAGGTCTTTTTGTCCACGTTGTGCGTGTCTAATACCTAGTATTACGTCATTATTTTTTATTGTAGGCATTTGCTCTAAGCACCGAGTCTGTTAGGTTTGTGGCTCTATAATGTAATTAGGTCCTAAATATCTCATGAATAATTCAGTATCATGAGCACATTCACCCCATGTGTTGACAATAGGTGTCATGTAGTTCACACATACAATAGGTATCAAGTGTCAGTAAAAAAAAGATACAGGTTCAATAACCTCTGTAAGATGACGATAGATTTTAATTTCAACACCTCTTAATATTATCTGGACGACTATTCATAAGAAGAGCGTATAACTAATGCTATCATAAATAAATCAATTATTATGATTGAACAAAGACATTACCAACTCTTATTGTACTCTTTATTTTTCAGTTTATCAGAGCTTTTATATAAAAAAAATTGCATTCCGTAGGTACACAAAGGGTGAAAAACGGGACCATTTTTTTTTCATTTTCTGAAAGATTTATTTTCTGAAAGTTGTTCAGTTACGTTGACTGATCATGCCGATTCAGTTTTCGGAAACCTGTCCCTTACACCCTGAATAGACATGGAGGCAGGAAATAAGGACCGTTGTCCACTAACCACGATGGTATCATGGTCAATTAACACTGACCATCTAATTGTTCTAATCAGCTTCTCGCGATCCGGAGAGACGATTGACAACAAAAAACGGTACTTTTGGACAAATATTTAGGTTTTTGTTATGTTAGATAAGTACTTATTTCTCTTTGTGGGACACATGACCATGACCTGTGCCATGACATGGTTATTAAACTACTTATTATATACTATTATTTAACTACTTTTTATATATTACTATTTATTTTTAACTTGCTATGGGTATTAAGTGTAAAGACAAAAGAAATTTTCAATTTTATAATAGTAGAGAAGAGACACACTTCCCTTGCTTCTTTTACTTTCATCAATCTTTTTTAAATACACAAAAATTGCAGTTTAATTACGGAAAGCAAATAAATTGTCAAGAGCACAAGACTACATTTGCAGCGAATCAGCGAGGCCACCAGCCACACCATATGGTACATGACCTTATGCTCGTATCGAGAGAAGTATTTTCGGAAATTAATCATCACACATAGCTCATACTGTACACCTCATTGATTTCTGGGACATTTTTGGACACGCTTAAGTTCAAGAACATTATTTTATTAAGGTTATATATTTAACTTTTTTAAAAGGTTTTTTTTTTTTACTTTTTGGTACAGTTATACGAAATGAGATAGATAAGGCTAAGAGCTAGTGAAAGTCAAAATCTATCTTTTACACGTTAATATTATTGGGTGGGTTGCAAAAACTCACGATGTGGAACGCTTTTTTCTGACTCAATCGAAAAACATCAACACAGTTCAGTCAAACTCAAAACTCAAACTCAAAATAGTTGGATATTAAAATCTCTGACGTCAGCTAAACTACATCGCTTCACAAACAAATTGGCGCCATGGTGGGAAAAAAAGAAGCGACAAAAAATCAATTCAGTCAGTTTGCACAACCTTCCTCAAAATTGGTGAAAACCGTACCAAAATCTATACAGTAGTTTCGGAGATTAGCGATCTCAGTCAAACCAGATGGGTGGATGATGACAGAAAACGCGTCGGGGGAATTGTATTTAAAATACATCGTGATAATGAAATGTCTGGCTACACTAAAACTGAACATCCTTCCTCAAGAAACATAGATTAAAATGAAAAAAAAATATTTGACTTCCCCATACAAACCTTGCGCCGTCAATACTGGAATTTATATGGGACGATCAAAAAACATTCTCACTTTTCGACATTTGTTTCTTGGGAAAAGTTGTTCAGTTTCATGTCTTATGTACCATACTTAAGTATAGTCAGAGCTGTATGTAATGATGAAGGTCAGAGTTCTCTTTCTGACTTACACTTTCTCTCACTTTTGTCTTATTTCGTCGCTTTTGATAGAGAAGGTAAAACGAGGAACCTTGAGGGAGCTTTTTTTTCAATTTTCAAATTTTTTTTTTCGTTTCGCATCTTTAAGAATCAATCAGCAACAAGCTTGATATTATGTTCTCGACAGTAAATATTCTGAAAACCGTTTCTGAAACAAGCCAAGTGCGGATTTTTATTACGAGTACCTAAGTATTTTGTGGCACCAAGTTTGACGCTTTAAAGGACAACTGACACTGTGACTGACAGACAACGTAATAGGGAATATGCATTATTTTTTTTTTGTTGCATTCATTAACAAAATATGAATATACCGAAGTCAAGATGACAAGAAGTGAAATTAAAATTTAAATTGGCTCATAAATACGGCTGATATAAGCATTTAAAACTGCTAATTACGCGCCGATTAGACAGAGAGATCCGACATGGCGAGTGACGTCACATGCCACTACGGCCATATAAACTCGGTGTTAAATTTCGTTTTGCTAGAAAGAGACAGAAACAAATCTTTGATGGCTTATATCTTTTTTAATTTCATAGTTATTCGAAAAATAGTTTTACTAAATTGTTTATTACATGAATCAGAATAAATAATTTAAATTTTAAAAAATCATGCATACGAGTATTCCCTATTAATCGCACTAATAGGGTCTCGTTAACACCCTTGGGTTGGGTTAGGGAATCGTTTACAGGGTGTAAGGGACGGTGTACCGAAAACTCCATACAAACTGTTCGACCAGAGTGGGCAATTTGTATGGAGGTCATATTTTTTTTTCATTTCCCAACATGTTTCTTTGGGAGAGTTGTTCAGTTTCGTTGACTGAGCACGCCCTTTCAGTTTTCGGTACACCGTCTCTTACACCCTTTATATCCGTAAGTATATAATTATATTGTCCAGTGTGGTCCCGGAAAAGAATAGTATCATCCCATACGTACCCGTGGGTGTCGTAAGAGGCGACTAAGGGTTATAAACTGGAGGATAGGCAGCAACATCCTCTTGTGTATCATACCATCTTACTTACTGCGGTCACCTACAACCGCGGTCCATGGTGCCAGCCGTAACGCTGACAAGCGAGGTGACTAAGTAAGTACCAACTTTCCTGCCACATTTTTCCAGCAAAAGCTAGAATTCTGGCTCCTGTCCTGTAGTGGACATTTCATGGGATGTTATAATGATGATGCAATAAGTATAATTTCGCATAGAGTGCAATATATTTTTCATGAATTTTCCATTTTCAGGAAACTCTATGGAAAACTGACATTGAGATCAAATGTCAAAATTTGTCGAGTCCCGAAGGCCTGGCCAAGGCTTCCCTTGGGTTGGGTTAGGTCAGGGAACCGTAATAGTTTCAATCTGCAATATTTTCAAAAGTGAAATATTTTTAGTCGCTAACTTATTATTTGTTACTCATTCTGAACATGTTCTTAACCTCTTTAAAGTACGGGGGCGTGTGTTTAACTGCCACTTACTGGCCGTAAACTAAATACCACTCGTACTAAGTATGTATTTTAAATTACGTAACATATTTTGACTCAACCGCCACGAGAATATTCTTCGAAACGTATAATTTTATTATTACTATTATAATATTCATATGATACACATGGACCCACAAAACTGTTTTCACTGTTTGACTGTGGGATCATTAGTCTCAATAAACATTTACTTATTAAAAGTTTAGGCTAAGGTATCTCTTGTAAAAAGACTTGTTGTTATCTAGTTTTGTTAAGTTAGAGCAACCTAGAAAATTTGTTTTTATTTGGCTCGTGTCTTATATCAGTGGGCATGCCATACTAAATGTAAAGTTGTGTTTGTGTTTTATCCAATGAGTTTCCAAGTTTCCGGGAATAAGGGTGGGCGTAAGCGAGACGCAGACGGTGCCAGGCAGTACAGTACAGTATTTCTATCTTCCAATTTTCTTCGTAATAAAGAGAGAGGGAAGATGCCTTCTGCCCTGCGCAATCAGCGTCTTAGCTTACGTTCACCCTGAGTCGGGCAAACCCATACACACATTATACAGGGAGTAAAAAAAACTACGATGATCCTCATAAGGGGTGATTCTACAAGATTGTATAAAAATATAAAAAAATATATTATTTACATACATACATAACATCACGCCTCTTTCCCGTCGGGGTAGGCAGAGACCACAGTCCTCCACCTGCTACGATCTTGACATACTTCCCATGCTTCCTGTACTTTCATCAATCCTTTCATACATGCTCGTCGGTTTAGGGTACTTTTAACCTGGCCTTTATTCAGAACGTCCTGAATTTGGTCCTGGTATCATAATCATATCTTGTGGGTTGCAAGGTCGATGACCGACCTCGTAAACACTGGCGTCAGAGTTGTTAAGCCGCAAAAGGCAATATTTTTTCCTATAAAAAGTAGTTTCAGCTCAATAAATAGTGAAACGCCTGGAGGATTAAATAACCTCTATGATCAGCTGGTTGATGTTTTTTGTTATAATATCCAATCACTAGCAAGTACCTATCCATTTCAATAAATTACAGTAACGTAATCCGAAAGAAAATCAAATTTCATGATCACCCAAAATTTAAAAAGAAAATTACAAATAATTAGTGATATTGAATCATCCCTTATAGCAGGATCATCTTACTTTTTGAATTACTTACTTCCCTCGCTTCTTTTATCTTCATCATCCCACTTTACCGTATGTTTCCATTCTAGAGAGCTGTAGATAGAAGATATGCTCGTAGTTCTTTATGAGGGATTGAATTAAAATGAGAATATCCGCATTTAAAATCCAAGCTTTTAGAATCCCCAAACTCAACGCGGTAGCGAGGCACAGCGTTCGAAAAACCGATAAGTAGATGGTCGAAGAGTATCAAAATAAAAAATAAAAACTGTCACCATACTAAGCAGGATCAGTCATTGACCTCACAGAGTTAAGACCTAAACTGGTTAAATATATTAACACCAAGATTTGATCTAAATAATCTTGAAGTCATAAACGCGGACACTTTACCCGCTTTTTGCGTTTCCAAAAACTTACTACTAAAGTTTTAGTGCCTATTTATCAAGTTTTATCTCTAAAAGCGCTGTTAACGACCTCCTGTGGACAGGATGTTTGTATAGAAACAAAAAACGGCTTTATATACAAAAAGTAACAAAAATTATGTGAATACCAGGCCACTCAGAAAGTATTGCGAAAAATAGTTTTTATATATGGGAGACTGGCCGGTCAGAATCTTTTTCGAAAATATGATTACTTGTAAGTAAAAATATGTGTGTTCCATTTTCAAAATTTCCCTCCACATTTTTTGCGAGCCAATTCAAAGTATCGTGTCTTACTGAAAAATGGATCTGCGCCGGGAACATTTTAGAGCTATGATTTTTTACGATTTCAAGTGTCGCCTGAAACCGGATGAATCGTTCGATAGACTTCAAATGGCATTTATGGATGAAGGCCCCTCCAAGGCAACCGTGTATCGTTGGTATAACGAATTTAGGCGCGGTCGACCAACCTTGGGGGATGAAGAAAGAAGCGGTCGCCCTTTGACGGCTATTACGGAAGAAAACGTGCTAGCAGTGAAAAATTTAATCCAAGATAATAGGCGAATTACATATCAGGAGATTCAGCACATATTAAAGATTGGATCGGGAAGCGTTCACGAGATTCTACACGGGCATCTTCGCGTGAGGAGGATAGTATCGCGCTGGGTGCCGCACTACCTCACCGACGCTCAGAAGCAGGCCCGGGTGGAATGGTGCCGTGATATGCTGAACAAATTTGAAGCAGGCTCGTCTCGGCGTGTTTACGACATCGTAACAGGTGATGAGTCCTGGATTTATCAATACGATCCAGAAACCAAGCGCCAGTCGACAGTTTGGGTGTTTCAAAATGAACCAACGCCTACCAAAGTGAAGCGATCTCGAAGCGGGGGGAAGATTTTGATCGCCAGCTTTTTTAATTTGACTGGCCACTTGGCCTCAATTCCCTTACGAGATCAAAGAAGCATCAACGCCGAATGGTATACTACCAAATGTTTACCAGAAGTTTTTTCTGTTGTGAGCAACAAGCGACCAAACACAGGGCTCCGCGGACTACTGCTCCACCACGACAATGCGCCTGCACACACCGCGCTCAAAACGAGGGACTTCCTGGACAGCACACCAGTCAAACTCCTGGGTCACCCTCCTTACAGCCCTGATCTAGCACCGTGTGACTTCTTTTTATTTCCAAAAATAAAAAATCAGCTCAAGGGGATACAATTTTCGTCGCCGGAAGATGCGCTGGCTGCGTTCGAGCAGGCTGTAAACGAGGTGTCTACGGCGGACTGGAAAAAGTGTTTTGAAAACTGGTTCAGACGCATGAATCTTTGTATAGAGGCTGGTGGAGAGTACTTTGAAAAGATTTAATAAAAATATATGTACCTGTAGAACAATTTTTTTTAGTGTCGCAAATATTTCTGAGTGTCCCACGTATACCCATGAAACTTACATACAATTTGTTCTGTAATTCTCACTTTTGAATTTGTAAATCTTTCCTCCTTAACTATTTAATGTAGCTACCTTGTTCCCTCAAAATTGTGAATGTTTTCTTTCTGTATTTTTATGAACCTCCAGGTCTTTATACTATATATTTCTCACTATACATGTTTATATAAGACTGTTTGTGTTTCTAAATACAATAAATAAATAAACTTTGCTTTACTTTAAAGTCCCTTAAATGTCACTAGTATACAGGGTGTAAAACAAAGTGACTCTACGTCACTAATAGTTTGTATAAAAATATAAAAAAATATATTTATTTTGGGTGATCATGACATTTGATTTTCCTTCAAATTACCAAAATTACAGTTATTTATTGAAAGGGATAGGTACTCGCTATTGACTGGATATTATAACAAAAAACATTTTAGTCTGCATGGCCATCAGATTATAGAGGTCATTGAACTTCAGGCGCTTCACTTCTTCTTGAGCTAAACCTACTTTTTTTAAGAAAAAGTATTTATTTCATATTTTTAATACAATCTAAAAAATCACCCCTTAGAAGGATCATCATACTTTTTTTCGGTTGCAAAAAAAAACAAACAGTAGTTTATAACAATATTTAAATTCAAAGACAGCTTTCTGCATTTTGAAAATACACACTTTTTTGAAAATGTTTAAGTAGCTACTACTTAAGCTTTTTTATGTTTGAGTTGTCATAAAAAGGTTCCTAACCACAACTGGTGATCCATCTTATTCTACTTTGAGTTTCATCGATTTTTTTGCATCCAAATTTTATTTTCGCCACAAGTTTTTGCGACTTGTCGGCACTGGATCAAGTTTTTTTGACATGTTTTGTACCTTTTATTGGTAATTGTATACTGGGGAAATGTAATACATTAAAGCTATAAGTCATCATAAATAATGCGGTGTGATCAGGGACTCAATTCTTGAAAATCACTGGGTGATAAAATATAAATTTTGAGGCTTTAATAATTCACATTTTCCCTGATAAACAGTTGAAAGGTAAATCAGAATACATGAAAATTAACAATCAAGGACTGCTTTTATTTAACGAATATCAATCTCTACTTTTGAAAAGAAAAATCTGTGATTTGGAACTTTTTTGTGATATTTTATCATCCGGTGATATTCAAGAATTGGTCCCCTGAAGCCCAAATTTTGGTTGGTATTTAAGGCAAGAACTTTAAGGCTTGGATCAGTGCGACGCGGAAGCGGAGCGGACTTCTGACGCGGATGTCCGTGACGGACCGTAAAATGTATGAAGCCTATACAGTCCGTTCAGTTTGATTTAAAAGCATCCGGTATTAGGACATTGACACAAAGAAGAATAAGAAGTCCGTTCAGTCCAATGCGGAGCTATCCACTCCGGTTCCGCTCCTCAACGCACTGAACGGACTGTAGTCTGTATATGCTTCATACATTTTACTGTCCGTCGCGGACATCCGCACTCCGCGTCCGTGTCGCCACTGATCCAAGGCTCACTTATCTAGAGACTAAATGTTGGTACGTCTTTAATTTTTTGAAATTCAACTATTTGTTAATGAACTGTCGCCCAATATTCATTTATTTTATTTGTATGTAATTGTATGAACACAGATTTCGATCGTTCGAACTACGGTTCAAACATTCAACATATGAATTAAGTAGGTGTTGTTTGCCGGCACTGCACAAGACTGCCGCCGGCACCACACGGGACAACAAGGATTTAGTAAAAAAAATGCTCCTGTTTTCACGCCTCTCTCCCGTTGGGGTAGGCAGAGACCACAGTCCTCCACCTGCTACGATCTTGACATACTTCCCTTGCTTCCTGTACTTTCATCAATCCTTTCATACATGCTCGTCGGTTTAGGGTACTTTTAACCTGGCCTTTATTCAGAACGTCCTGATTTATGCTTTAGGGATAGGCAAATGAGAAAAAACATATCGTATCGATATATTCAAATAGTTTAAATCGAGAAAAAAATATCGATATTTTTCCAAAGCCAACTACTATCAATATTACTAATAGTTAATTAATTTGACAGAATTTTTTTATCAAACACGTTATGTGCACGTAATTTAATTAATCAAATATGAAACCCATAAAGTATTAAACAAAAAATATCGAATTTTATACTTAAGTTAATATTCAGAAAAAAATATAGTTATATCGATATTTCAAGAAAAAAATATCGGTTATTTATACAACCGACAAATATCTTTGATTTCGCCCAACACTTCAGCATACTGAAGCGAGAAGAAAGACGTGTTCTGCTGCGCCGCGCCTCGCCACCTCCATTTCAGCATACTTACGCCCTTGTATATAATCAGCTCTACCAAAATGGTACAGTCAAGAGTGCATCAAGCTTGACACAATGGACTTTGTACCGTTCTTATTTCAATAGTCGCACTGCGAGTGTCAAGCTTAACCGTACTTATCTGCCTTCACATGAATAACAATAAGCGTATGTTAACAAATTGACATAGATAATATTGGATTTTCCTAAATAATGCTCAAGGACCCAAAAAAGATTTATTATCTACACATACCAGTAAATGTCAACGACCTCCTAATCTACAGACAGACTGTACAAATGTACATGTCTGTCTACTACTACTATGTATGGTCGGATTGGTCGGGTATGGTGACTATGTTAGTAGAATAGAGTCTATGGTCATAGCTAAAAATAGCATCAGGTAGGTAAATGTTAACTTTACACTAAAACTGAGGTATTAGTGTATTAAGTCCTATTTTTCTTTCAACGTAGTAGATCTTTTGTTTGTTTTTATTTTACTAGCTTTTTTCCCGCGACTTCGTTCGCTTCTTAAAAAAAATATACCAGTATAAGGGCGGTTTTCCACCAGTGCTGTGCGAGCGAGGGAGCTAAGCTGCTGGAAAATTCCAACCAATAGGATGGCGCCATTTTAATTTTCTTTTTCATTCGCGCAGCACTAGAAGAAATTTACCCTAAAAGTTTCAATAAAATCGGTTCCGTAGTTTTTGCGTGAATCTCGAACAAATAAACAAGCAAAAAATTTAAATATCTGTGATTTGGATTCAGGAGCATCAAAATACCATAACGTGATATTTTTTATAAATATCTGCAATTTACAGACAAAATCCATTTTATAATAAGTAATTAGTAGAGAAGTATCTACATTCTGAATGAATGAATAAATTCTTCATTGCACACATAAACATAAAAACGCACAAAGAAAAACACTTAAGGTTATAGTGGACAAAGGCGGTCTTATCGCTGAAAGCGATCTCTACCAGACAACCTTTGTATAGAGGAAAACACATACATAATAATCACAGCAGGTATTGTAATAACACATGTATAAGATATTCTGTTGTTATACTTACTTATTCCACAAAACTACAAGAGACTTGTTAGTCGAATTAATCTTGACAGATTTACATATTTTGGTCTTATTAGAGCTATGCATAAATTTAAATAACTGACGCAAACAAAATCTTTGTAATATAGGTAATCTTAGTCACCGATTTACGTAGGTATTCGCAAAAAAAATCATGACTTTCTTAAAGCACAAGTGTAAATGTAGTTACAATTACAGTAGGTATAATGGAGTTCATGAAAGAATCAGGTGTTTTGTAAACAAACATTTTTCGGTTAAGAAAAGATTTATCTTCAATCACACGAGGTACATATTTGTAACTACAATACTTACATAGAAAAATGCTTAGTGTATCGTCTTTCATACGGAAAGTCAAAAATATCTACATTTTTTACACAAATTTGAAATACACCTGACTCTTTCGTGAACTCCGGTATACCTGGACTAGCTTTTATGGCCAAATTTAGCCAAAGGCTAATCCGATATCCAGTTAGGGTAGATTCCTACGTTTCCACTGAGACACAAAGTTTCTAAATTTCACAGTCTGGCCCACCGTCTTCAGTCTACAGATTGTACTTCGGAGAGTGTGCTCTAGAGCTCCACGAGCTTATTCCACCATCTCCCTTCTACCATCGGGAGTCCAGACGCACCGTAGGATATCACCCATACTTGGTTGATATTCAGCCCATTCGCACAAAGCGCTTTGAAACCTCTTTTATAATTCGCACGGCTAAAGATTGGAATTCTCTGCCTGCGTCTGTGTTCCCGAGTTCATATAACCCGAATCTATTCAAGTCGCAAGTGAATAGGCTTCTTCTGGGTAAGCTCGTTCCATCGTCGACCTCATCTCTGTCTTCAAGACTAGATCGAGGTCAAGAGTAAGCCCATTTTCAATAAAAAAAAAGACGGAGTGGACACTCGCCAAATTATCAACAGCAATCGTGGTGCATAAACTTCACACGCTGGTTACAGAGGTCAGAACAGAACTGATTTTCCACGTCTCAATAGAAACATACCATTCGGTCTTTTTGTTGTTTTAAGCTTGGCAACTCTAATCTCGTACCACTGTACGTTTCAGGCGCAGCGTTACCGCGAGCGTCGTCGCCTGGCTACTCCCTCTCCTACTCCCTCGCCTCCCCCCCGGCCTCCGGCGACATCTGCTGGCAACTGGTTCAAGTCGCTGGACAGGCTGGCTAGGAAGAAGACCACCAAGAAAGATGTCAAGGTATGTCTCAATTTCTTCTCTTCAGGCTCTTAAGGAAGAATTTTTTAATTCTGTAACACTCTTACCAAAATTTCAGGCAAGTTGCCGCATACAAAAGTTAACTTTCCTATTCGGTTTTTTATTATCTTGCGTATTCTTCCACGCCAGTAAAATGACAAAATATCGACGAGAATGTGGAGCTCCGTTTGTCTAAGAGACTCTTGGTGTGTCGAATTAACGGCCAACTAGAACCTTGGCGAAAGCACAATACACACGGCCGCACGTCGGTAGAAACACTTTGGCCTTGAGCGGGTCTGGTTTTGGGCATTTGTGGTTCAGCATATACTGGATTTGTTTCCACTTGCTTGCTGCCGTTCGTACGTATTGATACAGGTGTCGACACACTGCACATGTTAGATGTTCCATCGCTAACATTCATTGTTACATGTGTGAGTCAACTGATAGGGTTCGGGATCTGTTAAAAAACTTCCAGATCGGTCATATATAGCCCGCTTATGCTTCTCTATCTTTTGCTATTTCTTTGATCTTTTTACACTACTCGGACACTCATCTTTAATATTATCATTACAGGTAGAAAAGGAGAGCATCCTTACAACCGAAGACGAATCATCACGAAAGAACTGGTCGAAGAAACCTCTCCACTCTCCAGCCAAGAACCTGCGCTTCTTCGGAGACACCGACCAGGATTCCGACGCCAACACGAAGCAGCCAGTCTCCAAATCCAAAAGCCATCCTACCCACAGCACTTTACGGAAGACCATCTCAAACTCCAGCACTGGATTGGACGAAGTCGACCACTCTTTGACAAACAAAAGCTATTCGTTAACGAATTTGAAGGAATCTCCCAAAGCGAAGTTCTATAAGCGTAATCTTCATAATATTTCTGAAAGACAGAGGGAGATGAGCAACTCGGAGACGGAAAGCCAGCTTGATAGAAGGACAGGGAAGCCTCCTATAAGTCCATACGACAGGTAAACATAGAAATACATGTCCCTGAGACCATTCCTCCATCTACTACGAACGTGAAAAACTATTTTGTTTCTTATCTCTCATCAACTGTTTAAAATAGAGATAGTGATGAATTTTAGTCTGAAAGTAAAAAATATTTAGTAGTAACGAAAAACCTAATATAAATAAAAGACCTTTTCAAAGTTGTTACGTCCGAAAAGTTCACAGGGCATTTCGGTACAGATATCGTCTTTCGGCATGTATGATGTTAACAACTCTGTGTTTAGAGCAGCCATGCTATAAGGTTTTTTATGTAATCCACAGGTCCAGGAGTCACAGCAGTTCAAAGACGTTAAAAGGCAGTAAAGGGGACGTGAGAAGGAGAAATGACCGAGGAAGCTCGTCGGAATTGAGAGGAAGCAAACAGGAACTTACTAAGTGAGTGGCTTCCACCGCCCTAGATATACGATCTTGTCGCTTTTGGATTTTTTAATCATACACCGCTGCGTGCGTAAGTAATAGTTGGGATTCACACTCAGTGTATCGAAAAACTGCTGTAGCGGCAAGGTCGTGGCCGAGCCGCAGATTATAACAAATTGTAAAGTGATAATTTTATTTGTACATTTAAGCTTATGAATATGGCATACACAGTTTATTTCTGGAGTAAAGTAAGTCGAATTAATGACTATACCATCCGAAGCCTCTCCACCCGCACTGACAGGATATTACCATTATCATCCGTCATCATATCAGCCGAAAGACGTCCACTGCTGGACATAGGCCTCTCCTACACGAAAGGATATTATATCGCCGGAAAATAAGTAAGAATCGTAAGTTGATCAATTTCCGCGTTAAAATAATAAACTCATAGGAAATTTGTAGATCCATAGGTTTCTTTGGACCAAGAGAATGAGCCGAGTGAGCAAAGCGAGCGTGCTGAGGCAGCAGCCGGCAAGTGTAGATGCGATTTCGGTACAGATTGTTATTTTTCGACAGTTAATCAACTTACGATCCCGAATTATTTTCCGGTGTCATATACAACTAAAACATAGAGGGTAAATATCGTCCCTGAAGGATGTGAATCTACCCATGGATCTAAACAACTCTTCCCATGGTTATTATAGCTTATCCTTCATGGTTATCCTTCATGATTATCCTTCATGGTTATCCTTCATGGTTATCCTTCATGGTTATCCTTCATGGTTATCCTTCATGGTTATCCTACATGGTTATCTTTCATGGTTATCCTACATGGTTATCCTTCATGGTTATCCTTCATGGTTATCCTTCATGGTTATCCTTCATGGTTATCCTACATGGTTATCCTTCATGGTTATCCTTCATGGTTATCCTACATGGTTATCCTTCATGGTTATCCTTCATGGTTATTATAGGTACATACGGCAGCTTGTCGGTGGAAACACATTGACATTAAGTGGGTCTCTGATTTCGGGCGTTTGTAGCGTAGTGCTGGTTGGTTGTTTCCACTTACGAGCTGTCATGCGTACTATTTCTGTTAAACCTTGTGAGGCATCAGTATGATATAGTAGTAGCCTTTTGGGAAGTGATTACCAAATCTAAGTATTTGATGATTGTCACGAAGAAGAAGGTTAGCGGTCACCCACCGGTCGATCGCCTGCATTGTGTTGTGTTGTGTGCCCGCAGCGGCCGGCGCCGCGCGCCCCCCCCCTCCCCCCCCGCGCCCCCCTCCGGGGAGAGCAGCACGGAGGGCGACTCCAGCCACCGGTCACAGCGCAGCGTGGTCTACCTGCACGCCACCACGGGTAAAACAAACTAGTATTTTAGGGTTCCGATACCAAAATGGTAAAAAAGGAACCCTTATGGTGCCGCTGTCTGTCTGTCTGTCCGTCTGTCTGTCACACCTCTATATCTCAGCAACCACTCATGCTATCGACCTGAAATTTGGAATAGTTTTAGAATATAGTTGTCCAACTTAATTGCACATGAAACATTTTTGAAAAAAGTATGATTATTAATGTAAAGGGGGCCAAAATAGGGGGGGCCAAATTTCAAATTGTCGCTACTACGTCGAGTGGGGTATCATATGAAACGGTTTTACTTGTATATTTTAAAATATATTTTTGTATTTTTTTAATGTTTCTTAGTTTTCAAGTTATGATGAAAAATGTAAAAAAAATACCATTCCCCCCCCCTTATCTCCGAAGTTTGAGTAAGGAAAAATCTGAATTAATTACAGTTGACAGAAGTTTATGTAAACTTTACAGCAAAAATAAAACGATCTTTCTAAGTTGCACAGTTTTTCAGAAATCTGCAAAAAACCTTTACAAACAAATTTAGTTTTGCGGTCCTGAAAATGGACTTTATTGCTTCCAAAAATACTATAGGTATATCGGAACCCTCGGCGCGCGAGTCCGACTCGCACTTGACCGGTTTTTTTTACTCTTGACCACGATCCTGAGGTCAGAGATGAGATCGACGATGGGACGAGCTTGCCCAGAAGAAGCCCATTCACTGGCGACATAAATAGATTCGGGATCAATTTCCACATTCACGTCTTATGGTACCGGCTTATTAGAATAGTACCTACCACCACCACCGCTGATGTCGAAAAAACCGGCTAAGTGCAAGTTGGACTTGCGCGCCGACAGTTCCGTCCGATATGTCTACCTTTACAAGCAATAAAGTCCATACCGCAAAATTAAGTTTGTTTGTAAAGGTTTTTTGCAGATTTCTAAATAGCTGTACTACAAACGAACTTTTATTTCAACAAGCTTTTTCATACAAAAAATGCTGCATAAGAAAGGATGAATGAACGAAGATTGACGAAAGAGATCTACCAGGCGAGAGGGAAGGCGAGCGAACGTTCCAAGACCAAATTCAGAATATTCTATAGGATTGTATATGAAAAGGTTGATTGTGTATGAGGGAAGTACGTCATGATACCCCGACGAGAAAGAGGCATGATGTATGTTCTTAGTTACTTTGTGTTCAAGATTTAGGGTCGAATTGATAAATCCCGCTTAAGTGTGAGATTGTCCTTAAGGGGCATCTTGAGGTGTTACATTAATTAATAAACAGAAATTGAGTAGCTGTCATCGGAGCAATTATGACTTGAGTGTTAAAAACACACTCACTAATTTATAAACGAAACTTATCTCAAAATTGTTGATGCTGTCAAATAGCGACTTGAGTATTATTTTGTACAGGCTGTATATTCTTTGGCCTGAAAGTGAACTTAGCAAAAAAAAACGCAGACATAAATTATTTTTGCTCTTTTGACGTTTGACTCAAAGACGGACACTTGAGATTGGTATTAGGATAGTAGTATATTAATTAGCAAGATATTGAGATGCTAATTGCATCTTGATAATTAAGTCAGCTGACATGGTCTTGGTGAAGATCTTAACAGGGATTTATCAATACGGGCCTTAAAACGTTTTCTTGATTCCAGTTGGCGACATCCCCGACCCCGGCCGGCTCCCGCGCAACAGGTCACGTGACGACGTGTCCTCCGTCAACTCCTCCAACCTGCAGGTCCGCAGCTCCACCAAAAGCTTCTCCATCTTCGCCCCCTGGACCCCCAAACACTACAACGACACCCACGACGTGCATTACGCACAAAAACCAAGAAAACCTACGAAAGAATCAACTTTCAAAAAGTCTTCGTCAACTAAAAACTTAAGCGACGAACGACCGGCGACTTTACAGAAAAACAAGTCGTACAGTCAAACGACATTGACGAGAAAACCTCAGAATAATCGGTTGACTAGTAGCAGTCAGACTTTGTACAGAAAACCGGAGAAACGTCCCGGGCAAAATTCGACGTTGACTAGAAAAAGTGTGCCCAGGGAGAAAAAGTCCCAATCGAACGAAGTTTTGAATCGTGCGGATAGTGATCGGGATAGAATAACAAGATCAATTTCCATTCCTAAGGATGGCAGCAAAAAAGCTGGTTGGTTTAAACTATCCAGTAAAAAGAAGCAGGAAAATACTAGGGTCCGATAGTAAGGAAAACTGGGACTTAAACAGTGCTATCGACTGTACTCTCATCGTTCGATTGACTAAAAACATAACAGCAATGACATTTGATATTTTTAAACCTATCAAGTGACTAAGAGCGGGCAGTCGGACACCCTACCTAGGATGAATCTAAGATGCTGCATTGTCAAAAGAACGTCTAAATAGACAGGGTTGCCTGTGCCTGAACTCAATCAGTCTCGTTTTGTGCAGTCAGTATAAACTTTTTTTTACCTTATCGAGCGGCAAAATGACAGTAGTAGTCAAGAACTACCGAAATCATTGGGGTTGCTTTGCGAGTTGGCTGGCATAAGCTAAAAATTACGTCGCGATTCGCGCAGTACCAGTACTAACTAAGCAAGACAACCCTGTTGATATCGGTTGGTACTACTACTTGATTAGTAATTTGCATGTATTATGTTGCTTACGTGATGCTTAAGTGTAAGTTTTTTGCTGCCTGAACAAAACGTGCCAAGTCATGCCCAGGTTTGATCGTTTTTTTAGATGCACCTTGCTCTAATTAGAGCAATGCACAATCGTGCAGCATTTTAGTTTGGTCGATTTTTTCTTATGCGATAGGATAGGGTTGCCGACGATCAGCTCTCCCTCCAGTACCACAGTCGGTTGTTGTGGCGCCAATACCAGTTTAACTTCCTTATCATTCTAATTTTCTACATCACTTCCTTTTTTTATTTCTCATATTCTAAGTTTCTTATTTCTTAGGCTTTGCGAATTGTCTAGAGATCGTTATGTCCATGTAAAAATAACGCGCGCTCCTTCTGTTTTTCCAAAAACTTTGGTTAAATCTCATAAAGGAATTCAAATAAAATCTTTTGACAAAAGAAGTATTTGACTTTGCTTTTTCATGAAAGTATTCTTCTAAGTTACGTAACGATTTCTAAGCAATAAAATAATTCATTGCTAATTATATTCTAACAACGTTATTATTATTATTAAAATAGAGCTATAGGCTAAAACCAATTTTTTATTTGGCGTAAAAAAAATATTTCCTTTCCACAAAATTGTTCCTTATTTTACCGATGAATAGAAAAATGGTGCTAGATTTAAAAATGGGTACTGAAAGTACTTTGAAGTGCCATTGACCACTTATAATGTTACCAATTTTATTTTAAAAGCCTTCTTTGGCAACTCTACACATCTATACAGAGTATGTTTGCTCTTTTGTAATTTTACAAAAACTGCTTGCTACTACTAAAAGTCGTAAATGTGCATATAGGTTAATAATAATGTTTTATTTTGTTCTTCTATGTAATTGTGCAGGATTTTCTCGTACTTAATAAAACTGTTAAGATTATACTTAATAACTTTTAAACGAAATGATTATGAATAAACTTATCTGAATAATTTTAGTCTGTTGTTTTATTTAACTTAAAAATTAAGAATATAATAGTGTAGCCTCATATTTCCAATAAGTATTTGCAAGTACTTCCCGACGTTGTGTGTGGTGCCGGCAAAGAATAGTAATACGAGTATCCCTCGTTGTACAACTTCGTCGAACACCAGATTATGACGCACTATTCTCATTACCTGTTCGAAGTCCTCATGTTTGTTCGTAGGAACTGTAACGGAACTAGCTTCGTCCGTACAATTTCACTCAAAATTTTGGTTGATCTTGAAATCATTTACAATACTAAAAGATACTGAACTTTGAATTATTATTTTCGTAATTTATTTGATCTACGGAACTCTAAAACTTTGAAATTTTGTAGGAAACTTTTCCTAATTGTTTCTTCAATTATTAAAAAGGTTGAATATGTATTGGAAGTGAGCAAAACAAAGAGTTTCTTAGTTGTTTCATTTTTGCTGTTTCGTGATTGGAGGGAAGGGATAGCGAGAATTTGAATTTTGTTTGACAATATGGAACTACATCGCATTCGATTTTCATTTTTTCGTGTTAGTATTTTAGAAAATAAGAAATTTACAATTTTACACAAAATAAAAAAAACCAGTGAATTTTTAAATTTCAGAGAAATTATCAAGATAAAAATAGCAGTTTACAACATCTACGAAACATGAACTAAGTTATTTAGATATATTGTCAGATTTGTATTAAAAATAGGTTCAAATTATCGAAATTGATCAAACAAACCTATATCAATCTTGGTTTATCATAAAATGAAGACCAATAAATGAATATAAATATTATTCAAACCTAATTTACTTAGTGTTTTTAGCTTTTCTTCTGGAGCTCTGGACGATGAGTCCAATTTTTGAGTAAGAAACAAGTAGTATTTAGTGGTATAAGGAAAGAAAGCTTTTCTTACAAGAGTCGGGCAATGTGTCTAAATTCTTAGTTAATTTTTGTTTAACTTTATAGGAGGTGGAAAAATCTGGATATTTTCACAAGAAGATCAGGAAATTATTTTTAAAGTACTTACCTAACTACTAAGATCTTCTAAAGAGTGAAGCAGACTAAATCATACTAGACGGTTAAAGTGATTTCATGATGAACTGGAAAAGATGGTATGTAGTTTCATATTTATAAATTCGGATTTCATGTTTCTCGCCGGACAGTTGCAATTCAGCTTCCCTTGGATCGTTAAGGAAATTCTAACGGTTAAACTTAAATTTTGCATTGAGAAATGCCTAAATATCTGTTTTCAAATTTCTCTAAGATTTTGTTAAATTAAGTAAAACTTACTAAAACAAGTATATTATAGGTATCATTACATTTCTGATGAGCTATTTTAAAGTAAAGTTTTATTGGTTCAAAATGTTTCTACTGAATGGAGATATCATACATTCAAATATTCAAATTGTTTATTCTTTAAATTGTTTATTGCTTAAATAAATAGCTAATAATGTATGAAATTGTTTGAGAAAATGCAATCTCAGTATATTAGTGATATACCATATGGAGTCATTATATACACAAAAACAGTTTTATGTATCATCTAGTATATAGTATCAAAGAAAATTATTGATTCAATATCAAAACAGATTGAACTAAAAGGACTTGAAAAATATCAGTCTCTTTCATTGTCAAAGTAAACTAAAGAAAAATGTATTAAGATAAATTACAGTTTTAGAGAAGTTTGATTGGTTCTTTTATGAATTATGTTTGTTATTTTGTTTTTGCTTGCTTCCATACATTCAACTGAGTAAATAACTAAAACATGGGTTTGGTACAATAAAATAATCTCTAGGGAATGATTTTATAAAATAATAAGTGATTAAATACTCAATATTCTACTTCAATTTAAAATCTACTTATTTGCTTTTATTCAACGGAGAAATAATTTAAAACATAGACTAGAAATATACAGGTACTTACTTATTTTTAGGGAATTATATTTATTTTTAGGATATCATATTTATTTTATTACGGTTCACACTTAGAATTTCTGGGTTGCTACTTAGTGTGGGGTATTTTTCTAGACGATTACTCTAAAGGCCACTAAACAGTTTAGAACGGACTCAATAAATTTTAGGTTTAAGGTAGATCCGAACTAGTGCTAGGTGTTTATTAGATCATAGTTCAATTTTATTTTTCTAGGAATAGTTAGACTTAGTTAGGAATTAGTTAATACTTAATTCAGTTATACATTTCAGGTTCTTCTTTATCTTTTAAACTTACTTACATATTTTTTTAATAGAATAGATTAATAGTTAGGTAGGTAGTCTGTTACAGAACCTGTCGAGCTTTGAGCGGGTGGAGGTGCCGGGTAGGCGTCTTCGCCGAACTGGATGTCTCAGAAGTGTACACCGGCGCACCGCACTGCTCGAAAAAAATCCGCGTGTTATCGGCCCGACGTACTATGAGCAACTTCCCATTGATTTAAAAAATGAATCTTGTGACGAAACTTTCAGAAGTCGACTGAAGAACTTTTTGTTGGATAAGGCATTATACTGCATGACGGAGTATTTTACTATTGTACGCTGATTATTATGACATTTTATTTTTTATAATGTTTATTTTCTTTTTATTGATTCAATTTTTTTTATTGATTTCTTATATACTTATTGACGATCGTATTGTGAAAGAATACGAAGAATAAGAAGAATAATTGTATGAAGTTGTGTGTGTGTAATATGTGATTAAATAAACTAAACTAAATTAAACTAACCCATCTCTACCCGTGGGTGACGTAAGAGGCGACTAAGGGATTATGAAGCGTGGTGACTGTGGTACTTCCCCTTCAAATTGTTCCACGCGATTTTAATGCCGGCTACCCTACAGTGGACGTTTCATTGGATGTTATGATGATGATGTACTTACAGTTATGTACCTATCCTTTAGATATTATTATATCCTTTTTATCCTATAAATATAAACGATATCTTCTTTATCAACAAACCAAAAAGGATCATGGACTACGCTTTATAAAACTTCCACAATATGAAGCAAGGAGGTTTAAGTAGCAGCTCTTTCTGCTAAGGAGGGAGCCATAAGCGTATCACTTTCTTGCGAGGGACCTCCATACTAAAATGTATGGATTTTTTTCAAATCCTAAAAACGTAATTTTTTTTTCTTTCTCATAAAAATATGTGACATGGGACTAATAAATGCTACTACCACAGTTATTCTGGTGAAAACACTTACCATTCAGGAAAAAGACGGTGTTAAAAATAACGCATAAAATGGCTATTTACCCGACTGCCCCAAAACAGGAGGGTTATGTTTTTCGAGTGTATGTATGTATGTATGTCGATTTCTTTGTCGCGCTCTGCAGCCTAAACGGCTTGGTAGATTTCAACATGTGATGTGTCGTTAGGTTCGTATTCATTGTAGGAGTGTCATAGGGTATAAAAAAAATAAAAAAGTACTAAATAAAAAAACTATTTCAAAAAACCAAATACCCGACTGAAAAGAGAATCTTAATCGGTTTCCGATTCCGTGAATCGGATGACAATGCAATATTATTGTAACTTGGAGCTGATCTGATGATGGAGCCGGAAGATATCCATAAAAAAGTGGAGATTTTACTGCGTTTCAGAATCCTACAGCTCCATCTGTTGGTGGTTAGCGTCGCTTGCTCACCTGGTAATATTTTATTGATAAAACAACTCTGGGAGGTTTCTTTATAAAATATTTGGGCTTAGCTAGGCCTTTTGGACAAAAGCACTGTTTTAACATAAAAAGCAATTACTAAATTTCGCGTGCAAGATGCAGCATTTACTTTTGTAATATAGGGTGACTTTTAATTAGTTCTTGATAGAAAAAGGTATGAATGTACTCATGATACTGAACAACTTTCCCCAAGAAATACGAAAATCAAGTTTTGACCTCCAAAAGAAACTGAATCAGCTGATAGCGCATTTTGTATGGGAGGTCGAATTTGGTTTTTTGTATTTCGACCTACGTTCCTTGGGAAAAGTTGTTCAGTATCATGAGTACATTCATACCTTTTTCTATCAAGAACTAATTAAAAGGCATTCTATATACTGTAGTTTTTCTACTCCACACCAGAGGCGCTGTTTTTATTACCGCGTTTCAGAAACCTACAGCGCCATCTGTTGGTGGGTAGCGTCGCTTGCTCATCTGGTAATATTTTATTGATAAAACAACTCTAGGAGGTTTCTTTATAAAATATTTGAGTTTAGCTAGGCCTTTTGGAAATAATTTTCTGTTTTAACATATAAAGCAATGACTAAATTTCCCGTGCAAGATGCAGCATTAATTACTTATGTGTTATACTGTTACTTTTCTACTCCATACCAGAGGAGCTGTTTTTTTATGTCGACTACCCAAGGAGGTTTTAGCCCACACTTCGCCAAAGCGAACCACCACGACTAAAACCTCCTTGTGACTACCAAATTCAACCATACCTTACGTACGGTCAACCGCACGTGAATGGAAAGATTTGCAACTCTATTTCTATGTCACAAAGTCCGAAGTGTTTCTACTGACGTGCTGTTGGGTGTATGTAGAAAAATATCTTGGGTTTGGGCTCGCCCATACATTATATGATCATGTATTCTATGGGCTCGCCTGATTCTAGGGTGTGTGTGTAAATAGTTGTTTTTACCCGACTGCCCCAAAAGAGGAGGGTTATGTTTTTCGAGTGTACATCATCAGGCATCTCCTGGAAGGACAAGGTAACCAACAAAACGGTCTTACACCGAGCACAGCTGCCCAGTTTCTTCGCATTGCTGAAGCAGAGACGATTACGATGGTTGAGGTATGTACACGGCATGGAACCAACCCATAGAATACATGAAACAGAGTTAGAAAGGCGAAGTAGGTGGGCCCCGCGTGCCACGGATAGGTCCGTAGGACAAACAAACGTCAAAACCTCAAAATGACCCCTTCAGTCATTTGCCCGACTCAATGGCGTAAAGAGCAGCGACGTATTTTTTAAGAAAATGCCGTTTTGTGCGATATTATGACGTCGAGCTCACAGCAAAGATAAAAATCAGCAAAATGGAGGCCTATTGTACCACCGATAACCATTTTGAATACCTTTTTATCCACTATATTTGTTAAAACAAAAATATTTTTTAGCCGGTCGAAACCAGAGCAAAAGTGCTTCCAAAAATACAATGATATCGATAAATTTCTGTATACTGGAATTATTCCTGTAATGTTGAATACTTACTTGTATATATTTTTTAGCTTTGAAGTTAACCAATAATTTTTTAATAATTAAAAAATTTAAAATTGTTTGCACTCATACTAAATCCCAACTTTAGAAAGAGATTTTTGGCAGCTACCCAGGTGATCCAAAAGAAAAGCAAAGATGGATCGATGCCACAGGGCAAAAAGATTGGTTAGCCACCAAAACAAGTTCTACTTGCTCCAAACACTTTTTGGAGAGTGACATCATCTTTTCGGCACAAAGAAGACATTTAAAGCCTCTTGCGCATACGCTATACCTGTTAGAAACCGAAATCACTTCCCGGAGGGACACCAACTTTACCACACACGTCTTTACTGGTATATTAATTTAATTTGTTGGTTCTTCTTATTGCTGACTAGCAGTTGCCCACGACTTCATTTGCGTGGGATTCGAAAAAAGAGTAGATATTATGCTTTTCTAGGTCTAAGTCCATATTCCTGCCAAATTTAATCAAATTCTGTTTAGTGGATGGGTCGTGAAAGAGTAACAAACATCCAAACATATAAAAATTCAAACTAAAATAAATTATCTTTATAATATTAGTGAGATATAAATAAGAAAAATATAAATAACATGTAAATAATAAAACAAAACAATGCTTCATGATCTATTTTATTGTTGAAGAATATTTACACGCAGGGATCTTCTAATAAAAAACCGGCCAAGAGCGAGTCGGACTCGCGCAACGAGGGATCCGTACCACCACATAATCACGATTGTATTAGAAATTTCAGTATGTTCCTGTGCTAGATTTTTTGAGTCCGACACGAGCTTGACTAGATTTTATTATTTTTAGGGTTCCTTACCTCAAAATAAAAAAAACGGAACCCTTATAGGATCACTTTGTTGTCCGTCTGTCTGTCTGTCTGTCTGTCTGTCTGTCTGTCAAGACCCTTTATCTCACGAACGGGTAAAGGTATCAGGTTGAAATTAATACCACATATTAGGATCCATGAACCACACAAGATCTGAAAATTTCAATTTTTTACAACGACGCAATCAAAAGATATGGCATTTTATGTCCTCATCTCCATACATTTATTCAAAAATGAAAAACCTACAGGGTACTTCCCGTTGACCTAAAATTATGAAATTTGGCAAGAAGCTAGGTCTCACAGTACAAATAATGGGAAAAGTCTGAAATCATTAAATATTACAACTTTTCTCACAACTAATGATAACCAATTGTGGTGAGCTCCCGTTTCAAGAACATTCATATAAGAGAGGGGTCAAGTTGGATGGTTACTGAGGCGATTTTTGTTTTTGTTCTATTTAAAAACGGGAACACTTACAAACTTGAAAATTGGTATTTTTATAGTGCATAGGCTATAAAATAACAACAAATAATAAAATTTGGTCAAGCGCGTGTCGGACTCAAAAAATCTAGCACATTAACTTACTGAAATTTCAACTAATACAATTATGTTTATGTGGTGGTACGGAACCCTCAGTGCGCGAGTCCGACTCGCACTTGGCCGGTTTTTTTGTTATTTTATAGCTTATGCACTATAAACATTGCAATTTTTATTTTATAGCTTATGCACTATAAACATTGCAATTTTCTTGTTTTCAAGTGTTCCCGTTTTTAAGATAGAGCATAAACAAAAATCGCCTAAAAAAGGTCTTTAGTATCGGAGCCACACTTAATTTATATATTTATTACTGTTCATGAGATACAGCTCAAACAAAATTTTGTTGTTGTAGCGGCAACAGATATACACAATTTGTGAAAATTTCAAATTTCTACCTATTACGGTTCATGAGATACAGCCCACTGACAGTCAGACAGACATCGGAGGCATATCAATAGGTCCCGTTTTTCACCCTTTCGGTACGAAACCCTAATAAAGAATGAGTATAATACTAAAACTCGTATACAAGGTGTAAGTAAATACTTGGCTTCTCAAACAAAAGTTATTATGAGCGTTTCCAGGCAATACACAACACAATAAAACTACTTAAGAAAGCATCCTTTCCTTCCCCCGTACCTGCCTGAAACATCAATGAAAAAGCAATGGCCGCGCGCGCAATTCTGTTCTCATGAAAATAATATCTAAAACGACAAAAACACCTGTGTATAATACAAAGTGACTTTGAATTTACAATGTTTTGTGTAAAGATTGATTGATGCAGTGTGACCTCTAATAAGAACCAGCGCCTGGATTCCCTATCATCAGGTACGTCCTTCTTCACCCCGCCGCCTGAGAATCGGATCTGTAAACGTTAGTTTAGTATTATTTAATCTGTGATTTAAGTGAGATATAAAAAATAAAACAGCTTGCACAACCTAACATTAGCGTGACGGTTAGTTTCTGCGCATAGTGACACGCGGAGAGCCAATGAACGCTTCGCAGTCCTTCCCCCACCATACCCCGCGCACCCCCGCGACTCGTTTTTTGTGTTCTGCGCATTAACCGCCATCGCTAGAGTTAGTTATTGCAAGCTGTACGAATCTAAAACAAACCTATGTTTCGTGGAAAAGTTGTAATCCAGAGTACAATAATCCATTTTATCGATAATTTGCCCAATGAAACATACATCCCTAGCATTTGCACAATAATGATACCAGTATAACACAACAATTTAATATTTCAAAATCGCTATCTTTCTATTTTCAGTAAAGAAAAATCTAAATTATTTTTTTAAGTATTATGCATAATGTTGCACACATTTATAAATATATTTTTAGGGAAATATTTAAAAGGAAAGTTAAAACAAAGAAAGATCCAATGGATACTTTTTGAACCGTTTTGTGCAAACTTTATTAGTATGGCCACATTTTATCTTTGTCTCTTTCTCACCCAAAAACGTCAAATTTTGACGTTTTTGAAAATAATGTTATAACGTAATGTAATACGGTAAATTTTTGATTGCTTGGATTTGGCTCTTTTGACTTTTTCGATTCACCAGTAGACGACAATTAGCTAGCGGTTTTTTTATGTAGTGAAAATATAATTTATCGTGTAAATGTGTGCAAACTGGCGACACCGGTTCCCGTACAAAATTGTCAGCTTTGCCTTTCTAACTCTGTTTCATGTATTCTATGGAACCAACCCGTCTACCCCAGCGTGTATTGCTTGGTGTGAAGTGTTGGTAGGCCAATGCTGCGCTTTTAAGATTGCACCAAGCGAGACATGATCACTTTTGGTATTGAACTCCTAGACTGGGAGCGGACAGCTGAGGACGAAACCAAATGGCGTAAATCATTACTGGCTGGACGCAAGGTACACGATGAAGCCTGGTGTTGTGCCCTTGCCGAAAAAAGGGAGAAACGTAAGAAAAATAACGACATAACATCACTTATTGATAAGTGATAACACAAGCTTCACCTGCAGAGCGTGTGGCAGGACCTGCCGCTCCCGAATAGGCTTATTCAGCCACTAAAAACAGTGCAATCGACAGAATATTGCTTAAATCGTCTGACATAGACGGCTAAGGCCTATGATGATGATGTATGTATGTCGATTTCTTAGTCGCGCTCTGCGGCCTAAACGGCTTGATATATAGATTTCAACATGTGAAGTGTCGTTAGATTTGTATTCATTGTAGGAGTGTCATAGGGTATAATATTTTAGTACGGCACCTTTGAAGAGAAATAGAAGGGTGAAATATATTTTTTAAAATCATTACTTTTACAACATGGGTATCAAACAATAGCTGGTAAAAACCTGATTCTAAGGTTTAAGCAAATGCTTTAGTATAACTTGACGTAGCAAATCTGAAAACTAAAAAGTTTGAAATAAAAAATTATTAAATAACAAAAAACCCGACTGCTTAGCACAAGAGAGGAAAACAAGCTTAAATCTATCGGATTTAGTAACTTGAATTGTATAAGATACTGCAGGCGGGGACGAACGAAATTAAGTCTTAAACATCCACAAAACGTTTTTTCGTCCCCGCCTTCAGTATCTTATACAATTCAAGTTACTAAATCCAATAGATTTAAGCTTGTTTTCATCTCTTGTGCTAAGCAGTCGGGTTTTTTGTTATTTAATAATTTTTTATTTTACGAATTATTTACGCTTCCGTTCTTAGTATTAATGATCAATTCACAAGTAAAAAACGATATATTTTCACTTTCGTAAACAAAGTTTATACTAAAACATTAGATTTTTAAAGATATCTTGATTGTTGTAAAACTTTACTGAGTTTTTTGACCGACTAGCATGGGCGACAGTGAGACGCTTTACACTTCACTAGCTCATATAGAATATGTATATGGCGGACTCCGGACTCTATAGTTTTTTACTCTGAGATATGAAGTTTACACGTAGTGCCATCTACCATCGAGTAGTACGATCATATTTCTTACGCTTCTTGCCAACAGAGGGCAAGTAAGCCAATTAATACATGTTGCGTTCATAAACTACATGATTCCAGATTTATATCCTCTTTGCATGATTCTATGTGAAACTGGCATTGAAGGGCTACCTCACTGACCTCTATATATACAAGTTACCTGCAGTCTACTAGCGCCCCCATCAGTTAAAAAAATATTACTCGCTAAAGAAAAAAAAAATTGAAAATCCGGAAAGACAGATTAAAGATAAGGTGCCCTTGTTTATTTAAAACCAATCAACTCTGTAAAATAAAGTTCATTGTAGTTACAGATACAAAAACTGCTAAAAGTGGCCGTTTTTCGCGATTTTGGTATCTGTAACTATTTGTAACTATTTGTATTTGTATTGTATCTGTAACTATTTGTAACATATTTTAAAGAATTTATAGGTTCTAAATAAACTAGGGTACCTTTTCTTTAGTCCGTCTTTCCACATTTTTTATAAGTTTTGTATTTAGCTAGTTATATTTGTTAAACTGATGGGGGCGCTAGTGGACCGCAGGTAGCCTCTTAAAAAAGCACCGATGGCTGGCAGATTATAACTCCCTCCGGCGGCAAATTTAAAAAAAATAACTAAAAAGTAGAAGATTTGACATTGTTTTCTATTGTTTTGTTTTGGCGGCTGTCATTGAGCAAGAAGTGAAAAAGTGCGTTTTTCTCAAAATATCTTGTTCACTGAATCGCAAAAATCGTCTGCAGAGTGGAGAGAAGGTAATTCACCATGGTCTGAATGAATAAATAAAATGAGTAGGTACCTACATTACTCCAAAGCTGATTTTTATCATTTTAGATGCGTTCCGTCACGCTAAAGGATGTAGAACAGGACAAGGTTGTTAAGGCCGTTGCTGCTCACTTGAAAAAGTAAGTAGGTACTGAAGGTCCTATTCCAGGAAAGAATAAACTTTTAGTAATAAAGAAGGAACCGATTTCTCGTCAAATATACAAAGGGCGTTTGTAACCACAACACACGCATACGGAACACTCTGACTCCGAAGGTTTGGAAACTGAAAAATCCGTATGACACACCAGCGCGGAACCTTCCGTTGCGGATCTCTCATCGCGGACCCAACTACCGTAAGTAACCGAACTTTTCGTGTCGAAACTTTCCCCAAGCCGAACAAATCCACAGACAAATCTGTGGTAGCCAAATCACGATCCGTGAGCAGTGGCGGCAAAGTAGGCATGTGCCTAGGGGCGCCTGGTTGCGAGGGGCGCCGCACGGCGGCCCCGCGCGCTTCCGCTCGAACGAATTGGTTAAATTTCGGCTATCGGGAAAATTTTAGAAGGCAGCCACCAACCTTTTTTTTTTATTTTTTTTTTTATTTGGCTACTATAGATAGTTTAATTTTATTTTTTAAGGATGTGGACTAAGAATAATGACATACAGCCTAGTTCATTCGTTTAGAAAAACAAGAAAAAAGTAGAAATTTTGAATTTTCACAGCTCCGGAGCTGCGGGAAGTGCAGCCCCTTCGCCCTTGCGTAACAAGAGCCAGGCACCCACGGGGCTGCTCTCCCTCCGCTCCTCCGGCTTTATAAAAACAAACTCCATCCATTAAAGTCGGCAGCTTGGAATCGGGGTTGATCAATTCGGTTCTATTACCAATTTATGGGTAAAACACTTGGGTAGAACACAATTTTCTTGGTATTGCCATAACATATAATTCTTCCAGAGAGAGATGCAATGATGTAAAAGAAAGAGAAAGCAATATCGATAAAAAAATATTTGGGTAAACTGTGAACAAACATTTGACAAATGCAATGAAACAAGGCTGTATGAACATGATGAAAAGTCTCGGTAGCCAAGCCAAAAATCTAAAATTAAAAAAGAAAAGGAGGTGGCTGGCTTCTAATAAACCCGACCCCGGCTATCAAAAAGTTATCAACAAAAAAAAAGTCTTATTTCGTTCGCGGAGCACAAATATGAATCGTTTAAAAAGTAAGGCTAGGCGTTATGCTGAGGCGCAGGAGGCGGAGCGTAGCACGAACAGTTCAGATTTACATCCTTCTGTTTTTCCTCGTAAGAATGCGAGAGGTAAGACGTGCTCTGCATATGCGGCTGAGCATCACAGACTACTTAGGAGATACTGACGTATCAGACGGCCGACTTACCTATACTGTTTTGTAGGAGTTAGTTAATCTGTGGCGGGGCGAAAGTGAATTGACAGCTATACATACATGTTTACGTACATATATACCACGGTCATTTCCCGCCCTCGATTGGTATATATAAATTAGTTTTTGAAGGGAGGAGGCCTAAAACACCTAGGACCTAGCGGCTAGCTAGGTCTAAGGTGTTTTATTTTTGTGAAATATGTATTAAATGGATTTGAAAATAAAACAACATTTTGTTCATTTATTTTGTTTATTTTTCCTAATTTTCTTTTGATATAGATTTAATGCCATCGTGTGAATAAATAAGTATCTAGGCTGAACAGCTCACTAATATAAAGCACAGGAACTAGGCAAAATAAGAGTCACTAGGCTGAAAAGTCTCTAGGCTCACCAATTAACACAAGAACAAGACACAAAATACGAGTCTACGCTAAAAAGTTAATAGGCTCAAAACACAAGAACAAGGCATAAAACACGAGTCTCTAGGCTGAAAAAGTCACTAGACTCACAATTATTTGGTAAAACAACAAGATATATACCAAATAGACGTTATTAGGCTCAATAATATTGAATTATCACAAATAAACAACAACAGCCGGCAACGAACGAACAAACAAAAATTACAAAATGGTGGACAGACCACCGCGGGGGAGAATGGTAGTGAGCGGAGGACGCGGTACACTTTCGCCCCGCCGCTCTATGCCAACTTTTTTTATAGGGAAGTGAAACAGGTGTGCTGAGCATACGCCTTAGTAAGAGCATAGTAAGAGGTAAGAGAATATGGTCGTATTCTATTCGTGGCGTGCGAGTTGCATTAAAACTGTCATGATATGACGTGGCTCATGCGAGATCCGCTGGGAAAAATGTTGCGTTTTCGCAGCTTCCATTGCGTGGACGAGGCGAGAGGGCGGCGCGGATTTCGAGCGGAGCGAGAAAGGTGTTATATTCGTGATAAAAATAGTTTTTATAATTTTCTCAAAAATGTCTTCTATATCACTATACATCATAAAAAGCAAGTCCCCTAAAAATTTTCCACGCGGTAGCATCAGTTTAATTGTATACCTAGTGTTAAATTGAGCGACTTGCCGTTCTGCTTTTTTATAAGGTAGGCCTCTACTGTGGGCTAACGGTCTATCATTTAATCAGATGATGATGTAAGTATGAATTTGTTTCAGGTCGAGCAAGGTGAAGGTTCCAGAACTAATGGACTTGGTCAAGACTGCCCGTTACAAGGAGCTGGCCCCCTACGACCCAGACTGGTACTACGTTCGCTGTGCGGCAGTGCTTCGCCACATTTACATCCGCGCCCCAGTCGGAGTCAAGACCCTCACCAAAATCTTTGGTGGCCGAAAACGCAACGGTGTTACGCCTTCTCACTTCTGCAGGTGAGCAAAAATCGTCTGAAAGAAAATATTTTGCCACATTCACATTTAACCCAAAAAAGAGCTCACTGCATTTCCAAATAAATTGAGTTGCTTACGGCAGCACGCAAGCAAAGAATATATAATATTACGCTAACACGCAAGTGGAAACAAAACCAGTATAAGCTGAACCAGCGCTACGCTACAAATGCCCGAAACCAGAGACCCACTCAAATTCAAAGTGTTTCCACCGACGTGCGGCCCTAGCCCGGCCAGACACTCGTCGAGTGGCGTGGGAAGTAGCGAGGGAAGGAGGCAGAGATGTAGTGTGGCCGCGTTACTCGTCATGCCGCACGTATTGCTCCTCATGCTCATCGATCCCTTGATTGTCGGTTTTTTGGGCGCGAGTCAAAGGACCGGCAATATAAGCGCGAGTAGCCAGCCACATACTCGCGCGTCTCTCGCGAGGACGATTTACAAAAATTAATAATCTATACTTATTGCGATAAATAAATGTCATAAGTACACCAACTCTTTTAGCAGGGCGTGTATTTCTATTTAAGAAACTCATATAATTAGCTTTACTAAAAAGAAATAGCACGCATCCTGCCACAGTTTAGACGTCCATCGTGTAGCAATGGCAAGTGACCTAGTGCGGAGCGTCGCGATTAATCGCGCGAGTAGAGCAGTGTGTGGCTAGAAAGGGAATAATCGCGGCAGCAGCGCGAGGGGCAGAGCGAAGAGCAGCGCGAGGAGCATAGTGTGGCGGCCTATTAGTACATACAAGGTGTCCAAAAAGAGTACTAGGTATTAGTTTTAACGCTGAAATTGAAACGGAATGGCGGAAAAGCTTGGGAAGGGTATCGTGGTGTCTGCCATTTAGTGGAGTTTTAGTCGCAATGGAGCAGTAAGTACCCGGGAACGAATCACGCTCTTTGCTTACAAGCGTTTTATCGTAATGGTCATTCAATAGTAATATAGCATTAGAAAATGGATCCGGATATTCGAAAATACAGGTGCGACGGTAAAAATTCAAAACTCTTGGTCGCCCTCGTTCAGTCCGCGACCAGGAAACAGCCGAATTAGTGGAGGCGTTAGTTCGTCTAAATCCATCTTTATCCATCCGAAAAAAGCCAAAGAGTACAATAATACGCTCGTACGCAAAAAGCGCGATCTGTTCCCGGGTACGGCTCCATTGTAAAACCTAATACTCCATAAAATGGCGGACTCCTCGATCCCCTTCCCGCGCTTTTCAGCCGTTTCGTTTTAACTTCAGGACTAAAACAAATACCTATGAATGAATGAATGACGTTTATTTGCAAGAATAAGTTTAGGTGGTAAATAGGTACATGGTACTTAGTAGGTATTCTGCTCGCAAGCGAGCGTGCAAATATAAAATATATAGAAAAACTTAACAAAAACTGACACTACACTATTACCTTAACAACAATTAATAATCTTACTAAAAACAATCTTACGAAAAACTTAACACTACATAGGTAACAATTTTAACAAAACTACGGTAAGTAACTATAACTATCTCAACACAAAGTCACTTTTGTGGTTGAAAAATTCTTTTAAATTATAAAAACATTTAATGTTTAACCATTCCGAAAGACTTTTTTTAAAAGTATTTACATTAGATATATTTCTTAAATTTTCTGGTAAATTATTATGAACATCTATACACATATTATATACATTTGACTTATATATTGCTGTGTTACATGGAGGCTGATACAAATAGATCCTTGTATTTATTTCTTACTTGTCTTGTAGTGACTTCTTGACGCATTTTGAAAAAAATCCGGATTCATTTTTACGAAACAACTAAGTTCCCTTATATATACATAGATGTTAAAGTTAATATTTTTAATTTCTTAAATAGAGGTCGACAACTATCCATAAACCAAGCATTGCATATGGCTCTTATGCATTTCTTTTGCAATTTAAAAGCCCTGTCTATGTCAGTTGAGTTTCTCCATATTAAAAGGCCGTAATTAAGTACCGATGATATATATCCATGGTATGCAACTAGTGCAGCTTCAACAGAAACATTCTGCCTAATTCTTTTTAGTGCAAAGTACTCTTTTTGGACACTACGAAATAATGAATCTACCTACGCGCTACATAACATTGTCTATTTTATAATGGTCATTGGGCTTACTCTGAAGCCGACGATAGGACGAGCTTGCCCAAAAGCAGCTTATTCACTCGCGACTTAAATAGACTCTGGTTATATAAACTCGGGAACACAGATGCCGGCAGAGACTTCCACTCTTTAGCTTAATCGAAACAGCTTAAGGTCATCATCATCATCATGACATCCCATCAAACGTCCACTACAGGACAGGGAACTCCCTCCAGAATTCCAGCTTTTGCTGAAACAATGTGGAGGGGGAGTATCATAATCACCTCGCTTGTTAGCGTGACGGCTGGCACCATGGACCGCGGTTGTAGGTGACCACAGTAAGTAAGATGTTACATACAAAGGAGGATGCTGCTGCCGTTCCTCCAGTTTATAACCCTTAGTCGCCTCTTACGACACCCACTGGTATGTATGGGTTGGTACTATTCTTTGCCGGCAGCCGGCACTACATAGAAGGTCACCATAACACAATACAAGTCATTGCTTGGGGCCACATTTAGGACCTACTGATGTCCTAATAATTCATAATATTATGATTAGCCTTGTTAGGGTCCAAAATTTGTTCCCAAGCGTGGGCTTGCAGCTAAAAAAAATATTTTACTCGAAAAAAAATTTCACCCTTGTGGGATGAGTTTTGGGAAATCCTTTCTGATATGTTGTTTGTGCTATGCGTTAAATTAGCACACAAAATTTCAAACGTGTAGCTAATAGTCCAATCAATCTACGAAAGTTTGTATGGACAGGGTTGCATTAAATGCACTTTTCGGGGATAATTTATTAAATTACCAGTAAAAACATCCAAAAATTTAAAACCACAATCATCCCCGACATAACGTTGATATTCCTAAAACCAGTATGTAGGTATAATATTTACCATGTAGCACAGGTCAGCTTATACTGGTCCTTTTTACAAAAAAAAGTGTTTTTACAAAATTGCCGGATTTAATTATTTACAGCTTTAATAAATAGCCTAATTATTATTTTAATTTAATTTATCTAAATGTGCATTTAATTCAACCTCTTATCGTAGATTGACTGGACTATAAACCGGTTACGGGTTGGCGTCAGTCAGTCAGTTGGTCAGTCTATACGTTAGTATTATATAGTCTAAGGGTCAGTCAGTCAGGACGTGTCATTTTATTGCCATTTTTGTGAATATTTTTTTAATACCAAGTTTAACGCTCTATTGTTCTTTATTCTACTTATAGAACATGTGGTTAAAAGGAAATTGGTACTTTTCCTTACACCCTGTATAGTTGATACTTATTGCATTAAAAAAATAAAACGTTATACACACCGGCAGAAATAACCGGCCGGTCTATTTTCTGTCGAACATTTTCATACAAGTAAGGGATCAAATAAAGCGTCAACATATTTCCTAATCGAAATAAATATCCGTGAATAAACAGTGAGATCATTAAATAAGGTGTCTGACTACCGATTCTTGAAGATTAGACCTGTGTACGGTATCCAGGAAATTCCGTGCATAGTTCAGAAAAAAATATACGTCATTTTGTCAGAAATCTCTTACATTTAGCGAATTAAAATTCAACATTTTAGATAATATGTTCTTATTCAATTTAGGTAAGATATTGACGCGTCGTTTGCCCCCATATTTGTATGAAAATATATGAAAGAAAACAGACCGGCCGGTTATTTCTGCCGGTGAGTGTATTTGCAGCAGTAGCTCTTTCTAATCGCGTTCTGAGTCTTGTCCATTAGGAACGATCCCCAATGGAGTTCAATTGGGCTGGTCTGGTGTAGTCCACGTGAAAAAAGGAAGAATTGGGAATATTGGGAAACATGGGAATGTACGAATGAACTTTACGAATAGTCCCGGGAACGAAGCATCACTCAAACCAATTATTTAATAAACGTTTTATTTGCGTTTTTCAGGTCATCAGGCAGCGTAGCCCGTAAGTGTCTCCAGGCTCTCGAAGCCCTGAAGCTGGTCGAGAAGGGCCAGGATGGAGGTCGCATCCTCACAGTTCAGGGTAGGCGTGACCTCGACAGAATCGCCGCTCAAGTTCAACTAAAGGCCAAGCAGGCTGCCCGGCAGCAGGTCATTATTCTGTAATTATAAGATTAATAAATAAATACAAAAACGTGTTTCTGTTTTTGAATTATGTGCCTTCGGGGTATGTAAATGACCCATTTTGGCACCATTGACATTATGGCATCTTGGTCATAACGCCCCTAAACGTGTAATTTAAGCTACGAGAGACGTTAAGCTACACAGTCCTTATTCTAAAATACTTGTATCCAGTCTGGAAAATTCATGTTAAAAAAATCAAACGTCAACGACATTTCTGACAAAAAATTTATGTCCGATCAATACTGCCAGATTAAGACTTTTATGGCGATTCTGGGGAAACCATTGACGTAAGAAAAACGCTGCGCTTCTAAACGCCCCCTGGCGTAGTTTCCAAAATCTTTGGGGGAAACAGGGATAGGAGGAAATTTGTACTTTAGGAGGTGAAGGGTCTTAGTTGATTTAGAATAAAACTGGCTGACCCGGTTAACTTTGTTCCGCCTTACAGGCAATAAGCAGATTTTATATTTTATTAAGTGTTTTTTTTTCTCCCGCGTGGAATTCAGATAATCCCTACTCCTGCCCCTGCTCCCACCCCTACCCTTTCCCCTACATCCGTCTCCTGGTTATAAGCTACCTCCCCACCAATTTTCACCCAAATCGATTCAGCCGTTCTTGAAACTAACACGACTTTCTTCATTCACCCAAATCGGTTCAGCCGTTCTTGAGTCCCCTACCCCTATATCCCTCTCCTGGTTCTAAGCTACCTCCCCACCAATTTTCAGCCAAATCGGTACAGCCGTTCTTGAGTTATAAATAGTGTAACTAACACGACTTTCAGCCGTTCTTGAGTCTCCTACCCCTACCCTTATGCTATAAGTTTTTGGAGATGGGGAGATGCTTGGGGACGTATGAAGTAAACCACTAGTTAAAAAATTACTAAAAATTATTACTATTGTTAAAAATTAGTAATTTTTTTTTTACTTCATGGTATTAGAGGTTTTTTCTAGGTTCCACAATCTCACACTTCCATTAAATACTAAAACCAAGCTAATCTAGCTGAATTAATAAAATTTTATGTTCAGAGAAAGGAAACTATACTCGTATGTATGCAACGAACAGTGGCGCGCGGGCAAGTGAGTGCCTGAGCGTCGCGTTGCCAACCATAGACTATGTAAATACTAAACATACCGTCTTACTACAAAAAATTTAGACATCTGTTGAACACTTTAAAAAATCGTACCAAATAACTCTGCTGTCTATGTCATTGATGCGCAGAAGTCAAAAATGACTTATTTTCTTATGACTTGACTTCTGCGCATCAACTGACATAGCCAGTTATTTTGTGCGCATTGCCCCCCACCCCCCCCCCTAGAATACGAAGGGCTGCCCGAAGTATACCCATTCCCAGCCGAGGCAAGCTGGGGAGGTATTCTCCAGCAGAGCCTTGTATAAAAAAAATGGCTCGCGGGGGCGAGCGCGGCAGGTGGGGGGAGGCGCACGAATCGTTCATTGGCTCTCCGCCTGTCAACCATGCGCAGAAAGTAACCGTCAGAGCCAAACCTTGGTCTGTGCAGCGTTTACCCCAACAACCGATATGAGCAGGTGGGGAAGTTTTAAGGTTTCGATCTGGCAGCCCTAAATTACTTTTTTTTTTACCAGTTTCGCTTGTATGGTGGTGTGGTGTTTATTATTTTCATTTTTCAAAAAAAACCCGCAAAACAATGCCTGAAATATCAAGTTTCGTGTTTTTCGACACAGAAACTACTGGTTTACCATTTCAAGAAAGAAACCAGACGAAAATCATCGAGTTCAGTTTCGTTGCCGCTTTACGAAAGGATTTGGAAGTGACTCCGCTCGGCCAAATGCCTCCTGTGAGTAAGCTGACCTTCCTTTTGAACCCTGAGAAGAGTATATGCCGGAAAGTGACTCAAATGACTGGTCTGTCTCTCAGATCTTTAAAAAAAGCACCAACTTTTAAGGAAAAGTTCGAATCCATATTGTCTTTTCTTAACGATCTTCCTAGTCCTGTGTGCCTGGTAGCTCACAACGGGGATGTATTTGATTACAAGATTTTGCAAGCAGAATGCAATGACGCGAATTTACGTATGCCGCCAGACTTGCTTTGCGCTGACTCTCTTGTCGGCTTTCGAAGCATTTTAAAAGGAACAAATATAAACCACTCATACTTGCTAAGCCCCAAAAAAACTATTGACGATTTGCTGACAGAAGACGAAGATGAATGGGAGGAGTTAAATTTGACTCCCGAAGATTTAGACTCCATTGATAAAGTTGAAATTGAAGCCCTATCAAACATAACTAATAAACATCTTGAAAAAGTTATCCCAGTTAAGAAACCAAAAGTGCTTAAAAAGAAGAAAAGAAGTGATGCTATAAAAAAAGTTTTTCCTAAGAAAACCACTGCTGAAAAATCTGCAGAAAATGAAAACTTCAAGCTTGTAACTATTTTCAAAAGATTGCTGAATAAGGATGGAGAGAACGCTCACAGAGCAGAAGGAGACTGCCTCATGCTTGTGCAATGTGCCGTTGCCCTGAAAAAAGAATTTCTTCCATGGGTCGACCAGAACTGCAAATATTTGTCATCAATTTGGCCTCTCAGGAGATATTAAAATAATAATTTACTACACCTTAATTGATGATGATGATATTCTAGCACAAATCTGAATGTTACATAGGTTAAGTAGTACATATATGTCACACAAAATAACTCTGGCTATGAATGTCAATGTGCAGAACTCATAAAGTAAATTGTGGGGGTGAGCGCCGCAGTTGGGGAGAGGCGAGTGATGGTTCATTGGCTCTCCACCTGTCACCAATGCACAAAATATAACAGCCAGAGTCAAACTTACCATGGACACACTATACTTCACACAGCAATGAGTTGAGATGAAAATGTACTTGCACAGACATTTTTCTCTACATGTAGTACTTCTCAGTTTCTGCAATTATGTAAAAATAAAGACCTGTTCTGTGTTGTTCACCTCAGCTCTGCTAAATGACTAAACATGTTATTTTTTAGTTACAAGAGCACGTTTTTTTTTGTTGTGCAAGTGTCCCTGGGCAGCAGTGGCACCATCGGATGAGCTGTTTGCCCATTCTGACAAAAAAATCCTCATTCAGTCGAAACACTTTGACCTTATGTGATACTGACAATGCACATATTTTTACTGATGTGTGGTGTATTGCATTTGCAATGTTACAAAAACTTAAATATTCTGATAAAGTAATTACTTAATAGAAGTATTAGAGAGGCGACCTTTTGGCCTTTAACTCTTTCCTTAAATATTCTCCACTATTCTTTGGATTCTTTATGTAATTCGGATATCTCTTTATCTTGTTTCTGGTCTAAGTACAAAATTTTTTCAATGAAAAGTTTATCTTACCTTGAGTAGCACTTACTTAAAGTACTAACAGACGAACAGATCGGACTACTCCGAATTTTGCTCCGGACCACGATTTTTGCAGATTGTCCAGAACAACAATTTTGCTATTAGGCAAAATCGGGGTATAGAGCTAAATTTGGTCCCACTGTTGGCCAGAGGCCTCATTCTATTCTTTTCCTTCTGTTATTGTGATTTTGATGTTTACCATGTTTACTAAGCCTAGGTTAAGTTTTGTTTTACTCACACTATAGGTAGATTTATGTGAAATAAGTATTTTGAGTTGAAATATGCATGATGTTCATAAATTATACTTTTTTCAATTAAGTATACGACGCACAAAATAACTGTGGCCCTGTCATTGATGCGCAGAAGAAAAAAATGGCCCATTTTTGCACATTTTTTACTTCTGCGCATCAATGACAGGGCCAGTTATTTTGTGCGTCGTATATTAGGTATTCTAAGAATTTACACTACTTGCATGTAGGGTGATAAAGAAATCATGTTTATTCAAAATATGTGGTAGTTTTACAAAAATTCTAAAGAGATGTTGGTATTTGCTATTTTAGATGTAAAAGTTAATTAAGTATAGCTATGACTATTTACTACAATACTGATGACATGGAGAGCTTGCAATAATGTACCTAGGTATATAGGGTGTTTGAAAGAGTACTGCAATACTTTACCACTTGCTCTCTACCAGCAGCAACTACTTAGCAACTTGATTTTTGGAAATCGTGTTGCTCTAGGTAGGGTTCCCCATAAAACTGAATGACTTTAGCACATATGTCATGAAAATAAAGTCTACTTCCCTTACAAATTTTGGTTACATTGGTACCTATAGTAAGGAAGAAAGTAAAACCATATTCTATCTGAGCTACGTTCCCCATTGAACATGTGGTTCAAGGATTGCAGTTCTCTTTGACATCTTAGGAGTTATTGTTTTTTGTATTTAATAGCCCAGATATTTAGGTACTTTATGGTGTTTCTTTATATTATATTTTTCTTAATAAACAAATATTTTTTAATCAAAATGTCTTTATTCAAAAATCACAAGTGGTCAAATAAATAAGTCTTACTCTACCCATTAATAACTATGTATCTACTTAAAATGCTGTAATTTACTACAAAATAATGGGTGTTACAGAATATTAATGAATACAAAAATGGGTGACACTCAAAAATATACATGATAATGGAATAATAAAAACTGAAAAAATTGTTTGAGAGTCAAATGAATTTCACAAGTGTTTGATATACACCGTGTTCCTGGGGATATGCATTAATTTTAAGACCACGTTCAGTTACCGAAACTGTACAACTTTCCCTTAGAAACATAGGTTTAAATACGAAAAAACTTTTTGTATGGGAGGACAATTTCTTTTTCGTATTTCAACCTATGTTTCTTAGGGAAAGTTGCACAGTTTCACTAACTTAATGAGCTCCTAAAATTAATGCATATCCTCAGGAACACAGTGTATAAGTCATTCATAATTTTTAAATGTTTGTGTAGGACCCTACCCTCTACTGTTAGATTTAAAATTCCTGTATGAGGGACACAGAGTAGGCAATAATAACAGAGTATCTTATCTAATAATCTCAGAATATTAAGCATGTAATAAAAAATAAACCCCTCCAAATATTGCAACTATAATTGACGTAATAGGAATCCAAAACTTTTGCAACACATTCCTGTTGTCCTGTTTAACAACTACTTTCTTTTCTTTATATTTCTTCTTCTTGCCACTCAATTTCCATTCATATTCTTCCAGCTCCTTCCTGTTTCTTTCTTCTTCCAACTGCTTCTGCTTAAGGGCTTCTTGTTCTTTCTCTAGCTTTGTCGCCAACTTCTTAGCCTCACAAGTTTCATCGCAAGCAATTTTCACTTCACCTTTCCTAACTATGTCACAAGGGGCTTCCTTCTTTATATTTCCACATGAGCAGTAAGCTTTAGTCTTTTTTGTACATACTTGACTGCCACATGAACCTACATGGCAGTTTTTCTTGCAACGGTGACCACACTCTAAGTTCTTTGGACATTGTTGTTTGCATGACAACAGTTCTGCAGTGGCATCACTTAGCTCTTTGCAGCGTAAGTAGAGTTCTGTTACTCCACAATGGCAGGGAAGGCGTTCTAAGATTTCACATGGTGGGCATATCCCTGGATGACAAGACTGTAATGCACATTTGTGTGCACATTTTGCTGGACGGGGTACTTGGCACCCCCTGTTGCATGGCCTACAAATGTATGGCACATTAGGGTAGTCAGGATCTGGCTTGAAAAGATGGCAAGGAAGGCTACAGTTGTGGTTCCCGCAAGCCAGACGTTTTCCACAGTCACGGCCACAAGGTCTTCGTCTAGCTGAATGACAAGGTTGTTGTTCTGTCTCATGTTCACCAAAACAAATGACAGAGACAGGTGTGTCACAAGGAGGGCAGTCAAGAGCCATTATTTTAGTTTTTGGTGGCTGCACTTCCCAAGGTGTGGCTGGCTTTTCCACCTGCTTGAACACCACTGGGACATATTCATGACATGTTGCTCTACATTTATGTTCACATTTTGGATATGCTTTATAACAAATAGCTTTGCACAATGGACAATTGTCAAAATGGCAGGAATGTTTGTTCTCTTCTTGGTGTCCACATTTGTATTTGATCTTGCAGGGAAGGTTGCATTTTGGTGGTTTTACATGTTTTTCTCTACCACAAGGTACAGTTATGTAAGTTTCTTTACAGCGGCAAGTCACTTTGGACTCTCTTGGGCAAGGATAGCATGGGCCATGGTGGCAGACTGTAGTGCATTTATGCCTTCCACACTGCAGCGGTTTATCACAAATTTTCTCACAAGGTGGGCAGTTCCCATTGCAACATTTTCTAGCACATGGGTGTTTACCGCAGGGTCGTATTCCTCTGCATTTTGATTCACACTTGAATTCCTTGCTGCAAGGCAGTAAACGTTCATGAGCTCCGCAGTGGCATTTCTTCTGGATCAGTACTTGGCATGGTGGACAAGGGCCTTTGTGGCATTTTTCTGGACAGTTGTGTTCACAATCTTCATGTTGCTTGCTGCATGTTCCCAGACAGTTTTCTATCGTATCTGGGCATGTTACATATCTCTGATTGGCACCACAAGGGCATGATCTCATACCAGTATTTGGACAATTGCCACAGCTGCCTGAGTGACATACTTCTTCACACTTATGGTAACCACAGTTAAAGGGTCTATTGCAAGGCTTCTGGCACTGCCATTTAGGATCATTACATGGTCTCTTGACCTTCTCTGAACCACATTGACATGGCTGGAAACTTGTGTAGCTACATGGAGGACATTCTCCTTCATGACAGGCATTTTCGCATTTATGAGACTTGCAGAGTAGCAGCTTTTTGCAAGGCTTCTCGCAGGACCATTTTGATGAGCTACATCTTACAATTTTCTTATCTTTTCCACAGTAACAGGTCCCAGTGATAGTCTGCGGACATGGTGGGCAGGGACCAGGATGGCATAAGAGCAAACATTGGTGCATACAGTGACCACCAGTAGAAAGCCTTTTCATACATATCTCCCCACAAGAATGAGGTATCAGCCAGGGATGGACGGGAGGATCATCAGTCTTACCACAAAAACACCTGTATTTACGCGGTATTTGCTCCTTCGTATATGACTGCCTACACTTAGGACAGCACCATTCAACTTTCTTCGGCACATACACACTTATTGGAGCTTGTAATTCGTTTGGTTTTATACTCACACAGTCGTTCGCCCATTTCTGGATGCACGAAATGTGGAAATAACAGTGGCAGTGTCCACAAGTCCATATGGCATCGGCTCTTTTGATGGAACCTATACAAATAAGGCAGGTTACCGCGCGGCCACTTATCGCTTCTTCTAGAAGGTTCCTAGTGCGATTTAAGAGTTGTGAGTCTCCACCACCGTTCCAGTAACTCCGGAAGACTCCCTCGAGGACATTTGACTCGTATGGATCTTCATCATCGGATGAAGATAAATCTTTCATCTCTTGCAAGTGCCGTTGAACATTTTGCTGCAATTTCGCAGCAGCGTCGCGGTACTTTCGCGACATGGTGAAAACTATACTCGAATATATTGACGGATTTTACATTTCTCAATCACTTTTAGTTTTACACGTATCGAAAAGCTATTATAAATTCTAACCGTCGACCGTCTTCCATGTTCCATGTCGGAACCACAGACTACTTATGCACTACGGATTGTTTCTTGAAATCAACGCACACATCACATTCACTGAATATAGTCGGTTTATTTCTATATGCGTGCATTCGTCGAATATCATCGAATACAGTTTTAAACCAGACTAGAGCGCGCTTATGTCAATGTCACTGAGAAAAATTAAAAGTTTGATTTTGTTTTGCGTTTTAAGAAATTATTGAGAGATAATGATTATTCGATAAGATAATTTAATCTAAAACCCCAAAAAAAGTTGAAAAAAATCTCTCGAAAACGAGATTGATGACAAATGTCTTATGAATTTGACGTTTCGCACACGCTGCACTACCTCATTTTCGTATGCAATGATAGCGCGCTAAAGTGACGTCACTGATGACGTCACCTCGCTTAAACGAGTGAATACGAGCAAGTTTTGAACCGACTATTAGCGCGCTAAAACCGCACACAAAGCTCATGAGCAGGTTTTAATCCGTACTGATGGTCGGAACTCGCTGTGTGCGTTCCAATTTGCGCTAACAGACTGCTTTAGAGCACAGTGAGCGCGCTTAAGTCGGTCCAAATTGACCTAAAGCGTGCTCTAAAGCACTCGCTCGTTCACTGCCTTACGTCATTGATGACGTCATCGTTTCTGCTATCAGTGCTTTAGTCAAATAGGTGGAGCAGTGAAAGTGCTAATGTCAAAGTCGATTTGACACATATAAAATACCACACATTTGCAGCCAGCTGACGTTTCTCAAGTTTTAATTTTAATTAGTTTGTCTCCAATGGAAATGAGAGTGGATTTGGCGCACATTTTTGAGGGATTAGCTTAGGCTTTGTTAAGGAAAATAAAAACAAAACTGATATTTTGACAGATGAACACGTGAGCGCGCTTAAATCCATTCCAAATTGACTAGAGCCATTAAAGCAGTGATAGCTTTGTGAGCGTGCAAAGTAAATTTGGACCGTCCGTCAGTACTGTATACATACGCTTTTAGCAGCGTTTGTACAATTTGGAACACAGTGCGGAAGGACGGGACGGAATGAATGACGTTGACACAAAACGTCAGTAGGAAGTGTGAAAGCACGATCCACACATCCCAAAGATTTTGGAAACTACGCCAGAGAAGCGCAGCGTTTTTCTTACGTCAATGACACATCCCTAAGGCGCAGGCCAGACAGAAGAGGTGCGCCGCACGGCACGCCTTCAGCACACCTCTTCTGTCTGGCTTGCACCACGTCGTTCTCCTACATTTTGTATGCATGTGATTTGAACAGGCGACGAGACGGCATGCCTAAGGCGCACTGTCGGTCGTAGATAGACTGTCGGTGCACCACCGGCGCACCATCGGTGCACCGCCGGCGTGACCGCAGGCAGCCGAAAAGTGTACCACGGGGGCGCTCAAAGCGCGCCTCGGGCGCACCCGAAGCGCGCCGCGCCCGTTCTGTCTGGCTTGGACCTAAAGGGCCCCATACAAAGCCCTGCCTGCAGGGCCCTGCTTGCAGTGCGCACTGCCAATCGTACCGTGTGTGGTGTTGCAGGGCCGATGTAACGGCAATTTTGTCGGCCCTGCCTGCCCACACAAAGCACGATTGGCAGTGGCACTGCAAGCAGGGCCCTGCAGGCAGGGCTTTGTATGGGGCCCTTAACTGATCTTCCGAATACTTCCGATTTATTCTTAGAGCAACACGTCAAACTTTGCGCGCGAAAATCGTGTTACTCTATGGAATTATTAGATAACTAACGGTCCGCCCCGGCTTCGCACGGGTAGATAGGTTCCCGTTGCGTCGGGGGTTACAAAAAAGACAATTTGGATATTATTTTTAATTAAATGTTTAGGTTCCTAAGTAATACACAAAGCTAAATTTCTCACCATCACACTCTTTAAAAAAATATTTGGATAAAGATTAATACAAAGGTACGAATAATGAGGCCAGTAAAGTACCGACTTTTTAATATGAAAAATTAGTTATTGTTACATAACTGTAATAGTTAGACATATGGTATTTCAGACTTTTTTGTAGATATTAATGTCTTCTATAAAACTGTATTACATTATTTTGCTCTATTGTCAATAGTTTCCGAGGATGCTACTTTGTATTTTCTTCACACCTTGGGTTACATTATCGAAGTTTTCTTACGGAACCACAACTAAGTATTTTGAAAATATTCTATAGGCAATGTTACTCAGGGTGAATGTAGCTTTCTAATGGTGAAAGAATTTTTGAAATCGGCACATTAGTTTTTGAGTTTATTCATTACAAACATACACACACACAAAAATACAAATCTTTCCTCTTTATAATATTAGTGTAGGGTTGCGTTCCGAATCAAGTAAAATTTACTCTATGACGTCCATCGGTGTGGTCGAGACAGACTGCTGTCAAATGTTAACTATTACCGTTTCGGAACTCACTCTAGATATGCAAGGAGGTTCGAAAGTCGACACAGTCCTGTCCGATTATCGGACAGCGTTGCCAGTACGCTGTAGGTAATGCAATCGGAAAATCGGATCTCCGATATCGGACATCCAATTGCTCTATACACGATCCTATTTCACTCTCTAGCCACAGTCTGTCGTAAGGCAGGCAACTGACTGAGGCTACCACAATCTTTAATTTTTAATATTTTACCGTCTCAATTAATAAATTTATAATTTGTAATAGTACCTGCAATAAACAGTTTAATTTTTATTTTATCCGATAATTGGAAGATTGGACGATCGGATAGGAGAGTGTGGACCAGGCTAATAAAGGAATACGTGGTTCTTTGCTCAGTGGCTAAAGCTGTGTGCTGTGTGGGCTGCAGGACGATAAAAAAAATAGGGAGTTGTCATCACTACGGTTCATCACCCGCCGACACGAAAGAAGAAGAAGAAGATCACCCGCATATGAGCACTGTGTGCGGTGTGTGCGCGCTCAAAGTTGGATCAAACCTTGCTCGTATTCACTCGTTCAAGCAACGTGACGTCATCAGTGACGTCACATTAGCGCGCTATCATTCTCCTAAGTAGTCTGTGCTATCATTGCATACGAAAATGAGGTAGTGCAGCGTGTGCGATACGTCAAATTAAACGTCAAAATTAATTTTGGTTGAGTTTCGTGGGATTTTTATCGGTTTGTTTGGATTTAGAAAGCAAACTTAAGAAATTGATACAATTCACAGGGTCCAAATACTTTGTGGCTAAAAAGTACTTTGATTCGAACAGTTACAGTCGCTGTGTTCCAAATTGTACAAACGCTGCTAAAAGCGTATACAGTACTGACGTATGGTCCAAATTGATTTTGCACGCTCACAAAGCTATCACTGCTTTAATGGCTCTAGTCAATTTGGAATGGATTTAAGCGCGCTCACGTGTTCATCTGTCAAAATCTCAGTTTTGTTTTTATTTTCTTTAACAAAGCCTAAGCTTATCCTTCAAAAATGTGCGCCAAATCCACTCTCATTTCCATTAGAGACAAACTAATTAAAATTAAAACTTGAGAAACTTGAGCTGGCTGCAAATGTGTGGGATTTTATATGTGTCAAATCGACTTTGACATTAGCGCTTTCACTGTTCCACCAACTGTGCGTTCCATTTTGCACTAACAGACTGCTTTAGAGCACTGTGAGCGCGCTTAAGTCGGTCCAAATTGAGCTAAAGCGTGCTCTAAAGCACTCGCTCGTTCACCGCCTTACGTCATTGATGACGTCATCGTTTCTGCTATCAGTGCTTTAGTCAAATAGGTGGAGCAGTGAAAGCGCTAATGTCAAAATCGATTTGACACATAAAATCCCACACATTTGCAGCCAGCTGACGTTTCTCAAGCTTTAATTTTAATGAGTTTGTCTCTAATGGAAATGAGAGTGGATTTGGCGCACATTTTTAAAGGAATTAACTTAGGCTTTGTTAAAGAAAATAAAAACAAAACTGACATTTTGACAGATGAACACGTGAACGCGCTTAAATCCATTCCAAATTGACTAGAGCCATTAAAGCAGTGATAGCTTTGTGAGCGTGCAAAATCAATTTGGACCGTCCGTCAGTACTGTATACGCTTTTAGCAGCGTTTGTACAATTTGGAACACAGCGCTATTTGACTAAAGCACTGATAGCAGAAACGATGACGTCATCAATGTCGTAAGGTGGTGAACGAGCGACTGCTTTAGAGCACGCTTTAGGTCAATTTGAACCAACTTAAGCGCGCTCACAGTGCTCTAAAGCAGTCTGTTAGCGCGAATTGGAACGCACAGATTGACAAAACGCTACGCTAGTGACTTATACAGTGCGGTTCATTAAGGAAATATTTTACCAACGCTGCAATCGGCGCATTCGAGTCGGATCGTTTTCATTAGCGTGCAAACATCGAACACAATCGAATATCTAAACGATCCGATATGACTGCTCTTATGTCAATGTCACTGTTCGAATCAAAGTACTTTTTAGCCACAAAGTATTTGGACCCTGTGAATTGTATCCATTTCTTTAGTTTACTTTCGAACTCCAAACAAACCGAAAAAAATCCCACGAAACTCAACCAAAATTAATTTTAACGTTTAATTTGACGTATCGCACACACTGCACTACCTCATTTTCGTATGCAATGATAGCGCGCTAATGTGACGTCACCGATGACGTCACGTTGCATGAACGAGTGAATACGAGCAAGGTTTGATCCGACTTTGAGCGCGCACACACCGCACACAGTGCTCATATGCGGGTGACAAACCGTAGTGATATACTCTTTGAGATTGACATAACCGCAGTCATATCGGATCCTTTAGATATTCGATTGTGTTCGACGTTTGCACGCTAATGAAAACGATCCGACTCGAATGCGCCGATTGCAGCGTTGGTAAAATATTTCCTTATTGAACCGCACTGCATATCTTCCACTGACCTCTATATATATCTTCTGTAGGTGAGCGAATGATATATTCTACCAAGGAATATATATCTTTCTCGAAATTTAAGACAGTGGATTCAGGCCATGGAATTAAATAAATATTAGCGGACAACTCACACAAAGTCATCTTATCCCTAGGCAAAGCCACTATGAGTACCAAAGACTGATATACATAAATAAATAGATAAATAACACCAAAAAAAAAAAAAAAAAAAAAAAAAAAAAAAAAAATATACTCTCTCACCGAGAGAAGAGATTCGACTACCTGCAAAAAAAACGCGCCACTTTTTATACTACTAGCGCCGTGGTAGCTGCTCAAAACAACTATACCTGTAGAGCCCCGGTGTATCCCGAAGGATACAGAAGAGGATCGAGTTCCCGCGCTTTATATTCTGCCTTATTGCGTCGAAACTATGGTTTATTTTGGTTTGGTGTGTATAGGGCGTAACGACCTATTGAAATCACCTTTCGATTGACGTATAAACCATAGACTAAAGTTGGCGGGAATCGGACGGATAACGCGCCAAAGTTCAAAATTTTTGAAAATCTTGGTCACGTGGCATTATCCGACCGATTTGAGTCGGTCAATGGCGGCCGGGGTTCAAGGCCATATTATACGACCGTAAAAATTCGCAACCCTCTTTTTAATTGCATAGATTATTGCGAATTTTTTGTATGATAGGGTCAGTGAGGTTAACCTCACCTCATTGCGGGAATTTTTGAATAGGTACCTAAGCATTCAGGAAAAATAGTAATAGATGAAGCTGCATGCATGAGTTAAGACCACATAAACATGAAACTGGAAATGTGAATCTTAACTCCATTGCTTGCAACTCCATCTGAAATCAAAGTAATAAATATTTTGCGTTAGTTTTTGTCAAATAAGTATAGGAAAAACAAAAACAAAAACGACTTCTTAAGCCTGATTTATTGAGGTTTCATTATTTTTGACTTTGATCTATTTTTCACAGAATTCAGTATAATACACAAGCGAAAAATGTACACTTTTTTGTAATAACTATTTAGGCAATACAATATAATATAATAAAATCGTATATACAAATAAAATCGACCCTGGACGAATTTGTACACTGAAAATTTTCTCGAAAATGTAATCTAGGGATAGCAAGAAAAGTAAAATGACCCATTTAGGTCATTTTTGGAATTTTGCTTGTTTGTCTGTGCGCTTCTAACTCACAACACAAACTAGTAAAACTATTCAAATTATTTTACTTATTTTCGCGCTACTTATAAGTCGGCTTTGATCCATTGCAATCGGTTCACTCAAACAGAAGCATTTTTTTAGTAAAAGAAAATTAATAAACTAAAACTCTAGTCTTTTCAAAGAAAATGTTGACTTTATTATAACCTCTATTGGTTTTTTTAGATTTTTAATTTTCTTTCTAACTGTTTTTTGTCATTATCTTCACAAAATTATAATTTTTTAAAATAATGTGCCTTTTGATGGAAATGTGAAAAGCGGCAGATACTATGTAATAAACATTTTCTTTGAGATGACTCGCACAAACCTTTAAAAACTTCATTGCTTTTAGGTTCTTCTTCCATAAGTTTGCTACGAACAAGGTTTTTAATATGGAAGCAGATACCTCTACTACGTACACCAGCTCCATAGTGATGTCGCAGGCAAATCGTATAATTCACCGTTTACGGCGGAAAAACTGTAAACGGTCGGTAAAATATTGTGAAATGCCGCGGCATTATGTAAAATAACGAATTAAAATTTTTTCGGCATTTTAAAGAACGCCAAGGCATAATGTAAAACGACGAATTATACAATTTGCCTGCGACAGTCACATATTTACGGAAGACGAAGCGTTGGCAGGCCCCCCACAAGGTGAACCGACGATCTGATTAAGGTCACGGGAAGCCGCTGGATGCGAGCAGCGCAGGACCGCGATTCATGGAGATCGTTAGGGGAGGCCTATGTCCAGCACTGGATGATGATTATGATGATTAATACAGACTTTTTTACAGTCTCTGAACTCTTTGAAGCTCGTGAATATGTGTGCAGGTTCAGTATCACCTACTGCTAGAAGCGCTGTCTTGCAAACCTCGCAGGTCATGTTGCGCATTTTTTTTACAATTAAACCCCACTCATATGCACATGCTTGGGATTCTTGTGAGGCCATATCTATCGCAGTTTCTTCGTGTTCTGTGTCATGGAGTAAGACAACGTTTTCGATGGAGCCTGCTGCATCTTCTGAATCAGGCGTCATTAAAAACGCTTTCAAATTGTCAACAAGAGCGTGTCCGTCTTCCCAGCAAGCCCGTGCGAGATATAGCCAAGTGGCATACACCAAAATTTAGTGGAAATTTGTTCATTCCATCAGTAAAGTGTCAGATTCAGTGCATCAAAACTGACGACACTACGAGCTGAAAACTTTGGGTGGCTGTAGAGACGTCTCGTCAGCCAGCCCATTCTATACAGGGAAAACTACGAAGATTACATAAAAGCAAAATAGTTCCACATTTACTGCATGTCTAGTGCAATTGATTGTAAAAAAGCTGAATCGAAAATGTCCATATGGTAGGAGCACTTCATCAATAATTATGGGTGGCTGGAGAGACGTTTTCCCAGCCAGCCCATGTGATATCTCGGAACATATAGTAGGTAGGAAGATAAAACAAAGCTTAATATTTACTACCTACTCGGAACAGTAGGTAGCAAATATTTCAAAATCCTAGCTCCACTAACTTTTGAGATACTTGTATTTTTTCATGGGCTTGCTGGGGAGACGTCTCGCCAGCAAGCCCATGCTGTAACTCAAAAAGTACTGCACGTAGAATGCTGAGCGATATACCAATAGAGAGTGCATATTTGATGCAATAAGCACCAAGAAAAATGAGACCCTAGGTCTTACGGTTTCGGTGCTAGAAACAAATATCATTTTCCCGCCGAAAATTTTGAATGCATGATGTGAAGTGCGACGTTGCCGTTCTGTGCAACTCTACATGTTGCTGTTAGAGCATTCAAAAATCAATCTTGTATCCTTATAGTTAAAAGGTACTGTAGACGCACGTGTTGATTATTTGTAATTTGAGAATAGTTCGGGAGACGGTGTACTTAGTAAAAGACTGATTGGTTATCAAGAAGTTTTTATTTATTTGTGGACGACATGTTAAGAACGAAAGAGATAATATGTATTTTAGCTCACGTGAAGACTAACTGGTGCCTCAATCTCTTTTTAGCAACCGTGTCAACTGTATTCTAGGAGTAGATGTAGGTTTAATGGTCACAGTAACAAACTAAAATTTTTAAAATATTCTTAAATTTTCCTGTAATTAATAAGTTAAGAAAGCTGATTTATTAAATAAATACGTGAGCCAAAATACATATTATGTCTTTTGTTCTTCACATGGTGTCCACAAATAAATAAAAACTTCCTGTTAGCCAATCAGCCTTTTAAGTACACCGTCTCCCGAACTATTCTCAAATTACAAATAATCTACACGTGCGTCTACAGGACCTCTTAACTATAAGGACACAAGATTGATTTTTGAATGCTGGCGCCAAGTAGTAAACATTAGCTCCGTATTTCTTTTGACTAAATAATAATTATAACGTGATATATGTGTAATTAACTTAACTATATCGTAAAAAACAGTTCAATTAGCCTGATATATCGTTTGTGGACCAATCTAAAGAGTGTGATAGCAAATATTCATGATTTTAGTGACGGATTTTAGAGCACATTTCAAAGTGGCAAAGAATGAGTGCTTAAACACTAAACAACATATCTTTTCATCTCAAATACTTGTATTTATACATTGAATAGTAAATAGTGCTAAAATTTGACAAAAACTAATAAAATAACGGAAGGATTAGTGGTCTTGGACTCACTGGAACAGTGACATTTTAGTTATTTTGGATCAAAAGAGCAACGTCGCAGTGTTAAAAATTTAATCTTTTGAACAAACAGACCAAATATTGTAACGATATTACATCAAAATATTAAGCGTGACAATAAACTGATATTTAAGAAAAGAAAATGTACCTACCTACCTACGTTAATAAAAAATGTGTACTCTGTTCTGTTGTGTTGTGAAGGTGGTACCTACTTATATCAGCTGTCAGGTTATTGAACTCGGCTGGGAATTACCATATCTACGACACGAAAATAGCAATCTACTATATATGTTTTATAGAACCTTTTTGACCAAAGATTAAAACATACATTCTTTGCTCTAGCATTGTATATTGATATTGAGATGGCGCAAAATTGTGTAAAATGTAATGATGTTCTGCACATAAGGCAATTCTTGACGTGCTCATTATGTAAAGGTTGTTATGATCTTAGCTGTGCAGGAGCAGAAAAACGTTATAACATCATGAGTGCAGAGCATAAGAAGAACTGGAAATGCTCAGCATGTTCATCTACAAAAAAAGGGACAGATAAAGAACCAACATGTAAACAAAAAACAGTTTTAAAGACGTGTATACAAACGCCTGTGTCTCAAACGTGTAAGGAAAAGGCATCACCCCAAACGGCTGAAAGAAATATAACAGTTCGCCCCAAATATATACCAAATGTCACAACAGAAAATACTTTTGAGACATTGTCAGAAACACTTTCTGACTCTGACATTGAAGATGAAGATGGCCCCAGCTCTTTGCAAGAACAGTTAAATAGAAGTTGCCCTGAAATTCCTAAAATTAGAACTGAAGAAAGAGATACTTTGGAGAGACAGATTGCAATGCTGAGGGCAGAACTTGAGACGGCAGACAGCCAGATCGAGACTCTTCTAGCTGAAAATAACCAGCTTAAAAATGAACTAACCGAAGCTAATTTAAAAATTGATCGCCTCAAAGATATATGTTGCTCAAAACCAACTAATTCAACCAAAAAACGACAAAGAATACTTAGAAATTTAGCTACCAAGGATGGGAATATAAGTCACACAGAGCTGAATGTGCAAGAATCACAGCAAACTGCGACCCAAACTTTACCTAGAAGTGATATATCGATAAGTTGCAGTCCTAAGAACATAGAGAGTACAAGCCCTACATCACCACTAGAAGTAAATCAAAATGGGATGAAAAAGCCTTCGCCAACCAACATAGGTGCTTCTTCCACCAGCACTCCAAAAAACAAAAGAGAAGCTATATCGTCCCGGAAATTAACTTCTTCAGCAATTAATTCTCAAATACCGACTGTGGCGAAGAAAACTGTCCTAATTTTGGCTGATGAGCAAGGGAGAGGACTTCAAAACGCTTTACAGGTTTTGATTGGGGATAGCTACCATGTTGTAAGTTTATATAAACCTAACGCAAAATTATGTAACGTAATAAAATCTACAGAGAGTTTGACTAAATCACTAAATAAAAATGATTTTATAATTCTTTTGGCTGGTAAAAATGATGACGATCCATATGAGCATGCTAGCTATCTCTATTGGTTTTTACATAGTTTGAATCAAAGTGTAAATATTTTAGTATCAGATGTTCCTAGAAATAAGTACCTAAACGAAGTATCTCTTAACAACCAAATAAAAATGATATGTAGCCGATTTAAGAAAGTGTGTCATGTAAATATGGAATTTTTCTATTATGTGCCAAGTGTAACACGATTTGCCAAACATGTTTGTCAGAAGCTCCTGAGAGAAATATTAAGAATAAGTTATCGAATAGAGAGGGACAACTATATGGAGAAACAAAAATCAATTAAACAAGCATCCATATTATCCTATTTTTCCGTTGTAGACAACAAATCAACATCCGTTCAAAGTTCTGGAAATTTTTTTCGGGGCTCAAACTAGTAATAAAAAACTGGTAAAAAAGGACCTACCTGTGTTCCGTATAGTGCATCAAAATATCGCAAATGCATTAACAAAACTTGATAGAATTATTTTAACCTTAGAAGAACTAGAATCAGTGGATTATTATATAGATTCTGTTTGCTTTACAGAACATCATATAAAGGATGGAGGTATTTCTAACTTACTCTTAAATGGTTTTAAAATAGCTAGTTCATTCTGTCGAAAAACTAGTTCTAGAGGTGGCACTTGCATTTTATTGCGTAAAGACATGGACTATATCCCTTTAAACTGGATTTCTGAAATATGTCAGGAAAAGGTATTTGAGTGCTGTGGTGTAAAAATACCAGCATTTAATATCACTATAGTATGCATATACAGAATACCACGAGCTGACATCTGTACGTTTTTTGTAAACCTAGAATTACTTCTTAAAACCTTGACTAAAAATGTCAAGTCACGTATAGTAATTTGCGGTGACTTTAATATCGATAGGCTGAAACCCCACTTAGAAATAACAAAGGAGTTTGAACGTATATTAGAAAACTTTAACTTTAAACTACAAATAAATGAACCCACTCGTGTCACGACTCGCTCAAAAACTTGCATTGATAATATAGCTATGAATATGACAGCTTCATGCAAGACAAAAGTTCTTCACTTAAATCTCTCGGATCACTCAGCCCAAACCGTACAGCTCCCTGTTAATGTAATAAGGCGAATACAGTTCTGGTATGTATGGAAAAGAGACCTGTCGCGAAGCAATAGAGATAAATTTTTGTCTTGTATTAAGAGTCTCTATTTTACTGATATTCTTGCATTGGATGACGCGAGTGAAGCTTTTGACGCTTTTCATGAAATTATACATCTATTTTATATACTGTGTTTCCCTCTTGTAAAAGTGAAAATAAAGGCTTACAAAAAATCTAATTGGATTACTCCCGGTTTAAGAAAATCTTCTAAACAAAAAAGAAACCTTTATTTTACGTACGTACGTAGTTCTAAAAAAGCTCATAAAAAGAAATATAAAAAATATTCTAGTTTATTTAAAATGTGTATTAAAAAATCACAAATCTATAGCAATAAAAAATATATAACTCAGTCAGACAATATAGTCAAAGCAACGTGGAACCTTATTAATGCACATACTGGGAAAGAAACTTCATGTAATTCTATGGATAATATTACTTTTAGTAAAGAAAATATCGCTGGCCCCCAAACAATAGCCAACAAGTTCAATGACCAGTTTATAGACGTCTTAGAATTAAATGATATTAACACCGAGGACACTAACATATTTAGAACTCATTCTAATGAAAGAACAATTTTTCTGAACCCAACATCTCCTCAGGAAGTTCTGAATATTATAAAGTCATTGAAAAATTCAAAATCATTTGGTTATGATGAAATTACAACAACAATCATAAAAGAAATTGTTGAACTTATAGCTTACCCCTTATGTCATATCATTAATTTATCATTGCGTGATGGTGTATATCCCGATCGATTAAAAATTACTATAACTAAACCAATTTTTAAAAAAGGTGATAAAAACGATTCTCAACAATACAGACCTATAGCGTTAATCCCTATTCTTGCTAAGATCTTTGAAAGAATTGTACATAAAAGAGTAACCGAGTTTCTGACTAAATTTAATATTTTGACGGAAAACCAGTATGGGTTTCGCAAAAATAAGTCGACTACTAAGGCTGTCTATGAGTTAGTTAAAGTGATTTGTGAATGTAGAGACAAAAGAACACCACTATGTACAATCTTCATGGATATGTCAAAAGCATTTGACAGAGTTTCTCATGGAAAACTCTTATCTAAACTTTATCATTGCGGAATACGAGGCACATGCTATAACTGGTTGAAATCATACTTAAGTGACAGAAAACAGTGCACAGAAATAATACAGTACGATCAGCATACAAAAGTGTTAACAAAATATAGATCAGAGTATAGGCAGATTAAATACGGTGTTCCGCAAGGGAGTATATTAGGCCCACTATTATTTATAATATATGTAAATGAATTGCCAGCGGTAACTAAGCATAAAATAATTCTTTACGCTGACGATTGTACCCTAGTTGTCAAAGGTGATAGTAATGACATTGTAAACTACGAAAATGAGGTAAACAAAGTCTTCCACGAAGTAACTAGTTGGCTGGAAAATCATAATCTTAAAGTTAATCTTGAAAAAACTAAACTTATAGAATTCCATTCATCACAAAGTGCCTCATGTTCTCTAGCAGTTAAACATAACAGCACAAGAGTTGAAAGTGTAGACTCTATTCGATTTCTTGGTCTTATTATGGATAAACACACTACATGGACTGAACATGTTCAGAAATTGACAGACAAATTGAACAAATTCGTGTATGCTTTGAAAAGGTTAACACAAATTACGTCCCAAAATATAGCTCTTCAAGCATTACATGCACATATTATGTCAAACCTTGTAACGTTGTACAACGTACATGATTTTTTAATACAGTTTACAATCTAATTTGCACACCAAATACTCTAGTCTTAATGTGAACGAGCCACTAGAACACAAGCTGCCGTGTTCACTTTCCTATTGGTTCATTCAAATCAACTTACGGCGCTCGCGCATGCGCCCTTTGAATGACCGCTGACCGCTGCTGCATTCGAGTAACGTTCATTCGCCATTGCGAGATATTGATAGCTTCGGACGGTTCGTACATTTTACGTCGTCCTTTATTAATAATCCAAGTTTCATTTAAACTGCGATTTATAGTATAATTTACTCGTTATAATATAATCAGTGTGTGATCGTTCTATCAATCACTGTGAGAACATAATTATTTTCGGATTTATAAAACCCCATATTGGGTAAGTGTTGAACAGAGATATCTTACTTTTAGAATAAAATGTAGTTGCAATCGTAGATTGAAAAGTATTTAGTCTTAGTTATTCTTTCTCATTAGATTTTTGTACGAAACAATAACATAATGATCAAAATTGTAATAACTGCTTAGTTTCTTTGTCTGCAGATCATTTCATATATACCTACCTTCATATTTTTATTAGGTTGAAATAATTTTCATTTTAAACTCATTTCATTATTATTTTATCATTTAGAAATCGTTTTTCATTGCATTTGGCTTTTCAAATATTGTAAACTCTGCTCTGGTTTGCGATCACTGCACTGCTACTGCTACTTTTGTCAGTCTTCCACTGCTAGCTTGCTTTGCAACGTGACCGCCACCCAGAGAATGGTTTCTCAACATTCGCTTACGCACTGGACGTGAATTCCAGGGTGCGACGTTTGGGGTCAAGCTGACCAACATCATTTACAACGACTGCCGATCCCGCAGTTCGTTCCAGCCCTCGCCTGCGGACCCGCCTCTTCGTTGCAAGACTTCTTCTGGCTACGGAGGGAAGTACTGGCCTACTGAAGTAACAAGAAATAGACGGGCATTCTTACCCAGACCCTAATATAATTTCATAAAAAAAAATTGAAATAGTTAGCGGCTCGGTCATGCTGACCGGTTCCCTTCCACTTTTATAATTAAAAGATTTTTGTTCAGTTGGACCTGGGTGTTTCATTTTAAACACCCAATTCTACATTGGCGCCCATTTACGTGGTAATTTATGGTCTATTTCTTTTGCTTCTGTAGTAAGTAGTTAGTATGCATGTGCTTTTTTTATTTTGTTTTATTTTTGTGAAACGTTCCTTCATTTAATTTTTTGGTTGCTAACAGCTGGAATGTACCCTCAAGCATACTTTTCTTATCAGTAAGTTTATAACTTGAAAAGTACAGTCAGCACAGAAAATATTATATCAGTAACAGTTAAAAATTGTAACTTCTTTTTTTTAGCCAGTTTTTTAATTGTAATATTAAAATTGTTTACAATAATGTAAGTGCATACCAGCTGTGTATATAACGCTATTTTTTCTTCATTTTGTTTTTTTTATTTGGTTTTGTTTTATTTTACCTCTACTTCTGCTTACAACCAGAACGTTGTAGTCGTAATAAATTTGTAACAGAGAGAGTACTTAACGTTGATTAGACTTAAGTTAAATTTTCAATTAGTGTAATAGTTAGTATTTGTTAACTGTTCAACTCTTACGCAATTTTGAAAATCTTAAAATTCACCATCGTCACAATGGCACACCAAGTAAAATTTTTATCGCTTCATAAATCTGAATTAGAGTATGAGGTCACCATAAGAGGTAGTACACCTGCTATTACGGTTAACGATCTCAGGAAGCAAATATCTAAATTAGGACCTGTGTTTCCTTCAGATGACATTTTAATCAGTAATATTCCGGTAACCGAAGATTTAATGGGTGTTAATTCTGTCTTAAACAAAATTAAGCTGACTCTTGATAGTCAACCTTTAGACAAGTCAGCAGCGTTGAGAACCGAAAACCTTCTAAACCATTTATACCATCGTCTGAATCGTATTGTTACTACAGATGATGAGACAAAGACTCTCCTTGATTCGTATGTAATTAAGTACAAATCGTATTGCGAAATATTAAAAACAATCAAAGATTCTGTCATTGACAAATTAGGCTCACAAGACGATGAATCGCAGTCAACGTCCCCACCCATAAACATTAATGTCACTTGCGAAAAAAACGTTTCGGGTGAAATATTGAAACTTAAATATGACGGGAAATCCTGTGTGCGTACATTTATTCAGCGGGTTACCGAATTCTGTGCAGTCAGGAACATTGCTAGTTCAAAAATACTTTCTTTTGGACCAGAAATTTTTACGGGTGACGCGCTCCACTGGTACAGAAGCATTCAAGATAAAGTTAAAGATTGGGATCAACTCACTGTACTACTTAAAAAAGACTTTGATCAGCCGGATTTCGATTACAGACTAATCTCCGAAATAAGATCACGTACCCAAGGTGAGACGGAAAATATTAATGTTTACTTATCAATAATGTCAGGAATGTTTTCCCGTTTGTCAAAACCTTTTAGCGAGGATGAAAAATTAGAAGTAATTCATCCTAATATAAGGCCTTGCTATACAAGCACACTGGCAGCTGTTGCTGAAATTAGAGACATTGATTCTTTAAGTTCAGTCTGTCGTAACTTCGAAAAATATCAAGCTCTTCAAGTTCACTTTCATGAACCATCAAAGCCTACAGCTGACACCTTGGCACCTGAGTTTGCCTACCTAGGGAATCAAAATAAAAACAATTACACTCAAAGACAAAATTATAATTCCAACACTTACAAAAATAACAGTTATAATAGATCTAACAACAGTCAAAACGTAAACCAAAAGAACTTAGACGCTATTAACACAGATTCTTTTGAGAATAATAAGAAACGTTTTTGTCCCAGGTGTCGTGTTGACACCCACAATTTGCGACAGTGTCAAGCCCCAAACAAAAAAGAAGTTTTCTGTTTTGTTTGCGGTCGTCGTGGCGTGAAAACTCCTCAGTGTCCAGATTGCAATAAGAAAAACGCTTCGGGTTCAAAAAAACTAATTACTGAGAATTGTGTTCAACCGAATAAGACTAATTTTAATGAAACTGAGTGGAGTAATTGGCTCAAAACAATAAATATATTCTTCAAGTCTTATAGGACCGACACAATTCTCCACGATAAACCTCTTCATGATACTAGGCCTTATGTTCCAGTAAAAATTAATGACATGGTTATGTCAGGTCTCCTAGATTCAGGTTCAGCGGTTACTATTTTAGGTAACGATGCTCATTTGTCTTTATTGAGAGAAGGACTATCCTTACAAAACGACCACTGCATCTCAGTTCTAGCTACAGGTGGCCACTCATTACAAAGCATCGGTTATATTAACCTGCCTATTAGTTTTGAGAATCAGCTTCACAATATTGAAGCTTTTGTCGTACCTGATGTGAAAACGAATCTTATTTTGGGCATAGATTTTTGGCGTAGTTTTAAAATTTGTCCAAAATTCTTAAATAGCATCGCGATATCTGACTCTGTGCCAAAGCCAGATGTTATTAACCAGAATTTACATTTACACGGATATGACAATTTAAGTGAAATGCAACGACTACAGGCAGATAATGTTATTCAACAATTTGCTGATATTTCTGCAGAACTCAAGGGTTTGGGTAAAACAGACATAATCACTCATAACATTGACACCGGAGACGCACAACCCATTCGTCAACGCTATTACCGCATGTCTCCGGAAAAACAGCGTATCCTTGTCGAACAAGTTGACGAAATGTTGTCTTTAGACGTCATCGAGCCGTGTGAAAGTGCTTGGTCTTCTCCAGTCCTGATTGTGCCAAAGAAAAACGGCAAACCCCGGTTCTGCCTAGATAGCCGCAAATTGAATTCAATAACCAAGCGTGATGCCTATAATCTTCCATATGTCTCAGAAATTCTGGACAACCTCCGTGATGCTCGTTTCCTATCTAGCATTGACTTGTCAAAAGCGTTTTGGCAGATCCCTATCGCTGAAAAAGATCGCGACAAGACAGCGTTTTACGTACCTAGCAGAGGAACCTTCCGTTTTAAGCGGACTGCTTTTGGCCTTACTAACGCTCCAGCTACCCAACAGCGCCTTGTTGATCTTCTTTTCTGGGAATTCGATCTTAATGTGTTTGCATATTTGGACGACATTATCGTTATTTCTCAAGATTATGAAAGTCACGTATCGTTATTAACACGTGTTCTAAATAAATTGAAACAGGCCAATCTTACAATAAATATGGAAAAATGTCATTTCTTTCGTAGTCAGCTCAGATACTTAGGCTATGTTGTTGACCACAATGGATTGCGTACTGATCCAGAAAAGGTTGAGGCAATCCTAAATTACCCAACCCCTACCAGTACTAAGGACTTGAAGCGGTTCCTAGGTACTGCAACGTGGTATCGCCGTTTTGTGCCTAAGTTTAGCACCATAACCGGTCCCCTTAACAAATTGACTTCGAAAAAGAAGGGTGCTCCTCCTTTTCAGTGGACTCCTGAAGCTGACGCAGCGTTTAAGGCCCTTAAGGAGTCATTGGTGTCAGCACCTGTTCTCTGCTGTCCCGATTATACTCGGCCATTTGAGGTACACACCGATGCGTCCAACTACGGTGTCGGCGGAATGCTAACGCAAACCATTGACGGCAAGGAGCATCCAATTGCTTATATGAGCAAGTCCTTGTCCGCAACCGAAAGAAATTATAGTATAACGGAAAGGGAAACCTTGGCCGTTATAATTGCATTAGAGCACTGGAGGTGTTACTTGGAGAATGGTAAGCCATTCACAGTCTATACAGATCATAGTGCTTTAAAATGGTTCCTTTCTCTAAGTAACCCTACAGGCAGATTGGCACGTTGGGGTGTAAGGCTATCTGCTTTTGATTTTGAGATTAAACATCGTCGTGGCGTAGACAATGTCATTCCGGACGCCCTTTCAAGAGCAGTACCAGTCAGTGCAATCTCAACTGCCAATTCCTTCTCTAACTCAAATGACACTTGGTACAAAACTGTCTATAATGGTGTCTTAAATACACCACAAAAGTACCCAAATTTTGTGATAAAAAAATAGTTCGTTATACCGGCTATCCAAAAATAAACATGAGCTTACGACAGAGTTCTCGTGGAAAGAAGTCGTTCCGATTGAACTTCGCGATCAGGTTATGGCTGAAAATCACAGTGAACCGACCGCAGGACATTTAGGCGTCTTTAAAACATATCGTCGTTTAGCTTTAAGATATTTTTGGCCAGGTATATACGCGGATGTTACAAAGTTTGTTGGTTCTTGTACCAAGTGTATGGAATATAAACATCAAAATCATAAGACTTTAGGAGAGATGGGACGCCCTAAGCAGTGTTCGAGGCCGTTCCAAATGCTATCGATTGATCTTGTAGGACCTCTTCCTGTCAGTCGCGCGCAAAACAGCTACCTTCTAGTTGTCACGTGCTGTTTTTCAAAGTACTGCTTGATTTTCCCTATCAAGAAGACTACCTCGGATGTTATAATCAAGATACTTGAAAATAACGTATTTTTAGTTCATGGGATTCCCCAAACTGTGTTCATGGACAATGGCAGTCAATTCATAAATGGTTCCACAGAACAATTTTTCAAGAAATACGATGTCCCAAATGTCTTCTACACTCCCAAATATACGCCTCAAATAAATACTGTAGAGCGCTATAACAAGACTATTATGACTTGTGTCTCAACGTTTGTTCAAAACGATCACAGGACTTGGGACCTCTTTATTCCTAAGGTCCAATTTGCCATCAACAGCTCGGTTAATGAAGCGACAGGCTACACTCCTGCCTTTTTGGTCTACGGTCGTGAACTGGTCCCCTGCGGTACTCATTACACAGATAATGACCTGGACAATGAAATTGTATTTCTTCCGCGTGACATTTATGCCGAAAATGTAGGTTGCTTATCTGCCGTTTTTGATGAGGTTCAAAAGCAGTTGTGGCATGCACACGTAAAAAACACCTCACACTATAATTTGCGCCGTAAACCGTCGGAATTTCAAGTGGGCGATGTAGTGATGAAACGCACTTACGTTATAAGTGACAAAGATAAGTATTTCTGTAAAAAACTTGCGCCCAAATTCGTAAAGTGTCGCGTGATTCAGAAAAAGTCCCCCCTAGTGTACGTTCTTGAAGATATGTCGGGGAAAAATATCGGCACCTGGCACATCAAGGACTTGAAACCTTTGGCTTCAACGTAATAGGCATGATTTTCCCCGTGTGGTATCCGGGTGTAGAATAGTACCACTCCCTTTCTTCCTGGGATGTCGTAAAAGGCGACTTAGGGACCTTTCTTTCAACACTTTCCTAATATCAATTTTATTTAACTTTGCACTTCACGTACACGTTCGTTATTATCTTCTTACCATCCTTTCTTAACTAGTACTTTGTTAGTTGGGTTACTGCTCGTTTCAGTTAGTATCCTTACACCTTAGGAAACTTCAAACTTTTTAGCTCATTTTAGTTAACTTTGTTGGTTCATGAGATGGAAAACAAGTACTGACGTACCATTAAATTACGAATTTTATCCTCAGAGATAAAATCCGTCTGTAAGCGGAGGGGTAATGTAACGTTGTACAACGTACATGATTTTTTAATACAGTTTACAATCTAATTTGCACACCAAATACTCTAGTCTTAATGTGAACGAGCCACTAGAACACAAGCTGCCGTGTTCACTTTCCTATTGGTTCATTCAAATCAACTTACGGCGCTCGCGCATGCGCCCTTTGAATGACCGCTGACCGCTGCTGCATTCGAGTAACGTTCATTCGCCATTGCGAGATATTGATAGCTTCGGACGGTTCGTACATTTTACGTCGTCCTTTATTAATAATCCAAGTTTCATTTAAACTGCGATTTATAGTATAATTTACTCGTTATAATATAATCAGTGTGTGATCGTTCTATCAATCACTGTGAGAACATAATTATTTTCGGATTTATAAAACCCCATATTGGGTAAGTGTTGAACAGAGATATCTTACTTTTAGAATAAAATGTAGTTGCAATCGTAGATTGAAAAGTATTTAGTCTTAGTTATTCTTTCTCATTAGATTTTTGTACGAAACAATAACATAATGATCAAAATTGTAATAACTGCTTAGTTTCTTTGTCTGCAGATCATTTCATATATACCTACCTTCATATTTTTATTAGGTTGAAATAATTTTCATTTTAAACTCATTTCATTATTATTTTATCATTTAGAAATCGTTTTTCATTGCATTTGGCTTTTCAAATATTGTAAACTCTGCTCTGGTTTGCGATCACTGCACTGCTACTGCTACTTTTGTCAGTCTTCCACTGCTAGCTTGCTTTGCAACGTGACCGCCACCCAGAGAATGGTTTCTCAACATTCGCTTACGCACTGGACGTGAATTCCAGGGTGCGACGTTTGGGGTCAAGCTGACCAACATCATTTACAACGACTGCCGATCCCGCAGTTCGTTCCAGCCCTCGCCTGCGGACCCGCCTCTTCGTTGCAAGACTTCTTCTGGCTACGGAGGGAAGTACTGGCCTACTGAAGTAACAAGAAATAGACGGGCATTCTTACCCAGACCCTAATATAATTTCATAAAAAAAAATTGAAATAGTTAGCGGCTCGGTCATGCTGACCGGTTCCCTTCCACTTTTATAATTAAAAGATTTTTGTTCAGTTGGACCTGGGTGTTTCATTTTAAACACCCAATTCTACATTGGCGCCCATTTACGTGGTAATTTATGGTCTATTTCTTTTGCTTCTGTAGTAAGTAGTTAGTATGCATGTGCTTTTTTTATTTTGTTTTATTTTTGTGAAACGTTCCTTCATTTAATTTTTTGGTTGCTAACAGCTGGAATGTACCCTCAAGCATACTTTTCTTATCAGTAAGTTTATAACTTGAAAAGTACAGTCAGCACAGAAAATATTATATCAGTAACAGTTAAAAATTGTAACTTCTTTTTTTTAGCCAGTTTTTTAATTGTAATATTAAAATTGTTTACAATAATGTAAGTGCATACCAGCTGTGTATATAACGCTATTTTTTCTTCATTTTGTTTTTTTTATTTGGTTTTGTTTTATTTTACCTCTACTTCTGCTTACAACCAGAACGTTGTAGTCGTAATAAATTTGTAACAGAGAGAGTACTTAACGTTGATTAGACTTAAGTTAAATTTTCAATTAGTGTAATAGTTAGTATTTGTTAACTGTTCAACTCTTACGCAATTTTGAAAATCTTAAAATTCACCATCGTCACAATGGCACACCAAGTAAAATTTTTATCGCTTCATAAATCTGAATTAGAGTATGAGGTCACCATAAGAGGTAGTACACCTGCTATTACGGTTAACGATCTCAGGAAGCAAATATCTAAATTAGGACCTGTGTTTCCTTCAGATGACATTTTAATCAGTAATATTCCGGTAACCGAAGATTTAATGGGTGTTAATTCTGTCTTAAACAAAATTAAGCTGACTCTTGATAGTCAACCTTTAGACAAGTCAGCAGCGTTGAGAACCGAAAACCTTCTAAACCATTTATACCATCGTCTGAATCGTATTGTTACTACAGATGATGAGACAAAGACTCTCCTTGATTCGTATGTAATTAAGTACAAATCGTATTGCGAAATATTAAAAACAATCAAAGATTCTGTCATTGACAAATTAGGCTCACAAGACGATGAATCGCAGTCAACGTCCCCACCCATAAACATTAATGTCACTTGCGAAAAAAACGTTTCGGGTGAAATATTGAAACTTAAATATGACGGGAAATCCTGTGTGCGTACATTTATTCAGCGGGTTACCGAATTCTGTGCAGTCAGGAACATTGCTAGTTCAAAAATACTTTCTTTTGGACCAGAAATTTTTACGGGTGACGCGCTCCACTGGTACAGAAGCATTCAAGATAAAGTTAAAGATTGGGATCAACTCACTGTACTACTTAAAAAAGACTTTGATCAGCCGGATTTCGATTACAGACTAATCTCCGAAATAAGATCACGTACCCAAGGTGAGACGGAAAATATTAATGTTTACTTATCAATAATGTCAGGAATGTTTTCCCGTTTGTCAAAACCTTTTAGCGAGGATGAAAAATTAGAAGTAATTCATCCTAATATAAGGCCTTGCTATACAAGCACACTGGCAGCTGTTGCTGAAATTAGAGACATTGATTCTTTAAGTTCAGTCTGTCGTAACTTCGAAAAATATCAAGCTCTTCAAGTTCACTTTCATGAACCATCAAAGCCTACAGCTGACACCTTGGCACCTGAGTTTGCCTACCTAGGGAATCAAAATAAAAACAATTACACTCAAAGACAAAATTATAATTCCAACACTTACAAAAATAACAGTTATAATAGATCTAACAACAGTCAAAACGTAAACCAAAAGAACTTAGACGCTATTAACACAGATTCTTTTGAGAATAATAAGAAACGTTTTTGTCCCAGGTGTCGTGTTGACACCCACAATTTGCGACAGTGTCAAGCCCCAAACAAAAAAGAAGTTTTCTGTTTTGTTTGCGGTCGTCGTGGCGTGAAAACTCCTCAGTGTCCAGATTGCAATAAGAAAAACGCTTCGGGTTCAAAAAAACTAATTACTGAGAATTGTGTTCAACCGAATAAGACTAATTTTAATGAAACTGAGTGGAGTAATTGGCTCAAAACAATAAATATATTCTTCAAGTCTTATAGGACCGACACAATTCTCCACGATAAACCTCTTCATGATACTAGGCCTTATGTTCCAGTAAAAATTAATGACATGGTTATGTCAGGTCTCCTAGATTCAGGTTCAGCGGTTACTATTTTAGGTAACGATGCTCATTTGTCTTTATTGAGAGAAGGACTATCCTTACAAAACGACCACTGCATCTCAGTTCTAGCTACAGGTGGCCACTCATTACAAAGCATCGGTTATATTAACCTGCCTATTAGTTTTGAGAATCAGCTTCACAATATTGAAGCTTTTGTCGTACCTGATGTGAAAACGAATCTTATTTTGGGCATAGATTTTTGGCGTAGTTTTAAAATTTGTCCAAAATTCTTAAATAGCATCGCGATATCTGACTCTGTGCCAAAGCCAGATGTTATTAACCAGAATTTACATTTACACGGATATGACAATTTAAGTGAAATGCAACGACTACAGGCAGATAATGTTATTCAACAATTTGCTGATATTTCTGCAGAACTCAAGGGTTTGGGTAAAACAGACATAATCACTCATAACATTGACACCGGAGACGCACAACCCATTCGTCAACGCTATTACCGCATGTCTCCGGAAAAACAGCGTATCCTTGTCGAACAAGTTGACGAAATGTTGTCTTTAGACGTCATCGAGCCGTGTGAAAGTGCTTGGTCTTCTCCAGTCCTGATTGTGCCAAAGAAAAACGGCAAACCCCGGTTCTGCCTAGATAGCCGCAAATTGAATTCAATAACCAAGCGTGATGCCTATAATCTTCCATATGTCTCAGAAATTCTGGACAACCTCCGTGATGCTCGTTTCCTATCTAGCATTGACTTGTCAAAAGCGTTTTGGCAGATCCCTATCGCTGAAAAAGATCGCGACAAGACAGCGTTTTACGTACCTAGCAGAGGAACCTTCCGTTTTAAGCGGACTGCTTTTGGCCTTACTAACGCTCCAGCTACCCAACAGCGCCTTGTTGATCTTCTTTTCTGGGAATTCGATCTTAATGTGTTTGCATATTTGGACGACATTATCGTTATTTCTCAAGATTATGAAAGTCACGTATCGTTATTAACACGTGTTCTAAATAAATTGAAACAGGCCAATCTTACAATAAATATGGAAAAATGTCATTTCTTTCGTAGTCAGCTCAGATACTTAGGCTATGTTGTTGACCACAATGGATTGCGTACTGATCCAGAAAAGGTTGAGGCAATCCTAAATTACCCAACCCCTACCAGTACTAAGGACTTGAAGCGGTTCCTAGGTACTGCAACGTGGTATCGCCGTTTTGTGCCTAAGTTTAGCACCATAACCGGTCCCCTTAACAAATTGACTTCGAAAAAGAAGGGTGCTCCTCCTTTTCAGTGGACTCCTGAAGCTGACGCAGCGTTTAAGGCCCTTAAGGAGTCATTGGTGTCAGCACCTGTTCTCTGCTGTCCCGATTATACTCGGCCATTTGAGGTACACACCGATGCGTCCAACTACGGTGTCGGCGGAATGCTAACGCAAACCATTGACGGCAAGGAGCATCCAATTGCTTATATGAGCAAGTCCTTGTCCGCAACCGAAAGAAATTATAGTATAACGGAAAGGGAAACCTTGGCCGTTATAATTGCATTAGAGCACTGGAGGTGTTACTTGGAGAATGGTAAGCCATTCACAGTCTATACAGATCATAGTGCTTTAAAATGGTTCCTTTCTCTAAGTAACCCTACAGGCAGATTGGCACGTTGGGGTGTAAGGCTATCTGCTTTTGATTTTGAGATTAAACATCGTCGTGGCGTAGACAATGTCATTCCGGACGCCCTTTCAAGAGCAGTACCAGTCAGTGCAATCTCAACTGCCAATTCCTTCTCTAACTCAAATGACACTTGGTACAAAACTGTCTATAATGGTGTCTTAAATACACCACAAAAGTACCCAAATTTTGTGATAAAAAAATAGTTCGTTATACCGGCTATCCAAAAATAAACATGAGCTTACGACAGAGTTCTCGTGGAAAGAAGTCGTTCCGATTGAACTTCGCGATCAGGTTATGGCTGAAAATCACAGTGAACCGACCGCAGGACATTTAGGCGTCTTTAAAACATATCGTCGTTTAGCTTTAAGATATTTTTGGCCAGGTATATACGCGGATGTTACAAAGTTTGTTGGTTCTTGTACCAAGTGTATGGAATATAAACATCAAAATCATAAGACTTTAGGAGAGATGGGACGCCCTAAGCAGTGTTCGAGGCCGTTCCAAATGCTATCGATTGATCTTGTAGGACCTCTTCCTGTCAGTCGCGCGCAAAACAGCTACCTTCTAGTTGTCACGTGCTGTTTTTCAAAGTACTGCTTGATTTTCCCTATCAAGAAGACTACCTCGGATGTTATAATCAAGATACTTGAAAATAACGTATTTTTAGTTCATGGGATTCCCCAAACTGTGTTCATGGACAATGGCAGTCAATTCATAAATGGTTCCACAGAACAATTTTTCAAGAAATACGATGTCCCAAATGTCTTCTACACTCCCAAATATACGCCTCAAATAAATACTGTAGAGCGCTATAACAAGACTATTATGACTTGTGTCTCAACGTTTGTTCAAAACGATCACAGGACTTGGGACCTCTTTATTCCTAAGGTCCAATTTGCCATCAACAGCTCGGTTAATGAAGCGACAGGCTACACTCCTGCCTTTTTGGTCTACGGTCGTGAACTGGTCCCCTGCGGTACTCATTACACAGATAATGACCTGGACAATGAAATTGTATTTCTTCCGCGTGACATTTATGCCGAAAATGTAGGTTGCTTATCTGCCGTTTTTGATGAGGTTCAAAAGCAGTTGTGGCATGCACACGTAAAAAACACCTCACACTATAATTTGCGCCGTAAACCGTCGGAATTTCAAGTGGGCGATGTAGTGATGAAACGCACTTACGTTATAAGTGACAAAGATAAGTATTTCTGTAAAAAACTTGCGCCCAAATTCGTAAAGTGTCGCGTGATTCAGAAAAAGTCCCCCCTAGTGTACGTTCTTGAAGATATGTCGGGGAAAAATATCGGCACCTGGCACATCAAGGACTTGAAACCTTTGGCTTCAACGTAATAGGCATGATTTTCCCCGTGTGGTATCCGGGTGTAGAATAGTACCACTCCCTTTCTTCCTGGGATGTCGTAAAAGGCGACTTAGGGACCTTTCTTTCAACACTTTCCTAATATCAATTTTATTTAACTTTGCACTTCACGTACACGTTCGTTATTATCTTCTTACCATCCTTTCTTAACTAGTACTTTGTTAGTTGGGTTACTGCTCGTTTCAGTTAGTATCCTTACACCTTAGGAAACTTCAAACTTTTTAGCTCATTTTAGTTAACTTTGTTGGTTCATGAGATGGAAAACAAGTACTGACGTACCATTAAATTACGAATTTTATCCTCAGAGATAAAATCCGTCTGTAAGCGGAGGGGTAATGTAACGTTGTACAACGTACATGATTTTTTAATACAGTTTACAATCTAATTTGCACACCAAATACTCTAGTCTTAATGTGAACGAGCCACTAGAACACAAGCTGCCGTGTTCACTTTCCTATTGGTTCATTCAAATCAACTTACGGCGCTCGCGCATGCGCCCTTTGAATGACCGCTGACCGCTGCTGCATTCGAGTAACGTTCATTCGCCATTGCGAGATATTGATAGCTTCGGACGGTTCGTACATTTTACGTCGTCCTTTATTAATAATCCAAGTTTCATTTAAACTGCGATTTATAGTATAATTTACTCGTTATAATATAATCAGTGTGTGATCGTTCTATCAATCACTGTGAGAACATAATTATTTTCGGATTTATAAAACCCCATATTGGGTAAGTGTTGAACAGAGATATCTTACTTTTAGAATAAAATGTAGTTGCAATCGTAGATTGAAAAGTATTTAGTCTTAGTTATTCTTTCTCATTAGATTTTTGTACGAAACAATAACATAATGATCAAAATTGTAATAACTGCTTAGTTTCTTTGTCTGCAGATCATTTCATATATACCTACCTTCATATTTTTATTAGGTTGAAATAATTTTCATTTTAAACTCATTTCATTATTATTTTATCATTTAGAAATCGTTTTTCATTGCATTTGGCTTTTCAAATATTGTAAACTCTGCTCTGGTTTGCGATCACTGCACTGCTACTGCTACTTTTGTCAGTCTTCCACTGCTAGCTTGCTTTGCAACGTGACCGCCACCCAGAGAATGGTTTCTCAACATTCGCTTACGCACTGGACGTGAATTCCAGGGTGCGACGTTTGGGGTCAAGCTGACCAACATCATTTACAACGACTGCCGATCCCGCAGTTCGTTCCAGCCCTCGCCTGCGGACCCGCCTCTTCGTTGCAAGACTTCTTCTGGCTACGGAGGGAAGTACTGGCCTACTGAAGTAACAAGAAATAGACGGGCATTCTTACCCAGACCCTAATATAATTTCATAAAAAAAAATTGAAATAGTTAGCGGCTCGGTCATGCTGACCGGTTCCCTTCCACTTTTATAATTAAAAGATTTTTGTTCAGTTGGACCTGGGTGTTTCATTTTAAACACCCAATTCTACAACCTGCGTTATGGAATTATATTGTGGGGTAATGCTAGTAATCTTGATACATTGTTTAAGCTACAGAAAAAATGTGTAAGGGCTCTTTTTGGCGCAAAACAAACTGATTCTTGCAAACCCTTATTTCAAAAACTCGGATTGCTAACGTTACCCTCATTATATGTCTATGAAACTTGTATGTTTGTTAAGCAAAATTATAATCAGTTCAAAGAAAAATCATCTCGTCGAGTAAAAAATTTGGAATATCCGAGTTGTAAAACTTCATTTTTTAGTAAAAATGTTTTATTTATGTCAATAAAGATTTTCAATTGCTTGCCTAATGATATTAAATGTATGGAGCTACCACGTTTTAAACGCGAAGTGATGAAATTATGTTTAAATAGAATTTATTACAAGATTAGTGAGCACTTTATCAATACAAGAGAGCGACATGACATTGAATTTTCGAAAATCTATAACTAGGAACATCTTGACGAAATTTTTGAACCTGACATTAACATTATTTTATTTTATATTTAAGTACTTATTTGAAATTGTTTGTGAATTATTAATTTATTAATTTTATATTATCAATTAAAATATTGTACACCTGATGTAATAGGTAGATTGTGCTGGAATTTATAAATTAGACATCTTTTACACTGTACCACAATCATACAATAAATTATCTTTATCTTTATCTCTAACAGCAACATGTAGAATTGCACAGAACGGCAACGTTGCACTTCACATCATGCATTCCAAATTTTCAGCGGGAAAATGATTTTTGTTTCTAGCATCGAAACCATAAGACCTAGGGACTCATTTTTCTTGGTGCTTATTGCATCAAATATGCACTATATCACTCAGCATTCTACGTGCAGTACTTTTTGAGTTACAGCATGGGCTTGCTGGCGAGACGTCTCCCCAGCAAGCCCATGAAAAAATACAAATATCTCAAAAGTTAGTGGAGCTAGGATTTTAAAATATTTGCTACCTACTGTTCCGAGTAGGTAGTAAATATTAAGCTTTGTTTCATCTTCCTACCTACTATATGTTCCGAGATATCACATGGGCTGGCTGGGAAAACGTCTCTCCAGCCACCCATAATTATTGATGAAGTGCTCCTACCATATGGACATTTTCGATTCAGCTTTTTTACAATCAATTGCACTAGACATGCAGTAAATGTGGAACTATTTTGCTTTTATGTAATCTTCGTAGTTTTCCCTGTATAGAATGGGCTGGCTGACGAGACGTCTCTACAGCCACCCAAAGTTTTCAGCTCGTAGTGTCGTCAGTTTTGATGCACTGAATCTGACACTTTACTGATGGAATGAACCAATTTCCACTAAATTTTGGTGTATGCCACTTGGCCATATCTCGCACGGGTTGCTGGGGAGACGGACACAACAAGAGCTGCAGTGTCGTTTTCGCAATTTCTTTTTGAACCTGTGACTCGCAGGTTTGTTGTAAATTTTGTTTTGAATGCCCTGGAGTGAGAATATGTTCGTCGTTTGAAGGTCTTGCAACAGGTATCGAGTCATCCTGAAAAAAAAAACATAATACTGAAATTTAATTAAACAAATAATGTACTTAATAATAAATAAATACAAATAATAATAAAGTTTTGACAGAAGAAAATTATCGAGTACTCGTACCTATACAACGTGATTTTCAAATGTCTGACATACTTGAGTATGGTACTTAGTACATGAAACTGAACAACTTTACTCAAGAAACATATGTTGTAAAATGAAAAAAAAAATTACTTCCCCATACAAACCTTGCGCCGTCAATTCTGAAATTTGTATGGGACGACCAAATAGAAATCTCACTTTTCACCCCATGTTTCTTGGGGAAAGTTGTTCAGTTTCATGTACTAAGTACCACACTCAAGTATAGTCAGACATTTTAGAATCAGGTGGTCCTAATGAAATAGGTACCTAGTAAACATAATTTTAATATGTTACTCAGACCTTGAAACTGAATAACTTTCCCCAAGGAACATAGGTTGAATACGAAAAACCAAATTTTACCTCCCATACAAAATGCGCTATCAGCTCTTGCAGTTTCTATGGGAGGTCAAAAATTTATTTTCGTATTACGACCTATGTTCCTTGGGGAAAGTTGTTCAGTTTCATGGTGTGAGTCATCATAACATCCCATGAAACGTGCACTACAGGACAGGGAGCTCCCTCCAGAACTCAAGCTTTTGCTGGAAAAATGTAGAGGGGAAGAACCACCTCGCTTGTTAGCGTTACACCGCGGTTGAAGGTGACTGCAGTTAGTAAGATGTGAGATACAAAGGAGGATGCCGTTGCCCATTCTCCAGTTTAAAACCCTTAGTTGCCTCTTATAACACCCACGTGTTGTATGGGTTGGTACTATTCATTGCCGGCACCACACGGGACATTCTTTGCCGGCACCACATTGTCTGAGTAACATACTAAAATTATGTTCACTATTTCATTAGGACCTGGTTTTTATTAAAATTTGTGACAAAACCATGAAGACTATGACAAAAAATGCTTACATTTGGTCTTGAGTCCCTGGAGTGAGAATATTTTTCTGATTTGAAGGTCCTGCGACAGATACCGAGTCATACTGAAAAATAAAAATATAATACAAAAATATTGTCAAACAAATTAGCCATATCAAAAATATTTTTGGTATTTTTTTATTATTTTTAAATGATAATTTAGACTATTCTAAGAAACTGATTTGAAAATTTTATCATATAGATCGTTAATCATTTTTATATAACGATTTTAAGTTTGCGACCCGGTGACATCACATGCTCACGTTCTTACAAATAACTTGATATCTTTGAAACAAAATGCTCTATAGACTATGAATACAGCTCATTGCTTACCACGTCTATCATACTGTCCTATAATTGTAATGTTTCTCGAGTAGCTTTCTTTCATTGTAGTTTTCTCAATCTATTTCTTGGCTTGTGAGATTATGACGTCCCACGGTCACAAACTTAAAATCGCTACATAAAAATAATTAATGATCTAAATGATATTCTTTCTTCTAATTAGTTTCTTAGAATAGTCTAAATCATCATTTAAAAATATTAAAAAAAAACGAAAATATTTTTGACATGGGCAATTGGGTACCTACCTATATAAGGTGTTTTTAATTGGACCCAAATATTTCTAGGGGTGGTGTAACTATGATACTCGTAAAGAAAAAGGTTCATCGAAGTTTTAGAAAAATCCCCCCGCTAGTTTTTTTTATAATTTTCAAACAAAAAATTTATTATTATTTGCAATCATCCTTATTGCTTCCAAAAATACTATAGGTATATCGGAACCCTCGGCGCGCGAGTCCAACTCGCACTTAACCAGTTTTTTTTTAAACCTTGGGAAAGTTATTCAGTTTTATGTTCTGAGTAGCATGGTATTAAAATTTGGCTTGGGGTCCGAAATCAACACGGTATTTGCTTCAATACAATATTGTGATAAGATTTGGCAGTTTTATTCTTATATGCGATTTCCAAAACAAAAATAGCTACAACTCTAAATACCACGGATAATAAATTAGACAATTTTTAACTCTGTATTACCTATACACATTTTGAGCAAATAGATATGAACTTACTTTATCTAATTGTTTTGCCAGGGCCAGGGAAGCGAAAGAACTTTACAGTGTTGTCCTGAGTAGCAGTTGCTCCACATTTACAGCACTTCCTATACAACCACGTCGACATCTTTACGCTGTATAATTTACTTCTGATTCCTGTCAGAGCTTTTTTGCTGTCTTCGACTTAGAACTAGGTAAACATAGGATTATTCCTTAAAGAAGAAAATATGTGTTAAAATACTGTAGGTACTGACCACTTGTTGGTTTATTAAAAAAATGAGGTTAGTTTCATAAAATATATGTTTCACTAACTGTACGTTTTGGATATTAAAACATTAAAATATTCGTTTTACAGTCATAATTACATGCACCGTAAACAACTTTCAATTTAATTACAAAGAATAAACAAACTTACTTACCACATTATTGATTCCCGGTTAAAAGAAAAAGTCGAACGATGTTAGACGTTATTGACTTTATAGGGAAACACCTACTTTCAGGGTTTAATTTAAAGCTTTCACCACTTAAATACAGTAATAACTTTGTGATTGTGATTTTGTTATAGTTTGGAATTTCAATTTGAAAAACTTTTGGGCAATTTTGACTTTTTGCTTTTTGACAGCAGCTTAACAGCGAACTGGGATGCCAAAGACGTATTTAACGTTACTACCATATTTTACACTTTTTCTATCATGAGTTTTATTTTAAATCATTACGCGATACCACGAATTATCTAAAACTACTACTGTCAGCCATGGTTCGTGAAGTAGTTCACACTCATACCTGCTCAACCCACGCAAAGACATTTTGTGGGTACAAACACGTGTTTGACAATGGAGGGGCCTTGGTATTCTACTTACAAAATCTGGGTGTCATATCAGCTGATCAAAGATTTTGGACACTACGCCAGGGGCATGAAGCGCAGCGTTTTTTTTTTTTTTGTAATATTTATTGGCTTGGTGACTAGACCTTTAAGCCATGTCTTTATTTGTGTCTGTAACGCAGCGTTTTTCTTACGTAGTGTTGCCGATGCGGATCTTTTGTTCAGATTTCGGATCTTTCGGGTCCTTGGCGGAACTTTAGTGGAACCTCAGTACAATCGGAACTTTTCGGAACTTTTGATCTATCGTTCAATTCGCATAGGAAACGTATGTGTAAGGTACCTCGAAACTTGGCTCATAGACAGGGATAAGGTCAATAAGTAAAAATAAAAAATAGGAATTTTTGTCGGTTGCAAAATAAAGTTAAAATATAATTTGGTTTTTGTCAATTATCGATAGGTCGTATGGCAAAATGAAACGTAGCCATGGCCAGTCTTAAAAAAAAACTACAACAACTGTCTTAAACTATATAATACTAGACAACTGTTCTAAGTAGTCTATGGTCGGTATATACCTCAGAGTAAAAAACTATAGAGTCCGCCATATACAAATTCTGTATGAGCTAGTGAAGTGTAAAGCGTCTCACTGTCGCCCATGCTAGTCGGTCAAAAAACTCAGTTAAGTTTTACAAAAATCAAGATATCTTTTAAAAGTGCGAAAGTGAAAATATATCGTTTTTTACTTGTGAATTGAACATTAATACTAAGAACGGAAGCGTAAATAATCCGTAATAGCCATTTTATGCGTGATTTTTAACACCGTTTTTTTCCTGAATGGTAAGTGTTTTCACCAGAAAAACTGTGGTAGTAGCATTTATTAGTCCCATGTCACATATTTCTCAGAGAGAAAGAGAAAAATTATACGTTTTTAGGATTTGAAAAAAATCCATACATTTTAGTATGGAGGTCCCTCGCAAGAAAGTGATACGCTTATGGCTCTCCTTAGCAGAAAAAGCTGCAACTTAAACCTCCTTGGTTTATACAGCTGTTAGATTTTTTTATGATAGGCAATGACTACTCATCACATTCTGCCATACGACCTATCGATATTGGACGAAAACGATTTTTTTTAAAACCTCGTCATTTATGACCGAAAAAAATTGGTATTTTTTATTTATCTTTAATGATCCTATTCCTGTTTATGAGCCAAGTTTCAAGGTATACACGGCCGCACATCGGTAGTAACACTTTTGGACCTTATGGCGTGGTAATAGAGTTGAAAAAGTTTCTACAGTCAAGTGGTTGACCGTACCATACATATAAGTTTCCCTTGCGAATTGTTAAGTTTCAATCGACCATACATATATCTGAAGTGACACATTCACTCACATCGAAACACACCTCTACATACTAATTTAGCAGTTTCAGGATTGAAGTCAATTGCGGGTATGTTGAGTTATGCAGAAAATATCCATTTATGTTTTTAATGGATAAAAGTGAACCTTTTAGTTAAGGCTCCTGTACACACCCTTGAACTAGCTCGCCAACTGGCTTGGAGCTACGAGGCCTGCCAAAAAACAGAACAATTGACAATAAGTTAACGATGTTTTGCCGAAACTTATTTAGTTGTTTATTTTATTCCGGGTTTTAGCACGATAATTATAACTAGGAAAAATAATTATTTAATCAAATAAACTTTTCCCTATATTTCGGCTGAGTCTCATCAGCTTTGGTTTAGGGTAGACTGAAGTTTGACTGAAGGGAGGTGAACTACGGAGATATTATTGTGTCGGTAGACTAAAATTAATGTCTCGCACATGTAGGAATGTTGCGGCCAAGTATACTATACTTGCCAACTCCCTGGTTGCGGCACACCATACTCACGACGTCCATGGATGGGTCCGAAGATACTTCGCGTGATTTTATGCGATCACGTCACCGATGATTTGAAGCCGTCTTCACTAAGTATTGACAGTTTTGTTTCCTTTCAGCTCAATAGCTTTTCGGACCATTCTAAGGAAATATTGACGATCAGTGGAGGAGACTTTCGGCGCATGTACTCGTAGCTCTATGATTCAGAAAAAAAAAAAAAGATTGTCAATGGGCTTACTCTTGACCACGTTCTAGTCATGGGGACAGGGATGAGGTCGATGTTGGGACGAACTTGCCCAGAAGAAGCCTCACTTGCGACTTGAATAGATTCGGGTTATATGAACTCGGGAACACAGACGTAGGCAGAGAATTCCACTTTTTAACCGTGCGCATTATTAAAGATGTTACAAAGCGTAGTAGAATATCAACCAAATGTGGGTGCATTTGGACTCCCTATGGTAAAAGGGGGATGGTGGAAGAAGCTCATGGAGCTCTTGAGCACTTTCTTCGAAGTATAATCTGTAAAAGACCGACAGACATGCAACCTTGCGACGGTGAGCCAGACTGTGAAACTTGATTTTCACCAGTATCACATCACCCAAAGATTTCGGACCTCCTTGCTTCGCTCGCAATAGATACCTTACTAATTTATTTTAGTAGGGGATGACATCTGCCAACATGTCACAACCCCATCATCGATGATCCATAGAAAATACAGGGTGTTAATTTAATTGCGTGCCATAGCTTAAGGGCTGTTTCAATTACGATAAAGGAACACAAAAAAAAAAAAAAAAAATCCTACTGAAAAAAAAAAAACTAAAACTGCATTGAAACTTAATTAACGTGGAGCAACTTCGCTAGCGCGCGAGTAACAGTGAATATAGTAGGCACATCATCATCATATCAGCCGAAAGACGTCCACTGCTGGACATAGGCCTCCCCTAAATATCTCCAAGACGACTACGTAACAGAAACTCTTTCGCGCGCTTTTGACAGCGCGCCCATTCGCGCGGTCATTGCCCTCCGCGTTAGTTTAGTTTCAATGGAGTTTTAATTTTTTTTGTAGGATTTTTTTAAATAATTTTTTTGAGTTTCTTTATCGTTACTGAACCACCCCTTAAGCTATGGCACGCAATCAAATTAACACCCTGTATTCAAAATAACCTGTCAAATCCATAGAAAAACGCCTACACCACCTAGTGACGAATTATTTCTTTAATTCTCCTTCTAAGTACCTTTATTTTTCTGTGACATCACCAACGAGCTTCTTGGTTCTGAGATATGTCAAGTCAAGTGCGGCTTGTTGGTTTTTGGCTGAGCCATCTCAAAGATGACAGCAATTCTCCATGCAGGATCAAAAGCGCAGTTAACGCTTTTGACTCAATGTTGGCGCTAAAATTTAGTCAAATATACAGGGTGTAAGAGACGGTGTACCGTAAACTGAAAGGTCGTGGTCAGTCAACGAAACTGAACAACTTTCCCAAAGAAACATATGTCGGGAAAGGAAAAAATATTATGACCTTTCCATACAAATTGCCCACTCTGGTCGAACAGTTTGTATGGAGAGGTCAAATTTTTTTTTCATTTCCCAACATATATTTCTATGGGAAAGTTGTTTAGTTTCGTTGACTGAGGTCGCCCTTTCAGTTTTCGGTACACCGTCTCTTACACCCTTTATATGAAAGGTGCGAAAGTTTAAATAAACCTAATTAGTTGGCTCGCAAGTGTAATTCAAAATTTTCAAAAAGTAAACAAATACTCCATATTGTCGCCACTCAAAAAATCGAAATAATTTTTTACTCGATCGGAACTTTTCGGATCTTTTTGGGGAGGATAGCGGAACAAACTGAAACGAGCCTCCGGCAACACTGCTTACGTCAATGCAGCTGAGAGGTTTTTTGGCGGGAACTCGACATGGGCGTTTGCCTGCTTAATTGAAATTTTGTTTTTTGTGCATTTAGTGATTTAGTGGATAATAAAGATAGTGTGTTATGCAGTAAATTTACTACGGAGTGCGCAGCTGATGAAGATTTCAAGTGATCTCGTGTTTAAGCCCCGTTTGTGTTGTCCCAAAAAGTCACGAACATTTTCCTTCGTAAAGTTCACTATCGCTTTACGAGGGGAGCAAAAAGAAAGATTAAACACATCAGACATGGCTGTATGGGCTTTGTACTCTTTGCCTTTCCGAAAGGAAGAATAAAACCAAAAAAAAAAAAAAACAATGCAGCTGATAAGTGATACGTTTTTATCTGGCTTTTTGGCGGGAACTCGACATGGGCGTTTGCCTGCTTAATTGAAATTTTGTTTTTTTGTGCATTTAGTGATTTAGTGGATAATAAAGATAGTGTGTTATGCAGTAAATTTACTACGGAGTGCGCAGCTGATGAAGATTTCAAGTGATCTCGTGTTTAAGCCCCGTTTGTGTTGTCCCAAAAAGTCACGAACATTTTCCTTCGTAAAGTTCACTATCGCTTTACGAGGGGAGCAAAAAGAAAGATTAAACACATCAGACATGGCTGTATGGGCGTTGTACTCTTTGCCTTTCCGAAAGGAAGAATAAAACCAAAAAAAAAAAACGTTTTTATCTGGCTTTTTGGCGGGAACTCGACATGGGCGTTTGCCTGCTTAATTGAAATTTTGTTTTTTTGTGCATTTAGTAATTTAGTGGATAATAAAGATAGTGTGTTATGCAGTAAATTTACTACGGAGTGCGCAGCTGATGAAGATTTCAAGTGATCTCGTGTTTAAGCCCCGTTTGTGTTGTCCCAAAAAGTCACGAACATTTTCCTTCGTAAAGTTCACTATCGCTTTACGAGGGGAGCAAAAAGAAAGATTAAACACATCAGACATGGCTGTATGGGCTTTGTACTCTTTGCCTTTCCGAAAGGAAGAATAAAACCAAAAAAAAAAACGTTTTTATCTGTTTTTATATTTATTTACAAGAAAAAGTATTTTTATTTCTGATCAATCACGTATTTGTGTATCAATAAAATATAGCAAGTTTAGAGTCGAATAACTGCAATAGTGGTACTCGAAGTGGCGTAACGAAGACATAACCTTTACTTTTATCAGCGCCGGTGGTCCCACGCTGAATACTGCATGACGCTCTCATGAATCATCAATACATCAGCGATGTTGCAAGCTGTAGGTAAGATAAAAACACCTTAGTGTGACTTTAGTTTCTAACATGGCTTCAGTCGCAACGTACGTGTTTCTTGATTTAGAAACCACCGGTATACCTTCCGAAGAGTGCAATCTTACTAAAATTACCGAGTTGAGTTTAGTTGCAGTGAAAAGAAACCACTTCAAGGACACGCGACCGGGCGCTTCGCCCCGCGTTCAACACAAATTGACACTGTGTTTCAACCCAGGCAGAGCCATTCCACAGTCATGTTCAGACGTGACAGGACTTGATAATTTCCTGTTGGAAAATGAAACCACCTTCAACAAAAAGGTATATGAACTCATCAACAACTTTCTGAACATTCTAACCAAGCCAGTATGCTTCATAGCTCAAAATGGTTACAACTTTGACTATCCAATACTGAGAAATCATTTTGAAAAGCTAAAAGTTTCACTTTCCGAAGACTTGCTTTGTTCAGATTGTTTCTTCGCCTTTCATGACATTTTAGAAAGGAAAAAGAATAATTCACCAGAAAGATTAGAAAATGGAGCTGATAATAAGACTAATAACACTGCTGGCCAAGATGTACAAGACCATGCGACAATTCAATGTAACAATGAAACACTATTAGATCAAGTAATTCTGCATGAACCAAATACACTTGGAATGAAAATTCAAAATGAAACAACTCCAAAACAGGCAACAAAATCATCGGTGCCCATTCTAGGAAAAGTTTTAAAAGGAAGCAAAGCAAAGAAAAGGTTGCCTTGGAGTGAAGGGACAAAACCAACAGATTCTTACAAACTAGCAAACATCCACAGGAGGCTTTTCAATCGTCCAGCGGTAGAAGCTCATCGTGCTGAAAATGACTGTATTTTGGCTTTAGAATGTGCCATTGCTCTTGGTGAAGATTTTGTGAAATGGGTTGATGAAAATAATAAGTTATTTTCTGAGATAAAACCAATGACACCTGGGGTCCGTCTTGGAGACTGAGTTATTTTTAATATTTTTACTAAACTTCATATGTGCTAAGTACAGATAATGTAATTTTATTATTCACTATTTTTATAGTTATTTCTAAGATTTTTTTACTTTTGTAACTAGTTTAATTAACTCTTAATTTAATTTTAGATTTCATTTTTATGGCAATGTATGGATTGTGTAATATAATAACTTTATCAATGTCATGGAGTGACATAATACTATTGTGGTATAAGATTTTATTCCTAAAGATCACTTCTTCAATGTCCTTGAGTGACTAACAAATTCTTAAAAAGTTACATAACCCTGTTAAACTCATGTAGTGCGGTCAGTTAGCTGTTTCACATAGACACAATTTATAATTTCAACAAATTTTTTCCAGGTACTAGTTAGGTACATAGCTGTCAATTTTTGATAGGAGCAAATCCTTGAATTTCAAAAAATTTCCATAAAAAATTCAAGAATTGGCTCCTATCAAAAATTGAGAGCTATGTACAGTCAACGACTGGTCAAGCTTGACAGTCGCAGTGCGACTCTAGCCCATACGTCTATTGAAATAAGAGCGGTCCAAAGTCCAATGTGTCAAGCTTGATGTGCTCTTGGCTGTACCTAACTAGTACCTGGAAAAATTTGGTGCAATTCGATGCAATTTGGTGATACGAGTATAAGACTATAAGGGACCGGACTAATGTAGAGTACAATATTTGTATATCAAGTTTCATCTGTTTCAGCCCTAAATATAATTATGTATTATTTATGAGATCATTAGGATCTGGTTAGGTTGGAGATGATTAGGATCTGTACCTGAACTGATTGAAAATTAAAATAAAATATTGGACATAACTTTCAGAAGCATCATTAGGTACATATGGCTACAGTGGTAGCAAAACCAGCATATGGAAAACCAACTCTATGTTACAAATGCTAGAAACCAGAGACATGCTCAAGGTAAAGTTTCACCACTGATGTGCACCCGACTGTCCCAATTAGTACCTTCTTTATAGAAAATGCATTAGAACTTCAAATTACTTTTACTTAACTAATTGATTGGAATTTTGGCTGTGTTAAATCAAATCATAAAAAAAATGTAATTTAAAATTTATTTTTTTGCTCAGGAAAAGCAGATCTCTCCTATAGTTATTAATCATATATTTTTGTAAATTTTACTTAATACCGACTTTCGTTCAATAATTTAATTTGTGTTAGTCTTGCTTGGTACAAAGTATTTACAAACCCAAGTTATATGAATGCACTTTTTACGTAATTATTAATGTTAAGATAATAAAGTTTTAACTTTTTCATGCATTGTTTCTATTATGTATAACAAACATACATACCCACATGACATGTTTTTTCACTAATAATTTCAAGCGTAACACAGTCAAAATGTATGGCCATTTATGTACTAAGGTACCCATTTTCATACATAAATAAAAAACCTATGAAAAAGTTCCGTGGACAAAGCACTATTAATAATTAATCCCGTATTGAGGGGACTATGGCGAATTCTTGAATATCACAGTGATTTTTTATTTTGATAGTTCTAATAAGCCCTGGAAAACTCACAAAAATAATTCAGTATTTTATTATTGTCAATTCAGTCACGTGCTTTCGGGTACCGGTGGTACCCAAACGTTTTTTTTTAGTATATTGCTCATTTCGCCAAAATACGCATTTACTGCACTCCGAACAGTTGGAATCTGGGATGTCGTATACCGGATGCCTTAACGTTGTTTAGAACTTGCATTCTGAGAAATAAAACTTACTGATAAATATCTGGTAGAGCTCGTGAATATTGCAATAGGTTGCTTGTAGTACCTACCGGTACCTAGTAGGAGCATTGGAGTAAAAAAAAAAATTGGTGGAGCGCATGACTGCTTATATTTCCTATTTTTAATTTTTAAAATCTCGAAAATTACCCGGTGATATTCAAGAATTGGGACCAGTGGCGCTAATAGGGCTTCCTTTCTCCAGGTTTGATAGTCCTGACGGGCCTCCTATGGGGTGTCTCGAATCCCTTCATCCGTCAAGGTACGAAGGGCCTCCGCGATGTCCGCGCACAGACCAGGATCGGCCAAGCGTGGGCTGAAGTCGCCTTCTTGTTGGGAAATTGGAGGGTAAAAATAAACTTCATCATTATCATAACATCTCATGAAACGACCACTACAGGACAGGAAGCTCCCTTCAGAAATCCAGCAGAAACGTGTGGTACTTAGGAGGGGATTTACCATAGTTACCACGCTTGTAAGCGTTGCGGCTGGCGACCGCTGTTGTTGGTGACCGCAGTGCCGCAGTAATGTAAGATGGTACCTACGATACACAGAAAGATGCTGCTGCCCATCCTCCGGTTTATAAGCCCTTAGTCGCCTCTTACGACACTTACGGGTAGAGACGGCTTGGTAGTAGGTATTCTTTGCTGGCTAACTTATTTTTTTTATCCTATCGTACATATATTAAAACTAGCAATATTCGTAGGTACATATTTGTTTTGTATTGATAAGTATTAATGCGTTATCGAAAACAGCTTAAAAGATTTCGGTTTACTATTATCTCGTCGCGGGCCGAAGTCGCGAGACTGAGCGTTGCAGCAGGCTCAGCACGAGGCCCTAGATAAACGTAGGTATATCTAAGGGCAAATGTAATTTTTTGGCTTTTAATGTATGGAACAAACGGCAGTTTTCTCGCGCGGGTGTATATAAAACTTTTATCTAGGGCCTCGTGCTGGCGCTGCAGGTGGGGGGGGGAGACGAACGAATCGTTCATTGGCTCTCCGCCTATCACCCATGCCGAAATATAACCGTCAGAGCCAAACTTAACTAGCTACGCACAAGGCTACACAACGCACCACCGGGCATGTACGACGGACAAAAAAGGATGTAGGTACCTTTTATACCACTACCTCAGAAGCACCGTGGGTTCACATGTGAACCCAGATCGCTTCCTTTCGTCAAGCCCCGCGGGTTCACATGGAAACAGATTTTCGAATTTTGCCTTATTGCAGAAAAACTACGGTTTATTTTGGTTTGACATGTATAGTGACTTTAGACCTTATAAAATTACCTTTCGAATGACATATAAACCATAGTGATAGAGTGGCTACGTTCGGAAATATCAGCGATTACTTCCCGCGCACTGAATACCCGACCAATGTAAGTAGGTCTATTGGCGGGAAAAAATTGCAAATTCGCAATGTCACTTTGTTTTTGCACGGTTGTTGCGAATTTTTGTATGGCAGAGCTAGACGGTTATTCTGCGGTGCTTAGTGGAGTGTTTTAGTGCTTAGTGGGGGGTTATAGAGGTTACCACCACCACACCACACATGAAAATAACAGCGTCATCTGGTATGGAGCAGAAAAATTACAGTGAAAAAATATATTAACAGATGGCGCTGTAGGGCGTCCTAAATCGCGCGATAAAACGCAGATAACGAATTTTTAGAAATATTGGTATAACATAGGTTGTACCTATTCTATACCACCACTACATTCTTTCATGCTGCTGCATCCCTGTCTGTTGGTCGTGAAAAACGATGGTGCATAGTAAACGTAGGCTTAGCCTGCGCAAGCATGTTTGGGAAAATTCGTTATCTGCGTTTTATCGCGCGATTAGGAAGCCCTACAGCGCCATCTGTTAGTAAATTCTTTCACTGTAGTTTTTCTGCTCCATACCAGATGGATGACGCTGTTATTTTCATGCTAGAAGTCCATAAAAGGCGATAGTGCGGCCGATTAGCTGTTTCACGTAGACCCGCCTTAATTTTTTCCAGGTACTAGTTAGGTACATAGCTCTCAATTTTTGATAGGAGCCAATTCTTAGGATCTAATTAGTACCTGGATAAAATTTGGTGCATTTATAAGGCGTGTCCACGTAAAGGCGATATAAGACATTAAGCGACTGGACTACGAATGATACCACACCTAACGCTTACTACAGTTGCTTCACTGAGCTGGTTCCTGCTGCAAACAGCCTCCGTCCGCGGTGTAGTGGGTTCAGCTCTCGACCTGGAGAGTCTGAGGCCAAATCCCGGGGGGGACACTGTCCGACAAAAATCGCTTTTTGTGACTTACCCAGTTTTGTTGAGTGTTTGTTCTGTCTTGGTGTTATTTATGTAAGTATTTATTTATGTATGTTTGTCAGTCTCTTCTGGTACCGATAGTCAGCCTTTTTAGTTTGGGATCAGACGACTTTGTGTACTTTTGCCGGTAAAGAATAGTACTGTAGTGATCCTCCTCGAAAGCCTTCTTTTAGCAGAGCTGGCTGGCGAGTATTTCTGAAATTGAATTTGATTTCGAATAATGACGTCACGTTCTGAAAACAGTCGCCAGTCAACTCCTGCCCACGGCTGGGTACGGACGTTGCTATTAGCTTTCTATATAAAAAAAAGAATATAAAACATAAATGCGAATCCATTGCGTTTAAATTAACCCCGGTCCTCGTGTTCGCTATAGTACCAACCCAACTCTACCTGTGGGTCGTGAGAGGCTAGTGGTCCGTGGTGTCAGCCGCAACGCTAGCAAGCGTGGTGCCTATGGTACCTCTCCTCCAAATCGTACTACGCGTTTTGCTGGCATTTTGGAGGGAGCTCCCTGTCCTGCAGTGGCCGTTTTCACGGGATGTTATGATGACGAATTTTCACCAAAAATATTTTTATTTATTCATTTGGTTAGGACATTGCAAGATGAATCATCTGATTGATGAGTCCGTGCTTCGCAAGACACGTTAAGCCTTGGTCCCGGCAATTATCTACGCCAGTAGTCGATGATGAGCCATCTGAGAGGCCTTTAGCGGCTCAACAACTCTGACACCAATGATGACCAGAGTTAGTGAGGTCCATCATCGGTCTGACAGCCCACAAGAATTATGATGAATGACGATACGATTAGTTGTACAACGAGGCGATGCATTTTAAATCAGTCAAGAGCAAGATACTCTCCGGTGACTATAGTCTTCTACCTATTGGGTGCTACTAGGCGTTTCTTCGGACTTAGACAATGAATCTCACTAACTTTTTCGTAGGAATATAGTTAGGTTTTTTTTTGCATTATACTTCTAATAATGATGTAAAAAAAATCTTATTAAAGTTGAAAATTTTAATATTTGACACAGAAAAAATATAATTAAGGGGCTACCCGCCCTCCATTAGCGCCACATCAGATTTAAAAAAAATCAAAAACTCGTTGAAAATCCGGTCAGAATAAGGTTAAAGTAAAAGTACTTAGGTACCCTAGTTTATTTCGAACCTATCTTCTTATCTTATCTAGCCTATAATGTCCCACTGCTGGGCAAAGGCCCCTCTCTCTTCCCTCCATTGGTCCCTATCTAAAGCCCGCTCTTGCCAGGCCTTGCAAAAGGTGTCAAGTTCATCGCGCCATCGGCGCCTTGGTCGGCCTCGACGCCTTTTGTCGGTTTGCGGCTGCCAGGTAGTGGTGGTCTTCGCCCATAGGTCCGGCGATATACGGGACACGTGGCCTGCCCAGTCCCATTTGAGCTTGGCGGCGGTATAGGCTACGTCGGCTATTTGTGTTGTAGAGCGCAGTATGGTGTTCCTATCAACTCAGTAAAATAAAGTTCACTGTAGTTACATTGTAGATACATAAACCGGCCAAGTGCTAGTCGGACTCGCGACCTAAGGGTTCCGTACCAATCCACTATATCATATTCTTCAAGCAGATTTTAAAAACTCCTTGTACACCAAGGTAAAACTCCTTGTACACACACACCTGACCTCTCCCTCCTCCTCTCTCCTTTCTCTCTCTCGTTTTTGTATCGATGTACTTGAAACGGGAGCTCACCTTAACTGAGGCGCTAGCACCGAACTCAATCGTTATCAAATCTCTCTTTTTTCTATACAAGAAGAAAAGAGAGAATTTGAGACTTTCTTCTTTGTTTGTGCTATGAGACCTAGCTTGTTAAAAATAAATAAATAAACAGTTTATTTATGCAAAACGCATGTTGCCTATATAATTTCACCATTCTAGGTGAACGGGAAGTACCCTATTTATAGGTTTTGGTTTGGTTCATAAATGTATAGAAGGAGACATAAATTGTCGTAGAATCTTGAAATTGTCACAGTTTCAAGGGTCTATAGATTTAATACTAATTATAACTTATTTTTTTTCCCGCTTGGGAGAAAAAGGGTCTTGACAGCACACAGACAGACGGACAACAAAGTGATCCTATAAGGGTTCCCTTTTTTTGTGAGGTACAGAACCCTAAAAACTGCTACAAGTAGCCGTTTTTTGCACTTTTTGTATGTGTAACTATAACTTCTAAATACCACTATTCTAAATATACAAGAGTACCTTTACTTCAATCGGTCTGACCGGATTTTCGATAAGTTTTGAATTCAGCGAGTAATATTTGTTTTAACAGATGGGGGCGCTAGTGGACGGGTATTCCCTTAAAAGGACATGCACAACTATTGCGGCCGCTTAGTATTTCTACGTGGACACGCCTTATTTAAATTTTTGATAGGAGCCAATTCTTGGATTTTCAATGGAATTGGCTCCTATCAAAAATTGAGAGCTATGTAAGTACCCAACTAGGTAGTATACCTACCTGGAAAAATTTTGGTGCGTACACGTAAAGGCGATATAAGACGATAAGCGACTGGACTAAAAGGCGGGCCTAAAAGAAGAAATTAATATTAGTATTTGATACTTTGTCTTGCCTACAGTACGTCCTGCCGTGGTTGGTCAACCAGGCGGGTTCGCTATGTTACCTGGTGGCTGTACGCAGCGCGCCGCTGTCCCTCTGCGTCCCCGCTGCTAACGCGCTCGCCTTCGCTGCCACTGCCGTCGTGGGCGCCGCTTTAGGGAAGGAGGAACCGCTTGATAAAGGTTGGTAGATTTATTTCGGTAGTTTGTATTTTGGTAGTTTCATTTTGGTAGTTTTAATTATGACAATATTCTCCGCAACGGTGATTAATATGGCGTTATAGTGAGTCCGTGTGGTGCCGACAAAGAAATAGTACCAACCCAACTCTATCCATGGGTATCATAAGAGGCGACTAAGGGCTTATGAAACGAAGGATGGGCAGCAGCATCTTTATGAGTATCGTACCATCTTACATACAGTCACAACGCTTACAAGCGTGGTGACTATACAGCGTGTAACGGAAATGTGTGATAATACTAAAGGGTGTGAATCTGCCCATGAAACTGAACAACTTTTCCGAAGGAACATAGATCATAGAACAAAATAAATTTTTGACCTCCCATAGAAACTGCATTAGCTGATAGCGCATTTTGTATGGGAGATCAAATTTGGGAAAAGTTGTTCAGTTTCATGGGCAGATTCACACCCTTCAGTATTGTCACACCTTTCCGTTACACGTTGTATATTTCCAAAGTAACACGCATTTTTGCTGCAGTTCTGAAGGGAGCTTCCCGTTCTGCAGTGGACGTATTATGCGTTTTATGGCGTTCAACAATATCTACGGTCTTTTTTTGCCAGCCGCGTCACTAACAAGGGTGGTGACTATGGTATGAAATATGAGGTAATTCATTGCTCGTTTCAGGTTCTATTCTCGGCATAGTCTGCGTAGTGGTAGGCACCGCGCTTTGTTGCTGGGATAAAGTTTAGTCACGTAAGTTAGCAAAAAAACTATCATTAATTTTTTTCGTTTACTCCAACGCTTACCAACACATTTTGCTGCTATATCAAAAGCAATCGGCTAAAGCTGTCGGAAAAATCAAGTTTGTAAATAAAGTAATTCTGATGTTCGTTCGTACTTCAGCTGATCATTATTAATTTAATACTATCCTAATATAATTATTGTTATCATTGAATTTGTATGCTTGTGTATTAAGTCTTTAGTAGGTAATAGTGTTGTAAACTTGTAATTGATTTAAATTAATGTTGACTTTAAAATTTGCATGCTGTTTAAGGCAGATTTTCGCAGTACTTAAATCTTATCGTAACATCTAATTATACCGACCGGAAATCAGTGCAAATAAATTATTTGATTTGATTTGATGTTTATATTTTGTCAAAATTTACTCTTGGCTGCAAAATTGATTGGTAAGCGTTAATGAACGAAAAAAATGGATTCCAAAACCTGTAACTGTCGTTTTAGAAACAATGAAAATATACAACTTTGTTCAACGAACTGCAAGAAACTATCATGTGATATCATTTATAAAATATTTTACTTGTCATTTTTATTTCTTACTAGCTGTTGCCTGCGACTTCGACCGCATGTTAAAAAATGTTGTAAATGTGTTTAAGTCAAACTATTAGCTAAACAAAAAAGTATAATTAAAATCGGTTTAATGGTTTTTGCGTTATGCTCGAACAAAAAAAAAGACAAAAAGTCCAAAAGTCTGTGATTTGGATTCCAAATTGGCATCAAAATAGCATGACGTGATATTTTTTGTAAATATCTTCAATGTACAGTCAAAATCAATTTACAATTATATAAAATTACAAAATAAAAAGTTCAGTTTCATGATCTGGGGCTCGAGTTTTGATTCGCTCGCCTAGAGTTCTAAAGTTTCGCACTATTTTTCATCATACTTAGACGTTTAAAAAATTTTCAACATAAAATCTCTAACGAGAATAAGCACGTCTAACATTAGACATGAGAAAATAAAAAATAGAGTTCCTGAATTCAAAGTTTTAGTTTAACGGACTTTTCACTTTTCTGGTCCAAGGTGCACCAGCTAACTTAACCATAACCGAATATATAGGTACGCATCTTGCTCACTATAGGGTCGAGAGAGCAAGACGCGTATATCATAATGATCTGCAGATTTTTGTAACAAGTCCTGGAAAACTCGGTCAGTTTGTCATTTCCTATGTTATCTTATGCACTCCCTTATAAAAGACAGGCTGTCCGTACCTTCTTGTCGCTTGCCCGTATGATTCCTAACTCCATGCGAACGAATTCGTGGGCACGAACCTATACTTCATCCGAGGCACGAACCAGAAAGTGTCAGCAATACAGTGCGACACGGGTATTTTGGCAGCTGGATAACGTTGTCAGGAGGGCGCTACTGTCATTTATTTTGCTCGTTTAATGTCAAAATCCCTTTGCAGAGGCTTTAGTTCCAATTTTATCCGCCTGCCAAAATTACCGTGTCACTCAGAAGCTTTAACTTGAAAGACGCTTTGCAGGTAGCCATGGCGTAGCAAAGAGTTACGAGACCGATTACGGCGTAGCAAATAGCTACGTGATGAGAACTTGACCCTGTTTAGGTGGTCTACTCTAAATTTTCGATGTATCGGTGCGATACTACTTCGATACTGTCGAATTCATAACTTCGTTCACTGACAATAGAGAAGAATATTGGATGGATGAATTGTAAAATTGGTAGTGATTGATTAGCATCCAACCAATATTCTACTATATTATTAAGGAACACAGTTTTGAATTTGAATGTTTCGTATAGTATCATTTCTATATATCGAAAATTGACAGTAGACCACGCGAGTTTGCCACGTTTTGTCGTACATTACTTAATCGTTAATAATTTGATAATATAAACGTCTAAACAAAGCGGCAATGTACGTAAAATCGCGAAAAAAATCGTGGTGAATTAGACAGGGCCTTAAATAGAGTAGCTACTATTTTCGGACATGTCGCAGGCAAAATGTATAATTCGTCGTTTTACATTATGCCTTGGCATTCTACAAAATTCCTAGAAATTTTATTATTTCGTCATTTTACGTAATTCCGCGGCATTTCACAAAACTGCGTATTCTGCATGACATTCAATAAGTATTCTGTAAAGAATCTACATTGAATATAAAATTATCTGAATCTGCGCGTGATTCGTTTCTGGCACCGCCGGCCGCTGCTGCCGCGGCACTCGCTTCGCTCGCTCGGCTCGTGCGTTGTGGTCGTAAGATAACCCAACCGAACCGATCCCTGCTCGCGGTTAGTTTGGGTTTACCGTGGTTTACGAACCTAAGATGCACCAGTGATCTAAACCCTTTTACAATCTGCCGGCGCCGTTTTACAATTGGCTTAGCGTAATATTATACAGGGTGTAAAGAAAAGTACCGATTTCCTTTTAACCACATGTTCTATAAGTAGAATATAGAACAATAAGCATGTTTAAAGAACAAAAAAAGAATAAACAGAAAAAGAAATAAAAAATGTATATTAAAATTTAATTGTGTCAACCCTCGCCAGTTGCAGCGCGCATGAAGGAAGGTACCTATTTTTCAATTGGTGCGCCGCGCCGAGCGCGTTGTGATTCTTAGAATAGGGTTGGCAACTTGAACTTTTTTTTTCAATGGAAGTATTTTATTTTTATGTTATTTTTTTATAATTAATATGTTCTATGTAATTTATTCTACTTACACAACATGTGGTAAAAGGAAATCGGTACTTTTCTTTACACCCTGTATATTCTTTGGTTTGGTCGCGAATTATACGATAATTCCCTGCGACAGACGTCTTTATGGTGACTGAAATACACGGTGCAAGGGACGGCGCGCGGCCTACCGAAAACTGGAAGGGCGTGTTTTGTCAATGAAACTGAACAACTTTCCGAAAGAAACTTTCGGGGAAATGATAAAAAAAGTTGATCTATCCATACAAATTGCTCACTATGGTCGAATGATTTGTGGAGAGGTCAATTTTTTTTTAAATTTCCCAAAAATGTTTCTTTGGGAAAGTTGTTTAGTTTCGTTGACTGAGCACGCCCTTTCAGTTTTCGGTAGACCGTCTCTTACACTCTGCATTATGCAAAGTGAAATACAAATAAAGTTCACAGTTGTATTAAGTAAAACTTTATTATTGTGACATTTGCTATATCCATTCAAAAATAATAATAATATTGCACATGTTAAAAAACGATATCGCTTTGAATTTGATTACATACATACAGTAAGCGAAAAGATGGTAACTCAAAAAAATTATATATTATATGTACATTTAAAAAATACTGCATTTTACTACATTTGATTTTTTTATGACTAGGTGGTACTCGTAATACGAGTACTACCTACGTATAACTTTTAAGTTCTTATTCTTGAAGCGAAATGCAATTTTATTCGTTCCATAAAACTGGACTGATACGATGATAATTTTGTATGATTCGCATAATTAAAATATAAAGCGCCAAAGCAGAAGTAATTCAAACTATGTGTAAAAAAATATAACCAGTATTCCTTCAAATACTTAATGTAAAATTTTATAAATTAATAAAATAAAAATCATCAAATTGTAAGTAGTTTCAAAATTATCAATTTAATTACAGAGATACTTAAGTTTGTTTATGGTGAGTGCCGTCGCCATCTGTAATTAGAATTACATTTAACTTGCTAACTTATAATGTTAATTTCTATGAATTTTACAATATACATTCTGGTGACCTAACAAAATAAAAAAAAAAACCGGCCAAGTGCGAGTCTGACTCGCGCACTGAGGGTTCCGTACCACCACATAAACATAATTGTATTAGTTGAAATTTCAGTAAGTTATTGTGCTAGATTTTTTTAGTCCGACACGCGCTTGACCAAATTTTATTATTTGTGTGTAGCTTATGCACTATAAACATACCAATTTTCAAGTTTGTAAGTGTTCCCGTTTTTAAATAGAACTAAAACAAAAATCGCCTCCACGACCATCCAACTTGACCCCTCTCTTATATGAATGTTCTTGAAACGGGAGCTCACCACAATTGGTTACCATTAGTTGTGAGAAAAGTTGTAATATTAAATGATTTCAGACTTTTTCCATTATTTGTACTGTGAGACCTAGCTTCTTGCCAAATTTCATAATTTTAGGTCAACGGGAAGTACCCTGTAGGTTTTGCATTTTTGAATAAATGTATGGAGATGAGGACATAAAATGCCATATCTTTTGATTGCGTCGTTGTAAAAAATTGAAATTTTCAGATCTTGTGTGGTTCATGGATCCTAATATATGATATTAATTTCAACCTGATACCTTTACCCGTTCGTGAGATAAAGGGTCTTGACAGACAGACAGACAGACAGACAGACGGACAACAAAGTGATCCTATAAGGGTTCCGTTTTTTTCTTTTGAGGTACGGAACCCTAAAAAACAATCATGTGTAGATTGTACAAAAAAATGCGAACATCCAAAAGTCGTTCAGTCATATTTATATAATATTTTAATGTTTTACACTAGTCGTGAATTTCTTTGGTTTTGTTTAACTACTAATGAAAACATGCAACTTTCCTGAAGAATAATGCCTTCTCATTATAAAATGAGTCGATTACATGACTATTTATTATGGAGTCAAAAAAATTTTAAAGAGTAAAATTTTGTTTCTTCGGGAATGTGGCTTGTTGTCATGTATAGAATCACTGGGCTTCTGGAGTGCAATCAATGAAAATTCACGCTGTATAGTTAATGACTTATACAGGGTGTCAAGAAAATTACAGTCAAGAGTAAGTCAAACTCGACAAATTAGACTTTGTACCGTTCTCATTCCAATATAGCCGTAAGATCAAAAGCACTAGCAGCGATGACTGTACATTGTCTGAATGATATGAATCTGCCCATAAACCGAATAACTTTATTCAAAAATGAAATTCAGCATTTTCCAAAAATCTGTTGGTCACTTATCTACGTTACTAAAGAATTCGGACTCCTTGATGTTTCGCTCGTACGTAACATTAAAGCTGTTTGTCCACCGCGACGATTCCGAGCCGATACAAAAAAACAGCGCTGATAGAAAGGACACTACGAGCACTATGTGTACCTAAGTACAGCGCGTTCAGAACAAGTCCGTCTATGACGGTTATTTTCTGCGCACGGGCGACAGGCGGAGAGCCAATGAACGAGTCGCTCGCCCCCTGGGGGGAGCCGCGCTCACCCCCGCGACATATATTTTGACTTCTGCGGTTACAGACAGAGTTATTTTTCACGCGGTATAATAATAAGTACTGTTTTCGCTCGTAACTTGGTCGGCGGTTTTCTCTTTATATCGGTATCGGCTCGGAATCGTCGCGGTGGGCCATCAGCCAAAGGCCACCGTAAGAAACTCGTTTTGACAGCTGTCAAACGTATGAAAAGTTATTATCACCATATCGTGTGGGTTGCAAGGTCGATGACCGACCTCACAAACCCTGGTGTCAGAGTTGTTGAGCCGCCAAAGGCCTCTGACTTTCTGACTACATGAAAAGTTGTGATTGGTCAGCAAATAAAAATTAACCCAGGGTGTTGGTCGTGGTGTTGGTGCTAACGTGAGGAAGGTGCCAAAAGGGGCTTCTAACAATGATGCGGTGGCCTTACTTTAGTACGAGAAGTCAAAGCGTGAATTTTAATTGGTTTTGTTTACTCATAGTTTACTACGTGATCTACTCATTTCACTCACTCGAAACCAATAAAAATTCACGCTGTATGTTCCTTGGAAAAGGTGTTCAGTTTCATCGCCGGATCCACATCCTTTCCATCCATTAGTACTTATAACATCCTGTATACAAGATATCTAAATTCTATATTTTTAGATATGTCAGTCAGTATTGTTGACCCGGTTGTTACATAGTTAGAATGTAGGTACTTTATTAATTTTTAATTTTAGTTGATTATAATACAAATAAATGTTGTTAAAATACTAGTGACTAGTTTTATTTACCAAGTACATTTTTATTTACATAAAAAATATATCTTTGAAATTGACATTTAATACGTACATAATCAGTACACATTATACAACGACATTATAAAACCGAAAATACAAAGAGGTACAGTATAAAACGGGATTCAGGACTATGCTAAAGATAAAGCCCAACTACAAGGTTGCCAATATAGTCCCAACAGAGGTTTTCTTTTTTTGTAGTGGATTCCCTTGTGGCTTTTAGGACGTGTCCCGACCTGGCGTCAGTGAGCCGCTCATGTCTGCCTCCAGTACGCCTCCCTATAAATTTTAAATGGAGTGTCCATTCAGCGCTCACTCTACGCAGTCTGCGGCGTTACGCTAAGCTGAGTCGCCGCGAACTATGCTCCCGGTCGGCGGCTCAGTCAGCTTACTACGCCGACGGAATGAATTGAGTGAGCGACCGATACGCCGCTTAGAGTCGGTGACTTTTAATTAGTTCTTGATAGCAAAAAATATGCATGTACTCATGATACTGAACAACTTTTCCCAAGGAACAGGTCTAAATACGAAAAACCAAATTTGACCTCCCATACAAAATGCGCTATCAGCTGATGCAGTTTCTATGGGAGGTCAAAACTTGATTTTCTTTATGTTCCTTGGGGAAAGTTGTTCAGTATCATGAGTACATTCATACCTTTTTCTATCAAGAACTTATTAAAAGTCACCCTATATAGGGTCCTAATGAAATAGTGAACATAATTTTAGCACGTGACTTCGACCGTGAAACTGAACAACTTTCCGAAAAGAACATAGGTGGAAATACCAAAAATCTAATTTGACCTCGCATTCATAATACGCGATCAGTAATTTTGATGCAGTTTCTATGGGAGGTCAAAAATTTTTTTTCGTATTTCGACCTATGTTCCATGGGGAAAGTTGTTCAGTTTCATAGTCTGAGTAACAAACTAAAATTATCTACACTATATTTTATTAGGACCTTGTAATTAAGCGACAGGCCGGGGTGGCCTTCCACCAGAGATGTGCGAGGTTGCTGATTGCTAAGTCGTGCGTGAACTGGAAAAAACCAACCAATGGGATTGCTCCATATCCTAGCTCATAGATGCGCATACGCTAAACCAGGAAATGGAGCAATCCTATTGGTTGGAATGTTTAGCTTAGTCTATAGCTCTAGTGGTAAAGCACCCTGAGGGTGAGTTTCCACAAGTACTGTGCGAGTGCCACAAGGATTGCGCTATATTCCTGGCTTGTCAAATGGATCAATCCTACTGGCTGGAATTTTCCAGCTCACAGCTTAGCTCCCTCGTACAGCACTGGTGGAAATTCACCCTAAGGGCGCCTCGCAAGGCTCGGACCACGGTTTAGGTCACGGAGTATGTCTGCTCCCTGGTTTAGGTCGTTGCCGGGGAGGTGACATTGATCGTTGGCTAAAAAAAAGGAAGATTTCGGAAAGGTTGTAATTTGCGAACTATATGGTGAAAATAAAAGAATTTCGACTCTCGCTTAGTGCTTTGGTCAAAACTATCCAAGCTGACCTTTGTCGGGACTAAGTTGGCACCCTGAAGCAGAGTTCTTGATAAGATTTAGGATGAACCCCTGATGAAAATAAAAATAAGTTGTACAAGTTGTAGGCTCAACTTTACGTAATCTTATGGCACTGAAAACTGCGGGTCATGTATACAGACACCTCTACACGAGATCCCGTTGTATGTGTTCAAGACTTCTTAATAACGTCAATTACTGTCAGGATCATCTGTAGCGACCGCCTGACAGCGTCCTCCTTGTTGGCGAGATGTTGTCGCTCCGCTAACAAAGCTTTGGACTGGTCCGTGGCGCTAGAAACCCCGCGGGTTATATGTGCGCCCTCTACATGAGATCCCGTTGTATGTGTTCAAGAGTTCTTAATAACTTCAACAGCAGACAGGATCCTTTGGAGCGACCGTCTGACTGCTGCCTCCTCATTGGCGAGATGTTGCCGCTCCGCCAGCAAAGCTTTGGACTGGTCCGTGGCGCTAGAAACCCCGCGAGTGATATGGGCGCCCTCTACACGTAATGCTGTATTGCGATGGTGCAACTCGTTGAGTTCTTTCCGGCGCGCTGGAAAACAAAACACATGAATAAAATATCCGGTCATTCTATTCCTATCGATTCCCGTAGAAAACCGACCAGACTATTTTAAAAAGCCAGTGATATTCTTACCGGCTTCGTATTCTCTGTAACTCTTCAACACTGCTTCCCAACCGGGCCATGGCAGCGTCTCCTCCACCTGACATCCAAAGTCCCTGGTCTTAGCGATGTCTTGACCCCCGACATTTTCCACTCCTGCTGCAGAGTTCACAGGCTCATCCATCGAGGTAGCTTTACATGTCGTTACTAATTGAGGAGCAACAGAATCCTGGCTTTTCAAAGATATGATTTTAGAAATAATTGGTACGTTTAGGTTAGGAAATATTTTTGGAGGCTGTGGTGCCAGTCTTAAAATAGGTTTTTGAATATTTTCGCTGTCAAATCCGGGATTCAAATCTCTCTTTCTAGTATCTTGTCCTGTGATCAGTTTTACACTTCGATCGGCCATCTTCGATAATCGATTTAGCTCGGAGAAGTTCTTTTCAGCTAGTAAATGTATGCTTTCTCCATCAGAAGATGTTTTGCCATCTAGTGAATCTAGTTTCTTTTTTATTAGATTGTTGTTTTCGTTAACACATTTTTTTATTTCCGTTAATATTAGTAGTTGTCCGTTAGGATCTAGTTCAAATTGTTTATGTTTGGATGTCATTGGTTCCGTTGTAATTTCTCCGTTTCGTCGTTTTCTGTCTTTTATTATTTCTTGCCAGACTTTTTCGTACCCTGAAAATATTAAGAGATTTTTCATTAGTAAGTACCTATGTCAAACAAAAAAGTCTTGTGTCGCTTTTTCGCAACTTGTTTCTATGTGAACATTTAACGAACTGTAATTGGTGAAAGATTTTACCTTCTTTATATTGCGGTGTAACTTGTGCCAATTTTAGTGTTGATAGAAATTGTTGCTTCTGCGGCGTCACTCCCTGTCCTTCCTCTTTTACTTTTGGTCTCTTCTCAACTCGTACTGGCTTTTTTTCTTGTTTTTCTATGTTTTCATCTAGAGTGCTGTCTTCATTGGTCAGTCGGTCTATTCTTCCTGCTGCTATGTATGCTGATGCTACCGAGTCTCTTTGTATTATTCTTTCTTGACGATCGAGTTCTTTTTCTGCAAATATATAAATAACATAATTACTACAGTAATAAGCATAGGTACGTATATATATATCCAGAAGTCTTACCCTTAATAACTTCTGGTGTTCCCAAATTAAAATTGGCTAAAAAATCTGCCTTTACTTTTGTATTTTCACCAGTTTCACGTCCATACATGTTTATTATAGCTTCATATTCGTTAAGATCATTCTCATCGCAGTCGCTCTCACTGTCACTACTATCTTCTTCGACATTCCCTTTGGAATTACTAAACTCTTTACAAATTTCTTCGTTGATCTTATCAGGGGTTATCAAATTCCTTTGAATATCTACCTTCTCTGGAAGTTTCTTTATATGATCACTTTTTGGTACTTCTTTGATAACATCTTTATTCGAGAGGTATTTTAATCTGCGCAGTCTTTTGCGTTTCTCGTAAAGGTCTAAAGAGCTCACTTCGTCTACCTTTGTGATTTTTGGTCGTATGTTAGCTATAACATATTTTGGCTGTATATTTGAGTCTAGTTGATAAGGACATGCTATGAAAAGTTTGTCGTTTGTACTAGTAGATTTTTGCTCTTGTTGTGGGTATTCTTTCTTTTGTCCTATAAACTTTTGGTATTCCGTGTTTATGAATGGTTGGCTAGACTTATTCTCTGTCTCGACTATTGGAATTTGATATACTATTTGAGGGTTCATTATAACTTTCTGGTGTGATTGTAAAACGATTTCTGGTTTTGTATTTTTATTGCACAGCGTAGGTAAGACATTATTACTTGATTTAAGAACGTGAATCTCTTTACTCACTACAACATTCGGTGTCTTGCTTTTTGAAGAATTCAAGTCGATTTTATTAGTCATAGTACCAGTCTCAATAGTTGCTTTGTTTTCATTAGGTGTCATTTTATTCATTTTTGTGTCTGTAGATTGGTTAACTTTTGTATTGTTTTTAATCATCATTAAATTTGCAGGAAACTGTACATTACTAAGATAAACAAAATTTGGTTGCAGCACGACATTTTTTGTTTCTTGTATCGGCTTTTCTATCTTCTTGCTTTTTAATTCTTGTTCTTGTAAAGTTCTTTGCGACTTCTCCTTCACGACTATCTTGTTACCGTAGATTTGGTTTTCGGTAATCAGATTTTCAAAATCGTTTTCATCACAGTTTTCTTGATGCAAACGTTTCAAAGCCACTACTTTTGAAGAGGATCCGTTTTCGGAAATCTCCTTATTTTGGCTTGACAATCGTGAAGGAACTGCCGCGTTTTTTGACTCGAAGTTAGTTCTTTGTAACAACACTTGGGGGTTCTGTTGTTGTATCGTCAATAACATCTTTGGATTTTGAGACTTATTTTGAATTAATAGGATCTGATTCTTTTGTTCGTTTAAGTTTCCCTCCTGTGGTATTTGTTGAAAATTCACTTTGTTATTTTCAATTGTCTTCGTTTGAAAATTTACTTTTTCTGTGTTAATTTGTTGAAAATTTACTTTGTTTTCTATGTTCATCGAGACAGGTCTAGTAGAGGTTGTATTTGAACTAGTAAAATTTGCTGTAGTTTCTTTGTTCTCATTAACTGCGTCGGTTTTTGGTTCTGGTATTTTAAACTGGCCATCATTTTTATTTACAGCTTCTGTAGCGTTGGTAAAATTGCTTATATTTATTTCTGAAGGTGTTTGTTTCGTTTCTGTTGTTTTCATTTCCTTGGTTGGTCGCCTAATGACGATATTACTTTGGATTTCAACTTTAGGCCCTGTATCCGATTTTTTAGGAAGTAATGGGCTAAATGTTACCTTTTTTTTAGGCATGGAATTCGTTACTATCGGTTCCGGAGGGTTGCCGACGCACTTCATGTCTATTTTACTTATTGGTATGCTGGTTTTTAAGCTGAACCTTTCCGGAGGTTTCTTTTTAGTGAGATCTTTATTGCACATTTGCGATGTTATAGTCACCGTTGCACCTGAACCTTGAGCTAGCGATGTTATGCACATTTTTGCCTCGCTCTGGTTTTGAATACAATCTTGTTTAGTCGTAACTGGTACCGCTTGAATGATTTCAGGAGTGAACTGCTCTTCAAAGTCTGTTTGTGGCTTAGCCGCATCCTTAGGTTGACTTTCAGTGGTCTTCGCCTCATCAATATTTTCTTGCGCAGTAATACTTTCTTTCAATTTGTTTGCGATTGAAGAGTAAGGTACGAAATTTGAATTTTCACTAGGCGTTAATGATGTATTAGAAGGCATTAACCCAGGATAGGATAAAGGTTGGAATGCTGAATATCCTGGTAAGGAATATAAATAATTCCCGTAATTAGGATACCCAGGTTCTAACTGTTTGCTCGTCGATATACTTGGACTAGGATTGGGTATTGATGACGGAGATATTTTGGAATGTGATATTGACTTAGGAGGTAAAAAAGCTGGTTTATCAAATAATGGTTTTGAAAGGTTTGTTGGTTCTTCGTTAGGTTTGAACAGTTCCGTAGGCTTTGGTGGGATCGGGTCTGGTGGAATTGGTGGTTGGGGTAAAGCTGGTCGTTCGGCTTCGTAAGATGGTCTTTCAACTTCAAAAGGTGGCTTTTCAATTTCGTAAGATGTTTTTGCTACTTCATAAGGAGGTCTTTCTACTTCATGAGGAGGTCTTTCTACTTCATGAGGAGGTCTTTCTACTTCATAAAGAGGTCTCTCTGCTTCATAAGGAGGTATTTCTGCAAAAAGTGGTTTTTCAGTTTCGCTTGATGGTGTAAGTACGGTGACAGGTGCGGTGTATCTTCCTGCAACACCATAAATATTGGTTAGTACCATGTAAGTGAGTTTTGTCGTACACATTATAATATAATGCTATCTGCTATAAAAAAAAAATTGGTACAATACGCGCAACGAAAGAAGAGCCCTGACGGTTTGCGACAAAATGGCCTACAAAATGGCTTCGAACTACTGCGCAGTCTACTGCGCAGGTTAACCACGTGATCCGTCAGGGCTCTTCTTTCGTTGCGCGTATTGTAACTACTTTATAATGTTTAAAGTAAGTTTCAGAAAGCATCATTATAATCCTCCTCAAAATACGTGCTGACAAATGACAGCATAGTAGCAAAATTAATGTAGCTTTCTGTAATTGACCGATAACAATACAACTGACATTGAAACGTGTTGTACTTACTCAGTTTTATTTTTCATTTTATTTAAAATCATAAAATAACTCTGCTAATATTGCAAACTAAAAACAGAAATCATGCACAATATAGAAAAAGCTCACGGATGGGGGAACCAAACACCTAACTTACTAAAAGCAAAGCGGTTTCTTACACTAAGTATCAAATATCATCAATTTCTTATAAAGTTGTAAAAAAAATTATACGTAAGTAATATTTTAGCCTGTTACTCAGATTCTGAAACTAAACAACTCTTCCCAAGAAGTCGAATTACGAAAAAAATTTCTACTTCCCATAGGAACTGCACTAGCTGATTGCGCATTTTGTATGAGAGGTAAATTTTTTTTTGTACTTTTTTCCTTAGAGAAAGTTGTTCAGTTTCATGGTCTATAAGTACTTATTTTTTTTGCACCCGATATAAAATTACAAGAGTGCCGATGCCGGTCATCGATTTTACAAGTCACACGACATTATTATGATGATGTCACTTTGTTTGTCATCAATGGATTTAACAGAGCTTTGACTTAAAGAAGCATCAAGAGTAACAAACAGGTGGACTATAGTCAACCTGTTTGTTACTCTTGTACAGTCAACGGCAGGTCAAGCTTGACACTCGCAGCCGACTCTAGCCCGTACGTCTATTGAAATAAGAACAATACGAAGTCCAATGTGTCAAGCTTGATGTGTTTTTGATTGTACACACTGGGCCAACGAACATCCAACGAAGCTGGGTGTCTATTTGTCTACTCTCTATTTTAAATTTTACGATACTACTTCGATACAATTGAATTCATAACTTGGTTCACTGACTGAGTATAATATAATAGAATAAATATTGGTTGGATGAATTATGAAATTGGCAGTGCTTAGCATCCAACTAATATGCTACTCTATCATCACGGGACGAGTTTATGTTTCGAATAGTATCGCACCGATTTATAAAAAATTGAGAGTAGACACCACCTGAGGCCCTACCGCCGAACTCAATCGTTATCAATTCTCTCTTTTTAGGGTTCCGATACCAAAATGGTAAAAAAAAGGAACCCTTATGGTGCCGCTCTGTCTGTCTGTCTGTCCGTCTGTCTGTCACACCTCTATATCTCAGCAACCACTTATACTATCGACCTGAAATTTGGAATAGTTTTAGAATATAGTTGCCCAACTTAATTGCACAAGAAAAATTTAAAAAAAAAGTATTATTATTAATGTAAAGGGGGCCAAAATAGGGGGGGCCAAATTTCAAATTGTCGCTACTAGGTCGAATGGGGTATCATATGAAAGGACTTCACTTGTACATTTTAAAATATATTTTTGTATTTTTTTAAGTTTCTTAGTTTTCAAGTTATGGTGAAAAATGAAAAAAAAATACCATACCCCCCCCCCCCCATATCTCCGAAGTTTGTGAAAGGAAAAATCTGAATTAATTACAGTTGACAGAGGTTTATGTAAACTTTACAGCAAAAATAAAACGATCTTTCTAAGTTGCACAGTTTTTCAGAAATCTGCAAAAAACCTTTACAAACAAATTTAGTTTTGCGGTCCTGAAAATGGACTTTATTGCTTCCAAAAATACTATAGGTATATCGGAACCCTCGGCGCGTGAGTCCGACTCGCACTTGACCGGTTTTTTTTTTCTATACAGGAAGAAAAGAGAGATTCGTTAACGATTTAGTTCGGCGGTAGGGCCTCTGCTATGGACTTCGATCGTCTTTTTTGGCCGCTCCTGACGCCTGCAATCCTCTATGTGACCAAAGAAACCGTTCGTACAGTCGAAATAATATGGGTAGCTTGATTGGAATGGCAGGCAGAAGTTTGGTTATAATCTTTTACATCTCTCATATTCGGTAAGTAGGTCCTTATTACCCCCAAATGGGGCTTGTGGGTGACCAATTAACGCTCTAGGGTAATAATGTAGCTAGAAAAGCCCTAGGGCGGTAAGTAATTGTAACGCCCGCCTTGATGGCCGCCTCCAGCAGCAGGGCGGCGGGCGTTTTAATTACTAACCGCCCTAAGCTTTTCTAGCTACATTATTACCCTATAGCGCTAATTGGTCACCTACAATTTGGTGGTAATAAGGACCTACGTACCTCACAATCGAGATGTAAAGCAGAGTAGTTAGCTCGGGTGTAAGCATCAATTGCACCCTCGAACTATATCTCGGGCTGCAATTGAAGCCTTACAGCCCTTGGCTACTAATCTACTATTAAAATCTTTTTTAACTTTAAATTAATAATATTTTCTGTACAGTCAAGAGCAGGTCAAGGTTGACAATCGCAGTGGGACTTTCGTGTCTACGCGAACGAAAATAAGCGCCGTACCTACAAATTCCAGTGCGTCAAGATTGATATGCTCTTGAATGTACATACATACATACATAAAATCACGTATCTTTCCTGTCGGTTTAGGCAGAGACCGCAGCCCTCCACTTGCTACGATCTTGACCTACTTCCCTCGCCTCCTCTACTTTCATCAAACCTTTCATACACGCTCGTCGGTTTAGGATACTGTCTTTTAACCTGGCTTTTATTTGTTACAGACTTTTTAATCTACCTATACCTACTCTGTATTAGATATTAAGAACAATGTATTTATACCAATTCATTTTTTTATACCGAGTTTACCATGGGCATGACTCGAACCAGGTTATATTCCGTTAGTACCGGAAACGTCTTGACTAACGAGTCTACTGTGTACTAAAATAGTTCGTATTCAATATGCAGGGTAAAGGGGTATTCACAATAGAGTTAAAATGCACAAAAATATGGTTTTAAATTTTTATTCTTATTTTTTTTTAGATTTTACGTAACACACAAAGGAATCAACCGCTTCTTTTGAAGGTTCGCCTTCAGTTAGTCATTTTGACTTTATAATTTTAAGCGACCTGATTGGTTACGGGGCTTGGCTACCAGCGGCAGAAAGCGATGACACTCCATTCTTACTATGGAAAAACTAGTTGTTCATGCGTGCCTTGTGTAACAGTAATAAAAGCGTCTTTCGTCTAAAGACGCAGATAGAAATGACAGGGTTTGTAAAAACTGTGCAATTTCCATCCTGTAGGTAAACCAAACCTGCAACTACACTTTTAGTTGTACAATTTTTATTTCTACGAATGTGTGATAGATTTATTTGAAGGAACCAAACCACTGTTAGGTGGCAGGGCCTCAGAGCCAGTGGAATAATATAATTCTTGAAAGGGCGTCACGTAATCACGTTTAGGTAATAAACAAACATTTTGAAGTTAAGAAAAGAACTCTTCAATTAAAATAAAGCGCGTACAAAATAGCTCTGACTATGACCGTGAATGCGCAGAACTCAAAAAATGCGGGGGTGAGCGCGGAAGGTTGGGAAGCGAGCGAATGGTTTATTGGATCACTTTGTTGTCCATCTGTCTGTCTGCCTGTAAAGACCCTTTTTCTCACGAACGAGAAGAGGTAGCAGGTTGAAATTGATAACGAATATTAAGGTCTATAAACCACACAAGATCTGAAAATTTCCATTTTTTACAACGACGCAATCAAAAGATGGCTTTTTATGTCCTCATCTCCATACGTTTATACAAAAAGCAAAAGCTACAGGGTACTTCCCGTTGACCTAAAATTATGAAATTTGGCAAGAACCTAGGTCTCACAGTACAATTAAAGGAAAGTCTAAAATCATTAAATATTTAAATTTTTCTCATAACTAATACTTATAACCAATTAAGGTAGCCCCCGTTTCAAAAACTTTTCTATAAAAGAGGGGTCAAGTTTGGATGGTCGCGGAGTTTTTTAAAATCAAAGAGCAAGGACTCAATTCTTGAAAATCACCGGGTGATAAAATACCACTTTTAAGACTTTAAAAATTCACATTTGCCCTGATAAACCGTTGAAAGGTAAATCAGAATACATGAAAAATTACAATCAAGGACTGCTTTATATTTTATGAATATCAATCTTCACTTTTGAAATGAAAAATCTGTGATTTTGAATTTTTTGAGTGACATTTTATCACCCGGTGATATTCAAGAAATGGCTCCCAAAAGCTTTTAGTATATCATATGGTAGATAGGTACGGAACCCTTAGGGCGCGAGTCCGACTCGCAATTGGCTGGTTTTTTTCAATTGATACGAAGAGCTGCATGCAGCTGAGGTCAACGCAGAGCGGCGAAAAAGGATAGGTACACGTGCACACTGGACATTTTCGTCGCGGCGATATCGCGGCGGTCATATTATTTGTATAAATTTTTATCACCGCTAGATCGCCATGACGCTAAAATATAGTCTGAACGCTGCGAAATCGACAAAAAATCTCCGAATGCCCTAAAATCGCTAGTATGAACGCGCCCGTAACAAAGGGCATAATAAGTAAGCACGGCAGCATGTGAATGGTAATGGTGACACACCAGTATACGACGCACAAAATAACTTTGGCCCTGTCATTGATGCGCAGAAGAAAAAAATGGCCCATTTTTGACTACTGCGCATCAATGACAGGGCCAAAGTTATTTTGTGCGACGTGTATATGCTGAACCAGGCCTACGCTACGCTACAAACGCCCAAAAGAAGAGACTCGCTAGATGTCAAGTGTTATCACTGACGTGCGGCCGAGAAATATTTTCTTCACAAGTTTGTGGAATTCACGAATCTCGTGCAATCGAGCATACCTAACGTTCGCTAACGTGACTATAATAGTAAGGGTGATGAAGGACAAATTTCTATATGATTTGCTCATGTCTGCCTCGATGATAAGGAGCATCCTCTAAAAGATACAAAAAATATTGGCGGACATCCACATCTGCGTTTTTGAGGAATTGAGTTTTAACTATTTTGAAATTTGACAGTGAAACGTACACCTGGCAGACTATGACTATTAAATACTGATCGCAGGGATCAGCGCAGAGGGTGGCGGTCGAAATAAAAATCCAACAAATACAATGTATAAAACCCCAGAAAAATGGTCTGCCACCATAATAGCCCTGCGTCGTAAAGTTACAGCGCTTCAGGGCTGCCAGGTCATTTTTGAAGGAAACCGTACAAAAAGAGTAAAAAAAATCGTACCTGCGTACAAATCCTAGAAAAAGTAAAAAAATCCTTATAAACTGAAATTTAAAAGGTCGTATTCCCATACAAACCTACCAAATTTGTAATCGTACCGATGACCAAATAATCGTAGGATTACGACTTAAATCGTACATCTGGCAGCCCTGCAGCGCTTCAAAATGCAAAACTTCACTACTTCGTCTCGTGATAATGCAGAACCCTGCATGTCTGCCTCTTCGATTTTCTACATCTTCAGAAGTATTTTAAACAGGAGCCACAAAGGCAGACAAAAAATACATTATTTAGTATCTTACTTTTTTTTTTGCTTTAACTCAAAAACGCAGCGACGCACAGAAAAACTTGTAAGGACCAAATCGATTCGTATTGAGCTGATCTATCATCCCTATTAATACGAATCATGAGCAAATCATACACCCAAATTGCAGCTAACACCCTAACTATAAGGGCAGATTTACACGGGGCAAAATTAAGACGCCTCTAAGAAAGAAAGAAATAGTGCAATAGCTATCTTTTTCATTCATATAGCTGCATTTCTCTATAAACTTTAGGCTGATTTACTAACAGTCTAATACGGCATTATTATAATCATCATCATCATGACATCCCATGAAACGTCCAGGTCCACTACAGGACAAGGAAAGTACGTAATTTGCCCAAATCGCAACACGCTATCCGACTAGAACGTAAAACTCGGTACAATTTGATATATTTTTATTATTTATTACGTAGCCTCTAGTGTCATAGTGTGTCCACTGCTGGATCTCTACGGGTTAAACTGTCGTCAAGTGCACTGAGGTGTGCTAAGCGATTCCTAACTACTCAGAGTCCACATGTTGGTCTTTAGTTGCTGTACGTAGGCACCTACGTACAGCAACTAAAGACCAACGCGTGGCGGTTTTGTTGGCGCAGAAGCCAAGAGATGAATTTTTTAACTTTGCCACATACTTAGAAGTTATACTTACCTATCTATCAACGAAATTAAAATCTGAGAAAATCAATAACACCACCTTTAAACTTCATCAGATTTATTTCCTAAACACATCATAAAAAACAACATTACGAAGACGCGACCCCGAAGAAAAATCCTCCGAGGAACCCGACGGAATAGCAGCTATTTCTCTTCACGAAGCGTATGAATACGTCGACCCATTCGTGGTACATGTGACAGGCCTCGCGAACGCGCTCCCAGTTTACGCTGATGTATCCACATTCAGTGGCGAAGTGTAGCATTAGGATTCCCCCTCCCAGACCGAACGCTGCTACCTTTCCCACTTTGACTATGCTCATGCCGGCTACCCAGCCTGATATTGTACCTAGAATCAAGGATATTTTGCTTAGGTGTTGTAGAAGTAGGGTATACCTAACCTACCTCATCATCATCAGCCCATTAAAAGTCCACAGCTGGACAGGGACAGGACAGCCCCTTCAGAAATTTACAGTAAAGATGCGTGGAATCACGGTTGTTAGTGATCGCGCAGTATGTAAGGTGGTACGGTCAACCGCACGTCAGTAGAAACTTTTTCAACTCTATTACCACACCATAAGGTCCAAAAGTGTTTCTACTGATATGCTGTTGAGTGTACGATACGCAGAGGACGGTGCTGCCCATACTGTGGGTCATCTGGGCATCCTCTAACCTAACCTTCCTGAGTATACTATACTATACGTATTAATGGGTTGGGTATGAGTTTGGTTTGGAGCGCACGCCGAAGAGCGGCTTAAATAGGTGCTCGGGGACTTCAGCACCAAGTTTCCGCACCCACTAAACATATCTTGAGCCTTCGACCAGTACCCTTCCCCTTCACCTATAGGTTTTCTTGAACTCAGCGCCCGTCTATTGTGGATGGTCTATGGTAGTTGCCATGGTGTTTTGATATAATCAAGTATGTCATATGTTTTGTTGGAAATAAAAAATGGTTAAAACAATATGTTTTAATTAATAATAGCTTGAATATAATATCCAGATACTAAAGGTTATGGGAAAAAGTGATAACAATGTCTGGAAATATAAATACATATAAAGTCGAGCTGTTAAATAAAAATAATTACGATACATGGAAAATTCATTCACAAGCTGTCTTATTAAAAAGTAAGCTATGGGATTATGTATCTGGAAAGAAAAAAGTGCCAACAGAACCTGCAGAAAAGGAAAAATATGACGAAGAGGTAATTCTAGCAAGATCCGAATTATTTTTGCTAATTTCACCTAATGAATTAAAATCTGTCCGTAATTGTCAAACTGCTAAAGAAATATGGGATAAACTTAAGGAAATATATGAAAGTAAGGGACCTGCTCGCAAAGCATCGTTGTTAAAGCAACTTATCTTAACAAAATGTAAGGAAACTGATAATATGCGCGATCATCTTGATAATTTCGAAGATATTGTAGCGAAGTTAAATAACATGGAAGTAGAAATTAATGGAGATCTATTAAGTATCATAATGCTCTACTCTTTACCTACAAAATTCGAAAATTTTAGAATTGCCATAGAGTCCCGTGATAAGTTACCAACCCCAGAAGAACTTAAGATAAAAATCCTAGAAGAATATGAGTCTAGACAGAGCAATGCTGCTTCAGTTGAATATGAAAATACTGAAAGTGAGGCATTATATTCGAAGAATATGAAATCTCGAAAATTTTAAAAGTTTAATTACAAAAACAAATGCCAAAACTGTCATAAATTTGGACATAAAACTGAAGATTATCGAAACAAGACTCAAACCGAAAAGACAAATTACGCTAATAAAAATAAAAACATCGCTTTTAAAACTGAATGGTGTTTGGACAGTGGATCAACCAGTCATATGTGTAGCGACCCAAAGATATTCTCGTCAATTAAAAAAGGTGATCAAGGCCAATTAAAACTTGCTACGAATGGTCAAAGTGAACCAATAGAAGGAAAAGGTACTGTAATTTTTCAACATGAAGATAAAAACATTCAGTTAGAGAATACCCTATACGTACCTAATCTATCTACAAACCTTCTATCAGTTGCAAAAATCACTAAAAAGGGGGAACATACAGTTCTATTTAAAAAGGAAAATGCGACAGTGAAAAATGTAAAAACTGGTAGAATAGAATTAAAAGCAAAAGAAATTAATGGTCTTTACTATATTAATGTAGATCATAAAAAACCAATAAGAAATGACGAAGAAGAAGCTGTATTCCTAACAGATATTGATAATATTCATCGCAAACTAGCTCATTTAAATGAGCATGACTTGAAAGAAGCCATGAAAAGAGAAGCTATGCGAGGATTGATTTTTAATGCAAATGACAAACTCAATGAATGTGAAGTGTGTGTCAAAGGAAAAATGTCAAGACAACCATTTCCTAAACAGCCTGAAAACAAAAAGAGGACATCGGAACCACTAGAAATTGTGCATTCTGACGTATGTGGGCCTATGGTTGAATCTTTTGCAAAATCTAAGTATTTTGTTACGTTCATAGATGAACATACTAGATATACAAGAGTATACACAATAATTAGAAAGAACCAAGTTCTCGAGAAATTTATAGAATTTAAACGAGAAATGGAGAGATTCTCAGAAAAGAAAATAAAATTCTTACAATGTGATAATGGCAAAGGTGAATATTGTAACAAAGATTTTGATAAATTCCTAAAAGATAACGGAATTCAAAGAAGATTAAGCTGCCCTTACACGCCACAACAAAACGGAATGGCTGAAAGAAAAAACAGAACGCTCTTGGAGAAAGCACGTTGCATGATGCTAGATGCTAATGTTCCAGAGATTTATTGGGCTGAAGCAATAACGACCGCCAATTACATTGCTAACAGAACTCCAAGTAGAGTCATAGAAATGAGAACTCCATATGAAATGTGGACTGGAAAGATACCTTCCATCAATCATTTTCAAATTTTTGGTGCAAAAGCATTTGTTCTGATAAAGCACAGACGACAAAAAAGAAAGTTTAGTGCAAAAACTCATGAAGGAGTATTTATCGGCTATTCAGAAATATGCAAAGCGTATAGAATCTGGATACCAGACAAAAATAAGTTAATGGTAAGCCGAGACGTAAGAATAATGAAGAAAATGTACTATGAAGGTAAACAAAATGAAGAAAAAAATAACCTGAATGATAAAGATACTGCAATTATTGAAATATTAAGCAAAAATAAAGCAGAAGAAAAAGAACCCATTCAAAATGAAGTAGAACAGGAACCAAATGAAGTACTGGTGGAAAATGATACAATGAATGAAAGAGTTGAATTTGAAATTGAACAAGATGGAAATATTAATTCATCGACAGATATTTTTCTCGATACTGAAGAAGTTGAGAGTTCTGAAAATACTACACCACCAGAAGTAATAAATGAAAGACAACAAAGAGTCAGAAGACCTCCTGCATGGACAGAAGACTATGATATGTCTCATCTAACTAATGATAGAATGGATGAATGGGATGAAGCTATTAAAAAAGAAATTTCCTCACATCTAAAAAATAATACCTGGACAATCCAAAAATTACCAACCGGAAGAAATATGGTTGATAGTAAACTGATATTAACAGAAAAATTTGGACCCAACGGTAAATTAGAGAGGAAAAAGGCACGATTAGTTGCCAGAGGATTTTCTCAAATACCAGGACAAGACTATCAAGAAGTTTTTGCTCCTGTAACAAGATTGAGTTCGATCAGACTACTAATTGCTATAGCAGTCAATTTTGATATGCATATTGATCAAATTGATATATGTACTGCATTCTTGAATGGTGAAATAGATGAAGACATCTATATGAAGAAACCAAATAAATTAGAAGAATTTTTAGAAAAAATTATAAAAGACAAGAATGCAGACAAAGAAATAATACAAAAAGCAATTAAGATGAAAGATGATCTGAAGAAAGATAAATTTACAACTGCATGTAAACTAAACAAGGCAGTATATGGATTAAAACAATCAGGAAGGCAATGGTTTTTGAAACTTGACGAAAGTTTAAAACAAATTGGTTTCAAATCTTCATTTACCGATCCCTGTACTTACATATATGCACCGAAAGGCGGAGATTTGGATAATACAGTTATTCTCAGCATATATGTGGATGATATTCTTATTGCTAGCCGAAGCAAGAAGCTAATCCAAGAAACAAAAGTTAAAATTGCTAGGAAATTTGATCTCAGAGACCTTGGAGAAATCAAATACTGTCTTGGTATACATTTCGAGAAGCAAAATGATAGCAGTATAAAGCTGAGTCAGACAAAGTACATAGACCAAAGTCTAGAGAAGTTTGGACTGCAAGAATGCAAACCTTCACCTACTCCTATAGAAGTTGGTCAAAAGTTAAAAAAGGCTAAAATGTGCCAGAAGGAATTGCCATATCAAAATTTGATTGGGACGCTAATGTATATAGCAGTCGCCACACGGCCAGACATAGCATTTGCTGTGAGTTATCTCAGCCAATTTAATAGCTGTTATGATGAAACACATTTCAAAGCAGCAAAGCGTATTCTTCGATACTTAAAAGGAACACGAGATGAGGGGCTCATTTATAAAAAGACAAATCGCCCACTACTAAAAGGTGCTGCAGATGCTGATTGGGCTTCATGTGATATTGATAGACGCTCATACACTGGCTACATTTTCACAATGGGTGATACGCCTATTAGCTGGGAAGCTAAAAAGCAACGAACAGTGGCTTTATCAACAGCTGAAGCCGAATATATGTCTTTAACAGAAGCCGCTAAAGAGGCAATTTATTTGAAGAACCTGTTGAAGGATCTTACTATTAGTAATGCTGTGGTAAAAATATTTAATGATAACCAAGCTGCGCAAAAACTCGCCAAAAACCCAGTCATAAACGCTAAGTCAAAACACATTGATATAAGGCAACACTACATCAGAGAAGTGATTGCTAATGGACAGGTTGTTGTTGAATACACACCATCGCAGCAGATGATAGCAGACATGCTGACCAAAGCACTTAGTGGCACGAAGCTGTCTTCTATTAAGGAAACCATCAATATCTTGAAATCTTCGTGAGGCGGAGTATTGTGGATGGTCTATGGTAGTTGCCATGGTGTTTTGATATAATCAAGTATGTCATATGTTTTGTTGGAAATAAAAAATGGTTAAAACAATATGTTTTAATTAATAATAGCTTGAATATAATATCCAGATACTAAACCGTCAATTCACGAAGTTTGCACTCCAAAACTTGTGCGAGAATCGATTAACCCGGACAAGATAACTGATAATTTCAGGCAATGTAAGAACATTCTACTCAAGTCCAAAAGGTTTTCCTGGTAGGCTGCTAGCTTACTGTTCATTAGTACCTAACTATTGTTATATGCATAGGCTCAAATATCAGTGGAGGGCTAAAAGGAAAGAAATGTTAAGGGAGGGAGATAGAGGAAGGCCCAGACATGTTGCCGCATTGCTACATGGATCAGTAAGGGGAATCCAGGGTGTCTACTCTCAAAGTCCGATATATCGAAACGATACTACTCGAAACATGCAAATGCAAAACTTCGTCCCTTGACAATAGAGTAGAATATTGGTTGGATGAATTTTCAAACTGCATCCAACCAATATTCTACTCTATTGTCAAGGGACGAAGTTTTGCATTTGCATGTTTCGAATAGTATCGTTTCGATATATCGGACTTTGAGAGTAGACACCCTGTGCCTAAAAGTGGAACACTAAACTGCTAAGATAAGTGTATTATAAATTACCATAAATAAGGTCCTTGCTATTCTTCTTACTGATTATATCGATCGTGTGTTCGACGAATGACTTCTCCTTTGGTTTAATCGTCACGTCGCCCGAATTTAATTCGATGTCCTGGCAGTCAGCCCTTGCCATCGAATGCGGCACACATTGTTCCGTTCTCAATAACTTTAGATACAAAATTGCTGGCGGTTTTTGTAAAGTAGGCGAGGGTTGGTGGCAGAGATTTGTTGACAGAATCGAAAGCATGGCGTTGTGACAGACACAGGCATTTTTTATGACAAGCTGCGGTCAACTGAAGAAAAGTCTGGGTTTTTGACAAGTTTGACGGAATTATGAAAAAAAAAGTTGATGAGATCTCCTATGCAAATCCAAAAAGAAAAAGATAGTTCGATGTGAAAAAAAATTCCATTGGGTATTCATTTCGAGCAACGCGAAATTCCTTCTTTCCAGGTAACACACTATTCTGGCTGCATAACATCCCATGAAACGTCCACTGCAGGACAGGGAGTTCCTTCCAGAGTTCCAGAAAAATGCGTGGATCATTGGAGGGGAACTACCATACCGCTGTTGTTGGTGACCGCATTATGTGAGATGGTACGTTAGAAAGATGGTGCTGCCTTGATGCTGCTGTGGTGATGGGGATAACCCCCGGTTCATAAACCCTTACTAAAGTCGCCTCTTGCGACACCCATGGGTAGAGATAGGTTGGTACTATTCTTTGCCGGCACCACACGGAAAATTCTAGCTTACTCTCTGATAAACAAGTACGAGTAGCCTAAGAGCCAAACGATTTCACTGTATGAAGATTCAATAAAAATTCATATCAGCATTTTTTTTTTCGTCAAAAATTTGATTATCTGGTCTATAAAATAATTCATTAGTAATCCACCCAAATTTACGACCGCATGATTAAAAAATAAAAAATAAACATACATACATAACATCACGCCTTGTTCCCGTCGTCGTCGGGCTCGGGGTAGGCAGAGACCACAGTTCTCATAAAGGTATTAATAAATTCCACAAAAGAAGGGCAAAAATGCTATAAATATTATTTACTTTACATTTTTAGGGTTCCGATACCAAAATGGTAAAAAAAAGGAACCCTTATGGTGCCGCTCTGTCTGTCTGTCCGTCTGTCTGTCACACCTCTATATCTCAGCAACCACTTATGCTATCAACCTGAAATTTGGAATAGTTTTAGAATATAGTTGCCCAACTTAATTGCACAAGAAAAAATTTTGAAAAAAGTATGATTATTAATATAAAGGGGGCCAAAATAGGGGGGGCCAAATTTCAAATTGTCGCTACTAGGTCGAGTGGGGTATCATATGAAAGGGCTTTACTTGTACATTTTAAAATATATTTTTGTATTTTTTTAAATTTCTTAGTTTTAAAGTTATGATGAAAAATGTCAAGAAAAATACCATTCCCCCCCCCTTATCTCCGAAGTTTGAGTAAGGAAAAATCTGAATTAATTACAGTTGACAGAAGTTTATATAAACTTCACAGCAAAAATAAAACGATCTTTCTAAGTTGCACAGTTTTTCAGAAATCTGCAAAAAACCTTTACAAACAAATTTAGTTTTGCGGTCCTGAAAATGGACTTTATTGCTTCCAAAAATACTATAGGTATATCGGAACCCTCGGCGCGCGAGTCCGACTCGCACTTGACCGGTTTTTTATTTTTATTTAATTACCTTTATTTTTATCTTTTTATAAAGTATATAATCCTCCTATATTTGTAAAAGAAACACAATTAAATCTAAAAAACAAATTTACGTAAATCTCAAAGTTGCATTAGACCTATAATAAAAATGCTATCAGATCAGTTCTTCAATGCTTTTGTTTCATTAACGTCCCTTAACATATAGTGTACTAAATCCAACAACACAAAAACCGGTCAAGTGCGAGTCAGACTCGCGCGCCGAGGGTTCCGATATACTTTTTGTATTTTTGGAAGCACTAAAGTCCATTTTTAGGACCGCAAAACTAAGTTTGTTTGTAAAGGTTATTTGCAGATTTCTAAAAAACTGTGCAACTTAGAAAGATCATTTTATTTTTGCTGTGATGTTTACATAAATTTCTGTCAACTGTAATTAATTCAGATTTTTCCTTTCACAAACTTCGGAGATAAGGGGGGGGGAACGGTATTTTTTTGACATCTTTCATCATAACTTGAAAACTGAGAGACGTAAAAAACATACAAAAATATATTTTAGAATGAACAAGTAAAGCCCTTTCATATGATACCACACTCGACCTAGTAGCGACAATTTGAAATTTGGCCCCCCCGATTTCGGGCCCCTTTACATTAATAATCATAATTTTTTCAAAATTCTTTCATGTGCAATTAAGGTGGGCAACCATATTCTAAAACTATTCCAAATTTCAAGTTGATAGCATGAGTGGTTGCTGAGATATAGAGGTGTGACAGACAGACAGACAGACAAAGTCGCACCATAAGGGTTCCTTTTTTTTACCATTTTGGTATCGGAATCCTAAAAAATATGGAAATTGAAACGGACAGTAATTGAAATTGTACCTTCCAGTTTGAAATTTGGGTGGATTCAAAAGTATAGTCTCTTAAAATTGCATTTAAAAGCCGTTTACAAAAATTTGGCCTGATATGAATTTTTTCTCCAAAATATAGGATAGCTCTTAGGGTGAAGTGTGAGTGCGGTATTTTGCAAACCATGACACTTTCTGTCGTGCCCTACTTCTCAAGTTTCCTGGGCTACTTTTTGGGCTAAGCTTAGCTTAGTCAGTTTTGCCCTTGACACGAAAAGAAGAAGCTTACTTATCAGAAGTTTGTGCCCTATTCATTTGAATACCTAATTCTAAACAAACGATATAAAGATTTTCGGCTTCTCACTGCTGCGCTCAGCGGGCCACCAAAGGAGCCAACGAACAAACGGTGTGGTTGGTTTGGCAAAGGCAGCCGGTATAGCGCGTTCAAGATAAGTTTGGCTCTGACGACGGCTATTTTCTGCGCATGGGTGACAGGCGGAGTCAATGAACGATTCGCTCGCCTCCCACCACATGCCGCGCTCACCCCCGCGGCTCGTTTTTTGACTTCTGCGCATTAACGGTCACAGCCAGAGTTATTTTGTACGCCGTATACCTAATGTGCCGTGGCGACAGCGTCAAAGGAAATGTTTGTTGACACATCTCGTTTACCACCAAACTCTTCAAAGGAAGTACGAGTACCACCCTCAAGACCAATTATGCCGTAAAGCAGCAGTATTTCCACAGGTGTGTAGTTAGAAGGTTACGGGAGCCAATGAAATTACCGGCATATGAGACATACCATCTTAGCTATCTGGGTGGGCAACGCGCTTTGCTGTCTTATTAGTCAAGTATGCCACTAATTAATCAGTGACCATGGTCACCACCGCCCATAGCATCCACTGTGTAACCACTGGCATATTTTGACTCTAATAAATAGGACAGCTAAGCGCATTGACCACTCCGAGAACTAAGATGGGTATTATTGGGTATGCCCGTAATTTCACTGGCTCCCTAGGAAGAAATACGCAAGAGGGTGGTCTGTGGTACTTCTCCAAACAGACGTTGCATAGAGCCCTACCAACAAGAAAACACCCGTTCTGCTTTCACTGTGAACCACACTATCTAGTGTGATTTTATTGACCTATTTAAAGAAAAAAAGATATAAAATGGACGATAATTTGGATCAACTATGAAGGCAACCCCGAAAGCGATGGAACGTGTTCGATGGCTCGGTGTACCTATAGGTACGAATAATCAAGATATGTGCAAATGTCAAGCTTAAACTGCTCTTGACCGTACGTAGCGATAGGTACAAAGAGGCGAAAGTATCATGTTCGTCATAGTACTTATCTAGTCCCTGTGTTCGTCAAATCCTTGTTATGGTCAAGGTCAAGTTTTGTATAAGGGTTGTAAACCATGTGTAAACCCATTACACAGGGTGTAAGGAGCGGTGTACCGAAAACTGAACGGGCGTACTCAGTCAACGAAACTGAACAACTTTCTCAGAAACATTTTTGAGACATGAAAAAAAAATTAACCTCTCTATACAAACTGTTCGACCAGAGTAAGCAATTTATATAGTAAGGGTGATGAAGGACAAATTTCTATATGATTTGCTCATGTCTGCCTCTTTGACTGATGATAAGGAGCATCCTCTAGAAGATACAAAAAATATTGGCGGACATCCGTTTTTGAGGAATTAAGATTTAACTATTTTGAAATTTGACAATGAAACGTACACCTGGCAGACTATGACTATCTGATTAAATACAATGTATAAAACCCCAGAAAAATGGTCTGCCACCATAATAGCCCTGCGTCGTAAAGTTACAGCGCTTCAAAATGCAAAAATTCACTACTTCGTCCCGTGATAATGCAGAGCCCTGCATGTCTGCCTCTTCGATTTTCTACATGTTCAGAAGTATTTTAAACAGGAGCCACAAAGGCAGAAAAAAAACATTATTTAGTATGTAAAAAAGTAAAAAAATGAAAATAATCATTTTTTTTGCTTTAACTCATAAACGCAGCGACGCACAGAAAAACTTGTAAGGAACAAATCGATTCGTATTGAGCTGATCTATCATCCCTATTAATATGAATCATGAGCAAATCATATACCCAAATTGCAGCCAGCACCCTAACTAATATGAAGGTCTAAATTTTTTTTTCATTTCCCAGAAATATTTCTTGGGGAAAGTTGAAATTTAACCTCTTCATACAAACTATTCGACCAGAATAAGCAATTTGTATGGAGAGGTCAAAATTTATTTTATTTCCCAGAATTTTTTCTTTGGAAGTTGTTCAGTTTCATTGACTGAACACGCCCTTTCAATTTTCGGTACACCGTCCCTTACACCCTATATAATGAGAAAGGGACAGGTTTTAGCATGATCAGTCTAAGTAACTGAACAGCTTTCAGTGAATAAAACTTATAAAAAAAATAGAATTTGGCTTATCCTTACAAAATTGCAAAACTCGATTGGACAGTTTGCATGGAGGCCATTTTCTTTTCATTTCCTGGAAGTTTTATTCGCTGAAAGTTGTTCAGTTACGTTGACTGATCATGCCCTTTCAGTTTTCGGAAACCTGTCCCTTACACCCGGTATTATTGTGAAGTTTTGTTTTAATTTTTCAATATCCTAAAGGGCAATACACACCAAAGCCGCCGACGCGCCGACACAACCCGGCGGCCTATATAAAAAGAATCATGACGGCAACATTTGCCCGCGCGTGTTGCCCGCCGACATGTCGGCGACTTGCGTACGCAAGCAAGCGCTCAGTTGCCCGGAGACACTGGAACTGCTAGTATCGCCAAATAAGTTCCTCATGTCGAGCCGCCGACATGTCGCCGACAAACTTTTCCGCCTTGCAATGATTGAAGTCGCCAACATAGTCCGCCAACATATGTCGGCGGGTCGGCGACTTTGATGTGTAGTGCCCTTTAGGAAATCTTTTTGTAGGTGTAATATTGTAGATCTCTGCAACATGTCACACAGCCACTATCAATTGTAACTACATCTATCTAAGCGAGGAGGGGCAAATCAAAATAAAATAACTACCACCTTCTACCAGTATACAAGTCCTACTGTACGTACACTTTAAAAAAGGGTTTAGTACTCATGAAAAAATAAAATAAAAATTTATTCGACAATGACAAATGCATATTATTATTATTATTTATTTAATTATTATTGTTACCAATTCTTCTATTTTTGAGCAACTAGTTCTGAAATTGTGAAGAAGAAATATCGAAAAATTGAATTAGTAAGACAGAAATTGTTATTATATTAATCTGTGTTGCCTGTAAGAGATCGCTTGCAGCGATAAGGCCGCCTTTGCCCACATTAGGTTAAGTTCTCCATGTACATTTGTTTTTTATTGTTGTTATGTGAGCAATAAAGTGTTCTATCTATCTATCTATCTATCTGTATAATATTAATAAGAACACATTATTTAATACAATAATAAAAATAGGCACATAATTTTGCGTTTGCTTTCTGGTGAGTTGAAAAAATAACTATAATTGACGCTATGTTATAAAAATAAAACATTATTAAAACTGAAAAATAGCTGTTAACATATTTTAAATAATTTCCATGAGTACTTTCACCGTTACCATAACCTAACAAAAAAAAAACATCACCTTGTATACTGCCAGAAGGTCTAGCATGCACATAATTAATTCCATTGAATGTATTTTCAATTAAATCATAATTTTCCACTTGTTAGGTATTGTCCATATCATATCTAACTATTAAATACCTATTTATATTTACAAGGATGACGTCATCCAAAATGCTGCCGACGAAACGGTACAATTTTATTTAACACCTATTAAGCTAAAATGGGAGAATAAATTGTAACGAAATGGCGTAACTTAAGACTTTATATCTCGATTTTTATAAAGACCTACTATGAGTTTGTAAAATGTTGCATAGTAAAATAGATTTTATGCTGTTTGGCTACAGTTCTATTTTCTGTGCTCTGCCCTTGACTAGGCCACTACGGACCTTAGACAAAGGAATAAACTAAGTTACAAGCGTGTCACCCAAACCGACAGAAAATATTCATCTCTAAGGTAGTTTCAGTGGCACTCAGAAAGGGATAATATTGTCTAGCCGTCTCTTTTTTTTTCCTAAGAAAATTAGCAATTTTTCTCTCTTCTGCACGCAAAAAAGCCATTTTCCTATGCAGCATTTTGACAGCTTCAGGTGTCTCTACAAAAATCGAGTTACACCTTAATCACGTGATAGGTAAAGAAAACGTCAAACGTGACGTGATTTTGACATATATCTAACCAATAAGCGATCAGGGTATAGTTGCTTGTGTAGCCATTTAGTTCCCAGTTTTTTCTCCTAATTAAAATATAAGCTAACGTATCAGAGGTTTTTTTTTTGTTGAGGGTGACGTTTAAAATTATTTTTTTGACACGACAAACTAAACAACTTAAAAGTGTTTAAACAAAACCGCTTAATAGTCGCCATTCTTTCTTCGAAAACCTAACTTTTGAAATTGTTCAGTTTGCTGTTCAGTTTTAGTCACCAAGTTATAATAACACGTTTCAATGTCGTTTCGTACATTTGCAATACTGCTGTCACTTATCACTATGCAGTAAGGTTCATATTGCCAACATTGCACACTTAACATTAACACTAACTATTTTACAGCCCCGTCCGACCGAATACATTCAAATAATACCCCAATCGACGAAGAACCTGTTAATTATTCCTTCGTCGCTAAAACTTACCTAACAGATATGAAACAATCCAAAAGTCACCCTGTTGTTTCAACTACGGAGGAATTATTGTAGGTGTAAACTACGTTGATTGGACTATAAGCTTACTTTATCAGTCGAAACACATTTTGTAGAAAGAAGAATTAACAAGAGAATACAAGGAACTTACTTAACTTAATAGTTAGTAGGTAATCGTGTCTAAAAAAAAACAACTTACGCATAGGTAAATAAAAAGTTGGCTCCCCATATAAACTCAACAGATTTATGAATTTATTGAGATTTATTTTTCTATTTTCGATCTAGGTCTTTCTGTTCGATTGCCTGATTATTGTGATAATCAGGTCGCAGAAAAAAATATTTCCTACGTATAGGAACAATATTAATATATATTAACAAAATGTGTATCGACCGATTACATTTAATAATAATTACACCTAAAAGCTATGAATTGAAACAGCCGCCCTATCTACAGTCTGCTCCAGGCAGATTTTGATATCTTTTTTAACTTATACAGGGGATGGTACAAAAAAATAAGATCTAAAAGTGGGTACATTTAATTATTTATCACTAAATAGAAAAGCTAATAAAAGTTAAGAAATAAGTCATTTTTAAGAATTTTTTGCAACACTATGTATAATGGTGTTTAATTATTGATTATAGCGATTCCTATGCTGTGCACCGTTAAGTAATGTACACACATTTTCATTTTGAATTTTATGACCATAAACTAAAAAAACAATAATCAACTTCTGGCAACACAACTACAACACTAACTCAGTGTTGCCTACTACAAATTCTAAAAAATTAAACACAGCATCTTTCATGTACAACAAAAGTACAGTATCTTAAAAAGGTCTGTCAACCTGATTTACAAAAATATTAATATAAATAATAAAAAACCGAGTATACTCGTATGGAAGAAAACTCAATGTATGTATATGATCAAAAAATGCAAAATAAAAAAGTTTTGTTATATAATATAAAACTTCAGTCATAGATGAATTCACATATTATAAACAGATTATATTTACAATTTAAGATGATCGCACCGCTCACACAAGTCGCTACCAAGCAACGACTAGAATATTACAAGTTGGAGGAAACTTAAAAACAAGATGGCGCTACTATGCAATATAACTTGATCGCTTGATTATTTATAACGAATTAATCAATTTTCTTAAGTGCCGCTTAACTTTAGTGGCTTTCTCTATTTGACAGAAAAGTTGTGACAAAAGGACAAGAATGTCAAGCATTCTCTTTTTGTCATCTGCAAAATCTGCTATTTTTCTTTTTTCTGATGCGAATGAAACGAAAGATATCCAGCGCTCTTATCTTTTCTCTAGAATTATAGTGTTTCAATCGAGCGATTATAAGTAAAAGTTGCTGGTAGCGCCATCTAGTTTCAAGTCTCCCAATTACGCTTAACATACTACATATAAAACGTAAGTCTTGAATTTTATTTATAAAACTTTTAAATTATACTAGAAACAATTTTAGGTGATTCATTGAAATCTGAAGAAAATTTGTTCTTATAATTGATATTTCAAAAATTGGTTTGCTTTGATTGAATTCAGTTTAATTTGTATGAATAAAGCAGCGAAATACAATACTATGGAGCTCTAACTCAGAACAAATTCCACACAAAAACTGGCCATATGTGAAACCAAAAGGACGTATATTCAAAATACGAATCAATTGGTTCAAATTCAGAACGAGAGCAGGGATTGGTTCGCGCACGTGCTGCAATGTCAGCTAGTGGGTAGTTGAGAGGTAACTATTTTAGCTCCGCCTACTTAGGTAACTATTTCGTGTAGTTATCGTTCTATAGTATTGTAGTTCGTTGGAATAAAGTTTAGGATACGCAAATTGAGGAGGCAGTCTTTTTGTTTCTAATAACAAATATAGATTGGATGTTACAGCCATGAGAATAAGACTGCTTTTTACTTGTGCTGCGCGAGGGACATAAACACCAATAGGATTGCGCCATTTTACTAGCTTGTCAATTGCGCTGTCAAATGGAGCAAACCTGTTGGATGGAATTTTTTTGGATGGAGTTGGATGGCGTACAAAATAACTCAGGCAGTGACCGTTAATGCGTAGAAGTAAAAAATTAGACGCGGGGGTGAGCGCGGCACGTGGAGGGAGGAGAGAGAATTTTTCATCGGCTCTCCGCCTGTCACCGTCCGAAAATAACCGTCATAGCCAAACTTATCCTTATCCTCGTACAGCTCTGGTGGATAACCACTCAATCCTTTGAAACTTATAAAAGCTGCCCTTTTTCACTAGCTTGTAAAAACTTTATAGGCTTTACAAAAAAAAAGCTAACACGCTTTGTATTACTGTCATGAGACGTTTTACGGAGAAAAAATTACGGATAAAAAGCGTATATAAATTCAGAGTCGAAAATTCGATGTAGTTTGCTTTTCATTCAGTACAAAATGCTCAATATCGTTCAGTAAGAAAGTATTGGTAGAGGAGCCGAGTAGGATTTTTCACGTGATAATCAGGGCGACTAAGAGATGTCTCAGTAGATGGGGCTTTATGAGAGGATCACGAAAAACTATATAAGAAGTTCCAGACCGGAGCCCGGTGTTAAGGAAGCCATTGTCTGGAAATTAAAAGGAACAGAAAAACGTGATCTTCAGCAAAAACAATTCTCATGCCAAAAGACGAGGGCTGATGAGTAGTGATACAAAAACTTTGACCAGACACTGGTTTTCCAAAAATCTGAAGACTGTTGGCAAACCAGACCATTAAATTGTTTTCTATTGAGTACCTGATAAAATTTAACGCGATAATCAAGGCGCAAAAGAGATGTCTCAGTAGAAGATGCTTTATGAGAGGATCACGAAAAAGTATGTAAGAAGTTCGAGATCGGAGCCTGGTGTTCAGGAGGCCATTTTCTGGAAATGAAAAGTATTTTTTACGTGATATTCAAGGCGAACAAAAGTGATTGCTTGTAATAGAGAAGCTAATACTGATAACAAATACAAAAAAAACAGACAAGAATCTGAAGACTTTTGGCAAACCAGCCCAAAAAAATATCCCTTTTCAGATTTTCAGGCTTGTCTGGAATGACTTTAGCCACCTGTTTTCTTGTCTGGTCAAGGTTTTTATATCACTACTCATCAGTCCCCATCTTTTGGCATGACAATTGTTTTTGCTGAAGATCACGTTTTTTTATTCCTTTTCATTTCCAGACAATGGCCTCCTGAACACCGGGCTCCGGTTTGGAACTTCTTATATAGTTTTTCGTGATCATCTCATAAAGCCCCATCTACTGAGACATCTCTTAGTCGCCCTGATTATCACTTGAAAAATCCTTCTTGGCTCCTCTACCACATTACCTGTGGTAACAAAGTAATTGTTAGCAACTCATCAAACTTCATATTAGAGCATTCCTGCCTTGATACGAAAGTTGTTTAGGTGCATTGAAATCCAATATACTTACAACCAGTTGCACAGAGCGTCTTCAAAGTAAAAGCTCCTTTAAGTATATTGCTGTCACTTTATCATCAAAACAAAAAGCAATAATAGTAATAATAATATAAACATTTGTTCCTTAAACGTAACACACAAATTTATCATGTGCCAAACTGGACATACAGTTTGTTGGTGCTTTTGTCAAATATATAAAATTGAAACTTTTTTTTATATTTGAATTGTTTACATGCGATTGATGGGTAAGTAGATACTTTTTAAAGTGACGGCAATAGATTTAACAGAGCTTTAACTTCAAAGAAGCTTACTGGAACTGCCTGTTAGCCGCTTTCTTTCATATCAGATTTGTACCGGACATTATACGATACTACAAGTTATCTCTACATAGAGGTATTTCATGCGACATTTGACGACCTTAGAAAGTATCATCCGATGATATTGACATCGAGGCAGCTCCTATGACAAAACAGCACAAAAACATGCTGTTCTATCAACTTGATTGTACATACAAAGAATGCGGGTCGGTAGTTTTTTGCCAAACATTTTTAGGTTTAGGAAATATATTGACACTTATTTGACATCATTACTGTAAAGAAATGTATGACAAAAAAACCGACCAGTTTTGGTTACAGCTCAGTGTAGTTTCGTATATGATCTCAATTGTTTGGTTCTAAGTTACAGTTATAATTCTATTATTCTAAGCGGGTCAGTGCGGCGGTCAGACGGGCGAAGACACAGGTACACTCGTGGATGGAGCTGTGGAGCTATCTCTGTCTCGTTCCCTCTCCTCACCTTTATCGTCTGCTGTCTCGCTCTGCTCGGCGCGTTGCTCGCTCACTTCCGCTGGCGGGGTGGGCTCCTGTTGGAATCAAGGTAATAAAAATTCAAATACATTATACCGACATTTTCTTAGACAAAGGATTACACCACGTTATCGAAATAATTAACATTCAAATATTGTTAAGTCAAGTTCTACGAATAAATAATAAGTCAGGAACACTAATTCAGAACAAATTCCCAGCAAATAGTGGGCCTACGTGAAACCAAAAGCACGTATATTCAAAATGCGAATCAATTGCGCGTGCTGCAATGTCAGCTAGTGGGTAGTTGAGCCAATGACGCGGTGGAACGACTTCTGAAATACACGACTTTCGCTGGGTCATTTTTTGAGCGCAGTTACAATTCCTGATTTATTATTTATTCGTAGGTCAAGTTAATATAATAGAAAAGATGGAGTAAGACAAGGACTATTTATTTCTCCAATGTTATTCAATCTCTATGTTAATGGGTTAGTTATAAGGAGAGTAGAAAATTAAACGAAGTTCTCTGATAAAAGAGCAACGCATCTGGTAAAATTCTCTTGGATTAATTCATCCATTTAAATCATTCAGAGATGTTATCTCTGGTATTCTATGTTAACGACAGGGTTCCTCACAAGATGGTTTTAATGTAACAAGTTTGAGACGCGTCTAAAGTTGCGACGGATATGGTCATAAAAATCAATAGTAATTCGAGTTATCACTTTTGGGTGGCTTACGGGTTTACCTTGTACGGCTTATTGATGAGCGGTTTGGCTTAAAGCTGAGGTTGGGGCTGAGGTAGAGATGCGAGGTTCCCTGGTAGAGACGATGTGGCAAGTCAGTATTATATACCCACTTTGATGGGCTTCTCGATGAGCGGCGTGGTTTGTAGCTGAAGTTGAGGTTGAGGTTGGGGCTGAGGTTGTGAGGTTCCCTGGTAGAGACGATGTGGCCTGTCAGTATAACCACATACCCACCTTGCTGGGCTCCTTGATGAGCGGCGTGGTTTGTAGCTGAAGTTGAGGTTGAGGTTGGGGCTGAGGTTGTGAGGTTCCCTGGTAGAGACGATGTGGCCTGTCAGTATAACCACATACTCACCTTGCTGGGCTCCTTGATGAGCGGCGTGGTTTGTAGCTGAAGTTGAGGTTGGGGCTGAGGTTGTGAGGTTCCCTGGTAGAGACGATGTGGCCTGTTAGTATAACCACATACCCACCTTGCTGGGCTCCTTGATGAGCGGCGTGGTTTGTAGCTGAAGTTGAGATTGAGGTTGGGGCTGAGGTTGTGAGGTTCCCTGGTAGAGACGATGTGGCCTGTCAGTATAACCACATACCCACCTTGCTGGGCTCCTTGATGAGCGGCGCGGCCTGCAGCTGAGGTTGAGGTCGGGGCTGAGGTTGTAAGGTACCCAAGTAGAGACGATGTGGCCTGGCAGTATCACCACATACCCACCTTGCTGGGCTCCTTGATGAGCGGCGCGGCCTGCAGCTGAGGTTGCGGTCGGGACTGAGGTTGTAAGGTACCCCAGTAGAGACGATGTGGCCTGGCAGTATCACCACATACCCACCTTGCTGGGCTCCTTGATGAGCGGCGTGGTTTGTAGCTGAAGTTGAGGTTGAGGTTGGGGCTGAGGTTGTGAGGTTCCCTGGTAGAGACGATGTGGCCTGTCAGTATAACCACATACCCACTTTGCTGGGCTCCTTGATGAGCGGCGTGGTTTGTAGCTGAAGTTGAGGTTGAGGTTGGGGCTGAGGTTGTGAGGTTCCCTGGTAGAGACGATGTGGCCTGTCAGTATAACCACATACCCACTTTGCTGGGCTCCTTGATGAGCGGCGTGTTTTGTAGCTGAAGTTGAGGTTGGGGCTGAGGTTGTGAGGTTCCCTGGTAGAGACGATGTGGCCTGTCAGTATAACCACATACCCACTTTGCTGGGCTCCTTGATGAGCGGCGTGGTTTGTAGCTGAAGTTGAGGTTGAGGTTGGGGCTGAGGTTGTGAGGTTCCCTGGTAGAGACGATGTGGCCTGTTAGTATAACCACATACCCACCTTGCTGGGCTCCTTGATGAGCGGCGTGGTTTGTAGCTGAAGTTGAGGTTGAGGTTGGGGCTGAGGTTGTGAGGTTCCCTGGTAGAGACGATGTGGCCTGTTAGTATAACCACATACCCACCTTGCTGGGCTCCTTGATGAGCGGCGTGGTTTGTAGCTGAAGTTGAGGTTGAGGTTGGGGCTGAGGTTGTGAGGTTCCCTGGTAGAGACGATGTGGCCTGTCAGTATAACCACATACCCACCTTGCTGGGCTCCTTGATGAGCGGCGTGGCTTGCAGCTGAGGTTGAGATTGGGGCTGAGGTTGAGGTTGAGGTTGCGGCGAGGCGAGCTCCGCGGGCGGCGGGGTGGGGTGCGGGCGCGCGGGCGGGGGCTCGTACGCGCCGGGGTACGCGCGGTACGGTCTGCGCGACAACATACATTTAAATTAAAAAAAACTGTAAGATGAAATTCAAGATAAGATAAATTTATGTCACGCACACAGGCGGCAAGCAATTAATACGGAGATTCTGTTAACTTTGGACTCTTCTCTCACTTGCATGAGTGAGTAAACTAGTATTTTAGTGCTTACCTATAGACTAAGGGCAGTAGTAACAAAGGTCTTGATGGCCCATACATATGAGGTAACAGATGCGGAGTGGTTGACGAATCTTTTCTGTTAGACTATTTCTTGCATTTCTTGCTATTTTTATGTTTGGGGCCAACTTAATTTTAAATACAATTCCTTAAGGCATTTATTCTTAATTAAGACCAACACATAACTGCTTACCTATAAAGCAAGGGCGGTGGTAACAAAAGTCTCGATAGTCCGTACACAGACGGTAACAGATTCGGAGGCAACTCCTTCAACGTAGCGTAGATATTTTTTTCTGTTCGTCTATTTCTTGATCTTTTTAGAGCCAACCAAAAGGCTAATTTTAAAATCATTTTAGGCTAAGTTAAGAACAATAAATACTAAGTGCTTAACTGCTTACCTATAGAGTAAGGGCGGTGGTAACAAAGGTCTCGATAGTCCATACACAGGCGGTAACAGATGCGGAGGTAGCCCCTGCAACGCGGCGGCGGCAAGTCTGTTCTGTTCGTCGCGCAACGCCTCCCTAGCTCTCGTCTCTTTCTCTCGGGCCGCTCTTTCTCTTTCCCGTTGTTCTTTCTCGCGCTGTTCGCGTTCTCTTTCCCGCTCCCTGTGGTAAAGGACGCTGTTTTTAGTTGTTACTCTGTGTTTTTGTTGGTTTGATTGGTGAGGGTTAAGGGCGGTTTGCACTATCTAACTTATACGCCTCTTGCTCTCTCCACTCAATAGAGAGCAAGACGCGTATATTCGGTAATGGTTAAATTAGATGGTGCAAACCACCCTTAGTCACATTATTATACAGGGTGTAAAATACAACTCCAGAAAAAAATAACCCAGATTCCGCCCACGAAACTAAACAACTTTTATGCAGTTTCTATGTCGCGTGGCCTATGTTGTTTGGGAAAGAAGTTGTTCAGTTTTTTGATCAGTTTTTGAGAAAAACCTTTTTCTACCTTGAATTTGTTGTGTACTCAGATATATTTGTCAGTTCGCTAGCTAAGGATGCGCACCGCGATTTAGCTAAGTTTCGTGAACTAAACAGTTTGTTTTTCGTTTCCTTTAAGCACAGATGTAATCGTGTAATATGCGGAGCGCATCCTAACAAAAATCTTTGAATTTTTTACGCAATTCGTAAATAAATAATATAAATTTAAAACTTCATATTAAAAGGATCTCAAAATGATTAGTATTTCAGCTATTTCATAACATCTATTTTAATTAAAAACTACATTTTATTTTGGACTAAGTAAACCCAAGAAAAAGCCTAGACAGAAACATTGACGTGACGACCTACAACGTGAATTTTAATTGCTTTTGCTCTCAACCACTTTACTGGCAAAATAACACTTTTATTGCAACCTCTTATATTTAAATAAATCACCTACATTTGTTAACAAAAAGTCAACATTATGAACTTTAGAGACAAGTCACAAAGCATACTACATAATAAATTTTATAAATACAATAGTGTCAAATAAATAATCCGCCCATCGACACTCCTGGTACAAAGGTGCCCATGACACTTGCCGCGTTACCACGTTGAATAGCCACAGACAGCCTTTGCACCAAGAATGCTCCGGAACGAGAGTCATAGCCTTTGTCTCGCATTCGACGCCTGATGTCCATCACAAGGCACTTGGCTTCACACCTTCAGCAGCCAACCGTCTCCATTCCGAAAGGGATGAACTTATAACCACGCTCCAGTTCCGCGTATTTAGAGTGTTAGAGGCACTCTTGTCGTTTGGGCCAAGTGAGACGAAACGAATGTGCTTACGCAGGTCGCGTCCCAAAGGAAACATCTACCCATCTCTCAGGACCACTTTACTTCAGATAGTCGATAGTCTTTCCTTCGGAAAAGTTGCTAGTTATCATTAAATCACTGGGCTTTTGGAGCAAAACCAATAAAAAATCACGTAAAACAGGTTATTATAAAGATTACATATCAATAATACCTTTCTCTCTCCCTCTCCCGCTCCCTCTCGCGCTCTCTCTCCCGCTCCCGCTGCAGCGCGATCTCCTTCTCCCGGTCCTCCATGGCGTGCGCGTGCGCCGCGTGCCCCCCGTGCGCCGCGTGCCCCCCGTGCGCCGCGTGCGCGTGGTGCGAGGGGTGCACCAGGGGTAGCGGCGGCGCGAGGGGGGGGTACAGCGCGTAGGGAGGCAGCCAGCCCACTCCCACGCCGCTTCGGAATACTCGCTCGAGGTATAGTTGTTCCTCTGCTGCTAGTCTGTTGAGGATTAATAAATAGTTTCTGTTAGCTTGGAGCTTTGTTTTGTACAGGGCGCAAACTTGTAAGTGATGTCCAGGTGTTTACTTATAAAGCAAGCAAATTACGTTGATTTTTTATGTAAAATAAAATTGTCGACAATTCTGGCTTTTATGTTAAAAATGTGACTGATATTGAAAGAAGGGTGAATGCACGAAGCACGTTTTTATGAGCAGTCATAAAGTGTCTATAAGGCTCATCTGGCTTTGAAAAGAAAAATATTGGTTCTGACACTAATGTAGGGCAGTGAAAGGCAGAATATGGGAGGAAGCATGAGAGATGAAATTATTGCAGTAAAAGTGAGTATGAATGTTTTAATAAAGTTACAGGATTAGAAATAGTTTGACATGAGAAATTTGATGCGTAAAGAACATAATTATACGAGTAGCAAAGGAATGTTGAGTAGCACATTTATTTGCGGGCGAACGGGGAGTCAGGGATCATATATCATTGTTGCGGAAGTGGCTATGTATTAATATTCCATTACTTAATGTAATAGACTTCCGCATCGTAACACCTCTATTAACTACGAATCAAAAGATAACTAAAAATTATGGAAGGGAAAGGCCTCGAAAACCATCTTCTGACGTTTCTTCATGACGAGCACCCAATCACCCATAAATAAGGAAAAGGAAGTAAGTCAAGATCGTAGCAAGTGTCAGAATGTGACGTTTCTGAGCGTGTATCAAAACGTGTGCCTCGTGCGATTTAAGAGAAATTCCTAGACAAGTTGTTTGTTCACTAAACATTGGTTTATCTCCTTCCTGGACTTCACTTTACGTAAAAGCTTTGACCGGCTTATTTTTAAGACTGAATACAACAAACAACAACACCAATAAAAAGTTGAGAGAAAAACAGAATTACATACTTCCCATATAATTTGCACTTAGCTTTATAAAGAATTAGTAAATAATACAATATGTTATGAGAATTTTAAAAGCTAGCTGAACTAGATTGTGTTGCATTTAAGTCTTCAGAATAATACGTAAAAGGCTGTTTACCAATTTGTTTAAACCCTGTAAGTTCGTATAAAAATAGAATAATTAAAAATAATAAAATTAGTGACGAAAGTAATTATTCAAAGCTTAAAAATATTTATTTTAATAAAAAATTATACCTATTAAGAAAAATAAGCAAAACAAGACACCGGAAACAAGCTTAAACATTATAATATTAAACATAATCGAAAAATTAAATCAAGATACAACGGCCTTAGATGTAGAGCGACAGGAAACTGTTGGCAGTTGAATTCAATAGATTTTTAATGACGTTTGATAACTACGTTTTTTTAAGTGTCGAATACTTTTTTTTTGAGGCTTAGTAAAATCTTTAAAAAAATAAATTCGAGGCATTTGACTGCAGCAATCAAACTGACTTAATCATTTTCATACTGATGACATGAAGGCACCATGATAGTTTTTCCTTATGCAGATCTAGCGCCATACAGTTTTTTCAAACTCTCAATAGGTGGTTAAAATTCCTTATTGCAACTTACGCCACTGCCTTAAAATTTGCCACTGTACTAGCATAACATATTTGTTTGTTTGTTTATTTGTTAAGGTTTGCCAACAGGTAATATACATAGACTTAACTCTACTAACATCTTTTACAGGACTGACATATAGGTACACCCAATTACAGGCAAACACAACATACAATTTGAGTTTTTAACGTAAATACGCTACACTAAGAAACACAATTTAAAATAACATATGACAGTACCGGCCTCCTGTCACCGTCATCAAACTGCCAAGAGATCCTTGTCGTTCTATAATGATTCTATTAAAAAGCTGCCATGCATGTAAAATATTAACGTACTATACTGCTGTAATAGATCCCAAGGTGATTGAAAATACAAAAATTCCCGATGTTTAATTTTTATTTTGCAAACAAAAAGTCGGAGAACAATGTGAGCCCAACAAGGCTTCTTTTTATAAAATGTTTTGCGTTACTTATAGTACGCGTTGCGCCTTTGGCTATTCGTATTTCACGTGTAAAAAGATTTAAGGTGTGGGACAACAAACTGAACATGAAGTAAAGCTGCTTGGACAGTTTGTACGGAGTTATTTACGTAGAGTTATTTACGTATCTGTTTTGCTGATGTAAATAACTCCAAAGCTCAAAACGCAGTACCTCGACACAACGCGACACTGCAGCGGAGCGACGCGGCACAGCAAATATTCTTTATACTGGTTTATATGACCGTAACCGCACTATATCGACGCGGCAGCTGAGCGGCGGCGCGGCGGCGCGGCGAGTTTCTTTCGGAGGCATCTTTTGTCGCGCCGCGCCGCTACGCTCCGCTGCCGCTAGTGCGTAATACCTTCCGTCAGCGGAGCGGCGCGGCGCATTCTTCTCTTCCAGTTCCGCCTGAAGTTTTTCCGCGTATGAGACCGAAATCGAGCGTACCGGCCGCGCCGCTCCGCTGCAGTGTCTGGCTGCGCTGCTATAGTGCATTTAGACAAGGCCGCGTATCGATAAATTCCTGTCAAGTATGAGATCGCTCTCATTAACCTGATTTTATTTTTCGGTATTATATCGACCCTAAGTTTGCATGGTTTTTCAACGGTCACCTTGAAACCTTACACCTAACGTTACCTGTACTGCAACGCAGCGCTAGAATACAACCCGGGGTGGTAGTGCGAATACGCGGCAGGTTCCAGCAGCGGAAACGACGCAGCCGCAGCCGGGTGCGACAACCTATATTAACACATAGATTCATAATAAATTACCTGCCCCCTCCCTCAGTTATGGGTTAATTGTAACGGTACAAAAATGGAAGCGGATGCATCGCAGGGAATCATTACCCCCACCTGGTTAATAATATTCGCCAAATAACTGGCATCAACGCACATTACCCTAGTGTTACCCTGCTGAATAAATTAGTGTGTTGCTCTTACACTGTTTCTATCAGGGAATGGAAAACCAATTCATATGGTGAACCATTTTCCTTTATATCTAACAAAAAAAAAACGGTTAAGGTTAACAGAATAAAACATTTCGGTAAAACTGGAATAGCGTTACCGGTGGCGGTTTTACTTTTCGGTAAACACAAGGAAAGAATGGCTATGTCACTGCACAAAAACCCTTTTTTACTTAGGGTTTGGTTGTCGGAAATGATTTGCGAAATAAACTGTTAACCGGATTTCCAATAGGTCAAAGACAGATCCACGCGGTTAGGTTAACCCTAACTGTCCGTTCCCTGATTTTTATAATACAACGAGCTCACTTCTTGCGGCTTGGTAGAGGCATGAACAAATAATAATAGGACTGACAATACCTATACTAAAAAACCGGTCAAGTGCGAGTCGGACTCGCGCGCCGAGGGTTCCGATATACGTATAGTATTTTTGGAAGCAATAAAGTCCATTTTCAGGACCGCAAAACTAAATTTGTTTGTAAAGGTTTTTTGCAGATTTCTGAAAAACTGTGCAACTTAGAAAGATCGTTTTATTTTTGCTGTAAAGTTTACATAAACCTCTGTCAACTGTAATTAATTCAGATTTTCCCTTACTCAAACTTCGGAGATAAGGGGGGGGGAATGGTATTTTTTTTGACATTTTTCATCATAACTTGAAAACTAAGAAACTTAAAAAAATACAAAAATATATTTTAAAATGTACAAGTAAAGCCCTTTCATATGATACCCCACTCGACCTAGTAGCGACAATTTGAAATTTGGCCCCCCCTATTTTGGCCCCCTTTACATTAATAATCATACTTTTTTCAAAAAATTTTCATGTGCAATTAAGTTGGGCAACTATATTCTAAAACTATTCTAAATTTCAGCTCGATAGCGTAAGTGGTTGCTGAGATATAGAGGTGTGACAGACAGACGGACAGACAGACAGAGCGGCACCATAAGGGTTCCTTTTTTTTACCATTTTGGTATCGGAACCCTAAAAACGTATTCCGGAAAAGTCATTGAAACTAGATGGCGCCTTTAAATAATCTGGAAAGTAACTTATGGACTAGTTTTGGTAAAAAATCATTCAAAATTTCAACATAGTTTCAATATAAAGAAACGCTAACATTGAAATTCGGTAATTTTTTTCAGCAGAATACTCGATAAATCGTAATAACATTTCAGGCTTTTTATTAGCGCCATCTAGTTTTATACTTTTCCGGGTTACGATTTCTAATAAGGGGATGGCCAATTGTTTTTATTCGCCCATGGTACAGGGTAACAGACAAGTCCGCTTATTTGGCAAATTAACAGAAACACTAGCCCTGCGAAAAAGTTAAACATCTGTTGAACACTTGATCAAAAAAATCGTACTAAATAACTCTGGCTATGTCATTGATGCGCAGAAGTCAAAAATGACTTATTTTCTTATGACTTGACTTCTGCGCATCAACTGACATAGCCAGTTATTTTGTGCGATTTTTTTGATCAAGTGTTCAAATGATGTTTAACTTTTTTGTAGTAAGACCCTAGGCTTCTAAAAGTTAGCATCAGTTTGCGACGTGCTGCGATCTATCTACAGTAAGGTAATCAAAGGCAGAGAATACAACCTGGAGCACGAACAAAACAATGTTTTACAAATTTACTATTAGAGAATTTCACCCTCGACATAAACATATTAGCATCAGTTTGCGACGTGCTGCGATCTATCTACAGTAAGGTAATCAAAGGCAGAGAATACAACCTGGAGCACGAACAAAACAAAATATCAATCTAAGATAAAACTGGACAATCGAAGTCTAAAATGAAAAAGAAATTATATCCCTACATTTAACCCCTAAGGTCTCTTTTCTTTAAATAAACATAGCAATGGGCCACCGCGCTCAGTCATATTCACAAGGGAAATCTGAATGAAATTTCCCATTATCATTTTTTTTCGAACACAAATAAGTTAAATAGTCAATAATTAATTTTGATTGCGGTCATAGCCTACCAAAGAATTAAAAAATGCTGTCATATCACGAGAGAGAATTGACAGTTTTTTTAGTCTACGACTTTCCATTAAATTAAGGTGTTCGATATTTAAAAAAATAAATAAATTTTTCACTTTGTAATTTTTCGTGTAAAAAAATCAACGATACCTATTTTTTTATTAATGACCCAATTTATATCAATGGGTTAAGTTTCTAGGTTTACATTTGGGGTCTCCTTGGCAATTGAAAACACAATAAAAAAAACTTATTGTTATAATAGTATCAAGACGTTATTCTTTTACATTTTTGTGACAATCATAAATTTTCCATTTTTATCTTAGATTCGAAGAAATAAATTAAAATTTGAGGCCACCACTGATCCCTTGGTACCTTCCTAAAGTAAAGCCACCGTAAGAAGCTCGTTTTGACTTTTCCTTAAAATCAACACACAGGGTTCATTTTCTTTGCCGATCATAATTTTCCATACGTTTTCCAGCATTTGATAGCTGTCAATGTCAAATCGGGCTTGTTACGATGGCATCAGTTTGCGAGGTGCTGCCACCTGTTAACGTATGCCTATAGGTAATAAAATAAGAATGTGTAGGTACGAACCGTTCGTCGGGTCTGTAAGGTTGGAAGCCGCTGGCTGTCGGAGGTAACACGTGCGGGGAAGCTCGCTTGGCGGGAGTCGGCGCTTTCTCCTTCTCCCGCTCGGTAGGTGGATTGCCGGCGCCTGTACACTCGCATATTCAGAATTTCCCCACGGGTACAAAAAGTGTTAATACGTTTGCACGATCTACACGCGATCGATTAAGCCGCTTGATCGATCAGTCGAACTTAGATCGGATTATTACAGCGATTGATCGAGATTGTAAATCGATCAATTGCAGATCGCTTTAGTATTAAAACACTATTTGACCGTACAATCAATACCACATCTATCAAGATCGGACAAGTGTAATAACTAACTTTCTCAATAAATGTAACTTTTACCTGAAGCAGAAATGTACTATGAACGTATTTTAGATATAATTTAACTTCCATTTTGGAAGCTATTACAACTTTGCCTTGTCTATCGGCCATCGACTGACTAATCTGACTATCGCCCAGTTGCAGAAACCTTCTTTAAAGTCAAAGCTCCTTTAAATCTATGGCTCAAGCTAAGCTTGATAAAATAAAAGAAATTATTCTCAACAAAACAGAATCAGCTATAGATTTAAATAAGGTTTAAAGGTAAAGACACTTTCTGCATTTGGCGGTATGTAATTTCAAAAGTTATAAAAAGAAGGACAGATAAAATAAAATCATATCAGGAAGAGTTTCATAACAAAAAGATATCTTTTTGACAATTAAATTCTTACTACTTGATTGACCAACGAAACGGTTATATACTTAAAACCAATTTAGTCGAAGCAATGTACCTTGATGAATGTAAACAGTGTGAGAGCAGGACGGAGCGATTCGCTAGTCATTAGAGAGACAGAGACATGTATCGATCCGACCCGCTCGCCGCATAACTATTCTTGCATTCATTCTGTAAGTTGTGTAGTTGTTGATAGTCACTTTGATCAATCATTACAATAATTATTTAATACTATTTTATAGATATATCTGAAGTTAGAGAAGTATTTTTGGAACTGTTTTAAGATGGACATTACCAAAACCCAACAAGTGTGCTTTTGGCGAACATTGTAGATTGAAAAAAAAAAGAATGAAAACTAAAAAGGAAAATTGCGTTATTATTGGTGGACCGTCAAGTGAGAAATAAAATAAAATTTTGCCGACATACAAAGGGGTGCTTTTTAATCGAGACCACAATTTCCTTTGTTAATAACGCTCTTCACCTCAACCCTGAGGTTAAAGATGAGGTCGACTTTGAAACGAGCTCTGAAAACTTGCATTTATTCTTGTTATATGAACCTGGAAATGTAGGACAAGCAATTCCACTACTTGTCTGAGCGTTTTAAATGGTGGTTCCAACGCGTTACGTGCAGTGTGGAATATCCGCCTAGTTGCTGTTAAATACCTAAGTGAATTTTATTGAATTAACGTGCCTTGTGAAACACGTAAATCAAATCCACACCAAAAAGGTAACAGTAAAATTTTAATATCTAAGTCGAAGTTATCGACAGTGTGCTGCACCTAAATAGGTCTTAACTCAGCATAATCGAAAGCGAAACAGTGCTGTGATTTTGTTAGCGCCTTTAATAGTGCGAGAACGCAATCAAGTTGAGACAAATAGTTACAAATGGATGTATCTAAATGTAAGAAATAAATTAATTAATAACATACATAAATTGAATTAGTTCCCAATTGACTGTCCACCAGTCTACAGCCTAACTACAACAACATAGCAAGCTAGACTCACCATCCTTCCCGTCGGGGCCGGCGTTCTTAGCGAGCGTTCGCAGAGCGGCCGCGAACGGACCGCCCTTGTTCGGCGTTAGCTCGCGTTTCGTCCCGCTCAGCTTGCTCGCTGAAGCTGGAAAGATAGAGAAAGAATGGTAAGACCGATGACCGAGAGGACGAAGCCTTAAAATCCTTATCCAAATTAGTCCGGTTCCTTATAGTCTTATATAGCCAAATTCACCAAATTGCACCAAATTTTTTCTAGGTACTAGTTAGGTACATACTCGTAGCTTTCAATTTTTGATAGGAGCCAATTCTTGAATTTTCTATGGAAATTTTTTTAAAATACAAGAATTGGCTCCTGTCAAAAATTGAGAGCTATGTACCTAACTAGTACCTGGAAAAAATTGGTGAAATTGTAATTCGTGTCTACGTGAAACAGCTAACTGACCGCACTAAATCGCTCTAAATCTTTATAGACAAAATACCTATAGTTAACGACTTTAGCAGATGCACCTCTGAACTATGAACATTTATTAGTAATAGGTATATTGTAATCCTTGTTTCCCTGTCAATACTCAACACAACCCCTCCCTCAATGGGTGAAAGCCACAAATGATTAAAAACGTCAGCTGTCGAGTCGGTTACGTGTCTACTACTAGACGAGACCTCCCGATGAAATCAGCCATAAATAATGGGCGCTTACTTTGAGGCTTGTAAGTAACCAAGCTTGTAAGTAAGCCGCAATAACACAATCCGGCATACATTGCTGGGAGGCTTGGTACTGTTAATTCCAATATCCTTACGTCAATCAGCAATGTATGCCGAATGAGTTTCTGAATTACGGAAGGTGTGATAGCGACTTTAAGCAGCAGCGCACACTTCTCGAGTGCAAGCAACCCTCGGTACTATTTTCTACCGAACCGTGTGGTGAATTTGTGGAATAAACTGCCACAGACAGTAATCACTGCTCCCTCAGTGAATGCTTTCAAAAACAGACTGGACAAATATAAGTGCAATAATTTAAACGCAGCTGCTTATACTCTGGATAATCTCTGGTTTTTAGAGCACTGAGTCGCCATTCAAAACGAACTCTTCCCTTAATACTCGTAGGCTGCCTGCCGTCCACTAGCGTTAAACAAATACTACTCGCTAAATACAAAACTTAACGAAAATCTGGAAAGACAGATTGAAGTAAAAGTACTAACTTATAAATTCTGTAAAATATAGTTCACTGTAGTTACAGATACAAAAAGTGCCAAAAACAGTCACCTTTAACGGTTTTTGTATCTGTAACTACAGTGAACTTTATTATACAGAGTAAATAGGTTCTAAATAAACAAAATTACCTTTAATTCAATCTGCCTTTCCGGAATTTAGATAAGTTTTGTACTTAGCGAGTAATATTTTTTAACTGATGGGAGCGCTATTGGACGGCAGGTAGCCCCTTAATAGCATAACATTTTTGCTACCTTTAAGGGCTCCCGCACACGACCGAGAATTGGTGGCCGATTATCGCCCAGGACAAGGACGGAAGATCCAGGTGATAACACGTCAGAGCGGGATGCCGACAAAAAAATCGGTCACCGATTCTCGGTCGTGTGCGGGAAAGCCTAAAACACATATGATATCCCGTTTATAATATCAATTTTCAACCCCTCACTGGCTAAAAGCCACACACCGGATGCAGTTGATTGAAAACGCCAGCTGTCAGTGTCGTGTCACAAGCGTATCGGAACTGTTTTAGGGTTAATGAGCAGAGCAGTCACGTCATGTTATTGAAAGCCTACTGTTTGGTTGTAGTTTAGTTTCATAGGATTTAATTAACAAGTCGTGTTGGGCTCGTGTTAAAAAAATTATAACGGGTGATCAATTGGCAACAGAACAGCATTTAACGACAAGGTTCCTTACATTCTGTTCTGTTTGGCCTATAAATAGAAATAGGGTCATTAAGTGTTTATGAAAAATATCAAATTTATTCCAACATAAATAGTAACGCAGTTAAAAAAATTTATACTTTCGTAAAATGCGTGCCGTGCGGCAGAATGGAATTTAGTCGTAGCCTATCACAGAATTAAAAGAAAAGCTGTCATGTCACCAAAAGAGGTGGCAGTATTTATTTTTAATTCTTTAATAGGCTGTGACTATGTTCCATTCTGCCATAAGTTAATCGATATTTTACGAAAAAAAAAATTGGTAGCTTATCGTAGTGTTAAAAAAAATTATGATAACTTAATGACCCTATCTCTATTTATGGGCCAAGTCTCGAGGTTCGGGAAGGGCCGCCTTATTATTGAATTGTCACCAAAATTACATTATAGTGTTCCAAATTCTATCGAGTGGTTCAAAAATGGATTGCAAAGAACCGAAAGAACTAAAATGAAGCTAAATAAAAGCTTGTAAATAATTGTTCACTAAGCATCTGAACTAGATAGACAGACGTACAGGTACACAATAATCGATTTATCCACGACTAGGCGGTTATGTCAAGGGGTTCGCAATTCACCCCTGCATTTAGTAAAGGCGGCTGCGGCCCGTCAATTGACTGCCACGCCACGCTTCCTATATACTCCCTACAAATGCGCCACAATGAACTAGCAACCGTATTAAACCAATTAATACTGGAGCAAGGGTTGCTGCTAGACAGAAAAGCGTCCGTCCGTCCGTCCGTGGCGGTTAAAGCTGTCGATCAGGTGGTTCTGGGTTCGAATCCCGGTGGGGACACCCTCAAAAAGTAAAGTATCATTTATTCATAGTATACTTTTATGATGTCAGTTTAACTGTGACGCCATGTAAAAAAAGAGAAGCACCCACAAACAATAACTTTAATCATAAACGTGCGTATCAACGCACCGCTAAGTTGTGGAATTTTCGGACTGCGTCTGTATTACCAAGGTTATGTAACTCGAATGTATTCAAGTAGCGAGTGAATAAGCCTTTTGTGGGCCTACCTCAACTCTATCTGTAGTCTGAAGCCCAACAAATAATGTTTATTTTCATGTCATTTATTTAATATACATAACTCTTGTCATGGTTTTAATTTAAAGGTCATGTTCCTTCGCTACACACAATCATACAGTAAATGGAGAAGCAGCGCTAACGCACTTGGATCCAATTGTCGGGGTCAGAAGTCAGGACACTAATTGACCCCGCGCTTCACTCGCAATGGCTGTGTGACAAACATTCCGATTACTTAACCCCCGGACCATATAGTAGCTACATAAATGCCGCCTAAGAATTCCTATGATATTCCTATGATTAGTAACAATCTTGGGGCACGGAAGTGTTCCCCGCCCAGTCGAGACGAGCCTAAAAGAAACAGCAAGGCACTACCTATATTTTATCGAAACGTTTCGTGGTATTTGCGCGTCAAGCTTGACACATTCAACTTTGTACCGTTCCTATTTCAAACGCCCAACAAGCTACAGTCGCGTTGCAAGTGTCAAGTTTAACCTTCTTTAATTAACAGTACAGTCAAACGCAAGTCTGTAACTCGTAACGCTTGTAACTCTATTACCACGGCATAAAGTTAGTTGAATAACCTTTTCATCCTAACTAACAATAATATTGCTTTTACTATGAATGACACTTCACTCATAACAGTACGCTTACGTAATCAATCCCAAGCACCAAACAAGAACATGACAAATACTAACGCAGTTACATCCAATTCCCTGGATCGGAGGTCAGCAAGCGTCCAGTTGACTTGTTAGGGCCAGCGCAGGCGAGAGATAGTCAGCGAATTCGTCCGTGAAAATAGATCGCTCTTGATCCTTACTTTACCTCTGAGGGCAAAGATAAGGTCGATGATGGAACGAGCTAACACAAAATAAGCCTGTTCACTTGTAATTTGAATAGATTCGGTTTGTTATAATTATAATACAGCCGAACGCAAGAAATAACACTCCTTGGCCATGAGCATTATAAAAAAGGTACAGCGAATGTATGTGCATTTTATCCACCACTATTTGAACTGTTAGGATCAAAACTATCACACCCTCAAAAGATTTTAGATCTGTCGTGGCGTGTAGCTTTTGCAAGTGAACTGTCGTCGGTCAAATATGTGGTCTACCAAGTTGGTACTTGGTCTTCACCAAGTCTTATGGTCGAAAATGTACATTTATACGTTAGAAAACAAGGTCGATTTCCCTTCTGACATTTACTAATAAATGTTCAAAGGGTGTAAAGCGCATGGTTAACCGAAACAGAAATCTGAGTGTACACATCTATGAGAAAACTATTCCAGTTCAATGATACATTGAACAGAATTTTTTAAATATATTTTTCATTTCTTTTGTAAAATTCACTTAATTGAAATTTAATCCTTATACATTTTTTTGTTTACGGATATTGACTCTAAGGTGCTTTAATTGTATTTTTGTTACTCGGGAAGTATTGTCAAAATTTGTAAACCGACCCCGACTGTACCCTAAAATCCGTCGTCTTCGCTGGCCCTTAGCTCTCCTGTGACTCATGTTTGAAAACATTCAGATCGCGCTGGTGTTACCGACTCGAATCGTTGCGGTTAATGTCGGAGTTTAAGGGTTAAGTGGTCGGGATATGGGCGGAGTTGGTTATTACGACATGATAGAATATACTGCCTTAAGTTGAATTCGTACAGTCAAGAGCTCCTTAAGGTTGACATATTGGATTTTGTACCGTAATTATTTCAATAGCTATAGAAAGTCGCAGGGCAAAGGTCAAGCTTGGTCTGCTCTTGAACGAACTTTGGTGAAAACTGAGTTCTTTTGTTGTTATCACTGTGTAAATAAGTCCCCACAAGGTGGACCGACGATCTGATCAAAGTCGCAGGAAGCCGCTGGATGCGTTTTTTTTAATGTTACAAGTGAGCAAACGAGCAGGTGGGCCACCTGATGGTAAGTGGTCACCACCGCCCATAGCACCCACTGTCCTATTAATGTCATATCTTGACACTAATAAGACAGTAAAGCGCGTTGCTTACTTGGAGAACTAAGATGGTATCTCTCATGTGCCGGTAATTTCACTGGCTCCCTTGCTCCTCAAACCAAAACACAGCAGTGCGAACACTGCTGCTTCACGGCAGAAAAAAGCAAGGGGGTGGTACTTCCCCAGACGGACTTTCCACAAAAGCCCTACCACCTTCGTAAAAGTAGCGAGTAGCGCAGGACCAGTCGTCATGGAGATCTTTAGAGGAGACCTATGTCCAGCAATGGACGTCTTTCGGCTGATATGATGACTTGTGTAAACACTGTGTACCTAACTCCACAGTACAAAGCGTTTTAAGGCTAAAGCTCCTTTCTATTGCTGTCACTCTCTTTGTCAAACAAACAGAAAGGGTCAGCAATAATTTTAGATTAGCTTTAACTTTAAATACGCTTTGTGCATCTGGCGGTAAAGGTAATTAAAACCCGTCATGTTAAAAAATGAGGTACGTGTTAAAATGTTAATCTAGTAGTTACCACATACAGCTAGCAGACGTTGGTGTAGACTTTTACCTAAAACAAGAAAACATGATGTTAAGTAAGTATATTCAAACAGCACATCATCCTCTATTTACCTACTACTGTATTTGGTTTACTACAGGGTTTGTGAGGTCGGTCATCGACCTTGCAACCCACACGATATGATGATGATGACTGTATTCACCATTACCATGACTTTGAGTAAGACAGGGAGCTACGAGGTCGATAAATCATTTCAGCAGGTTCCTGACGTAAGCTCTGGCCAAGTTTTTAGCATGTTTCTTAGAACATAAAACTGAACAACTTCTTCAAAGAGACATCGAAAAACGAGAAAAAGTATTTATCGTTCTATACAAATTTTAATATTGAAGGCGAAAGGTTTATATGGAAAAGCCATAAAAACATCTGGTTTCTTAACCTATGTTCCTTTGGGAGGACGTTCAGTCAGAGTATTACATATATAAATTTGGCTAGGGACCTAAAAACTTTAAAATTTCTCTGGCAGTCGTTTAAATACAGCGGCGAAAACGACTCTTTTTTTAGGCTTTTGGATAGTCATATTTCTATAGGTATTTATTTTTGGAAAAAAAGTAAAGGGTTATTTGGAAAAGCCATAAAAACATCTGGTTTCTTAACCTATGTTCCTTTGGGAGGACGTTCAGTCAGAGTATTACATATATAAATTTGGCTAGGGACCTAAAAACTTTAAAATTTCTCTGGCAGTCGTTTAAATACAGCGGTGAAAACGACTCTTTTTTTAGGCTTTTGGATAGTCATATTTCTATAGGTATTTATTTTTGGAAAAAAAGTAAAGGGGGACATGCCTGCAGTTGACCTAGATTTTAAATAAAAAAAACCTCTAAAGGCATTATGCAGGAAGGAAATGGGGGAATACGTTTGAATGGAAGAAATGCAGCTCGGATGGTTACCGTTAACCACCCGGTTTTCCACCAGTGCTGTGCGAGGGACTGTGCTGCTGTCAATTGCGCTGTCAAATGGAGCAATCTTATTGTTTCGAATTTTCCAGCTCACAGCTTAACTACTCACAAACTATTAAGGGATACTAACGCATTAGCTACTTTACACAGCTCTGGTGGAAAACCATCCAAAATGTACCTTTATTACAATGAGAGCAGGACGGCGAGAATCGTAAGACATTGGAGCGACAGAGACACGTATCGCTCCATCGTTCTTGGCTGTCCTTCTGTCATTCTATTCAAGCTCCAATATTTCGACTTTAGCTTATGAAATATTAACTCTATAATTTGTTTGCTTCTCATTAATGAAATTATTTAGAAGTCTTTTCAGAGAAAGTCCTCATTTTAAGTGACATTTTCGCCCCTATATCAGATGAGATTGTCAGAGTGAGGCTTCAGTAATTAATTTAGTCTCAAGTACTAATTTGCGTCGAGACTCGCGACGGAGGGATTTTAAGTACTTAATAATACACTTCGTCAATATGCTGTAGGTACTTTGTAAAATTATTTGTCCTAAAGTTTTTTGTGGTTTTTTCTTGATGGACGACAAAGTGATACTTTGCGACCTTTATCAGATAAAATGCTTTGTTAGTAATTTTTTCAACTTAGACTTCAACACTCAATTGTAGTATTTTTCTTGGGATTTTGGTTTACGCACGATCCTTTGATTGGATCGAATATGGGTCGGACCATACGCAGCGTAACTTGCAAGACGCAACTTGCGCCGCGTTATGCGCCAACATTGCGTTTCATACAATTTTGACACACCGCTCACACCACACGCAAGATACGCTAGAGCGCTGTGTTACACAAGTACACAAAACTCCTGCTACGCAAGTACACAAAACTCCTGCTACGGCCGCATTGAGCGCAAGATACGCTGCGTCTGAACCGACCCTAATGCTTCTTGATTTAGTTTGGTAGTAACCCTAGACTCTAGGTAGGAAGCTAGGAAGCGCCATCTAACCCGACCTGAGGCTCGCTAAGCCAAAAAGAACGCCAGATATTTTGCCCCCGGGAACTTGGGTCACCGACCTCCACATGCCGCTAGTCAATTAATCATGAGTTTGTGGCGCGACAAATATTTGCACGGATTTAGCCCCCACACATACAAACGTTCCCGGGGTAAAGCCACGTATACATTGCAGAGCCATCAGACAATCAGAGAAAAACATTTCAAGCTCACATATCTGGGGTTTGAAGTTGTGCAACTGGGGTCGGACATCTATAAAGGGTGTAAAACACAGTTTTCCGAAAACTGAAAGGGCATAATCAGTCAACGTAACCCTAGTTATTATATGATCTGTGACGTAACTGACCATATTTCATTGAATAAAACTTTCCGGAACTAAAAAAAAATCGGCCTCTCCATACAAAATTGCAAACTTGATTGGACAGTTTGTATGGAGGCCGATTTTTTTTATTTACTGAAAGTTGTTCAGTTACGTTAACTGATTATACGCTTTCAGTTTTCGGAAACCAGTCCCTTACACCCTGTATTAATAAAATTCATTGCTGCATCATTCCGTGCATCATTTGAGAACGGCTCGTCCGTTTCGGAAGATTTTTTGTATTTGTCTTGTATAAAAAAAAAATTAAAAAATTGCCGGAAATCTTTGGAATGCCTGAAGCCCAACACAATCTCTTTCACAAAAACGGCTGGCCCATGGGGTAAAACCGCGAAGGTCTTCGTTGTAGAATTTGGGCGCCGACTTAAGGCTAATAGATTGGATTTCTGCTCCAGATCCATTCTTATGCAAGGCTCAGTGCAAAGGCTACCCATAGCCCAAAACGATACAGAACGACACTCTTGCAAGTCTCATGAAAACCTTTGCACCAGAAACGATTAAGGCGGATTATTTTAATAATTTATCGTTACTTTTTAATTTAAACATGTTTCGGACTGGACCTGGCTATAAACTTTAGTCACTGAGGACTGTATATTTAACAAACATAAAACTGTTTTATACGCCAAGCTTAACCCACCCATACATACATCGGCACCATTTCAGACGTTATCGAGCAATTAACCAAAGGCGGACCGAGCCGGCAGTGTCGATATGAGTAATTGCCAGGGGTTAATGCCTGATGCTAATTGGAGATTAGGGGGTTGAGCTGGGTTGTTCAGTTGTTCTACTTGTAGGATATTTTGTAAGACTTCATGTTTATAACGTTAAGTGTGAAGTACACGGTAGTAAAAATTACATCGGGGTTTTGTCCAGCTGTTGTATCTGTGGCAGGCAAATAATATAATTTGCCGCCTTACAAAAACGGCAGGAATTTTATAAAATGGCAGCATCCGCAGGTTTTAAACCTCTGAAGCACCATGTCAAAATTTGAAGAAACCATAAGAAAATGTAGTTGTTTACGTAATAAGGTATATTTTTGAATAAATTTCAAAACAATTTTTATAAATTTTCCATTTTCCGGGAAATCTATGGGAAATTGACATAGGGGTCATATGTAAAAAAATTCTCAGTTCACATGTGAACCCGCAGGGCAACTGAGGTTAACCTCAGTTGCCTCGGATTTGTAAATGCATTTGTCGTTTGTTAGCCAAGGCAAACACAACCTAACCGAATCTAAATAGGATCAGTTAGGTTGGGTTGGGTTATCTTGCGACCGCAACGTACGAGCCGAGCGAGCGTGCCGCGTATTTCTCGCCGTTTTGCGAAATGCCTAGGCCTTATGTAGTGACAAACTTCACGATTTGCCTGCAACATATCGATTCACCTGCGCAACGTGTATCACATAGCAGGAGTGTCGCGTTAGAACTTGTTGGACTATACTATACCATTGCAAAGTTCGACCTGACATATATACGCAGTTTATGCTTTTCTTCGAAGCTTTAAAACTTACTTATATAAAAAATTCACCCTACTTCCTGTTTGACGCAAAACAAAAAACGTGTAAAGAAGCCACAAAACATCGATTTCCCAAATACGAGAATAAAAGCCATATTTAGCCAGTCACCCCTGGCGAACCGTGACTGAACCGCTCACGCGCGGCCGCTTAAAAAACATCATAAAAAACTATTTTAAGAAAGCAGGGTTGCCATGTGACTTCCACAACTTGGGCGGAATAAGGGAAAACATAAAATACAGCCATGTGACTTACTTCCTGTTTCAGGGACTGGACGCGGATTTTGAAATTGTAGGCTGTTTGTTCAGAAAGCGTGGCAAAACAGGAAATTCACTCCAACATTATAGTCTTTGTCCTTATTTCTTGAGGAAAATTTCAGGAAAATGCAATGACTAACAAGGCGAGAAGACGGAACTTGGATGGTTAGAAAAAACAAGGAAGTAAAAGAGCAGAAAGCAGAGTCCAACATCATTGGGTAGATCAAATCAACCCGAACTCGCAGGCTCAGCTATGTGAAAAGGGCGGGAGAGGATCATGGCTTCTACCGTTCGGACTTCCAAGATATACTCTTAAATGGCCGAGTCAGTGAGTTTGACCCAAGTCTCGGGTGTCTGGTCTTTTACTTCTTTGTTGACCTTCTTGTTTTTTGTGAACAGCTTCCAAGATATACACATAATAGGTCTTTACCTATGAAATTGCCGAAATTTTCTTACAGATTAATGATATCATTATTCCTATAATTCTAATGCAATTTTTTTTATTTGATTTATATTTGAAAGTTGACTTCAAGGTTATCAAATTACACATAAAATAAAGTTTTTATTTTCAGTTTGATATATAAAATTAAAGGTTTGAAAATTGTTCGGCTTAAATGTCGTCCGATTTCATCATTAGATTTGTTATATTTTTTTACAGATTATATTTTTCGAAAATTAAATTTAAGCTTCTGTTAGCTAAATGTCTTCTCCAATGATGCTTAAAAAAATTAAAAAAATTGGATTTATAATTCCTAAGAAAAATGCAAAAATGTTAGTACTGAAAATTGAGTTTACCTAAAATTCGCCATACAAAACGGCAATTTCATAGGTAAAGACCTAATATCTTGGATGTCAGACTGTTAGACGTCCCTTTGGACGTAGGTACTAGGTATCGCTGGATCGAGCAAGTGCAGAAAGATCTGTTCGAGCTTCAAATAGTCAATTGACAATAAGCTGTACCTACACGACAAAGAAGAATGGTGGCTCTTTGGATCATAATTAGAGAGAAACCGCTCTCAAGAATCTCTTTCTCTACTTCGGTCTATCTCTTGAGAGCATTCTCACACTTGAGAAGATATTGTTAATACGATCCTTCTTCGGAAGCCAGGATCCTCTTCGGTTCGATGAATCAGATGAAGTTAGTCTTTGTTCTTCTTTAGTCCGCGTGCTGATAGCTAAGAACAGTATCACCCATCTCTACCTGTGGGTGTCCAAAAAGGCGTCTAAGGATTTCCTCGTACCATCTACACATACTACGGTCATTAACAACTGCGGTCCAGGTAATGGTGCCAGTCGCAACGTTAGCAACCTTGGCGATATGATATTCTTAAAATATTAAGGTCAATTTTTAAGAATTTCCTTGAAAGATAAATAAAACGTAGAAACGTATGCGTCTGGCAGCACAGACACAGCGATAAACGTGTGAGTGGTTCCATATGCGGTGATGCCGTCACATTAAAACAATTAACTGAAACTTGTGCTCGTAAATCTCATGCCGCCGCGGAGGAAATGTTTTGCTTGGATGACTGTAAAATGGTTATTAGCCTCTGATTTATTGACATTGTAAAGTCAAAACGTGGTTGATGCCGAAATGTGATGAGCTAAGGATATTAACCCTTGAGGTAAAGAAAGTCTTAAATGGCAGTGCATATTAAAATTATTGCAAGCTTGCCAATAGCTATGCCGGTAAAAATAGCTTTGTTTTTTCTTTATTCGCCACTTTCTTTTTATCAGGTATTTTAAAGATGTTTTATTTATTTAGATATTTTTAGTCTAATATGACCATCCTACAGAATTTCTCTAACATTGTCATTCAACAAAGAAGAAAATCGCAAAATTTCGCAACCACTTTTTCTTCGTCTTGGTTCGAATTCTGCCTTTGGTTGTGAAATTTTGCGTTTTTCTACATTGTAGAATTATCCGAACACAGAAATAATTGTTAATTTTCAAGTTTGTTTAATTTCGTTTGATGTATAATTAATTTCTCAATTTCAGATTATTATTATTATTATATTCTGAAAGTAATTTAATCTGACTGAATTCTATTACTTATTTTTTTTTTCATTTGATTTTATTTGTATACTAACCCTAGTTTTTAAGATTGTCCGTACTACTAACAAATGGACCACTGTTGTCTTTAATAAACGAATTTATTATTATTATTAAAATCATTTTTCAAGTGTCATTCGACCCGAATCTTTTCACTCATCTCATTTCATTTTACTCATCAGGTACGTTTGTTGCTCGTGTAACTCGTGTTACTACCAATCCTGGTATAATATGATTCAGTGGTTTGCACGTGTCTTTCGAAGAACGGAAAATGTTCTTGAGGTCACCCATCCGTTTATAATCCGAAAGAGAAACCCAGCCCCAACAGAATCCTGAGAGCACTGTCCGGGCGGTGGGATTCACCAATGATGTGAAGGTGGTTGCAGCTGCATGCCACTGCATCCTCTTTTGTTAAATAATTTGTAAATTTAATTTTAGTATAGGTTTGACATTTGCATGATTATATCCAATTTTATTTTAATTTTAAATTCAATTAAAACTTGATTTTTGTATTTAATTTTAATTTAATTTTGTATTTTAATTTTTGACATTATTGTTTGTATAATTAATTATGTGTCACTGGCCTGAAATAAATGATTTTATTATTATTATAAACACGTATAGCTAATTACTAAATAAGTACTCAATAGGTACAGTCAAGAGAAGGTAAAGCTTGACTCTTGTAGCGCGAACCAAATGGTGTTTGAGATGAGAACGGTACAGTCAACCGCTTGTCGGTGAAACTTTTTCAACTCTATTACCACGCCATAAGATCCAAAAGTGTTTCTACTGATGTGCGGCCGTGTGTACAAAGTCCGATATGTCAAGCTTGGCGTGCTCTTGACCGTACGTAAATGAAGTGTATCCCTTCTCGAAACAGAGACAAGAACACCCGGCTAATATCTGCAAGTGCGAACTGTTCTCAACTAATCCTACTTGAAGACCGAAGTCGGCTTCGTATGAAGCCCGGTGACGACTCTCCACTTACCGAGCTTTTGCCGGACGTCGTCGGACGTTAATATATTTAAATTTATTTCAGCTGCCCTGTTTATTTAGGGATGGCCCAACTCATTCAACTCTTGCATTTTTCCATATCAGCCGTCTTCAACATTCATTCTATGTTTCTCCCTAATTTTTCACCAGTCTATTCTTTTCTTTTTCATATTCCTTGGAATCTCAATCTCTTATTTCGACTCAAAACATTCGTTCAAGTACATATTAGCAATAACAACTGAACATAAATTATAAGCTTTGGCTCCACCGGTGCAGCCTGGCGGTGGATTCAAGTGGAAGTTTTTCATTAAAACCTGTAATCTTGCATTTTATGGCGACTTTGGCGACAAAGACCTTCGAGGTAAAGAACCTTCGGTTAAGAGAGGCAGAAAAGACAAGAAGTAGAATTCACGAGTGAATAGGCTTCTACTGGGTGAGCTCATTCAGTTTTATCGTTGACAACATATTTGACTTCAGGGTTAGATCGAATTCGAGCTAGTCCACTGTTAAGATTCTAGATTTATAGCTATCACCACACATAGGGAGGTATTAATAAATCCCTCTTAAGTATGACATAGCTCTAAAGATGTACTTTACACATACAAATTATACATCTTGAGTGCAGCCTCCGACTTGAGGGATTTAGCAATACGACCCGGTTAGAGCGTCTCGCTGTAGATCCAGAGGTCCTGGTTCGAAACATAACCATTTTGTGAGACGAATCACCTGGTTGTCACCTGGAAAGTAAGACGATTCCGTGCTTCGAAAGGCACGTTAAGCAGTTGGTCGAAGTAGTCATTATTTAGCCAAGTCGGAAGCCCTATAGGCGGCTCAACAACTCCACAGGGGGTTAGTATGGTTAGTCAGCTATCTTACAACCTGCACGATATGATGGTGATGTTTTGAACTACTACCTGCTAGTCCGAGAGGAAATTTTCTCGGGTCAGGTCGTTGGTTCGTGGAGAAACACCTCTAGAGCCGGGAGGACTACGGCGCGGTGTTCAAACGAGCGTGATCGAGTGGAGTCGGCGCACTCGGGGTTGCGCCCTTTAGCTGCGGTACAAGTTATAAGGGGCTAACTACTTATACGTGAATGGTAATATGTGGCCCGATCAAGAGGGAACATGATAGGACACCTGGTCGGATGAAGATGGAATTCCTCACCGATATTTCGGAACGAAAGATTGAGGAATAGAGAGCTACTTCAAGGAAGCTACTTCAACCAATTGAAAGAAAGGGCCAATGTCGTGTCGTTTCAGGCAGTAAAGCAGCTGGCGTAACCATATGACTGGAAGTTACTCCATCCAGAAGAGCCAGGCTCTTAAGTTAAAGAAGAAGAACTAGTGACGGATGCTGTGCCTATACACACCAGAACCATATGCTATATTGTAACAATAAAAAAATATCGTATACGACATTTTTTTAAAAGCACAGGAGATGACAACACAACAACCACCAACAACGAGGTATCTCTAGCAGATGTGAAAGCCGACTAGTGTCTTATCTGATTCAAAGCAACATCTAATTGCTCCAAATCAAAATGTATTATTTGTGGTCGCTGATCAGTGAGGGAACAGGGAAGAAAAACGACTAGCAGGTCTGCGGATATTAGCGGAGAAAACGACATCAAAATCGAAAACATTTTCTTCTGAACAAAATTCATCTGCAAAACTAAGCTCCACTTCGTGACAATATTGCTGGACGAAACCAAGTCCGCTTCTGCCTCTCAACTCGCGCCACCGCTCGAAACAGTCTGTGGAGTTCCATTACAGCGTAGCGGCGCGCCACCCCACCCCCTGGAAACTGCCAAACACCAAGCGGGGAGAAACCTGTCGCGCTCCAACCGCGCCATGTCGCTGCCTCTCAGAGGAAACTAGGCAACAAACTGCTCTGTAATTTTTGAGTTATGTGGTGAGGACGACCTTTAACTACTATATTCGAAAACTAGAACAAACCACCGGCAGCAATTCGAGTTGAAAATAAAAAAATGCAGCCTTAGAATGGTAAAAGATCTTAACAAGAACCTTTTGATAAAAAATTCAGATTATTGTTTACTTAATTGTATAAACCCTTTCAAAGTGTCCTTTGTCCAATCTACAATATTGTTGGTAGTCAAAAGGGCAGAGCACTCTGTTACCAACTTCATTGGGATCAAGGCGATTACGAACAGTAATCGTACACCCTCGCCACTTCGGGAGCACTCAGCCGCTCGATACTGTAACGAAATATCTACCGCAGAACATGGCGAATCACCACCGCTACCTGACCTGCCCCGAACCTCCGCACCTTTGTTAAAATAGACGCCCCGGGATGAAACGCCCATCCGTCGAGGTGTCCCACAAAACTGGGCAAATCTCTTGTGACTTGCGACCTTACAGTTCGCAGAGAATCAATTTCCATTTGGGCGCCTCAGGCTTCGTGCTCCCGACAGGCGCAAAGAGGAAAAGCTGTCTTTTCGTCGACGTAATAAAGTATAATTTACTTGGACACGGATTTTGGTGATTTCTCCGGTTATTTGTTGGGGTAATACGTGATTTGCGGCGCTGATAGTAGAGTTCATTTTAGTGGTATCCCCAGGAAGAAATACGAGGGTTTGCGGTTCGTATTTTCTGCGCCGTAAGACGTATTTTGGTGTATTTCTGTGGATGAATTTTAAAGAGGAATTTCGGGCGATAATCCTTGCGGCAGCCGGCGTTGTCTCGTCGACTTTTAATTAAAGTTTTACACTTAGGCGGGAGAGCTACACACAGACCGACTTGATGATTTCTTAATTAAGCTGTCTTTGGTTCTGTTTTTAATCTGACATCTTTCAAATGGGTGGCCTTCTAACAGTCTGAGAAATTGGTTTTATTTAATGAGATAGCTAACTGTGTAATGCAGTGCAGATAACTTACATCATCAGACCGTATGTCTCTCTTTGCACAAATCCATGTGGATAAAGTAGTCTGGCTGGCAACCGAGCTTTCGGGTTTTTGGCTTGTTCGTTAAGCCTCCGCAACTTAGGGGCCTTTGGTACTCTTTATTAGTATAAATCTAATATTAGTACATTTATAGTTTATTTTTACAATAAAAGAATAGGAAACAATTTACAAAATTATGCAGAGAATACAGGAAAACTCTACCAACTAAGAGCATAAAACGCAGCGTCAATACAACACATCAAACAATCCCTATGGACCACTATCCTTCGTAACAACTGAAGCCAACGACCTCCGCAGCCATAACATCAAAACCACTTATCGCGCGCGAGAGAGCAAATCATATTTATACGCAGTTGCCAAACACCATTAACCGGCAAACAAAAAAAGAGGAAATCCCGGAGATGTGACTAACAACCTTACGTCGTGCAAAGTTCCTCCGCTTAGTGGTTCATTTCACCCCGCCTCCCCAAGGGGCGAAGCGGGGTTGGGGTGATTTTTATATCGCCTCCGACGATCCGCGGGATAAGGACATCCGTGCTATTTTATACGGTTATCCGGACGTGGGGCAGGGTAACCACGATGCCACGATCGGTTAGGATATAATGGAAGTGTATTGAGTGGAAACATTGCTAATTCCTTGCAGGGTGCCCAAACAACTTACGTTCTTTTTAGTATAAATTTGGTTAAAATATTGAGATTTAAATTGTTATGGGGTTTATAACCCTTACCTTATAAGCTACATGTTTTATAAAGGATGCTCCATGTTAGTACAACTTATCTCATCTTCTAGAAGTAAAAGTATGTGAAATCCAGTAGATTACTCTTAAGAAACATCTTGGCCAAGTAAACTCGTGTCACCTTTGTGTTACAGGTGTCAGCCCTGTTTGCAAATGGCGAAGTTGTTGGGCACCGCTCGCCGCTCCACCTGTCGTCATTTCCCGCGCTCCACTCCGCACTTTATTACCTTCCCGCATTATGCCATATTACTTACACAACCCCCTTGAAAACGCCTATTTTGTATTCGTTGGAAGCTTCTTGATTCTACCGTTTCTTTAACTTTTTAAGCTTTTTTCCTGGTTTACGATTCCTCTTTCGCATTACGTAGCTGAAGCATAAAATCATTGCTTTTTCCTCGAAGGATATAACTTTGCAAAGCCGTTTACCCTCCAGTTATTATTAAGAAAAATATAAGAGATACAACTTGAAAGGAACGTGAAGAAAGACGTTTCGCAGAAAAGGTTTATTACATATCGATCAGGTAATGGCGTTTCCGAGAATGTCTCGACAAATCTCGAATGTTGTTGTAGCAAAGGGAGCAATATAGGGGAAAACGTTGACAATTTCCGAACAAAGCTTTTCGAAGACAATCTGCAAATCGTGACTGAGGACAGTCTAGGGGTGGAATTTATTCGTCGATTCAATGCCCCTAATTGAGCCTTCGCGTTCCTGTCACGGCTATTTGTTCTTTATAAGCGATTCTTGAAAGTTCTTGGAAAGTGACTACATTAAAATGAGGGCTTTAAGATTCTAAGTAACAATTGCCTTCGTAAATGAGATGTCTGGAATAGCTAATATTTTAGAACTTTGACAACAGGGCTTAATTTTTAGGTATTTAGGTCGTCGATCTTGCTGGACAGGTTTTATCAGCTGATGGGACTACCACTGTACCACTATTACCTATGATAACATAAGCCAATATAAAACTCTTCAAACCACTACAATGTTCTCTGAAATTAGTTTTAAAGACTTGGTGAAATTCATGGGCGGGTCCTTTCAGCAAGATATGCATGCTCTAAGATAAGGTAGCTACCGACTGGGTACCAAAAGGGCACGATCAAAACTGAAGAGAATTTGTTGCTGAAGACCCCTTTTTGGGAACAATTTTATTTTTAAAACCTATTTAAAAGTTGTAGTGAGTTTCCAAAATAATCGTTCTTCTTGTTTTCTTTGTTTTCATTCCGTATTGTATCCCGTATCCAGCGGTTTCTTGCGAACTTGATCGATCAATATCGATTCTTCTTCTTTTCGATTCTAGCGTGATTTATACTGTACACGGATAAAAACGATTTCTCAAAATAAGACACGTTATCTTGTACTAAGATAAATTGCATTGAACCAAGAACATGGTGCTCTCATATATAGTGAAACTAATATTTACTTGCTGCAAGAAAAATATTTACTTGAATTGAAAATGATTTTCTTTTGTATTAAGAAAAGGGAGGCTTGATCAGAGACAATGTATCTATCATCAAGAACAATTTGTATTCTAGTCCCAAGTAACCCAGTTCTCTTAATACTAGAGATAATTGTTTCTTCGTTCAAGAAAATATAAATTTGTAATAAGAGTTAGTGTAACTTTTCATAAATTTGTATTTTCTTAATTTAAGAAACCACGAATTAAAATCAAGATAGTATAAATGTTATAACGAGATAAATTTTATTTGTTTTAATAAATAAATTATCTTCATTTAACATTATTTTATCAGCTCCAATAATAATAAAATCTTACAACATTACATAAATACAATCACCATGTCAAAATTTGAAGAAACAAAAATAAAATTTAGTTGTTTACGTAATAAGGTATACATATGTTTGAATAATCTTCACAACAATTTTCACAAATTTTCCATTTTCGGGAACTCTATGGAAAATTGCTATAGAGATCAACTGTCAAATTTTCACTATCACATGTGATATTAGGAGTCTTCACAGGTTAAGAAAACCCGAGGTTTACAGACAGAGAGAAGAAGATTACACGAGGTACGATTGTAACTACACACAGGAAAACCTTTAGACTATCGTTTTATACAGCTAGTCAGAAATATCCACATTTTGAATACGTTTTACGTCTCTCGTGGACTCTAGTGTAGGGAAGCAATAAATATAACGGTTTTCGTTCGTTTTGGAATAATCTGTCAACACTGCAGAGCAGAGTACTTTTTGTAATTTAAAACGGCCCATACAAAGCCCTGCCTGCAGGGCCCTGCTTGCAGTGCCACTGCCAATCGTACTTTGTGTGGGCATGCAGGCTCGACAAAATAGCCGTTACATCGGCCCTGCAACACCACACACGGTACGATTGGCAGTGCGCACTGCAAGCAGGGCCCTGCAGGCAGGGCTTTGTATGGGGCCCTTAAGCGTCGTTCATTGGTGATGCCCGTAAATAAATATTATTCGACCGTACAAATATTTACTTATTTTAAATAAAAAAAAGGTAAATATAATAATTTTTTTTCTCCAATATTTCTCCAATTTCTCCTTAGAATAAGAAAGATATTTCAAATTCAATTCAATTCAATTCAAAATTTATTGGTAAATAAAGATTTACATGTCAGTCATGGTTACAACAAAATTCATAAAATAAAAGATTTACTTATGAACTAAGTAACATATATAGTTATAAATTTTATAGCAATACTTATGATTGGATAGATGAGGTCAGCTATTTGTCTTCAAAAAACTCTTTTACCGAATAAAAGGCTTTACTAATCAAAAACTGTTTTAGTTTAGTGATGAAAATTGGGTTGCTGGGTGCAGCTTTAATTTCGTCCGGAAGCTTGTTGTAGACTTTAGGCGCGATAACACTTATTTGCTTGTCAGATTTTGCACGCTTCGTTGCAGGTACAATGAGCATGTTACAACGTCTAGTGCGGCTTCCAGCATTAATTGAGAATCTGTTCAGATTTGACCTTGCGTACTTTGCTACCTCTAAGATATAAAGGCAGGGGAAAGTGAGAATGTTGTACTTAATGAACAAGTCACGGGCTGGGTGATCCCAGGCAACCCGTGCGATTGTTCGAATGGCACGTTTTTGCATCCTGAAAGGTCTGATGCGTTCAGCGGCATCGCCCCATATGTCAATGCCATATGTAAGTAGTGAGCTGAAGTATCCATAATACGCGCTAAGTAGATTTTTATCGGTTAAGCTCGGCCTAAGTCTAGATAGTGCAATCTCAATTCAATTGAGATACGTTTTACATTATATTGAAAGTGTTATTATCTTTGAATGAGAATTTTTTTTCTTGGTAGCTAATAAGATAAAATGTTCTTGGCATACGAACATTTCTTATTAATTTAGAGAATATGTTGTGTCAGATTAAGATTTATAATAAGTTGAAATAAGAAATATTAGTCTTCTTAGATTAAGACACTTTTTATTTAGTTGAAGATTTTCTTCTTTGGTGGGAACAAATATGTCAAGTAAATATAATTATTGTTTTAAGAAGGTCGTACTCTTTAATTAAATAAACATTTCTTGGAGAGAGAGATATTTTCTTAGATTTACGAAATATTTCAAGAAAATATATTTTCTTGGTCCGAGAAATCCTTTTTATCCGTGTATTGGACCAATACTCCGCCACACAGACAGAACTATCAGTGGCATTGTAAAAGTCTTCGCGTGAGCAGATAGAGGAGCACGCAGGGCAGGTCAAAAGGTGTGCCATCGTTTGCGGAGTGAAGCCACATATACAAGCAGGATCTGCGCCAAAGCCCCACTGGCACAAGTTTTCGTTACTCCGACCAACTTGTCACTCTAGAACCTTTTAGCCCCAATGCCTGTAAGTTCGTCGAGCTATGTGTCCTGCCCTTCCCAACGCCATTTCCATTCAAAGCTATGTCGATTACTATTGCTTCTTTTGCGGCTTCATTTCGAATTTCGCTTAAATGTTTCTTTTTATTTCTAATAATGGGTACTTAAACTACAATCCAAACTGAAGTTTTCAAAATCTTGGAATGAACTATGCGATCAAACATCAGTTTTGCTAAAACGCTATTCTACCAACTTCGTATCGCAGTATAGCACGTGTAAAGCGTTTAATGAATTCCCGGAAGTAGATAGGTTCCATAAGCGGAACAATGGCACCCACGCTGCAAACTCCGCCGGTGAACGCGTGGCAGCTCTGATATTGCCAGCAAAATGTAATAACGCGAGCCATGTTCATACAGGAGTATAGGTAACTAGTGGGTTGAACGGCTTGTTGAAACGATGGTGCTTCGCTTATAACAGGTATACAAAAGTACCAGTAGTGGTATAGACAAACTGACACTTCAGGTAAGAAGGAACATTTTACTTTTCCATATCTAACTAACCCTAGGCCGGGTCAGGTAGTTTTATCAGCTGTGGCTACTATTTGTATATTTTATTCAATAAATAATTTTCTTGTTTCCAAGTCCATTTTCCATACATCCTCCTCCACCGCGTCTGGTTTGGCGAAGTTATTTCGTTAAGTACATGTTCAAATAAAGAGTTAAAAAATAATCTTGTACAACTTACTCTACCGCCATGGATTGAGGTCTTATTTCATTACTGATAATTCTATGGAAAAGACAAGTAAAGCACATCTCTTAACAAAACGAAGAAAAACAATAGTACTTCACTAAAGTTACAACCATCTTAAAAGGTTCATTTATGTCAGCATAAAACTCTCCCAACATTTTCATCTAGACGAGCGTATAAAAGTGATATAACACCACATGAATAAAGCAACTCCGCTTAATGGCACGAGGTGTAAAAACACCTCTAATTAGACCTTTATTACCCTTCCGCGAACCCCAAATTCCGTGTAAACTTCCTCGCAACTCGGGAATATGTGAAGAGGTAGAAGCACATAAGAGTATTATTACTCTAGTGATGTAACAGTCTAGAATTTGCTGTTCCGTTTTCGCGGGACTCATTCCGTCGCTTTTAAGATGTGACTTTTCTAGTTTCATGGGACACTTGCGGCTGCAGATTGGCTGCTACAAGAAGAATCTCCATCGGTGGGTTATACTGAATGCAAAGGATGTCCATGTGGAGCAGTACCGCAATCCGCAGCCCCCATGCCCCGATACATGTACGTTAAAAGATCTGTTAGCGGCAACTGACAACGCACGCCAAGTAGGTAGTAAGATATTGTTGCCACTAAAATTTAAAAATATTTACCCATCGAAACGCAAAGAAGAATAATGGGACAAATACTTTGCAGAAATTTGTTCAAATATCAATCATTTTCAAATAACCAATTAATTTCCGCAATCCTTTAGCAACATCAGTTTTGATGTATCCTACTTTTGTACCCTATGTAGCCTATGTCAGATTCCGCTGTAGCACTTCACAGCTTCACTAGTACATATAAATTACCAGGGCGGCAGATAGAGGGGGCGGTAATTGGCGGCCGCGGGGCGACAAATCTGACGGCCATTTCCGGCCGGATCCCGTTACACCCCCTCCCCTTACTCTGCTACCCTGACAGCGAGAGCTCTCCCGGTCACAACCAGCGCAAGCGATGAGGGAACAGATAAATGTAATTAATACCGCAGTTACTGACGCGAAATTGGGACCTTTGTGGGCTACAGAGTATGGAGTCAGTGACGTCTTGTTCAAGTGTGGAGTGCGGGCGTTTCAAAACATTATGCATATTAACGAATTGTGTCATCAAACATTTTCAAAATCAATCCAGAATACACCATAAATTACAATGTACATAAAATCCCCGGCTTCCGACTAGACGCATGTGTCAAAACATGATAAACATCGCCCATTCGTCCGTTTATTACCGGTGCATTATTCAATAGCTTCGAGCTAGGCCTTGAAATTTCTCCTAGAAACACCTTTCAGGGCATTTCCGCTAGTCTCTCGTACCAAGAACCAGAGTGTATAAACCGTCGGGCTAGCAGAGTGCGCGCGCATCCCTACACTGCCGACTCCGTAGGGTGACCACGTCTCGGCGGCGACAATCTCATCGAAAAATATGCTGCTGGCTATTTGACTGGCAGCGGAAAGTTAACGCTTCGTTGGTCTTTTGCAAGACTCTAGTTCTTTAGATGGATGATATGTTAAGCGGAGTGGCACAAGTTACACAGTAGACGAAAAGTTGACAGACCATGTCGTTATTACTTATTACACTTTAACGCGCCCAGACATGACTGAACACTGGAATATTTTTAGACAGCTGGCTAAATTCTCGTAAGACATATTTCAAGGTTACAAAGATTACTGAAATTTGTACGTGAAAGCCAAGGACAACATGTTTTATAAACCATGTTTCTAAGGTAACGTTCAATTTTATATTGTCTAGAATTTATATAGGGTCCAACAACATTATTGTGTACCTGGACTAGCACTTAAAATATCTTCTAACATTTTACTAATATTCTCGGGTCTCCATCCGACCCTCGACCTCGAAGACCATCAGTCTTCTCAAGGCCAGCAAGGGCCACCCTGACCTGTCAACGTGAGGTTAATTGTTGACGAGGGCAACCACCCCGCTTACATCATGATGAATGGATGAACCATCGATCCTGGTTGCATAAATAGCAAATTCTATATCTAATAGATTCAAGTAACTAGAACAACGCAGTGAACGGACAAGAGAGTAGAGTGCAGGAAGTAACTATAATCCCTTGATAGAGAGAGACCGGTACAGAAACTGTGCGATATTTTCACGTTTGCACTTTATTTTTGGGAATGCATTTCGAATCAAATGACAGGTTGGTCATTCTTTATTTTGTTCTCTTCCGAGCGAAATGCTAAGAGTGGATTTCCACCAGAGCTGTGTAAGGGGGCTAATATGGAGCCTATGTGCTGAAATATTCTAACCAATAAGATTATTGGAATTTTTCCAGCTCACAGCTTAGCACCCTCGCACTGTCCTGGTGCAAAACCACCCTAAAGATTTGGTTCCTTACCTGCGATATTAAATTGAGTTTTTCTTACAACGCATGTGCATTCTAATTGTGGAGAGAGTCAATTTAATTTTATGTGTTCCCAGTGAGTTATTTGGACAAAGCAATATTTTGTAATAGCTCACCCAGATTGGGCGATGCTGAGAGAATCTGTGCGAATGGGGCTATATACAGAATCAAGAATATACCTCTGGTGAGACCTCTCAAACAATGGCCCTTCGTCATGCTCGCTAGAAAATTTGTACGAGGTTAAGTCAAGTGCTGCCATCATCATCAAAAGTAGGTATAAGTTACCATCGACACGAGAAGAAGTGACTTACTTACATAGGTACATAAAATCATGCCTCTTTCCCACCGGGGAAGGCAGGAACCACAGCCCTCCACCTGCTACGATCTTGACATACTTCCCTCCCTTCCTCAACTTTGATCATTCCTATCATACACGCTCGTCGGTTTAGGGTACTCTTAACCAGGCCTTTATTAGAATGTCCTGAATTTGGTCTCGGAACGTTCGCCGAAAGATTTCATGTAGTGATTTACTGTGTTCCTATTGCCCTAAAAACGCAGCTACGCACGACACGCTCACGTATTTTCATTTGCCAAGTGAACTGGCAATAACTACTTCGTACTCCTTACCTGGATGCGGGAAGTAGGGCGCTCCGACGCCAGCGCTCATCATCGGATTGGGCGCTCGGTACTCCATCACAACACTACACTTCACTACACATTAGTACTATTTCACTACACACATTGTCCGTCTACACATTCTCACACTCAGTACTTTCAATGTTTATCTAAATTAAAATCACATTTCTGTACAGCACTTCTATAGGTATTTTAGGAGGTCTGTTCATTCAATCGTGTTTGTGACATTTCAAGACTGGAAATAAAAACTTTCGATGGTTTAAACGAACGCGGCACGTAACAGGCATATTTCAAAGTAATCGGTTAGAGGTGGAACGCTTTATTGTATTACGATATTTTTGAGGAAGTAGGAAACTTACCGAGTATTTTTTTGGACTCCTGACCCAATTTTAGTATGTTTCTCAGAAAATAACACTGAACAATTTTCGCAAACGTGTAAGAAGGAGGAAAATTTGGGCGTTCCATAAATTCCACAACTGCCAACGCAAGGTATATATGAGAAATTAAAAAATAAATCTCATTTTCGACCCTTTTTTGGGAGTTGTTTAGATTTGTGTTCTGATTGACACACTAAAATTTAGCTTCGGGTCAAAAAATAACCCGGTATTGCAACATTGAAAATGGCCGAATCATGGATGGGTGGCCGATTTTTGTATTACGGCTAGTGACGTCTGAGGTCTCGACTAGTTTTAGGGAAAGTGACAGTTTAATTTATTTTCAGAGACATTCCGCTGTCTTTAGTATTCCGCGCCAAAAGGCCGCTAACGGGACCCTATTACTAATACATATAATCGCCTTCGTTGTCTGGCTTTATTTTTCAAACCGTACTGAGAAGTCGGTTTAATATCTCACAAATCTGAAATAATGTTTTTAAGTTAATGGGTCTCTACGTTATCTTAGACTTCTTATACTTTATGAAGCTGTGTCTATACTATAGGTTGCCTGCGAAAAACACATGAAAATTTTTGACCGTACAAAAGTAGCTCTTTAAATCAATAAAACAAACCATTTCAGCCGCCGCCTTCAAACTCATCGTATTCTATGTCAATCGTCGTCTGCACTTGATGCAACTAACTGGTAATATACATCTCTCTCCATCGACATATGAAAGAGCAGGACGGGTATGCGAGACGTGATCATAAATATTGCTTGTGATGGCTGAATGGATCGACCGATACCGCATTAAGCTAATTGGTCTAGTGTAGTGACTTATTTATTACATTTCTGCGGCTTTTCATGTTATGTGGGGAAATTTACAGTGGCGAACGATATTATTTACAGATTTATTGAATTACCTATATAAATGTATTTGTAACTTTGTGATTTAATTAATCTACAGAGATGTGTCAACTCGCAACTCTACACTAGGAAAATCCTGTAAAGTGGGTGTCTAACACACATAAACACACCCAGACCCGGGGAATAAAACAAAAGTCTTCAGTAAGAAAAGGTTCCCAAGACTTTCACAAAGCGTCAGGGTACCAGTCTCGCAATTTGCTACCGGTCTATGGAACACAGTATGCTGGGTCTAAATCTGTTCAGACCCAACATTCTTCGCTCCGTAGACCGCTAGCAAATCGCCGGTCTGTAGCTCTGTGAAATACCAGACCTGGGCATCTACATCTACGTCAGAAACGATAGGGTTCATTCTCGGCTCCGCAAGTCCAAGTGACCCGATGTAGTATTCGCTGCTGTTAAACTTAAGTGGAACTGTCCAGGCCGCATTAGCCGTAACCCACTGTAACTCTAGGCCAAACCACTACTACCTGGCAAACACCGAAGAACAAAAGGCATTGAGGCCGACCTGGGCCACAGATGAAATAATAGTAAAATCCGCGGCGCGGATGGAGCGATGACTTGCAACAGGAGGATCAGAGTGGAGACCACTGGTGGAAAGAGAGGGAGGGGATCCTTACCCAGCAGTAGGACATTATCGGCTATGAAAGGTAAGATGAAAAAAATAAATTAAGCCGTCGTCAGTTGAAACTATGGGTCTTTGCATAGAAAAACAGTTTTGTATGGAAAGTTTTGAAATATTTTTTTATTTTGTAATGGACGACCCAACCAGCCCAATATTTTTCGTACTATCAAGCTTACTCTTGCCCTTAATCTAGCCGTGAAGCAAAAAACATAATAATATGACGATGAAGCCATATCAACGATGGTACGCACGGCAGCAAGCACATATAAACAAAACCAGTATAGGCTGAAACAGCGCTACGCTACATACGCCTGATACCAGAAGTCCGCTCAAGGTTAGTGTTTCCACCGACGAGCGGCCATGTGTACAGTCAAGAGCAAATCGAGCTCGACACATTTGATTTACATGCACCACTCTTATTTAAACGCTCCACGTTCTAGAGTCTTAAGCTTGATGTGCTCTGACTGTAAGAGCGAACCCAATTTTAATATGACAAGCCGATAAAACCTGACCTTAGCTGACTAAAGTCCCCGAAGCGTGGTCCTGGCGCGGGCAGTTTTAATTAAAAGTCAATCCTCTTTTCCGGGATTTTCGGGCGGGACTATTTCTTCATATATTTTCGGGACCGGCAAATAATACGGATTCAGAAACGGCTATTTAAACCAAAGGAAAATTATTGTTTAAAAATCGAGAAATGCAATAAGATTTTTTTGTCGATTCAACTAACTAATACGAAAACTATATAAAATTATTTCTGGGTGCGAACCAGTGGTATAGCAAACTGAGGGTTTCCTTGGTTTAAAGGGGACTTTTGGCCGTTGGTCTCGGCTAGTATCTAAGGTAGTTCACGTCAGGTTTTTAAAAACTAATTACACAGAGAGTCTACTTCCGTTTCGGATCGTGCTATGGCAGCGTAAAAGAAACGGCAAGAAACCACCGCAGCATGCCCTCTTTCATGAGTCGGCTTTGTAAAAAGTGTTACTTGTGTTTAGAGAATGCAATCCCGGGATCCCGTAAACCGGGATCCCGGGATCCCGGCCTTATTCCAGTCCCGTATAATTCGGGATTAGTTTTGTCCAATACCAGGATTTTCGGGATTAACGAAAATGCTAAAAGTTTATAACTTAAACATTCTTTTAGAAATTACTCATCGTACGTAGCTTTCTTTGTAAACGCAATGTTACAGTCAATGTCACACTGTCGGCCATCTTAAATTGACAGCTGATTATTATTTGTCGTACGTATTGACCGACACAGAGAATCGTAGATACAACTTGGACGCGTGTGCACTTATTTTTGAGTAAGTCCTATGATTTTCTTGCTTATTAGGTTTTAAACTTGTTTATATTACATGTTTGAAATCAATTTACGGTGTTTAAAACTGTATATCCGAGTTTATTATGCTTTTTGGTATGTAATGCACATGTTTGTCTTTTTAAAGGTATTTAATGGTAAGAAGCTTCAATTACCATCACGATGTCGCTTTCTAAAGAGAGTTTATTTATTCAACATAAGAAAGATGAAGATCTATCGTCAATATGGAGTCATTTTCTTATTGCTAAAGACGGTGGCGGTACAGCAAAATGTAAAAAATGTCCGGCTATACTGAAGGTATTAGGAGGATCAACTAAAGGATCATCAAAACATAATATGAAAGTGACCAGACCATCGCCTTCCTCGTCTAGCCTTAGCAATGAAGAACCACCCCCAAAACGGAAACATAGCTCTGTAGCGGACTTTTTCGTTAAAACTGATACTTTGGATGACGTCTTAGCTCGAATGACAGCCGTAGACGGCTTTCCTTTCAAAGTGTTTGTGACTTCAAAAGATTTGAGGACATTGTTATTGTCAAAAGGTTATACAGATTTGCCAAAATCTGCAAATACAATTCGCAGTCGTGTTGTCAATTACAGCCACAAAATAAAAAATGAAATCAAAGCTGAAATTAAGGTTTTAAAACATGAAGGCCAGCGCTTCAGTTTGAGCTTTGATGAATGGACCTCATCTTCAAACAAACGATACATGAACGTAAATGTTCATTCGCTTCAAAAGTTTTGGAGTTTGGGCCTCATTCGCATTGATGTATCTTTGACGGCTGAAGTGTGTGTTCAGATCCTAAAAGAACGCCTTTTACAATTTGATCTTTGTTTAGATACTAATACAGTAGCAATTGTCCCGGACGGACCGAATGTCATGCTTAAATTAGGAAAGCTTTTGAATGCAGAACACCATGTTTGCTTTGCTCATGGTATCCACTTGGCCGTGTGCGATTTATTATATAAAAACAATGTACAGTTAGAAACCTTGCCAAGTGAGCCCACTGATGCTGCTGATTCGGACGATGACGAAGACGATCTAGGAAGTGGGTTAGTAATTGAAAATGAAACTTCTGTGGATCTGACTAACGATTTCAATATAAAAGAAATGATAAAAAAAGTACGCAAAGTGGTGCTCATTTTTAAGAGATCATCACTAAAGAATGATACAATTCTTCAAAAATATGTACGTTTGGAACACGGAAAAGAGCTTTCTTTGCTGCTCCATTGCAAAACAAGGTGGAACAGCCTCTTTACTATGCTTGAACGATTCGGGCTTTTAAAAATCAGAATTCAGAAAGCTCTCTTAGACTTGCATAATCCAGTTCAATTGGAAGAAGATGATTTTCATCTTATAAATGAAATAACGAAAGTTTTAGCCCCAGTTAAACTGACTGTGGAAGCGCTTTGTCGTTCAGATGCAAATTTGTGCACAGCTGATGCTGCGATGAAGTTTCTTTTTAAACAATTAAATGAAAACCCCTCAGAGTTGGCTTCCAAATTGAAAACTAATTTACAAGAACGCATGAAAGGTCGTCGACGAAATGAGCTGTCTGGTGTTTTAGGCTATCTCCAAAATCCTGATGAAAACGTGAACCTGGATCTGGATGAGGATCCTGAGACCAAAGACTTATTTTCAAGACCCAGTAAACTTTTTATAAAAAAGCAGATCGTTTCGTTAATTCAAAAGATGAGCAGTAAAGACGTTTTTCACTGTCGTTTGTCATTGTCGTCGTCGTCTTTCGTGTCGTTTTTTCTACAAATTTTCAATCCCGTAACTCTCCCAGGATCCCGGGCTTGTCTTTGTTCAGTCCCGTAAGCCCGGGATTGGAAATAAGGGCCGGGATTGCATTCCCTATGTGTTTCGCTGGAATATCAGAGCACCATACCTCTTTTTCATTGACGTAGTCATCTTATCTACAGTATTACGGATAGCTACTATTGTCTTGACCTGAGTACCCAGTATACACGATAACAGCTAACCGGTGGTAACCGGCTAACTATCCGGTGTACCTTCAAAGAACGTAATCGTACACACGGCCGCACATCGGTAGAAACACTTTTGGACCTTATGTTGTGGTAATAGAGTTGAAAAAGTTTCTACCGACAAGCGGTTGACCGTACATACTGGTACAAACATGTATAAAACAATAATTTTCAATTCAGTAAAGAGTATCGAAGTTCAGAATATCTCTTCCCAGCGAATATTAAATTTCATGCGGCATTCGGGCAGTTGGGAGAGTAAGCAATAAATGAATCGAATCCTATCACAGATAGATATGAGAGGCTTGAAAAATTAATCCGTCGAGCGAAGCGTCCAATAAAACTGAAAAGGGCCGTTGGGATGAAACAAATTCTCGAACCTATTGAGTTGAATCAAAGGAAAGTTATAGGTTACCATTTTTTGTTTCATACTTCTTCGACCCATTTATAGGGTTCCGTACCCAAAGGGTGCCTACGGGACTCTATTACGTCTTCTGTCTGTCTGTATCTACAGCGTGTAACGGAAAGGTGTGATAGATATTACTAAAGAGTGTGTGTGAATCTGCCCATGAAACTGAACAACTTTTTCCAAGAAACAGGTCATAGAACAAAATCAATTTTTGACCTCCCATAGAAACTGCTGATAGCGCATTTTGGTTAAATTTGATTTTTCATATTTCGACCTATGTTCCATGGGAAAAATTGTCCAGTTTCAGATTCACACCCTTCAGTATTATCACAACTTTCCGTTACACGTTGTATAACCGTATTGATTTAAAAGGCAGTTGGTTGAAACTTTCACAGAATATGTGTTATTTATATTATAGTATGGCGGATATCCTAACAAATAATTAAAACAATAAAAAGATCAATAAACAGGTACATATTGTCCTAAATAAGAAGCGAGATCAAAGTAAAAGTCTACACTGAGCAACGTCAAAGTGACGCGATTGCAATTTCAGTCACTTTAGCGTGACCAGTTTAAAGCGCGTTTTAGTAGTCAGTATGTGGATTCCTATAAGACAACAAGCGCATGAAATCCCAAAGTACTACTTACTGGCACAGATAAGATGATAGTAAACTGACGTTGTAGGGGCGACTGCGAAAAAAAAGCGAGCGCTTCAATCCCACAGGAACTAACTTTATAACTTGCAAAGGTCAAGCAGACAAATCTGTCGCTTGGGATTCAGAAATAAAATATATCAAACAGAATAATATTGTATATCGCCAAATCCCTCGGGTCCGTTCAGACGCACCGTATCTTGCGCCACGAAACAGTGTAAGATACGCGGCGCAACTTACGCTCAATGTTGCCGTAGCAGGAGACGTATTTTTGAAGCGTTCGAAGTGAATCTTTAGTTCGCATACGAAAACGAATCGTATACGAATTTAATTTCTAATGCTCTCGATTTTACGCATTTTTGAATCATTCGAAAGCAGTGTTGCCATTAAATTCAAATCTTTAACCAATTTTCGTTTCACGCAGAAACATCAAAACCGGAAAGCAATTACTCATTGATTTTAAAAACCGGTAATGAATTGCGAGGGAATGGAACGCAAATTAAAAAGTTGATATGTCAGTATAATGCCATGTGTGAAGGAAACGTCAATGTCGTTGTCATCACAGATTATACATACTTTCGAGTGGTAGAATTGCAAAACGAGTGGGTCGGACCACTCGTTGCAGAATTCACAGGTATGAATATTCAAAAATTGCGATTTTACGGATTCGTATACGAATCTTGCCAATTAGAATGCGAATTGAAGTTCGAACGCTTCAAAAATGCGTCTCCTGGACTTTTGCGTATTCGCGTGCGATAAGCAGTAACAGATCTTGCGCGTGGTTGAACGGTATGTCGAAATTGTATGAAATGCAATGTTATGTCATGTCGAGTTGCGTCGCGCAAGACACGCTGCGTATGGTCCGACCCTTAGGCTACGATTGCACGTAGTCCATTCGGTTTATTATTGTTGCTGCCATCGAAATTAAAAAAAGAATTCCTTCTAGCGTTAAATATATATGTGTCAAGATGGGTGGATGGAACAGCTGTTTCTCAATATAATTTTATGATTTACTGTGGCCCGTGCCACAGCTGTATTTGCAAAGGTTGACACTAATTACGAGAACGTACTTTATAGTCCAGAAATGAAAATATTATATAAAAAAAAGTAAAATTTTTCATGTTTTGCCTTTGTTAAAATTTTATCTTAAGTCTTATGAAGCAAGCAAAATTAAACCAAGTCAAGAGAGCACAAAGTATATCTCTCACTTTCTCATGAATATGAAAGTAGGGACTAACTATTGCAGATCACTCAATACGATCATAACATCTGCCTTAAGAGGCCTATTACATTTTGAGCGCGTTTTTGCGCAAAATAGCTAATTTCGGCGTCCTTAATATGAGAAAAGGAAAGATTTTGACAACTTTAACTTATAAAATGTTGAAGAACAGTTATTATTTAAGTTCGTAGCGGCCTCGCTTTTTAAATTATTTTCTTATATTGGTAGATATAGCCAATATTCCGAAGCAAGTTTTCATAAAATGCGCGAAAGCACTTTTTTGAGCTCGTGGATTGAACTATTGGGCTAAGCAAACAAAATTAAAATGATACAATAAAATCTCTTATATAATAGTGCAGTTCGTAGCGGCCTCGGAATTTTGAAAAATATATTGGAAAATCTAGAAAAAAAATCAATTCCGAACGAAAAAAACTACAAAAAACGCTCAGGTTTAACTGCAAATTGCTCTTTACTATATTAATATTATTTTGTATAACTTATACCATACTAAACTTTGGTATAAAAAAAAATGAAAATCGCCTACGTTTGTTTAAAAACAATTCGTTTTAATACCTTAATTGAACGTACTTAAAACTGCCAAATTTCTCCATAATCCGATGCGCTGGCCTTTCAAACGCAATAATAGTATCAAATAACTTGAAAATACAAAAAGTATTTATATCGTTTAGTTTCAGCTACAAAACAGTGTCAAAAAATCTGGACGCCGAGTGAGATTTTCCACTTTTCATTTTTTTTAACGAAATTTTGTGATAGGCTCTTAATTTTACCCATAACACTATAAACATGACTCGTGTGTGTGTAAGGGTTGCTAGACGTACGATATTTTATAATAAATTATAATTTCAGCTACGATCGAATATCTAGACATAAATCGTAAATAAAGAAAAGAAATAGCCCAAACTGCAAAAGAATGTCGTATAAAATTCAAACTCTACAAAACTAAAAATATCGTTAAGTGCAAATAACTTTACTATAGTTTTAATTGAGGCTGGAAGCTTCTCAAATCCACACAAAGAACATTTTTTTTTATTTAGTACTTATAATTACTTAAATGTTAAAAAGTTCTTTGATAGATTTCATAATTTTGATTGTTTCCATTCTTCGTTATCTGGCAACAAATCGGGTGTTTTAGAAGGGGTAACAGAATTTAGACGTAAGAGAGGGGTGGGGGGGCGGTCACAGATTAACAAACACGTAGCGGTTGCACGCACGGAAAGCCGTAAAACCACGACCCTACGCGTAATACACCTTACGTACTTACATGAACTCGATAAAGCGAACGGAACGGAAGGCTACCACAAATACCAGTAACATAGAGTAACGTCTTATCGTGTCGTTTGCAAGATCGATGATCGACCTCACAAATCCTGGTATCAGAGTTGTTATGCCGCCAAAGACCTCTGACATGGCTCAGTAGACGGGACCACGGCGTAACTGCCTTGGGAAGTACGGAATCATCTAACTTTTCATCAGGTGATTCATTCTGCAATGTCCTAACCGAATTGGGGAAGTCCCACAAAATCGTTTTTGTTTGACGGTGTTTCAGGCGAGAGTCGAATCTAGAAGCAGACCCGCCGGATCGAGAGCCAAACGCAAACACACTAACATGGATGCTGCATAGAAAAACATGGAAATAAAAAAACTAAGTGTGCGCTCAGCAGCCTCACAAGTGTCAAAATTGTATAGGATTTAGACATTTAAGAGACTGAGCCCACGCTTAGTTTCGTCTCTGAATCTAGGGTTAATCTTCAGCATTACTGTGCGATGAGCTAAGCTGTCAGCTGGAAAATTCTAGCCAATAAGATTGCTCTATTTGACAAGTTAGGAAAATGGCGCAATCTTATTGGTTGCAATAGCATTGGTGGAAATTCACTCTCAGTGCCCTCTAAAGACCCAACTGCTGGTGAAGCATACAAAGGACGACTTGTGCCTTTTGGTGTTGCGAGGCCAAGATCCTCTTTGGATCACCGCCGAGCCAGCGAAAGACATCATTGTACTGATAGATAATAGCAGCGTAAGTATTATTTATATTTTTTTAAGTTACAGACAAAAATAGAATCCAGCACCTTTGGAACAGACTATAGAGTACAAAAAATATATAAACACAACAGAAAAACCAACCAAAAAAATACTGGATATCTTACAGTATGTGTCTGGTATATAAAAACTCAAAGTCCACAGAATTCAACGCAAAATTGTGCTTGTCAATATGAAATATGTAATCCAACATAACAGCTCAAAGCGTAAACTCGTCATAATAATTTCACGGATCGCTTCATTTGACGGCGAGGGCTACAAAAACCGGTAAATTTGTACCGGGAAAAGCTTTTACCGTGCCTGACGCTGACGGGCCAGTTGTGCCAAATTAAGATGAATCAACGACTGAGTTAGAAACTCTTAAAGTAAGGAAATTTAGGGACAAAAAGTTGACTAACTGGCTTTCAGGGGAGACAGGATAAGAATTGGATGGGAAGCATAAAAATGATTGTACTTCAGAATTAATGTCTGTTGGGGAAATAATAAAAAAAAAATAAGTTACTAAAATAGCAAACTAGCGGCAAGAAATCATAATTCTGCTATGTGAAGACAACAATGAATCAACGACTGAGTTACAAACAATTAAAGTAAGGAAATTTAGGGACAAAAAGTTGACTAACTGGCTTTCAGGCGAAACAGGATAAGAATTGGATGGGAAGCATAAAAATGATCATACTTCAGAATTAATGTCTGTTGAAAAAAAAAAAAAAAAAAAACAAGTTACTAAAATAGCAAACTAGCGGCAAAAAATCATAATTCTGCTATGTGAAGACAACAAGAAAAGACTGAAACTAAAATATCAAAATAACGAATTCATCGAGACAGACTAGTCTAAATGTGCTTTAAATGTAATAAAAGTTTCTTTAAATTTCAACTTCCATTAAATCTATTGTTGACACTTCCTTTGTGAACTAATTAGGAGATTAAGTTATGCGAGGTCAAACTTTAAAGAATCTATCTGCAACTGGAGAACTTGACAATGTTATGTTGCACACTGTATTAGTTAGTTATTATAATTTCAAAAGCAAACTTTGTGAAAATTTTCGAGTAAACTGTCTTCAAATATCTTCTGTAATAATACTAAAGTACAAGTACTTAATCCTCTATTCAAACTAGCATCAGTAGAATCTACCTCTGAGACTTCATACCGCTCAATAACTCAATTACTCTATAGAAGCATCCGTCTATAGAACCGTGGCGGTTATTAGTCCGACAGTCTGTGAATTATGAATGAAGGCGGCTTGTGGACGGTCTAACTTTGACTTTGGAGTTGATTCTGTTGGAATGACCGTGTTGAATTTCTCCATTGGATGTTCAAATATTGTAGGATATATGTTTGACAAAATAATCATTGGGCTTGCCATGGACACTAACAAAGAAGCAAAAAAGGACACTGTTTATTTATGTATGACAGTAAATTTAAAGTATAATAAAAAAAAAGATTTGGACCAAGAAACAGCATCGATATTAATTTTGAATAAAATATGGGCGACAACTTATCCCTGGTATCTTAACACTGATATAGCGCACATCCACCTACTGTTGGACATAGGTAAATACATAATTAAATACTAATATCCTAATGAAATAGAAAACATAATTTTAGAATGTTACTCAGACCTTGAAACTATAAAACTATTCCCAAGGATCTTAGGTCGAAAAACAAAAAAAAATTGACTTCCCATAGAGAGTGCGTCAGCTTATTGCAAATTTTGTATTTTCCCAAGAAGGAAAAGTGTATTATAAAATTATGTTCACCCTATACGTATACTTATTACTTATAAATAAAGGTAAATAAACACACATACATAGAATAAACATTGTAATATTGGTGCTGGTCGGGGATCAAACCCGCGACTGACGGCACAAACGGTATGGTTACTACTAACTGCGTCAACATCCTACCCTACCACTTACATATTTGAACCCACGGAACTGTATGCAACTCCACCTACCATTGCATAATACCACACATCAAACAGATCGTCAATGATGTTATTTAGACATCGGCATCCATCGTGTGTACTGATGCAAATTAGGATACATCAGCCATACCATCCAGACGCTCAACAACAAAGGCGTAACGCCTACGAGTGACAAAGATAGATATGTGTCCATATGCTCTCTCTGTTGTTCTGGGCAACAAGCGTTTACAAGCTTGTACGCAACGTGTATGACCGGTGAATACAGTGCATTTAATACCTCCAGAATATGTTACAGGCAGTAACTAAACACCTCTTTAGCCACAGCAGTAGGACTGGTAATATTATCCGCACACAGCTTTGTAGAAAGTTATGTAGGATCTAAGCCACCTGAGGTTGTCTTTATCAGACATCGAATTTTAAAAAGCCCGATGTTCAAATTAGAAGCCTCTTTTTGTAAATTGGGCTTTAAGCCGTAGTAAGACCATTCTGCTAAAAGAATTGAGACTGTAGTAATTTACGGCAATAATGCCACAAGAGCACAAGACAGCTAACGATCAGCAATGTCAGAATATCTTCAATAATTGCTAAAAACAAGAGGAATAAGAAGACAACTAGTTACTTGTCTATGCCAATGTAGCACTCGTTACACTATCCTTTGTTGCAAATAATAAAGTGTGTTGAGAAAGTCAGACCACCCCGCTTCTGTTTAAGTTTCGAAGAAGTTTTACAGCTTTACTGCCTGCTAAAGACTGCAAGCTGAAAAACGATACATTTATTACCTACTACATTGACCTATCCAGGTTTAGGTAGGAAACCACGTTTTACCTGCGACCCATTCCACATCATTTATCTATCGGGTGACAGGTCAAGACCGGGTGATCTTTTGCCCTGCCTTTAACACTATTCCCTTAGGGACTAACTCCGGGAAAATGTCATATTGATTTGATGATTTATTCTGAATGTAATTGTCGTCACAAAGATAGCTTGTAAGTAAATAAATCTATAAGACCAATTCGCAAGAAAATCACTGCCCGGCGCCGATATGACAAAGGCCTACCAATCCAGTTCAAACTGGTAAACGCTGTACGGTTTTTGGGATAGAGGCAGCTAGGCAATTAGTCGTCAATCACGGAGTACCGAACTACTGTACCAATAAATTAACTATTCAACTAGTATTATTATAATTTTGATTGTATGTACACAAAAGATCCATTTGTGCGAGAAAGATTACTATGTGACGTCGTAAGTTTTTGCCACGACAAAAGCGTTGGTATTTAGATATTGACACAAATAATTAAACTTAGTTGGAAGGAAGCCATAAAAATTATCATAATAGCCGCGCCTGAAGGAATAAATTTCTTGTTTATAAAGTTTCTTGGTTATACTTTTATAGCTTCATTCTGCTACTTTTCAATGCGAAAGGAACTTTATAGAAACAGCGCGGAAGTCATAGAAATGTGAAGTGTGACAAACGACTAAATATTTTAGTTTATTTTACAAAAAGCTAAAAATAGAAGAAGCAGAAAGGGGACACATCGAAGCACTGATTTTATTTACTTGCACGAATGTCGTTTGATTAAGCGTTAAAAAGTATTCAAACGATAATTTTAAAATGCATTTTCAAGATAACAAATGTCTGAAACCCTCCATCAACATATAATACAAATTGATGCTCACATCACATCGCACCTCTGAACTCATCAATCACATCACTTCAATCCAAAGTCACCGCGTCGCATCGATGTTTGCACATCACTATTCCGGTTCAAACTGCCGCAACGGACGTACGCTCAAAGCGGTATGCGGCGACTGACTGAATGCTTCGCCAGCGTCTGCTGCTTTTACGCATGCGCGGGTAAAAGCTTGAAGTTCAGATTTTATTTCCATTGAGATAGGGTTGCTTCTCTATTGTTTTCATGCGTAGACACCTGTATAAGCTAGCAGCGTTCGGAAGTGAGTGCAGTGTCATTTCCACTCTCGAAGGCCGGCTTCGCTAATAAAAACGAGTTTCGCCCGAAGCGGAGTGCAGGCAATGCGATTACGTTTGCATCGAGCGATTCTGTAGGGGGTGAACTTCCGAATTCAGTAGGGATGGGCGCAGAATAAACACCTGACAATTTGACCGAACTTGCTCAGTGTTACCGGATATTTTTCCAGCAGATGCGCATCACTAGTAGACTTGTTCTTTTTCTAGTAGTGATGGGCAATGTGAAAGAGAACAAAAATAAAAGGATGAAGGAAGGCAATTGTTAGAGATACTTTGTACCCTACGTAGAGTTAAATACTTCCAAAATATCCAGCTCACATATTTTTCTTAATAACTCATGCACGTCTATTGCCACACATGAACTTCCCTTAAGAATCTCCAGTGTTTGCACTGCTGTTTCGGTTTGAAGGGTAAAGGAGCCAGGGAAATTACTGGCACATTGGACCTACCATCTTAGTTCTCAGGGTGGGTAACGCGCTTTGCTGTCTTATTAGTGTCAAATTATTTCACTAATAAGACAGTCGGTGTCATGGGCAGTGGTAACCAGTTGTGACATAAAAAAAAACTTAGAAATGTGCTTTGGGGTAACTACTATAGTCACCACAATAATTCGTCACGAAATGGAGTTGGCATTGACACACGGAAACATAATTACACCACACATAAGATGAGATGGTACCTGTTGTACTATATTTAGCCGGCATCAGACAGGCAACCATGTAACAAAACAGCACTCTTTCTATTTTCTGAATTCCGATGCCTGCATAGCGTTTTTTAGCAAAAAAGCTTTGCATCTATCGCGCACACGATCGATGCATTTTTGTCGTATAACAAAAATAAAACCCGTCGAATTTGAACGTGGGAGGGAGACGACTACTGAAAAACAGAAGGGGGTATTCCGCTTGCACAACTTTTAAATGCAATTAACGTTGGTTCCGCAGATGAACTTTAATAACAGCTTGACAGGTCGCAGTGCGGTCGAAGTTGTTATTTTACTAGCAAAATACATGGGCGAGCAGGCTGTGTTAGAAATAATTATTATTATTATTGTACCAAAGCGGACCAACAGATGACACTGTAGGGTTTTCTGAATCGCGATATAGTTAATTTTTCAAAATAAAAAAAAGGCGGGGAGATTACGAAGTTTCCCAGAAAGACTTCGCTAGACCGAATTTTTGTTCTCGTGAACCGTGTTGGTTTCGTCAAAACTAGGAAAAGTTTGTACTGATGTAATATTACTTATAAACAAATAGATAAACATAGGTTTAACACCTGATATTCACACAAATGTTTGTCCAGGGCGAGGGTCGAAGTTATCGCGACTTATGGCTAAGAAGACAGGGTAACTACCCACGTAACTACCTATCTTGCCAAGATGCCCGACAAGTGGTTTAAGTTTGAATATTCTTTCAGCAGTTTCATACAGAATACACTCATCCTCATTGCGAGGTTTTGTCAGAAGGCTATGTGAATGTCAGGTCTTTATTTTAGCTACATTACGGTAACGACGAACCGACACCTTCTTAGTAGCGCAGCGAGTCAGTATACGAGATTCGTACACCAAAAAGTTCGTCAGTAAAAACGCTTTGGATTTTATGGCATGGTAATAGAGTTGCAAATGGTTTTATTGACAGGTTGAACGTACGCACAACGGAGAGCAAACGAAAACTAGAATAAGCTGAGCCATCGCTACGCTGAAAACCCTCAAAACAAGAGACCCTCTCAAGTTGTAAGGATTACCACTGATGTGCGCCCGTGTGTACTAAACCCATGCAAAGTTTACGTCTAATTAAAATGCGTTTATTTACTAACAAAGACCCGAGGCCGTGTATTTTAAAACTTTTATTGAGAAGTCACAAATAAAAATGTGTAAGCTCGGTGAGGTAGTTTATTTCGAAGATGATAAGGAGCAAGGGCAGGTCAGGGCTACAATAGGTCTAGGATTGGGCTATAAATTTTGTTCAGGAATTTGCTCTTTAGCTTGTTGGCAAGTCAGTCATGCCAGTGGCATGGCAAGCCTAACTTACCCTATTTGACATAGATATGGCTACCCACTAATTACTAAATTTAAAAATTAAAAGAAAATAAAAATATGTATGAATTTTCGATCGTTATAACGACCGGTCGCTGTAAGTGCGTTAGTGAGGTATTAGCCGGTAAAAACGGCTTATAGTGCCATGTGAAAAATAATGAAGCAAATCCTACTCCTCAAATACATAGCTTAACTTTGCTGATCAACGAGAAAAAACGTTCCCCAGTATGATCATTGAATGTTCACGGGTACATACAGATATTTGCACACCTGACAAGTCCCGTTGTCAAATTGCAAGCAGCATCAAAGTTTCATGCATAACGTGCCTTCTAAAACACGAAAGGCACAAATTTATAGCTAAAGTTCAAACAGGGGCAAGGTCGGGTCAGGGCTAGTAGGTCCAGGAATTGCACTATAAATTTTGTTCAGGAGTACAGAAATGGTTGGTCGTATAGACAGGCATAGCCTGTGGCTAAGAATTCTTTATTTTTAGCAGTATAATAAACGGTGAGTGTTAAGGAGGTGGGTAATCTCGTCTGGGTGGGGTTTCTTGCCTTTTGCTTACAAAATTGTTGAATAAGAATAAGAATGATCGTGATTTATTTCCGAAATTTTTTGTTAATCGTTTTGTTTTTCATATGTGTAAGCAATAAAGATTTATGATTATGATTATAATCTTGGTTTTGACAGATATTACCAAAAAAAATGTACCTATTCGTAAAACTTTACGTTAAGCCTTAACTCTTTGGGAAAACGTTTTAGTATTCGTATCCTATACTAATAAACGAAACGAGCAATATTTGTGTACATATTTGTAATAGGTTTCTCGAAAACGGCACTAACGTTTTCGATTAAATTTACCATACAGGGTTTTTCGGGGGTGAAAAATCGATCTAGCTAGATCTCATGTCAGGGAAGATTCGTTTTTCCCGTGTTTTTAAGCATCTTTTTTTAAATTCCGCGTTTTTTCATGTTGAGGCAGCTATTATAGAGCGAAGCTCGGTCGCCCAGGTACTATCGTTAAAATTACCACCATCGACCCCAAGGTGTAATTATTTTATATTCTCCAATTTCTGAAAAAGTCCTGGCTTATTCGGTTTTTTAGAGTCCGATACCTCCAAGGGATTGTGAGGCAATAGTTTTTACACAGAGCGACTACCTTCGACCTTCGCACTTATTATTATATTATATTTAGCTTGACTACTAATGTAGTGTAGAATTCTAATTTATCCGATCGAAAGTAAGATTACATGAATTTTAAGAATATCAGTTTGGTTATATTACGTTAATAAACTAATAGTACCTGGGCGACCGAGCTTCGCTCTATAATAGCCGCCTAAACATTAAAATATCATGGGGTGAGCAAGCTATGCTACCCGCCAACAGATGGCGCTGTAGGTTTTTGTCTAAAACGCAAATGCTTAAAAACACGGGGAAAATGAATTTTCCCAGACATGAGACCTAGGTAGATCGAATTTTCGCCCTCGAAAATCCCCGTTTGGTAAATTTCATCGAAATCGTTAGAGCCGTTTTCGAGAAACCGATTACAAATATATATATTTATATATATACAAATACTGCTCGTTTAATAGTATAGGATCGAATAATATTCATTTTTACAGTTAAATTACATCGCTTCGCGGAGTGGTGTCAAATGTAGGAAAAATAAAAGAAGCGATAAGTGAAAACCCACGCGTTCTTTTATAATGTTTAATTGATATTGACAAACCTGTTTGACGCAGCCCTATTGTTACGGTATAATAAGCAATTACCCGCGTTTCAATGAACGGTATTAATTCAGATTCATGGGCTGCCGAGCTTTCATATGGTTGCCACGCTTAATTATCGATCGATACATTATTACATTACACTTATATATGTGCAAATATTAATACGCGTTAATTTAATTGAAGTGAGATGAATTTAATTAATTAATAAATACAGGGTGTAAGGGACCGCCTTCCGAATACTGAAAGGGCATGGATCAGTCAACGCAACTGAACAACTTTCAGCGAATAAAACTTTCGTAAAATGTAAAAAATCGGCCTCTCCATACAAAATTGCAAGCTTGATTGGATAGTTTGTATGGAGAGGCTGATTTCCTTTTATTCCCTGAAAGTTTTATTGGATGAAAGTTGTTCAGTCGAGAAGTGTTTAACTAAAATCTATGTTTCTTTTTATGTGAGACGACGACGTTTCGCAGAGATGCACACTTCTTGACTTGTTTTAATATGAATATTTACGTCCACAAATATTAAACTTTATTATCGTCTCGACGCATAATGACCTAATTTCTAAACGCATAATGTTATTAGATGGATGCTCATAGGCAGCAGTATGTTTTTCAGTATTTTTCAGTCAAACCTCGATTAGTTTAGAAAGCTCGCGGAATATGCCACCTGTCAATATATGACAGAAGCATAGTAGCACAACCGGTGATTCTAAGATGGCATGCTTAGCCGTTTATAATGATCATCAGCACTCTCAATGACAATTTTATTTAAGTGGTGAACAAAATAGGTAAAAACCAATACAAGATACAGAACAGACTACAATGTAACATTCGTAAACTAGATGGTAATTTGGCAATAGCGCGAAGCAGCCCTAGAAAATAAATCCCCCGGATTGACCACCACCGCGGAAGGCGGAGTGTCTATTCTGTAGGTCGGTACTACAATACTATCGGTTTTGAGCTTGACAACTGTATTGCGTCATACAATGCTAATACTCGGTCTGTTGTAAGGCCATAGCTATATGGAGAGCCATGTCTCGACCGGCCTGTTACTACTAGGCAGAAGTTCGCGCATGCGTATTAGATTGACTGAAGAGCTCGGTACGGATAGACACGACGTTTGATTACCTGTTTGATGAAGGGTTGGAAGTTGCGATGACTTACCTGTAACAAATGGTAACATCAATTAATTAATGAGTAGTAAATAAAAAAAAACATTTTTATCACATATATTCGAAAAGAGCTAGTTAGTTCTATGTTAACAGGGACTAAAATCGTGTTTTAATACCTAAGAGACTAAAAGTAATTTGAATGATAAAAGTGTAAAGTTGTATGTGTTACGTTCACGTCGTACTAGCTCGGAGCACGCAATGGGCCCGCGACGTCAGACAAGATCAACCAGTTTGAACATCTCGCTACAAGCGATACACGACACACTCGCGTGAACGCCTGGTGGTCATCGTGAACATGAGCTCGCCTAGTCCATCGCCTTCTCTGTCGTCCCCGTGCCCGCGAATTTCTACGTGATCACTTAAGCCACGATCACACCTAACTGAATTCAAAAACTAATTCGGTAGACATTGCTGGGAGGCTTGGATATATTAATTGCAATATTCTTACTTCACGAGCATTGTACCTAAGCCGAATTTGTTTTTGAATTAGGGAAGGTGTGATAGTGGTTTTAGGCTGAAAAGGGGCAGCAAGGTCACATTCCAAGTTATTTTTGTCTATCAGCCATGTCTACCATTACAAAACTCTATAGCCCAAGTTGTCGTTGGCAAGCGTCTCGTCGCGACCCCCTCCGTCACGCCATATGCTAATCACCGCGCTTTGTACACATTCTAACCTACAACGTACACGCGTACCGGAGTTATTTATTACCAGTTGCCACACTCTATGAGAACAATTTAAATGATGGACAAATGGATGATTTGTTGAGAAATTCTTAAGATATTTTTTATAGGCTATTTACAAAGTGTAACATTTACGGTATATGCCCTAAAGGATGTGAGTCTATCAATGAAACTAAACAATTTTTCCCATTACACATAAATCGAAAAACGAAAGAGTTTTTTTACCGCTAGTACAGTTAAGAGCACATCAAGCATGACACATTGGACTTTATACCGTTCTAATTAAAATACCGTTCTAAAAAAAATAAAATAATAGACCGTGTCAAGCTTGACCTGTAGTTGACTGTACACACGGCCACGCTTCAGTGGTAACACTTTGTCGTTGCGCAGGTGTCATGTTTCAGGCGTGTGGTGCGTAGAGCTAGTTCAGGTTATTCTAAACTAGCTTGCTTGGTTTTGTTTCCACTTCCTTGCTTTCGTCAGTACAAAATGCGTATCGGCAGTTACTATGAAAATTTGTCTAATTTTAGGGAAAAGTTCCTGAGTTTCATGGAAAATCTTCCATGGTTATTTTAACGTTTTTGTAACACCTTTACTGTTCGGTGTAGCATTAGTCCAATAAAGTATCACAATTCACCACAAATATATGACGCCAGAATAAAGTCAAAAGAAAATTATCGTTTAGCACATACTCACTTCTCCCATTTTTAGGACAAAGGAATACATGCAAATCAGTCTCTTTTTTCACATTCAAATCTGCTATTTATATTTTTTTAGGGAGCGAGTAAAATGGAAGGTGTCCAGCACTATATCCGTCTCTCTCTACGTTAAACTCTGACTCCTTTCTGCCAGGATCTACAGTGGTACTATGACCAATGACTAGCCAGAGAAGCCGAATAGATTTCGCCTGCAGAATGGCTCTGCGCCTTTAACAGCCAACCCTAGCGGAAAACTCCGGTGCACCCCGTGAATAATTCCACGCCACCGACTTCGTACAAAATAAATAATTCTCGCAAATACCGCCCTCTTTGTGCTAAGTTGCAATTCACCGACAAGTAGCGAGTATACTTGTAGTAGTGTAGTCAAAGCTCTGTGGCGGTGAAGTACAATTCAAGTACATCTTCACTTCTCCCATTCCGACTTATTTTGATAAGGGCACTAGTTTTTACACAGAGCAACTGCCATCTGACCACCGCAACCCAGAGGGTAAAATAGACCTAAAACGCTTCACAACTTCTGAACAATCAAAGTAATGTAGCTTAAATAGAGATGGTAGGGCTTTTGTGCAAAGTCCGTCCGGGGAAGTACCACCCTCTTGCTTTTTTCTGCCGTAAAGCAGCAGTGTTTGCACTGCTGTGTTTCGGTTTGAAGGGCAAGGGAGCCAGGGAAATTACTGGCACATTGGACCTACCATCTTAGTTCTCAGGGTGGGTAACGCGCTTTGCTGTCTTATTAGTGTCAAATTATTTCACTAATAAGACAGTAGGTGTCATGGGCGGTGGTGATCACTTACCATCAGGTGGCCCACCTGCTCGTTTACCCACTTTTTACATAAAAAAAAAACATGAGAGCTGAGCTATGCGTGACGGAGCGATATGTGCTGTGTCTCTGTCGCTCTAATATCTTACGCGTCGCGCCATCCTGTTGTCACCCTGCTGGCGTTCTTATCAAGCCACATTATTTCCACTGTACATATTTAAAATTTGTTCAGTTCTACAAATTCGTTCACGTGTTAAATACCCGGTGGGGTAATTAAAGCCGGGCTGGGCAATCCGTTGAGCGGTGAATAGCTAATTCCTTAAGCGGTGGAAGCGGAACGCGGGGTAAATAAACTGCCGAGTGGCAACCCTAGAGGTGGGAGGGCTTATCGACACTTAGGGACAGCCCAGACAGAAAACATTGTCTGATATCATTGAAAAAATAACTTTCTATTCATCTAAGGAGGAAAAATATTAGCGCGTGCTCGAGCATTTTTTCCGTTTGATCGGAACTGAGTTTTAGGCTATACGGATAGTAAATGGGTTTCTTATTCAGTGACATAAAAAAGGGCTCGACCATCTGTCTTAACTGACTCTTACTATGATAAAACGAAAGTACGGGACATTGACTTCCGTACATCGTCAATACGATACTATTTACAAAGACGACCTATCGCTCGCTCTTTCGTGCTATATACAGGGTGATTGGAAATTAGTGGCTATGGCGTTAAGGGGTGATAGTATGGGACAATTCCAGTCGAAATTACTATGAGACCTACTGTCCTAAAGTTAACCCATTCCAAGTTATTCATACTTAAAAAAACTTATAAGTATGAAGAATAAGTAATATTAAGTATGAATAACTTGGAAAGGGTTAACTTTAGGACAGTAGGTCTCATAGTAATTTCGACTGGAATTGTCCCATTCTATCACCCTTTAAAGCCATAACCACTAATTTCCAATCACCCTGTATAACACACGCCGTCTATTCATAAAAATCTTTCTAAGGTGTCTTTCGAGTCGGGCTACCCATAAAGATTCAGACCACAACCAATATTGCTTAACTTTAGAGATCGGAAAGAAAGAGCATTTCCTACTCGACCATGAGCGCTTCTGTAAATAACTAGTTCCAACAATAAACAAAAGTGTGACCGAACTCCCCATTCTGTATTACTAATGAAAGTAATAACCACAAGTTCGCGAATCTGTAGTAGGCGCCGTCAAGTCGTAATAGGTAGGTTGTATTTGTATTGTAGCGTGTATAGACTGTTATACGGTATACCGGCAACAGAGTGGAGGCCCGCGCCCCTCAGCCCACGGCCGCATTGCTGCCGCGCATGCGTGCTGCGGAGTTTGTGTGCGTTGTGCCGGACGGGACGAGAAAACCCACTGAAGAGGTTTCCACGACAGATTTGTCAGTTTAGTAAACAAATATTTTTGCAGCTAGATGAGATTTATATTCAATCACACAAGGCAGAGTATCGAAACCACAATACAACCCTTTGGACTATCGGTTGACCCACAAGTACCTAGACACACGTATTCTCATTTTTACCACTTTTACATGATACATCTTATCACGTGTGGCTGAGTTCTTTGTTTTTGGACCTCAGAATTCTGTGCCTCAGAGCACTCGACTCTACGGGATCTTTTGTGCTTCCTCTGCTGTGGTATTTCGCTGTCTTCAAATATGCTCGTTATGAGCTTGTAGTCTTCTGGTGTCGGGTTCCTGACCCCAGAATCTTCATACGCTTATTAGCCATCGCGTTGTATGTGTACAACAGGTGTTCCACGGGTTAGTTGGCTTGTTTGGTCCCTAGCGCTATTATATGATAGATCGATAGAGACGTTTATTCACACAAATATACCTACACAATGTGCCAGCGACATTCAAAATTGTAATTTTAGTTAAACTTACAATTTTCTCGTGGTATCTGTGTCACTTGATAATAATGAATATCTTGTTGTGATATTTAAAGAATGTTGTGTAGTAAGCTACATTTTATTTATATATGACTAGCTGTTACCCGCGACTTCGTCCGCGTAGATTTTATAAAAAAACAGAACTCGAACTTAATTGAAACATATTTTACGGAGCGCTTATCCTTCTTGATCCCTACGTAAAAGATGCATTTGTACTTATCCAAGTTGAATAAATGCATCTTACTACAAACTTAATTATCTTTTGATTTTATTTAACTGGTAGGTAGTGCGGAATTTTCATTGTCAACCGTTACAGGCGAACTTAAAAAAGAAGGCAATAAAGGGAGTGAAGGGAATGGGTAGCGAGGAGGTATTCATAAAAGTAAAAAAGGTCCCTATTCCTCCCTATCTATCCTTTTGTATCCCCCCCCTACATTCCCACTCCCCCTCCCTCACCCTCTCCCACTCTCTCTTCCTCTCCCTCGCCCCTCCCTCTTCCCCCCCTCACACTTCCTTCCCCCTCCATTTCCCCCCTTTCCCTCTCCCCATCACCCTCCCTTTCTCCCCTCGCCCTCCTCCCATTCCCCTCCCTTTCCCCCTTCCCCTCACTCATCCTCCCTTCCCCCTCTCCCTCCCTCTACCCCCTCCCACGCCCTCTACCCCTCCCTCCCCCTTTCTCTCCCCTCATTTTCCCCTCCCTTACACTCTCTCCCTATCCCTCCCCCTCTCCCTCTCCCTATCCCTGACCGTACCCCTATCCCTGCTTCTACCCCTAACGCCATCTTAACCGCTATCCCTATCCTTATATAAACATACAACTGACACTCATATTGATTTTTAGACATTTTAAACCTATCGAATCCCAACCCCATCCCAGGGGTGGTGGTATTTCACGTCCACCATGTTGGATTTCAAAATCATTGTAGTTTTCGTAATCAGCGACCCGATAAACCATACGAACGACACCCATATTGATTTTTAGACATATCAACTCTATCGCACCCCAACCTCATCCCCAAGGGATGATAGCATTTCACGTCCACCATGTTGGATTTCAAAATTGTTGTAGTTTTTGTAATCAGCGGCTCGATAAACATTACAAACGACACCCATATTGATTTTTGGACATTTCAACCCTATCGCACCTCAACCTTATCCCCAGGGGATAATGGTAGTTTACGTCTACCACGTTGGATTTCAAAATTGTAGTAGTTTTCGTAATCAGCGATACTTAGTTAAATAAAAAAAGTCCCATCAAAATCGGTTAAGTAGTTTCGGTGTGCTGTAGCAGATACAACCCCGCTAGAGTATTATTGTATGTGTAGATTCCCACGGGAATGAGATATTTTCCCGGGGTAAAAAGTAGCCTATGTCCGTCTCCAAGTTACCATCTATCACCATACCAAATTTCATCAAAATCCGTTCAGCCGTTTAGGCGTGAAAGAGCAACAAACAAACAAACAAACAAACAAACAAACAGACAGACAGACAGACAGAGTTACTTTCGCATTTATAATATTAGTATGGATTTTGATTTTGTAATTCAGTTTACGAATAAAGATGATGATGACTAAGTGCTGTTCGCAAACTTAGTAGGTAGTTTATGGTGTTTTGATTCGTAACGTATGAAACAATGGAAACAGTTTCAGGCACTACATATAGAGACCCGAGGATTAAGCGCTCGTAAAAAGGGGGTAGCGCGGCAATAACGTCTTGATACCGAGGCGATGGTCGGTCCGCCGCCCGCCATGCGCCACCCGTCCAATTACCGCCCGACTACCCTCCTAAAATACCCTCAGTGTGTACGCAGACAGACCACGTGCCATTTAAAATGCGCACTTCTTATGCAGAGCTAATCTGAGTAAGTATACAACAAGTATTAAAACGGGTAAAACAATCCTGAAAAATGATAATCTGTCCAACAACTTTTCCCAAGGTGATTTATTTAACCACTACTGCAACATCAACAAAAAATCAACATATATTTTTCGTATTTGGACCCATGTTCCTTACGACGTCGTACGTTACAGGGACAGATTCACATCGTTAGAACTGGAATACATTTAAGCGATTTGCAGTCGTAATGTAGTTGGTCCACTTCTTCATCTCTATCAACTTGGCAGTATTTTAAGTTCAGCTTGACACAAGTCTATTGCGCCTCACCGAGTAAGGTTTTATGCCTTGAATAATGGCCACTGTTAACTGAGGCCACTCTGAAGGATATAATGTGTGACATGGGCTTGAATGTTGTATAGCTGTTGGCTTCTCAAAAGTTCGTGATAGTGTACGTACAATCAAGAACACATCGAGCTTGATACATTGGACTTAGTGCCGTCCTAATTTCAATAGCCGAATAAGCTGCGCTAGAGTTAAAACTCAATGGGAATCGTTTTGAAGCCGTTTGAAAGCTGTCAAAGGCAAATATTATGAAGCTGGAGTATACATGCTAGCGGGTAGTACGACGCAAAGAATGGCATATTTTATGTCTATTTAATACATTTTATTACTAAATGACATGTTTCAAGCAATTTGCAGTCGTAATGTAGTCGGTCTATGATCTCTATCCACTTGGCAGTATTTCAAGTTCAGCATGACACATGTCTATTGCGCCTCACAGAGTAAGGTTTTATGACTTTGAATAATGGCCTCTGTTGACTTGAGACTCTCTGAAGGATACAATGTGTGAAATGGATCTGAATATTGTATGGCTCTTGGATTCTGACAAGTACTATTTACTCACTCGAAGAAAGCCAGTTTTTATGATTGTTTGATAAATTTTAAAACCAATTGCATTTAGATAATTTGCAGACGTAGTTGGTTTTCACTTGGCAGTATTAACCTACCTTAGCTAAAGTCGAGTATAATTTATGACGCGGCTAGCGATCGGGCCTTCTAATAAGCTTATATTTGGGAGAGTATCTTGTAGGATAGCGAAGCCTATCTATGAGGAAAAGGGAGTGAACTTACTAAGAGATAAACATATCACTAATCCTCTGCTATAAATAGTCGAGTAAAGTCTCCGACGCCGCTATCCGGGTCGTCTCATTTGAGCTTACAGTTGGAGTACTATAGGCGCACATAAGAACATACTAGTATTATACTACAGCTATATACGACTAAAAAAGGAAAGCATTACAAAGTTCAGTTTCCAATGAAGATATCTACTAACCGAAGTTGAAAGGTGGCCGGCCATATCCACCTACACTTGAGCCAGAGGCCAGCCTGACTACTTTTGATATAAGTATTTAGGCCACCAAATAACCTAATACTTGGCATAAAGAATACTGTCAATGGTAGACGTGATAGTAGCTGAAACCAACTGATACACGTGCCTTTCTTTCAAAGCATCAATCCGTAAAAAATAAAAAAATAACGTCGGGTAAAAATAATAAACACCCAACCACTTTTAACAAAACTAATAATGCTGCTACAAGCCCTGTCTACAAGTTCGGTACACGTATCTGAGTGGAACAAAGCACCACGGGGGTTTGCACCGCCACCCCGCCCGTAAACATACATCGAGGCACGTAAATACTGCGGGAGGTTGTACGTGGACGGAATACCGACAATCCGGCCTCGTGTAGTGTTGCGAATAACGGATTGCTTTTTGATTATCGAATTAGTCCGGCGATTTGATTGGTTGGTTTGTCTGCCTTTTGTCAAAGAGATTAGGTTACGGTACGGTCAACGGGAGAATGCTTTCCTTCATGACATTGTTCAATATTGAATGACAAGGAGAATAGGTGGCAGGTGAATAAACAGAACTAACGCCGGCCCTGGGATTTAGATATTTAACGAGCAAAATAAGGGGTTTAAGGGACGGTGTATCGAAAACTTAAAGGGCATGATCAGTCAACGTAACTGAACACTTTTCAGTGAATAAAACTTTCAGGAAGTCGGTCTCTATACAATATTGCAAACTTGAATGGACAGTTTGTATGAAGAGGCCGTTGTACTTTTCATTTCTTAAAAGTTTTATTCACTGAAGCTTTTCAGTTACGATGAGTGATCATGCCCTTTCACTTTACGGACATCTTTCCCTCACACCCTGTAGGTATGTCAGTCGTCACCGTCATTCAACTGCCAATGATTCCTTGTTGCTCTATTAAAGTTACAGGGCTAAGTTTCCCTTACAGATGTGTTAGACAGGTGTCAGTAACATATTCTCTGGCTTGCCGTACTTTAACATGTAAGAGTTTGTCGGTTTGACTGGTTGGTTTATCAGAGAGATTGGGTGTTGAAAAGTCTTTAACGTAAAGGATTAATTAAACAGAAAAGTCAAATTCTTTTTTTCCGACTGTGGGTAATCCCAAAATGAAAGGTTATGTGTTTTATCTGTACGTATTTTTTCTTGTTATGATTATTTTGCCTGACTTCTGTCATACTTTCAAACCCGATTTACACTTCAGTGATTACAGTAGCTAGGTAACTTGCGTCTTTTGCGAGAGCTACTCGATAAATTGTGACTTAACCGAAGGACACACGTTGATTTGCTTCTGTACTTACTGAAGTGTTAATTGGCCTTAAAAGTATGATAGAAGTCAGACAAGGTAATCAATTACTAGAAACAAACACAGGTCGAAAACATAACCGTCCTTTTGGGCTACGCCGCAGTCAGGTAACAGCTTTATTGACTATCTAAATTACAGATACAGAGGTGTAAATCAAAATTAGCCTTTATTGTTTTAACAAGACAGACTTCTTCTAACTGTAATATACAGTGAAGACTCCATACAAGTCAAACACATAACCTTCCTTTTGGGCATCACCGCAGTCGGGTGACTGACTCTCTAAGTACAAATACTGAGGTGTAAATTTGCCTTTATTCCTTTAACAAGACAGACTTCTAACTGTAATATACAGTGAAGACTCCATGCAGGTCAAACACATAACCTTCCTTTTGGGCATCACCGCAGTCGGGTGACTGACTCTCTAAGTACAGATACTGAGGTGTAAATTTGCCTTTATTCCTTTAACAAGACAGACTTCTAACTGTAATATACAGTAAAGACTCCATGCAGGTCAAACACATAACCTTCCTTTTGGGCATCACCGCAGTCGGGTGACTGACTCTCTAAGTACAGATACTGAGGTGTAAATTTGCCTTTATTCCTTTAACAAGACAGACTTCTAACTGTAATATACAGTAAAGACTCCATGCAGGTCAAACACATAACCTTCCTTTTGGGCATCACCGCAGTCGGGTGACTGACTCTCTAAGTACAGATACTGAAGTGTAAATTTGCCTTTATTCCCTTAACAAGACAGACTTCTAACTGTAATATACAGTGAAGACTCCATGCAGGTCAAACACATAACCTTCCTTTTGGGCATCACCGCAGTCGGGTGACTGACTATCTAAGTACAGATACTGAGGTGTAAATTTGCCTTTATTCCTTTAAGAAGACAGACTATTTGTAACTGTAATACAGAGTGAAGACACTTCTCAAACAGTGGCACTGGCAACTTTGCGCTGAATAGCAACTCACGTCGAGGGTGGTTTGCGAACTCTTGCTCGTAACGAGCCCGACTCGTTTGTACTAAGGGGTTGCCAGGTACAACGTAAAATAAGGTCATTTTAAAAGTACTGAAACCTACTCATTAACATTCGCAACACAGAATATTAAACAGCTAAAATTATTATTGTAATTTAAGAATTACTCCAAAGTGAAAGATTTTTGTACACATTATTTCGATATTTAATATTCTTACTTTTACAGACGTTTGCCATTATTAAGATAAGCGATCGGTATGAAAAATTCAAACCTTATTTGTATTGTTTATTGTAATTACCTTAAAAATGGATTATCTAATCTGTGATAGTGGCAAACGTTATTAAAATGAGCAATCGGAATGAGAAAATCAAGACGTTCAAAACTTTTTGGCGCTCGTGGTCCACATTGTTCGATACCAAATCTTAAATTAGAAACATGTTTCTGAGTCTAATCGAGATTCTTTTATTTTTGTTTATCCATGACACCTAACATATCCTAGTGTTGGGGCTATAAGTACGCTAAAAACAACCTACGGGTTAAACTAAACACTAAAAAAATATCTGGCAACCCTACATGTACGCGAGGCGGAGTTGTTGATTTATTAAACAGCAGAGCCTGAATAGGGCGGAACTAGTTGCAACTAGCTGTTCAAACTCGGAGCAGATGAAATTGAGAACGTGGACAATAATTGTCAAACTGACATTTACTACGAGCACTAACATCCTATGAAACGACAACTACAGAATAGGGAGCTCCCTCTAAAGTCGCGTGGTACGTTTTAAAGGGGGAGCACCATAATTACTGTCCGTTGCGGCTGGCACCATGGATCACGGTTGTTATTAAACGCAGTATGTCATATGGTACGATACGCAGATAGATGCTGCTGCTCATCTTCTTAAGTACTATTCTATGCCGGCTACTACGAACACTAAGATTGCGGAATATTACATAAAAGAGTGACAATTATTAATTAGCAGTTGGATGTCATGACAGGGACTGGACTCGAGGGTGCTGCGTTCGAGTGTTTTGCTCGTAAAGTATCAAAGTCCTTGCAGCGTTAGTTTAAATTTTAGCCACTCCATGTCGCTGTCGCATAGCCTGTATAATCTTCTTTGTACTTCCCTTTTCCCATTATATGGGGTCGGGTCTCCTAACTTTTCTGTGCAAAGACAATCTGTCGTGAGTTGTCGGTTAAGGACATTGGACTTGCTTGAGGTCCCTCTCGATATTTGACCTCCAGGTCTCTCTCTATAGCCTGTATAATGATGTTTTTTTCTTGTTTGACCTAGAAAAGTTTCTTTTTCATTTGACTATGTCTCTCTGTATCCTGTAAAATACCGACAAGCTGGCTACTTTCCGGTAAAACTGTTCAAACTGCCTCTATATCTTTTCCCAGTAAAACTTTTTTGTAAGTACCTTAAATCAGTTCATAAAACTAATCGCACGGTTTTATAATACTTATAGCTTAAGCATCACTTTCAGTGTACTCTCGGCCTGCAGTTGATAGTTACTGCGCATGTCCGAAGGTTATTTGACGGTGTTACACCCAATACACACAGAGCCGTAACGAGTCCTGAGAGCTTGAAGAAGTTTGCTTTTCAGAGAAGTTTTATAACATGACTACTCCTTTTTAACACATAAGCCTTCAATGCTTCGTGTCGACAACAGTTTTCAAGCCACTAAACATTTGCTCACTTGTATCATAAAAAAAAATAGGTTGCATTTGATTTAACATAATATTTGACATATTTTCGTATAATATATGATTCATATTTACTAGATTTTGGTATAGGGAAAAAACACAATTGAATAAACTTTTCTCGATAGATTTATCTTTCAAAGTAAGTATAGTTTTTAACTAATTTTGCCTGGTATTCACAGACAGTCAGACAGTCTGTCCTTGACAGACGGACAACAAAGTGATTCTATAAGCGTTTTGAGGTACGGAACCCTAAAAAGGAAACTAATCAAAGAAAGGAGCTGCAAGAAAGAGCCAACAATCTTAGTCTGCTACGTACAAAGTCAGCCTATCGTGATCGGTCTGTGTGTATCGCAATAATGCGGCGTCAGACTTGTTTATTTTCATCCAAGGGTGGGTTGCGAGTCACTCGTCCTATCTCTGTTTTTAGAGTGCATTCATGTATTGGTACATTATTTTGATAAGTACTTTTGATTTGTTAGCCAATATTCCATTTTTAGTAAAAAGGTACATGTACGATAAAAAATTATAACAGAGTTAACTTTCTTTTATAGTAAGTACGACAGCATGTACGACTGGCGCAGTGGTAGTAGCTGCTATATGTTCGAATTCCGACCGAGAAAAAAACGAAAAAAAAAGAGTAGTTTTTGCACCGGAAAACATCCTCCCTGTAAAATCCAAAAGCCGTATATCCAAAAAGGCTAGGTGAAATTATTGGCAAGTTTAGGTCAGTACCATCGTAGCCTTTTGTATGTTTTGCTTACAAAGCTCGCTATCGCAACATCGGCAAGTGTGCTCGATGCTGTAACAAAAGCAGCACTTTGTTCGAGCCTGCTCGAGATCGAGAGTGGCTTTTAGCTCGACCTACGCATCTGTTCTAGAATCTTCACCCGTCTTAGATCGGTGTAGTTTGAAAATAAGTTTGTTGGTTGCTGACTATCCATTTTTACCAACTTTTTTTTTACTGTGTATGGGCTTACTCTTGACCTCGATCTAGCCCTGAGGACAGAGATGAGGTCGACGATGGAACGAACTTGCCCAGAAGAAGCCTATTCACTCGCGACTTAAATAGATTCGGGTTATAAGAGCTCGGGAATACAGACGCAGGTAGAGAATTCCACTCCTTATCCGTGTGCATTATAAAGGATGTTTCAAAGCGCTTTGAGCGGATGTGTGGAATATCAACCAAGAATGGGTGCCGTGCGTCTGGATTCCCGATGGTAGAAGGGGGATGGCGGAATTAGCTCATGATGCTCTTGGGCACACTCTCCGAAGTACAATCAACAAAGTAAACTTCAAAGTAATCATCGAAGTAAACTTTCAAGCCGCTAAATGGGCTCTAACGTCGTCGCTTGAAACCAATGTCACAAATCGTGCCTCCTAACGCACAGATGTCTCATCATGTCATTCGTGAATAAAAATACAGGGTGTAAGGAACCGCCTTCCGAATACTGAAAGGGCATGATCAGTCAACGTAACTGAACAACTTACATCGAATAAAAGTTTCAGGAAATAAAAAAAAAACAAACCGTCCAATCAAGTTTGCAATTTTGTATGGAGGGGCCTATATTTTTTTTCATTTGCTGAAACTTTTATTCGTTGAAAATTGTTCAGTTACGTTGACTGATCATGCCCTTTCAGTATTCGGAAGGCGGTCCCTTACACCCGATATAAGAAATAACAAGTTTGAACGAGTTGATTGACGACCATAGATCAGTTGGAAGAGCATTGGTGCGGTACGCCAAAAGTTGCTGGTTAAATCCTGGCTCGCCTCAAATTTATTTAAATAAAAGCCTAATAACAAGTTTAAGTCAATGTTATCGTAACCCTTTGAGTGTTTTGCTTACAAAGCACGCTATCGCAACATCGATAAGTATGCCCGATGCTCTAACAAAAGCTGCATCGAGTGGTTTTTAGCTCGACCTACGCTTTCGTTCTAGCAATAAAGCCTCCTTATATTAGTAAAGAAATGTGTTGGTTGCCCACTACCCATTTTCAAGCCGTCGTCCCTGAACGTCTGTTACCAGACAGATGGGTTGCGCACGGACTTTTTTTTTATGTTACAAGTGAGCAAGCGAGCTTGTGGGTCACCTGATGGTAAGTGGTCACCACCGCCCATAGCGCCCACTGTCTTATTAGTAGCATAATTGACACTAACAAGACAGCAAAGCGCGTTGTCCACCCTGAGAACTAAGATGGTGATGGTGTGCAACGCAACTTAACCCCGACTACGGCGTAGCGCGCGTAGGTCGTAGCAATTCGTAGCTAATGCGTAGCAGAGAATAACCACAATATGTAATTAACTCAACTTGACTGGCCCATTGGTGGGCAAACATTTTGTGTGATGAACACAAGTGTTTGTTCTGTGTCTGGGTGTAATTTATCTATTTATTTACCTATATGTATATCAGTCTCTGATACTCATACTATAGGCTTTTGGGATCAGATGACCTTGTTGAAAATGGGCCCCCAATATTTATTTATTTAATATTAACCCTCTGAAGGAATAAATACAAACTAGGTTAGACTGGTTCTAAGTGAGTTTTAGGTACTTCCAGGAACTCCCATATTGTAGAACTCATGTTTCCTGGGAACACCTGTTTCCCGGAATTCTCGCGAAATAGCTGTCAACGATGTACCGGGTACTATTTGAACCAGATATGTACTAAGAAAATTATTAAAATGGTAGTAAAGCGTGCGTTAATTAAAACAAAAGACAATTATTAATGAAGACTTTCCAAAACGGCTGAAGATAAAAAATAATCTAAAATTCTGACATTATGAAGTAAAATACATATTTAGTAAGAGTTATTTTGAATATTAGCGCCTTAGGATCATGAAGTTGCAACTTTAAGCGAGCTCTGAGCACGGATAGGTTACACCTAGTGGCTAAATAACTTGAGGGTTTCCATGCTTTGGAACACACGTTAAGCCGGTACAAAAGACCCTTAGGAGCACCACGCGAATCGCGCGGGCACGTGCGCGCGGGGGTGCGGTGTGGATTGCAATGGGGGCGGAGTGTCTGTTCTGTATGATAGTACAAGTACTTTATTATGTGACTATAGTTGTTAAGCCAAGTTCTAACTTGGTTGGTTCTAAGTTCTGACAACTGAGTAGATGCCTAGATAGATACGTACGATAACGTCGATAGCTATACCTAAATTTTTTTAGCATGGCAAACGCTTACCAACACATTTTGCAGCCATAGAACCAGACAAACTACCACAAACCAGACGAACCAGAGTATATTTGACCGAAAAAATAACATTGTTTTACAAACTAGTTTTTTCTGACAGCTTTAGATGATTACTATTAATCATGGAGCACAATAGCCTTGATATAGCTGCAAAATGTGTTGGTAAGCTTTTGCCATGCAAAAATTTTTTTGAGTTACAACAATATGCAGAGACTTCAGAGTGGTTCAATAGTGAGAATGACACAGCCCAGCATACGTCTATCATAAAAACAGCAAGTTGCTGGTTTTCAGTAGCGCTTGTTTACTATTTATTGCAACTGATCTGAGACAGCGTTGTATAAAACTGTTCCAGTGTGAAATTGTCGCTTCCGAGTTGGAGCGTCTCAAGCCTAGAGCAAGCGAGTGAACCTAGCGTGCGCTGAATATCAATGTGGGTATTTACACACTGTCGCGCTAGAACCAGCCTCTCTTCAGGGAGGGATTTAGGTAGCCCTAGGGTTTAAAACTCTCACCCCTCAGAGGCACAAAAAAATTAAGAATCTTCTAATTGTTTTAATTGAAAGCTAATGCAGTGCTTTGTTTGCGAAGACGTCCTTTAAAAAAGAGTTCATTTAAAGCTGCCGAGAGCAATCCACGGCCTCTCTCCGTGTTCCTACACAACCGTTGTTGTATACTTTGTTGGCCTATCATAATTATTATTATGCCCCAAGCAGGCCTCGGTCCGCACTAAAAATAGCTAATAAATAAATAAAAAGCAAAAAAAAAAGAAACTGGAAGAAAAAGAAGCTGAGGAAGCTTTAGACTACTGTCTAAAGACAAGGTTGGTCAGTAGACCATAGGCGTTCGATTTTTACTTAAGAACTCTAATTTCCAAGTTCTAACGTCTAACTTAAGATTACGGACCTCTGACTTCAGATCAATACTTTGGACTTTTAAACTTTGACTTTGATCTTCTTCTGATTTTGGTGTACTGACCTCATTTGACTTGACGTAAGAACTTTTACGTGACTCTTGTGATTTTATTTATTTATATCCTCTACAAAAACAATACATACATGACTTATATTAGGGGTTAGCGAAGGATGCAAGACTTATTTGTCGGTCAGCGCGTTCTTTTAGGTTTAGGTTACAGTGTTAAGTTAGTAACCTAGTAGTTTATATAAGTTTACATAGCGTATTTTGGACTTCTGACCTCTGCCGTCGTCGCTATACTTGTCGCGTGGACAAATAGCTAAGGCCCCATACTAAATCCGACCCTGTCGGTGTGACGCCGCAAATGGCTTTCCAATAATCCGTGCTCGCGCCGACTCGCTACGATCGCTCCGGCTTTGTCAATGTGACTGCCAGCGGTTCTTTGTTACCACTTCCATTTCAGACCGTTATGGATGTTTTGTTTCGCTAAAAGTTTTTAAATTGGTATTGTGGAGATGGAAACGAAAGTTCACGGTACATTACACTTGAAATATCTACCCGAATCCTATAATATTAAATGAGCAATATTTGTATATATATTTGTAATCGGTTTCTTGAAAACGACTCTAACGATTTGGATGAAATTTACTATACGGGGGTTTTCGGGGGCGCAAAAGCGAACTAGCTTTAATGACTGGGAAAATTCGCTTTCCTCGTGTTTAAAGCATTTTTTTTTAAATACCGCGTTTTAGACAGAAACCTACAGCGCCATCTGTTGGGTATCATAGCTTGCTCATCCGATGATATTTCCATGTTGAGGTGGCTATTATAGAGCGAAGCTCGGTCGCCCAGGTACTAATTATTTCAGTTTGTAGCACAGAATCAATTCAATAAGTTCTTAGAGTCTAATAATAATAATAATAAAACAACTACTGCTACAGTGCAGAAGCCTTTTGTTCTTCATATCAAAGAGCCATGCTTTTGTCAGTGGAGCGATTTCTAAAAGCCCTAAAAAGAACAATATCTCACAGTGCGAAATTATAAATCATGATGGTGCACTATAATCGATAAATGCTCTAGTCTAGTACAGTCAACGACAGGTCAAGCTTGACACTCGCAGTGCGACTCTAGCCCTTACTTGTATTGAAATAAGAATGGTACAAAGTCCAATGTGTCAAGCTTGATGTGCTCTTGGCTGTACAACAGGTGCACTCATAATGCAGTATGTTTAGTGACATGGAATTAAAAAAGCTGCGACTCGGCGACCTAGCGAATCATATCGCGCACGGGAGCAGTCCACCTTAGATACACGAGTTAGGACCTGATGTATTGAATCTAGCGGTTATATTAATATAACACAACAGGAGCGACTTTATGATTCAGTACAGTTGACTTCAAATCAACAAAGGTGCGACGCAGCGACCTAACCAATCAATTTGCGCACGGAAGCAGTCCACGCTTGATACACGAGTTAGGGCCCAATATAAAAAATCTAGCGGCTATAGTACTATACTTTAACAGGGGCGAGTTTATAATACAGCATAGTTGACTTCAGATCAACAAAGGTGCGACGCGGCGACCTAATGAATCAATTTGCGCACGGAAGCAGTCCACGCTTGATACACGAGTTAGGGCCCGATGTAAAAGCTCTAGCGTCTATAGTATTATACTTTAACATGGGCGATGTGACGTACACAATAAATGTGGGTACTCTGGGAAAATATCATTCGACTGCTGGCTGGCGAGCGGGGATGTTCTGTCTGTGTCCCACGTACCATTAATAGCTAGTTTTACTAGATGCATCCCGATAAATAACAGTACGTCCTCCCGGACGTAACAGGCGAGTTTATAATACAGCATAGTTGACTTCAGATCAACAAAGGTGCGACGCGGCGACCTAGCGAATCAATTTGCACACGGGAGCAGTCCACGCTTGATACACGAGTTAGGGCCCGATGTAAAAGCTCTAGCGTCTATAGTAGTATACTTTAACATGGGCGAGTTTATAATACAGCATAGTTGACTTCAAAACAACAAAGGTGCGACGCGGCGACCTAGCGAATCAATTTGCGCACGGGAGCAGTCCACGCTTGATACACGAGTTAGGGCCCGATGTGAAAGCTCTAGCGTCTATAGTAGTATACTTTAACATGGGCGAGTTTATAATACAGCATAGTTGACTTGACATAGTTGGTGTGGTGGTGCTCTTCTTTAAAAAGGGTGATAAGACCCTGCTGAAGAATTACAGACCCATCTCACTTCTGAGTCATGTCTATAAGCTGTTCTCGAGAGTCATTACGAATCGTCTCGCACGCAGGCTCGACGACTTCCAGCCTCCCGAACAAGCCGGTTTCCGTAAAGGCTTCAGTACCATAGACCACATACATACGCTACGGCAAGTTGTACAGAAGACCGAAGAGTATAACCAGCCACTTTGCCTAGCGTTTGTGGACTATGAGAAGGCCTTCGATTCGATCGAGACGTGGGCTGTGCTACGATCTCTCCAGAGGTGCCAAGTCGATTATCGGTACATTGAAGTGTTAAAGGATCTGTACAAAAACGCCACTATGTCAGTCCGTCTTCAGGACAAGGACTCGAAACCTATCCAATTGCATCGAGGAGTGAGACAGGGAGACGTCATATCTCCTAAACTGTTCACCGCTGCATTGGAAGACGTCTTCAAACTCCTGGACTGGAAAGGACTTGGCATCAACATCAATGGCGAGTACATGACCCACCTTCGATTTGCCGACGATATTGTCGTAATGGCTGAGACCCTGGAAGATCTCGGCACGATGCTCAATAACCTCAGTAGAGTTTCACAACAAGTGGGTCTTAAAATGAACATGGATAAGACGAAAATTATGTCTAACGCCCTTGTTGTACCCACTCCACTCAAAGTTGGAGACTCTACGCTCGAAGTTGTCGATGAATACGTATACCTGGGACAAACAGTCCAGCTGGGTAAATCCAACTTAGAGAAAGAGGTTACTCGTCGAATCCGACTCGGATGGGCAGCGTTCGGGAAGCTCCGCAATATCTTCACGTCCAAAATACCGCAGTGTCTCAAGACGTAAGTCTTTGACCAGTGTGTGTTGCCAGTGATGACATATGGAACCGAGACGTGGCCGCTCACGATGGGCCTTATCAGGAAGCTCAAGGTCACCCAAAGAGCTATGGAAAGGGCTATGCTCGGAGTCTCTCTGCGAGATCGAATCAGAAATGAGGAGATCCGCAGAAGAACAAAAGTAACTGACATAGCTCTGAGAGTCGCTAAACTAAAGTGGCAGTGGGCAGGGCACATCGCAAGAAGAACCGATGGCCGATGGGGCGTAAGGGTTCTAGAGTGGCGACCACGTACTGGAAGACGAAGCGTTGGCAGGCCCCCCACAAGGTGGACCGACGATCTTGTCAAGGTCGCGGGAAGCCGCTGGATGCGAGCAGCGCAGGACCGGTCGTCATGGGGATCTTTAGGGGAGGCCTATGTCCAACAGTGGACGTCTTTCGGCTGATATGATGATGATGATGATAGTTGACTTCAGATCAACAAAGGTGCGACGCGGCGACCTAACGAATCAATTTGCGCACGGGAGCAGTCCGCGCTTGATACACGAGTTAGGGCCCGATGTAAAAGCTCTAGCGTCTATAGTATTATACTTTAACAGGGGCGAGTTTACGATTCAGTATAGTTGACTTCAGATCAACAAAAGTGCGACGCGGCGACCTAGCGAATGAGCCATGTCAGAGGCCTTTGGCGGCTCAACAACTCTGACACCAGGGTTTGTGAGGTCGGTCATCGACCTTGCAACCCACACGATATGATGATGATGAGCGAATCAATTTGCGCACGGGAGCAGTCCACGCTTGATACACGAGTTAGGGCCCGATGTAAAAACTCTAGCGTCTATAGTATTATACTTTAACAGGGGCGAGTTTATGATACAGTATAGATGACTTCAGATCAACAAAGGTGCGACGCGGCGACCTAACGAATCAATTTGCGCACGGGAGCAGTCCACGCTTGATACACGAGTTAGGGCCCGATGTAAAAGCTCTAGCGTCTATAGTATTATACTTTAACAGGGGCGAGTTTACGATTCAGTATAGTTGACTTCAGATCAACAAAAGTGCGACGCGGCGACCTAGCGAATGAGCCATGTCAGAGGCCTTTGGCGGCTCAACAACTCTGACACCAGGGTTTGTGAGGTCGGTCATCGACCTTGCAACCCACACGATATGATGATGATGAGCGAATCAATTTGCGCACGGGAGCAGTCCACGCTTGATACACGAGTTAGGGCCCGATGTAAAAACTCTAGCGTCTATAGTATTATACTTTAACAGGGGCGAGTTTATGATACAGTATAGATGACTTCAGATCAACAAAGGTGCGACGCGGCGACCTAACGAATCAATTTGCGCACGGGAGCAGTCCACGCTTGATACACGAGTTAGGGCCCGACACAAAAAATCTAGCGGCTATAGTACTATACTTTAACAGGGGCGAGTTTATAATACAGCATAGTTGACTTCAGATTAACAAAGGTGCGAAGCCGCTACCCTAGCGAATTAATTTTCACATGGGAGCACTCCACACTTGATGTACGCGTTAGGATCTGATGTATCAACTCTAGCGGCTATCGTATCATAATACAGGGAGCTCTCTCCAGAACTCTAGCAAAAATCGTATGTTACTTAGGAGAGGATTTACCATATTCACAATGCTTATAAGCATTGCGGCTGGCGACCGCAGTATGTAAGATGGTACGATACACAGAAAGATGTTGCTGACCATCCTCCGGTCATAAACCCTTAGTCGCCTCTTACGACACGCACGGGTAGACATGGGATGGTGGTATTTTTGCCGGCACCACACGGGCCATAATTAATTTATTGATTACATACTCGTATAACTAAATAGTGTTTCAGGGACGAATTTCCAATAAAGCTATGACTTCGGATCAACAAAGCTGCGATGCGACGTAGTAGCGAACCAATTCACGGGAGCAGTCCACGCTCACATAAGTCAGGGGACAATTTATGAACTCCAGCGATTAATATTACAGTATACATTTGACTGACCGTGGACCAATAGGGTTGCAACGCGCAAACTATTCGGTATTATTGAAACGGAATTAAGATGACTAACGAAAAAGATGCACAAAGCGAGAGTGGTTGGAAATATTGGTCAAGGCGAACCGTTCCAAGATCGAAATCTGGACAACGGCAAGTCAATATTACCCTAAATTAAAACGATGAGTGTGTAGGTATGAAAGAAGAATAAAAGGGAAGTATAATCGAGATTGTAGGAGGTGGAAGGTCGTGGTGGTGTGGTAACAGCCTACATGTATACAGGGTGTAAAAAAAGGTATATCACCCCCGAAGGATGTGAATCTGCCCATGAAACTGAACAACTTTCCCTGAGGAACATATGTCGAAATAAAAAAAAAAAATATTTGACCTTCCATAGAAATGGCAATTCCAAGAAATTCAAATTATTATGGAGACATTTACTGCAAACAAAAGTATTGTTATAAACCAACAGTTCATCGCTTAACCCTCAACAAAACAATCTACGTGAAATACCAATATGTGATATCCGTGCTTCCTCCCATCTTAAAACGTATACACTCTAAAACGTAACAACCACCCTTTCTTTTCAATTTAAAAACCACCTTGTTTGATTACAATAAGAGCTATATTGGTATAATTATTAACGGTGAATAAAGCTATTTTGGGGCTAACGCCATGGCAAATATAATTTTGTTCGAAGGGTATTTTGAGCTCCAAAATTACTTTGTTACGTACGTATGCGGCTGTAACTTTGAGGGCAATTTGTATGATGTTACATATCGATTGACGCCTGCGTTTTATTCACAGTAATTTAGGGTTCGTTCATTATTGTTTTGTCGATTTGTCAATTCGAGATGTGGGAAGCTTTATTGATACAGGGTTTCGTATGTATGTGCTTATTTCAGAGACTTAATAAAGAAACTTTCATTATACGACGTTTTGAGATTCTGTTCTGAAGTTCTGACATTCTGTATTTCTTTTACTGGTACATTCTAGTTCGAAAATTTCCAAAAATCCTTGAACAAAACTAATTGAATTTAGCAATCCGGCTTGTAGAGGAGACCCCTTAAATATTTTTAAGTAGTTTATGTATATTGGGTTTCGCGGAAGATCAGTGCTACTACGGTCCAACCGTAGCTTATTGCTGAGCGGGACCTTTTTGGTTGCAAGGTCGTTAACCGACCTCAAAAACCCTCGTATCAGAATTAGGTTGCCGTCAAAGGCTTCTGGCATGGCTTCTAATCGTGCCTTCTGAGGACAAAGGTAAATTAGGTGTTAAAATACATTTTTGTATGACAGTGTCCCCTATCGAGATTCGACCCCAAAACCTCTCCGGATCAATAAACAAATGCTCTAACTAATAGACCACGAATGCCGTTTTTAGACCTTGAAAGGTTTTTATGTTACCTGTGACTTCCTACGCGTAGCGTGGAATTTAGGAAAAAAGTAGCCCATGTCCTTTCCCTTCATTCAAACTATATTCGTACAGTCAAGAGCACATCAAGTTTGACACATTGGACTTTGTACCATTCTTATTTCAATAGACGTACGGGCTAAAGTCGCACTGCGAGTGTCAAGCTTGACCTGTCGTTGGCTGTACCATATTTTATTAAAATTGGTTTACCGGTCCAGCCATGACTACCTAATGTAACTATTTCTGCTGGCCAAGTCTGCTGGCAATTAACAATCTGAATTTGTATATTTAGTATGAAAAGTTTACTGACTTGACAGGTCATTGACCTTGCGACTTTTACGATAGAACAAAGGCACAAAACAAACGGTAACAGAATATTGAGGAATATACGATCTTCTCGTAAACATCGCGGGGCAGTTCTTAAGTGAGCAGTATCGAGTTGCTAGGGGGAAAGAATACGTAGGGAGAAATAGAGAGTTACGGTTCATTCATGTAGTGTTTAGAATACATAGAAATGAAAGTGTTTTCTAAACAAGTATCTCAGACTATAAAGCCGAAAAACTTTTCCTAAAAAAGAATAATCGTCCCACACAAAACCAAGGCAAGGATTGTTTGGGAGAGCCATTACGTATCCTCCATTTTCAACCTTTCTCAGAGACCATTTCTTAGAGAAGCTGTTCCGTTTAATCGTCTAAGAAGAGCAAATTTTGCAGTGAATTCTATATAGGATGAGCAAAATATATGCATGTACTCATGATACTGAACATTTTTTTCCAAGGAACATAGGTCGAAATACGAAAAACCAAATTTGACCTCCCATACAAAATGCGCTATCAGCTGATGCAGTTTCTATGGGAGGTCAAAACTTGATTTTCGTATTTCGACCTATGTTCCTTGTGGAAGATTATTCAGTATCATGAGTACATTCATACCTTTTTCTATCAAGAACTAATTAAAAATCACCCTATATAACTTTCGCTGAGGAACATTGATGGAAATATGAAAAACATTTTTGACCTCCCATACAAAATACGCTATCAGCTGGCACAGTTACTATGGCACGTTGATTTTTTTTTGTATTTTGACGTAAAAGTTGTTGTTTCATGAGTAGCGCATCCACCTGAGAGGTTACTCTGTTCAAAGGCTATGATTACTTTGTTCAAAGAATCACACTAATATTATAATGTTTCACTTTCACGGATTAACCGCTGAACAGAATTTGCTGAAATTTGACAGGGTTGTAGATTATGATCCAGAAAACAAAATTGATGTTAACCGGGAAAAGTTTGAGACTTTTCTTGGGATAATTTGTGTGTTTTATGTTTTTCGATAGATCCACGCGGACGGAGTCGCGGTTAACAGCTAGTAGGTATATAACCGCTAACAGCTAGTAGGTGTCCCGTGTGGTGCCGGCAAAGAATAGTACCAACCCATACATACCCGTGGGTATCGTAAGAGGCGACTAAGGGTTAACTGGAGGATGGGCAGCAGCATCCTCCTTTGTATCTAACATCTTACTTACTGCGGTCACCTACAACCGCGGTCCATGGTGCCAGCCGTAACGCTAACAAGCGAGGTGACTATGGTACTTCCCCTCCACATTTTTCCAGTAAAAGCTAGAATTTTGGAGGGAGCTCCCTGTCCTGTAGTGGACGCTTCATGGGATGTTATGATGATGATGAGGTATATAAGACTGACCTGTGTGTGAGGGCGCGTCCTTACTGTCAGTCTTGTTGGAGGGCAGGCGGCGGTCTGCGGGCGCGGGCTGCTTCGGGCTGTTCCGTTTGCACGCGCTCCGGGACATCACTAGCGACTGCGGGATCTATACACAAACAAGGTAGGGAGTTACATGAGGGAGATATATATTATAGAACGATGAGGATCTGTCTTGGGAATTTGTTACTCGTACTTTACAAGCAAAACATACTACAGGCAATATATACCCTATAAGGTTCTGTTTGTCAAGCATGACTAGCTCAAGTCAAAAGACACCGCCTGTGACTGTTTGCTCGTACAGAAAAGGATCGACAGTGACCTAATATTATTAGAGAATAGTAAGATCGGAACACAGGTAGGAACGGAAAAGTGATAAGATTGGTAGAGGGCAAGAATAAGATTGTAAGACGAGTAAGGAAGGTTCAATCAAATTTTGAATATTTTTTTTCTGAAGAGGGAAAAGTAGTAATAGAAAATGAGTAAGATTGGAATACATTAAGGAATGGAAAAGTGGTAAAATGGGAACACTGATAGGAACTGAAAAGCAGTAAGACTTGAAGGGGTTAGATTGAAACACAGAAGTGTTAAGACTGAGAGAACGGTTAGATAGGAACACTGGTAGGAACGGAAAAATACTAAGATTTGAAGAGGAATAAGACTGGAACACAGGTAGGAAAAGGAAAGTGGTTGGAGAGGGCAGTAAGATTGAAATACAGGTGGGAACAGACAAGTGACTTAAAAAGATTGGAGTACGAATAGAAATTGGGAAGAAGCAAGATTGGATCACGACATCGGCAGAAACGGATATTGTTAAATTTTTTTATGTAGGTATAACGAAAGAATTATGAAAATGAAAGAGAGGTACAAAATACGCCACTCCTAGTCCACTCTGAAGTTGTTTCGATACAAATCGTGCCGTGTTCAAAGCGGACTAGAAATTTACATACATAGATACATAACATCACGCCTTGTTCCCGTCGGGGTAGGCAGAGACCACAGTTCTCCACCTGCTACGATCTTGACATACTTCCCTTGCTTCCTGAACTTTCATCAATCCTTTCATGCAAGAAGTTTGGCGCGATTAATGAAACTTACCAGTTTATCAGAGCGGTCACCAGAGGGTAGCCTTGCTATCGTTACATCAGCGGAATCTTCCGGCGGTGGGGGTTGTTGTAACCAGTTGTATTCTCGCTTCTCTACTGGCACGCCGCGGCGCTCATAGTCCGCCGCTTGCGTTCTACACCACATAACGTTAGTATAACAGCTGTTCCAATATAATAAACACGTATTTAGCAACGACCAATCGCATACACTATTTCTACGTTTAGATACAGATTTTCGAGTTTTCAGAAACTTAGTTTGACACAGAACCTCACTGAATGATATATAGGGTCCTTATGAAATAGTGAACATAATTTTAGCACATTACTTAGACCATGAAACTGAACAACTTTCCCAAAGAAACATAGGTCGAAATACGAAAAAATAAATTTGACCTTTCATAGAAAATGCGCTATCAGCTGATGTAGTTGCTATGGGAGGTAAAAAATGGATTTTCGTATTTCGACCTTCGAAAGTTGTTCAGTTTCATGGTCTGAGTAACATGCTAAAATTATGTTCACTATGTCATTAGGACCTTACATATGCCGCAGACAAATTGTATAATTCGTCGTTTCACATTATGTCTTGGCATTCTACATATGGCCGAAAAAAATTTAAATCGTCTTTTTACATAATGCCGCGGCATTTCACTAAACAGCGCGTAATACGTTTCTGCCACCGCCGGCCGCTGCCGCGGAATGCTCGCTTCGCTTGCTCGGCTCGTGCGTTGTGGTCGTAAGATAACCAAACCCAAGCAACCGATCCCTGATCAAGATCGGTTAGGTTGGGTTTACTGTGGCTAACAGACCTAAAATGCACCAGTGATCTAAACCCGTTTACAATCTGCCGGCGCCGTTTTACAATTTGCCGACCGTTTACAGTTTGCCCGACGTTTGTTAACGTCGAGTTATACGATTTGCCTGCGACATATAATTGAACGTTTGTAATTTTTATTAGTACAGAGTGGAGCAAAGTATCGAATGGACTGAAAGTAGCTATAGACTTTGGAATTTTTATTTTGTTATAGAATACTGAAGGTTATTTTCTGAGCATGGATGACAGGCGGAGAGCGAATGAACGATTCGCGTGCCTCCCCCCACCTGTCGCGCCCACCCCCGCTACAATTTTTTTGAGTTTTGCGGATTGACGGTCAGCCTTAAACTTCACGTAATGCAATAAGAAATGAAGGGTCATGTAAATTATTTTGTGCTCTTTCCTGCAAATAACCACCATATTCAGCCTCGCAAACACAGGCTCTTTCAAGAGTATCGGGTGTTAACGGCTGAATTTCTCCACGAATATTCTCCTTCTTCTTTTCGTATCAATGGCAAATGATATTATAGTAACTTAGCCCAAAATGAGGTCACAATGAGGTGCAAGAAACTGTAGAGGTAGGGCACGACAGCAAGTGTTTCATGCATTGCAAAATGCAAATTAAGCTGCTAGATTGTTTGTGGCTTATTAATAAAAACGTTATTTTTCAAAGAAAATAATCTGGCGTTGTTGAATCCGGTGAACGAGAAAACCATTCGACTGTCAAAAACTTAAAATTAGACGAGACGAGATATAAACACGACAAAATGGCGGTCTTTTGCGTGACGTGATATTTAAGTAATAGCACAGAAATTTATTTCCATGAGCCTTAATTTATTACTGAATATCAATCGACATATTATTATTACTAGCCTATGTAGTGCCCTACTGCTGGGTAAAGGCTTCCCCTCTATCATGCCATTCATCTTTGTCTTGAGCTATTGTTGGCCAATTCTCGAGAAAAACGTTAAGGTCGTCTTGCCATCGCCTACGGGGCCTATATCGCCGACGCGACGGTGTCCATCCTCCGGGACCCATTTTGTGGCTAATTTTGCCCATCTAATTTTCGACATAAAAAATTAAAAATTCTAAAAGTTGTAGCTACAATCCATTCGTGACTTATGCACCACCCTGTATAATGTAAACATGTTCATGTTCTTTCTGTACAACGAAAGGATGTTCCTATAACCAGGCTAATCTGCCTATGAAACTGATCAACTTTTCCCAAGGAACCTTGTTTGAAATACGAAATATTTATTTCAGCGCCCCATAGACACTGCATCCGCTGATAGCGCATTTTTCATAGAAGGTAATATTTTATTTTCTTAGCCAGGTTAAGGGAACGCCCTTCGTTATTAATCTATAAAACTTAATTTCAATTTGATTTCTTAAGGATGGTAGCTGTCTATTTTCTATGTACAGTATGACTGATGATCAAAATGGGTCTATATTATAAGATATGCAACATCAAACCAGTGCAATATAAGTTATGAAAAATTAAGATAATTGATAAGTTATTCGCTTCAACAGGACCATCATGCGACATAATAAAAAAAAACCTTTATTGGAAAACCTTTTTAGAGTAGACTCAAGGAAAACGCAGACTGAGCGTCAAGATGCTAAGTCTGACCTCCCGATGTATCGTACCAAGCACCATGTCTAAGTTAAGATTCCAAAATAATATCAGTGGGTAAAATTACAACAGTGACACGAGCTACGAAACACTGATACTTTATCTATTTTTTTTTTTTTATAAGTTTTAACAATAACGTAAGTAGCCCAAGCATTATGATACACAGTCAGAATTAACTACTTCATATACCTATACTTTACACGTTCAAAAATTGGTCGTTCTGCATACAAACAATAAAAAAAACTCACCTTAAGCTTTCATAACAGTCTAAACATACGACGGCATAATCACCGTTTTCTAATAATAACGAATTCTCAGTCCGCCTTTGCACTAAGAATGGGAATTCCTGTAAACAGAAAGCGGAATATGAAATTCTGAACTAATATTTTGAGAAAACACGATAACACGGTTATTTGTATCAGGAACAAAGGGGGATGATTTATTTGTGTAACTGAACAAGTTTTGAAGAATATGGGTCGGGAAACGACGAATAAGGGTTATTAGAATGGTGCAGATTTGGCAATATTTGATCTTTTGATCCTGTATGAAAATTTGTTTCTTACACCCTCAAGAGTATTTTTTATTGATGGATGTTTGATTGATTTACGCCGTGCCCAAGGAAGACTCAAGAAGCCATGGAGGATAACCTGGATGCTTTCGCAGAGGAGTGGCCGACAGGAAAGTACAAATCAAGACGTTTACGTCGTCGCAAAGTCTTTGCGACATAAATTATGTATGATCCTCCAACAAAATACTCCAAAATAATAAGGAAGACGAACCTGTGCAAAACCAATTATAAGCAATACGATAATATCTGAAATAAATTTACGCAAATCGACACGATTCTAAAATCACCCAAGTATTTTTCTTCATGTGTTTTTCTTCATAACTTGGTGACATCAGCTGGATCTAGATTCATTTTCATCGTTTTTCAAGCCATATTTTTACAGCAGGCGCGCAACTTGAATACATAGGGAATGCGACAAATCCAGCTTTACTTCTACAAAATGGTGTAACACGTGCAATACCGCTTACTCTTATGTCACACATAGAGAGCTTCCTAATTAGCTGCGAGTTTGTTATTACTAGAAACATAAGTAATAACGAGGTTTGCAAAGTGAGGAATATTTTTGGTAGTCTCTTTATGAGAAAGCCAAAAAATTCTCGATTTTGTTTCTACCTTCGTAATGGGAGATCAGATGTAACCTCTAAATACAAAAAGACCTTGTTAGTTAATATTAAGAATTAGTTTACAAGAAGATTAATTTTAGAAATTTTACAAGAACAAAAAAGAAAAGCAAAATGTCAATTTACAAGACGAAGTTGCAATTAGGATTTTGTTCATAAATGTCATTTTTAAATTCCTGTCATTGTAAACTCTGGTGACCATATAGTAAACCTAAATCAAAATTGTATAGTTTTATGATCCGAGTTCCATACACAAATATTCGCAGTTGATTAGGAAGCACCCTTTGCTGGGTGTTAGGGACAGATTTTCGAAAACTGAAAAATCGTGATCAGTCAACGACAATGAACAACTTTCAGTGAACGAAGCTTTCATGAAATGAAAAATAAATCAGCCTGCCATAAAAACTGTCCAATTAAGTTTACAATTTTGAATGCATATACGTTTTTAAGGTTCCGTACCTCAAAAGAAAAAAACGGAACCCTTATAGAATCACTTTGTTGTCCGTCTGTCTGTCTGTCTGTCTGTCTGTCAAGACCCTTTATCTCACGAACGGGTAGAGGTATCAGGTTGAAATTAATACCATATATTATGGTCCATGAACCACACAAGATCTAAAAATTTCAATTTTTTATAACGACGCAATCAAAAGATATGGCATTTTATGTCCTCATCTCCATACATTTATTCAAAAATGCAAAACCTACAGGGTACTTCCCTGACCTGACCTAAAATTATGAAATTTGGCAAGAAGCTAGGTCTCACAGTACAAATAATGGGAAAAGTCTGAAATCATAAAATATTACAACTTTTCTCACAACTAATGGTAACCAATTGTGGTGAGCTCCCGTTTCAAGAACATTCATATAATAGAGGGGTCAAGTTGGATGATCACTGAGGCGATTTTTGTTTTAGTTCTATTTAAAAACGGGAACACTTACAAACTTGAAAATTGGTATGTTTATAGGGCATAAGCTGTAAAATAACAACAAATAATAAAATTTGGTCAAGCGCGTGGCGGACTCAAAAAATCTAGCACATTAACTTACTGAAATTTCAACCAAATACAATTATGATTATGTGGTGGTACGGAACCCTCGGTGCGCGAGTCCGACTCGCACTTGGCCGGTTTTTTGAATTATTCACGGAAAGCTGTTCAGTTACGTTGACTGAACATGCCCTTACAGTTTTCGGAATCATGTCCCTTGCGCCCTGTATAGAGTTTTTAAGCGCGCTTTATGAAATGTCCAAGGTGTGGTGTGCTCGAATGCATTAAAGTCGCGCGTGTTCTGCATATTAATAGTTCAGTTTCACTTGTAAATACATCACAAAAGTTCCAAATTAAATACAAAAGCCGTGGGCTAATGTTTTGTCGGATAGCTACTTGCAATTCTGTAGCAATAATTTCAGAGTTGATGTCCAGCCATCGGTTCTATGAACAAAAATAACTGAAAATTAAGTATTTGTTTTATAGGACACAGGTTTTTATATTCACGTTGACATTTTACCTAGAAACGAATAAGATTAGTATGGTATAATTTTATCGTTTTTTTTTTTCTATTATTTTTAAGAGGTTCAGCAGACGAGAACCAAAAGTTCGCCAGTGCTGCCAGTACTGCAATTATTTTTCTACTACAATACTAAGTTTAATCTTCTTTGAATACTTAGTTTGGAAGTCAGCTAGAAATCTTGTTCTATTCGAAAGATAGTTGATAGTTATTCAGTTCGAGACGTTACATTGTTCGATTTAGAATGTTCAATAAGTTTGAATTTTATTTAGATAATTTTGCAACACCAGCAACACTGGAAATAGACTTTTTACTTCCGTCTGCTAATCTCATATGACAAGTTTATAGGTAGACCAGTATATAATAATATTTTGATGATTTAAGTGATGGATGACGTATAACGAGTGCATTTTCTGTGCTTAACTTGGTTTCGGCATTTCAAAAAGCCACGACAGAGCTCATTTGGCATATTGACGCCTACACAATTAGTAAAAAAATCTTAGTCGGCACCACACGGCCAATAGGTCTCTTTTTATTGTCAACAGGCAACTCGCTTTTGACCTGAGTTTACACAGATAGATAGGTCAATGATGGAAAGCACTCGGTTGAAATTCATGCACTCGCGATTGGAATAGAATCTTCGCATGGTCATAAGATAAGATAATAAAACGAATAGATGGGAAACTTTTTCGTGTCCGCCCAAGGTAGATACTTCACCTTTCTCAGTAGCTACAATAGAAACGTTTATAACAGTTCTAAGTAATTACTATACTCTATCAAGGCTATCTCATTATACTTACGTTGAGATGTTGGTCGCAAGTTTCGCTTCTAGTCAGATTTTATTTATTCTTATCAAAATATATGATCGAAGATTCTTATGGCAAAGTTTTTACTGTACCAGAGTTCACTAAAGACCATCGTGTTTTGTAAACTACATAAAAATTACAAATAAATGTAAACAGTGTTAAGAATGTGGATATTTCTGACTAGCTGTATATAAAACGATAGTCTAAGCGCTTTTCAGTGTATGTTTTGTGGTCACAAACGTGACTCGTTTAATTTAAGATATATTTTTTTGTTTATTTTCAGGATTACATTAATAACAATAACTACGTAAATCAATCTCTAATAAACCTAAAGTTCTCAAAGTTTTTATAATAGTACAATGGTTTCGTCTAAAAGGACTAGATAAGATCTTTACTTAACTGCAAAATGTTTCTTTACAAAATGTGACGCTCTTTCGTGAACTCTATTACAGGTTTATACTAGGTCTACCAATACAAGAGGATTATAACTAGGTATGAAGTATAGATTTTTACCTTTATAGGTAGAGCGCGTACTCTTTTGCGATAGGTCTTGATTCCGCACAGATGACAGTGATAGTCGTGCGTGTTATACGTTCGACGTTCCGCCGGGACCCCGCCTTGGGCTTCGTACCTATACACAAACAGACAAATATGGTCCAAATACACTGATATCCTATACTATTGATATAGCAATATTTGTTTTGTAATCGGTTTCTCGATAACGGCTCTAACACCTTCGATAAAATTTACAAGGGTTTTCAGGGGCGAAAACACGATGTAGCCAGGTCTCATGTATGAGAAAATAAATTTTCATTAGCAAGATCTAGAAACCCTACAGCGCCATCTGTTGGCGTGCTTTGGTTAAAAAAAAGAGAGGCGAAGCTCGATCGACCAGATACTGGTACTAAAATATGCTAAATGATGAAGTCATTCTATGAAATCAATATATTAGGGCACACAAACATTAAAGTTATAAAACTTGTGTGACATGTTACCTTTAGATGTGATGTCTAAACTCAAAACACTCCCCCTCCCCTGCGTGCTTCACCCCCCTCACCATGAAATTTGTCCTTGTTGACAGTTTTTTACCTTTTTTGCGAAATCTAAAGAAAAAATAAATCAGCGCCTCGGAAGGTAAATTAAGCTGTTTGTCCCGTCTACATTCTACAGAATCAGTCGTTAATGAGGCATATTAAAGGCCTTTGGTACCAGAGTTTGTGAGGTCGGTTGACGATCTTACAAACTACACGACATGAAGTGACTATTGTGCAGCACTTACCGTCGCCATTGACTAAGCAGCGAGTGGTAACAGAAGGTACAGACTAGCGCGGAGCCATTCTCCCTGAGTTGCTCCGCGTTTGGGTGAGTCTGGAAATAAATACAGACAAATATATTAATTAATATGGTGAATATCATGTTTATTAATATGATATTCACCGAATTCGATTCGAGTAGAACAATCAGTACTGAAAGTGAGGTCAGCTAAGCAATGTAGTGCAGCACGAGGCCACAGCGCAGATTTTCAAATAATAACAACAAATAACAAATAAGCCGACAACTTTTAGTGATTAGTATGCGTTTACGTGTGGGACATATTCCGCTAAATGCTTTTGGTCATATGATGAGGGTGGTAGAATCTCCAAATTGTTCTAATTGTGGGATGAGAGAGGATGTGTACCACGCTTTAGTAGAATGTACCCGGGTAGAGACAGAACGTAGAGCAATTGAATTAGAGGGAGGTAGTAAGTTAACAGAGCTTGGACTATGTAGTATTATTTTATCAAATCCTCTTTCACCTCTCGCTTTTAAATTATACGCTATGATATCCAAGTTTATTAAAATTAGAAATTAAGCCCTTAATTGTTAAACTTTAGTTAAGTAAAATGAGTCGCTCAGCGACCAAAGCCTTTATCAATAAAGATTAAAAAAATAATAATAATAATAATTAAACAATATTTAAAATTACCGCGCAAATTAAGTTTTTAACAATCTAATTCTAGTTGAAAAACAGATTTTACATATACGTCGTACAAAATAATTCTGGCTATGACCGTTAATGCGCAGAACTCAAAAAACAAACCAAGGGGGTGAGCGGGGAAATGCGAGCGTATCGTTCATTTGCTCTTCGCCCGTCAACCATGCACAGAAAATAACCGTCAGAGCCAAACTTTTCCTGCGCCTTTTTAAAAGGTGAGTAAAACTAAGTATTGTGTGGTATGATACGGTGCGGGTAGCAGTAGGGTATAAATTGATATATCAATCAGAAGAGAGGATCAGTGACATCAATATGGTACGTAATTATAATTACACATGAAGGCAGCCTGACACTGGAAGGGCCCGCCTAAAACGCCATCACAACATCTAAATTAACTGCTTATATGGTCTGAGAACCGATCACATGTTGGACAATTAATATTAAAAAAACCGGTCAAGTGCGAGTCGGACTCGCGCGCCGAGGGTTCCGATATACCTATAGTATTTTTGAAAGCAATAAAGTCCATTTTCAGGACCGCAAAACTAAATTTGTTTGTAAAGGTTTTTTGCAGATTTCTGAAAAACTGTGCAACTTAGAAAGATCGTTTTATTTTTGCTGTAAAGTTTATATAAACTTCTGTCAACTGTAATTAATTCAGATTTTTCCTTACTCAAACTTCGGAGATAAGGGGGGGAATGGTATTTTTCTTGACATTTTTCATCATAACTTTAAAACTAAGAAATTTAAAAAAATACAAAAATATATTTTAAAATGTACAAGTAAAGCCCTTTCATATGATACCCCACTCGACCTAGTAGCGACAATTTGAAATTTGGCCCCCCCTATTTTGGCCCCCTTTATATTAATAATCATACTTTTTTCAAAATTTTTTCTTGTGCAATTAAGTTGGGCAACTATATTCTAAAACTATTCCAAATTTCAGGTTGATAGCATAAGTGGTTGCTGAGATATAGAGGTGTGACAGACAGACGGACAGACAGACAGACAGAGCGGCACCATAAGGGTCCCTTTTTTTTACCATTTTGGTATCGGAACCCTAAAAAGGACGGGTTGCACTCCGCGAGTGCCGGTAGAAGTGAAAACTTAAACATCAACGTTGTGCATTTTTGAATATCTTGGGAATGGTTAGGGAATAATTTCGCACGAATTGTTTTATTTGTCAGTATAAAAGTACATACAATATTCAGTTATTGCGCTATTGTAGACAAACATTACATATAAAAAAAATTAAATAAAAATCTTTACACAATAAAAAAAAAACTTTTTGTCTTTATACAATCTTCGTCAGATCTGACGCGCCACTAAAGAAGTTTTCACTTCAAAACTTAAACATCTGACGTGAGTAAATTTTTTTTACCCATCTAAAAAAGTGCCAAGCGCCGCTAAAGAAGTTTTCACTTCAAAAATATATGTTACTTTACCTGGTGGGTCAGTAGACAGGGGAAGTAGGGAGCGTTCCCCTGCGGCTGCCCGTACAGTATCCGCGCCAGCGTGAAGTCTGAGTGCAGCCCGCACAGGAAACAGTATATCGACGTGCACGCTGCGAACACGGACAAATAATCAGTACAACCTCTTAAACCACAGTCAAGGCTAGAGCCAAGTGGCTTTCTACTATCGCAAACGCCAGTAGAATAGAATAAAAATGTATGGGATAGACATTAGCTAACGAAATGTCACGTGACAGCTCATGTCAAACCCATAGACTTTTATTCTATTCTATAGCGTTTGCGATAATAGAAAGTCACTTGTCTCAGGGCCAAGAAGGTAGGAGTCGTATCGTGTCAGGAAGTAAAACATCTACCGGAGAGAAGAACTCATATGGATTTGGATGATAGAAAAATGTTTTTAATTTAACACTTCCTGTGATCGGAAAATTCTACAAAGTAGAAAATAGCAAAATTTCACAACCACATAATTCGAACCGGCGTCTTCTCAGTCAGTACAAAAGACGCCTTAACCAACAAGCCCGGTTCTAATCCAGGTTGTGAAATTTTGCTGTTTTCTACTTTGTAGTTCTCTTCAATAAAATATCTTATTTTTTACACCAAACTACTAGGGAATACTGACCGCTATTGCTAGCGACGGTTCTGTCGGAGGTTGTGGAGGGCGGCGTGGGGATAACACGCTCCCCATTCACAGAAGAATTGGACGGCAGCGGCGACGGAATGTTGTATCTGCGAACACAACAAAAAACAGCTTTAGGGTGGATTTCCACCATGTGCGAGGGAAGCTAGGCAGTGAGCTGGGTAAATTTCAACCAATAGGATTTCTCCATTTTTCTAGCTTATCAAATATTACAAATATTTGGGGGACAATTCAAACAGTCATTACTCAAACTGTACTATGAGCACCAGACTGATAAACATACATAAACAGATAAATAACACTCAAGTCAGGCACAGAAGAAACATTTCATCACATAAATGTTTGCCCAGGGCGGGGATCGAACCAGCGGCTCACGGCATAGAAGGCAGGCTTATTACCAACCACACCATCGAAAGGCAATCTTATCAAACCCTACTTTCAATCTCATTCTTACCTCGTGTGAATGTATTGTCCATAGAGTGATTATATAGTAAAAATTGTTTATCCGATGACATTAAAAAAAGAAACAAAAAAAAAACAAATTCGAAAAATATTAGAAAAAAAACTTTTTTGATTCGTTGCCTGTATTAAGCACTTCATGTAAAATTTATACTGTAACTTATATAACATGAATCATCTAACTGATACTGCAGTCAAAATGTCTGTCCAGTTTTGTTGGACTTTGTGAAGTTTTTAAGTTAAGCTGTATTTTTATGTATAAATAAACAATAAAATAAACTTCGGTTTGAATCTTCAAACTCACAGTTTAGCTACCTCCTGAGGCTACCTCGGACAGTTTTGATGGAAAATCATCCTTTACAAACCATAACTTTAGCATAATATACCTCATCACTGTCTGAAGAAAGTGGCAATTTTTAAAAACAAGCTCAAAAATTTATTATTGAGTAAAGTTGTGAAAGAATTCCTGACTGACAAAAAATGTATAGGTAAAAAATTGGGTAGATATATAAGGTGTTTTTAAATTTACACTTACACACGCTCGTCTTGCGCGCGATTGGCTCACGAATAATCATGAATTAACACATTTATGTATGATTTTTTTTCAGTATTGTTGATAGTGTTATTGCTGTTATTTGTGCGAAGGACAATGTTTTTTTATTGTTTATAATAAGGTTTAAATTCATATAGGAAGCTATAGGTTTGGATGTATTTTTAGAATCGTTAAGCACATGATTTGTAAAAGACTGATTGTTCCTAAATAAATAAAATTTAAAGGGCATAAGGTTTCATATATATATATACTAGCTGTTACCCGCGACTTCGTCCGCGTAGATTTTATAAAAAAACAGAACTCGAACTTAATTGAAACATATTTTACGGAGCGCTTATCCTTCTTGATCCCTACGTAAAAGATGCATTTGTACTTATCCAAGTTGAATAAATGCATCTTACTACAAACTTAATTATCTTTTGATTTTATTTAACTGGTAGGTAGTGCGGAATTTTCATTGTCAACTGTTACAGGCGAACTTAAAAAAGAAGGCAATAAAGGGAGTGAAGTGAATGGGTAGCGAGGAGGTATTCATAAAAGTAAAAAAGGTCCCTATTCCTCCCTATCTATCCTTTTGTATCCCCCCCCCTACATTCCCACTCCCCCTCCCTCACCCTCTCCCACTCTCTCTTCCACTCTCTCTTCCACTCCCTCGCCCCTCCCTCTTCCCCCCCTCACCCTTCCTTCCCCCTCCATTTCCCCCCTTCCCCTCTCCCCATCACCCTCCCTTTCCCCCCTCGCCCTCCTCCCATTCCCCTCCCTTTCCCCCTTCCCCTCACTCATCCTCCCCTTCCCCCTCTCCCTCCCTCTACCCCCCCTCCCTCTACCCCCTCACACGCCCTCTTCCCCTCCCTCCCCCTTTCTCTCCCCTCATTTTCCCCTCCCTTACACTCTCTCCCTATCCCTCCCCCTCTCCCTCTCCCTATCCCTGACCCTACCCCTATCCCTGCTTCTACCCCTAACGCCATCTTAACCGCTATCCCTATCCTTATATAAACATACAACTGACACTCATATTGATTTTTAGACATTTCAAACCTATCAACCCCATCCCAGGGGTGGTGGTATTTCACGTCCACCACGTTGGATTTCAAAATCATTGTAGTTTTCGTAATCAGCGACCCGATAAACCATACGAACGACACCCATATTGATTTTTAGACATATCAACTCTATCGCACCCCAACCTTATCCCCAGGGGATAATGGTAGTTTACGTCTACCACGTTGGATTTCAAAATTGTAGTAGTCTTCGTAATCAGCGATACTTAGTTGAATAAAAAAAGTCCCATCAAAATCGGTTAAGTAGTTTCGGTGTGCTGTAGCAGATACAACCCCGCTAGAGTATTATTGTATGTGTAGATTCCCACGGGAATGAGATATTTTCCCGGGGTAAAAAGTAGCCTATGTCCGTCTCCAAGTTACCATCTATCACCATACCAAATTTCATCAAAATCCGTTCAGCCGTTTAGGCGTGAAAGAGCAACAAACAAACAGACAGACAGACAGACAGACAGACAGAGTTACTTTCGCATTTATAATATTAGTATGGATTTTTTACTTTAAGGTACTGCTCAGATTACATCAGCCCCCCTGTGCCCTTACCGCCTGTGTTCCAGCGGCACCCGCTCGGCGTCCAGCAGGTCCCACTGCCGCGCCAGGTGCCCCCCCCCCCCTGCTTACCGCCTGTGTTCCAGCGGCACCCGCTCGGCGTCCAGCAGGTCCCACTGCCGCGCCAGGTGCCGCACACTCCCCCCCCCTGCTTACCGCCTGTGTTCCAGCGGCACCCGCTCGGCGTCCAGCAGGTCCCACTGCCGCGCCAGGTGCCGCACACTCCCCCCCCCCTGCTTACCGCCTGTGTTCCAGCGGCACCCGCTCGGCGTCCAGCAGGTCCCACTGCCGCGCCAGGTGCCGCACACTCCCCCCCCCTGCTTACCGCCTGTGTTCCAGCGGCACCCGCTCGGCGTCCAGCAGGTCCCACTGCCGCGCCAGGTGCCGCACACTCCCCCCCCCCTGCTTACCGCCTGTGTTCCAGCGGCACCCGCTCGGCGTCCAGCAGGTCCCACTGCCGCGCCAGGTGCCGCACACTCCCCCCCCCTGCTTACCGCCTGTGTTCCAGCGGCACCCGCTCGGCGTCCAGCAGGTCCCACTGCCGCGCCAGGTGCCGCACACTCCCCCCCCCCTGCTTACCGCCTGTGTTCCAGCGGCACCCGCTCGGCGTCCAGCAGGTCCCACTGCCGCGCCAGGTGCCGCACACTCCCCCCCCCTGCTTACCGCCTGTGTTCCAGCGGCACCCGCTCGGCGTCCAGCAGGTCCCACTGCCGCGCCAGGTGCCGCACATTCCCCCCCCCTGCTTACCGCCTGTGTTCCAGCGGCACCCGCTCGGCGTCCAGCAGGTCCCACTGCCGCGCCAGGTGCCGCACACTCCCCCCCCCTGCTTACCGCCTGTGTTCCAGCGGCACCCGCTCGGCGTCCAGCAGGTCCCACTGCCGCGCCAGGTGCCGCACACTCCCCCCCCCCTGCTTACCGCCTGTGTTCCAGCGGCACCCGCTCGGCGTCCAGCAGGTCCCACTGCCGCGCCAGGTGCCGCACACTCCCCCCCCCTGCTTACCGCCTGTGTTCCAGCGGCACCCGCTCGGCGTCCAGCAGGTCCCACTGCCGCGCCAGGTGCCGCACACTCCCCCCCCCTGCTTACCGCCTGTGTTCCAGCGGCACCCGCTCGGCGTCCAGCAGGTCCCACTGCCGCGCCAGGTGCCGCACGCAGCGCGCGCACGCCAGCACCCTCCCCCCGCGCGCGCCGCCCCCCCCCGCCAGGCACGGGAAGTGCATCGCGTGAGAGTTCATGTACTCCGCGCTCGTTGACAGCCACTCCATTGACGATTGCGGGAATAGGCCGCAGCACACGTAACATCTGATAACAAAAACATCAATTCGATATTTAATGGTACCCTTGAACTCTACCGCAGCCGGTCCCAAGCCCGTTTGACAAAAAAGGAGGGTTGCCTGTGAATGGTGTACCTACTCCATAACATCCGAGATAAAAACAGCCGTAAAATACACCACTACCGAACAGTGGACGGCGGTTGACCAACCCACTCAATCTTTTAGGCTACAGTGGCCATGGGGACTAAATAACTCCTAAAGAACCCGACGTAGAAGGTAATGGGAACCCACTACGATAACTATCGCTAGAGAACTCCATGATGCAAGTCAATAACAATTATGGTGGTATGTACTCCGGCTAACGCCCAGCGCTCCCGAGTTGCTGAGTGTGAAATATGCGACCGAAGATACCTCGACAGTGTGTCATCCATCAGACTACCCAGGTATTAAATGTTACTGAAGACAACAGAAGACCATCTATACGTCCGAAAATTAGAATCGGTACTTGGAACATTCAAGAACTTTTAAAACCAGGCAAGTTATCAGTAATAGAGAAAGAGATGAACGAATACAACTTTACGATCCTCGGAGTAGGTGAAATTTATATGACAGAAGCAGGCCATTTTAAAACAACTAACGACAATACATTACTTTTCTCGGGACATGAGACTGCAAGCAAGAACGGAATAGGGATAATAGTACCTCAGAAGATAAACCAATTTGTCACTGGTTATAGTTATATAAAACAATAAACGACAGAATAATGACACTACGGAAAAATTACACCTCTCACTAAACATCATACAGGTCTATGCGCCAACTGCTCAATCATCGCAAGAAGACATCGAAAAATTCTACGACGAATTACAAACAGCATTAGATCACGTCTCCGAACGGGAGCTTGTAATAGTGCAGGGTGACTTGAACGCTGAGGTTGGGAACTCCGAGCATGATGATCATATCCGCCATGTAATAGGAAAGTATGGTATGGGTATTCGCAACGAAAGGGGTCAGAAATTCATCGATTTCTGCGTAAGCCAAAACTTGATAATAATGAACACCTGCTTGAAGCATCATAAACGCAGACTCTACTACTTCCCCCGGTGATCGATATCGCAATCAAATCGACTATATCACTGTTGCTAACCGCTGGAGATCATCAATAACTAAACATCAGAACCTTTCCAGGCACAGACTGCGGCTCAGACGCCAGATACTTGTGGCGGATCTAAGAGCGCGTCTTAAATTATTCTGCAAATGAAGTCGGTTAAAAACAAAACACACTGTAAAGCTGGTCCAGGCAGAATATGAACAAACCACAGCTGGACGTCTGTACTACCGGAACTAGCCCGGAAGAACTATGGCAAGACTTTAAATCCAAAACAACAGACATTATCAGACGACCTGACACAAGAAAATACTGGATATCAGATGAAGCGTGGTCGAATATAGAACTCAGGAAAGAAATGAAGAGCGGAGAAAGATCTGCCAACTTTGATGAGGAGTACTCATGCCTAAGCAAAGTAATTCAGATCCTTTCCAAATACAGATAATTTGGAAAGGATCTGCACTGAGATCGAACACCACGCAGAGAAATATCAAACAGCAGACCTCTTTAAAAAAGTTAAGCAAATCACGCGCAAATTTAAACCATCATCTTGGGTAGTAAAAGGGCAGCTGCGAACCTGAAATTCGAATAGGAATGGCTATAACAGCAACGACCCAATTAAACAAAGTGTGGAGAGATAGGAACATCACTTATCGAATTAAGATACACCTGGTTCGCACACCTGTTTTGTCCCGAATTCGCAAAACAAACCTAAATGTAAGAAACATCGAAACTAGGCCGAAGCTGATTTTTTTTCTGAGAAGAATATCGATTCCCTTATGGCACAATGGAACATAGTCATAACCTATTTAAAAATAAAAACTGTCACCTCTCTTAGTGACACGACAGCTTTTTTCTGTGAATCTATAATAACTTAATGACCCTAACTCTATTTATAAGCCAAGTTTTAAGATTCTTCCTTACATTTAGGTTTCTGTTGCGAATCCCAGCTTAAACGCATGGTACTATTTAGCCACCACGCTTAATAACGCGCTGGCACTATTGAACGCGGTTGTTAGTGACCACATAAAGATAATAAACACGATACACAGGAGGATTCTGCTGCCCATCCTCCACCTACGAGCAGATGGGTTTGAACTATTCTATGCCGGCACTATGCAGTTGGGTTCGGAAGTCGATATTATTTTTATCTTGGGAAAAGTTATTCAGTTTCATAGACAGAAGAACCACCTCTTAAAATATCCGAGGTTATAAAAATATAAGAGTGAATTAAACACTTCGCATTATGAAAAAAAGAATAAGAAATGCATCAATTTACTTCCCGGTTGTTTACGAGTTCACTTTCACTTAGAGATATATCGGGTGTTAGGGACAGCCTTCCGAATACTGAAGGGGCATGATCGGTTAACGACACTGAACAACTTTCAGTGAATAAAACTTTCAGGAAATAAAAAAACAGCCTCTCCATACAAAATTGCAAAATTGATTGGACAGTAAGAGACTGATCATGCCCTTTCAATTTTCGTAAAACCTGTCCCTTGCATACAAAACAGTAACTTAACTTACCTATACAGTCCAAGGCCATTTTCCCCGGAGACTACTTGGTTATGTGGACTACTAGATAACGCATTCGTTGTTCGCTTACTAGATTGATTTGAACTAGAGGATTTTATGTCGTAAGGCTTAAATCTGGAAAGAGAAATACAGTATGTATATAAAAAAAAAACATTCACCTTACAGTCGAAATATTGCAATTCGATTAAAATGACAGGAGGACAAAGTTATGCGTCAATGTCATGTGGAGCAAGACGGAGTCATCCGTGTCTCTGTCGCACCAATATCTAACACATCGCTCCATCCTTTTGTCACACTGCTGTCTAATCAAGCTTTATAATTCTGCAACTCTACTTTCACGCCCATTTAGGCCAAACTAGTTTGGCAGGGGTAAAATGCTTCTTATTTCTTGTCTTCAATTTTCCATCTTTTATATGGTATATTAGGCCGTTCGTTTAGGCCAGGCTACTGTCACTGATATTTGAATGAGAAAGATGTTACGCCGACCCAGAATTGTTAGGGGACGGGCAGATGAATCTGGAATTTATTATCAAAATGTTACTCACCTGATATTGTTATTGTGTGAGTTATTATGTGCGGCCTGGGGTTCCCCATTGTCCGCATAGGCGGGGTATTTTAGAGGGATGCTCTTATAGCACCCGGCACATATTTGTACCATTCCTGTAAACAAAAGCAAAAACTTATTGTATTAATGCCACATTTACGACGGAGCATCACTAGAGATCGCAAGAAGAACCGATGGCCGATGGAGCGTAAGGGTTCTAGCGCGGCGACCACGTACCGGAAGACGAAGCGTTGGCAGGCCCCCCACAAGGAAGCCGCTGGATGCGAGCAGCGCAGAAACGGTCGTCATGGAGATCTCTAGGGGAGACCTAAGTCCAGCAGTGAACGTCTTTCGGCTGATATGATGATGATCACTTGAGAACGGCTCGACTGATTTGACTTGACTTATTTGTTGCTTTCGTAGATTTTAGAACAATGTTTATTTGAAAACAAAGATTGGAAATGTTTTACAAAATCGGGAAAAACTTAAAGTGCTTCTTTATGGGATTTTAGTAGGATCTCAAACTTAAAGTTTCAGGATCTAAAACTTAAAGTTTCCCGTGCAAAGTCGCGGCGAGCCGCTAGTTTTAAATAAAAGTTGTTCAGTTTCATAGGCAGATTTACACTCTTCAGTATTATCACACCTTTCCTTTACACGCTGTATAATGGAGGCGTGGCTGTGACGTCACAAAAACTCGGAGGGCGTGGCTGTTTGCATAAAAACTTCTTCACTTGGAAACTTCTCACTGATACGCTAATTTATTTGCAAAATGTGTCGAAATTAACATGAATCTTGCTTAGAACGTCTTTTTGGGATGTACAACGATAGCGATAGATTTTAAAGGGCTGTGTATTAACTTGCCACCAAATTTGAGTAAATTTTTACCAAATAATATCCACCAAATTTTGTCTACCAAAATAGATGAATATACACAAAATTTGCTTCTGGCACTTCGCCTTCGCATCGCTCCGCTCGCTCGGCTCGTGCGTTGTGGTTGCAAGATAACCTAACCGAACCGGTAACCCAAATTTGGTGTACGTTCAGCCAATTTGGTGTACATTCATCCATTTTGTCATTGGGGTATAAAAAAATATTTTGGGAATCATTTAATTTGTTGCCATTTTAAAGTAAACACACACGTAGCTGTTGAACAAGAAGTCAGTTCACAAGGTGGTAGGGCTTTTGTGCAAAGTCCGTCTGGGGAAGTACCACCCCCTTGCCTATTTCTGCCGTGAAATAGCAGTGTTAGCACTGCTGTGTTTCGGTTTTAAGGGTGAAGTTACCAGTTAAGTACCCAGCGAAGTTACTGGCACACGAGACACACCATCTTAGTTCTCGGGGTGGGTAACGTGCTTTGCTGTCTTATTAGTGTTAAGTTATGCCACTAATAAGACAGTGGGCTCCATGGGCGGTGGTGACCACTTTCCATCAGGTGGCCCACCTGCTCGTTTGCTCACTTATCACATAAAAAAGAAGATATCATAATCACGAATTTACGATCGTCACGTTTTGGGAGTTTCTGTAAATAGGAAGATGATCACCTTATATCAAGCTAAAGGCGAAACAGCTCCCACTAGTAAGGGTGATGAAGGACAAATTTCTATATGATTTGCTCATGTCTGCCTCTTTGACTGATGATAAGGAGCATCCTCTAGAAGATACAAAAAATATTGGCGGACATCTACACCCCTGCATTTTTGAGGAATTAAGTTTTAACTATTTTGAAATTTGACAATGAAACGTACACCTGGCAGACTATGTCTATCTGATTAAATACAAGTATAAAACCCCTGAAGAATGGTCTGCCACCATAATAGCTCGGCGTCGTAAAGTTACAGCGCTTCAAAATGCAAAAATTCACTACTTCGTCCCGTGATAATGCAGAGCCCTGCATGTCTGCCTCTTCGATTTTCTACATCTTCAGAAGTATTTTAAACAGGAGCCACAAAGGCAGACAAAAAAAACATTATTTAGTATCTTTTTTCATTGTTTTCGCTTTAGCTCAAAAACGCAGCGACGCACAGAAAAACTTGTACGGACCAAATCGACTGGTATTGAGCTGATCTATCATCCCTAATAATATGAATCATGAGCAAATCATTCAATTCAATTCAATTCATTTATTTAAAAATATAAGCTTACAGACTAGTCCAACACACTTATACTTTAGTTACATAATAATATTATAAAACACTACTTTTCATCCTTAAAAACATGTTAAGGAACAGAGTTGCAAATCTTTTGACAACAATTGGGTTGTCATTAAATATATCAGCTAGTGGCTGTAGTGTAAGCATTTCATTGATAAGCCTGATTGCACGTGCCGAGGGAGCATTCGCGCCGCTGCAGGTGCGCACACTGATCGTCGCGAACAGCGGCCGCGTGCGCCTCTGCAGCTCCGCACCACCACCGCGCAAGTACGTTCCCGGTATACAAAAGCACATCCGAGATAATGCTGTGCTGTTATCGATTTTACCAGTTAATACAGAATGGTAGTGCAGGACTAATGCCAATTTTCGTCTCAATTCTAGACTGTCCAGACTCACCATTCCGTACACAAATATAGAGGGATAAAGAAAAGGATAAGTACCATAGGTTTTTTTGTAGATGAATCGGGCAAATTTCTTCTGAACCTTTTCAATCATATCATTGTATTTTGATTCCCTAGGATCCCATACCATTGCTCCAAATTCTAATCTACTCCGAACGTATGCCAGCGCCACGTTAATGTTAGAGAAGGGGTATACTGTTCTTACAATGAAGCCCAACATTTTGTTGGCTTTTTTACATGTGTCAGCTATGTGTTCTCTAAAAGTAAATTGGGAATTCAAAGTCAGCCCCAAATCTCTGATTTCTGTTACCCGATCTAGAGGCCTTTGACTTAGATGATATTCGGCAGTGTAGTAGTGAAATTTACGCGTGAATGTTATAACTTTACACTTTGTCTCATTGAATGGAAGTCGAATTAAACGGGCCCAATTTTCAACCGACTCAATATCACTTTGTAATGAATCACAGTCTTGAGGGCTCTTAACGCTCGAATATAACTTCAGGTCATCTGCGAATAACAGACATTTCGAGTGTACTACCACACTTGGCAATTCATTTATCATGATTAGGAACAACGTGGGGCCTAAAGTGCTTCCCTGGCTGACACCCGACCTTGTGTAATATGTTTGTGAACGGTAACCCTCAAGCTGGACATATTGACGCCTGTTCTTTAGGTAACTAGCAAAAAATTTCAATGCGTTCGGAGTGAAACCAATCTGAGCAAACTTAGAAAGCAGGACGTCATTGTCCACAAGGTCGAATGCCTTCTGAAAATCGAAATAAATGGTGTCTACTTGATTGTTAGAATCCAATTCTGATAGTATGTAATCTGAAAAGTTAATATGGCTCGTTGTTATTGATTTGGAAGGGCGGAAACCGTGCTGGCAATCATTTAACATATGATTTATTTGGTGTCTAAGCTGATAATCGATTATTGCCTCAAAAACCTTTCCAAATACTGACAACACCGCAATGGGCCTATATGATGTGATATCGTCCTTGGACGGTTCCTTAGGTACTGGTGTGACTCTTGAGATTTTCCACGCTTGTGGGTACTCTGATTGTATGAGCGCAAGATTGTATAAGTGCAATAAGGGAGTCTCAAGAGCAGATGCACAATCCTTTAATAAAAAGGGTGGTACCTGATCCGGACCAGCTGCGGAATGAGCCCTGAGCTTTTTTACAGCACGGTGGAAGTCACCAACAGTTGCATGATTGATTTCTACATTTGGCATAGACGAGTGGGCATTGAGAGCCGCTTTTATGACATCCAGCTCTGGTATATCCTTCAGGAACACCGATTCAAAATATGTGCCAAAAGCGTTTGCTGCCTCTTGCTCAGCAACTGTACTGTTATTATATTTATATCATATACCCAAATTGCAGCCAGCACCCTAACTACTCAGAAAGAGAAATAAGAAAACAAGCGCAGTAGACGCGTTAATGTGGGCAGTTATTTATAATCCGATAAAATTATAGCGTCCGCTTATGAGCCATTTTTTGCATCCCATTTTATACAGGGTGTACGAGAAAGCCGTCCGAATATTAGGCTTATATGCACTTTTATAGCTCATCACAATTTTTAGATAATAAAAATGATTTAAGTAATTTTTGAAATACATGTTATCTATAAATATGAAAAATTTAATGATTTCTACATTTTTATTAATGTTATTATTTTTATTTCTGAAGTGTAATTTTGAATTATCAATAAATTGTATTGTATCCGCTCAAAAAGTTAACCAGTTATTGCAGACTGTCTAAAACAATCCCGCTTTCATAGTATAAGCCGTATAGTATAGGAAGTTTTTTCTCTTCTTTATATTCCAACAATTGATCGCCAACAGGGCCATTAGTACTCCTACCCGGGCTAGACGTATTTCGTATAGTTACCTTGTGGACTAATAGGACTCGCGTCCGGATGAGGTTTCAACGTTGTAATGAAGGGGTAGTACGGCTCTCGCTCAGGATTGGCGCAGCAGTAGACCAATCGCAACTGACTGCTCGGCGTGGACACTCCACATACGTAACAGACGAAGGTGGCCGTCGCCGGAGGTTGGCTGGCGGGCCGGTCTAAGGAAGGGGAGTGAGTTGCAGCGACAAGAGAGGACTTGTCACCGGAGGAAGCTAGGCTGAGTGGGGAAGGGGGGAGTAAAGAAGGCGGCCGCGTTCGTAATGTGTAAACCCGTTCGTTCGCAGGCACGCCGCGCATCTGTAACAAGTAAAGAAATAGGTTAAGGTGGTTGCTGAGCAGAGGTGCTGCCACTTTGTGTAAATAAATTGATTGCGTCATAAATACAAAACATTTAATAACGATTGTTTGTTTGGCGGCAATTTGGGGTAGTTCTATATTTTATTATCCATTACATCACACCTTAGCTTATCGTGTATAGCTTTGTATTCCAAAAGTGCCAAAAACGGCCACTTTTAGCACTTTACCAATACAAAGCTATAAATGATAAGCTAAGCTATGATGTTATGGGTTATACATACATATACCCCATTTTGCCGCCAAACGAACAATACTAATGAAAAGTTTTGTATTTGCGACGCCATAAATTTATTTCTAAAAGTAAGGTGCTGCCACTCAGCAACTCCCTTAATAAAGTTTTAGTTTTGTTTTCAGTTATTGGCATGACGATTTGTGGCCAGAAGGAGGCTACATCAATATATTTTAAGTTGGCTCCAAAAAGTATTGCCCGGCTTAGTATAGGACCAACCTATACCTCTCAGTAGAGATGTCGAACGTAGAAGGCTGGCAAAGGTTTTGCTCCTTGTCATAGGCGGTGAGCTTGCGACATGTGACTATTCGGAGCAATCCATCTAAACCCAACCCAAGCGCTCTAATACACCTAAGACTCTACTCAGCACGAGGGCCTAGATTAAAATTTATCTCGGAGAAATATCACTTTATTTGGTTAATGAGGACGTCATAGCTTTAAACGCATAAAAATGTCAGCAGAAGAAAATGTTTAGTAACCCAACAAATTATGTTTTTCTTGTCTTAGAGATAGCTTTATACATTAATACATAAATAATACTTAAAGCGGTTCTTTTCTTTTAATTTGTGATGCACCGCTTAACTGTCAAGAAAACGAAACAAATGAACGGAGTGGATTAAAATAAACATACTGGCAACACTACTTCTTTAATCTATGGGCCTAGATAAACGCGAAGTGGCATCATGGAGAGTGGGCAATACAGGAAAAGAGCTTGATCATATAAGTATGTAAGTAAAAGCCCGTTTTATATCTGTTCTCTTAAACCGTGTTGTTGTATTCAAATTAAACTTTTATTTTCTTTGTCGACTGATTTCGCTATTTTAATTTGTTTTGTATGTTCCTTTTGTTTTATTTGTAGTTCTTTTTGTGTGTTTTGATAGTAACGTCCTACATTAATTTTTGGAATATAATGATTGGTTTAATTTATATAATTTTTAAAAAGTTCTCTGATCTTAAGGGTCCAGCTGAAAATCAGCGCTGTGGCCTTGAGCTGCAGCATTACGCTGAGCTGGTCGCCCATTTCAGTGCTTTTATTTATTTTTTGTTTATAAATTTATAGTTTTAAGTTATAGTAAATTTAGATTTTTTTTTTATCTTTTGCTGTATTTGTTGGTACTGAATAAATGTTTTATCTATCTATCAATTAATTAAATTTAATAATGTAGCTAAAAGGAGTTAAAAAGAAATATGTTGACTACAAAATAAAGCCAACATATCTACACATTCGAGTAGTTTGAATATTCACGATACTATAATAATCCACGAATCGCCATGTGGGCTCAGACGTGACCCCTACTATCAGGGGTCAAGACGAGGTCTAGGGCTATCGGGGGGTCAACAAGTCAGCTATGTACAAGCGAACAGACAAACACTTGTATTATATTACTTATTAATATTATCATAATAAGGTCACGGCGGAGTAGTGACGTCATTTGTCAATTCTAATTTCATTGGTAAATACCGACTTATTTATTTCCTTTATATATTTAAAATTGTTATTTGTGTTTATTTCTTTTTCAGTGTAATAATTTAGTATGTTACGCTGACCATAAAATTGATCAACAATAAATAAGAAACAGAACTGACTAGCCCGTTGGTGTGGTTGGTAGTGTGTCTGCCTTCTACGCCGTGGGCAGCGGGTTCGATCCCCGCCCAGGGCAAACATTTGTATGATTTCTGGGTCTGGGTGTTATTTATCTATTAATGTTTGTATATCAGTCTCTCCCATAGTAAAGGTTTAGTCTAGTTTGGGATCAGATTGTAATTTATTATCCCCCAAAAGACAGAAATGATTTTGACTGTCCCACGTTTGATAGAGCAAGATTTGTTTTCGAAAGCTAAAGCTTTTTGAACTATGTTTGTCAAAGCTTTTCAGTTTTACGATCTTTCCTATAATACTCTATACGAAAAATTTGAACTGAAACAACACAATCCAGTATAAATAAGGCGACATCTAAATACAATAACAATTTGGTAAATAAATGTATAATTTGGGCGTACATTTCCAAATGTAAATATGGATAGTGAGAACATAGATAAGCAACGGTCCGTTAGCTAGAGTAGATAAATGTAGTTAAAACTCTAATCAACAATAAACATAATTAAATGTCCCATATACGGAGTAAAGGCAGTGACGGAGCGACGTAAATGTGATTTAAATTTCGTACAGTGCGTTCAGAACAAGTCTGTCTATGACGGGTAATTTCTGCGCATGGGTGACACGCGGAGAGCCAATGAACGAGCCGCACTCACCCCCGCGACAAATTTTTTGACTTCTGCGCATTAACCTGTGAAGACTCCTAATATCACATTATTTATTATTTTTTATTTAGGAGCCGGTCGTGTCCCACTGCAGGGCAAAAGCCTCCCTTCCATCCTTCCACACATCCCGGTTTTGAGCTAGCGTCTGCCATTGACGAGTGTTCGGTCAACTCGTCTTGCCATCTCTTTCGAGGTCGGCCACGACGTCTTGTGGCTTTTGACTCCGAAATGGTGGTTCTTTCAGCCCAAAGTAGATTTGGCATGCGGGCAACATGTGATAGTCAAAATTTTGGTAGTTGATTTCTATAGCAATTTTCCTTAGAGTTCCCGGAAAATGGAAAAGTAATGAAAAATGTTTGGAAGTTTATTCAAAAATATACCTTATTACGTAACCAACTACATTTTCTTTTTGTGCCTTCAAATTTTGACATGGTGCTTCAGAGGTTAATGGTCACAGACAGAGTTATTTTGGACGCAGTATATACATACATACATACATAACATCACGCCTCTTTCCCGTTGGGGTAGGCAGAGACCACAGTCCTCCACCTGCTACGATCTTGACATACTTCCCTTGCTTCCTGTACTTTCATCAATCCTTTCATACATGCTCGTCGGTTTAGGGTACTTTTAACCTGGCCTTTATTCAGAACGTCCTGAATTTGGTCCTGGTACGTTCGCCTAGGCCTTCCCCTTCCAACGTTTCCATTCACTCTCGCCTGGTAGATCTCTTTCGTCAATCTTCGTTCATTCATCCTCTCTACATGACCAAACCATCTCAGCATCCCTTTCTCGATTTTGGTCACTACGTCTTCTTTTACGCCACACCGTTCTCTTATCACACTATTTCTAATCCTGTCACTTAATTTAACACCAATCATACTCCTTAGCGCTCTCATTTCCACTGCATTAATTCTACTTTCATGCTTCTTCTGCCATACCCAGCTTTCACTGCCATACATCAGTGTTGGTACCAACACTCCCCCATGAACAGCCAAACGAGCCTTGTGAGACACCTTCTGACTCCTCATAAAGGCGTGCAGGGCACCATTCACCATGTTTCCAGCATTCACTCTTCTTTCAATATCACTTTCACACTTTCCATCTCTCGTAAACTTTGAGCCCAGATACACAAACTCCTTCACTTGTTCGACTTGTTCACCATCTATTAATATAGTACACTCTGTCATACATTCTTCTCTTTCAAGTACCATTACTTTAGTCTTGCTTACATTTACTTTCATTCCTTTCCTGTCCAAAGCCACATTCATCATTGTTACCATCTCCTGCAACTCGTCAGCAGATGACGCAAGTACAACTTGGTCATCAGCGTAGAGAAGACATTTGATGAGTAACTCATTTATTCTCAGTCCACACATACTCTCTTTCAGATCAATCAAACAATTATCCATGAACAGGTTAAACAGCCAAGGTGACGCTACACATCCCTGCCTAACACCTTTTTCGATGCTAAACCATTCAGTGTACGCCCCGTTTATTCTGACACAAGCACGCAGTATATTGTTGTACAAATTGTTTTCAAGGTTCCGTACCCAAAGGGTGCCAACTGAATCCTATTAATAGGCCTACGTCGTCTCTGTATCTTTTGAACCATAGTAATTTTGTTCAGATTTATCGTAAAAATGGAAACACTTGCAAACGTGAAAATTGGTATGTTTATGGTGCATAAGCTATAGAATAACCGGTCCACTTTCCCGTTTGGTCCACTTTCCCATTTGGTCTACTTTCCTGAATGGTCCATTGTCTAAACGGTTCAATTTCCCCATCGGTCAAATTTTTTTGGCTTAAAAAATTTTTGTATTTTTTTAACCGTAGATTTGGGACTTTAAAGCTGCCAGTCTTTTCTAATTATAAACTCTTGGACCCAGGTGGTCTCGGGAGGTTTAAGGTTCATTCGTTCGTTACGTTCAAAAATAAACATATAACATCAAATAACATAAACTGGTAAAGAGCGAGTCGGTGTCATGTGCATACACTTTCGCTTGACTTCGCGTCCCTTTCTAAGATGCTATTTTTACCTAAGGGATACGGTACTCTTGCTGTCTCACTCGCACTTGGCCGGTTTTTTGTTTTGTTTAGTTGTTACTGTTTACTTAACCGTATCAACAATTAAATTTTTTGGATGAATTTAGTAGTCATTCACAAATGATATATTCAGGCTGAGTTGCACCATCTGAAAACAATAACAAAATACCTCCCTCTCGCAAATAGTATCGATTTAGGAGAGAGTAAGATGCGTCTATTCGGCTATCGTAGCTAGTGCCCGAGCGAAGAATAGTACCAACCAAGCCACCACCCCGTATGTGTCGTAAGAGGCGGCTGAGAGCTTATGAACCGGAGGATGGGCATTGGGCAGCAGCATATTTCTGAGTATCGTACCATCTAACATACTGCGGTCACCAACAACAGCGGTCGCCAGCCGCAACGCTTACAAGCGTGGTGAGTATGGTAAATGCCCTCCTAAGCACCTCGCGTTTTTGCTGGAGTTCTGTGGACGTTTCAAAGGATGATGAGATAGTGCAACTCAGCCGGAGTCAGCCATCATGTTATTTATGTAATTGAATCATACTAGCGCTATGGGCATCGCCCGAAATTAATTTTATTTTTTAATCTTTTTTTATTTAAAATCGTGTTTTTACTCAAACATTCTGTGTTAAATTGGCAGCACTTGGTAAAAAAAACTATTTCTCAAAGGTCAGAAGTTTCCCAGGCCATTTTCTCTAACAGACAACGTTAATTTAAAAATAGGTTCTTCATATATTTTTTTATCTAAGTGTCAATCTCATTGTCTAAAAAAAGACTCTTATTCATTTTAACTTTAAATGATAAAGACTTGACACCATGACCTTAACTATGATAATTATGTGAAAACGTGCGATATTCGCGAACTTTTCGGGTCATTGAAAATAACTGTAAATAATCATGGCCGGATGTTTGATAAAAATTAAGATAAAATTGTGTATTTTATTAATAGATGAAAGATAGAGATGATGTCGAAAGGATTGATGAAAGTACAGGGAGCGAGGGAAAGTATGTCAAGATCGTAGCAGGTGGAGGACTGTGGTCTCTGCCTACCCCGACGGGAAAGAGGCGTGATATTATCCTATACTATTAAACGAGCAATATTTGTATCGGTTTCTCGAAAACGGCTCTAACGATTTCGATAAAATTTACCATACGGGGGGTGTTTGGGGGCAGAAAATTGATCTAGCTAGGTCTCATGTCTGGGAAAATTCGTTTTCTCCGTATTTTATAGCATTTTGTAAATCCCGCGTTTTAGACAGAAACTTAAAGCGCCATCTCTCGGCGAGTAGCATAGCTTGCTCACCTGATGATATTTTCAGGTTGAGGCGGCTATTATTTATTTATTTAATTATAGAGCGAAGCTCGGACGCCCAGGTACTGTATGTATATATGATGTCGAAGATGGAACCAGCTTCCCCAGAAGAATCCCAATCACTCCCAAATTGAATAGATTCGGGTTGTGTGAACTGAGTAAAACAGACGCAGGCACAGAACTCCAGTCCTCAGCTGTGCGTGCGCATTATAAAAGATGTTGCGAAGCGCTTTGTGCGAATGTGTGAAATATCAACCAAGTGTGGATGATATCACATAATAAAATAAGACTGAGTAATGTAAGGGACCGGTTTCCCAAATCTGAAAAGGCATGATCAGTCAACGAAACTAAACAACTTGCAGGAAATGAATAAAAACGGCTTTACCATACAAAATTGCGAACTTGATTGTACAGTTTGTATGGAGTGGCCGATTTCTTTTTCATTTCCTGAAAGTTTTATTGAATGAATGAATGAATAACTCTTCATGGCACACATTAAGAAAAGAAAATTAAAACTACGGTTTTACAATAAGTGGGCAAAAGGCGGTGGTCTTATCACTAAAAGTGATTTCTTCCAAACAACCTCTGTAAGTTGTTCAGTTTTCGGAATCCTGTCCCTTACGCCCTTTAGTTCGCCTGCAATCCTGAGCTGCCGCGTACTACACTTGTTGTTGAGTAAAAGTCAACCATCAGATTAGAGAAGTTGATCCGGAGTGCAACGGTCGGTGTTATCTTGTGATGGCTCAATAACAGAGTAGCGATAGTGAGGTCACTACGGGTCGCGCGGCAAGGAAAACAAACAAGTGCGAGGGGAGGGTTATGTCAACATTTCGTCACCCAATGTACACACGACAGCAAGCACGTAGATACAAAACCAATGTAAAGGGTGTAAGGAATGAAAGAAGAAAGAAGAAAGAAAGAAAGAAAGAAAAAAAAGAAAGAAAGAAAGAAAGAAAAAAAGAAAGAAAGAAAGAAAGAAAGAAAGAAAGAAAGAAAGAAAGAAAGAAAGAAAGAAAGAAAGAAAGAAAGAAAGAAAGAAAGAAAGAAAGAAAGAAAGAAAGAAAGAAAGAAAGAAAGAAAGAAAGAAAATAATTTAAGGGACGGTGTACCGAAAACTGAAAGGGCGTGCTCAGTCAACGAAACTGAACAACTTTTCCAAAGAAACATATGTTGGGAAATGAAAAAAAAATTGATCTCTCCATACAAATTGCCCACTCTGGTCGAACAGTTTATAGATTAGAATAACATTTATTCCCATAAAACAGTGAAAGTAAACAATTTTAAATTACAAAATAAAGTAAGGTACACTGCCCAGGGAAAAGGGACTGACTCAGCAATTTGTTGCAAAGAGTAGTACAAGTACTAATTCTCAGCAACACTGATATTCTGTCAGTACCAAAGCTACGCTCAAGAGTATGGAAAAAATAAAGTTATATATTGCTAACAAAGAATGTGTCGTGTCCTGTGTGAAAGTGGGTATTGATAGAGTGTCAGAAAATAAAAAGGAAATATGGGGTATTATATTTGTATTTATTTATATGGGATATTATAATATGGGGTGTTAATTTGATTGCGTGCCATAGCTTAGGGGGTGGTTCAGTAACTATAAAGGAACTCAAAAAAAATAATTTAAAAAATCCGACTTAAAAAAATTAAAACTCCATTGAAACTAAACTAACGCGGAGGGCAATGACCCGGAGCACCGCGCTATCAAAAGCGCGCGAAAGAGTTTCAGTTATGTATTTGCCTACCTTATCCACTGATTCCCGCGCGCTGGCTCGCTGATAGCGCGGTGCTCCGCGTTAGTTAAGTTTCAATGGAGTTTTAGTTTTTTTTTCAGTAGGATTTTTTTAAATATTTTTTTTGTGTTCCTTTATCGTAACTGAAGCACCCCTTAAGCTATGGCACGCAATTAAATTAACACCCTGTATAAGCTGAACCAGCGCTATGCTACCAACGCCCGAAACCAGAGACCCGCTGCAGGTCAGTGTTTCCACCGACGTGCGGCCGTGTGTACTCTTTCGATCTGTCACAGGCAAATCGTGTAATTCGCCGTTTACAAACCGCCGGCAAATTGTATACATTCATCAAACCTAGAACGGGGCTCTGGACTTGGACGTTTGTAGCGTAGCACCAGAATAAACTAATAGTACACTCAACAGCACGTCAGTAGAAACACTTTTGGACCTTATGGCGTGGTAATAGAGTAGAAAAAGTTTCTACCGACGAGCGGTTGACCGTACCATCATACAGAACGGACACTGATAGTTAGGGTGCTGGCTGCAATTTGGGTATATGATTTGCTCATGATTCATATTAATAGGGATGATAGATCAGCTCAGTACGAATCGATTTAGTACTTACAAGATTTTCTGTGCGAGTTAAAGAAAAAAAAATGAAAATAAGATACTAAATAATGTTTATTTCGTCTGCCTTTGTGGCTCCTGCTTAAAATACTTCTGAAGATGTAGAAAATCGAAGAGGCAGACGTGCAGGGCTCTGCATTATCACGGGACGAAGAGGTGAATTTTTGCATTTTGAAGAGCTGTAACTTTACGACGCAGGGCTATAATGGTGGCAGACCATTTTTCTGGGGTTTTATACATTGTATACAATTAGATAGTCTTAGTCTGCCATGTGTACGTTTCATTGTCAAATTTCAAAATAGTTAAAACTTGATTCCTCAAAAACGCAGGGGTGTGGATGTCCGCCAATATTTTTTGTATCTTCTAGAGGATGCTCCTTATCATCAGTCAAAGAGGCAGACATGAGCCAATCATATAGAAATTTGTCCTTCATCACCCTTACTATGAGCTCCCCTTGCAATCTACCTTATCTACCCCGACCCCCGCGTGCACCACCCGCGAGATTCTCGTGGTTCTCCTGACGAGGGTCTTTTGTACTGAATATGCGAGCCTACGCGACCTTCCTGTCTCAAATTCGCGCTCGATGTAGGCGTAGCCAGGGAACGGAAAACCCATTCATAAGGCTAACTTTTTTAAAAGGTTAACCCTTATATCTGTTAACACAAAAAACGGTTAACAGAAAAAACATTTCGGTTAATCTGGGGTTGCGTGAGCGGTGGCGGTTTATCTTTTCGGCAACCGGTTAAGAATGGCTATCTACCTACTTTAAAACAAAGAAACTGCACAAGAACCCCTTTCTTAGGATTTGAATAACCGAAATGATTCGGTATACCGAAATAACTGTTAACCGAAAAAAACTGTTAACCGAAAAAAACTGTTAACCGGATTTTGAATAGGTTAATAACAGATTCATTCGGTTGGGTTAACCGTAACCGTCCGTTCCCTGGCGTAGCGCAAGTCAGCTAATACTGGTTTGGTTTCTACGTGCTCGATGCCGGTTGTTTTTATATTTGGTTGTGTTTGCCTTTCCCTACCTACAAAAAGACTTTAAACATTTTTGACTGATTTTCGCAGCCAAAACTGGTTTTGACTGTATCTATGGTTGTTTTTTGTTAATTCGTCCTGTATTCCTTGGAAAAAGTTGTTCAGTTTTATGGGCATATCGGATTAACATCCTTCAGGGTCGTTATACCCTCTTTGTTACACGTTCTGAATAAAGGCCAGGTTAAAAGTACCCTAAACCGACGAGCATGTATGAAAGGATTGATGAAAGTACAGGAAGCAAGGGAAGTATGTCAAGATCGTAGCAGGTGGAGGACTGCGGTCTCTGCCTACCCCAACGGGAAAGAGGCGTGATGTTATGTATGTATGTATGTTACACTTTGTACATTCAGGTGTAGAACCAGTAGTGACAGTCAAATGACGCACAAAATTTTATTATTTGCACTTATACCGTCGTCCTATTATTTATATTTACGCAGGTGTAAACACATGCTCTTTATTTCAAGGGATTTCAACATAGCCGCAAAATAAAGTAATAGTATAATCATACAGAACAGACACTCTCCGCCCCCCGCCCGCAATCCACCCCGCACCCCCGCGCGCACCCGCCCGCGAGGTTCTCGTGCTCCTTCTGACGGTCCTGGGGCTGATAAGACCTAAATACGCTTCACTTGAGCAGGTTTTTAACGAAAAGTGATGAATATATGGCTGTGAAAAAAAAATTATGTGATAATTGAGCATCTTTACAATAATATGGCCGACTCCGAAACACGATTAAATATATTTTGTACGCCATAAAAAAAATCCAAAGTTTCCTCTGCTTTTTGCTTTTAAACCGTTTTTCTTAAGTACCCATTAATCTATGATGCCAAAACTTTAACACATTATTCAATACATTATGCATAATAATATAGCCATTTGATAATTAAAATTTAGGGTACAGATTTTGAGAAAAATGCAAAAATGAGCAAAAAACGTAAAACAGCGCGAATCCGCTCCGTTCTAGCACGCACGTTCTGCCCTTTGTTAGAAAGGGAGGTAATTCAGCTCTTATCAGCCCCTTAAACTGAATATGCGGGCTTACGCGACCTTTCAATTCTAAATTACAAATTCGTACTCGATGTATGTAATGTCCAGGGTGTGAGTATGACATAGCATGAGTTTAAAGCAACCCGATCGTCACTATTATTGAAACAATATTGTAAGTTAGTCGGTCAATAGAATTAGAATGACAGGACAGCAGAACTGCAGAACATCAACGAGGGAACATGTTACCTCCTATCCCGCGTGTCCCACCCAACACCTGTACGCGTGAGGACTTATTTCGCTAAAATCGCTAGTGTGCCCGCGCCCCTAATCTGGTACTAGGAAAAGGTTTGAATTAAATAACAAAGATTGAAATAAAAAATAAAAACGTGAAATTTTGTCATTTTCTTTGTTCGCTATTGATTCACGGGCAATATTTTAGTATCTATTATATTAAAGCGTTTGTACAATTTGTAAGACAACCTATAAAAACACATTGCATAACTATCACAAGGTCTTTAGGAAGAACAATGCCTATTAAATTATAATAAATAACTCACAGAGTTGAACGTTTACTAAATAATTGGACAGTTTAAGTACTCATTGGTACACTGATGACTCTTCGACCAAAATATTTAGACCCACGGTTTATACGAGCTTTCGTACAAAGTATATCCCTTATTGTAATAGTCGATTTTATTAGGCGAAGTACTGGTCTTTTCGACCAAAATATTTAGATCCTCGGTTTCTATGAATGTTAACACATGCCACGTATCTTATTGTGATAGTCGAGTTGTGCATGACTACGCGACGTGCTGTTAGCCATCTGATTAAACAGAGAAAAACAAACTATAATTGTATAAACTCTTGAACACGTCAGGCTGTTACGAGCATCGTGAAACGTAAACCTAACTTTTCTTTTTATATTTCGTTTTGCGTTTTCTTTATATTGCGTTTTCTCGGTGACATTAGCTTATTAGTCTTGTATAAGAAAAAAAATCTCTAAACTTCAGAACGGTAGGGTTTGTTTTTGCCGGCTTCTAAGGAGCCAGTTTGAATATAAAAATTACGAATATTTACTGTGGTCTCTGCCTACCCCAACGGGAAAGAGGCGTGATGTTATGTATGTATGTATGTAATATTTAATTAATTTACAAATTTTAAGCATCTTTCGCGTAGGGTTAAGCGGAGACCAAACCCTTTAACCTGCTACGATCTTGATATACCTCCCTTGCCTTACTCTCATCACATATTAATTTAAAACGCTCAAACATAGGTAGGTACTAAAGGACAAGGTACATACGTACACCTTGGCAAACCTTAGTACTAATCAACCGAAACATTTAGACCCGTTGTTTGTATTACGTATATGAAGACTACGTCTCTTATTTTGATGGTTGAGTTGTGCTTGGCGACGCGTCGGTAGCCATCTGAATAAACACTCAATTCAGACAAATAGAAACTATAGTACAACATTGTATAAACTCTTGCATTCATCACACTGTACGTGGTAAAGGTAGTATGCAGCTAAGCGAAAAGTAAAAAAAAACTGCTTTACATTGAGTTTATTATGTGGATTCGAAATAAGGTAGAGAGAGGCTTTAGGATTGTTGTATTTATCGCTTCAATCGAAAATAAATTATATGTATTTTTATTAATCTAACCTCATTTTCCTCCTCCAGTCCTCAGGACTAGATCGAGGCGAGGTCTAGAGCAAGCCGAAACCAATAAAAAAAAAATAGGACAGTGAAGTTTGCTCACTTGGGAGATAAACAATAGTAGATTAGTAGCCAAGGGCTGTAAGGCCTCAATTGCAGCCCAAGATATTTAGGCGCAGGAGCGCAGCGAGGGCGCCTATAGTTCGACGGTGCAATTGATGCTTACACCCGAGCTAACTACTCTGCTTTACATCTCGATTGTGAGGTAAGTAGGTCCTTATTGCCACCAAATTGTAGGTGACCAATTAGCGCTATAGGGTAATAATGTAGCTAGAAAAGCCCTAGGGCGGTAAGTAAAAAAACGCCCGCCGCCCCGCTGCTGGAGGCGGCCATCAAGGCGGAGCCGCGCGTGGAGGTGGAGGTGCTGCCGGGCGGGGGCGTTACAATTACTTACCGCCCTAGGGCTTTTCTAGCTACATTATTACCCTAGAGCGCTAATTGGTCACCTACAAGCCCCATTTGGGGGTAATAAGGACCTACTTACCGAATATGAGAGATGTAAAATACATTTGCAAAACGTGGCAAATGCAGTTTTATTTCCCCTCTAACAATGTAAACTATTGATCTAACCTCTTACCACTACCAGTAAGGAAATGTGCAATCACATAAGTCAATAAGACATTTAAATACTGAATACAAACTATTAGTCAATAAATACCATAAACTAAACAGTTGCGAATACCTAAGTTGACATAACCTCAAAATAATGTAAACATTAGGCTCTAACGATGCGATAAGATAGCGAGGCGTGGTTAAAGAAAGTAGGCATTAATAATTTCAATGATTTATTAACAAACTGTCAACACAACTGTTTGGTTACATAGCTCCAATAGGGTTGTTAAACCCTTTTTAGGGTTTCGTACCCAAAGGGTGAAAAAAGGGACTATATTAGTATGCCTCCGATGTCTGTCTATCAGCGGGCTGTATCTCATGAACCGTAAAAGGTACACAGTTGAAATTTTCACAGATTATGTATTTCAGTTGCCGCTATAAGAACAAATAATAAAATACTAAATTAAGGGGAGCTTCCCTAGTAAAAACGTGGTTTTAGACGAGTTTTGCTCAATTTTTGTTATATCGTAAAAACGGGAACACTTAAAAACGTGAAAATTGGTATGTTTATAGTTTAAGCTATAAAATAACAACTAATAATAGAAACTTGTCAAGTGCGTGTCAGACTCGCGCAAAGTTACACTTCTGCGTACCTTAGTGGTACGGAATCCTCGGTGCGCGAGTCAGACTCGCACTTGGCCGGTTTTATTGTATACGCCACTACCTTTAGTGACTATAGAGATATATTATGAGAAATTTTAGAGTTAAACCTATGGTTAAACTAAACAATTTTACCTAAGAAATACGCAGGTCGAAAAACGAGAAAACCCTTTTTCCATCTCTCTATAGACGACGCCAGGTTTGAAAGTCAAATAAATATCTTGGTTTTCGACTCATGCCTTCTTAGGATTTTTTTTTACTGAAGACACAAACATAGGTAACATAAGTAGGTGTCTAACTTAGGTAGTCCGTGTGGTACCGGCAAAGAATAGTCCTATATATATATACATATATATATATACTCTACCCGTGGTTGTCGTAAGAGGCGACTAAGGCCTTAAACGGAGGATGCGCAGCAGCATCTTTCTACGTATCGTACTGACTGAAACAGCCCTAAGCGAGCTGCGAACTCTCCTAAAATGCAGTTTGTGATAGAAAATCCTCGACAATAATACAAATAGCTAAAATTTAAGAATATCAGTTGACTATTGAGATAAACACAGTAATTAAATCACAATAATAATACATTCACTCGCGTAGCTTATTAGCTTTTACGCACAAAACATGTATAAAACGCTAAACTGGAACGTAAATAAAAATATTCCATGACACGTTACCTACTTGAGGCGCGATCATCGATAGAATATAAGCAAGCAACTCCTACAGTACCATCTTACATATTGCTGTCACCAACAACAGCGGTCGCCAGCCGCAACGCTTACAAGCGTGGTGACTATGGTAAATCCCCTCCTAAGTACCACGCGTTTCTTGCTGGAGTTCTGGAGGGAGCTCCCTCTACTGATGGTCGCGAGGAAGGGGAGAGGAATTGTGCATTTCGCATTTTAAACACTTACTAACCATCTTAGTTAAAATATCAAAATTTTAGAGTTACTGGACCGATTGTCAGGTAACCTTCCATTTTATTAGTGGATAATAGATAAAGATGTTCGTTCGATGGACATAATATAATATAATCTACGCTAATATTATAAAGAGGAAAGATTTGTACCTATTTTTGTATGTTTGTAATGAATAGGCTCCGAAACTACTGGACCGATTTGACAAATTCTTTCACCATTAGAAACCTGCATTATCCGGGATGAACATAGGCTATAAAATATTTTAAAAAAGTTAGGGTTCCGTATGAAAACTTCGATAATGTAACCCAAGGTGTGAAAGAAATACTAAATAGCATCCTTATATCGAGTACGCTGCCGAAACTATTAACAATAGAGCAAAGTAATGTACTACAGAATTATAGAAGCCATCAATATCTACAAAAAAGTCCGCGATACCATATGTCTAACTATTACAGTTATGTCACAATAACTACTTTTTCATGTTAAAATATGTAATAGTAACGCCGGTACAAACTATATAGGCCACATTATTCGTACCTATTAATTCTTATCCAAATAAATGATTTCGTATTCAAGGCTATATCAGTACCTGTAAATAACTTTTTGAATTATTCAAATCGGACATACCATTCAAAAGTTATCATGAGTGTAATCGTTATCAAAATTGAAATTAAAGAAACAGCGCCCTAAGTGACTGTAATGGTTTTATCTACAACAGAGAATAGACACGAAAAATTTGACTGGTCAAGCGCGTGTCGTTCCGTGTGGTAGCGGCAAAGAATAGTGCCAACCCATCTCAACCTGTAGGTGTCGTAAGAGGCGACTAAGGGTTTACAAACCGGAAGATGGGCAGCGACATCTTTCCGTGTATCGCACCATCTTACATACTGCGGTCACCAACAACCGCGGTCCATGGTGCCAGCCTTAATGCTAACAAGCGTGGTGACTAAGATACTTCCCCTCCACATTCTTCTAGCAAGGGCTCGAATTCTGGAGGGAGCTCCCTGTCCTGTAGTGGACGTATTATGGGATGTTATGATGGTTTTGATGAAGTGCGTGTCGAATCGGCTCGAGCGATTTTAATGCACTTCTGCGTGACTAAGATGGTATGACTGCCCATAACTAGGACAGTATTTTTACCTTAGTGGTACGGAACCCTCGGTGGGAGTCCAACTTGCGCTTGGCTGGTTTCTTTAGTAACCCCCGATGCAACAAGAACCTATATCTACCCGTGCGAAGCCGGGGCGAACCGCTAGTATAATATATTTATACACTTTTTCTTTACACGCGTACTATAACGTTATAAAATACGAAAGTAGCGCTTACACCATAAACAAACAAAATTATAATTCATTATTATTTATTAGCAATTCACATTAATTCAAGTTTAGGGTCAGAATAAAATTTGCATGCGAAACTATCATTGCCCTGTCATTTATCACTGCTTTAACTTTATTCTATTTCTACGAAGTCGGCTACCTAACCCAGGGGATTAGATGAGGACACTGTTTTTTGTAATCCATTCTACCAAAGAATAGGACATTTTGTAAGCAACAAATAAAATAATGTCATGTATTTAAGTGTATGTCAAAAAAAATATTTTTAATGTAAGAATTGTAAACAACATGGATATTTATGACTAGTTAATTCGCAACAGAAACTCAAATGTTAGGAACCCCGTAACTTGGCCTATTAATAGATGTGATATAAAACAAGTACGAGTACCACTAAGGTACCTGACCGACAGACAACCAGACAGACAAAGGACGCATATCTATAGGGTCCCGTTTTCCACCCTTTGGGTACGGAAACCTGAAAAAAAAAATCGAATACAAAAAACGCAATTTATTTAATTTTTTCGTAAAACCGATTCCAGAATGGCAGTGGCCAACTTGGCTATCAGGATTGGCTTGGCGTGCCTTCCAAAACTCTTTGTTAAACTGCTAGAATGTTCACTATCCGATGCTCTAACTTTTGTGACACAAGTAGGCCACGAACAGATTACGAGTGAGAAAAATCCTTTTATTTACTGAAAACCGGTCATATCTACTGATATTACACATAATCTAAGGTACTATTTTTATCGTCTGACGTAGTTTAATCATATATGATTTACAGACAACAACCTAAGCTCGGCAAGAGAGCAGCTGTGTGACGCGAAATGTCCAGACCTATCATGGTACATTCCACCTGCAGAAACTCTGCAACCTGGACTCAAACTGCAGTAGCCAACATGGATGTCGATAAACCGTCTACGAACTCAGGTTAGCCGCTGCATAGAAAGCATGGCGAGATGGGGCTTCACAGAACAGCTGATAAAAATGTGACAGTGGAGTATATCAAAACGTGGAGACATAGAAGTCGCTAAGCCGTCTACGAACTCAAGTTGGCAGCTGTAGACAAAACACGGCGAGACGGGGCTTCACAGACCAGCTGCTAAAGCAATGTGACTATAGAGTATCTCAAACGTGGAGAGTAACTGCAATGCAAATGCAAACTCAGGTTAGCCACTGAAGAGTAAACATGGCGGTATATCACAGACCAGCTGCTAAAGCAATGTGACTATAGGGTATCTCAAAACGTGGAAACCAACTGCAATGGCCAACCTAGAAGCCGATAAACCGTCTGCAAACTCAGGTTAGCCACTGAAGAGAAAACATAGCGGTATGTCACAGACCAGCTGCTAAAGCAATATGACTATGGAGTATCTCAAAATGTAGAGAAAAACTGCAGTGGCCAACCTAGGAGAAAACAAACCGTCAGCGAACTAACGTTAACCGCTGAAGGGAAAGCATGGCGAGATAGGGCTTCCTTTCATAGACCATCTGCTAAAGCACTGTGAACTCTTGTCCACTGTGTTCCTGCACGTGCACTAACGAGGAACTATGTGAAGCTGCAGATAACGCGATAACAAAATTTTGGACAAAACTTGGCCGTGCTGCAGTGGTCTCTTTCCCTTACTTACGCTGCCATCATAACTACCGTATCCGAAACTGTAGTATACTCGCTCTATTTGCATTGAATTCTACAAGTTATGTTTATGACTTTCAATAAGTATTCTGTAAAGAATCTACCTTGAATAGAATAATCTGAATCTAATCCTGATGGGATGATTGACACGAAACAGTAAATATGAAAACTAAACGTTTTACTTCTGGAGGGACCTTAAATATGTTCATCAGCATCATATCGTGTGTTGTAAGATCTATATCCGACCTCACAAACCCTGGTGTCAGAGTTGTCGAACCAAAGGCCTCTGACATGACATTTGACTACTACTTCCGAAAAGATAGAAGCCGGAACCAACGCCTTCCAAAGCACGGAATCATCTTAATTTTCGGACGATCAGTTGATTCATCCTGCAAGTTCCTACACAGACTGGGGAAGTCTCACAAAATATTTTTTGTTTGAAAGTATCCCCACCGGGAACCTAGAACCACCGGGTCGAGGGCCGAGCGCTTTAGGGAACCCGTACACGACCGAGAATCGGTGACCGATTTTTTGTCGGCATCCAGCTCTGACGTGTTATCACCTGAATCTTCCGTCATTTTCCTGGCCGATAATCGTCTACCGAATTTCGGTCAAATAGGTCAAATAGGCTTATGATTTGAAAGTTTGAGAGTGAACATAAATTTTGCTTGCTTGGAACTGTTATACAGTAAAAAAAAAAACCTGAATTACCTTAAGGTCCACCGGCGATTTATCCTCAACTTTACACATCCGGTCAAACATCCTCATAGTCAGTAAAGCCATCTACCCACTAAATCTCTTGTCAGTCACTCACTTGCACCAATAAATCATCACTGATCACTGCACAAGACGTGGAACTATCAATCATTATAGGTATATCACAAAGTTACGAAGTATCACAAATACACTTCAATTGTTTTTTACGAATGATATTTATATAAAGTTCTACTCATATACGTTCGTCAGTGTATACGTACGACGCGCGACTGATTCTGTCGCTACTACAGACGCGCGAAATGATAACTAAGCATAAATATGGTTTGAATCACATTGCAGTGACTGTGACGTAATTTTATCTACGTGTTTTATTTTAAGTCTGCGATTTCAGTCACGTAGGGCTTAATACACGGGTGCAAAATTCTGAACAAAAGATTAGATAGGTTAATAGGTTTAGAAGACAAGAAAATAAATTATTCTTATTTACGAAGTTCTCGACTTACAGTTAAACTTTGCACAATAGACAATATACCAATCAAATTAGAAGAAAAATATACAATTTTTATAATTCGTAACTGTTGTAGATATATTGATTCAATTTGATGCAAATAAATATAAAAACGCGAAAAACTTTTAACTGCAAAATAATGGATTAAAAAAACATTGAAATCTACACAAATGTTTATGGCCTCAGCAAATAAGAGGGCAATACTAGTGATGATAAAAAGAAAATTTAAAACCAACTTGAAAATGCATGCCAACTTTAAAATAAGAAATATGTTTAAGATTAAAAAAACCGACATAAAATAATATACGAGTACATATCAATCGCTTTAAATATACACGCTTTGTCTAAGTACTCATTTTGTTAACTGCACTCTCTCGTCAAATTTAAGGGTCATCCAATTATAATTCGAAACTATTATTTTATTTATCTGAGAAATAGTTTAAAATTTTAGTTTTATTTACAGGTTTTTAAACTTAACATTTAAAAAAGCATATTTAAATCGGTCCATCCGTTTGGGAGCAACTATGCAACGATACGACCACGATACACTTTATTCGTAGCGATACACAGACAGAATTTATAACCCCCTCGTCTTTTGAAGTCGGGTTTAGAAAAGCAAGCTTATCTATGAGCTGATACCGTTTCTGGGTCAAACCGGTAGTTCGTCCGACGATAATCACTCGGCCAAACAATCCGTGGCTGTTCAATTTACATACATGACATTATCGCATGTGAAAACACAGGGTACCGTATTTAATTTGCGTATTTGCGGATTTTAACTACCGACGAAAAAAGAAGCTGGTACGAGTTTGGCATGTTTCTTTTGTGAGTAGTTTATGACCTTATTTTTGCATTATCCTATATACTATTAAACGAGCAATATTTGTATATATATATATTTGTAATCGGTTTCTCGAAAACGGCTCTAACAATTTCGATGAAATTTTTTTAATAATTAATAATTCGATCTAGCTAGGTCTCATGTCAGGGAAAATTTGTTTTCTCCGTGTTTTTGAGCATTTTGTAAATTCCGCGTTTTAGACAGAAACTTATAGCGCCATCTGTTGGCGAGTGCATAGCTTGCTCACCTGATGATATTTCAGGTTTAGGTGGCAATTATAGAGCGAAGCTCGGTCGCCCAGGTACTTTTAACGTTTATAAGATTTCTGACATTAAGATTTCTAAATCATAAGGCTTCCTTCATAAAACTGGGATAACGATTGACCGACACTTTACTTTCCTTTTTGGAACCGGATATATTTCAGAAACGTTGTTCAGTTTCAATAAAGTCTGCAGCAAAAATTGCAATGATAAAAAAAGTCTGTGCTTGCATGGAAGCCCGTTTGTAAATTAATTTCGTCACGTCGTTTTATTTTTTCGTGAAAATGTCGGAGGTTCTTTTTTTTTTTTATATATAGGTGGCCTGTGTGGAGTGCTCATCAATAAATTAAGTGGGTGTTGAATTGATGATAGCTATGCTAACTGTGTGTTTACTTTAACGAAGGATGAATTATTCATTGGGTCAATAAAGTCAAGCATTTTTTATATGCCATAAATTGCTATTTTATATATTTTTTATTAAGGGGAGCGATTTCTTCTATTTATAAATCCTATACTATTAAACGAGCAATATTTTTATGGGTATATAATTTGTAATCGGTTTCTCGAAAACGGCTCTAACGATTTAATAATAACACAGAGAATAACTACACAGAGGCTATTATTTGAGGGTGAAAAATCGATCTAGCTAGATCTAATGTCAGAGGTTAATCGTTTTAGTTTTTTTTTTTTTTCTTGAAAATTGCGTATTTCAGAAACCCTACGGCGCCATCTGTTCGTGGGCTTTCCTTAAGATTATACCTACGGAGCGAAGATCGGTCGCCCATGTACTCTACATTAATACAATATCATAAAGAGGTAAAGTTTGTATGTTAGGATGGATGAAAGAGGAAACTACTTCTCCGATTTCAAACCTTTTAAATTAATATTTAAAACGTACCTTTAGGGTATTACTTTTTTACGGAGGGAAAACATTGCATTTCTATGTAAAAAGAAAATTAAGACGAAAGAAGTCGCGAACAACATCTAGTAGTATGAAACAACGTCACAATTTTTCCATCGATCAAAGTTATTAATCTAAATGAAAAAGTAAATAAGAACATAAAAGATTGAAAAATAATAAAGCCGAAGAGATTTACTTATAACATTTTTAAAAACAAGAACATATTAATGCTAATAAATTTCATAATTATCAGCTACATAACGGATTTGACGACGGCACTGGTTTATACACAGAGCGACTGCCATATGACCTCCGCAATCTAGAGGGTAAACCAGACTCAATTCTGGATATGACTTTGCTAGGTGGGGCAGATAGCAAAGCTTCGATATTTCCTATCTAGATAAGCCCGTTGGCGTGGTCGGTAGTGAGCCTATTTTCTACGCCGTGGGCCGCGGGTTTGATCCCCGCCCAGGGCAAAAATTTTGTGTAATGAACACAAGTGTTTGTTCTGTGTCTGGGTGTTATTTCTATAGTTATGTCTGTATACCAGTCTCTGCTACACATAACAGGCTTTGCTAATTTGGGATCAAATGTTCCCCAATAAACCGGCAGATTTAGTCTAGGCAACGAAGCGGATCGTTGTATGAAGACCCCCGCATTAAATCTTTAGTCGATGAAACGTTGCTGGGGTATTTAATAAACTACATAAGATAAACCTTCTATAAAAAAAATCCAAAAAAAATCGGTACTTTTAATTATAAAACTTACAAAAAATGTATGAATTTTTTTTTTGTATTTTTTTTTTGGATATTTTGAATTTACATTTCATTCATGATTCTTTATCATCCTGTCAAATAAAATCTGCCTGAGAAATTTATGTTGGGGTTAACTGCTTCGTTGCCTACACTAATTTTCCAAGCTAAAAAATGCCTCTGACTTAGCACAACGACTACTTTCAGTAACAGTAGCGGGAACAAACAGCGTATTTCATTAGCGGTCCCCCCCCCCATCCCCCATCCTGGTTCTAACCACATCCCATGTTGCTTAATATTCATGATTTTTGATCAGAAGGAAAGAACTACCACTCATTTTAAAGACAATAACTAAATAAAAATATGTTAGTAAATAAATGTTGACATATTAATTCTTATCTGGTTTTGACCCGTCCAGTTTACAGTGACCTCTGACTTATTATAAGTAGTACCGACCACAGAGCAGAAACAAAGTAGAGTTGCCCTTTCTTGTTTTCTATATAGAATCAGGTGAAGCTGGCAAGCGGGGGTGCGGGGGACGTTACGCGATGCCACCGCCACCTAGTAATGAGTATTAGAACCAAGTGGAGCTCTAGAATAGAACCTAGTGGAATCTGGGGTGTGCTTATGTTGTTAACCGCTATTCAGCACTAGATGGCTACTAATTTTTTTCGACCAGGTACGTATAATAGGCACAACGTAAAAACCCCCCCACGGGGGGTTCTAGGTAAAGATAAGAAATAATTCAAAATGAAATAAATTAGCTTTATCTTCACTACATAGTATAAAACAAGGTTGCTCCCCGCTGTCTGTCTGTCCCTATGTATGCTTAGATATTTAAAACTACGCAACGGATTTTGATGCAGTTTTTTTTAATAGAGTGATTCAAGAGAAAGGTTTTTATGTATAATACATGCATAATATAGTAGAAAAATACTGACAATATTAGAGATTTCTAATGTGATGTCGTGAAAGAACACATTTTTTGCGCTTACATTGCAAACGCTGGCTGAACCCTGCGAGATAGATCAAAATATTGTATTGCATATAATGTATTGTACACCTTCAAAAGGTCTACAAAAAAATTACAATCGGTTACAACATTATGACATAGGTACTTAATTAAAACCTGCTTTGCGATAAAAAAAAATCGTAAAATATCTACGGAACCCTATACTGCACTTGACCCGACACGCACTTGTTTTGCCTGTTTTTATTCTAACGCCTTTGATTTCTCAGTTGAAAGATAGTAAAATTTTTGACCCCCCGTTTTACTTTATTCTCAAGTACGTCCCTGAAATTTGTCCCTACCAAGTACGTCTACTTGGCACTAGGTGGCATTTAGAAAATTGCCATCGCGATGCAGGATTGTATACTAAATTCAATGTTCTAGAATATTCTACATAAAAATAAATAAATGTCAAATAAAATACTTAGGAGTGGAAAGTAAATCTGTTTCCGTTTATTTTATTTGGAAGATCCGTACAGCTTTTACATCCAATGATACAATACTTCATTTTGCACTGTGAAACACGTTAAAATAAAGATCTCCGAGAAACAGTAACGTGCACACTCCACGAGAACTAGTCGCGTACTGATGTCAGCGCTCCTAGCGTGGAGTATCAGAACTAAAGAGTATGTGACGTCAGGACTACATTGATTGCATCAAGGCTACATTGCTTACAGCACCTCTACTTTGTTTCTGCTCTGTGGTACCGACTTCACAAAAGAAAATTAACTATTTTAATTATTTTATTTTACCGTTCAAATTGGACGTCAGTTATGATGATGATGAAGAAATAACAAGCCTCTTCAAGAAGAGTATACATGCGTCTGGTACAGTGCGACACGGATGTACGCAACGGACGGAAAATGTATTTAAGCCTATACATGCAGTGCGATGCGGAACGTATAGCTAGTCTGACCGTAGCAAGCAACCGCTGTATAGGTATGCTCACGGCGAGACGGGGAGGAATCGCTCGTCATCGCTCAAGGCGACAACTTTTTCTTGCTCTTTCCTTCCCACTCTCCCACCTCCCCGCCACTACCTATACAGCGGTACAGTGGTTGCGATCAGACTATAGTCAGACATTCACCTCGCACTGTACTAGGCCTTAAACATCAAGCCTCTTACTCGTAGGGGTAGGTAGCACAACCTTCCACCTACTACGATCTTATATCAAATTCCTCGTTCTTCTACTCTCATCAACTCGTTCATACTTTCGTAAGCAACGCAACAACTTGGTGCTTATGGTTAGGTTAGGCTTTCTTTCACACTATACCACAATCTTTAAAGTCAGGTTTTGGTGCCCAAGGTAGCGTAAAATAGGGCCAATGTAAGAAATCCGTTTTGACGTTTTCTTATCATCAATACACAGGGTTCATTTTTCTTTGCAGTACGTAATTTTTTTATACGTTTGACAGCTGTTTAAATGGACCTATTACGATGGCCTTGCTTTAGTCAGTCCCCGGGCGGACTCTTGTCGGCTTCTCTAGCTAGTCGTTCGTCAGAGTAGCGAGGTGAGGAGGAGGGAAAATCAATGTTCTGAATCCAGTCTTCGGCAATACTGCCGGTTTAGCACGCTGCAGTTGTCAGTTTATCTAGGCCCATAGATTAAAGACTTTAAGCATGGTTACGTTTTTTGGACATCCGAGCAGTGCGACACATTTTGAAAGACAAGGACGGCTACATGTATTAGTGTATAAAGCTATCTCTGTCTAAAATATCAAAAACGTAATTTTTGGATTTGCTAAACATTTTCCTCCACTGACATGGAGGTGATAGATTAGATGACATAATTCCTCAAATAAAGTGACATTTCTCCGAGATATATTTTCTGTCGGCCAGCGTGCTAAGCCGGCTGATACGCTTCTTTAATCTGTGATATGATAAAAAGGCCTTACTGAAATGAAACTATGGTGTTTTTTTTTTGTCGAGGAAAATGGCTCTTACAAAAAAATTGTTCCTGCAAAGCTACGATATCCTTATCTAAACAATCCTGTTCGTGTAGTTGGTAATGAGCCTGCCTTTTACGCCGTGGGCCGCGGATTCGATCCCCGCTCAGGGCAAACATTTTGTGTAATGAATACAAGTGTTCCTTCTATGGCTGGGTTTTATTTATATATTTATGTGTGTATATCAGTCCATAGTAGAGGCTTTGCCTGATTTGGGATCAGATGAGCTTGTGTGGAATGTCCCCCAATATTAATTTATTATTTAACTTCGTATAACTCGTCCAGCCTACAGTAGTGACCTATTGGCCTATCATATAATACTTGTTTTTTTTTTTCATATGGACTTGCTTGCTTTTATTTAGTTGATAAATAGTTCTAACCCGTCCATCCCACAGTGACCTCTTAGCCTTTAATATTGATAAGAGAATGTAGACCAATAACTTAAGCAGCTTCATATGATTAGAAATTTTTGGCGTGATGTCCACCGCTGGATAGAGAGCTCTCTTCAGAATATCACATTAAACACTGGGGCATGTCTTGGAAAAGATGTACCAGAGTCACCACGCTTGTTAGCTTTGCGGCCGGCACAACAGACCGAGGTGATTGGATTGGTGACCGTAAGAACGCTTCTGCCTACTGCCTATCCTCAGATCCAAGATCATCTGTCGTATCGCTCTTGGCAGAGCGGTCGTGGTCACGTCGAGGCATCCACGTCGGTGGTAGAGGCGGCTACAGATCTCACGCCATCTCTTCCTATTTGCATACTGTCTGGTGCAGTCAGATACGCGGCTTTCTACTGCGGATTTTACTTGGTCAGTCCAGCGCATAGGTGACCTTCCGCGCGATCTGGTTTCCTCCACTTTTCCCTGCACGACCAGCCGCTCTATGGAGTCGTTGTTCCGCCTTGAGATGTGTCCAAAATACGATTGTACTATGGCCGAAACACTGCGTGATGCCGAGCTCGTGAGGTATCGATTTGTTAGTGCGGAACTCCGCCTACGATATCCCTAGCATCTTCTCCAGCATCACATTTCCAGAGTATCTATTTACACCTTGCAAATGCTTCTGCTACCAAAATGTTTGTATATACTCCTTACATTTTGCGTTATTATTTTGAGTGATCTCGGAGAGTTTTGACAATGATAATAAACTGATTGGTAGGTTGTTGGGTTAAGTTTGTTTCGCTGGATATTGGGTAAGGTAGTTCGGTTGTTGTTTAAGATTTTGGGTTGGTTGTTAACTTCGCTAAAATATGGTTACAATGATAATAAACTGACCTGATAAGTGTTCCACTGCTGTAATAAATGGTGGTGGCAGGCGGTGCAAGCGCGAACGGTGCCCTGCGCGTCCTTCGGCCGAGAGCGCGGCGGTCGCGGGTGTTGCTCGCCGAATATTGGGAAGTACGGTTGTTTCGTCTGAAAAATACACATCAAGCATTATCCAACGAGCACTTTCTAAATCTGCTATTCAAGTAAAGCAAGCACTTTTTCTGAAAAGTGGAATGTGTAATACCACAAGGTTTTAATTTGAATGTCACGATGACGTAATAAGGAGGAATATCTTACGAACAGGAAGATTCTGGCGACGAAAGTGCCATTTTCTAGTCAACCGGTGTCGTGCAAGGCGAGGAAAAGAAACTATGCAGGATAGCCATACAGCATTGCCTCAAGCTACACAGCATTCTTGCCTACAAAAATTACAGAATTACCTACTTCATAGGTACTAGGTACTGAGCAATATCGAAAACGCCTCAAAGGAACAATGAGGTGAAGGCTTAGGAAGGGTACAGTTTAGTATTTCTATCCTTCAGTTTTCTTTGTAAAAAATCGTGAGGGAAGACGTGTTCTGCCCTGCACTACTGTACCTCAGCATATGCCCAGCCTTAAGGAGATAAAAAGTCAATAGATAGCCTCATATATGTGACAATTGAAAAAAATATTTATACAGCGATTCGCATAATTCACTCGGTGGTAGAACGCCACCTCGTAATCCGCGTTAGTGTAAGATAATTTCGAGCATAGCTCGGTGACCCAGGTGCTTTATTTTACATGTACACTAAAACATCATCTTTCGTCGAATACTCAATAAGTACAATGATAATGGTGTTATCGTTTTTATCAATATGTCAATGTCCGAATTTTAGCGTGAGGCGAATAAAAACAAACACGTGTAAATACATGGACTTAAGATCACGCTCGTTAATATGGTATAATAATATAAGCGACTATACAAACTGGAAAATACCGGTTTATTGCGAAGTACGATAACTTGCAAGGACTGTGTTATACTCGTAACATCCGCGATACATCTTTGACCGCAAGGGATGTTTTGCTCAGAAACTGAATCTCTTATTTGCGAAAATAAACCGACCAAGTGCGAGTCGGACTCGCGCACCACACTAAAACGTGAAACAAAACACGTTCCTTGTATTGGGGACCCCCCGTTATTTTTTTACTTTTTATTGTTTTTTACTTTCGAGCGGAGCGAGAAAGGTATTGTATTCGTGAAAAAAAAAGTTTTTCTAATTTTCTCAAAAATGTGTTCTATATCACTTATACATCATAAAAAACAAGTCTCCCAAAAATGTCCGTCCGTCGGTCGGTCGGTCAATCGGTCCGTCGCGTCGGTCGGTTTGTCCGTCACGCTTTGGCCTAGCGGCTAAACGAATGGTCCGTTTGACACCAGATTTTGAATTTAAGAGTTTTATGCAAATCCATCGAAGGTTTCTAAGTGGTTTCTTGCTGAATCTCATTTTGAGAGTAGCTGTCATACAACGAAAATGAAAAAAATAAATTTTCTCAAAAACGGCTTATAGAATCTTGATGAAACTTTGCATGACCAAGCATCTCCATGTAAGATATCTTGCGCCAATATCAATTGATCTGTGTAATTTCATAAAAGGGGTGTTCCTGTACCACCAAATCGTAAATATGTAATTTACCCAAAATTGGTTCCATTGAGTTTATTAAAATTTTCTATAATATTAATCCTGGATTGGTTGTCTACCTGACTGGATATTGTTAATGATTTTTTTAAATAAAATTTAGTACACAGGGTGTACCAAAAACTGAAAGGGCTTGCTCGTAGGCTAAAATGAACAATTATCCATAAGGAACATATGTTGGGAAATAAAAAAAAATCTCCATGCAAGTATCCTACGGTAGTATCCATTGATCTGTGAAAATTCATATAAAGGGTGTTCCAGTACTACCAAAAGTTAAACATGTGATTTACTCGAAATCGTTTGAGATTTGTTTGTTTTAATGTTTGACAATTTGAATTCTGAATTGATCTGTATATTTCATTCAAACATTTTTTGGAAAAACGTAATTGTTTGTATTTCCATACTATGTGTATTTCCATACTATGTGTATGGCATTACAAATTTAAGTTTGCTGTTGATAGTTTTTCCTTGAGTATTGCGAGAAAGTAAGTGCAGTGCTGCTGTACCATTTATTTGATTTGTTTTGATAATTCGCCATAATAACATATATTCTACTACGGTTCAAAAGATACAGCCATCGGACAGAAAGACGACGTAGGCTTAATATTAGGGCTACGTTTGGCTGGACCCTTCAGGTACGTAACGTAACCCTAATAAGATAAAGATCGTCCCATGTAATAGGAATATTCGATTTGAATTAAATTTTTTCTAGACGCAAATAGAACATCTGTTATTTTTAAGGTGTTTTTAGACCGATACGACGCTGAATTCACATATGCTTGTTACATAAATATCATAGGTGACACTGGGGGTGCCAGGAGAATAAGTCACGGTCGGAATAGGAACCCTGAAGCTTTAGCGCTGCAGTCAGCTGCAGTACCACTGCACCACGAGGCCTTCGAATCAAACAATCGCGAGTCACGACGACGTTCAAACCACTAAAGTAAATACAAAATGTGTTTCGTAGAATACGATTCGAATGCGCCTGTGTTTGTATAGTAACGTCACAAGTACACAAATTAAGCCTGAACAAGTAGAAAACATTGCGAGTCTAAGGAGGTGGCCTAGTTATGATTTATGTTGTCATTTATGAAAAGATATACAGGGTACTTTTTATGTTCGATAGACTTATTCTTGACCTGGATATAGCCCTGAGGGCGGAGACGAGGTTGACGATGGAACGAGCTTGACAAGAAAGCTTGCTTGTGTAAAAAGATATCTCAAGAAAACTGTAATCGTTGATTCAGATTATATAGTTGAACAACTTTTTTTTGTATCTCATATGGATCATGTTGAGCCCCGTGTGGTGCTGGCAAAGAATAGTACCAACCTATACATACCTTTGGGTGTCGTAAGAGGCGACTAAGGGTTAACTGGAGGATGGGCAGCAGCATCCTACGGTCACCTACAACCGCGGTCCATTGCGCCAGCCGTAACGGAAACAAGCGAGGTGACTATGGTACTTCCCCTCCACATTTTTCCAGTAAAAGCTAGGATTCTGGAGGGAGCTTCCCTGTCCTGTAGTGGACGTTTGATGGGATGTTATGATGGATCATGTTTCATGGTCTAACTAACCTCACAGTCCCAGTACTCGGGAGGTGTTATTTTACAACACGTTATTCGCACACTATGAAAAAAAAAATGTTTTGTTAGATCTTTTCACACATTTGTCTATGTGTATTTTGTTACATTTACGTATAGTTATTACGGACGACACTAACTGTAAACAATCTAAGACGTTAAAAGTGAGTAAATGGCCTCCATGAGTCAGTAATATGCAATAAATAAGATAAATGAGACATATCACAACCCTCACCCCGCCGTGTCAACAGATAGCAGGAACAAACAACTACAGAGCAGATGTTCTACTTGCTGTTATTAGGGTTACCATCTGTCCGGATTTGACCGACAATGTCCGGACTTCTGACCATCCGTCCGGACTTCTTTTTATAAATTTTTCGCACCATTTTAAGTACACGAGCTCCATGAGCTTATTCCGTAATCCCTCTTCTACCATCGGGTGTCTAGACGCACCGCGGGATATAGGGTGATATTCCACACAGTCACACAAAGTACTTCGCATTTAATGCACACAGTTAAGTAGTGTAATTCTGGCCAAGGTCATTCCATATTCGACCTCACCTTTGTCCTCAGGGCTATATATTTAGGTAAAAGAGCAAGTCCATTGTCGATAAAAAAAACTTTACATGCACAAAAACAACTTGAGAAATTGTTTCTTAGATTGTTAAATTTGAATCGTCAAGAGAAATCTGACAGAGCACATTAAAAATCAGTTCCTTTGACCATTTTTCTCCGATTTGAGAAAACACTACATCCCGGAACCATGCAATCTGGTCCTAAGATATTTTTATATTTTTTTATGTTACAAGTGAGCAAACGAGCAGGTAGGCCACCTGATGGTAAGTGGTCTCCACCGCCCATAGGACCCACTGTCTTATTAGTGACATACTTTGACGCTAATAAGACAGCAAAGCGCGTTGCCTACCCTAAGAACTAAGATGTTATGTCTCATCATCATCATATCAGCCGAAAGACGTCCACTGCTGGACATAGGCCTCCCCTAAAGAACTCTCATGTGCCTGTAATTTCACTGGCTCCTTTAACTTTCAAACCGAAACACAGCAGTGCAAACACTGCTGCTTTACGGCAAAAATAGGTAAGAGGGTGGTACTTCCTGCCACCTTTAAAAATAAATATTTTAATTATCTCTATTTTATTTTGTGGATAAAACACCAGAACTTTTAATATATATATATATATCTACAATAAAATTTAATAACAACAGTGCACCACCAACGACCTTTATAGTATTGTTGACAGATAAACATATTTATTGATAGTGAGGCATAGATTTATATAGTCAAGATAGGGTCTTGGTAACAAGGGGTTCAAAATTTCCCCATACAAGAAAAAATAGCGCCATCTGTGAAAAATCGCGTGAACTACGTTGTGTAGTACTTCGGTCGGTGCTAAATACACGGACCGGAAATAATATGGCGGGAAAAAACAAAACAAACTTTTTATTGTTTATATGTGATTTAGGCCTGGTTTTTCAGTTTCATGAATTGGATTATAGTTATAAATAATAATAAGAAATAACAATAATAATAATAAGAGTATATTTTTTTTTTCAACTAGGAACATTCCATTTTGTTGGTATGTGTATTTGCATCCAACGTTGACAATATGACTGACAACGACTGACATTTGTTGGTCCTAAACGTCAGATTTCGGACCAACGAATTGGGGACATTGTAACGTGCCGATGGGCTAGTACTTATATATAAGTAAATGTAGTGAGGCAAAAATAAGTAATGTTGCGCTATTTTAAGACCAACTTCGTAAGAATTTACTAGAAATAATATGGAAAAATAAGAGCGATTAGGGTGATGAGTGATGACACACTTGTAATCCAGTGCTGTTTAATTTAAAGCAAATTTGCTTCAGATTATACGAACACACGTTTTTCAGTTAAGAAAAGATTAATCTTCTAGTTTGTAACCACAGAAAAACGCTTAGTCTATATCGTAAATAAGTTAAGGCCCTACGCCAAATAAGTGAACATACCCTATCCTATATTATTAAACGAGCAATATTTGTATGTAAATATATATTTTTGTAATCGGTTTCTAGAAAACGCCTCTAACGATTTCGATGAAATTTAAATAATTTAATTTATCTATACGGGGGTTTTCGGGGCCTGACAATCGATCTAGCTAGGTCTCATGTCAGAAAATACGTCATCTCTTTTTTTTGAGCATTCCTTGAAAAAAAAGCGCTTTTCAAAAAACCTACAGCGCCATCTGTTATTGGGCTTTGATTAAGATTATACAGAGTAAAGCTCAGTCGCCCAGGTACTGACAAAATTAAATAAGTAAACGCCTACTCTCTTTCCAGCAATAATTATATGTACGTACGTATCACGTGATAACATCTATTTGTTTTAATTTAATCTGTCCTCATAAACTAATTAAGTCATGCGCTCGCTGTGAGGGTAACGACAGTCCATTCCACCTATCTCGTCGGTATCTCGGGTCGGCAGGTCGGCCGATATTTTCCATACAGATAACTTTACAACCGCCGATAGCCTGTGAACCTTTACTAATCAATTTATTGACTATTTGTATCGGTGACGTGTACAGGATGTGAGAATAACTTTGACTGTCCTTCAAATTGTTATTACATGTGTAAGTTGATCAACTTTAGATAAATAATAAACTCGTAGGAAATTCGATTCGTAGTAGAAGACCCATATGTCCGTTAGGTCAGGCAAAAACAACCTAACCGACCCCGAATGGGATCGGTTAGGTTGCGTTAGGTTCTCTTTCGACAGCGTGCTGCGGCTGCAGCCGGCAGGTGCCAGGATCGAATTTAGTAGTGTTTTTTTTTTTAAATTCGCTCAACTTACTAGGAATTTGATCAATTTACCATTCCGTGTTATTTTCTGGTGATTTACACCGTGTTCCTAAGGATATGCATTAATTTTAAGAGCACGTTCAGTTAACGAAACTGAACAACTTTCCCTAAGAAACATTAGGCTGAAATACATAAGGGAGGGCAAATTTTTTTTTCGTAGTTCAACCTATGTTTTTAGGGAAAGTTGTACAGTTTCGTTCAGCGAACTACAATACTATAGAACAATAACTACGCTTCAAACTTGACCCCTCAAAATAGTTACCTAAGTCGGCGGAGCTAAAATAGTTACCTCTCAACTACCCACTAGCTGACATTGCACACGCGCGCGAACCAATCCCTGCTCTCGTTCTGAATTTGAACCAATTGATTCAAACTCATTAAGTGTAGGTTATTCGTATAAAGCTGTGAGACTCATCAATATTATCAAAATTTAACTTAGTAGTCTGCGGGCCTCGCTTACTTGCCCGCACAGCCAAAATAATTCAGCGTGTCCAAAATATACCGCCTCCCACACACTACACTTCTGTATAATCGCCGCACTGTCCACTTGGCCTGCCTACTATTTGGTCTTGTTAAATATCAGCTCCCTGCCTGTGTATCTTTATAAGAAACTGGTATGGTCCCGTGACGTTCAGGCTTGCAATTCCGCCACATCGCACGGTTACTTTTCGCGGTAGTTTCAGATTTGCCGCTACCAAATGCTGGAATGATTATAGTAATAATATACATGAAACACACTTTCGTCCGTGCCTCACTCAGCAGGGTTCACAGAAAACCAGTGTCGTGGCCTGTTGCTGAGTGAGGCCCTTTTATTAACTGTGGTTGTCACAGCACTGGGTGTATATGTCATGTTCTTTTTTTGGTAACTTTTCTTTTTAATTATCATTGTTATCCTACTACCCGTTTTATATTTCTTGTGTTGTGTTGTGACGTCTCAGTAATAATAAATATTTCTGATTTCTGAAAAGTTATTGCTTTTACTAAATAAATGGGCAAACGGATGTCAAGTTTTTTTTTATATATGTTACGGCTAAAGATAGGTATGAACATAAACTTAAGATTAGCCGGCTAAATTTAGGTTTATCTTCGAGAAGCGGCAAAAGTTAGTTTCTTCTATCATTAGCCGGCTAAACTTAAGTGTAACCGCAGGCCCTTGGCTAAAAATGTAGAAGCAAATGAAAAAGGAAATGAGAGGTTAGTTTCCCACCCGATGGATTCCCGCCTTGTCGTGGCGCGCTCAGTACCCCGGGCGGGACTGCTCCTCCGGGCTTTGGTCTCCAAGCCCACGGTGGAGCGGCCTAGGGCGGTAGGTTGCGGTAGTGTATAGGCGCTATCGCAACTGAGGCGGGCTGCGGTGTCATATGGGAGACACCGCAGTTGAGGTGTGGGAGCCGCGGCGGGAGAGGAGTGCCGGTGTTACGTTGAGCCTCTCTCCCTACCTTCCGCGGCCTCGGCGGGGTCGCCTTCGCTTGATGGCGGACGCGGTGGGGCCGCAGCGGAAGAGGGGTGCCGGTGTTACGGTGTGCCGGTCTCCCTATCCTCTGTGGCCGAAGTGGCAGGCGGCCGGGCCACTGACCTCACCCGTCGCAAGGGACTTAGGGTATTCAGACACGGGGATGTTTAGCGCCCATCTGTCTGGGTCCCCCGTGGGTGGGAATGGCCGGACACTCGCAGTCATTCGTGAAGGGCCCGCCGTGGAGGCGGGTGGTCGCCTGTGTGGGACTGGAAGTAAAGGCTCTGCCGGTTTCCCAGTCCCCCGCCGCTCGGGCGATGCCGGAGTGCCGTTGGGTCATTTTAGTGGTTGGGAGTCCCACATACCTGTTTCCGTCCCCGATGGGGGGGAGATGAATAAAGCATTTTTTCCCAGCGTCAATAAAAAAAAAGGTTTGGTAAACAAAAACATTTCACCCGCTCCCTAAAGCGACATGTTCGCCCCTGCGCGTCCATCAAATACATTTTTAGCCGTTTCGTTTCGGTTAATGTCCACATTATCCGGCTAAAGATGGAAATTCACGACGCAAACAAACATGATTTCGAACTTCAGCCGCTTCTCGAAAATAAACCTAAGTTTAGCTGGCTAATCTTAAGTTTATGTTCACACCTATCTTTAGCCGTAACATATATATCAATTACTTAGAGTGGGCAAACGAGCAAGTTACGTTAGTAATTTGACACTAATACTCGTAAGATAGCGAAGCTTTACACTCCCTGAGAACTAAGACAATATGTCTCATGTGCCAGTAATTTAACTAGCTCCCTAACCCTTCAAACCGAAACACAGCATTGCACTGCTGTTTTACGGCAGAAAAAGGTAACGTACGTACCAGGACCAAATTCAGGACTTTCTGAACAAAGACCAGGTTAAAAGTACCCTAAACCGACGACGATGTACAGGAAGCAAGGGAAGTATTTCAAGATCGTAGCAGGTGGAGCACTGTGGTCTCTGCCTATCCCGACGGGAACAAGGCGTGATATTAAGTACGTTACTTTATAGTTATTTGACAAGACAAATAACACCAGACTTATCTGGTTAAATTCAGTATGTTTCAGTACAATGGAAAGATAAGAAGTTTTATCATTTTTACTTTGTTACTTTAGGATTAAAGAATTATACCTATCAATCATATTGAAAAATATCCGTCAGTACCTGAAGTCCATTTTTTAAGTATATCGCAAGGTTACCAGATGAACTCATCATCATTATGTCGCGTGGGTTGCAAGGTCGATGAGCGACCTGACAAACCCTGGTGTCAGAGTTGTTGACCCGGCAAAGGCCTCTGTCATGGCTCTAAGATAGTAGTCGGGACCAACGGTTTATCAAGCCATCCGCAGCACGGAATCATCTAACTTTTCGGACTATCAGGTGATTCATCCTGCAGTGTCCTTCCTAACCAACCTGGGGAGGTCGCACAAAGGAATTGTTGTTCGACAGTGTCGCCACCGGGAATTGAACCAAGTATCTCCGGATCGAGAGCTGAGTACTCTAACCACTAGACCACAGAGGCTGTTGGGTAACTTTCCATCAGAGCAAACAGAGCAGAGGAAGCTTCGCTGTACGAGGATATGTAGCGGTGCTGTGAAGCTACTAAAGTTTAGTGTAGAATCTAAGCTGCACAAAGATGCACAGCTGAGCTGTACGAGAATGTATTCCTCGCAGCTGTATGTAGTAAACAAGTGAAAAAACCTAGCTCCGCTAAGTTGGGTTTGTTTTAATAACTTGTTTATGTCTCTGCCTGCCTCGGCTTAATGCTGTGTGTGAGAATAGTTTAAACATTTAGTTTAAGTTTTGTTATGTCAAAATTGTATTACTATTTATTTATTTCTTATTTTTACTTTTCTGCACTATTGTGTTCCCGTTGATACAACTTACTCACTGCCTTCGGTTGGCTGGAAGAAATCTGTTTTAGAGATAAGCCCGCCTTTGTGTATGTCCTTTAGTTATAGTCTTTTCTGTAAAATGTTTGTGCAATAAAGAATATATATGTAAAAACTGCAAGTTAGGTATCCTTACGACATCTTAAAAATAAATAAGCTTGAATGGTACATCGTATGATTCTCAATAATCTATCGTAGTGATAACCTAGCGCCCTCTATGAGTAACTGTGAGAGGTATTGATATTATACATTTATTGAGTTGAATGATACGATGTATAACGAGTTAAATTGGAACATTGCCCCTAGATGGCGTAATTTTACAGTAGTGATAGATCAAGGTTTTTGCTGAAGTTCAGAAGTGGTGTATGATTTGATCTTTGTACGGTCAAGCGCTTGTCAGTAGAAACTTTTTCAACTGTATTACCACGCCATAAAGTCCAAATATGTTTCTACTCATGTGCTGTTGAAGGACTGTATGGTGTGAAAATTATTACCTCCAAGACGCTCTTACTTAGACTAAATAAATGACGTGTCGTACCAGGATGTTAAATCATTGGCAGAGGACGGAGATGAGTGGAGATTATTCCAGCAACAACGAAGTTTTTAATTGTTACCGTAGATAACTTTCCTCCTCGGATATTGGTTCAGTTCGGACGTGTGTTCTAATAAATTCTGTATAGTACCTACCGGGTCTTAAATAAATAAACAGGTGTAAGGTGTAGCGAGTGCAATAATTAGACACCTAGAATCTGCGCAAGTGAGAAAGTCATCAAATAAAGTTTCCGTGTAACATAACTAGTGTGAATAATTTGTGCCATTCAATTACCTACCTACAAAACCGTACACGGTAGTTTTCAATATAAAAAAAATGTCGATGAAGCGTACTCCACCACCAAAATCGAAAAACAAACCGAATAAAGGGGCATTATCCTCAAAGGACAACAATATACCAGGTTCTACAGTCGAGAAAAAAATCGTATTTACTCCAGAAACAAATGTAGAAGATGATGATCCGGATTTCGTCACTCAACGCACCCCGAGTAACAAGAAACTATTCGAGATTTTAAACGAGATTAAGACCAGCCAGAACATCAAATTTTCAAAATTAGAAGCTGATATTGCAGAAGTCATGACACAAAATTCATCCATGCAATCATCTCTAAACTTTCTAAGCTCACAGTATGATGCTTTGTTGGTTAGACTAACAGCAGTTGAGAATGATAATAAAGCATATAAAACACAAATCAAAAGCTTAGAAAACTCATATGTAACGCAGATCAAGACTCTAGAGAAAAAAATTGACAGCTTTGAACGTAGTACTAAAAGTGCCACTGTTGAAATAAGAAACATTCCAGCCAGTCAACTCGAGGACAAAATTTTGCTTCGCAAACATGTTCTGGCTTTAGGCACCACCGTCAGTCAGCCGATGCAGGAAAGTGACATAAGAAATATTTTTCGTGTAAAAACGACGTCTGAAAAAACTGGGCCGATCATAGTGGAGTTTACGTCAACTTCTCTCAAGGAAAATCTCGTTAAATCTGCAGCCCAGTTCAACAAAAATAAAGATAAGCAACACAAGCTTAATACATCTCACCTTCAACTGGACGGACCCCCAAAGCCCGTTTACATCTCAGATTGTTTAACTACCAGAGCCAGACGGCTACTTTTTCAAGCAAGAGAGTTGGCAAAAACTCAAAATTACGAAGGATGTTGGACGTCTTATGGGAAAATTTTTATACGAAAATCTAAACAAATGCCGGCAATTCGCATCGACTGTGAAGAAGACCTAAACAATTTGGTTAATATTTGACTAGTATTAATCTACCTTCATAACTCATATCTTACCTTATGTTTAAATTCCATCGATAAAACCTACTCGTTCACTAGAATGTTTTACCTAATTACCCACATGTCTTATTACGTGTTTATCCTTTGCAACCGCTATAACATTACACACGCATATCAAACACACACTAACACTACATGTCACAACAAACCTACAACCCGGAGTACATGCATAAACAAACGCCCTATCTTCATGCTGTTCGTAGAGAGACTACTCGTATACTCGTACCTACAATGTTTATACCTTTATCCGCTCGACTCGCTTGCAGCTGACTTACTCCTTGCAATCGATTACATTCGATGACTTGAATAATATTAATAATCTGGATAATTTTGAACTGACTGACTTACAGATCTGTGAACCAGAGCACTGTAAAAATCTTATATCAATTCCTGCGTCATACTTAAAAATATTGCAACATAATATAAGAAGTCTAAATAAAAATTACAATGGTTTAAGCGTTCTGCTTGCTAGGCTTGATCTCGTTTGTGACGTCATCATTTTGTCGGAATGTTGGCTCTCATGTGTAAGTAAGCTACCGATGAAACGGGGTTATTCTAGCTTTTGCACTTCGGATAACTATAATCAAAATGATGGAGTTGTAATTTTAATTAATGACGATTTGAAATATGTTGTGGAGGAACCGAATGTTTTGGATGCTAACTGTCTGGTGATTAAAATTAATAACGAAACTGCTATTATTGCTATCTATCGGCCACCGAGCTTTCTTAGCTTTGATAATTTTTTTCAGTCACTGCAAAATCTTTTAGGTCAGCTTTCCTCCTTTAGGAACATATTATTGGTTGGAGACATAAATGTTAATATTTTACAGTTGAACCAAACAGTATCAAGTTATCTTGATATTCTTGCTTTTTTTGGAGTGATTCCCGCTTACTATGTACCTACCAGAGGAGACAGCTGTTTAGACCATGTTTGTTTAAAAACAAATTTACCTTCGCTAACTTTTATTTTAAATACAGTTACAACTGATCATAGCCCAGTTCTGTTCTGCCTTAAAACTAAAATAAAAAAAATTTACACAATACATAAATACTACAAAAAAATTAACTTTGAACACTTATATGAAGACTGTAAAAATATAAATTTTACCCCCATTTATCAAGCTAAAAATTCTGAAGATTCACTTAATTTATTTTTATGTTACATCCAAAGTATAATAATAAAAAATACATTGACTATTAGAATACCCCGAAATAAAGTAACAATAAAGCCATGGATTACCACCGGTTTATTAAAATGTATCAGAAATAGAGATCGTATGCACTACAAACTCAGACAAAATCCTGAAAATGAAATTCTTAAAATTACATACAAGCGTTATAGAAATTTTTGCAACGATATATTAAAAAAATGTAAGAGACAGTATGAAAAGAATAAATTGAATGAGGCAGGTAAAAATAATAAAAAAATCTGGAAAACTATAAAAGATATTAATAATTTAAATAAGCCTAAAGAATTTGCAACAGATCTTTTAAAGGTGAATATTACACCTGAAGAATCGCTAAACTCAGTAAATAGATTCTTTTCAACAATTGGTTCAGAATTAGCGAGTAAAATTTCTACAAGTGTACATTCTATCCCGGCTAACCAAATTAACACCGCGGTAGTGAGAGATTCATTTGTCTTGTTAGATACGAGTGTAGAAGAGGTAGAAAATCTTATCTGTAGTCTTAAGTCGGATTGTGGCTCTGGTTGGGACGGTATCTCACCGAAAGTTCTCAAACACTTGAAAAATCTTATAGTCCCTCCATTAACTCATATCATAAACATGTGTTTAAATGAAGGCATCTTTCCGACTGCCCTTAAAAAGTCAATAATAGTCCCTATTTTTAAAAGTGGTAAAAGAGATGAGGTAACAAATTACCGACCCATATCTTTACTTCCGTCAATCTCAAAACTTTTAGAAAGATTAGTTAATATTAGATTAAATAATTACCTTGAGTCAAAAAAGTTAATTTCAGAGCATCAATATGGTTTTAGAAAGGGCAAATCTACCTCTGAAGCTGTTCATTCATTTACGGAGTTTATTGTTAAAAAATTGGATAGTAAAATGAAATGTGTAACCATATTTATTGACCTGCAGAAGGCATTTGATACGGTTTCCTTTGCTACGCTTATTACCAAACTAGAGAACCTGGGAATTAGAAACACACAGCTGAAACTCTTACAAGACTACCTTCGGAATCGTTCCCAAAGAGTTCGTATTGGTGATAAGTTTAGTGATGAGAATCTGATCAACTATGGCGTTCCACAAGGAAGCATATTAGGCCCTACATTATTCATATGCTACATAAATGAGTTATGCCAGTTAAATTTACAAAATTGCAATATTATTGCCTACGCTGATGATGCCACGCTTACATTTTATGGTAACTCCTGGGATGAAGTTTTTGACCTGGCACAAAATGGTTTCAATACTGTGTGTCAATGGCTGTCTTTAAACTCTCTGACACTTAACACTTGCAAAACAAAGTATATTTGTTTTTCGATCACAAACGTATCTTACGACTTCAGCAGACATAATATTAAAGCTCATTCGTGTTCATATCCAATCTCTTGCACTGCCTGTGATTGCCCCGTGTTAGAAAACAGTCGCACGGTGAAGTACTTGGGATTACTGATTGATAATAACTTAACTTTTAGAGATCATATTATGAGTTTATCTAAACGATTGCGAAAATTAACATATATTTTTAAAAATATTAGACATATTTCTAATTGGTCACTGATCAAAACGATTTATGAAGCTCTGTGTCAATCTGTGATCTCATACTGTATCACTACATGGGGTGGTGCAGGTAAGACGCTTATGCTTGAAGTGGAACGGTCTCAACGAATGATCTTAAAGCTGTCTCTTTTTAAACCGCGTTTGTTTCCTACTACGGATTTATACATGGAAGCTAAAGTGTTAACTGTCCGCAAATTGTACATTTTAAACACTATCTTACTAAAACATTCCTCTATTCAATTTGCTTTAGAGAAAGAGACAGTCGCAAGAAGAAAGCCTAGAGTATGTGAAACTTCTTCTGTTAAAACTAGTTTTGGGGGGAGATTCTTTTGTTTCAGGGGAAGTATACTTTATAACAGAGCAAATGAATTACATTCAATATATAGCCTATCCAAAATAGAATGTAAAAGAAAAATCGCGGACTGGCTACAAAGTCTTGATTATGAAGAAACGGAGCGTTTACTATCTATTGTGTCATAAGTTACCTACTTTTCCCGTTTATGCAAGTACTCAAAAACATTTTTCATACACCACACACACACACACATACATACACACACACATACCTACACGCGCGTTGCCTTTTTATTTATTTTTACTGTTAATCTTAAGTTTTCAAAATTTTGTTTAAATTTATTTTATTTTCCTTTTTATTTTTAATACGTCGCTGAAATTTTAGTTAATAAATTTAATGTTCAGTTATCAACTTAATACTAGATCGCACAATTATTATGTTTTTGTAGTTTGGTTCATTTTCCGAGTGAGGGAGCCAGGAGTCTCTTAGCACAGGGTTTTCCTAGTTTGAGCTCCTGTCTCCCACATAATACAAGTTCTTTACAGTAGTGTAAGTTTAATGTCTAAGTTGATCTTAATATATTTGTAGAAACTTTTTGTGGGAGAAAATAAACAAATTTATTATTTATTATTATTTATTATAAGTATGACCACATCCCGGGCACTACATACATCGAGCGCGAATTTGAAATTGGAAGGTCGTATAGGCTCGCGTATTCAGTACAAAAAACCCTCAGGACCACGAGAATATCGCGGGGGGGGGTAGATTGCAAAGGGGGCGGAGAGTGTGCGTTCTGTACAATATACTATAACTTTATTCTGTGGTATGAGGCAGTTACGATTGCGACACGATGCGACCCACACGTTCGCGTGATCAAATGTCCAAATGAATCGATCTATAAAGCGCGCGAACCATAGTATTCAATAATACAATATGTGCACTTAAGATGAATATGTTAAGGTGCAATTTAGCTTAACAGCACGATGTTTTGTTATAAAAGGTTAAAGTAAATTAGTGTAAAACCTTTCAAGGGCTTATTCTGGGAGCTAAATATGTCAACTTTTGTTTAACGACTCTTAGTAGTACATAAGAATAAAAATAAAGTTTTCATACAAATTGGACAGATCAGCTGTTAATGATTTTTTTAACCCTGTATAAAAATGCAGCTTTCTTCTTGAGAGTATGTTCTGCAATAAGAACTATAGTAATTTTGTGGTTGAGAGTCAGGGGTCAAGCTAAAGTGGATAACTCACGTTTTTGTCCTTAGGCTCCTTGGTGTGTAGATTAGAGAGGGTCCCTCGTTTGTACTCGTCGCCGCAAACGTAACAGACCTCCGTCATAGAGTTCTTGTCTGGCATGGACAGGTCTAGGATGTCGCGGTCGGAACTCGAGTTGGAATTGCCGGAGTACACGGAGACGGTTGATCTGAAACAGTGCAACCAGTATTTTTAAACAATTTCTCTGCTCTATATTTCACTAAGGGTCTGTCCGCATAGCGAATTTTCACCGCGCTATATTTACTCGCGCGGATTATATCCCGTGCTTGAAATAGCAAAAAATCGCGCGACAACAATTCGTAAGATTCAATGTGTAATAGAATTGCGACAAAAAAATCGCGCGGTAAAAATTCGCTATGCGGACAGGCCCTTACACTTTCAGTTCCGTGTGGTACCGGCAAAAAATAGTACCAACCCATCTCTACCCGTGGGTGTCGTAAGAGGCGACTAAGGGTTAATGAACCAGAGGATGGGCAGCAGCATCCTTCTGTGTATCATATCACCTTACATTTTGTGGTCACCAACAACCACGGTCCATGGTGCCAGCCGTAACGCTAACAAGCGTGGTGACTATGGTACTTTCCCCTCTACATTGTTACAGCAAACGTTGGAATTTAGGAGGGGAATGGAATGTAGTTGGACGATGTGGTTATGGAATGTCATGATGATTGTGATTCGCGTTTATTCTATTTACAAAAATTTTTGGAATGTAACTTAGGTAACGGGAGGTACTCATGGCCAAGTGGTGTTCTTTCTTCCCGATCACGAAAGTTAAGAGGCTGATAAGAGCTGAATTACCTCCCTTTCATTTCATGTACTTCAAAAAAAGAAGGTTCCCTACGGATAGTTTATATAAACTCTGTAAGCTACTCACAGTAAGAAAATTATACATTACCAGTACTGTATTAAAAAAACATACAATCCTCCCTTACAATCCCAGTATATTAAATAAAAGAAGGAAAGATATAGTCGCAATAATACCAAAAACAAGAACCACATTTGCTAGCAGGCAGTATACGAAGCCCTCAGCAAAATTATATAACGTTTTAAACAAAGAATTAGATATATACTATATGAGTGTAAGACATATATACACAAATGGCTAGAAGATAAATCCTATGATGAAGTAGAGGAATTACTGAATAATTAATAACTTAACTGAACTAATACCATGTATACACACTCACATACATACATGAACATATACATACATAAATACACACAATTCTATACACATTGACTTACATTAGGACCAGCACACACCCACATGTATATGCACTCATACCTACAAACACGCAACTCACATATTACATTTACACCCACTCACACACACAGTCACAAACACACACAATATATTGATAAGACAGATCTAGATCTGTCTTATAATTAGTATGCAACCTGAATTCTTTGTTTTGTTTAAAAATACTTCGTTTCTTGTAAAGAGCGGTGTCTCCAAACACAGGCGATAAACCTAACTGGAGACACCGGCCCCAAGCATTATAATGTACCGTTTAAAAGAATTTTTGTATTTTTTATTTTTTTTTCTAACAAAGGGCAGAAAGCGCGTGCTAGGACGGAGCGGATTCGCGCTGTTTTACGTTTTTCGCTCATTTTTGAATTTTCCTCAAAATCTGTACTTATAATATTAATTATAAAACAGCTATATTATTATGCATAATATAATGTGTAAATGTTTTGGAATCATAGATAAATGGGTACTTAAGAAAAACGGTTTAAAAGCAAAAAGCAGAGGTAACTTTGGATCTTTTTATGGCGTACAAAATATTAATCGTATGTTTCAGAGTCGGCCATATTATTGGAAAGATGCTTAAATTATCACATAATTTTTTTTCACGGCCATATATTAATCACTTTTCGTTAAAAACGAGCTCAAATGAAGCGTATTTAGCTCTTATCAGCCCCTTAAGCAACGTTGGCGGTTGTTCGAACGTAAATACTACTACGGGCCTGGCACCCTCTACGGGAAAACGGCCCCGTTCAAGACGAACTTGGACAGGAGATGCGACAACGAGAAAGCGGAACCTCCCGAACACCACATCTCCCGCGGCCATGACAACCGCGGGATTCAGTGCTGGGCTCTTTCCTGTTCGCTCGCCGCTCGCCGGAAATCCTGGTTAGTTTCTTAAAATTCGGCGGGTGATCCTCCCTGATCTGAGGCCAACGATAAAAATTGAGGCAGACACGATATCCGTCAGCGTTACGACGCAACCACTACGATAATCACCTCAATAAAGCGGCGTTCACCGAAGCGACGGCGTCGATACGCTCTTCGGACGTCGAGTCCGCCTACTTGGCGCGCATCAAACGTACCCTCTTAATAAAACTCTCTCTCCTTCGATGTTAATCGTCGAAGAGTCACCCTAAGAGGCACGTTCGATACATGTAATTTCGAACTCGAGCGTGTCCGTGCTTCGGAAGGCACGTTACGCCGACATCCTGGCTACTTTCAATGATAGTGATCGTTAATCTGACCCTGTCGAGATGATGTAAGGGTCTAGTGACGCACCGAGTGTCCAGATATAAAATACTTTCTGACCCTGTAGACTTTATTGAAGGGTCTGGTGCTTGCTGTCTTCCTTTTAACCTGACGCACCTGGCGTCCAGACATCCGACACATTCACACCCTGTACATATAAGCACAGTAAATATATAAGCTAAAGCTGTATGGAAACTCGGGCCTTTTTTTGAAAAAAGAACTATTCTGCGTCGGAGCGTCAGGGTTGTAACCCAGAAGTTTAATAATAAGAATAGTATGATGAACTCAAATATTGGGTGCTTCTATCAACTTTGTTCCTTTCAGCATGTTTTCAATTTTTTATGTTTTTTTTTTACACTTTACGACACAAGAAAACGTTAAGTCACTTAGTCGCTTTTATGACACAAGGGCAGATTAAGATACTTAGTCGCCTTTTATCGCACAAGGACAGGGAAATACTTATAGGGACCATATATGTACCTATTTGTTTGTATTTTGGTTTTGGCACCCACGACTGACTTCAGCGCGAAAACTGCTTATTTTCCTGTAGCGGTGTGCGCATGTGTGAGTGCGCCAGTTTTGGACGTTTGTTAGGAGTTTCCATACTGCTTTAGCTTATATATTTACTGTGATATAAGGGTCTAGCAACACACCTAGACCTAGTAGCCAGATATTAAGATCCGTTCTAGCTCTGTAGAAGTTATTGAGTGGTATAGTCTCACGTGACGCACTTAGTGTTTAGATATATGTTTATGTTTTGAGAGTAAAGGGGGTTGGGCTACCAGTTCCTAACAGCCATTGCGATCTGTAAAGATCTATTGTAGCCAACCAACCCTTCATGCTACATCTGCTCGGCCACTTCGACAGCCTCGAAGAAGCTGACGATCTGCCTAGGACTGAGAGTTCAAACATCTTCAGGGTGTAGTATTATAAGTCCTTTTGTTGCCCGACTTTTGTTATGAATTAGTGTATTACAGTGGCAGTGGATGATGATGGAAGAGTCTAGTGCCCACAGTCTACCTGGCGTCCAGATATTCGTCAGGGTGTAATGCCCGCTGTAAATCGTATAGTCTCACCTGACGCACCTGGCGTCCAGATATCCAGCGGGCTCCGACACGCCCGAATGCTGCGACCCCACAGATATGATGGACGGGTCTCTCGCTCGCAGGTCTAGTACACCTTCTTCCTCGCCCGCTGGAAACCGCTGCTGGAATCATAACATATCAGTATTATTATGCGGCCTAATGCATGTAGAAAAAGGTATATAGGTATGTAAGTTTTAAGTGATTTCAATGGATGACCGACAATTTCGGGACAAGTCTGTCTATGACGGTTATTTTCTGCGCATGGGTGACAGGCGGACAGCCAATGAACGATTCGCTCGTCTTGTGAGGGAATGATGCGCTCACCCCCGCGACTCATTTTTTGACTTCTGCGTCTTAACGGTCACAGACAGTTATTTTGCACGCAGTGTACCAGTACTTATTGGAAATTATTTACATACTTTTCAACTAGATAAACCCTTACATGCTGATAGGAGATCGCTTACAGCGATAAGGCCGCCTTTGCCCACTTTTTGGAATTTTTTATTTTAATTTGTATTTGTTTTTTTTTAAGGTGTGCAATAAAGTGTTCATCTATCTATCTATCTGATAGGTTAATGCAACTACAAACCCGAAGACCTAACTTGGGCAGGCCCTCCCCTCTACTGCTAGCGACCTGGTCAAGACAGCTGGTTGCGAGTAGAGCAGGACTGGTCAAGTCTGGAGGCCTTACTCTAGATTTGATTTTGCATATGGAAATATGTCTAAGCTAGTTTACAATGCTTTGTGACAAACTTTATCCCGAGAGACATCGTGCCTTAACCAACAGTTAAGCCATGATCACACCTAGCTGAATTCAAAGACTAATTCGGCACACATTGCTGGGAGGCATGGTGATGTTAATTGCAAGATCCTTACTTCAACGAGCAATGTATGCCGAATTAGTATTTGAATTCAGCTAGGTGTGATCGTAGCTTTAGCGATCGTCAGGGGGACCTCTTTTTGAATTGCTCCTGAAAGCAACAGTCGAAATAATGGCTTGATTAGAATGACAGCAATGTTGACGCAGGACGAAACGACGCGTCAGATACTGGAGCGACAGAGACACGTATCGCTCCGGCCTGCTCTACCGCATGGCTTTGTCCTTCTTGTCGACTGTAGTTGTAAACTGTGTACTGACCGTGTTGTTGATCTTCTCTACAGCGGGCGCGGACGCGGGCGCGGGGTCGGCGGGGGGAGGGCGCGGAGGGGAGGCGTCCCGCGCGCCCTCGCCCGCTAGGCCCAGCACCTGCGCCGCGTACTCGCCTTGAAACGACATGTCGGCGCCTGGAAACAAACAAATAACAAAGTTAGAACAAGTGTAAGTATTTGCCAAGCCCGTTTTGGTGTGGTTGGTAGTGAGCCTGCCTTCCACGCCGTGGGCCGCGAGTTCAATCCTCGCCCAGGGCAAACATTTGTGTGATGAACACGACTGTTTGTTCTGTTTCTGGGTGTTATTTATCTATTTATGAATGAATATCAGTCTCTTATACCCATAGTACAGGCACACCCCGGACAGTACATACAAAGAGCGCAAATTTGAAATTGGAAGGTCGCGTAGGCCCGCATATTCAGTACAAAAGACCCTCAGGAGCACCACACGAATTACGCGGGTGGGTGCGCGCAGTGGTGCGGGTTGTATTGCAAGGGGGGCGGAGTGTCCGTTCTGTATGATAGTACTCGTACTATTATTTTATTCTGTGGTACAGGCTTTGCCTACTTTGGGATCAAATGACCTTGTGTGAAACGTCCCCCAATATTTATTAATAAGTATGTGGCCACCTCTGCAGTATTACCAAAGACTATAAACAGCGTTATTTCTTTAACACCCCGGATATTTTAAGAGGTGGTTCTGCCCATGAAACTGAACAACTTTTACCAAGGAACAGTCGAATTAATGTAGCTTTACTAGAATGACATTTCGATCTACGTTCTTAGGGAAAAATTGTAAAGGGTAATGTCTCGTGTCAGCGAAACAAGCGAAAAGACGATGACGTTGTCTATATGTCGCAGCCAAATCGTATAATTATAATCGAAATTGTAGAACGGCGCCGGCAGATTGTAAACGGGTTTAGATGACTGGTGCATTTTAGGTTCGTCAGCCACGGTAAACCCAACCTAACCGATCCCGAGCAGGGATCGGTTAGGTTGGGTTAGGTTATCTTGCGACCACGAATTACGCGCAGTTTTTTAAAATGCCGCGGCATTATGTAAAATGCCGAAATAAAAATTTTTCGGCATTTTGTAAAATGCCAAGGCACACTGTGAAACGACGAATTATACAATTTGTCTGCGATATATCTATACGGTAGCAACATGGCCACCATTTAACCTGTTTTTGAAAAAGTTCTGTCTTTGCGTTGTTTGTTTGTTTTTCATCATAACATTCCATGAAACATCCGCAGCAGGACAGGGAGCTCCCTCCAAAATGCCAAGAAAATAATTCCAATGAGGTACAACCTGGAGAGGAAGTACCGCTTGTTAGCGTTGCGGCTGGCATCTCGAACCGAGGTTGTTGGTTACCGTAGTATCTAAGATGGTACAATACAAAGAAGTCCGTACATCCTTTACGAGTAGACATGGTTGGTTCTTGGTATGTACAGACATGGTCAGTTTTTAAAATGTTTGCAGGATTGTGAGTAAAATGCCCCAATTACGTCATATTCCTGATTTCGTTGTAATATAATGTCTATTTTATTTAATATAGCCCGGATTCATAAAAGGGACGAAGGGAAGGGAAAGGCAAGAATGTGTTAGGGCGAACTCTTTAAGCATCCTTAAAATAAACTTCCGATTAAAAATAAGTTTGATTTCATCGTTTATTGGAAAAAAAATATTATTAATAGACAATATTCCTCTTATTGCTCTCTTTGATGTCGTATATTTAGGTTTATACTTAGAAAAACAACGATACCTACTTCTTATTACATTCTCATTCAAAACTCACTTCGACTTAACCTCAAATAGTTCTGTCAAGTTTTTTGTCAATCATTAAATAAATTAGAGAACAATAACAAAACGACAGTGAAAATTGTCTTCACTCTACCAGCCTTCACGCTTTTCGAATAAGATAAAGAAAGCTACTACGTTTACTAGAGATTTGTCAAAAGTTAGTTAGAACTTGACTTTTTGTCCAGTAAGAGCTAAATCATGGTGAGAGTGGAATTCTTTGCCTGCGTCTGTGTTCTCGAGTTCATATAACCCGAATCTATTAAAGTCGCGAGTAAATAGGCTTTTTCTGGGCAAGCTCGTCCCATCGACGACCTCATCTCTGTCCTCAAAACTAGATCGAGGTCAAGAGTAAGCCCATTTACAATAAAAAAAAAGACAAAATACTGTGTTAGACCGAGATTAGCCTCGATTTTATCAGTATTACATGAATATATTAGTAACAATAATATTCATGCTGTTACGGTCATAATAACTCATAACATAATGTACATGTTTTTCCACCAATTTTTGAGTTATTAAATTAAGTACTTCATGCTTTTTGTCCTATGATATATTATATACCCTTTCCAATCATTTATTTTCTCGATGACAACGAGTAAGAAAGATACGATAAAAGTGAGTAGGAAAGAGATAGATTGAACAGAATGTATGGAATTGACAGCTGTCAAAAAGAAAATAAATGCTTGGAAATAGTATAATGAAATAAGAAATGAAATGATAAAAATTATAAAATTATTTTTAATTTTAAGGAGGTTCGAACGGATGAACTTCTGTCGGTATGTTTATTAATTCTTTTTAGCCGAGTGTTGAGCGAGTTAACTTAGTACCGTTGCGCATTCATGCCGTGATTACAGCCAAATTTGTCGCGCTGTAAATAGCAACACATATTATAGCTCTATTTCAAGACGCGTCCGCTCTCGCCTCATAACAACCGATTACATGCGCCGCCACTACTATAGTAACCATAGTTTTTTTTTTCATGTCAACTGAGCAAGTTATCAAAAGGCCACCTGGGAAGCTCCTCCCATGATTTTGCTACTTACTACTACTGTAGATGGACGGACCGCGGGAAAGATGATATGCGAAAGAAAGAAAGGAATACCGAGATAAACATTGAAGCGATCGATTTGTTCAGCAGACCCCATATAAATTGGGACAGCAGTGTCGAATAATAATTTTGACACAAAAAGTCTTGCAACAATTTTTACCTAGAAGTAGCTCGCTTGTTCTCCAGAGTCGAGAGAACGAATAATTCGGCGCAAGAGTGTGAATAAACCTTTAGTAACCTGTAGACACTAGCGTAGCGGTGCACATTCACAAGTGAAAAGTGTGTGACCAATGAAAATACGGCTGTAAAGTATAATTATTGTTTGAATTAGATACACAGTAAATTGAATCGTAAATTAATGGTCGTTACGTGAGCTGTAGTGATTTGTTTTCAATTTCAAGGACTGAACACGAATTATGATTTTATCTGAAATTCAACCTTCATACAACCTTTTCTCGGGCTTCTGTTGATACAACCTCGTTTTACAAAACACCCGCAATTATAGAGTCTTCTTTATCTTTTGTACAGCACTGAATGATAATGGGTTGTTAAGAAGGTGCATTTGAACTTCCTTTCCAAAGCGAGAAAGCAGTGAGAATCGAAAGTAGCACTTTCAACCCACGTACACACGCGCCGTAAATAGACGGTCGGTACGTACCGGTTCTATCCAGAATCCGGACGAACAGTTATGAGCTGTGCGTGACTGATGTTGACATTTGTCGATCTTTGTTATTCCTTTGACATTACACGCTTCCTCAAACGTTAGCTGTCTGGTGATTTGTATGCCTATTACACACGGTTGTTCGTCAGGATCCTTCTGTCGAAGGGTTGCGGTTTAGATGTCATCATTAGCAGCCCATACCATCACACAACTAAACTATTTCGGGGGGACATAATCCATTTTCACAGCAGTTTTGCAACTGCAGTTTAAAAAGTTGCCTTTCATATGTTTTTAACGAATTGCACACGTTTTTTGTGGACGACAGAGGGCCGACGGTTTTGACCCGCAGCGGCAGCACGGACCCTCAGATGTAAATTATGACATTTGACCTGAGATATTATTTTTTATCTAGGGCATCGTGCTGAGCCGGCTGATTCGCGAGTCTCTTTCAGGGAGGTTAGCAGGTCACGCACCGTCTACGGCGGCGTCCTGGTGAGCAATCAGCTCAGAGGGTATGTACGTATTAATATAATACCAAGTTTACATTTACAAGTCATTTAATAAACAAACAAACAAATAACACTATACATAACGATACCTTTAATGTGAGGCAACTATGTACACTGCCGGTGCCAATTTAAATAAGGTGCTCCTAGCCGGCTTTTAAACAAAACACCACAGGGATAAGGTAAGGCTTCCACTAAATCTGTGTGCGAGAAAGAAATCTACCAAGAAAGTATTGCTACATTTGGATAAATAACTGCGTAGCTATGATAGCAAGGTTTGAAATAAGAGTGGTTTGAAGCATGTGTGGGAGGAATCCGTACTAGGGAGGCGTGCAAGGGATTTGTGCGAGGAATCGGTTCACATCATAACTCCGCCACGTTGCCCACGTTAGCGTGTACACTTACGCATTCTCGCACCGCTAAGGTCCGAATTACACATCAAGGGCGTAAGGCGAAGGCAAAGTTCCGCTTCAATTTTTTTTATTCAAAATGTATGAACCCAACGTGTCAAAAACTTTATTTATTTATTTAAAAACTTTATTGCACTAAGGTACATAAAGCGGGCCTAATGTCACGCGGCAACTAAATGTGCGGACTGCGGTGGTAAATTATACACACGCAACGCGGTGCAGACATTGACGACAAAGTCGTGGCGTGCAGTCTTCTATTACCTAATGCAATAAGGTATATCTTAAGCTGCTTATGTGTATTGGGTTCTTTGCAAATAAGTTGTTTAGTATCGTTAACCGCCTGATTTTTAAACGCCCCGTATACTGTTTTCAAGTTTTAAACGGAGATCGTGTCAAAGGTCCATGTTAGGCGAAGGCCAGACAGAAGACCTGGTGCAAGCCAGACAGAATAGTGTGCGCCCGTGGCGCGCTTCGGGTGCTACGTCTGAACCGGCGCGTCACTCACAGCAGACTGTGCTGTGCCGCGGCATGCACCACCGGCGCGCCGCCGGCGTAACCGCCGGTGCGCCGGTGGTGCACCGACGGTGCGCCTTTGGCATGCCGTCTCGTCGCCTGTTCAAATCACTTGCATACAAAATGTAGGAGAACGACGCGGCGCAGGCCAGACAGAAGAGGTGCGCTGAAGGCGTGCCGTACGGCGCACCGCTGCTGTCTGGCCTACGCCTTATGGCGCGCCGGTCGGTGCACCGCCTCGCCTCTCTGCTCCTCTTCATTTAGTATGCAAACAAGTGACAGAAAAGGTGTTCCACTCGGCGCGCTGAGCCGCGCTCTGCTTCTGTCCGGCCAACGCTTATAGGACTGGGATGAATTTCATAATGGCTCTCCTTCATAGGGTCAGAACTTAAATGGGACCAGATCTGACAGTCAAGTTTTTCTGGGGTTTTGAACACCGCAGAATTCAAAAATCAATGTTGTCAAACCGAAATCCTGCTAGTCCAAAAAAGTCAAACAATGACCTAGGCTAAATTACTGTAAGAGGTTTCTTGTTTTAAAAGTGTTCCTTAGGTCCCCCTGAACATATCTGGAAAATTCTACGTTGATCCCATGTACGCTTGCCCCTCCCCACCCTCAAACAGGTCCCTGATTTTAGTTTTTGTCACTTATCTCAGAAACGGTTAAAGATGGATGAAAATTGCTAACGTTAATTTAAACGTTATAAAATTACCAACCCGTTGACACCTGTTTTATTTCAATGTGACCTATAGTAGCTGAAATATAGGGTTAAGTTTGCACTTACAACTGAATACCTCTTACAAGTTTCTGGTAATACCTAGTTGTCTAAAGCCCAAGTCACACTGAGGCGGTAGCGGAAGCGTTCCGGTGCCGGTTTTTTTTGTAAAGTATGAGTTCTTATGCACCCTGTCACATTGAAAGCGGTCGCGGCGAGGCGCGGTGCGGCGCGGGGGCGGCCGGGCCGCTGGTACAACCCCGCGGACCGGGCGCGGCGCGGGGCCGAACTTTCGGCGGGAGCGGGCGCTGTATTCCATTGCGTTCAATGCAACCCGTCACACAGAGCGGCAGCGGCGCGGCGCGGCGCGGTGCGGTGCGGTCTGGGCGCGAACTTTGTCGTTGTATTTTTTTTACAAGAATTTTGCGGCTTTGCGCAGACTTTTTTTTAGCTTATCAGTTTGGTTTTTTATTTAGAGCAAAGGATTTACGTCTTTTGAATAATCACAGATAAATAATGTCACACCGACTACTACCGCCCCGCTGTCCCGCCGCGGTTTCCGCGCGGTACCTCTGTGTGACCGGTCCCGGAACGCTTTCGCTTCCCGCAGGTCCGCCCTCAGACCGCTTTACCGCTTGTACCGCTCTGTGTGACGTGGGCTTAAATGAGTAGGATCTCGAACATTTTGGTGCAAACTTAACCCTATATTTCAGCTACCATAGGTCACATTGAAATGAAACAGGTGTCAACGGGTTGGTAATTTCATAACAATTAAAGTAACGTTAACGATTTACATCTATCTTTAACCGTTTCTGAGATAAATGAAAAAAACTAAAATCAGGGACCTGTTTGAGGGTGGGGAGGGGGGAGCGTGCATGGGATCAACGGAGAATTTTCCAGATATGTTCAGGGGGACCTAAGGAACAGTTTTAAAACAAAAAACCTCTTACAGTAATTTAGCTTAGGTTATTTTTGACTTTTTGAACTAGTAGGATTTCGGCTTGACAACATTGATTTCTGGATTCTGTGATGTTGTTGTCAAAAATGGTCCCGTTTTAGTTCTGAGAAAATTTAATTATCATTTATTTCCTACTCTATAGGTCATCATCATAAAAAGAGTGTGTAAGTTATAAGATCGATGACCAACATCAGTACATCACAAACCCTGGTGTCAGTTGTTGAGACGCCAAAGTTTTCTGACATGGCTCATTAACGACTTCTTTTGTAGATAGTCTATAGCCGAGACCACCAGCTTAACGTGCCTTCCAAAGCACGAAATCGTCTACTTTTCTGACAATCGTGAATCAAACTGGGGAAGGCTCACAAAGAAATTTTGTTTTGACAATGTCTCCATGGTGAATCGGATCCAGTACCTAGTTGTTTCCTCAGAAGCTTGGGTCAAGTTGCTTAGATTCGTTGACAGAGTTTTCTAATCATCATCATCATAATCATATCAGCCGAAAGACGTCCACTGCTGGACATAGGCCTCCCCTAAAGATCTCTATGACGACCGGTCCTGAGTTTTCTAATACCCGTATTATTTTCAAGATTGAAACGGAGATCGTGTCAAAGGTCTAAGTTAAATGTCAAACAAGGCAGTTCAGACTGCGCTTTCGAAACAAATTAGTCACTCCACCTATTTCAAATTTAACCAAAGCTAAATAGACTTTACGTCAAATTTTATGTGAGTAAAATTGCGTACGTAAGATTTAATTTATTCTCAACCTCCGACACGTGGTTTAAAAAAACTTAGGGGACATTTTAGACAAGGTCGTCTGATCCCAAACTAGGCAAAGCCTCTATGGGTATCAGAGTCTGATATACATACATAAATAGATAAATAACACTCAGACACAGAACAAACACTAAGCTTGTTGGTCAACACAAAAAAAATTGCCCTGGGCGGAAATCGAGCCCGCAGCCCACGGGGCGGAGTAGAAGGCAGACTCACTACCAACCACACCAAAAGGCTTGACAATAGCAAGTAAATCGTTTTACTTTATCGTCGCGACTTTGGAGTATATTAATCATCATCATATCACACTATATGATGATGATTAATATACTCCAAAGTCGCGAAGTCTATACAAAATGATCAGCTGATCAGAGTAATTTCTATGAAAAGTCGATTTTGTTTTGCGAATTTCAAAAGTCGTCGAACAAAAGTTGTTGGATTTAGCCTCCAGAATACGCCACTAAAAGGTTTTAAACCAATTTTTCAAAGCCCTTTACAATAAATAATGCCGAATAAATTGCCTAATTTTTCTTAGATCATAATTCCTATAATTCTTTTTTCATTTGTCTTATATTTGAAAGATGACTTCAAGGTTATCAATTTACGCATAAAATAAAGTTTTTGGTTTGATATATAAAATTAAAGATTCGAAAATTGTTCATCTTAAATATCGTCCGATTTCATCATTAAATTTGTTACATTTCATTACACAATATTTTTCGAAAATTAAATTTAAGCTTCTGTGAGCTTAAGAGGCCTATTACATTTTGAGCGTGTTTTTGCGCAAAATAGCTAATTTCGGCATCCTTAATCTGAGAAACGGAAAGACTGACAACTTTAAATTATAAAATGTTGAAGAATAGTTATTATTTAAGTTCGTACCGGCCTCGCTTTTTAAATTTTTTTCTTATATTGGTAGATATAGCCAATATTCCGAAGCAAGTTTTCATAAAATGCGCGAATGCACTTTTTTGAGCTCGTGGATTGAACTATTGGGCTAAGCAAACAAAATTAAAATAATACAATAAAATCTCTTATATAATAGTGTAGTTCGTAGCGGTCTCGGAATTTTGAAAAATATATCGGAAAATCTAGAAAAAAAAATCAATTCCGAACGAAAAAAACTACAAAAAACGCTCAGGTTTAACTGCAAATTGCTCATACTATATTCATATTATTTTGTATAAGTTATACCATACTAAACTTTGGTATATAGAAAATGAAAATCGCCTACGTTTGTTTAAAAACAATTCGTTTTGATACCTTAATTGAACGTACTCGTACTTAAAACTGCCAAATTTCTCCATAATCTGATGCGCTGGCCTTTCAAACGCAATAATAGTATCAAATAACTTGAAAATACAAAAAAGTATTTTTATCGTTTAGTTTCAGCTACAAAACAGTGTCGAAAAATCTGGACGCCGAGTGAGATTTTCCACTTTTCATTTTTTTGAACGAAGTTTTGTAATAGGCCTCTTAATTTCTTCCCAATCACGTTTAAAAAAATATTAAAAATTTGGATTTTTAATTCCTAAAAAAAATGCAAAAATGTTAGTACTGAAAATTGAGTTTTAAAATTCGCTATACAAAACGCAATTTCATAGACCCAATACTTGTCTAGTACTGTTGCTATGTGAGTACATGGACCTATGACAACAAACGTAATGGACTGGTCTCGCAAAGGTCTACTTAGCTAAGAGGCGCACTTTCACCGGTCTTTAGGCCAAGGTTGCGACCTACATTAACGTCTACAATTACGTAGGCGCAATGAAAGAGAAAGCTAGTGCTTTACTCATGAACAAATTTATTCCAATTAGCTACAGTATTAAATAAGATCAAGAATCAATGCATAATATCCTATACTATTAAACGAGCAATTCTCGAAAACGTCACTAACGATATCGATGAAATTTACCATACATGGGTTTTCGGGAGCGAAAAATCGATCTTTTAGGTCTCATGTCGGAGAAAATTCGTTTTCCCCGTGTTCATATTTTTTTAAAATACCGCATTTCATACAGAAACCTACAGCGCCATCTGTTGGCTGGTAGCATAGCTTGCTCACCCGATGATATTTTAATGTTGCGGCGGCTATTATAGAGCGAAGTTCGGCCGACCAGATACTGTTTATTAAGCTGTCAAAATTGGAAAATAACATATTTATCCCTGAGTATACAATTAGTATAACAAGGATCAGTCCAGATGAAGTAATGCAACACTTAATGTTAGACTTTTAAAATGGATACGCAATAACTGTATCTCTCTTTCATACAAAATGATCATCCTGATAGTTTGTTTTCTTGATTTTGTATTCAATTGTTTGTATTTTTTACTAGCAGTACATTTTTGTACGTAAATCTTTCCGATATTTCTTATTCTGCTATTCTGCGCGGAGACAAATCCGACAAATCGCAGATCATTAAAATCTGTCCACCAGTTTGAGTTATAAATGATGTAATGGTGTTATTGTCCCCAAAACATTTACAATTCAAGAAGAAGAAGGTGTGGTGGTTAACTGATGACATGAAGCTACTCATTGAAAGGAAGATTCGTGCAAAAACAAAGTTCAAGGTCGACTCTTGTGACAAAAACAAACGCAAATATAATGCTGTGAGAAATCATTGCAACATGGTGATACGGGACGCTCAAAGACGCAATATTCACAAAGCTGTAGAAAACGGAGACCCCGCCAAAGTCTGGCGGTTTCTCTACTCTTTAGGAATTGGCAAGTCACCTAATGATAACATCGCAAAGGATACGAATTTCGACTCACTTAATAACCACTTCTCCTCTTCCTCTAATGTTGATGCTGGAATTAAAAACAGAACACTTAATTCATTATTTTCAAAGCCAACTCCCACTTATTCGTCTTTCAATTTTCGTCAATTCTCCGATTGTGATGTTAAGAAGAGTATTCTCTCTATCACCTCGAATGCTGTTGGCAGTGACAGCATTAGCCGTAATATGATCATACCCCTTATTGACATCCTTGTTCCAGTCCTGACCAAAATCCTAAACAATTCCATTGCCTCTGGCGTATTCCCAACAGCGTGGAAAGAAGCTCAAATTACGCCTATTCCCAAAAAATGTAACCCTGCATCATTTCCCGACTATCGTCCTATATCCATTCTCCCATTTCTTTCTAAGGTGCTGGAGCGGTTGGTTCATAACCAACTGAGCCAGTTCCTAAATCGCAATAACCTACTCAATCCTCTCCAATCCGGCTTCCGTCCTGGTCATAGTACGACTACTGCCCTTGTCAAGATCTCTGATGATATTCGCTTGGGGATGGAGCGACAGCAGCTGACAGTACTGACCCTGCTTGACTTTAGCAATGCCTTTAACACCGTTGACTTTGACATCCTACTGGGGCAGCTGCACTCTCTTAACATATCTCCAACGGCAATTGACTGGTTTCGTAGTTACCTTTTTGGTCGCCGGCAACGCATTCGGGTTGAAGATTCCTTCTCCTCTTGGTGTGAAACATCTGCTGGTGTACCTCAGGGTGGCGTCTTGTCCCCGCTCCTGTTTGCTATCTTCATCAACTCGATTACTCTCCCTATTCAATCTTCGTATCACTTGTATGCAGATGATCTCCAGCTCTACTCTCAGGCGGGAACCAATGAGCTCAACAACGCTATATCTGTCATCAATTCTGATCTAGCTCATATTTCCGCATGGAGTCACTCTCATGGATTACGTGTGAATCCTAATAAGACACAACTCACTGTAATTGGCAGTCGATGGTTTGTCTCAAGAGTCGACTTTGGACTTCTCCCTCCTGTGGTGTTTGAAGGAGTCTGTGTTCCATACAGCCAAACCGTCAAAAACCTTGGAATAACATTTGACAATACACTATCATGGAGGCCGCAAGTGTCGGAGGTTAGTCGAAAATTTTTTGCTGCATACGGCTCGCTAAAAAGATTGCGAAATTTCTTACCGACCAGTACGAAAATTGCTCTGGCACATTCTTTACTGCTACCTATCTTAGATTACGCTGACACCTCCTACCCAGACATTACGGAAGAGTTGCTCAACAAACTAGAACGTCTCCAGAACCTCTGTATAAGGTTTATCTTTGGGCTGCGGAAGTATGACCATGTGTCATCTTTTCGGCTGCAGTTAAAATGGCTGCCCATTCGTCTTCGGAGAGATTGCCATATCCTTTCCCTTCTGTATTCTATCTTATTTATTCCTACTACCCCTTCCTACCTCAAAGAAAGTTTTCACTTCAGTCCCACTCACATCGATCGTACACTCCGTTCCTCTCTTGACCTTTCTCTCTCTATGCCTTCCCATTCCACAAACTTCTATGACGACTCTTTCACGGTCAGAGCCATTAGGCTCTGGAACGCACTTCCCACCACGCTGAGGCAAGCTCCCTCGCTCGACTCATTCAAAAGGAATATTAAAGCTCATTTCCTTTCTCTCTCTGGCTAACCTTTTTCTCTCGTCCTGTGATCTGATGTTGGTTGTTGTTCGTTGTATCCTGTTGCTTGTTTATATGTATTTTATGTATGTATAGTTTATGTAGTATATACGTATGTAATATGTATGTAGTATATTATTGTGTAGGTATATGTAGGTATATGTATGTTTATTAATAATATTAGTTAAATATACAATATTCACTTAGTTCATCTTTGTGCACCGCCACCGCATTATTGTATCTTTATTTTCCTTGCACCCAAAGGTTGCCTGGAAGAAATTGCTTTTTAGCAATAAGGCCGCCTTATTGTGCTCCAATTTTATTATTTTATGTTTTTTTGTACTGTTTGTTATCTGTGTGCAATAAAAGAGTTTTGTATTGTATTGTAAGAAGGATAGGATAACATAAAAAGCTAATTATACAATACAGCGGAAAGTCCACATCACAAATGATTATGAAATTTTGAAATGTATAAAAAACAAAACCTAAACTAGAGTAGGTTTTACTATTACACAATATTTACATAGGTTGTCAAAAATACATAAAAATTCTTAAACAAATAAACAACATTAAAAAATCCCCCACCTCCCCCTGTATACCTAAGGCGCGGTACAGCGGTTGCGGTCAGACTATAAGCATTCAGCTTTTTTATTTCGTGCAATGAATGTTCTGTAGAGGGGGACTCTACATAGCATAAATTAATCTGAATCAGGCTGTTGGAAGTTTTCACACGAGATGTTAAGAGTTGATCTCGGATCCAAGACTGGTTTACTTTACGTAATGCAGTGTCAGCGCAGGCCATGACCTCGACCCAAAGACTGGTGAAATTGGCATCTAGGTAGCTCTTGTGCAGTGATCGGTTTCCACGCTGGTTTTCACAGGCTTCGCCTTGTCTTTCACGTTCTCGACTTCCCATGCACATTGAAATGGATAAAGGAGTGATCACACCTAGCTGAATTCAAAGACTAATTCGGCATACATTGCTCGTTGAAGTAAGGATATTGCAATTAACATAACCAATCCTCCCAGCAATGTATGCCGAATTAGTCTTTGAATTCAGCTAGGTGTGATCACTCTTAAATATAATATATAAATAAATTAGCTCGTGTTCTATGTGCTGCCGATTAAGAATGGTACCACCTTATCCCTTCCCTTGGGTGACAAAAAGGCGACTAACCTATCTCGAACCGGAGAACGGGCAGCATCGTCTTTCTGCGTATTTTAACACTATACCACAATGCGGTGACCAACAACCGCGGTCTATTATGCCAGCCGCAACACTAACAAGCGTGACCACAGAATATATAATAGCGTGACGACCATGCTACATCACTTTAAACTTCATCAAAATAATTTTCCAGTTTAATTTGGAATCATCATCATAACATCCCATAAAAAGTACTTCACTGCCAGATAGAAAGCTGTTCACAGAAAAAATGAAGTACTATCCTTTTATTAGCGTTGCGGCTGGCACCATATACCGCGGCTGTTGATGACCGCAGTACGTAAGATAAGTTGTACTACTCGCAGAAGGTAAGACGCTGTCACCCATCCATATATAACATCACCCCTCTTTCCCGTCAGGGTAGGCAGAGACCACAGCCCTCCATCTGCTAAGATCCTGACATACTTCCTCGCTTCCTTTACTTTCATCAACCCTTTCATACACGCTCGCCGGTTTAAGGTACTTTTAACCTGAACGACGACGACCTTTAACCCCTTCTCTGGTTCAAAATACCTTAGTCGTCTCTTTCGACACCCACGGACAGAGATAGGGTGGTACTATTCTTAGCAGACACCATGCAGGCTACATAAAACAAGGGTATCCTTCAAATACCCATACCGTGCAATGGTAGCATAGCAACAGTCAATCTACCGGTCAGTCGTTCAAGGTGGTACTTTCCATACGGGTCGAGGTCGCCCGAGAACGCAACAAGCATAATAAGGCTCTCAGACACTAGTTTTGGCTGTTTTAGTGTTTGAAAGAATGAAAAAGAAATCCCTTCTCTCAATGGTGCTTCTTAATTCAGATTATGGGAACTTAATAGCAGCCGGGCTAAGATGCGCACCGCGACTTTGTCGAATTGCGCGCTACTGTCACTTTTCATATATGGGCGCGAGAAGAAATAACTAGTTTAGTCTGGTTAAGTCTATGCAGACTCGCCAAGTCGCGGTGCGTATGCTCGACCATGATTTGATTAAGTAAATGTTTATTGGTCGAGAAACGCAGTGGACGTTAAAGCTTTGGTCATCAAACTTCGGACAATCAGATGATACATCCTCTGATGTCCTAACCAAACTAAGGAAATACCCGCCAGGAATCGAACCTAGAACCTAAGGATTGCGAGCCGAACGCCCTAACCACTTCACCACGGAGGTTGTTACAGCTATAGCAAGGTCTCATTGACAACTCAGTCACGCAGTTTACAAGTAGGTCGCGACTTCGACAGTTGCATCACAGTCCGCCCGGCGAACCGGCTAGGGCGCATGGCGCTAAGCCACGCGTAACATAGCTTGCCATTTCTATACATATTTATAACATTTTTACTGCGGTGTTTGATTTTTTTCAGTTATTTTAAAAAGTTTGGTTCGTGGTATAGCTATAGCAAGGTCTCATTGACAACTCAGTTCCGCAGCTTGCAAGTAGGCCGCTGCGCCGACGTCGACTGTTTCATCACAATCCGCCCGGCGAACCGGCTAGGGCGCATGGCGCTAAGTCGCGCGTAAAATCTCTTGGACTTTTTTACTGCGGTGTTTGAATTTATTCGATTACCTTTTTTAAAGAGTTTCGTTTGTGGTATAGCTATAGCAAGGTCTCATTGACAACTCAGTCACGCAGTTTGCAAGTAGGCCGCCGCGCAGACGTCGACTGTTGCATCACAATCCACCCGGCGAACCGGCTATTAGGGCGCATGGCGCTAAGCCGCGCGTCACATCGCTTCCCATTTCTATATTTATAACTTTCTTACTATGGTGTTTGAATTGTTTTAAGATTCTTGAAGAGTTTGATGTTAGTTTGAAGATAGACTCATTTTGTATGGGAAGGCAAAAATTTTAGTCGAGAATTTTTTTTTTCTTCGGGCAAGTTGCTTGTTATTGAGTAAAATCACTGGTCTTCGGGAACAACAGAAATGAAAAGACAATGCAACGTTGTGGCCCAAAATTTTGAAAGTTATTGCACAAGAGTGAGACCTATGTCAAATGATAGACCTCATCATCACTAACAACTTTTACTATGGCACCAGCAAAATCGGTCCCGGTGAAAAAAAGTTATGATGTGACAAATGTCAGGAATTATGTGATTTAATACATGAGAAACTGTGAGTAATGATCTTCCAAAGATCATTACTCACAGTTTCTCATGTATGCATAACCGAATGGAAAATTGTAGTTGTAAAGCTATAGATAGAGCCAAAACTGTCATCTACCTTGGAATGAAAATTGACGTAAATTTTTCTTGGTCTTCCCACATAGAATTTATATGCAATAAATTACGAATACTATTAGGTAAATTTTACCACTTAAGTTTCAAAGTTCCTACTAGTACCCTAAAATGTTTATATATGTCATTAATTGAGTCTATACTGAGCTACGCTCTAGACTGTTATGGTCTCACATTCAAAAGTTATATTCAAAAGCTGGAAGCATTCCAAATAAGATTTTTAAAATTAATTGTGTCTAAAAAAACGAAAAGGGGTTGTAAAGGAGATTATAATAAACTATTTAAAATTTGCAATGTACTTCCGGTTAGTCTAAAACATAAATACTTACTTCTAGTGAATAACCATGGCAGTCTGGAGCGTCTCTCATTATTAACACATGATCAAGGTACCAGGTCGGTATCGGCGGGTAAATTTATTGTTCCTAGGGTGCACAATTACTATGGCGATCGAACGCTTAACAAACGTCTACCGAACCTTATGAACGGTTTGCCCCCTGATATTAGGCATGAACCGAATAAAAACAAATTTTCGAAATTGTTGAAACAACATTTATTGAATAGTTTAGCCTAGCGTAACTTAATAGTTGTTCTTTTAAATTATCTAATTAATTTTAGTTCATACTCGTAAGATTTTGTCAAGACTGTTCCCGCAGTCAAACTGTATTAACAGTTTTGCGGGTGCTTGTTTAGTTTTTAAGTAAAACTGTAACATTTTTTAATAAATATATTATCTATCTATCTAATATATTTTATTATTGAATGATTTGACATATAAGACTTCATTTAAACGCCTGTGCCTAGTTAATAAGAGCTAAATATAATAATATATATCATGTCTAAGCGTGTATTATGAAAAATATATATTATGTTTCGTCAGAAACTGATGTTGCAGATATCACATTACGAAGGTGATTTCAAAGTATGGCACCAAAAATCTCTACCCCAGTTAAAAAAGTTATGATATGGAAAATGTCAGAAAAGAAATATATATATAAAGATAATTATACATACATACATACTAGGTTGATCAATAAATTCTTGAAAACGCAATGAAACTCTAGGAAAAGTATATGTAAATTGTATTTATTTTTCAACGTAATCACCTTTTAAGCTAATACATCTTGAGTAGCGTTTTGCAAGCTGGTTTATTCCCTTAGAAAAAAAGGCTTGATCCTGGGACTCGAAAAAGGCCTCTACAGCATAGATCACCTCATCGTCACCATCAAATTTTGTACCACGCAATTGCTTTTTCAGGTGAGAAAAAAGGTGGAAATCACTCGGCGCTAAGTCCGGAGAATATGGTGGGTGCTGCATCAACTGGAATCCAGTCGCTTGGATGGCAGCGCCTGCCACATCAGATCTATGGGCAGGGGCATTATCGTGATGAAAAAGCACTCCAGCACGCAATTTTCCTCGACGTTTATTCTTTATTTCTTCACGTAGTTTTTTGATTAATGATGCGTAATACTCTCCAGTAATTGTCTCTCCTTTCCTTAAATAGTCGATCATTATTATACCTTCCGCATCCCAGAAGATCGAGGCCATTATCTTTCCTGCGGACGCAGACACCTTGAATCTCTTGGCTGGCGGAGAAGACGGTCTTTTCCACACCTTGCTTTGGCTTTTCGTTTCCGGGTCAAAATGGTGTACCCATGTTTCATCAACGGTTACGAAACGAGCACAAAAAGAATCTGGATTCTCTTCAATGATAGCAAAATTTTGCTTTGAAATGTCAACTCTTGTCTTCTTCTGGGCGTCTGTTAACATTCGGGGAACCCAGCGCGCGGCCACCTTTTTGAAATTTAAGCTATGAGTTAATATAGACTGAATTGTCCCAAACGAAAGCTTTAGAACCTCAGCTAAATAACGAATGGTCACACGTCGATCTTTCAAAACGATTTCTTCGATTTTATCAACATTTTCTTGCGTAGCGTGAGTTAGATGTTTTTGAAATATATTTGAACACCCTGTATATTTTACTCGTTTTGCTATCGCATATATATTATTTATATTATTATTTTTACGCAGGAGTTGAAATCATTTCTTATATGTCAAGTAATTCTATAATTATGAAATCACACATTTCCTGACATTTGCGACGTCATAACTTTTTTTCACCGGGACCGATTTTTTTGAAGCCATAGTAAAAGTTGTTAGTGATGATAAGGTCTATCATTTGACATAGGTCTCATTCTTGTGCAATACCTTTCAAAATTTTGGGCCAGCGTTCTATGGAAGAGTTGCATTGTCTTTTACGCTGTATAATAAAGCAGCACGCAGAAGCGCGTTACCAACTTTGAGAATTAAAGAGGGTATTTCACTAATTATTGAGCTCATACAAGTTTACATTTCACCTACAGGGGTCAATTACAGAGACACTACGGTCAAAACAAAACGCAACTCGAATACGCGTGACGCATAACTAAACACGCGTAATTGTTCTCGCGTATTGGACGCGAACAATGCACATTCTGTACGCTTCTACGTAATGTCTGAATAAGCTAGCCGAATGGCAATAATAGCAAATGTTGAAATATTATTCAAACTTTAGTTAGTGGGCTTCCGTTTTCAACATTCAAACTTTTATATGGTCCTTCTTGCGTGGTGCATGCAGGTTAAGGAGTGATCACACCTAGCTGAATTCAAAGACTAATTCGGCATACATTGCTCGTTGAAGTAAGGATATTGCATTTAACATAACCAAGCTTCCCAGCAATGTATGCCGAATTAGTCTTTGATTTCAGCTAGGTGTGATCACTTCTTTAGGCTAGTAATTTAAGCCAGCCCAGCTCCTTCCAGAAGCTCAAGTCTTCTAGGACATTCGCAGGCTTTGCGAAACGAACTTGCGTTGTCGAGCATTTTTGTCTGTTGGTCGGCCAACACGTCGCACTCGAGACTCTCGTGAAGCAAGTAATTTTTTTCTAAATATCAAAGTATCACACAAATACAAGATAGTGAAAACATCAAGGGCGCCGACTGAAACGCAAACAAGCGTGGTGAAACAGCTTACAAGAAAAGGAACCCAACTGTCCAGCTCCGATTTGATTTCTTTGATTAGAGGGCAGGCTCAAATAACAACGTTAAAGTAAAAAAAAGCTTACTATAGATTAGATGACTATATGAATGACAAAGAGGTATGGTGCTCTGATATTCCAGCGAAACACAAGAAACACATTGTAAAAAGCCGACTCTTAAAGTAGGCCGTGCTGCAGTGGTTTCTTGCCGTTTCTTTTACGCTGCCATAGCACGATCCGAAACGGCGTAGACTCGCTCTATTTGAATTGTATTCTGCATGACATTCAATAAGTATTCTGTAAAGAATCTATATTGAATAAATAATCTGAATCTGAACAGACACGTATTTTTTAGCTGCCTAAATTCAACCTATTGGGAGAAATTGACCTCCAAAGTACTAACATAATACATACATACATACATAACATCACGCCTCTTTCCCATCGTGGTAAGCAGAGACCACAGTCCTCCACCTGCACCTGCTGCGATCTTGACATACTTCCCTCGCTTCCTGTAGTTTCATCAATCCTTTCATACATGCTCGTCGGTTTAGGGTACTTTTAAACTACTAAACACCGGTAATTTGCCCCACCTATTCGGGCCCCCTTTACATTAATAGTCCTAATTCTTTTTTAATTCTTTAAATTCATTTAAGTTGTGCAACTATATTCTAAAACTATTCCAAATTTCAAGTCTATAGCATGAGTGGTTGCTGAGATATACAGGTGTGACAGACAGACAGACAAAGCGGCACCATAAGGGTTCCTTTTTTTTACCATTTTGGTATCTGAACATCGGAACCCTAAAAAGTGACTAAACCCTCTACTTCTGTGAAGAGATTTTTTAAATTGAATTGCTAGTTAATTACTTACTGGTTTGATTAGGTATATGTTTGAGAACATAAAAAAATAACAAACAAGTGTTTTTATCGCGGCTTTTATAACGGCTTTAACTCATATTTACCTAAAAAAACAACCTTTAAAATGTTTCACATAAATGATTTTTTTTTAGGTAGGTTGGGTTGGGTTCTTTATAGAAGTTAAAGGGTTTAATCACTTTTTAGTACTCAAGGTGGTAGGGCTTTTGTGGAAAGTCCGTCTAGGGAAGTACCACCACCTTGCTTTTTTCTACCGTGAAGCACCAGTGTTCGCACTGCTGTGTTTCGGTTTGAAGGGCTAGGGAGCCAGCGAAATTACCGGCACAAGAGACATATCATCTTTGTTCTCAAAGTGAACAACGCGCTTAGCTGTCTTATTAGTGTCAAAATATGCCATTAATAAGACAGTGGGTGTTATGGGCGGTGGTGACCACTTACCATCAGGTGGCCCACCTGCTCGTTTGCTCACTTGTAGTATATATTTAAAAAAAAAACTTTAGAGGTCAACATCTCCCAAAAGGTTGAATTTTGGCAGCTAATAAAAGAAATACATGTCAATTATTTTAAGCTACTCTGTAACATAGCCCAAAATAAATCAAATCAAAGCCGGACAGTTCGGTTCTATCCTCTTTAGCCACGAACTTGCCGATTCGGTCTAAGCGAGCGATTTGTCAATACGATGTCTACACACCGTGGCGTGCGTACGTAATAGTTAGGACTCTACGCCCGCGCTCGCCTCGTGTATTGAAAAACCTCTTGGTCTTGGCGCTTAAGGCTATACCTTCCCTAAAATTATCAGCTACACGCTCGTAAAATTTAATTTAGACCTCATTTACACGTCAATAACGTTCCTTGCAACGTGGCTGTTACGACCAACGGTGACCCAAAATTCACAATAATGAGATAAAAGTATTTTTTTGTATGTTATTTCAATAATATCAAAAATGTAAAACGACCACATCATTAAACATTGTTTTGTTTAAAATATTGTAAATTTTCATACATTTTTGATAAAAAATGTAGCAGTAAAATGGTTACAAATGGGAAAAAAAAACCGGCCAAGTGCGAGTCGGACTCGCGCACTGAGGGTTCCGTACCACCACATAAACATAATTGTATTAGTTGAAATTTCAGTAAATTAATGTGCTAGATTTTTTGAGTCCGACACGCGCTTGACCAAATTTTATTACTTGTTATTATTTTATAGCTTATGCACTATAAACATACCAATTTTCAAGATTATAAGTGTTCCCGTTTTAAAATAGAACTAAAACAAAAATCGCCTCAACGACCATCCAACTTGACCCCTCTCTTATATGAATGTTCTTGAAACGGGAGCTCACCACAATTGGTTACCATTAGTTGTGAGAAAAGTTGTAATATTTAATGATTTCAGACTTTTCCCATTATTTGTACTGTGAGACCTAGCCTCTTACCAAATTTCATAATTTTAGGTCAACGGGAAGTACCCTGTAGGTTTTGCATTTTTGAATAAATGTATGGAGATGAGGACATAAAATGCCATATCTTTTGATTGCGTCGTTGTAAAAAATTGTAATTTTCAGATCTTGTGTGGTTCATGGATCCTAATATATGGTATTAATTTCAACCTGATACCTTTACCCTTTCGTGAGATAAAGGGTCTTGACAGACAGACAGACAGACAGACAGACAGACGGACAACAAAGTGATCCTATAAGGGTTCCGTTTTTTTCTTTTGAGGTACGGAACCCTAAAAACGACCAAGTGCGAGTCGGACTCGCGCACCGAGGGTTCCGTACCACCACATAAGTCCGACACGCGCTTGACCAAGTTATATTATTTGTCGTTATTTTATAGCTTATTCACTATAAACATACCAATTTTCAATTTGTAAGTGTTCCCGTTTTTTAAATAGAACTAAAACAAAAATCGCCTCCGCGACCATTAAACTAGACCTCTCTTTTACATGAATGTTCTTGAAACGGGAGCTCACCTCAATTGGTTACCATTAGTTCTGAGAAAAGTTGTAATATTTAATGATTTTAGACTTTTCCCTTTATTTGTACTGTGAGACCTAGCTTCTTGCCAAATTTCATAATTTTAGGTCAACGGGAAGTACCCTGTAGGTTTTGCTTTAGTGCATAAATGTATAGAGATGAAGCCATAAAATGCCATATCTTTTAATTGCGTCGTTGTAAAAAATTGAAATTTTCAGATCTTGTGTGGTTCATGAACCCTAATATATGGTATTAATTTCAACCTGATACCTCTACCCGTTCGTGAGATAAAGGGTCTTGACAGACAGACAGACATACAAACGGACAACAAAGTGATCCTATAAGGGTTCCGTTTTTTTCTTTTGAGGTACGGAACCCTAAAAAATGGTCAAAATAAGGGTAATTTTAGAATTGGTTATCTTCAGTTAATACAAATTAAATTAAAATTCTATCTCTACCACATCACTTCTCATATCTTGTTTGTTACTACGTTTTCTGTTAAGATAAATGCTATATTTGATGTAAAAAGAGGTTACGAAGTTATTCAGTCTCAAGTCCATTCAGGAAGGATTGCCCTTAAACCGTATCGGCAGCCGTGCGTGGGCAAGCTGCTATGGCATCATCCCAAAACATGCCTACTGAAAAGCCCAACTCCGCCCTTATACAAATTAAATTAAAATTATATCTCGACCACATCACTTCTCATATCTTGTTTGTTACTACGTTTTTTTCTGTTAAGATAAATGCTATATTTATTGTAAAAAGAGGTTACGATGTTATTCAGTCTCAAGTCCATTCAGGAAGGATTGCCCTTAAACCGTATCGGCAGCCGTGCGTGGGCAAGCTGCTATGGCATCATCCCAAAACATGCCTACTGAAAAGCCCAACTCCACCCTTATACAAATTAAAATTCTATCTCTACCACATCACTTCTCATATCTTGTTTTTTACTACGTTTTCTGTTAAGATAAATGCTATATTTAATGTAAAAAGAGGTTACGAGGTTATTCAGTCTCAAGTCCATTGGCATTCAGGAACGATTGCCCTTAAACCGTATCGGCAGCCGTGCGTGGGCAAGCTGCTATGGCATCATCCCAAAACATGCCTACTGAAAAGCCCAACTCCGCCCTTAAACAAATTAAATTAAAATTCTATCTCTACCACATCACTTCTCATATCTTGTTTGTTACTACGTTTTCTGTTAAGATAAATGCTATATTTAATGTAAAAAGAGGTTACGATGTTATTCAGTCTCAAGTCCATTCAGGAACGATTGCCCTTAAAGCGTATCGGCAGCCGTGCGTGGGCAAGCTGCTATGGCATCATCCCAAAACATACCTACTGAAAAGCCCAACTCGACCGATGCCGGTTTTTACCTATGTATTTCTTACGTACTTTAAACTTACAAATCAAAATTTGGTATTCAACACATTCCTCCTGTTGAATTTTTATAGTGGAATTGTTCTGAAAGGAACAGAACATTTATATTATTCCTCCTTTAAAACAAATGTAAGGTATTTAAATGCTATGAAAAACATGAAAAAAAAAATCTACTAAAAGTTACTAACACAGAAAGCGAAATAACTTTGCCATGTTTTTGCAAAATAAAACAATAGAAAATTTCCCGTTTTCATTAAAACAGAATAAAATGAAAAAACAAGGCTTTGTGTTTGCAGCAAAAAAAACAAAACATAATAAAAACGGACACGGTACCGGACCCGAATATTGTCCTATCATAATTTTAAACGTACCTACACAGTTTTTTTATTTATTTGCCTTTTCAGTGCAGGTAGACATAAAGCGGGAAATGGTATAACGTTCGTATGCAATTTTTGAAATTTACGCTCTACGTTTTACGAAAAACTAGTTTGTTGGTTTATACCTATTTTTCAGTAGTTGGTATTATTTTGCGATTTCGGAACTAGATTTGGAGTCGTTTTAAAAGATAAGTTCATTTTTTTTTTGTAGGATCGTATTATTTATTATGGTTAAGCAGGTTGTCAAATAGTACCTAACTAGTGGCATTTTACTTTTTTGTTATGCTGTTGGTTTCTCTAACAAAATAAAAAAATATATAACGAGTTTCGAAACATTTGATAAGTTAAAAAACACTTTTCACAATTAAGGTTTTCCTATAAACATTTATATACTTCTATACTTCCGAGTCTCTTCTCCATCGAGATCCTATACTGTCATACTATTGTAACTTAAAACTGCTTTAAAGATTTCGATTTACAACGTAAAGGGGTTGGTAGAAGTGGGCGAAACTTTGATGCAGCTATGTATAATTACTAGGAAAATTTATTTTCAGCTGAGCTCGGTAGCCTAGATACTAAAAAATATTGCAATATCTGATCCACCAAGAGGTAAACAATGCTAAACAGACGACCCCCATTGCAAATCCTTGCTTTATCGACAAGACGAGGCAGATTTACGAGTGCACGGTGCACGCTACTAATACAACTATGCGATCTGCAACTGTCTGTACTGTCTGTTTTGCATACTCCAAATGCAGATTGCAAGCTTTGCGAAGAGGCTCTAGGGAATCTATATGGATGAGAATTCTAGAGAATCTAGATGGAGGTTTTATAGTTGAGACTAGGCTTCCTGCCTCAAAATATGGTCGGATCTTGAACCTTCTTGACATAGACTTAGAGTATTTGAATGAGAACATCTTGAACCAGCAAATAAGACTGCTCTAAAGATCACTTCTTTTTTTGCCCTAACCTCATGTCTTTCAACAGAATCTGACCTCCGAAATCAAAAGGGCATACTAGACCCAATCTTAGGTTATTCTCTGCCAGGCTAGTAGAAAAACTGGCTGTCAGAGTTTTCAGGTAACCGCGATTTTTCAAAACTTTTGTTTATTCGGAGGGCAAGAGCAAGAGCACATTTTTATGTATGCGTTTATTTTTCCGGTAATGGTACTGTAATTTTGTCTAGACTGGGACACTTAATCATTTAGCTTCCACTGTTGCCTCAGATAGGTAGGAAACGCAGCGACAACTTAACATACCTGGTTTATACAGTACTCATCACTGATGAAAGGATTGCCGTCAAGCCGCTTCATCCATTAAAAGCGCTGAATGTGGCTGTGGCTGACTTATTTTCCCTGTCGTATTGCTCCCATTGCTGCCTCAAGAAGGTATAAGACTTCTTAATGCCTAGTTAGAAAAATAGTCTTATCGAGAAAAGGCTTGCCGTCAAGTCGCTTCATCAAATAAAAGCGCTGACAGCGGAGCTTATTTTCCCCGTCGTATTGCTCCCAATGTTGCCTCAAGAGGGTATAGAAGATACAGCAGCACCCTACCGTTTACTCTAAATGCCTAGTTTAAACTGTAGACTTACCAATAAAAGGTTTGCCGTCAAGCCGCTTCATCCAATAAAAGCGCTGACTGTGGGGCTTATTCTCTCTGTCGTATTGCTCCCATTGCTGCCTCAAGAAGGTATAGCAGACGCAGCAGCACCGTACTGTGCCTTCTTCATCACCTTCCGACCGGTAGCCGGTTGGAGGTGCGTGCGCGCCGAGAAAAGGGAAGTATGGCTCTGAGCTCTGCGGACAAAGATTCACGTTAGAAGAGTAAGAAAGAAAATGCATTTTTGGGATAAATTTTACTCGTATTTCTAGTGAACACGAAAAAGTAGATTCGTAGCACTGATTTATGCTATCAAATTTTTATCTATCTATCTGTGCTAAGTTGAAAGAACAAGTGTATGTATCCACTAAGGCGGAGTGGAGAGGAGTGGGGAGAAATTAAAAAGTAGACCAATGACGATGACGTGACCGGCATTTGGATTTCATGCAATTTGATTAGTCAAGTTTTTCATGACTGCTCCGCTCCAGTGCAAACGCACACTTAACCTGCTTCTTTTCTTCTATGAGAATCCACTTGAATCATTGTAAAATGTTTTTTGTTAAACTATAAAGCACTTACAATACATGTTAAACCAAACCAAACATCGACAGAGAACATGAAAACTCAATTACTGAGCATGTACGTAGTCGAGGTGCGAAAAAAAGCCTTTTTTCCAGACGCATCCGTTTTGCTGCAACGCAAATAGGCATGTCGCCTGAATTTGCGTTTGGGCCGCTTAACCATAAAAAAATCCGGCCAAGTGCGTGTCGGGCCATGCGCAGTACAGGGTTCCGAAAATTGTTTACGATTTTTTATCGCAAAGCGGGTTTTGAGTAAGTATTTCATGACGCTTATAACAAACTTTTTACCTCCTAATGCTCAGCGTGATTGCTATTGCTTTTTTTATTATTTTTGGTTTTTCGGCTATAGCTCATTAACCTGTGAAGTCTCTGTGATAGTTTTCCTCATAATTTCATCATATATATGCTATTATTGTGATTTTTTTTACATTCCCAATAACAACCGTTCAGCCAGCATTGGGGGGGGGGGGAGGGACACTCGACTCCAACATAAAATTGCGCTTTCAAGCTTAATATTGATTGAAAAATGTTTGTAGCAGACTTACATTATTTTCAAAAGACCTGTCCAACGACACCCCACACGATGGGGTAGACAAGAAAAAAATATTTCATCCCCACGTTACTTGTAGAGGAGGTACCCTAAAAAAATATTTTTCAAAATTTTATTCTATCATTATGTCGGCGTAGATGAAATGTATGAATATAAAATTTTAGCTTTCTAGTACTAAGGGTCTCTGAGATAAGCAGCGGACCATAAGGGACAGACTGACTGACAGACAGACAGACGGGCATGACGAAACTATAAAGGTTCCTTTTTGACTACGGAATCAATTATACGCAATTTTTTTGGGCTTGATAAAATTTTATCAAGAACAAAAAAATTGCGTGTCTAATTTTTAAAGTCTACCACTTCTAGTTAAGTCTGGCTTAATGATTTGCTGGAATAGTACTTCGTAGCTTTTTGTTTGTAGTAAGTTTTTTTTTTAGAAAACGACGCCCATACAAAAATCCCTGGTTGACTGTATCCTTGATACGGCCGGTAAGTTGTACGTGAATACGTCTATGTAGGTAGGTAGTAAGAACAGTCATGAGCATATCAAGCTCCCACCTATGTCTACTCACTCCCCCTCTCCCTCACTGACCCTTCCCTCACCTCCTTCACCTTATGACTCATCCAAAGCTGGATTTTTTTTTGCTATGTATGGGCTTACTCTTGACCTCGATCTAGCCTTGAGGACAGAGATGAGGTCGACGATGGAACGAGCTTGCTTGCCTATTCACTCGCGACTTAAATAGATTCCGGTTGTAAGAGCTCGGGAACACAGACGCAGGCAGAGGATTCCACTCCTTAGCCGTGCGCATTATAAAGTATGTTTCAAAGCGCTTTGTGCGGATGTGTGGAATATTAACCAAATATGGGTGATATCCTGCGGTGCGTCTGGATTCCCGATGGTAGAAGGGGGATGGCGGAATGAGCTCATGGAGCTCTTGGGCACACCAATTATTGCCGCCAGAGGGCCTATATCTACTTTGCAAACGAAAGCAAACTCCCAAACGAAAGCATAGACGTATCCATCCATGTCAAAAATTGTGTTCATGAATCCAGTTACGTGGGGCAGGTCAGGAGCTGGCCGTGGATTGTAATAGTAAAATTTGTTCCAGTTGTGACAACACCACCGATAAAGATACTCGTTGCAGCTGCCAAAATCTTGAATCCGCAAGTAGTCGATGGTACTCCTCATCATAGAAACCATAGACCCACGTGAAGGTCAAACTGTTTCCACCGACGAGCGGCCGTGTGTAGGTACTGTAGAGCCTTCATGGTGTTATAACCACGAATGCCCTATAATCGGGTTAAATTATTTAAATTTCAAATTATGTCATTACGAACGATTTTTTACTGTTTTTTTAGTTAGTTGTTAGCCGACCGGTGAGGCTGTAGCATCTTCTGGTCTTCAACCAGCTTTACGCCGCTTCTCGGCAAATGTCTGTTTGAAATCGTGGCTCCGTGCCGTGCCCCTTGTAAACGCGAATATTATATAAGTGCTTAGTTCTCAATAAACCAGTTTATTTTCAGATTAAACACATTTTATTTCAGCTAGGAAGTAAGGGCTCTCTCTGAGGGTCTTTACAGTACTGAATAAGCCGGCACCAAACGGACCCAGAAACTACTTCCGAACTTAAGTCCATGTCACTTAAGGTCACACAAGACATTTTCTTTTGTAAACCTCGGCACGGAAAGAAAATTACGTTCTTGATTGAACTGCCACAATACCATGATGAATGAAAACATTATAATAATCTAATGGAGTTAAACTATGGGAAACTTTTATGGGAAAACTGCGAGACTTACTGCAAAGCCTTTCTTATGGTGTCATGTATTATTTTAGGGTTCCATACATTACGATCGAAAATCAGAACTTATAGGATCACCATTAAAAAAAAAAGTGTTCTTTATTCATCGTACGCTATTAAAAATCTCTTAATATTTTTGTTCTATATGTGTTTTACGTGTAGCTCCCCTTTATCTCAGAAAGTACTAAGTATCTTATTTTTTACATTACTAAATCAGACGGACATTCTAAAGACCCGGAGTTTCACCATAAAAATCTACAAGTGGAAAATAAAAACGGACACATAGTTTACTCTAACTAGGTACTTATGAAATATTATCTTATTAGTGTTCTATCAACAGCCTTTTGAATATGAGTGGCATTGAGTGGTTTACTAGAAAATAGATCAATGAAAAGTTAAAGATTTTAGTGAATTTAATGATACACAGCTGCCAGCTATCTTCCACAGCGTATTTTTTAAGCAGCAATACATGTGAGGCTGCTGTGGCATTACGGCTTGGCTACGACTTTGCCGCGGCGGCACGGTCTAATGCGAAGGCCAGACAGTCTACTGTCTGGCTTGCGCCGCGTCCCTTCATACATTTTGTATGTAAGTGCGTGTGGAGCGGCGCATCTCTCGGTACATCGCCGTGTGGCCGCATTTGCATACAAAATGTAAGAAGAGAAGCAGGGAAACCGACCGCCGCGCCGTACGGTGCATACATTCTGTATGCAAGTGCGCGTGGAGCGGCGCATTTCTATAAGCCGTGCGGCTGCTTTTGCATACAAAATGTAAGAAGAGGAGCAGAGAAACGACCGCGCCGCGCCATACGGTGCGCACGCGGCGTTTTGCACCTCTTGTGTCTGGCTTCCCTTCATACATTTTATTACCCGCGGGCGTACGCATTCGCGTACAAAATGTATAAAGAAGAGCAGATAAACATACATTAAAAAACCTCTTTCCGCTAAGATCGTATCGATAAGTTTGTGGCCAAGCCGTTACACTTACAATATACTAATGAAATCGAAACATAATTTGATTTAAAATACTCACGGAAATAGAAACTTTTATTATTAATACGGAACTCTTTCAAGTCGCGAGTCCTACTTGCGCTTGGCCGTCTTTTTTTCATATGGGAACCTAAATACCAGGCCACTCAGAAAGTATTGCGAAAAATAGTTTTTATATATGGGAGACTGGCCGGTCAGAATCTTTTTCGAAAATATGATTACTTGTAAGTAAAAATATGTGTGTTCCATTTTCAAAATTTCCCTCCACATTTTTTGCGAGCCAATTCAAAGTATCGTGTCTTACTGAAAAATGGATCTGCGCCGGGAACATTTTAGAGCTATGATTTTTTACGATTTCAAGTGTCGCCTGAAACCGGATGAATCGTTCGATAGACTTCAAATGGCATTTATGGATGAAGGCCCCTCCAAGGCAACCGTGTATCGTTGGTATAACGAATTTAGGCGCGGTCGACCAACCTTGGGGGATGAAGAAAGAAGCGGTCGCCCTTTGACGGCTATTACGGAAGAAAACGTGCTAGCAGTGAAAAATTTAATCCAAGATAATAGGCGAATTACATATCAGGAGATTCAGCACATATTAAAGATTGGATCGGGAAGCGTTCACGAGATTCTACACGGGCATCTTCGCGTGAGGAGGATAGTATCGCGCTGGGTGCCGCACTACCTCACCGACGCTCAGAAGCAGGCCCGGGTGGAATGGTGCCGTGATATGCTGAACAAATTTGAAGCAGGCTTGTCTCGGCGTGTTTACGACATCGTAACAGGTGATGAGTCCTGGATTTATCAATACGATCCAGAAACCAAGCGCCAGTCGACAGTTTGGGTGTTTCAAAATGAACCAACGCCTACCAAAGTGAAGCGATCTCGAAGCGGGGGGAAGATTTTGATCGCCAGCTTTTTTAATTTGACTGGCCACTTGGCCTCAATTCCCTTACGAGATCAAAGAAGCATCAACGCCGAATGGTATACTACCAAATGTTTACCAGAAGTTTTTTCTGTTGTGAGCAACAAGCGACCAAACACAGGGCTCCGCGGACTACTGCTCCACCACGACAATGCGCCTGCACACACCGCGCTCAAAACGAGGGACTTCCTGGACAGCACACCAGTCAAACTCCTGGGTCACCCTCCTTACAGCCCTGATCTAGCACCGTGTGACTTCTTTTTATTTCCAAAAATAAAAAATCAGCTCAAGGGGATACAATTTTCGTCGCCGGAAGATGCGCTGGCTGCGTTCGAGCAGGCTGTAAACGAGGTGTCTACGGCGGACTGGAAAAAGTGTTTTGAAAACTGGTTCAGACGCATGAATCTTTGTATAGAGGCTGGTGGAGAGTACTTTGAAAAGATTTAATAAAAATATATGTACCTGTAGAACAATTTTTTTTAGTGTCGCAAATATTTCTGAGTGTCCCACGTACAATGGTTGTGTTGTGTGGTATGAACATATTGGTCTCACGTTGGCTATGTATCAAACATCGATGTTAACATTCTAAAGTAGCGAAATACTTGGTTTATAAGGAAAATTGTTCATTCAATAAAGGAGTTGTAGAGTGTGAGTGCAAATTTAAGGTATACGCGACAGTTAGGAAGTGCGGGCGAAATGTATGCTGCGCAGTCATATGTTGCGCCCGCACTCCCGAGTTGTCGCGTACTTTAATAATAATTCTACTTCTCACTTAAGGTTCAACCTTCCCTAAAATTAGAAGCTATACACTCGTCAATGCATATAGACTTCATTTACACGTAAACCCATATTTAATGATTTTTATTATTATTGTCAATGGGCTTACTCTTGACCTCGATCTAGTCTTGAAGACAGAGATGCGGTCGAGCTTGCCCAGAAGAAGCCTATTCACTCGCGACTTGAATAGATTCTGGTTACATGAACTCGAGAACACGGACGCAGGCAGAGAGTTATCAATGTTGACCTTTCTTTATATTGAAACTATTATGGGCAAGCTCGTTCCATCGTCGACCTCATCCCTGTCTTCAAGACTAGATCGAGGTCAAGAGTAAGCCCAATTTCAATAATAATAAAAAAAAACTATGTTGATTTTTTTAATGTTTATTTAGCAGAATACTCGGTAGATCCTGGTTACGTTTAAGGATTGTCGGTCCTATTATAATTTGTCCATGGTACAGTCAACGACAGGTCAAGCTTGACACTCTCAGTGCGACTCTAGCCCGTACGTCTATTGAAATAAGAACGCTACAAAGTCCAATGTATCAAGCTTGATATGCTCTTGACTGTACAACAAATTAACAAGCAGTCTTGAGGTTTATTGCTGTAATAGATTAACTCGAACTGTACGGAATTTACACGACTCGATGACTTCAACTAGAATCTAGACCTACCGGTTCTGGGAATGCCTTTCATTTAGATCGCTATTCGCGACGAATTGCTGGGTTTATTTCTTTAAGGAAATTACGGAATTCTTTCATTTGCGTCATTCGCGAAGAAATTATTATTTTGAAGTGACGATGAATAAAGAATTGCGTCATAAATCTCATTCACCAAGTCATTTTTAGGGTTCCGAACCAGAATGGTAAAAACGGAACCCTTATGATGCGACTTCGTCTTGTTGGTCGGTCTGTCCGTCTGTCTGTCACACGTGTTTATCGCAGCAACTACTCACGCTAAGGACTTGAAATTTGGAATAGTTTTAGAATATGCTTGCCCAACTATATTGCAAACGAAAAAATTAAGAAAAAATTTTGTTATTATTGGATGGGGCCGAAGTAAGGGAGGGGCAGAATTTCAAATTGTCGTGACAAGGTCGAGTGTACATTCATTTGAGCATTCCGAAAAAGATTCTTTTTACGACTCGTAGTTTTCAAGTTATCATGAAAAATACCATTTCCCCCTTATCTCCGAAGTTTACAAAGCGAAAAATCAAATCAAGTCAATAGACGTTTATGTAAAAATAAAACGATCTCTAAGTAGGTAGCACAGTTTTTTCAGAAAATCTGCAAAATACCTTTACAAACAAACTTAGTTTTGCGGTCCTAAAAATAAACTTTATTGCTTCTAAAAATACTATAGGTATATCGGAACCCTCATCGCGCGAGCCCGACTCGCACTTGACCGGTTTTGTGTAAACAAGTTGCTTCATTTTTGTTAGAAACACAAAGTCAGAGTTTATATTGTGTCAATCTCTGTTTCGTTTCTACCTATTTAAGAGCTCCTATTATCTTCGAAATAAACCCCACTGATGGAGAAAAGTTAGCCCCAGGAGGAATCTCCAGAACGAATACTAGTTTCATCACTGGTCGTACGTAGTAACCTAACCTAACAGTCTGGAAAGGCGTAATGGCATGAGTAACAAACAACCCACAAGTGGCTAGTTTCCAATCCAACCTAATCAAATCAGTTTCTTTTATTAATTAAATGTCAAAAAAGAAATTATAAAAGAATTATGACTCCATTGTATCGTGCAGTAGTGGATATCTTTTTAGCACTGAAGTCACAATAGTACATTGTTCATCGAGAGGAGAAAGTGACCGATTCCCAACAAGGGTGTCGTTTGAGCCCTGAGGCGAAGCCGAAGGGCTCAATACACCCGAGTTGGGAATCGCACTTTCTTTCGAGTGATACATAGTGCTTTATACTTCACCTATGATGTAAGTTTTTTGTATTCCATTATATTGATATCATGTCTTGCCAATATGGTACTTTTCAACTGGCTTATATTTATACGCTGTTTCACTATAATAAGCAAGCAAAACAGTTTCCGAAAATCAATGCGCTTTTTTCTCGTTTTTTCAACGTATAAAATTATCACATACCTACATTGTTGTATTTTTTCGAGATTTTTCAGGCAATCAATAACCGCTTGCGCACTTTCTTGTAGTTCTAGCGGCGTCAAAAACTCTTTTCTTTTTTTGGCATTATGATATTGAAATTTAAGTTATCGACAGATTTTGATCTAAATTTAAGAAAAAAAAAACACGTTAACAATGGATTTTCATACAAAATTCCATACCGCTAAAACACGTTAACAATGGATTTCCATATAACTTTTCCCCCCGCATATTTATACCATAGAAATGACGTATCTTCTCCTTAGTTTTTAAAACAGGACCGAGGTACTTTCCGAGAAGGTGAAGTATAAAACTACTTTACATCCGTAGATGGAAATTTTATTTTCCACTAACGAAATATTTGTATCGTCACGTTTCTCATACTACATTTAAAAATATCCACGTGTATCAGACTTTTTGCAGTGATAATCGATTTCATTTGCACACTGGTAGGTCATCTTCTGAGATTCATTACTATAAGGCTCAAAAACTTACAAATCACAGGGGTCAAGTGCCAATGTCACCCAATTCTCCATCTCCCATTAATACTTACGTAGCATACCAGTTCGGAACCGGTTCTGAGCGGCTCACAATTGACGGCGCGAGTGAAACGATTGACATTCGACACGAAGCTATTCAGAATGGAGTGACGAAATGGAGTGAACGAACATTAATTTGTTTTGGTAAGCACATTGATAGACGTTACTGTTTCGCTTTAGAATTTCCTGTATTTTGGATGTCAGGTATATTTAAGAAGGTGACCGGCAATTTGTATAATTTAGGCATTCCATACAATGCCTAGGCGATGTAGAATGCTTAGTAAGTTTGGGCAATGTATGAAATACCCATATCATACTTTGTCTAGGCGTTGTATATGTCGCCGGAAAATGATAACGTAAGTTGATCAATTTACTTGTAAGTTGATTAGTTGATCAACTTTCGCATAATCATAAACTCGTAGGAAATTCGTGGATCCATAGGTCCATTAGGTAAAGAAAACATAAGGCTAGGTTCTCTTTCAACCAAAAGCACGAGCTTAGCAAGCGAAGCGAGCGTGCTGCGGCAGCAGCCGGCAAGTGCCAGAAGCGAATTCGGTCAGTTTATTATTTTTCGAAAGTTGATCAACTTACTAGGAAATTCATCAATTTACGATTCCTTATTATTTTCCGGTGACATATACAATGTGGTCCATCGGTAATGTGTAAAATAAGTACATTTTGGTCTACATTTATCAACCGTCAGTCAGGTTAGGTTAGGATTGTATTTGTTACATTTCACACAATGCCGGTTACGCATTAGACATTCTTTAGAATGTCTAGGCAAAGTATAAAAAAAATTTATTTCATACATTGCCTGCACGTTTTAGGCATCCTATACATTGCCTAGGCATTGTATAGAATGCCGGGTTATACACATTGCCAGTAACATATACATACAACACTCGATGTAAAAAGACGTATCCCGATAGATGAATCTGGGGCAGTTTTCCGGCCTAAATTACATTTATAGGCAACTGAGCATCCTCTTACCGAATACATTCAACTGTGCTTCGTTTATATTGAATATTGATAGGTAATGTTACGCCATATCAGACACCTACCTACGTGCCTTTTGATATGTTCGCAAGAAAACGACAAATCGTATATCTATGTGAAAGTAGCGTGGTTAGTGGTCAATACTTTATCTTCGCGATGACGAAGGTTAAGAAACGTAGGTTTATGGCCAGAACAAGAGGGTTCGGAAATTGTTGCTTACCGAGATGGACTACGCTCTAAGCTCTGAATGAAAATACTCAACTCTTATACATACATAACAATCACGCCTCTTTCATGTTGGGGTAGGCAGAGACCACAGCCCTCCACCTGCTACGATCTTGACATACTTCCCTCGCTTCCTTTCATCAACCCTTTTATAAACACTCGTCGGTTAAGGGTACGTTTAACCTGGTCTCATTTAGAACATCCAAAATTTGGTCATGAAATGTTCGTCCAGGCCTTCCCTTCCAAAGTTTCCATCCTCTCTCGCCTGGTAGATCTATTTTGTCAGTCTCTCAACGAACGTGTATTTAACAAGAAAACATGCAACTGACCAGTATTGCAAGCTACTTGTTTATGGTCATAAATCGTTTAAGTGCATTAGCGAAATCGGGTTAACGGTATTGAATGCAGTTGTTTGTGAAGATTGAACAGCGTTGATGTATTTACTCAATCAGAGCGCTGTCTTTGAAATGGCAAACTTAGTTTACTGGATTTAAAACTTACAGAATTTGGACTATTGCTTCGCGAAGATCGAACTGCTATGAACAATAAGTTACTTTGCCAATACTTTTTCAAGTGCAAACTTTGTCAAATCTATAGCTGTTACTTTCTATTTTGATAGCAAAGTAAGCGGCAGCAATATATTTAATATTAGACTTTCAACTTTGTGCGTGAAACTGCTTTTGATTTAATCACGGTTTCTTTCAAATATCGCAGGTAATTTACAAACATTTTGACCTTTGAATCCACAATCTGGGGTGGGTATATTTAATCAAAAAGCATGGCATGGATTAGCTATGGTATAATCGCTATCAGACAACCTTGACTGGTCAGACAGAGATAGTAGCCAGGATCCATAGCTTAATGCGCATCGCGACCCACCAACGCCTTAGTTTTTGAGTCATCTATTTACGACCTGAATAAGGTTTAACTTCTGTGAGAAGAAAGAGTAATCGCCATTAGAACTCACGAGCTTCATCATATAAAGTATGCAACTAGCACTTGGCCCGCGGGCTCTGATATTGGCAATAGTTGCCCGGCAGCCGCGATCTGGCAGCCGCAACCCAGCAGCAACGGAGCAAGGGATTTGTATGTAGAGACGTTAATTGTACGCATGCGACCACAGAGCAGAGTAATGTCTGGTCTAAGTACGCGACCGTGCAATGAAAGCGGACGGTACTGTACGGTCAACCGCACGTCAGTAGAATCATTTGCAACTCTATTACCATGCCATAAAGTCCAAAATGTTTCTAATGACGTTCTGTTGGGTGTACGGCCTGGTCTCGCTATAATATTACATACACACAGAAGAAAAAAAATAAGTACGCTCACATTCAAAAACAAAATTAAATTAAAATTAATACTTCTGCAAAGGTCTAGTGTTTAAACAATCTCTGGTGACTTTTTATGCTCATGCTGTGCACATTCCCACATTCACACACACAAAAACACCCTGACATACACACACTCACACACACTCAAATTTTTGCTATACATTTATATATGTTTGATAGAACCGCTTGTCTTTTTTTTTTCTCTGTATTTTGTGTGATTAATTGGTATCGGCTTTTGTTAATTAATTAATTTATCATTTATTTTTTGTTAATCATTTTATCATTTTTGTCACCCTCGAGTATAAAATGGTTATTTATAAAGGTTCAAGAGAAGGGTAAGAACTGAAAACCAGTGCTTTCAGTGTTGCCTAGTGTAGCCTGGGAGCAAGAACTGAGTTTCTTGCCTTTTGCTTACAAAATTGTTGAATAAGAATAAGAATGATCGTGATTTATTTCCGAAATTTTTTGTTAATCGTTTTGTTTTTCATATGTGTAAGCAATAAAGATTTATGATTATGATTATAAGTATTATTGTGCTACTTTACTAAATTCAGTATGACACCCGTTGTCGTCATACTGATGCTTAATAAAGTGTTCGGGGTTTGGTAGCAGCAAGGTTGGCAGACAAAATTTAAGTAGGAGAGAAACGAGGCCTACGTGACCAATGCACGTAAAGTGCGTTGCGGCGCGGTGCGAAGCGAATGAAGCGAACGCGAACAACGGCGGGGCGGAGGTGGAGGTGGTGCTCTGGGAATATTCGCGCGCCGCCGACTGTAAGACAGAGTCATTAGTCATTGCGTCGCACCACTTCGCATTGTATACGGAGGACATCACCTTAAGGTATAAGTTCGTAGCCGACAGCAACAGCAAACGTGTCGCTGCGACACTACTGGTTTCTATGTATTTCTATGAAATACCATCCGTATCAAGCGAGTTAGCGACACGAAGCTAGCGACGACACGTCGTCGAGCGGCACACGACATTGTCACCCGACCGCAGATCAGTAGTGCCTTATACCTTAAGAAGCCCGCGCCTTTAAACGCAACACCCGGTACCAACTGGATATATAGTACCTGATTGTTGATTGTTTGATCGCTGAGCAGTGTCTTGTGTATCGAGATTGATGTGTTAAATTGTCAAATGTTTATGTTGTAATAATAAATAATAATATGGCGCTGCCATCTGCTGTTGCGGTCTGCAGTCGGCTACGAACTTACCTTTACACTACTCTACAATGTAGCTATTTGTCTACTGAGTACTGACCATGGGCGAGGGCTTGTGTCGCACGGTGTACTGGTCGCTAAGGCCGGCGCCGCCGCAGACGAAGCAGACTCGCGGCTCGCCGGGCGCCGCGACCGGCCTGTCTCGCGGAGACGCCGGCCGCGACGCGAGCGAGCTCTTGATGTAAGCCTTCGCCTTCTCCATGCCGCCCGCTCTAAAAAAAAATACTTCGTTAATTCCGATAATAAGTTTTTTTTTAATTTATTTCTAAAGCAGAATAATACATTATTAATATTTAAGGGTCATCGACGGAAGACATGCAAGGCTTATCTGTCGATAAAGATGATAATATTACAGTACATCCAGAGACTCAAACGGAATCGTTGTCATTTAAGGCAGGGAAAAGATCTGCAGGTCAATTCATCCCCCGGTGGGTAGACTAGATAGACGACTCCAAATGTAATATAGATTTTTGAGAAACTATTAAGCAAAAGTATGTGGTCATTTGAAAAGCATCATAGATAAAACCAATCATAAAACAACAAAAACAGTTCTTAATTCTTAAAAACCTAAGTTTTTTAATCATAAACCTAAACAAATTCAGGTTTTTGGTAAAAATCCTCTACTCTATCAGTAGGTATTATAACAAAATTTAAAATCTTGAAAGAATAATTCGCTTCTGGCATTGTGGTCACCAGACAAACTAACTCAACCTAACCTACCACACCTAACAGACGTATTATCGGTTAGGTTGAATTAGGTTCTCTTATGACAACAACGCACAAGCGGACGAAAACCTAGGTCTTTGAACAAAGCCTGATATCATCATAAACCTGCGACGTAACCATTTGAAATAACAAACTTTGTTTTTGTCAACTTTGGATCTGAACTAATCTCTATTATTAAATTAATTGTGTTATTATTTTATAACTTCCCGGGATAAAATTGGTATGATTTTAGTGCATAAGCTATAGAATAACAACAAATCGGACTCACGCGAATTGAATACACTTCTGCGTGACTGCGCAGCAATAAATATGACGGTACTTTTATCATAGTGGTACGGAACCCTCGGTGCGCGAGTCCGACTCGCGCTTGGCCGGTGTTTTCCTTACCAACACATTTTGCAGCCATGACACTAAAACCAGAGTATACTTGACGGAAACAATAACATTGTTTTACAAACTTGTTTTTTTTTAACAGCTTTTGATATAGCTGCAAATGTATTGGTAAGCGTTGGAATTAACGAAAAAAATGGATCATACATTCATACCTATGTGTATTTGCGGCCAAAAAGTTGGGTATCCTCAATAAGGTTAAGCGGTATTTCTCTCTTGGACAGTTGCTAGTTTTATCCAAAGCACAAGTCCGATCTTGCATGGAGAATTGCTGCCACCTTTGGGATGGCTCAGCCAAATACCAACTAGCCGCTCTAGACTCGATCGATCGCAGAGCCAAGAAGCTCGATGGTGATGAGATGCTAGTGAAAACCAAGTTTCACAGCCTAGCCCACCGGCGCAAAATTGCATGTCTGTCGGTCTTTTACAGATTGTACTTCGGAGAGCGTACCCAAGAGCTCCATGAGCTTATTCCGCCATCCCCCTTCTACCATCGGGAATCCGGACGCAACGCAGGATATCACCCATATATGGTTGATATTTCACACATCCGCACAAAGCGCTTTGAAACATCCTTTATAATGCGCGCAGCTAAGGAGTGGAATTCTCTTCCTGCGTCTGTGTTCCCGACCTCTTATAACCCGAATCTATTTAAGTCGCGAGTGAATAGGCTTCTTCTGGGCAAGCTCGTTCCATCGTCGACCTCATCTCTGTCCTCAAGGCTAGATCGAGGTCAAGAGCAAGCCCATACATAGTTAAAAAAAAAATACTTCATTGTCTGAAATCTATGTGGGCATACATTGCTCGTTGAAGCTGGGAGGCTTGGTTATGTTAATTGCAATATCCTTAATATTGCAATTAACATAACCAAGCCTCCCAGCAATATATGGCGAATTAGTCTTTGAATTCAGCTAGGTGTGATCACTCCTTACCGGTGCAATTCTTAGGCACTGTAACTCTTAAGCTTCTAGTCGGGACCCTGTAAAAGTCTGCCCTCGACTAAGAGGCTTAAATGCTTAGAACTAGTCCGTACTAAGGCTGCTTTTCCACCATTACTGCGCGAGGGAGCTAAGCTATGAGCTGGAGAATCAATAGGACCAACCAATGGGATTGCGTCATTTGACAAGCTAGGAAAAAGGCGCAATCCTATTGGATGTAATTTTCCCAGCTCACAGCTTAGCTCCCTCGTACAGAACTGGTGGAAAAGAACCCTCAAGGAGTGACCACACCAAGATATCTTACATGGAGATGCTTAGTCATGCAAAGTTTCATCAAGATTCTATAAGCCGTTTTTGAGAAAATTTCAATTTTTCATTTTAGTTGTATGACAGCTACGAGTACCCTCAAAATGAAAGCCAGCCATTTAGAACCCTTCGATGGATTTGCATAAAACTCCTAAATTCAAAATCTGGTGTCAATCGGACCTGTCGTTTAGCCGCTAGGCCAAAGCGTGACAGACAGACCGACCGAGGCGACGGACCGACCGACCGACCGACCGACGGACGGACATTTTTGGGAGACTTGTTTTTTATGATGTATAAGTGATATAGAACACATTTTTGAGAAAATTTGAAAAACTTTTTGCTCGAAAGTAAAAACTATTTCCATCTATGATAAAAGAAAAAGTTAAAAATGTGTATGAAAGAAGTTCATTCATTAACAAAGGCTAGAAATAATCATCATGTCATCCCATGAAACGCCCACTACATGACAGGGACCTCCCTCCAGAACCCCAGCAATAACGCGTGGTACTTTGCAGGGAATTTACCACAGTCTACGCTTGTAAGCGTTGCCGCTGGCGACCGCTGTTGTTGGTGACCGCAGCTTGTAAGTTGGTACGATAAGTTTTTTTTTTTTTATTTCTCTCCACAACCAAATTAAATTATTAAATAACGTCACAAAAAGTATTTTTAACAAGTCTTGGCTGTGGATCGCTGGTGCCTATGGTAGGTAAAAAGAACCTGTATAACGATATACAGCAGGAAGATGCTGCTGCCCATCCTCCGGTTCATAAGCCCTTAGTCGCCTCTTACGACACCTACGGGAAGAAATGCGTTGGTACTATTCTTTGCCGGCACCACACGAAATAATGATAACGTCTAATTTGCGAATTTGATACATAAGTTATAGAAAACTTCTGTTTAAAAAAACCGTCTGGAATTTGATTAAGTTGTAAACTAGCGAAACATCGGCAGGAGGAAACAAATGAAAACAAATTTGCTCAAAGGCTCAGAACTTCCAAGTAAATCTATACTTGTGTAAGATGATTTATTTAGATTAAGATGTTAGCCTTGAAAGGTATTGAAACACTTGGCCTTGAAGACTTAAATGAAACTTTGAAGGCCTCACAAAAGTCGTCAGTAAGTTTCAAATGTTTGATAGGTCTTCTGATATTGGATAAATCTAGATTCTTCGTAAGGAATGGAAATGTTATAAGAAAACGGTTAAGGAAATCGTTCTAAGATCTTAATTCATTCATCCCTTTAAGGCCAGCCTAGATAGCATGATGGCGTATATATTTTTATATAAAAATAAACATCAATTTTCAATAACCATTGTAGTTTATTTTAAGAGAAATCTTTATACAAATTGGGGGGAGCTAACAGAGTGATTCTCTTATCACAGTCTAGTCTAGAAGATTCATCATAAAATCCCAAGAAACATCCTCTGCAGGACAGGGAGTACCCTCTAGAATTCCAGCTTTTGCTGGAACAATGTTGAAGGGAAGTACCATAGTCACCACGCTAGTTAAGAGTAGCGGCTGTTACAATGGACTGCGGGTGTTGGTGACAGCAGTATGTAAGTAAGGTGGTACGATACACAGGAGGAAGCTGCTGCTGGCGATTCTCCAGTTCATACATAATCCCTTAGTCGCCTCTTACGACACCCACGGGTAGAGATGGGTTGGTACTATTTATTGCCGGCACCACACGGACGTCGATTACGATAAGAAGATTACCCCTGTACTAACAAACAATATTTTAGGTTTTAACTAATTTCATGAAAAGATTATGGGTCTTACTACAAAAAAGTTTGACATCTGTTGATGAACACTTGACTAAAAAAATGCGCACAAAATAACTGGCTATTTCAGTTGATGCGTAGATGTCAAGTCATAAGAAAATAAGTCATTTTTGACTTCTGCGCATTAATGACATAGACAGAGTTATTTGGTACGATTTCTTTAATCAAGTATTGAACAGATGTCTAACTTTTATGTAGTAAGACGGTATATCTTTAGAGGGCTTGAACTTTTGGTTAAAGTTTGTTTTCTATCTATGTATAAGTGAAAAATCGGTCTAATTTTCCAAATAAAAAAACGTTCGTGTGAACCATTCAGAGAAATCGTTCAATTTTACAATTTATGTTTCTATGGCCTTAAGTAAAACACTTTGCCTTTAATTAAATTACTTCGCTTGATAACGAACAACGCTTCGAAAAATAATAAAGTATCTAACGAAAATATCCACGCTTGGAGATTTTGATTCCAAAATAATCAAAATTTTAATTTAAAATTTTATACCAATCTTTGTGGTAATAAATTTTCATTACTTATACGAATTCTACTCAATTCTTAATGATTATAAGAACAAAACGTAAATTTAATGTTCGATAAACCAGAAATAATTGCCGTGCAAAACCTGCTCCGATTTAAAACTGCGGTCGCATGCTTTCGTTTCCAAAATTGCCACCGCCATTTCGGTATGTTTTTGTCGTCATCAGTATACCGTTGTTGGTTGGCGATGACTTACAGTACGTTGCACTACATTAAACATGCAACATTTAATAGCCGACTTTGGATTTTTGTACATCAAGGAATCTAAACGATTTATTTAATTGACTGTCCTAGATTTATTGTTGTATGGAGTCAGCTAAGCTATGGGATTTGACAAAGAAATGTTTCAACCCGACTCCCCAAAACCGTTTGTGTAATATTTAGCTTGAAAGCGCAAGTTTTGTTGGCGTCACGTGTCTCCCCCCCCCCCCCCCCCCGTACCAGCTAAACGGTTGTTATTGGAAACGTGAAAAAAATCACAGTAGTAGTATATATATGATAAAATTAAAAGGTAAACTATCACAGCTAAGTAGCTAAGTAGGGCTAAAGCCGAAAAACTGGAAATAATAAAAATAGCAATAGCAATCAGGCGCTAGGACCTCGCTGAGCATTAGGAAGTATAAAAAGTTTATGTTATGAACGTTATGAAATACTTAATCAAAACCTGCTTTGCGATAAAAATTTCTAAAAAACTACGGAACCCTCGACTGCGCGTGGCCCGACACGCACTTGGCCGGTTTTTTTTTTTTTCGAGTGTATGTAGCTCTGCAGCCTAAATGGCTTGATAAATTTCACATGTGAGATGTCGTTAGATTTCAATTCAATGTGGGAGTGTCATATCATAGGGTATAAAAAAAAAACAGTAAAAAATAATAAAACGAATCTTTCACTAATAAAACGAATCTTTCATTAATAAAACTAAAAAGTACTAAATAAAAAAAAAATCAAAATTAAATACCCGACTGTGTAGACAAATATGAACAGAAAAACCAGTTCAATTTATAAAAAGATCAACTATAACAAAAATATACCTAACTTGAATTTTATGAGGTATTGCAGGCGGGGACAAATAAAAACTACAAAATATATTTGATGTTAAAAAACCACCACCAAACACAAAATTTTAGTCCGCCCCTGTTTGTCTCTTGTTTGAGATTGAATTCTTTTAATTAATTTTGTGTTAAAAAGTTTGTAAACGATGGCAAACGGTTTATAATAGTGACGTCAGTGACGTCTTGGTTCAAAAACGTCATACAAAATCTATGGAAGATTTCTGTTTTGAGGTTGTAAACTCGATACGAAAAGAAGAGGAAGAATATTTTGTATGCCTATTCTAAAATGCCAAGCGCAACAACTAAGCAAAAGTAATTACGGCGACATCACGTAGGTACAAATGGAATACGTGATTTAATATCGATAACGCAGACAGATTACTTGCCGACAACGCCAATATATCAAAGATGAAACAAGCACTGAAAATAGCTAAGTTGTATATAAAAAAACTGGCCAAGTGCGAGTCGGACTCGCGCACTGAGGGGTTCCGTACCACCACATTATATTAATGAAATTAGCTGATTTGAGTTGATTGAATGAAAGGTAAATTGCGGTTTACGATTTATGACGTATTAAAAAAAAACTACTAACGATCTCGTTCAAACCAATGTTCGATGGAAGCTTGCATGGTAATGTACACCCTACGAAGGAGAGCTAAATTCTGAATTTCATCCTAGTCTAGTATTTAACACCACAATAAAACATAAATATACCTAGTAAATTTTGTCTCTATTCAACTATTTGGGCACACACACACATAAATTAATCCGCTTAATCTGGTTGATGCATGCAATGCGCAAGTACATCTCCCTACCTGTATACATAATTACATATACTCACAAAATCCTGTACGTAGATACAGAGTGGTGCATTCGAATAGACTAGTAAATTATATTCATCGTTAACAATTTTTCATTTGCTTATTTTTGTTGTCTTAATTACTGAATAAATAAAATAAATAATATTGTTGTTTTAAACAAATTAAGAGAACAACAATGAGCAAACGAAAAATATTTTTGTTGATAAATGTCCTCGCTAAATCACACTAAACAATAATATAGTTATGAATTGAAATTATGTGACGTAGCGAGGACATTTATCAATAAAAATCGGCGTAGACCTCTTGGGATATTTTACTAGTCAAAAATACATCTAAACTGAAGTGGGACAGGGCCGAACACGTCTGACGAATGTGCCCCAAAAGGTGGGCAAAGAAAGTCACCCATTGGTTACATCAAGATCGATCCAGCAGGTGCAGGCATCAAGAAGGATTGGGAAAAGGTTGAAAAAGATCGCCGGAAAACCTTGGGGGACCATAGTAGGATCTGGTAGGTTTCACATGAAAAGACAAACCTCAAATTGCAACACCCTGTTGATACCGACAACGGAACACGACACAGCCTCCGGACATACGTATAATAAAACATGGACATGTATCACTGCATATGACGGGCAGACAGACATCCAATCGATATGCACGGGCCTAATTGGTAGGCTTTGTTCGGCTGTACGTAGTATGTATGGACAAAAGGAATTATATTGCCCAACGCTAGGGTAGCTAAAGGGCTTCCCTCCCCAAAGAGATTCGAGGAAAATGTTGCTTATTTTAACAGAAGCTAGCCCTTATACAGGCCTTGGAATATTTGGACTGCTACGGTCATAATGTCCAATGGTATCGACCACCTTCTTCATTATAATTTCTCAATATTTAATGACAGTTCATGTTCTTTGTTGTGGTACATTATTGTAGTTAGAAAATGTGCCATACTTTTTTTTAATTTAAAATGGGCTTACTCTTGACCTCGATCTAGTCTTGAAGACAGAGATGAGGTCGACGATGGAACGAGCTTGAAAGAAGAAGCCTATAAGGCCATTAAAGCCATTAAAGGTAAATAAATAAATTATGAAAAAATCTGAGGGAAATGCGACAATCGCCACGTTTGGGAGCATTGTAGTTGAGGGCCAGGATATTGGGGACCGTAGTAATATTATATTAGTACAGTCAATAGCACGCCAAGTTTGACACATTGAACTTTATAGCGTTCTTATTTCTATCACCTTTAGGGCTACAGTCGTACTACAAATATCAAGCTTGACTTGCTCTTGACTACTAAGGTGAAAGACGCTGAGTGCTCTATACAATATGTCTAGTTAGATCCTAACCATGAAACTGAACAACTTTGAACATAGGTCAAAATGCGAAAAAAAAATTCGGCTACCCATACAAACTGCATCATTTGATAGCACGTTTTGTTTGGCAGGTCGAATTTTTTTTTCGTATTTCCATCTATCTATGTTCCTCGGGAAAAGTTGTTCAGTTTTAGGGTTAGAATCTACCGTTTAAGTTTGTGCAGTCGGTCACCGGACACATTGTATATTTAGGTTCCTTAGTAGAATTTTTATACGAAACAGACTTGCTCTTAAGACAATCCAGCCATTGGAGCAGAGACGAAGCCGACGATGAAAATAGCTCATCGAGAAAAGCCTATTCACTTGCGACTTGAAAAGATTCGGGTTATATAAACTGGAAAACACCGTGGTAGGTAGATCGACGAAAAGAGTTCCCTACATTCGTACAGTAAATTCGTGTAAGTAGCTAGGTGCAAAATATCCTGTACAGTTTCGCTATATGCTAATAACTTTCCAAACAGACCGTGTCCGATGATGGCAACGGACGTATGTCGGGTAATTCGAGTGCCCGTCGCTGAAATAAGCGGCTATTTTTTGTGTTTACTTAAGCCCGAGTCACACTGACGCGGTGGCGGCAGCGTTCTGGGGGCGGTATTTTTTTGTAAAGTATGAGTTCTTATGCACTTCTCACATTGAAAACCGGTCGCGGCGGCGCGATATTTTCTTCCCGCAGTTCCGCCCCCGGACCGCTTTCGCAATCATACCGCCTCTGTGTGACTTGGGTTTTATTCAGTGGAATGTTAATAGATTACTAAGCAAATAAACTACGATGAACGTCTATTTGACAAAATCTTCAAACAGCGTTTCATTTAAAGTGCAGACATTTAGAGTGCTTTCCGCGCGTTTGTATCGCGGTTATCGGGCGTAAGAAACGCGTTAGATGTCTGTATGAATCGCATTAAAATGTGGTGGAAGCACGTTTCTATTTGCGTACAGGCACTAAGTAATTTTGAAACTTTTGTGACACCAACTCAAGTTTCTCTTGACGATGCAATTCTTTTATTTTTATACCATAAATAAGTATAGAAGAAGGTAGGCCACCTGATGTTAAGTGGTCATCTGCACCCATAGCAATCACTGTCTTATGAGTAGCATAATTTCACACTTATAAGATACCACAAGACCACAAGGCAAAAGGAAGGTAAGAAGACCTAAAAAACGCTGGGAAGATGACATTAAACACGTGGCAGGAAGCAACTGGATAAAAGTTGCCTCAGATAGAGAAAAATGGGAGGGATTGAAGGAGGCCTATACTCAAATCGAGGCCCTCAACACCGAAAAACATACTACTAACAACACTAATATAGATATAAGCAAAACTACTAACTGAACTAACAAAATATAAATGTAACTAGAAGTTGAGGGAAAAATAAAGGCTTTTTTATTTTTTTTATTAAGATATCAAAGCGCGTTACACACCTTGAAAACTAGGATGGTTTGTCTCATGTGCTCTTTCTTGTACTTAGAAATAGGCAGGGGGGTGGTGCTTTTCCAGATGGACTAGTTGCGCACTAAGCCCTGCTCAGACGGAGTTAGCAGGCTCCTACAATTACAAAATAATTCTTAAAATAACTAAAATTCCTCGTCAATGAATAAACAAGCGGATTTCGGAACATTCTAATCTAAAGCCAAAGTTAAAGTCAAACTAACGATAAAATTGTTGGTTTTGGTTATCGCAGTTCCAACGCTCAGTACGTAAATCTATATTAATATTATTGATTTCCGCTTATAGCCCGATGGGCGCGGTTGGTCGCCCTGACATTCAAAATATATACAACTAAACCTGAGTCCCAACACTTACAACGTTACATATCTAAAGAGGAGTCCACGAAAAAATATGATGATTAGTTTAGTATACATTTTGTAGTCAATAAGAGATTTCTCTCCACCAGACCACAGATAATATAATACTATACTAGTACAGATGCCTCACGTCATAGAACGAATTTGTGCCGAAAATTGTTCGGGCTATTTTTTTCATAAGGTATTTTCTTAGAATAAATTGATATCTGGATGTTAAAATTGAATTAATGTCATAGTTTACACCTTTACCTACCAACCCAGTAGTAACATTTAGTTTAATTATTAGAAACAAAAGGGCCAAATGAATTCTGGCTATTTACTCCGTCGAAAAAACCGTAGTACGGAATGGGACCACATGACCAGGAGACACATTTTTGAAGCGTTCGAACTTCAATTCGCATTCGAATTGGCAAGATTCGTATACGAATCCGTAAAATTCCAATTTTTGAATATTCATACCGGTGAATTCTACAACGAGTGGTCCGACCCACTCGTTTTGCAATTCTATCACTCGAAAGTATGTATAATCTGTAATGAGAACGACATTGACGTTTCCTTCACAAATGACATCAAACTGACATATTAACTTTTTAATTTGCGTTCCATTCCCTCGCAATTCATTACCGGTTTTTAAAATCAATGAGTAATTGCTTTCCGGTTTTTATTTTTTCTGCGTGAAAAGAAAATTGTTGAAAGATTTGAATTTAATGGCAACACTGTTTTCGAATGATTCAAAAATGCGTAAAATCGATTGCATTAGAAATTAAATTCGTACACGATTTGTTTTCGTATGCGAACTAAAGATTCACTTCGAACGCTTCAAAAATGCGTCTCCAGACACATGTTTGTAACCACATTACAACCTTTTGACTAAGGTAAAATATGAACTAGTCAGTAATAACTACATTTTCATGAAGTTTACATATAAAAAAGTCATATTCATTTGTTTCTTTCTTTAAAAGTATAATTCGTTGGTATTTTTACCATACTCGGTAGCATAGATAGAGGTTGACAAACTGTATTACGGATAATAAGAATCCGTTGCATTTGACTAAAGGAAAATTTTCCTTAGAAAGCAAAAAATAAATAATTTTGCAATTAAGTACAGGCGTATTGGCTTAGTTGCAAAAAGTCTGTATGAATTGTGCAATATTTAGTTCTCAATCTGAAAAACTCTGCATGGCTATTTAAAAGTTTTCTGGTATTATTCTACGAGAAAAGGCGACGTAAACTAAATAACCTCATTTTTTTATGTAAAAGAACAAACACCCTTAAACGTTAAGTCACAGAATAACGTTAAGTCACAAGTAATAGTACTACCATAGAATACATGAAACAGAGTACTACCATGCAGAACGGACACTCCGCCCCCCTTGAAATCCACCCCGTAGGGTCTTTTGTACTCAATATGCGAGCCATCGCCACCTTTCAATTTCAAATTCACGCTCGATGTATGTATGTACTGGGTGGCGCAAAAGTAATGACCCTATTTGGATCAGCTACAACTTCTTTTCTAAATAAGGAAACTTGAATAAATTTTTATATATGTAAATTTGTTCGAAATTTCGTCCCATTACGATTTGAAGATATTGTCTCTTAAATTGTGACCTCTAGAGATGATGCACTTTTGAGCCCTATTTATGACATTTTCCATAACTTGACGGAACACTTCGCGATATGTTTCTTATTTCTTGCTGCGAGAGTCTGTGGCTTGTTCACCAGAGATTTCAAATAACCCCAAAGAAAGAAGTCTGAATCTTGTAGGCCAAGCCAAATCGCCAAAACGTGAATTAACAGGGCCTGGAAAAGCATCCCTCAATAAGTCCACGATTATTTCACATTCTTGGGGAGTAAAACGGACAATGTTTATTTTAAGTGTATTTTACATTTGTTTACTACACAATTTTCAATATCAGAATGACAGGAGATTGTTATATAAAGAAATATAACCAGTTTTTATAGTGTCAGTACTTTTGCGCCATCCTGTAGTGTATGGTAGTGTGTTCAGGTGTGGTCTTTTTATGCGACTGTGTTGTGGTGACAAACATCTGCCTTGTGCGACGTGCAGTTGAAGAGAAATCACATCTTAACTAACTGCAAAATGCTTGCTAAATGTCCTGCTCTTTCGTGGAATGGACTTTTGAATCCACATTTTAATTTCACAGATGTAATTGTAGGCGAGATTTGCTAAAATTATAGAACATACTCGTATAGGTAAACACTTGACATTAATAGTACATTACGCACCTAGGTCCGAACAGAGAAGTAAGTCTCAGATGGGGCGTATTTTGTCGAGCCGAGGGCGATAAACGAATGGTTTGTCTGGGGCTTATTCATTGTCGTTCGTCGTGTGTATACGATTTTACGTGCAAGGAAGCTGTTGCTTCGATCCGCGTAGAAACTATAAAACAACAAAATGACACCTAAAGGAACAAAGTAAAAGAGATAACTTGTCTCTCAGGGAACATATATTTAAGTAATGGTACTACTGCGCAGCTAAATGAAAGATATCGAGTCCTTTTCAGGAAAATAACACCGTGAAAGCCATTATTTTCTAAGGTGTTTACAACGTTTTTTGTTAAAAGAACAATATTATGTCACTGAAATAGTTATTCATTTCTTTGTTTTGCTTATATTTAAGTCTTATTCGTGCAAGGAGAAATCTTTATTTGTCTCTGTTATCTTGCTAGTTTAGTTAAGTCGTTTATCCTCTCTTTCTTTCTTTGCTCAAAATAAGTGCGCCTAGGTCTTCCTCGCCTGCCTTTAACCTTTCCTTTAAAATTAAGTGTCATGTCGTATACGAAATATAAAATTATTATACCTATACATTAATGATTGTACTTGTACACCCAGCTAGTGAATAATAAACAGTGCAAAATAATTAAATCATTACATACCCTGTGTTTTCTTTTCCAATTTCATCAACCTTAAACAACAAACCGGGTCGGGCGGTATTGACAGAAATAATATTTCGATGAAGCGAAGTCCATGTTTCTACAGCGGTAGGGTTACCATGACAAAAAAAATTGGCGGATATAGAAATCAGTCAAAGCCGATCTTAGGAGAAACTAGTTGTGTGATGTGAAGAACTTTGTACACACACAACAGATGACCGCATAGTATCAAATTGCAGCGACTAGTCTAGTGATTATTGGTTAATTAACCGCGTTATAAGTTATTACAATATTGTGCCTTATTTTCACTGAATCATGCATGACTCTTCTTTCTTCTTCTTCAATTTATGAGCTTGGCTCTTGTCGATGGACTAACTTCCAGTCATCACGTTGTATCTAGCTGCTTCACTTCCTGAAACGACACGACATTGACCATTTCTTATATTTGTTCGAAGTAGTATAGCTTCGCCTAGGTCTTCCTCGTGCCCTCTTTCCCTCAATCATGACAATCAATAAAATATTTATATCTAACCGAATGGATTTAATTTTTAATATAATCACGAAAGAAAATGGGGAACGGCTGCAGAGTGAGTAGCAGACTAACAGTATGGCCTTTTTAGTTTAGCCTAGAGGCAAAATTTGTTTAAAAATTTTTAACCACTAGACTTTCTCAATATCGGATCGGACACCGGGAAATTTTGACATATGATCTCTATGACAACTTTCCACTGAGTTTCTTGGAAAATGGAAAATTCATGAAATGTACTGCATTTAGATTTCAACTTTGCCTTAAACTAAGTTTTCCTTTCGATTCCTTCAAATTTTAACACAATGCCTCAGAGGTTAAATATAAGTGTACGAATATAAAAGAACAGTCTGCCGTACGTTACGCTTAAAACTTTGGGCTTTATACCGTATGTATTTATTTCTATCAAAAAGAGGCCAGAGTTGCGCTGGAAATGTAAGGTTGATGTGACGAGGAACAAATAACTAATAACACATAGACAGGTTTAGGTGGTGGTAGGGCTTTTCTGGAAAGTCCGTCTGGGGAAGTACCACCCCCTTGCTTTTTAAAAAAAAAAAAAAAAACGGATTCGCTCTGTGATTCAAATAAAAATATATTCGAAAGATGGTTAAGTAAAATTTACATAGAGCAAAAGAAAAAGAAAGCTTGTTAACAGAATTAAAATTTCTGTAAGATATGGACACCCGAACGTGAAGGGGTAGGGGGTTTAAACTGTACAGCCAAGAACACGTTAAACTTTTCACTTGCAGAGAACTTGGATTGGAGGTAAAGTAAAACAGCTCGGTCATACATTTCGCCCGCACTCCCGAGCTGTCGCGTATTACAGGTCCTTGTGATTGTTACAAGCATAAGTAGGTACTTGAGCTTGATGATGAAAGTAAAGGAAGCGAGGGAAGTATACATATGTCAAGATGGTAGCAGGTGGAGGGTTGTGGCCTCTGCCTACCCCGACGGGAAAGAGGTGTGATGTTATGTATGTACAGAATTCAAATGTCTGTAAGATATGGACACCCGAACGTGAAGGGGTAGGGGGTTTAAACTGTACAGTCAAGAGCACGTTAAACTTTGCACTTGCAGGGAAGTTGGATTGGAGATAAAGTACGCGACAGTACATTAGACAGAAAGTACATTTCGCCCGCATTTCCGAACTGTCGCGTATTATAGGTACTTGTGATTGTTACCACTTACTTGAGCTTGTTGATGAAAGTAAAGGAAGCGAGGGAAGTATGTATTATGTCAAGATCGTAGCAGGTTGTGGTCTGAGGGCTGTGGTCTCGGAAATAGACCATTTTTATTTAGGGTTCCGTACCCAAAGCGTGAAAAACGGTACCCTATTAATATGCCCTCCGATGTCTGTCTGTCTGTCAGCGGGTTGTGTCTCATGAAACGTAATAGGTGGACAGTTAATTTTTTAACAGATTATGTATTTCAGTTGCCACTATAACAAAAAATAAAAAAATAGGGTGGCTCCATTTTTCTTATTTTTGGACCTGATATGCGTATGCCCACCTTATTAGTGAGGTCAAAAGCAATAACTTTTGTTCTACGACTTTGCTAAAAACAACCAAACATAAAAAAAAGACATACGAAGTGTGTTCACTTACGTTAACGTGAAGTTTACATTTTCTTGGTCGTTATTAGCAAAGTCGTAGAACAAAAGATTTGACCTAGTAATAAGGTGGGCATAAACATGAAATAAAAACGACTTTATATTGTGAAACGCAGAAATGGCTAGAAACGGACATCAACGGATTTTCTCAAAGTGAGCTTCTATGTCAAGTATATTCATACTAAAGGAAGGTTAGTTTTGAGTAGTTTCTGCTAGTCCTTGCGCACGAAGCCGCGGACAAAAGCTAGTAAACAATAAAAGTGTTGTAAGCTGTTAATTAACGAACGAACAGAGGAATTCCATTTAAATGTTTTGGTCAAAACAATTGGGCGCACCGCACACAGAACAAGAGTCGAGGCTGCGGTGTGCGGTGTATTTTGTCACTCCGTAATGAGACGGGGGGCGTTTACACGTAATTATGCATGGACGACATTGAAACTAACGAAATTATATTGTGACATTTGGTAAATTTTATTACGATTTAAATTTATAAACGATGTTTGGCTCTTCCGTCTCGTCTCTTGCAGTGTGTGTGTGCGGTGCGCCTTACTTGAATGGCAATTACGCAAGCTCGTTCAAAATATGGTTCCTATTAAGTATCACTTTTCAGGCTTTAAACTTTGTAGACTGGCGAAGGAAAGGTTTAAGAGATTTAGCTGCTGGGTACATTTTAATTAAATTTGAATGAGCTGATGAAGGGAAATCTTCCTTGGACACTTAAGCTAAAAGGTATTGACATGAGTATGCTGCCCGTCCTAACCTACGGTGCGCAAACACGGTCTTTGACAGAAGCACTAAAGTCCAAACAAAAGGTTTGCCAGCGTGCCATTGAGCGCAGCATTTTAAGTGTCAGGAGGACAGATCGCATCCGGAACACCACTCAGCGCTACATAACCGGCGTCGCAGACGTTAGTAAACTGTAATAGAACTGAGCAGGACAGGTGTCTCGTACGCATCCTGAAAGGTGGGCGAAGTTGGCCACGGACTAGATCTTGGAGGTTGGGCGACGTCGCCGAGTTCGGCCCAGAAGGAGATGTCGCGACGAATTAGATGCATTTGTGACTGAGTCTAAGTACCCTAAACCGACGAGCATGTATGAAAGGATTGATGAAAGTACAGGAAGCAAGGGAAGTATGTCAAGATCGTAGCAGGTGGAGGACTGTGGTCTCTGCCTACCCCAACGGGAAAGAGGCGTGATGTTATGTATGTATGTATGTATGTGACTGAGTGGCAGTTAGCATCACAGGACCGTGACAGATGGCGAAAAGAGGGGGAGGTCTTAGCACAGCAGTGGGACACCCTACAAGAAACATGAAATTTATTATATTAAAATGTCTCTGTGGTGAACTGTGGTGCTGTTTAAAAATAGTAAGCATGGCAGCAAGCACATAGAAACAAAACCAGTATAAGCTGAACCAGCTCTCCGCTCTTCCAACCCCCGAAACCAGAGACCCGCCAAAGGTTACAGTGTTTTCACTGACGTGCGGCCGTGTGTATCACCCCATATCTAACAGTGGGTGTCAGAAAAGGCGACCGTGGGAATTAGAACCAGGAGATTTGGGCAGCAGCGTCCTATGCGTATCGCCCCATCTTGCGTACTGCTGTCAACAACCGCCTTCCATGGTGCCGCAGCCGCAACAGCAGGACTGACAGATGCGTAAGATATTGGAGCGACAGAGACCCTATTTCTCCGTGCTGCTCTTTCATATAGCTCTATCCTGCTGTCATTCTAATCAAGCTTTGTCGACTGTAACTAACTTCCCCTTAAAAATGTAACACGCGTTAAGCTCAAGTCACACAGAGGCGGTATGATTGCGAAAGCGGTCCGGGGCGGTTTGACGGGAACAAAATACCGCGCCGCGACCGCTTTTCAATGTGACAGGGTGCATAAGAACTCATACTTTACAAAAAATACCGGCCCCGGAACGCTTCCGCTACCGCCTCTGTGTGACGCGGGCTTTATTGCTGTAAAATTCTGAAAGGAGCTCCACAGCTGGACAGTGTACTTTTAAGAGGGTATTATAATGATGATGAGAATGTCCAAGTATAATTACAAACAAATACCTAAGATCGAGTTCAGTGCAGTAAATGTGAACGGTTTTTACAGCGTTAGAACATTTTATGAGTTGTATTTATTTTATCACCATCGTCGTCGGTATGACGCCCAACTTTATAGGCCGTAGTAGACATCACATGTTATGTCCTCTGGTATTGCTAATAAAACAGTAACGATACGGTACTATCACATAAAAACCAAAAAAAAAAGATCATATCCCACTTAGAAAACTCTCAGACATTGGTGCCATGGACATTGGCCGAAAAGAAAGCCTTTTATGCCATTATATCTGTCCTATCAAAAATAGAATCCGGGACCAGATAATAGGTAGCAAAAGCAGCTGCATAAACAGGCCGTCATTAAAGTTGGTGCCTGTGGTGTACAGCAGGCCATGCGGTGGGCCAGCTTGGACAATGGCTGTCAATCACCAACTACCGCCACTGCGCTGGCCGATGCAGCCAGTCTCTATCGGGCCGTGGTACAGGACACACGTCTAAATAAGATACGAGTTATTAATATTGTAGCATTGATTTGTTAGTCTATTTGACCTTATACTTGTTGTGTCTTAACACTGAAAATATATCCCAGTTCACACGAACCCCGACGGTGTCTAATTATTATCGATTCTAACCTCTTACTTACTCCTGTGACGTGCAAACGTCACAGTGCCAAACTGTAACAGATTATTTCGCCGGCGGGAGCAAAAAGTCCGCCGGTGTGGACGCTGCCTTTTTTTTAATCAACATAACATCAGGCAGAAAGCTCCTCCAGAACTACATCAATAACGCGTGGTATACTATTCTTTGCCGTTACCACACGGGAATGTTAGAACAGTCTCAAGTTACGCCTACTATTATTTGGCGAGGATCATTTTCAAGGTTAAGATTGTAGTTTATGGAATAGATAAATTAGAAAAAAAGGAGGGCTTGTTAGGCTCTTAATTAAAAAGTTAAGTTTTAATCTTTACCGCAACTGTAGTTTTTAAGGCTACTAAATAAACGCAGCACTTACAAGCTCTGTCAAGCTGTTTTTGACTTCATTTTCAAGAGCACTTCAAGTTTGAAGACTTCGCACTGCGCTTAGAGACGAACATCACACCGCGAGTGTCAAGCTTGACTTGTACTTGACTGTACGTGCGATGCATTCACCAATTTCAGTACTACCGCGTGCATACAAAATAGCGTTCAGTTTTAAATTTCATACTCTGACCCAAATTTTAACTACGCAGGACCGACGTGATTGGATCGGCGTATTGATTTGTTCCCTACATTGTATACTTTGTATTGGTCTGTTCGTTCAGTTTGGTTGATCTGATATTCTGATGGGCGATTAATCGGATCGTGTAGCGAAATATTGATGAGATTGCCAACTGTTTTATGTATCGAATATCGATTTAACATCACAGATGTACGGCCAACTATGGGTTCATTCATTTATTATTGACAACAACGTTCTTTTCAAATGCTTTGTACAACTATAATTAGTCAAAGTATTATTTATTCATGTTATTCTTGTTTCATTATGACTAGACGTCAGTTGAACTACATTACTTCACAGATAAAGTGGCGGTATGTGAATAAAAAACCGGTCAATTGCGAGTCGGACTCGTGCACCGAGTAACTATACTACTAAGGTAAAAATAACGTCTTTATTATGAACACGCAGAAGTGTATTAAATGCGCGCGAGTTCGACACGCACTTGACCAGTTTTTATTATTTGTTGTTATTCTGTAGCTTATGGATTGTAAAAATACCAATTTTCACGCTTGTATATGTGTTCCCGATTTTACGATAAAGCTAAAACAAAAATCGAGCAGCAAATGCAGCAATCGCCTAAAAAACACGTTTTTGGTATGGGGAACAAATTTTTTATTTTATTATTTGTTGTTATAGCGGCAACAGAAATACAATATCTGTGAAAATTTCAACTACGATACGATTCATGCATGAGATACATACAACCCGTTGACAGACACAGACAGACATCGGAGGCATATTAATGGGGTCCCGTTTTTTACCCTTTGGGTACATATACACAACATCACGCCTTGTTCCCGTCGGGGTAGGCAGAGACCACAGTTCTCCACCTGCTACGATCTTGACATACTTCCCTTGCTTCCTGAACTTTCATCAATCCTTTCATACATGCTCGTCGGTTTAGGGTACTTTTAACCTGGCCTTTATTCAGAACGTCCTGAATTTGGTCCTGGTACGTTCGCCGAGGCCTTCCCCTTCCAACGTTTCCATTCTCTCTCGCCTTGTAGATCTCTTTCGTCAATCTTCCTTCATTCATCCTCTCTACATGACCAAATCCTGTCACTCAATTTCACACCAATCATACTCCTTTGGGTACTCGTACAGTACCCTAAAAGAAGAAGCGACAAGAAAGCGAATCGCATTTTGTATGTCTTATTCTTGACTATACATTGTGCATATGTCGTAGGTTTATGCTGAAATCGGGATTTTGATAAACAACCGGAAGAAGACAAAATGATGACTTGATATTAGCATACACCTAAACAAATACAGGTTTTTGATAAAAGAAACTAAACTAGTTTAGGCATAGTAAAAAAATCGATGTGTGATAAGTTTTAGCTTAACGTGCCTTTAGAAGCACGGAAATAATTAACATTAGAACATTAAATAAACAAAATTATATGTAGAAAAAGAACTAAAACGTTATCATAGTCTCAGGTTTTCATATAATAGTACATTGCTCACCGAGAAGAGAAAGGGACCGATTCCCGACTAGGGTGTAGTTTGAGGCCTGAGGTGGAGCCGATGTGATGCATAGTGCTTTATACTTTACCTTAGAAGAAAAACTATATAAATTGAACACAAATTAAAGATTCAGAACTTCATTCTCTTCCATTCCATTTTTATTCAAATGGCGTTCACATTATTTTTAAGACCGTTTCGCCAATGTCAAAGATTTTCACCGATATTTGCTTTTTTAAAATTAGATAAGTAAGTGCAAGTAGCCAGTGTCATTTCGGGAAGTCAGAACTAAACACTTTTTGTCTTTTGACATTATGATATTAAAAAAGGCCATCGACAGATTTAACGAAAATTAAAACAAAAACAGCGCGTTACAAATGGATTTTCATACAATATTCCATCCCGCTCAGCACGTTAAAAATTGATTTTCATAGAGAATTTCATCCCGCATATTTGTACGATGGCAATGTCGTACATTCTTTCTCAGTTTGAAAAAGAACTTGGTACTTAAGGTACTTTCAGAGAAGCTGAAGTATAAAAGCGTTTTACACACTCTTTCTTGTTTCTCTCTTGCTGTTTCATAGTGTAACACGTTCTTATTTGGAAACCTGAGACTGTGTTGTTCATCTAATAAAAGCTTGTTTTTTTTTACTAATATTACATTTTTTACTTTTTAGTATTCAAATACTAAAAAACAACTATCTACAGACCCTAGAATCAGACGAGCCCAAACCTAAGATCTCACAAGATTTGGTTACAGACAGACAGACACCGCGACAGGTGAAAATAAATAAAAGTTTTAATAAAGAACAAAGAAAGCAATTGAGCCTCGAATCAACGTTCACGTAATGGCGTCATAACCTTTAGGGAGAGCCTTTAAAACCTTCAACAAACTAATTAATCTGTTCAACAGGTTTCATCAAAATTGAACACAACATAACGGAATACTACTTGATTAAATATAACGGTACAGTCAACGACAGGTCAAACCTGACACTCGCAGCGCGACTCTAGACCGTACGTCTATTGAAATAAGATCGGTGCAAAGTCAAGCTTGATGTACTCTTGACTGTACATAAGGACCGTTACAGGCACTTTTATTTATTACAACCACCAATCTTAAAGTGCTTCATGTAAAATTGCTGTAAAAGACTGGAAAGTTAAATAAAGCAATAAAAATTTGTTCATACGAGACCACTCTTGGCAAAATAAAGGTTGTAAGAGTATAAATAAATAAAATAAATTTATTTTTAGGTGCTAGCCACTTGTCAGTTACACCCATCAGCACGTCAGTGGAAACACTCTAGGCTTCATGACATGGTAATAAGAGTTGCAAATGTTTTTTGCATTGACGAGCGGTTGACCGTAAGTGTCTACCTGTCAATCGGACACGTTTTTACAGCTACAGCACACTGAACCAATTTTGATTATTTATTGGAATATCACGCGAAAGAAATCAAAATTATAAATAATTTTCCCTAGAGACATCCGTGGCATTAAATTTACTATCAAACCAAACGAACGTACTATCAAAAACAATTTAGATATCCGTATTTAAGATCTTGCTTAATTACTTTAGAACTGTCGTGTGTGGGTGTGGCCAGTCAGTAGTTCGATAGAGTAAGTAGTACTGACGCTATCAAAAATCAATACAACATTGATACATGAGATCCATTTTTTTTGATTATTCCAACGCTTACCAACACATTTTGCAACTATGTCAAAAGCAATCAGCTAAAGCTGTCAGAAAAAACAAGTTTGTAAAACAATATTATTTTTATCGTCAAAGAAATTAAAAAGCTTTTCTTGGTAAACGTTGAAATGTACGAAAAAAAAAGGATTATACAGTAGAAATAATGACTATGCGTGCGAGCAGACATTATCCGGGTAAAATCAACGTCTTAAACTGCATACTGAACTTTTGGTGCAGTGGTAGAGACCCTGCCTTCTGCGCCCTAGGTCGCGGGTTCAATCCCGCCCAGGACAAACATTAGTGTGATGAACAATATGCCTTTGCCTAGTTTTAGTCTTTTGTGATATTTCCCCAATATTTTTTTAAAGCACGGTAATACTCTAGTTCTTTCATGTTCTAGTTATGCCACTACAACGTTAACGGAATAAGCGAAACTGAGCAAATAGTTTGTTCAGAATCAAGAGTAGAATCAATTTCACGGGTTTTGATAGGGGGTCTTTTTTTTTTTTTTATTGTTTAAATTTTTGTCGCTTCTATTCTAAATATTTCTGTGGATACGCGCGCTAGCGGCGGCGCGGCGCGGTTCATGAGCGGTGAGGAGGGGAGGGAAATGCGCGTGGCGTGCGCGGACTAGAGCAACGATGAAACTAAAACAGTGATGAAACTTTAAAATAACAATATCTAGATTAAAAAAAAACTTTTTTAAAGATTTTTTTTACGGGAATGGATTTATTTTAATAAAAATCTGTTTAGGTGTATAAGGGTTTCGCTTATTCCATTAACACGTTGAATAGGTCACGCATTAGGGTTCTGTCCATGGCAAATCGATTCCTTAAGAATAAGAATGATTTATTGTGAAAGCGGTAATAAGATGTACATGTAAATAAGGTAGATATAGAAAAGTTCTCGGTTTTACATATTTCAGGCATACAATATTCGGACCGATCTTCACATTACAATTAGTCACATCGAAATTAAAAGTAATGTCAAAATTATTAGGAACATTAACACCAGGTCAAAAACTTCACATCTTTAATAAAACTGATTTAAATTATTTTAACACAAAGGGCACCACACAATATTTACGTAAGCCTTAACAATAAAACAGTTCAATGAATAAACGATTCATGAATGAAATAAATATCTTTGTTTACAAGTACAACGAACAACACAGGCGAGGTCTATACTAGAAAAATATTTAACGAAATGGAAATCTTTTGCCGCCGGCTGTACCATCGCGTCGATATCGTCGTCGGTCATAGTTCAAAGCATTTATCGATAACGACCAATATTTATGGCATTTTATAGGCAGAAAAACAACATTATTCATAGGCGACTTCGTCTACAAAACACTACAAAAGGCCTGATGATGGTTGTTATTATTTATTTATGTGTAACTGTTATTTATGTGTTAGTCCGTGTGGTGCCAGCAAAGAATAGTACGAGTACCAACCCATCTCTACTCGTGGGTGTCGTAAGTTTAACCAGAGGATGGACAGCAGCAACTTTTTTTTTTATTGAAAATGGGCTTACTCTTGACCTCGATCTAGTCTTGAAGACAGAGATGAGGTCGACGATGAAACGAGCTTAGCTTTCTGTGTATCGCACCATCTTACATACTGCGGTCACCAAAAACAGCGGTCGCCAGCAGCAACGCTTACAAGCGTGGTGACTATGTGGTAAAAATCCCCTCCTGAGTACCACGCGATTTTTGTTGGAAGGGAGCTCCTTGTCCTGCGGCGGACGTTTCATAGGATAAGAAATACATAATCTGTGAAAATTACTGTCTACCTGTGAACCGTAGTTCATGAGATACAGCCCGCTGACAGACAAACATCGGAGGCATATTAAAGGGGTACCGTTTTTCACCCTAGACTTTTTGTTTGCATTGTGACAGGATAGGCTCAAAATAATATGCATAATTTGTCTTCGCTTAAAGCGACTGTTAAACAGGCTCTAAATAAAAGATCAACATTTCGACCTCGGGTCAGACGCGCCCTCAAGTCAAGTCGTGGCTATGTCACAGAATATATATGGGTGATTCTCTGTAAGCTCGTAACAGCCCATACACTCTGTCCCAACAATTTTTTTTTGAATTTTCGAAAATAAAAAACAATATTACTTAGGAAAGTAACTAATAATTGTGGTACAGAAGAGGGCCCATTGAGTTTTCATCTACTGTTCGAGTTATTTGAGTTTATGAGTTTCTGTAGTACAAATATCACCGGGGACTGTCAAGTCATCATCATCATCATCATAACATCCCATGAAACGTCCACTACAGGACAGGGAGCTCCCTCCAGAATTCTAGCTTTTGCTGGAAAAAATGTGGAGGGGAAGTACCACAGTCACCTCGCTTGTTAGCGTTACGGCTGGCACCATGGACCGCGGTTGTAGGTGACCGCAGTAAGTAGGTAAGATGTAAGATACAAAGGAGGATGCTGCTGCCCATCCTCCAGTTAACCCTTAGTCGCCTCTTACGACACCCACGGGTATGTATGGGTTGGTACTATTCTTTGCCGGCACCACACGGGACTGTCAAGTGCACCAAGGGAATCAGGGGACTGTGCGATCCAGACGCCTAGTCCCGCCACAAATGACGTCCTGACACTAAACAAAATGGCGTCTCGCCGCCGCATTCGGCAAGGTTGTTATTCCGTTTCACTCAAAAAAACGTTTGTAAACATAACAGCTTTTTTATTATGGCTTTAATTTTTTTGTCAGGGGACTGGATAGAAATTCTGGGGACAAAATACACAGGACTTTACTAAATAAATAAAATACGTAACGAGACCTTGTTTCACGAAAATAAAATAATTTCGGAAAAGTTTCGGGGTTAAAGTTTCATTAGAAGTAATTTAAAAAAATATATGAAATTACTTTTTGAAAAAATCGGTCGGGACAGCCGATTACGAGCTTACAGAGAAATGCCCATAATAGTTAACAAGTTTACTATGTCATTAGAAGTTAAATAGCGAATACGATACGTGTATCTAATATTTACATTGACGCAAGCAGTTGGTTGGTATTTATAGGTTGGTAATGTGTAGTATATTTAGAGTTGCATTATAAAGCTAAGTGAAACATATTATGGCTGAATGATACAACGCTATTTTCAGAATATTGGTTGATATTATGAACTTTGCGGGTAAATAATAAGTAAATATTTTTGTCATCTCATTACATTGGTCTGTCTGGTACCAACTACCGACTAAGAAACATTTTTAGTAACGTTTAAGTACCACTTTAAATTGATCCTTGGATTTAAATATTTGTATTTTACTGAACTCATTCGAGTAGGCAAATATCTACCTAACTCAAATGATCAATAACAGTGATGTTATACTACGTAATGTATGTATAGTAAAACATGTATCCTGCGGCTCGGTTAATGTGCACATCGGAGCGATACATCAACGTCGACACTGACGGATTAAGTATTGCAGTCTGCGAATTGGCTGCGGCAGATCAGACGAAGGAAACAGAAATGTATCCAAGAACAACCTCAATCAAAGTTATACGTAGCTAGGAATTGTTACGTCACTATCAAGCATGACTATAGAATGAAGAGGAACTTTTGACAGGTGAATAAAATCGGAACTTACGAAGCTGCTGCTGTTTTAACCAGAGGGGGAGCGGGTACTGTAACGAAACGCTTGCATTTCGTTTTGCCTTGTTCTAAATTCATACAGCCAGTGTCGGTTTACAATCAGCTGACGTTCTAAATTCAAAATTATTCTGCGCACTCGCAATGTTTTGACGTTTTTCATCACTCGACATCGATCGATCATTCATTGATCGATAAATAAAACTTTTAATTTTAATATCCCTATTATAAACATTTTGTAGGCACCAGTAATTTGTGAGTGCTTATTTATCACTTCGTTTATCTTTAGGAAAATTATCAAAAATTATCAAGCGTGCCCCTCTACCTGCTCGCGCGAAGACCTTTACAATGCCACCGATGATGCTGTCTGTGTGGCGGTGTTTTGGTCCAATACTTACAATATAAATCACGCCAGAATCGACTCGAAAGAAGAAGAATCAAAATTTTCTGTGATCTCTAAAGCCTTGTATGTGTTTTCAGGTGTCTAAACCCTACCTACTGTAAATATTTAATAAAGAGCTGTAAGTATAAACATCTATCTCCTTCTTTGATCCTGAACCATATTCAACCCGTTCTCCGCCACTGCACTGGCGTGACTTCCACCGTTCTGTCACAACAGTACGAGCTAATTTATCACTAAACGACTCGTAAGTGTTACACACAATTATGTACTTGTCGGCCCTATGTCGTCGATATAAAGCGTGAGTACCGTCAAAGTACATAATTACAATACGAGCTATACGTTGGAGGACAAAATAATGAATGAACATGGGGAATAAACGAAGAAGAGATCCACCAGGCGAGAGAGAATGGAAACTTTGGAAGGGGAATGCCTCGGCGAACGTTCCAAGACCAAATTCAGGACGTTCTAAATAATAACCAAATTAAAAGTATCCTAAACCGGCGAGCGTGTATAAAAGGGTTGATGAAAGTTGAGGAAGCGAGGGAACACGGAGAAAAAAAACTCCACCAGAAATTACAAAACTGTCTTGTAATAGAGGGAAAAACACAGTTTTAGTATTACTTATAAAAGTTTTGCTGTAATTGCAATAATTACTATTTTATTACTAAATGTAATTTATATTATACAGTTTTAGTAAATGTAAAATATTACAAATTTTAATGATTATCGCAAATCATAGTAAATGTTGTTAAAGTTTAGTAATTCCTGCAAATCTGCTTAGTATTTCTAGAAAATTCGTTTTTTATTATCAGCAAGTGGTTTTAGTACAAGGCAACATTACAAACTTTAGTATTTTTTAATGACAACGTCCTTGTATTGACAGACAATTTGCTTGAAATTACTAAAATATTCTTATAGTAATATTACTAAATCGTTTTTGTAATTTCAAGCAACCATTTTTAAAATCTAGCGTGAGTTTTGCTTGTGCTGCATTTGCGTCTCATGCGACGCGCTTGGCATCTGCCATTTTGAGTGTAGACGCGCTGCAAGCTGGTTGTCTTGTAAAAAACGACGAAGCTCTAAGTTTTGATTGAGATCTAGGTTTTTGATTGTTTTCCTTAATGACTGTGAAGTGAACCGAGGAAACAGTGTCTTTAGACGGCGCCGGCACGGCCGATTGCCAGTGGAAGTGTGTGATGTGGTTAAATCGATTTTCAAATTCATCAGATGATGTTCCTTCCATCTTTAAGATATTACCATATTTAAGATATTTCTATTTGTGTAACTTTGTGTACTTGAATAAGCTTTATTAATAAAAAAATAATTAATAAAAGTTAAATGAGTTTTTCATTGAAAACTTTTTTTTTTAAGTGTTTCAGTTTTGGTAATTTGTGTTGTTGGTATTAAAAAACCCGTGCTTGCTGTGGCGGAGGTGTACGAGGAGATTTTACGAGTCGATTCTATCTGTTATCATGAGCAAAATAACTTAGAATCATCCCCAAAATCTCTTGCGATGCGTCTACTACAGCCAGTCTGTACGGGTTTTTGCTTATACCTGCTTACTAAAACTAAAACACTTTAATTAAAATTACAAAATGAACACTAAAATAAACATAAAATTAGTATTTACCTATGACGTCATCATTTCCGATATTATTACAGTACTCCTAAAATTACAAAACATTTAGTATTTACCTATGACGTCACTTCCGTAATGACTATGGTACTCCTAAAATTACAAAACATTTAGTATTACCTATGAGGGCCCCATTTTCGATTTTACTATTGCACCCTTATAATTGCAAAACAGTATTTGTATTGAACATCGTAAATTACTAACACATTCTTGAAATTACAAAAATGTTACATGTAATATTTACTAACTGCATCAACAAAAATGAATTCATGGATATTACAGGGCATTTGTTGTCCTCGGATTTAGTAATATTTTAGTAAAAATTAATGTATTTTTGTTAGTTTTTCGCTCAGTGAAGTGTGTCAAGATTTTAGCAAATGAAGGGCTGTGGTCTCTGCCTAACCCGAGGGGAAAGAGGCGTGATTTGTGTGTATGTAGGTATGTACAAAATATATATTGGGGAAAAATTCACCACAGTCATCTGATCCCAAACTCGACAATGGGATCCTGTACTACGGGAGCTAGATACTGATAATACATGTCATCATCATCATAACATCCCATGAAACGTCCACTACAGGACAGGGAGCTCCCTCCAGAATTCTAGCTTTTGCTGGAAAAATGTGGAGGGGAAGTACAATAGTCACCTAGCTTGTCAGCGTTACGGCTGGCACCATGGACCGAGGTTGTAGGTGACCGCAGTAATTAAGATGGTATGATACACAGGAGGATGCTGCTGCCCATCCTCCAGTTTATAACCCTTAGTCGCCTCTTACGACACCCACGGGTATGTATGGGTTGGTACTATTCTTTGCCGGCACCACACAGGACATAATACATGTATATGTAGATAAATAACACCCAGACAAGGAACAAACAATCGTATTCATTGACACAAATGTTTGTCCAGGGCGGGGATCGAACCAGCGGCCCACGGCATATAAGGCAGATTTTTAGCAACCACGCCAACCGGCCACTACGGCACTTAGGATAGCAGACCAAAATCAACGGTTTAACATATCTTCCGTAAGCTCTCGTTACCACTAACAAACAATCATCACTAGGCGACGAGCAGCGCTTCAATTGCAACAACTTGTTTGTTACAACAAAGGTTTCAAATTTTAGGTTTATTACGATTACGACTATATAGTGGTAGCTGACGATAATGGCATCTGTTTGTATATAATATCATTGAATGGCATCCAATCAACACTGCACGAATTGCCACCTGTCAGGCGTCATAGCTGTAGAAAGATTTTAGCTCTGCGTAAACAACAAAAAAAAAACTAAAAAATAGACTGAACAGTATCGATCGACGTTTTCAAATAATAAAAAGGACATCTTTTTTTTTCGCCACAATAGCAAGGGGTCGTCGAATTGTGGTTTCTGGTTAGCTTCAGCTGAACCACTAATACATAACCACAAATTGCTCATCAAGCCCTCTTTAAAGGAAGGGCTGTGCCGCCACAATATTCGTCGTTCTATACAAAAAGGACATCAAATGGGCCAGGTGTACTATGCAGGTGTAAACTCAACTGTTTAGGGTTGAACAAGACTTTAATTTAGATTTTACTCTTGATAAAACTACAATCTAATCAAGTTGCGAGTGAATAGGCTTTTTGGGTGAGTTCGTAATATCGTAGACCCCATCTATTAAAAAAAAACGTTTACGGGATACTTTAAAAACAATATAAGTAAAATAAAGCGGTTCGTCATAACATACATACATAACATCACGCCTTATTCCCGTCGGGGTAGGCAGAGACCACAGTTCTCCACCTGCTACGATCTTGACATACTTCCCTTGCTTCCTGAACTTTCATCAATCCTTTCATACATGCTCGTCGGTTTAGGGTACTTTTAACCTGGCCTTTATTCAGAACGTCCTGAATTTGGTCCAGGTACGTTCGCCGAGGCCTTCCCCTTCCAACGTTTCCATTCACTCTCGCCTTGTAGATCCCTTTCGTCAATCTTCCTTCATTCATCCTCTCTACATGACCATCCCACCCATGAAACTTCCACTGCAGGACAGGGAGCTCCAGTATTCCAAGTTGTTCCAAAAGTGTGTAATGTACAACCGAAAAAAATATTTTTGATTCTAATGATGAATATTCGTGAAAACCAAAGAAAACAAGCGGTACATACGATATAAGGTAGAAGTTGTTCTATCTTTTTATTTATGAAAGTACCTTCTGTCGAAACGATTCAAACAAAGATGACAACCCTAAGGGCCCGCGCAGACCGACCGGCAAAATGCTCGCGCATGCTCGAGCATGCTCGAGCATGCGCGAGCATGACGATGACTGCTCTCGGGGTTACCATGCCGTGTTGTCAGTTTGTTGTGAACATTCAACTAGGTGAGACGTTTTTGCGTAAATATGGTAGATTGGGATATTGTAATAATAGCACTATTGGCGGAAGAGGAAGAGGTGGAGCGGCATAAAAATAAATTATCACATAACAATAAAAATAGGAGGTCAATATGGATGGAGGAAACCTGGCAAGAGAGAAGCATTTTTGGTGAATTTCATACTTTATGCAATTTTTTACCATCGCGAGGAAGTTTGTTTTACGATTATTATAAAATGGACTACGAAAAATTTGAAATGTTAGTAAACTTATTACGACCTCATATTCATAAAAGAAATACTAACTATCGTTCAAGAATATCGGTTGAGGAACGAGTGACGATATGTTTAAGGTAAGTAAGTGGTACAAAGTCCAATGTGTTAAGATCGACGTGCTCCTGATTGTACCTACTCTGTGACAAACGAGATCCAACTACAGTAAAAAAGGTTAAATCTAGCCCAAAATTAACTAAGATGGCAACACTACGACAAAGCGCCTGCCTACTGCCGCGCGGCTGCTCGAGCATGCTCGAGCATGCGCGAGCAGTTTTAGTGCCTCTCAGGCAATTTTCAATTTTATTCATATGAATATAAAGTCCATTTTGCAATGTTATCAAAAACTGCTCTCGTCTGCTCTGCCGCTTGGTGTGCGCGGAGCCTATCAGATCCCTTTGAAAAGCCACGTGGTGTTTCACAAAGAAATTTAGGTCGTAAAGTGTTATTATGCGTCCCTCGACATATTATTATAATACAACTATCAATTAGTACATAGTTGCGTAATTGTAGTTATTAAAACCTGCTTACACAGGTGACGAATGTAAGGGTGATATACATAGGTAGTAAAAGAGAAGTTGAAAACTTGAAGGTGTATCGTTTGTTAACATTAATTGAAAAGTTTCTAGATTATTTTAGTTATAAAAATCCCTTCAGGACCATTAAGTTGAATTCCCATAATGTTGAATTCCCACTATGTTGAATTCCGTACTAAAAGAAAGAAAAAGATCTCAGATCATACCCTCAAGCTAATGGAAGAAAGACGCGAAATGGTTCTGCAGTCTTCGGGAGATGCTTCTCAATATCGGCGGCTCAATAAACAGATCTCTAAGTCTCTGACTCGCGACATTCGGCTATTTAATACTAACCATATTAAAGCTCAAGTCAGACAGAGGCGGTATGATTGCGAAAGCGGTCCGGGGCGGTTTGGCGGTAACAAAATACCGCGCCGCGACCGCTTTTCAATGTGACAGGGTACATAAGAACTCATACTTTACAAAAAATACCAGCCCCGGAACGCTTCCGCTACCGCCTCTGTGTGACGCGGGCTTAAAGAAGCGATTGAGCGGAACAAGGGCTCCAAAGTGTTCGCAAGAGATCTGTCTATTGGGCAGAGCCAGTTGACGAAGCTGAAGACCGAGGATGGCAGAACCGTATCGTCCAAGCCTGAGCTACTGAGGGAGGTCGAGAAGTTCTGTGGACAGTTATACACGTCAACCGGCCCACCCGTTAGCAGTCTGGCCAACGATCCAAGAGCTAGACTTACCCGACACCATACCGAAGATATCCCAGACGTCAGCTTGTACGAGATTAGAATGGCTCTCAGACAGCTTAGAAACAACAAGGTACCCGGGCACGATGGAATTACGGCTGAGCTTCTGAAAGCAGGCGGAAGGCCAGTGCTAAAAGCTCTTCAGAAGCTGTTTAATTCTGTCATACTCGAAGGGAAAACGCCACAGGCATGGCACAGAAGTGTGGTGGTGCTCTTCTTTAAAAAGACAGTCAAGACATCGCAGCAGTGAACGTTGTTAAGTTTCTTGGTGTAAATATAGACTCCTTATTGAACTGGCAGAATGAACTAGATAGACTTGTCAGCAAGATTAGCTCAGCTTGTTACGTTTTGAGAAGTCTCAGAGAGGTTGCTACCATCGATCAATTAAAGATGATATATCATGCTATAATTGAGTCCCATCTCCGTTACAGTATCAAATTGTGGGGAAATAGTTATCATTATAACATTAAAAGGGCATTTGTAGCGCAAAAGCGTTCCATAAGAATAATTTTTCGTTTACATCAGGAAGAATCTTGTAAGGAGTACTTTAAAAAACTGGGAGTCTTGACTGCCCCGTGCCTTTATCTGCTTGTTTTACTCTGCGAAGTTGTCAAACATCCTGAAAAATTTGAGACAGAATCCGGAAGGAATTTGAGGATGTCAACTAGACGTAAAGATATACTCATTATGGATGGCACGGTTTCATCAAAGCTGCAAGTTTTTAGACACAGTGCTCAGTTCCAGACAACAAGGTTATTTAATAAACTCCCTGTGGAATTGAAGTCTGTTAATAGTTTCCCTAGTTTTAAAAATAAACTTAAAGGTTGGTTGTTGAGGAAATGTTACTATTCTATTAATGAATTTATTGAAGACAAAAATAAATAGACATATAAATAAATATTTTATGAACTTGACATTATACCTAACTACACATTCTATTGATATTTTTAAGTTATTCTAGTCTTTATTTTTTTTTGGTATTTTGTAACAGATTCTGGTATTTTGTATCTGTATTAGACCTTAGTTTAAGTATATTCAAAGTAAAATGTTTTGCTCTGAATAAATGCATATATACAGAAAGGGTGATAAGACCCTGCTGAAGAATTACAGACCCATCTCACTTCTGAGTCATGTCTATAAGCTGTTCTCGAGAGTCATTACGAACCGTCTCGCACGCAGGCTCGACGACTTCCAGCCTCCCGAACAAGCCGGTTTCCGTAAAGGCTTCAGTACCATAGACCACATACATACGCTACGGCAAGTTGTACAGAAGACCGAAGAGTATAACCAGCCACTTTGCCTAGCGTTTGTGGACTATGATAAAGCCTTCGATTCGATCGAGACGTGAGCTGTGCTACGATCTCTCCAGAGGTGCCAAGTCGACTATCGGTACATTGAAGTGTTAAAGGATCTATACAAAAACGCCACTATGTCAGTCCGTCTTCAGGACCAGGACTCGAAACCTATCCAATTGCATCGAGGAGTGAGACAGGGAGACGTCATATCTCCTAAACTGTTCACCGCTGCATTGGAAGACGTCTTCAAACTCCTGGACTGGAAAGGACTTGGCATCAACATCAATGGCGAGTACATGACCCACCTTCGCTTTGCCGACAATATTGTCGTAATGGCTGAGACCCTGGAAGATCTCGGCACGATGCTCAATAACCTCAGTAGAGTTTCACAACAAGTGGGTCTTAAAATGAACATGGATAAGACGAAAATTATGTCTAACGCCCTTGTTGTACCCACTCCACTCAAAGTTGGAGACTCTACTCTCGAAGTTGTCGATGAATACGTATACCTGGGACAAACAGTCCAGCGGGGTAAATCCAACTTAGAGAAAGAGGTTACTCGTCTAATCCGACTTGGATGGGCAGCGTTCGGGAAGCTCCGCAACATCTTCACGTCCAAAATACCGCAGTGTCTCAAGACGAAAGTCTTTGACCAGTGTGTGTTGCCAGTGATGACATATGGAACCGAGACGTGGCCGCTCACGATGGGCCTTATCAGGAAGCTCAAGGTCACCCAAAGAGCTATGGAAAGGTCTATGCTCGGAGTTTCCCTGCGAGACGAATCAGAAATGAGGAGATCCGCAGAAGAACAAAAGTAACTGACATAGCTCTGAGAGTCGCTAAACTAAAGTGGCAGTGGGCAGGGCACATCGCAAGAAGAACCGATGACCTATGGGGCGTGAGGGTTCTAGAGTGGCGACCACGTACCGGAAGACGAAGCGTTGGCAGGCCCCCCACAAGGTGGACCAACGATCTGGTCAAGGTCGCGGGAAGCCGCTGGATGCGAGCAGCGCAGGACCGGTCGTCATGGGGATCTTTAGGGTAGGCCTATGTCCAGCAGTGGACGTCTTTCGGCTGATATGATGATGATGAATTCCCATTATGTTGAAATCCCATTATGTTGAATTTTCTGACAATGATTATTCGATAGTTTAAAGAGAGAAACGGACGCTAAAATGTATCTTTTACTTATAGTCCGGGCCGCCGCCGAATTAGAAAAGTAGGATAAGATATAATAGACAAGAGATGAGATAGGAGATAAGAGATGGGATAAGAGATAAGATAAGATGTTTTTATTTTTTTCTCAATAGCTTGTGCAAGTATGTTTAGATTCCCGTTTTATATTTTTTTTATCTGCACTGAGCCGCTGATTTTTTATCTTTTTTTTACGCTTGCCGAGCATGTGTTTCTTTGGGTACATTTCGCGTGGTGCCATTATTATTAGTTTTTCCATCTTTAGTAAGTGTAATTTTCCCTCTAATTATAAGTTCCTTTTTTTTCTATTTTGTGATTTTAAAAAAAATATTATTCTAGAGGATATGCGTATTTTTTATGCAAGTTACAAGTACAAGTAACGAGTACAAGTTACAAGTGTAGGTTTCAAGTTCCAAGTTACTAGTATAGGTTTGAAGTGCAAGTTACAAGTACAAGTTACAAAAATATTCAAATCAATTCAAATCTTACATCAAATTTGTCATTGGAGTCCTCTTCGATCCTCAGATATCGATTTTCAAGACAATCGGTCCAGCAAAAAAATATTCAAAATGGCGGCAATTTTTTTTTTGTTCTAAATATTTCCACCCCCCCCACCTACACATTGCCTTCCACCACCTACACATTGCCCCTATCCACCTACACATAGCCCCCCATCAACCACAAATTTCTCCCCACTGCCCACACATTTCCACTCAATCCAACTTTCAGAGAATTCAACATAATGGGATGCAGCATATTGAGATTCAACTTAATGGGAATTCAACGTTTGGAGAATTCAACATAATGGGAATTCAACTTTATGGTCCTGAAGGTAAAAATCTTGTATTATTTATTCCAGGTGTCTCACGAACAGTGACGTACAGTCGACGACAGGTCAAGCTTGACACTCGCAGCGCGACTCTAGCCCGTACGTCTTTTGAAATAAGAACGGTACAAAGTCCAATGTGTCAAGCTTGATGTGCTCTTGACTGTACAAATAAAATTTAATAAGTAATAACAGTTATCACTTCTTGGAGGTTACAAAAGATTTGACCAATGGAAAGCCTTTGCCCAGCAGTGGGATCTAGTAGGCTAAGAAAAAAAGTACTGCTTGTAAACAAACTATATCTTCGAATGAAGCGACTCATATAATAACGATCGAACTTCACTCCTGGAGTTCGTTTGATCATCTATAATATATGGTACCGAGACGTGTTCGCTCACGACGGGCCTTAGAAAGCTCTAAGTCACTAAAGATCTATGGAAAGGGCTTTGTTCGGATTATCTTTGAAAGAAAGCTCATTCCATCGACAATCTCAGGGCTAAATCGAGGTCAAGAGCAAGCACGCACATTGACAATCCGTAAAATAATTAAAGCAGCCGACAAAGCTACCGCTAAAGTGACAGTGGGCCGAGCCCATGCTCGGAGAACCGATGCCCAATGGGGCGTTAAGGTTCTGAAGTGGCGACCACGAAACGGAAGACGTAGCGTGGACAGGCCCTCTGCCAGGTGGACCGACGATCTAGTCAAGATCACGGGCAGCCGCTAGATGCGAGCAGCGCAGAACCGGTCTTCGTGGAGAGCTTCAGGGAAGGTCTATGTCCAGCTGTGGATGTCTTATTTGGATGGAATGGACAAAGTATAGTGTACACTATAATCCAAAATGTTTGTATAGACCTTAATGAGACATGATAGAGGCAGGAAAGTGGGTTAATTGTTGATGAATGGCGAGGGAAAAGCTATACCGCCCGCCCCAGCCGTCGTCTGATTACCTCGTCCCTAAAGCTAAGAATCGCGCACGAAGGGACAACTTTTTTAAAGAAACAGGGTTGAAAGATCTACAAAATGTTTTTGTTCATCCCTTATAGATTTTTTTTTATTTGGCCTGCTTTCTGTAGTGGAAGTATTTAGTGTTGTTTTTGCAGTGGTTTTTGCTCACGTTTCTTTACTATCCTCTAACATATTCTGTTTTTTATTTTTTCAGTTTTCAGTGGGAAACAGTGGTAAGGTTTGAAAAGCTAAACCATTGAACTGATGTTGATGCAATTTGGTATTCGGATAGCTTGAACATTGGAGAAAATCTATAGGCGTAGGCCAGATAAAAGCAGGCGCACCGATTATGTTTGGCTTGCGCCGCGTCCTTTTCATACATTTCGCCGACCAGCGGCAGCACGCATTTGCATGCAAAATGTATGAAGATTGAAGAGGAGCAGGGAACCGACCAGCACGCCATACGGTGCACCTCGCGGCGTGCCGCATCTCTTCTGTCAGGCCTTCGCCATAGGAAAAACCTTTAGATAGTAATAAAATAGTATAATGAAATGAAAGGTTAAGTTTTATTCAAATATAGACCTTGGAGACAGAGCGATGCTCTACTCACCTAGTACCGAAGCGGCCCAACAGATGGCGCTGCAGGGTCCCTGAATCGCGCTAAAGCTTTTTTTTTTAATCACGGATATAATGAATTTACCCAGGCATGAGACCGAGAACCCGTACATTCTAAACATCTATATCTTTAAAGCCTTCTTCTAGAACGCGTTACGTATCATGCTAGTTCAACAGTATAGGATTAATTCTCTTTAAAGCCAGTCACACTGAGGCGGTAGCGGAAGCGTTCCGTGGGCGGTATCTTTTGTAAAGTGTGACTTCTTACGCACCCTGTCACATTGCAAACCGGTCGCGGCGCGGTATTTTCTTCCCGCAGATCCGCCCCCTGACCGCTTTCGCAATCATACCGCCTCTGTGTGACTTGGGCTTAATCAAGGGACAGTTTAATCAAACACCCAGTATATATTGTATCATTATTATGACTGCCGAATGATGGATGTGTACAAATCGATAGTACAAAAGCTTTTGTGTACAGTCAACGACAGGTCAAGCTTGACACTCCCAGTGCTACTGTTGGCCGTACGTCTATTGAAATATGAACGGTACAAAGTCCAATACGTCAAGCTTGATGTGCTCTTGACTGCACCTGTGTCTACCAGTACTATAATTTGCATGTTTTATGGGTTAACGATTGTTGGTAGGTATTACTTAGTTTACTATGGGTAGGTAGTATAACAGTCACGCGCTTCGAACATTTAAAGCCGTGTGAAACAAAAAAAGTAAAACAATTTTAATGGTCCAACATTGATCATAAACCGTGGGTTTTTAGATATGTCATAAAACAATTTGGGCCTCAAAAAATGTAAACATATAGGTTGATTTGGATAAGAAAGAAATATATCCAATATTCTTATATTAATACTAGCAGCTACTCGCCACTTCGTCCGCGTGGATCTATCGAAAAAACATAAAGAAAAGGAAATTTTCCATGGTAAAAGTCAATTTTATGTTTTTCTGGATCATAGTCTGAGCAAATTCTGTTCAGTGGTTGAAAGAGAACAAACATCCAAACTTACACCTTTATTATTATTTTTTATTGTCTATGGGCTTACTCTTGACCTCAATCTAGTTTTGAGGACATAGATGAGGTCGACGATGGAACGAGCTTGCCCAGAAGAAGCCTATTCACTCGCGACTTGAATAGATTTCGGTTATATGAACACGGGAACACAGACACAGGCAAAGAATTCCACTCTTCAGCCTAGTTAGTGTGATGTAATGTGATGATAAGATGTGATTGATGTGATTAAATGATGTGATATGATGTGATTTGTGATGTGATATGATGTGATTTGTGACGATGATGTAATGTGAAGTGTAATTTTAAGATTCAATACTAAACTTGCACATACATGTACGTTAATCACGCCTCTTTCCTGTCGGGGTAGGCAGATCATAGCCCTCCACCTGTTACACCTTGTAAAGTTTCAATAAAATCCATTCAGTCGTTTTTACGTGAAAGAGTAACAAACATCCATCCATCCATACTTACAAACTTCCGCGTTTATAATATTAGTAGGTTTTCTAAAAGTTGTAAAACTAAAGTTGTTCAGTAACATGGGTGGATAACCCGAAAGGTGAGGAGTTGCTTCAGTAATTAAATCTGGATCACAAAAACAAAAGTTGTATGGTTACAAAAACATAACCCTCCTAATGGGGCAGTCGGGTAAAAATTTAAACAGAATGCAAAACAAAAAAAAACCGGTCAAGTGCGAGTCGGAGTCGGCCCCCCCTATTTTGGCCCCCTTTACATTAATAATCATACTTTTTTCAAAAAATTTTCATGTGCAATTAAGTTGGGCAACTATATTCTAAAACTATTCCAAATTTCAGCTCGATAGCGTAAGTGGTTGCTGAGATATAGAGGTGTGACAGACAGACGGACAGACAGACAGACAGACAGACAGACAGAGCGGCACCATAAGGGTTCCTTTTTTTTACCATTTTGGTATCGGAACCCTAAAAAATACAAGGGCAAAAAAAAATGCTTTCATTCAATACCAAGTCATCAAGCATGTTTACAAAACAGCCAATGTAGCGAAAGGAATTTACTGGTACAGCCAAGTATGAATAAGCATGTTTTAATAATATGATATGTAATAGATATTTCATTCACTAGTCAACTCTGCAGTGTATTGTTGTTGTATGATATAAGTATTCATGATGAAATTTCTTTAGACTCACATAGTGTAGGTATTATTTGGGGCTATCCAATTGCACAAAGTTTTATGATGAAAAATGTTAGGAGGTAGATAGCAGCTATATGATAGCTGCTGTAGAGAGGGTTTAAAAGGATAATCATGCAAATAACTGCAAATGGGTCAGTCCGCGGTGACGGGTGTGACATTTCAACTATTGTTTTGAGTCATCCATTTGCAGTTATTTGCATGATTATCCTTTTAAACCCTCTCTACAGCAGCTATCATATAGCTGCTATCTACCTCCTAACGTTTTTATCATAAAACTTTGTGCAATTGGATAGCCCCAAATAATACCTACACTATGTGACTCTAAAGAAATTTCATCATTAATACTTATATAACCTTTAAATGAAACTACATTTTACAGTAGTAATAACATAATCCTCTAGATCTTAATGTTATGTATACATATTGCAAGAATGAAATTTATGAGGCTATTAGAAATGAAGATATACATTTTTAAAGGCGTCGGGTGTGACCTCAACTATTGCATGGCTTGATACCTCTGTCAGAAATGTCGATGGTTTAGCAAAAGTATTAAACTTAGTAAAAAATAATTAATATTTTTGAAATACTCAATAAATTATGTTTTGTGTCAAAAAAGAATCTGCTAAATACTTAGTTAATTTCTTTAGTTATTCCTCGACAAACATTGTGACGGGCGTGACACATCATTGTGACGGGTGTGACAAATTGAATAAAAAGATAAAAATAATTTTAAATCAACGTCTTTTATTACTTACTGTCAAATTAAACTTACACATATTAGAACTATTGTTCAAAAACATCCACAGACTCACAAAATTTGTAATAAATGCGATCGCCTTTAGTGACTAAGGCTGGTGTGGCTAACTTGTCCATATTTTGGTCAAATGTGGTGTGCAGCTGCATCCATACTGCAAAAATAGAATATTGACCACATGGCAAGATAAGCAATAAAGTAAGAAAAAAATCATTGTCTATTTATGAAAACATTATAAAAATGTATTTGCGATCAGGCCGTATGGCCTTTGCCTGTCCCACATAGATGACCGTAGTAACAAGCACATGAAATTATAATAAATCGCATTTTCTGAATTTGCAAGCCACGCATTATCATGTATGAAAAAGTCAGCCAGAGTTTGTGACGGGTGTGACTGATGAATACAAGCTTATATATTAAAGCGAAGCCTTTATTTAAACACCAAAACTATTTCCATCCATTGCCCCGTCGGATAACTTTACTTTCACAAAACAGCACAACATTTTAGCTGGTATAACACATGCAATCTTAACTTATCTATGTATTCCGTGTCGGGCGTGACACAAATACTTGCCCAACATTAATAGTAAGTAAAATCATTGGTAATTACCTGAAACAATTCGTTTTTCACAGCAAGCAAACAAGTTATCTTGCTATCACTGACAATAGAAAAAGGCGGGTTGTCAATATTATTAACATATAAAAAAGTGTTGTTATTTTCGTATAATTTTTTACTACCAGTGGGAGGTTGACATTGTCTATGTTTGAATGAAAATATCATAAAAACTAGGTAAAAAGGCGGATTTTTCTTTCAGTTTAGGAAAATTTATGAATAATAGCCTAGATATATTGTATGTTAGTGATTGTTTGTACAAATAATTTATTTGGTTATCTGGTATCAACTACCGCGGACTGAGCCAAATATACTTTATTGCACACCAAGAAATACAAGGAATAGATACAGAAATAAGATAAAGAACAAAGTAGTACAAGAGGCGGCCTTATTGCTAAAGTAGCAATCTCTACCAGGCAACCTTTGGGTGTTGAAATAGGCGTAGAGTGGATTATGCAACGCGGGTTGGTGGATAATCATGCGTTAATATAATGTGTTGTTATTCAATTGGTAGTGACAAATAGATTAGGAATCTTATGTGACTGTGTGCATATGTGCCTATGTGCATATAATCCTACATTGCATTTGAATGTGGTCAGGTTAAAATTTTCTTTCTCTAAGTCTTTAGGTAAGGTAAAACAACAATTTTTGCCCATTTCAAGTTAAACCTGGCTCAGAGAGTTTGATTGGTAAAAAATGGAGGGGGCAAAAAGAGCTTAAGGAAGCAGGACTGTCGTGGAGCGTGATAGACAAATTCAGAAAATGGGCCAGCATGGAGACAACTTATTGAGGCCCTCTGCATCAGCAGGGCGCCATAGGACTACAACAACAACAACAAGGCTGGGACTAAGGATGATGATGATGATGATTTTGGAATATGCTCCAAGTTGTTTAGTTCCTTTACAAAAAAATACATTACTCGATTCTTTTAGAAATAATGCTGTAGTTTGCATGTAGAGTCTATGTATTGTATTGTCCTACCTATTACATTAAATACATTAGATTTGGTACACTTTTAATCCTATAATGTTTTCATGACAGCAGGATAGCATTCACTACAGTTTATTACTTGCATATGAGCACTGTGTGCGGTATTTGCACGCTCAGAGTTGGTTCAAAACTTGCTCGTATTCACTCGTTCAAGCGACGTGACGTAATTAGTGACGTGCGCGCTATCATTGCATACGAAAATGAGGTAGTGCAGTGTGTGGAAACATCAAATTCAAATGACATTTGTCATTAATCATGTTTTCGATAGATTTTTCAACTCTTTTGGGATTTTTGGATTAAATTATTTTATCGAATAATCATTATCTCTCAATAAATTCCAAAAACACAAAACCTAATCAGAATTTAAATTTTTCTGAGTGACATTGACATAAGCGCGCTCTAGTCTGGTTTAAATCTGTATTCGATTGTATTCGATGAATGCACGCATAAATAAACCCACTATATTCAGTGAATGTAATGTGTGCAATGTATTCGAGAAATAAACCGTAGTGTTTATATGACCTCTATATGTGTAGTCGAGACAGACTGCTGTCAAAGGGAAATTATTACATTTTATAGAACAGCCTCTTATTGAGCAGTATTTATTTATACAATATAAATTAATACTGCTATATTGTAAATGGTTTCTAAAAGAGGGCTCAAACAATTTCAATAAAATTAAAAAAAACTATCTCATGTTATCTGTAGGTCTACTTTAGTTAAGATTACAGATATAGCTCATTCACCCAAGTAGTTATTAATAATCACAGTTAACAAATAGGTTTGTTAACTTGGAATGTCTTATTTGCAACATACAAACCTCCCACTGAATTTGATCAGAGTAATAAGAGGCTGTTACGTATCGTTGAAATTGACCTTTGCCAGCAGTCTATTTCGATCACACATAGGGACTTCATATAAAGCTATCCTGTTGTCAGTTAAATAGATAATAAATTTATTTTTTTATGTATTTTGCTGCCAGTCAACTATTTGGTTAGGTACTTTAGGCCAACTCAAACTATTTAATTTTATACCGAGTTGGGGCTTTTCCTCTAGTTTTATATCAAAGTAGTTTGGAAAATTACCAGACCAATGTGACAAAGTCGAACGTCGCCAGAAAAAACATCTGTTATACGACAACAATCGCAGAATCGGTTCGAAATCATGTATAGAAAATAAATATGCGTCGTAGGGTGAGAGATACATCATGAGAATAAAACAGCTGGCACAAGGGACACCCGAGCTGCAATGCCGGCGAACCAGCGGCGCCTTTTCACAGCCACGCCACGACAAACAACCCGATATGGCAAATCGAATAGGTTAACAAACTTTAACTATCAAAAACAGAGTCCTACAACTATAACATAGCAATAAAAACATGCTTACTCACCAGAAAAGACCACTATCATCCAATAACAGCCGTCATTCCGATCCAAAAAGGAATATCACTGCATAAATAATCACTTTTCAACACTGAACATTTTTTTATTCCAACAAAGTATTGCACATAAGACTTTATAACCATATAACTCGTAACAAATTGCACAAAAACATTTGTAAAACACATACACAAGTACGGGGAGTTGTTTATAAAGTTATTTTCACGAATAACAACGAAGTATCACTATATGTAACGGATATCACTTTTCAACTTGTCCTGTCCTTGCGTTCACATAAATCGGCGGCCATCTTGCGTTTGGTTGGACGAGACAATTTGGGTATAGTGTTGCCATTTTAAGTATAAGTTTCCCCAAAACACTACTATGCTTGCTTGTTCGAGAAGTTATTTAGCAAAAAATTCCAACATCTAGTCGGGATTGCTCTAAAAGCATACGAGGCATAGGTACTCGTATGTTTGAAGCCTCAATTTACACACAAAAATCCCTTTGGACTATCATTTTACAGAACCACATAATTTAGAAATGTCCATATTTTTAATACTTACTTTCAAAATTATTGTAGACGTTCTACAAGATTTACATCTTCTTTATTCAATCAAACTTCTTATAGGAAACACCTACATTGAATTCATTAGAAAAAAGTAATAGACATCTGATGAGGTAGAACATTAAGACAAAATTTCATATCTTAATCGAACTTACAATGTAAGTTCGAGCGTACTTGCTGGTTTATATTTTATAGATATTACTGCAATGGCTGACAAAAAAGGTATTGAAGGACGAACGTGATAATTTTGGCAGAGGCGAAGCCGAAGCCCACATACATAAGCCCTTCAATACCTGGCAGCAGCCAAGGATTTTATAGTACTTTTCTCAATAAATCCGCGGAAATTCAAACTAAGTTTAATCCAAACAAACATTAAAAGCTTTCTACTTAGTCACCAATATATTCCTTTGTTTACATCGCAGTTTTTAATTTTTAAATTTATTTTAATCTGAGTTTGTTTATTTCTTTAGAATATACAGCTTTCTTTTTGCAAGACAGTTCGAAATTTTAATAAAATCTTTGATAAGTTACCTCCTTGGTTGTTATGATTGTTAGTAAATTCCACTTACAAATAACTCGACAAATATGAGTAGTAAATTATTTTATCATAAATTATTCGGCCGCAAAACACGATAGAAATTTATTTTAATAAGTACTAACTTTCCGGCTGGCGCTCGCCTGTAATTAACCATTACAGCTATAGTCCGTTCCACGAGTCAATGCCAAAGCTTACCAACACATTTTGCAGCTATATCAAGGCTATTGTGCTCCATGATTAATAGTAATCAGCTAAAGCTGTCAGAAAAAGCAAGTTTGTAAGATAATGTTATTTTTTCCGTCAAATATACTCTGGTTCGTCTGGTTCGTCGTACTTTGTATGGTTCAACGGCTGCAAAATGTGTTAGTAAGCTTTTGCATTGACTCGTGGAACGGATTATACTTCGATTTATCTCGTAGAAGATTGTTAAAATAATGATCGAATTTCCAAGCATGTTTAAGAAACAGATTTTTTTTTACAATCAATCAATCATCTTGTGAAAGGATCAATGTCCCTTTTAGAATCCTGTATATTCCCTACCTCGAACAACTTCCAGTTGCACGAAGTGCCTTTAAACTTTTAAGTTGAAGCTCTTTAAAATGTATTTTTAACTTTCTTTCTTTTCTTTTTCTTTCTTTCTTTTTTTTATATTTTAAAAAAACTTTATGCCTTAAGTCTCAAAACTTATTTAAAAAGCAATTTTTATCTATTTATGTCTGCTCACTTTTGAGGTAATATTTATATGCTGGCCACATTAATTCTGATAACCATAGACATTTTTTTTTTGGTTTCATTCTTCCTTTCGGAAAGGCAAAGAGTACAAAGCCCATACAGCCATGTCTGATGCCTTTAATCCGTCTTTCTTTTTGCTCCCCTCGTAAAGCGATAGTGAACTTTACGAAGGAAAATGTTCGCGACTTTTTGGGACAACACAAACACGGCTTAAACACGAGATCACTTGAAATCTTCATCAGCGGCGCACTCCGTAGTAAATTTACCGCATAACACACTATCTTTATTATTCACTAAATCACTAAATGCACAAAAAACCAAAATTTCAACTAAGCAGGCAAACGCCCATGTCGAGTTCCCGCCAAAAAGCCTAACCATAGACAATATATTTATAATTGCTTGTCACAAAATATTGTACACACACACAGATAAGATATAGCCTTCTCAAACTTGTTGAAAATAATTTTAACCAAAGAATTTATAACAAAAAAATTGTATACAACATTTTGAAAGTTGACGTTTCATAGAAGAGCAAAGATGAAATTTTAAAGACACGAACGACGACACAAACACGTTGAACGGAACGTAGAACAATGCCACCAACATTAGAATTCTACGCAGAAGCTGGCGACATCTAGTAGCCACCATAAGCGCTATTCTATCAAAGCAGCGGGTTAAGTGCGAGTCGAACTCGCGCAATAAGGGTTCTGCATCACTTCATGTTACAGTCAAGAGCAGGTCAAGCTTGAAGTGTAGCGTGGCGAAAACCCCTTTGAAATACTATGTAACCACGATATCTATGCAGTTGGTCAGAATTTACACCTTTTTAGAGGTTATACTGCGTACAAAATAACTTTATCCATGACCGTTAATAATGCGCAGAAGTCAAAAAACGAGTCGCGGGGGTGAGCCCTAGGAGGCAAGCGAATCGTTCATTGGCTCTTCGCCTGTCACCGATGCGCGGAAAATAACCATCATGGACAAACTTGTTGCGCTGTACACACAACAAGTCGAGTCAATGGGGACTATACAGTCCCGTCAGTCAAGAGCATATCCAGCTAGACTTATTGGACTTTGAACCGTTCTTCAATCTTCTTCTGGATCAACATAACAGAAAATACTTAACCCTAAAGAAAAAAAACGTTATCGTTATTATTGTAAAATAAGGGTGGGGTGGGGCGGGAGGGTGAAATAAAGCGCCACGCGCGAAGTAATAAATGTATGGGTGAAATTTGTCGTTACTAGGTCGAGTGAGGTAAGTCATGAAAAATATCCTTAAAAAACATCATTCCCCCTTATCTCCGAAACGAAAAATATGAATTTAGAAAACTGCAAAAATCCTTTTTAAAGAAATTTTGTTTTGCTGTCCTAAAAATGGACTTTGTTGCTTCTAAATATACTAAGTATATCGTACGTAACCAGTTCTTCCGCTTATCATCATGATACATGTCATCCGTTCCTGTGTTTAAAACAAAATAAAGTAAAGCATTTACAAACAAATTAAAGTTTTAATGAACGTTTACAATTTGACCGAAACCAGAGAAATAGATGTAATACAGAAATAAAATAAATTAAAGGACATTCTCCTCACTCGCCATTTCCGATACCTCACCTCTCTTTCTACGGGCCAGAGGGGGCTCGCGCATGCAAGGACACCCTCAAATTGAGAGTCACGTTACATTACGAATGAGATCGCTATTAAATCAAATATCATTTAATTCATGAAGGAAAAAAAAATTACGCGAGTAATTTTTTTTTCCTTCATGATTTAATCATTGTTGGATATTAAAATCTTTTATTGACGTCAGCTAAACTACATCGCTTCACAAACAAAGTGGGGCCTTGGTGGGAAAAAAGAAGCGAAAGTTAAAACTGTAATGTCTAATGTCTTTTCGTATTTGCCAGACAGAAATGTACAATGCTAATAAATAGTTCTTATTACACAGGCGTATTTGCAGTCTCGGCCGCCCTAGGCCGTATAGACTGACCAGATTCAGTAATTTAATACTTTTTCGGTATATTTTATCGACTTCTCCAAGCATTAGTATTTTGTATATATATTTTGGTATATATTTTGGCGGAAGTCAGTATTTTTGGGTATATTTTGGTAAAAAGTTACGGCAACACCGTCCGTAGTGATCGTTTCCGCGCGCGAACATTATAATGTTCAGGGAATTTCCCGGATTTAATCTATCCTTTAGGGCTCCCGCACACGACCGAGAATCGGTGGGCGATTATCGGCCAGGACAAGGACGGAAGATTCAGGTGATAACACGTCAGAGCGGGATGCCAACAAAAAATCGGTCACCGATTCTCGGTCGTGTGCGGGAGCCCTCAGTCAGGCGGCTGCCTTAGTAGTTATACGTTAGTATTATATAGTCTAAGCTTAGTAGATTAACAAATAGTATCGAAACATCTGATACGGTTCAAGTAAAATGATTTTCTGTTTTGCACTTGACACTCTTTGAGGTTTTTCTTTTGATAATTCGGGAATTTCCCCTTTATAGTACGTTAAAACAAGGTGTAAAAGATGAAGGAGGTTGTGTTAAATTTAATCCTTCGAATAGAATGTCAAAATATAATTTTAACATTTATTGTGATGATGAATGAATAAAACATGTTTTGAAAATTAGTATTTTTATTGGTATATTTTAGCTGTGCAAGTTGGTATATTTCAGTATTTTTTTGAGGTGCTTCGGTATTGTCGTAAAATTTTATTTGGTCACACTTCGTATAGTACTAGCCGCCTCTTTGCCGCCAGGATTTTGCCGTTTTGCGTGAATCGACGCCCTACCCTTGCCCGTCTACCTGTTCACGTGGCCAAGGTACGTAAGTAAGCTTTTTTATACTCTCAGGCCCCGCCTAACCGCAAACCTGAAGAAGCGTATCGCAGAAGATGTCTGTCTTGAATATTTCTCCGTTTCAACATGCCGCCAACATTTCAAGTGAAAATATTAAAACTCGTCAAGAAAGTAGTGGTACCCTACAAGCATGAGGTGGTTCAGATAGGTATGTCACTGACCCATTTTCTTCTAGGAGCCTACCTGTCCTATGGATTCACTCTCTTGCAGCCGGCCGCTCATTTCACATCAGCAGAGTCAGAGCCATGCTGGCGCCGATGATAGTCAGTCGGATGGCATGACAACATTTACTGAAACTGCTTATGGTGTTTTTCTTGGTTTATCTTCGTTCCTTTACGTACCATAGTTTTTTAGGTTATTTTCTTCTCACGGCTTCTGAGGCCGACCTGGTCACCGGATTCAGGATACCATTTTTGTTAATTGTTTTGCACCAGCCAGGGGGCACATGCAGGCCAGTTGCAGGTAGTTCAAGTGGACGAGAGTCGTTACCGCCCCACATTCTATGATTTAATTGTTAGGTTAGGTAATTGTTAGGTTGGCCGATTGGCCTGAGCCCGCTGGGCCTTAGGGGAAATTCACCACTGCCTCTAGATTTCTGCCTTTTCTAGTACTCGAACCTGGGTTGGTCCTTTAGAAGTTTTTGATCAGTATTGAAACAGGATCGATTGGCATAAAAAAATCTTTTTTGTTTAAAATAGCAATTTTCTTCTTAACTATATATATTTTTTAAATCTGTGAAGGAGGAACAAAGTTGTGTTAAGTCGTAAGACCATTTTTGTCTTACTGTACCATGTCAAAAATCCACCCTGTAAACTCAAAACTCGGTTAGTGGTTACGGTTACCCAGGTACTATATTGTTTAAGAAACTAAACTCTCCTTCCCCCTACCATAAAGTTCCTCTCGGCCCGTACGAGGATTATGAATTGAATTTTGGTTTGTTTGGTAACTAGCGGTAGCGGTGACAAATAAAACAAAAGCATATGTTGATATTATTTGTATTTTCTGTTTTAAATATTTTTTTTCATTTGTTTGTTAGAATAACTTATAGACCATAGGTCTTACTCGTTTCAAAAATCTATACTTACTGTTAACATTATAGATACCGGAATACATCTTGAATAATTTTGATGCGCAGTCATTTTAAAGCACGTAAGTGCGCACTGCCCATCAAAAAGTAGCTTTTCAACATGATTGCCGGCATCAGTATCAAGAGGACAATCATTCCAAAAGTTAAGTATAAGGTATAGTTAATGTCAAAATAAAGGCAAATTTTTCGTTCAAAATGCGAATTGAACTTATATGCGCCGACAGGGTGGTGCATCATTCGCAGACACATTATGACCGCGTTGTCTGTTCAGGTGGTCAAAGTTGGAACAAAAATTTTAAAAAGTTAATTGGCAAAGAGGTTAGTATGTAAAATCTTCACAACTACAGACGCTGTCAACTGAACAGATATCGCGGTTATATGACTCGGAACAAGTATATATGATGGTTAGAGCCATCTGTGACTGCAACCGGTAACTAGAATTTAGAATGCTTCACGCATGACAGAAATATGTGAATTAATAAACATAACGAAACATTAGCCGTTGAAGCACTAGCCCCAACAGACTTTACTCGAAATAGGTAGGTATTATAAGAAGACTCTTTTACTACTTTTCAAAATCGTAAAATTTTAGGTACCTATCACAACATTAACTATAAAATAAGTTGTGCCTTCTAAAACGAAGGGAAGTTATAAGTATTGATCTAACTTATGTTAAACTAAGGACATATTTTTTTTTGTTTTAGCAACTTCTTTTGAGAAACTTACAAAATTTAAAATAAGGATATCTAAGTACGAATACACCTTTCAATTTGTGTTCCACAATTTGGAATGCGAATTAGCTATTATTTTTTAATTAGTTAGTTTAGGCTCTCATCACTCTCAGAAAATATTAATTAAGTATAATGTAGAAAAATGCACTTTTAACACATGGAGTCAAAAAGTCTGACTAGACAATCACACACGCACATTTTATAGTCTTATAAGGCCACATCTTTCTTGTCCTTTGGACTAGGGCACTTCAAATCAACGATTATTCACCAGCAGAGGTTACGAGTATCCAAGATGGTGCCTTATCAAAGTCAAGATGGCGGATTTTACAATCCAAAAAATTAACGTCACATTTTACGTAAATGTATCGTATTTAGTCGTCGGTTTCAGCGATGTTTTCAGAAAATTCTGATCATTTAACGACAATGCCAGGGCTGGGCACTGTGGGAGGAGTTTTGTCGTATTCCACAGGTAAAAAAATGTGCATCACGTTTTCAATCTCGCAGCGGCAAAGAGGGCATCGTTCGCACCTGTAACAAAGAAGACCTTCATAAATATTTTTGAATTTGGACTTAATCCATATTAATTTGGTTAAGGTGTGCCACTTGGTATGCAAAATCAAGTATATAGTGTAAAGGGTCAAACATGTAAGTGGCAATGCAATTTAAAAAACCTGTGAGCAACATTGGGCCATTAAGTAGAGGGCACAATGTCCTTGCCTACTAGAAATTACATCATATCTCGAACCACAACTCTGTTATCAAGCTTGTGATCCTCGGGCCAAAGAAAACATTCCACAAAAGCTGGAGATACGGAAGAGCTCGTTGCTGATTCAAATAAGGACCAAGAACCACACCGGAGCTGACAGTGAAGGCGAGATAATCTAGAATAATCTAGAAGCTTTTAAATATTTTTCAGAAGAAGCTTAAGAACTAGGTACGTGAAGAAAATGAAGGAAGACCTTTGGCCAGAAGCGGAATAGGATACGCAAAGGGTAGATAAGTAATTGAGTATGTATTTACCTTGGTGCACACTGCTCGCAGCAGACGACATGTCGGCACGGCAGGAACAATGTATCCATTGGACTATCCATACACACTCTGCAAGCTAGCGCGTCACCACTGCCACTACGGGAGCGAGATCGGGACTCCTGTTAACAAAAAAAAATATTCCAATTTAGATATTGATTACAAAATGTGTCTTTTTATTCGTAATATTATCGATACATCATCATAATATAGATTTAATATTTTAGTCCAATAGTTTCCCACGCGGAGAGCTTGTGACCCCGTACAGATATTTTAGCGCACTTGTATCAGGGCGTGAATGTGGAACAGCTCCACACGAATATTTTTTGCAATCACAAAGGTCTGTATATGTCTTTAGGTCAGTATTTGTATGAAGACCTTCGATCTTGTCTTTACTTGGGGTTGCAGAGTTCAGCCACTGTGTTTAAAACGCTACTAACTAGCAGGTATTGCAATTTCCCCAAAATGTATCACACAACACGATTCATTAAAGACACAAGGGATCGTCGGGGAGTCTTTTTGTTCAGCAGCGGAAATCTCCTTCAGTGGAAACGAAGTATTACCTTATTGTCAGCCCCAGAGTTGGACCGCCTGCGCTGCCGGGGCTCGTGGCACGCGGCCGCACGCGCGTGCGCCTCCCTGCGCGCGCGGTCGTGCACCTCGCGACACGTCCGCCTGATGTCAAACACGTAGCGGCGACCTAGTGTTGTAGAGTCGTTGAAGATTGATGCTATCGTGCCCTACGGACAAGAGAAAAAGAGTGTTATGTTAGAAATAACAAAGAATTTGATAAAAATAGAACATGAATTCAATTTTACTCGTTAGCTGGAATTATGAAATATCGAAAAAAACCTAAACGCACTATTTAAAAAAAAACAGCTTGATCACATTTTTCAATCGATCCACACCCAACACAGCTACTTATTTTTGCATGTGAATATGAAGACAGTATGCAAATATTAAAATAATTATAACCACGGTAGCAAATACAAAACGGTTTATGCTTATTATGGAAATCACATTGTGCAAACGAAGTGAAGTTTATTTCTACCAAGGATCTATTCACTATGGAGTTGTTAGACGTAATTACAATATATGTACGTCGACAGGTGTTATGATTATTAGCTGGTTAAGAATGTCATCCGTAACTTGGAGCTAATGCTTGGAAGTGATCGTAACAAAGTATGAGGAAACCAGTCGTTGATATTCCTAAGTACCATATATTGCCTGTTATAGCAATCATTAAGCATTTATTTATTGAATTTTGCTTGCTATTATTTTTATGCAATGCAAGTACGTTTTTGTATCGATTTCAAGAATGTTTAACTCAATAAAAAAAATTACAACTCCAAATATCCTTACACAGTTACACCTACCTATACAAAATCGGATCTTACCTTCAAATCTCTTATAAACTGTTCTGTGACATCGCTTCTGACAGTCTCGCAGCAGTAGAATGCGTGTTTCTCAGTGACTGCCCTATACAATGCTGCGGCTTGCCCAGAGGTCGCCATCTTGACGTGTAAAGTAGCCTCATTGCCTTCTTCTGTGACGTACGACATTTGGAAGATTCGACGCAAAGGCTGCGCCCGATGGATGGCAGTGTACGGTATGCTGGAACAACGAAAGGGAAACATAAGTTGGCTGCATAAAATCATTATCTTTGCGCCGGATAAAAAATAAGGCTGTTGGCGGAATTGTTTTAATCGGGTTCGATGTTTAGCCAGCCTTACATAGGTTCTAAACCAGATTTGTTGTGTTGATATTTTTTATATCAAAGATGTCGATACAAGGAGATTAAAATCATGTGAACTTAATCTGTACCTACCTGACAAATTTAATTTAATTTTAATATTACCTATACAGGTATATACGGATATCTTTTATGACTTGGGTAAACCAACGGCTTTTAAGTTCATATGAAGCGTTACATTATTAAAATGATAAAAGGATCTTCAATATTGATATTCTACATAGAAGATAATATATATCTTATCTGACATGTACAAATAAGAATGATCTAGAAAACAAAAGTATTATTTACAATTCTAATATTATTCCACCTTGATAGATATAATCTTTACTCCAAATAGCATAGGATTATGTAGGTATCAAGAGACATCTAATAACAATGAAATGAAGCATATTAGCAACCAATTAATCTAATCTAAAAGATGGATAATCCTTTGTGGAACGCAAAATAAACTAACAATCTGTTTATTATTTTTATAACAAGATTTAGGGACAATAAAGATAATTTTGTTCCAAGAACAACTCGAAAACAATAACTTAATTTACAAAAATAGATCGCCCTGGCGAGGCTGGGAGCCTGCTAGGCAGTAACTAAATAAAGACCTTTTTATAAAGAATAAATACTAACCTTTGTTTTTCAACACCAATATCTTGCTCGCCGTTGCAGTCTGGTCTATAGACGACGATTCCGTGTGGACCAACCCCTACGCATGTACTAAGCCTGCAGCCACATCCTCCGACATTTTGCCCTGACGTTAGGCAACCCACTGTGGCACCACCATCGATCTCCTGCTCATCTCTAGCTCTCATCGGTTCTTCTGTTTGTTGTCTGTGGTATTGCAAATGACTGTACAGATTGTGAGCATTGTTAAACTGCGTCACAGGTTTACAGAAGAAAAGTTCCTCCCCGAAAGACTCTAGCTTCGAGATCTCTTTTAATAATCTGTACTCTGCTTGCGAAGCACGCATACCAGCCATCTCGCAATGGTAGTCAATAATCTTATCAATATGATCTTCTGGTTTTTCACCCTGTGGTCCGATTTTGTTGCATTCTTCATATACGTGTGTTGGGGGAAGATCTGGATCGCAATCCCCCGTCTCAGCCTGAGCAATGTAAGCTATAATCCTTCTAGCGACTTCAATATCTGCCACAACAAGTCGTCCTTCTGTTAGGTCCAGTTTTGCATGGAGATAGAACTGGTGACGAGTAGGCTCGTTAATGAGCAGATGTGGAGGTACCCAGAACTTGACACGGAGGTCAAGTCGGCCGCCAGGAATGCGATGAGGGTCAAGGGGGTTCCGCAAGTTTAGCCATCTTCCAGGTCCTGACCCTGGGCAGACACGGAGTCCGAAGTAGTCGGCTTCCGCGCCTATTTCCAATTTCTCGCATACCTGGAAAGAAAAAGTGATTTATTAAATACTATGTTTGAACACTTAATAATAGTGGCGTTAATTAGAATCAGACCCCAAAAATATTATTAACTTTAATTTTAATAACAAAATCAAGTTTGGCAAGTCGTTTAAAGGTGAAAGTAATCTTAAAACTGTGTATAACCTATTATTAGGATCAATTTTGGTCATATAATCAAGTGTTTTGCCAGAGCACAGATGAAATAATAGTAAACTGACGACTAGCTACGTAACTAGCTTTTATATCTAGTAGGAATCATGTCCCGAGGCGGAACGATATCCTTGGTATAACTTTAGTCCCTACAGATTGATGGACTGATTTTTTCATCAGTGAGATGAAGCGCTGTATTCCGTCGATCTTGCAAGAAGCCTACAATAAGTACCTTAGGTACCTAGAATATACGTAAATAAACATTATTTATATGCAACATAACTGCGTCTTAAATTCAACAGCATTACTAATCTGTTAGTCACGTGAACGATTCTAAAACAGATTGAATTTAAATTAAAATATTCAAAAGAGTAAGAAACAATAATTTGTTATAATACCCTTTTGAAAAAAATACAATAATTTCATTTAATTCACGAACATTCTACTTTTAAGCTTTATGGGGACGACATGATAACAGGCTATGTAAACAGACAGAATGGATCCAATGACAAATATTTACTATGAAACGAACGAACACGGACATGAATGTTAAAGAGACGATAATGTCGGATTAGATTTCAATGGAAGGATTGTATTGCAGATTGTGGTAGATTCGCTGAGTGATCTGCTGCACCTTAGGTTATCGAGGACAAAACAAAACTCGTGCGATGTACTGTAGGACGTTATAGTGTATTATTGTATATTCTGTGGTTATAGGTTAATAAATTCAATACATTGCTGTCAGGTCAAAAAACGTTTAACTTTAAACATACCTACTTAAGGAAATTACTAATATGGCACCAAAACTTGCTACAGACGCCATTTTGTATTCAAATTAGCGAGAATCAGCAAAGTGAATTCCTTTGTCTTTATGCAAAATTATTAAGTTAGTATTATTATTATTACGGCTTTATTTACATGCGAAGAAATATTAAAACTAATCAACACAAAAGCTATTGGTAGCCTTTGCACTAAAATAATAGAAAAAAAAACCTTTTAGAACTAGGTACATATTCAGCAAAAAGCGCGAGTAATTCCAGAAAGTAACGTACATCACGTATCAACGTATGTAGCACTTATTATACAACTCAGAGAAAACCGATAATTATTTATTCTACAACCTGTAACTACAAGAATAGCATCATCATACAGTTTTCCTGACAACATAGTAGTGTAGTTTAGTAGGTTGTGTATTACCGATTCAGTTTCTAAATAAATATCAAAATAATATGGTACTTTTTTAAAGCTATAATTTTAATTTTTTAAATTCATTTCAAAGCAATGACTTAAACAAAATTCTAAATTTATAAAATTGATTGCAAATTGTCATATTATCATCAATATTTTATTTTATATTTTTTTGTATAGGTACGTAATAAGGTATGATTTAATAATATTGATTGGTAGGTAGAAATTATAATACCTACATAATAATATGATAAGTATTTAAGTGCCTTCATATTAGTCCTGCGCAGTGTGCTTTATCTTAAGTAGGTATTTAATTATGTAAAATAAAATTACATAACTGTTTTATTTAACTTTCAGTTTAATTTTATTAATTTTCTTACGAAGACTGCACAAAGAAAAACGAAGAACAAGATTAAAATAGAATGATGATAAATAATATTTCTATTTGTTTCACTGCAATCAGGCAGTGATTCTTCAGGTACTTACTAGTTACGTACTTTATCAATTCAACTTATTTATAAATAGAGCGACAAAGGGTATAAAAACTAATGATAAAACGCGCAAAAAGGTACTCTACTCTAACAAAGTCGATAAAGTGAACGTGATATTCGTTCAAGGTGGTTTAGCTAATAAACATTATTTTATAGACGTGTGTAAAAAATGTTATGGCTCACAACGGACTTATGCTGTTGGAGAAGCGCATCAATCTATTTGAAGATGCAACTCTTTCACTTTTTGTTCACAATTTGGCCTAAATTTTACTACCAACATTATAACAACGAAAAAGTAGGTGCTCTACATTCATCTCTACCAGCTGTACCTAATTTAAGTTTAATTAATGATTGTCTGAACAATTAGGATTCTTACCTCTTGTTTACACCAACTTCGTTACTAGCGATAATTTTAACATGTAGCTTTCACATTTCAACATCTTAACTGCAAGTACCTACATAAATATTTAGAAATAAACATGTAGGTACTCAAACTAAAACGTACATCGTAAAAACAAATTTTAAAAAACGTGACATAAATTATAATAAGTGATCTACGTAAGTAGCTACGTTGTTGGAGTGAAACTTTGTCCCCGTCCGTGCCGAACTAAAACTGCTTGAAAAGCAACGCACGCGCATCCTGCGATGTTCATTGACCTTTGCCAACAGTACCTAGCTTTGATTTTTAAATAATAATTACTTAACTAAAGTTAGGTAGGTAGGGATCTAAATATTAAGACAGAATATTGTTTATAAAAATCATTATGTAAGTAAGTATTCTAGTTTAATAGGGTCAGAGTAATGATGGAAATTAGAAAAACAATAACATACTCGTTATAAGAGATAAATGACCTGAGCCTAACGAGTTTTAAAATTGCATTTTAATAACTGTAACTACTCCCAATTCTTATTCTAATTAAAGTGGTTGAGTGTGTATTATAGTCATGGACCTAAGAATAGGCGACAGGTAACATATGCAAGCATACATACTTATGTAGTTTAAATAAAGCAGACAGACCTAGTTTTACAAAAAGAATACCAAATCACAGGAGAACCAACCCAGATGTTTTCGTTTCATCTCTTTCTAATGCACGCAGCAGTCTCTTTTATTCTTGGACACGGTTTGAAGCATGCATTCACTGCGTGAACGAAATCGGTCGATTTGTCGACAAACTGGTTGTGATTTTTGTTGGAAAATATAGAGACTATTATTCGAATCGCCCGATTAGCCTCAACACTAATCCAACTGTAATGTTTGCTAAGATATGTAAATGTTACTCCTCTGCCAAATATAACTTTGTTTGAACGAGTTGAAATGTTAGTTGGAAACTATAAGCCTTGCTTGCCACAAAGGAACCCAAAAAATATGTAAAAGCTAATTGATTCTGACTGAAGTGCACATAAAGATAAAAATGTAAATATTGGAGCATCACCAATGTATTTCAGTCCTGTAGCCAATACCAACAAAACAATAAATGAAAAAAAAAAAACAACGAACTCTCCGACATTTTTGTCTAAAGAACAAAGTGAGATAGGTAAAGTAGTATTTAACGAGGTCGTCCCTTTATCACTCCAAGTGGGGTGAACGCACTTTATTTACTAAACCTAGTTTATCAACAAGTGACAGTTGGCAGTTCACGTTTAGAGGCAGGCATAAGGACCAGCCATCTTATAATTTTGTATAATATACTAAAGCCTGCCCAACAAAAATCCTGATCTCTTGATCAGCTGTTCTAAGCAGAACTTTTACAACCATAAAAGTTTTGTAAGCTATAAGAAGTTTAAAACTACAATCAACAGAGACCTAGGTATTCAATAAACAAAAAAGTAAGTTAGGTAGACGCAAATTTTTGCCACACCTGTCCAAATAGTGAATGAATAACCACTATTAAAAGACGGTTAAAGTTGGTTTAACCTTCATAATCAGCAAAGTCACATTGGAATTACACTGAAAATACTGTGTTATGATATTTGCAACTGAATTATTATTTTATTCTGATCGATGCACCTACCTGTGTCCTTCCAAGATTTTTTCTGCCTGAACAAACTTAATTTATATTGAAATATTGTTACTAACTGTGCAAGTAGATTTGTCTGTACCACGAGGCCTCTTTAGTTTTCAATTAGCACTATTTTTTTGGATTGTAGGAAGGTATCATGGTAATCAAACATCATGTGCGAAATATAACGGACAATCCAACCAGTCTTAAACTTGGTAATTAAATTCGCAGCAATGTGCTTCAAAAACATTTTGAGATTTATACAAACAAAAATCAAACAATGCCACCACCTTATGAATGCTACCAACACGAGCAAAGTGAGCACGGTTATTTAATGAAGTTTAATGTTTTTTAACAGAGATTTGACCTGTGCTGTGCTTGCATGTTTTGTTTTTATAACTAAGTGACAACGAAAAGAAAGAAGCCCATTATCTCAACTAACCTGAAAATTCTAAAGGGGCTACCTCCGGTCCACTAGCGCCCCCATCAGTTAAAAAAATATACTAAATATATAAACTTATCAAAAATCCGGAAAGACAGATTGAAGTAAAGGTACATTTATTCATTTAGAAACTATTCACTCTGTAAAATAAAGTTCACTGTAGTTACAGATACAAAAATTGCTAAAAGTCGCCGTTTTTCGCACTTTTTGTAACTACAGTGTATTATATTTTTCAGAATTGATAGGTTCTGAATAAACTAGGATACCTTTACTTCAATCTGTCTTTTCGGATTTTCGATAAGTTTTGAATTTAGTGAGTAATATTTTTTTAACTGATGCGGGCGCTAGTGGACGGGAGGTAGCCTCTTAAGAAGGGACAAGATACTAAAATAATGTAGCTACAAGCTACAATAGTCATCAAATTAACTACATTTCTTAGTATCATCTTATTTTTTAATAAAATGCTATAAGTACAAAAATTCTACCTATTTATCAGAAACAATTGGTAACGGTCACATGTCGATTAATACTTGTTTACCTGATACCAAATGTTTTTGTGTTACTGCGCAGTTTGTCCTTCTATCGATTTTGTGAGTGTTATGTTATGTTTGAGTTATTTACGATCTAGGAAAATAAGTTGTTGCATAAATAAAATTTAAATGATATCATTGTTTAGAAAATATGCTATACGTGAATGAATATGATACAACAATAACATTTTACGTACAAGAAGTTGTTCTTTTATTCTATACGAAAAACATACCCTCCTAATTTCATGCTTCTAGCTTCAATAGTTTTTAACTTCTCTTTTTTCATAATATATGCAAACATCAATTATAGTACATAATAATAAATATAAATAAACAAGAGCCTAATGTATGATGTAGTAGGTAGGTATATTCATTCGCATCAACAATTTTCAACACCTAGATATTTGTTTTCCTTTCCGTCCAGCTAATCCTTTCCTTCCTCCTACAACCTTACAAGAAATATCCTCTTAGAAGCATGAAACTGAGTCACTATTTACAATTAATCAAAAACCTGGAAATGGTCGTGGGTTCTTCAGAATATGAAAGTCAATAGGGACAGACGATAAACAAACTCTAGAGGCTATGGAGTATTCGAGAGCACGTTTGTTGCATAAGTGCCGTGTCTTGTATGCACTTGTAAAGATTTTACGTTTTCCAGAAAAGTTAAATTGCGCAATTTAAAATTTAATGAAATAAAAACCCAAAATAAAACTTTATTGTGTTTTTATATAAAAATCAATACGATGTTGAAAAACCCTAATAGTAAATGTAAATAAAAATTTTATTTTGTCCTTCAACATGTTGACTTTGCCGGTCCGGTTCTTTTAATATGCGCATACGATTTTCGCGCGCAAACACACCGCCATGTTTTTTTTAATATCGAAGAAATCGCAGTTTAGTCATATAGAAGTAAAGTCGAAGAAAGTGGTGTAAAGAAGTATGAAATAGGTTAGGTTTAAAGAATATTTATTTCTTACTTAAGACCTACGGTCACTTACATAAGAAAAAACTTAATAATAAATCTGTTGTTCATATCCCAACATGAACACAATAATGTGGGTAGGTTAACTTATACAATACAAGATTATGTTGTAGATTGCATACTAAAAACTCTAATTTACGTCTCTAAAATATGCTATATATAATAATATTAACCTTAATCACCTTGATGGCAAGGTGATTATGGAATCACCTCATTATTTGTTCCCTGACAAATAAGTAACTGATAAGTCCAGGTTATCGTTAGTCCTGACATCAGTGAAGCTGTCCACAAGAGCCCTACTTTATTTATCATATTAAATACTTATTTGCTTGACCTGACTGCGTTAGTAGGGTAAAGCTGTCTGTAATCACTCTATTATGCTGTATGTATGGTTATTGCGCTGAAACTGAGATTATTTATTAAAATGATTTTGATTGTAGGCGTAAAGAAAGTTTGTTTTCATACAGTGTTGTGTGAGCTTTGTATAACGACAATTGTCACATAAAAATGTTACTAAGGAAAATTTTGACTTAGCAGCAAGATTAAAGGATAGGAAATTAAAATCTTATCAAAATTGTTGCCTTATATTTATGACCCGAAACGAGTGCAAAACTAGATGGTGGACTTAAAACCGGGTTATCAAGTAGGTATTAATCATGTGATTTGTTCTCTAAAAAGATAAAAAACGGATCTAAAATATTATCAAACATGATAAAAAAGCAAGTAAGTGCATTGCGTGACGACTACCTAATGTTCAAAGTCTAAGGATATGTAAAATTCATCGATCTTTATTCTGATAAATAATTCATTGTCGAGAAAAACAAAAACTTTTGTATTTATTTTTGTCAAAGAAGGCTATTATGAATGATATCATTGATTTTAGTAGACAATAAGAGCCGTGATCTTGTCGGTCATCGTCAACGTCTCCCAGTTTCCGCTAGTTTTTCACCTCCTGAAACATCGCGACCTACTTTCTACTTGATTTATTCCATAAAAGTTTTCCTTGGTCAGACCCTTGCGCTCTTACTCTCAATTTTTCCTTCTATGATTTTCTTTATAAACTAATCTTGTCGTATCAGGTGGCCAATCACATTTTCATTTTTGTTACAACTATGATAGATCTCTTCACTTCAACCCTTTCGTGTACCCGACAGAGCTCTGAAGTCCATGCGTCTTGCTCTGGATCCAGAGACGAATTCTTTTTTCATTTAATACAAATCAGTGTCACCATTTACTAAAACTAACACGCTTTCCGCACCCACACTACTAGCGTCATTTGAGTGCGATAAACATAGTACCATTATTGCGGGAGAGTAGGATGCAAAAAACCAGTGGCAGCGTCTCTATGGCAACGAATGTGTTTATGATGTGCATTCAAAATAAGCGCTTACATAAATTGGATAGTATACCCTGTCAATAAGGAACCAAATTTTTTTACTCTCTTCGCTTCTATGCGCGCGCAGGCGGAGTGGCCCTATCGTTGTTCTGTGGTGTACCCTTTATTTGATACTATGTCTGGTCAGCATATACCCTCCGCCCTCCATCCTCCATCGATATGATTAGAAATAACCCTAAATATGAAGAAACATAAATATTACTCAAAAGATTTAACTCATAGAAACTGAACTGTTGCTGTCAACAAAACGGAAGTAAAGGCAGGAAGTAGAGTAGGTAGTTTTTAAAACTAAATTGCAAAAGTATTGTTGGCCTTGCTGTTATGCCTAAAGGCCTTAAGCTGTTAGTATTTTTGTGGTGGCTTTGAACTCTTTTCTCGTAAGTACATAGTATTATATTGTCCTAAAATTATGAAAGAATGCCAAAATACTTCACGAAGTTATAGCGTGGCATTTAATTTAATTTTGGCATTGTAGACGGCAGATTTTCTTTTTGAGGTAGTGCCAAAGTGACTGTACCTAATTTTCCTTTTTTGTCAGTCGATAATACTAGAACTAAAAATTTCAAGATTTTTGTGTTGTTTCCTTCGTCAATTCTTTCTATATTCTATCTTTCATTACTATGTTGGCTTGGCAGCACTGTTGAGTAGTGAACGCTTAGTCTGGTACTTGTATCTATTAGTAGATGGTTTAAAATTTACAAAATATATATATTGATATTTTAGTAAACCAGCCAAGACCTATAAAAGGCACCGCGATGGTCCTTTTTTGTCTTGGCAAACTTGTTCTTTAAGGTTTCTGACCCTGTTCAAGATCGTTTCAATGGGTTGGATGATGTAATTACTTTTTGCTGCCATGAACACATGTCATTTTATGTGGCCTCAACGCCGCCGGGCGTCAATCTCACTAAAAAAAATTATATTAGTTGTTTTTCAACTAAGTTCTTTTTCTCATCTTCAGTCATACTGTTTAAAAAAAAATAATAATAATAATAAAAGTAGGCAAAAGTAGCTCCAAATATTTCCACGAGTTCGGTGTGGTCGATGACATTTCTCTACATAAAAAATTGGATGCTATCCAAACTTTCACGTACTACACGCGTGTAAGTGGTGGGTTTGACTTTTCTGCCCTAACTGTGATGTCACGAGATGTATGTTTTAATTTCTTGTCTATTTTCGTGGGTTGTGACGAATGCCGCACTAAAAAATGTGGAACTTATGATTAAAGGCCTTTTATTTTTTCGTAGATAGAGGTCGAATTTTTTTCTTGTGGTTGTGTAGTTTGACGACTTACTTAATAGTAATTATAAAATAATAATTTAAATTAAAATTAAATTATATAAATTACAATTCTTTATTGCCAATAAATACACATGCAATACATAAGATAGATACATACAATACCTCTGATTTATTTCATAATTAATTAATTAAATTGAAAAGTAAAATAATTCTTATTGCCAATGAAGATACATACAAAACATAAGAGGCTTTACAATCTACGTATTAATCTGTCTATCTTAACACACAAGGAATACTCCAGGAATTTACAATTGGCAATGGGTACTAGTCTCAGCATATTGCTATGCCTAGTGGCTTAGCGCTGGTTTTCAGACCAGCCCTTAATAAGGTTTCAATTGTCAAGTTCATAGTTATGTGAGCGTGGTGTTGCAGGGTATTTGTGTAAAATGAGATACAATAGCTATACGCAAGTTATATAAATAAAAGAAAAAAAAAATACAAATTTAAAACAAAATAATAAATCAAATAAAATCCTACGTAGTATATATATATATATATACATGCACTTATTATATAAACTAATTTATGTACCTAATTAATAAGAATAATTGCTCATGCAGTGTAAATTGTTTGTAGGTTAGTTGAATGTATCAAATATAATCTTATTGCTTATAATTGCATCTCAAGGCATGGCAACTAACGGTATACAAATACACACTTCATTGTTTGTTCAAAGTTCAACCACCATACGAAGAGGCCGCTTTTTACAAGCTTGCTTGACTCTTGAACCCAACTAATCAAATACGGTTAGTAATTCTATTCGAAAATTAAAACATTTTTGCAATACAGGCTTATTTATTACTTACTTATTTATTATTATTAATTATTTGAATATAATAAAATATCGGTAGAACACTGATATGTGTGCTTAATTTACAGATATTTAAATATGGCAAATAATCCACTAATGGCAAAAAAAGGGTTTATTTTAAAACTAGGACATAATAACATGGCTCATTTACAAATAATTCCTCTTTACTCACTTATTTTTATTTAAACTTCTGTTTTTTCCAGAGTTCAGTTCAGTTGATAAAAGGTTATTTACTTTACACCACACAGCAACACGATAGCGAGAATTTAGTCACGCATCACTATCGTTTTGACAGTGACCTATTGCCTAACTTTGGATAACATTAAGTTAAAATATTTTTTAATACGATAACCCCTAGAAAAATATGTAATTAACGTCCGAAAAATATGTTGTTAACCAAATTGTTATCGAAAAAAAAACGATTAAAGTTAGGTCAAATGACAACGACTTTATGCAAAGAAAGGTAATATTATGTAGTGTCAATAACGATATTGAATATATACCTATCTCGAACTCAATTTTTTACAAGATATAGTCAATTGCCTGTTTACAGGTATCATATATCCTCTTTGTGAACCTCTTCAATCACTACTGTTTTGTTTTATTGTGCACAATAAAGAATATATATATATATATATCCTTAAACGATTCAATGTAACTTTAAGCGACTAACATAAATGACACAACTATACCGGATTAGCAGAGCATAATGACATATTCTCTCATAAGATCTCGGTGGATAACTCTCAGATCTTGTGATGGAATTAGTATTCCATCATACGGCATTATGCTAACATGTCGTTAATTTTAACATTTTACCTAAAATAATAGTTTCGACTTTACCCGACTGAACGAAACACGGACATGCTCGCTCTATTCAATACTTATGATACCGACGAAAACCACACCAAATTTTTCAGTCCATTAACGCTTTTCCTTCAACGCCAGCGCAGTAAGGTTACTTTACCTAACGATGGAAATAAAAATATAATGTTTTGATTGTATTAATGATTTTAATTCGTGGCTCGCATAGCCCTTACAAAGTTTCCATTGGCCTTCTTTCTTGTAAACAATGATATTGAGGTCGTTGCTGGTTGGAATAGCCCGGAACGTCCCGAGAACGAGGTCTGTGGCCCTATTTTTATATCGAATGAAGCCGAGATCGTTTGAAGTAGGACGGAGGAAATTTTTTTTATAATTCTACAAGCTGATAAGAAGAACAAAGCGTTTGACTTCATAAAATTTTGGCTAGTTAACTGAATGTTCTTTTAAGTGAATGAATAACTAGTTTTTTTAGACTGCGATTTTTAACAGGAATTCACATAGTTTTGTTACAATAATTTCGAGCAATGTTTATCAACTTTTGGTATGAAATCATCTTAATCGCCTTAAAATTATTCTATCCTTCAAGAGACAAAATGCGATGCGACTTTGATAAAAAAATACAATTTAATCAAATTAGTCTGATTTGATGATTGATAACCTAATCAATATAATTACCGACACTTATCAGAATAAGTCTGTAGTACAAACGAGCGATGCGGGTTTTTTATAAGTCGAACAAGTTGGACTTTGATATATCCTTATTTAGTCATCTAACATGTTATCTCATAATTGGTTTACTCTTGCTTGCGGTATAATACGATTCACTATTTTATATTCACCATTAAATTATTACGTCTCTGTTAAGATCTTCTACTGTGTACCTTTTTTGTCAAATCATTAAATAAGATGAATAAAAAGACGTAGGCAGATTTTAAAAAGAACTTTAAAAAGCACCCTCATGGCCTTAAGTCTACCATCATCATCTTTTGCCTGCTATTTTTCCAATTTATTTAAGATTGGTGCAATATTAAAATCACTTCCATTTCCATCATCATCTTTCGCCTGCTATTTTCCCAATTTATTTGGGATTGGTGCAATATCCAAATCGCTTCCATCAGTCATCTTAATATTCGGATTCTTCTTTTACATGCCATCTTTAACTCAGGCCACCCATCTTCTTTCTTCGCTTTTGCTTACCCTCAAAATCCATTAACGTTAAATACTCTCTCTTTGTTACATGATGCATCTGTCCTCAGCTCATAACACTTCCATTCCAATGTTCTGTTACGGCACCATGCCACTTTCAAACTTCAGTTATACACCTATTTAAATACTGACCGTTATCGCTCAAGTTTTTTCATTCTAATTTCTTATCCATGTCATTTTAAAAACAATATCAAAGGCGTATCTCTAGGTTCGGTTGTTTATGTTTGTTTGTGATTAGTAATTTTAAATGTTTGAGAATTTTCTGAAATTTTGTCTCTATCTCAAATACTAGCGGACATCTTTTAAACTGTTGGTCCTTACCACAGTAAAGAGATGGGCCCATCTCTTTACTGTGTCCTTACTAAGTAAAACGTGTGATTATATTACAGTGATCGAGTTTATCGTCCTGGGATAACCCCCTGGCCTTTGTATAATCAGGAGTAGGTTACTTTAGCCGTATCTGTGGTTATAATATCACGGTCAAGGCTTATTATTATTAATGACATGAATCAGTTTTCTTTAATGCTATATGTTTTTGTGCAAATTAGATAACCCCTTTTTGATAAAATTTTATTGGTCTAAATATCGCTTAGCGTCTGAACTTTCTTTTTTTCACATGGCAAACGAAGCTTATACAGCCAATGATGTCCGTTTACTCACTTGTTGTTTAAGGAAGAAAGATTTTTGTCGTTATTACTATTCTATACAATATCACACGTAAATGTCAGCTTGACAACAGCGCAGACGTCAGAGTTATTAATTTTATCATGGTTTCATCAGGTAAAATGACAAATGGACTTTGGACTCTTCAGTTAGGTCATTCTGTTTCGTCTCATATCAATTTTATTTCGAAAATAATATGCATGATTTTTTACGACTGCATAGCATATAATAATATATGTGGTTTATTGTTTTAATACCTTTCCTTAGATAAAAAATAGTAAACTGACCTTCTACCCTTCTTATTTTTCAGTAAAATCAGTCAGATACATAGATGAAAAAATTACAAGATTATAGATTAAAAGATTTTTATGAACCTTTGAGGCTTTGTTATAATTTATTTCTTGTCAAACAATAGAGACTGTGAGAACAGGGCTTTTTAAATGAGCCTGCAATATATTCAAATTGAATTTTTTTAAAGACATTGAACTGAATAATTGTCGATAGAAAACCCTCAATCTTGAGCTAAGGCAAGTTGTTATAATAGTCACTTCTCTATGTAAGCCAAGGTTCCAGAATCACGCTTCACCGCCGTGTATTTAGTCACGTAGCCACTATACAGATTATTTTATTACAATATTTTTTCTGACATATAATATTACTTTTATAGGTATTCCCTTTAAATATTTTATCTTTTTATCTAGAATTTTACAAACAGATTTTTTTTTTATTAAAGCATTTTTCAAGACCAGAATTACCTACGCTACGGCCTTTGTAAAGGTTATTTATTTTAATGACGGAACCAACTTGTATTTTATCCGGCTAAAGGGACCAAAACATCCTTTAATTGGACGGCCTTTGTTATGTCAAAACCAACCAACCCGCAATTTCGAAAAAAAAATTACACGAAACTTTGCCAAAATTACCAAGTTGTTTGGTAGTGAAATTGATATAATTTTCTGTCTGTGAGTGAAATTAATATAATATTATGGTCTGATACATAGCTGTTATGGGCTTTATAGTGATGTAAAACATGTGTGTACAATATAGTAAGCTGTTCTCATCCCAAATAAAATTGAAATAAATAAAATTATAAAGCTTTCTTTCATCTGCAAATGAGGTGATAAGAATCCTATAAGAACTGTACAAATAAATTTTGAAAATTTAGTCGGTAACAATTATTGTAACTTTTAAAGATTAACAAAACGACGACAAGTCATTCAAATGGATTGAGAAAACGATTACTTAGTGCCATATACCAAAGTTCCATTAGCGGATAATTTACGAATTTTGTTACATTAAAACTAACTAATCTACTACTGCCATCCGGTTTCCGCTTAGATACTTTTAATTTCCTATCTAGCTACGACTAGATTGAACTGTATTAAATTCTACTTCCGTCTATTACAGAGCGTACAATAAACTACTCATCTATGAACCATACGTACGTAGTACACTCAACAGCACGTCAGTAGAAACACTTTTGGACCTTATTGCGTGGTAATACAGTTGAAAAAGTTTCTACCGACGAGCGGTTGACCGTACGAACCTACCTGCAAGAGGGTGAGGGAAACCGGTGTTCGTCGTTCGTAACATTTAATTTTACTTTAAAATAATATAATATATTATCCAAAGGAATATCCTAACCAAAAAAAGTATTCTTGTTGGCGTGTAATGCTCAGTAATAACTTGAACAATAATCGCCTGGTGGGGGAAGGTTTATGGACTCAATTTGTACCTATGTAAAATCGACTCTGTTCATCTAAGGCCAATGTTCAAGTTTGCCCCGATTCATACCTATGCTTACAAGTTTATAAAGAAAAACGATAATGTGCTTTATGCAGGTACGCGTTTTAGCTCGAAAGCGCTTTTTGTGCGACAACGAACGGTGCAAAGAGAAAGTTTCTACTCTTTGGGTTTCTAGTTCCAAAGCATTGTATTGCATCCTTTCTGCTCAGAATCACTTAAATAGTCTTAAAAAGTCCATCACTGGAGAAGGCTTCCTAAAAAGAAGCAAGAAAAGAAATGATTGTGGCTTTAGAGGCATTTATCATCCATGCCATGCATAGGAGCACACGCAAGAGATACCTACGAGGATAAAAAGGCCTCTGCTACCTACATCTGTTCAGAATGAAAATAACTTTATAAGATTGTAAATTTACAACTAAGTTATGGAGTGGATAAATATTTAAAATAAATGGCTCATCAAGTTGAAGAACAATGGTAATACGTGGCCAACATAAATGTTTAGAGGAAATTATGATAAACAATGGAGCAGCTATGATCCAACGTGCTGACGTTATGGTACAAAGTCCAACACACCAATTGGAAGGTTCAAATGGAGAGGCCCGTAGAATTAAGGCTGTTTTAAAATTATGTCGAAAAAAAATTATTTTATTGATGTATAACATAAACTAAGTAGAACCGACGCGACGTGATCATTAAAAAAAATCCAACACGTTTGCATGCCTAAAGCATCAGCATTTTTGTAATTTTGCAATGTTAAAACCTAGTTTATTGATTTCGCAATTTTAGCTCTATAGTTGATAAACCAATAGAATCAGCAAATTTTTACATCCTAGACTTTGCATTAATATTATTCATTATAAATAATTTATTATAGGTATGTACGCATAACATCGCCTCTTTCCCGTCGGGGTAGGCAGAAAATAAGAAACAATAGGTACTGTTATAAATATCTTGAAAGGTAGAACAAATGTGAAGATGATCTTTAATAACGTCCTTCCTTACGTACGTGTAAACTGAACCCTAACAACTTGACAAACCTGATTGACATAAATACCTAACATAAAGGTAGGACTCTGGACTTGGTGTGACCTACACTACAATGAACTACGTTCCGTTCCCCGTACAAGGCTTAGTCGAATAGTGTTTAACGTTTTCCTCGTTCTTTGCAATTCTGTCAGCAAATATATTACTTGTTAATAGAGAAAATTAAACATTACCTTAGCTAATTTCTTGGAGGATTAAAGAAAGAGAAACAAACATTGATGTCAATGTACAGTATTCAACACCATAGAGGCCTAGCGTTAGTGTTCGTTATTCAAAAATGCGTCCGTTCGCTCGATCACGCAGTGTGCACGTGCTGTGTAGAGAGTTCACAGCTGTTGTTAGCATGGACTTTGGACCCGAGTTACAATCACCGGTGTGACGAACCGCGTGTATAGGCCGCCTTGGGACGCATTGATTCGGTTATTTAGGTGTTTTATCTTTAACGATCATTTCATGTAACTATTATTAAAGATCTATCATAGTCAGAGACTTCTTCAAAAAATTAAACAGATTTAGTTTATTTATTTATGTCCTCTACTATTCTGCGGAATAAGATGCAGTTTCTGCACCTTTTGAATTGTGCAATTGTACTAAATGTAGCTACACTACTCGATACCAAGGCTATTTGCGGTATTCATACTGTAGGTGCGATAGTATAAACAAATAAATATGCTGACTTTATGGGAAACGTTGGACTGGTAAAACAAGGCACTCCCTTTTCAATTACTTACACAAGTTATGTTTATGTGTTTATTTATACAGGCTTTCATCAAAGGCCAAGTAGTTATGGGTAATTAATAAGTTTTTCATTATGGAGACTTTGAGTTTAATTCCACACTTTTGGCTCTTTATTATTTATACATAATAAACAATAATAATAACATCTTAGTGCTTGATGGTATTCATTTTTATTGAATAGTCCTTTTTTCACGTAAAAAATTTTCAAAGTTCTAAATTCAAAACTGGGTTTGGCTAACTATGAAATAAATAGGTACGTTGTGCCATTAAAAAAGAAAAAAATAAATAAATATGTCCACTGAAATATTTTGACACCCAAAATAAAGTTATAAGTTATAACATAATTTAAAATTGCAATTAAATTAACTATTGACCATTTTAACAGAGAAAGGTAGATAACCAAAACCAAATGTACTTAAGGTAACTACGTACGAGCCAGCAAGCCAGCAATCAATGCAATTATAGACACCATCTTATGGGTTTGTAATGTCTATCTACAACAATAGATGCATTAAATAGGTATCAATATGTAAAGAATTAAAAACAAATCCGGAATTCCTGCGCTCCGCCTGTCCAAGGAACCTTTCGCAAGATAATGCACACCTTGCAAAATTATGATGATATAACGATAAAGATAGTATAACTACCAAGTAGGTGGGTGCATATTAAAAACTGCGGATTGAAAATGTAATATTATTTTATAATATTTATAGTGGTAGAAATGTGTTTATACAATATTCTTTTGAAAAATAATATATTATATAGGTAGGTAACACAGCGATAATTGCATTTCAAATTTCGTACGACTCACGAAGAGGCAGCGTGAGCATGCCGCCGGGTCCAAAGTCCGCAAGGTAAAGCGTGACGTAGCCGCGCAAACGTGTCTTCACAATGCTTTTGTAATGATGAAATCAACTAACATTACATCTTCTAAATGTTACTTACGCACTTGCCAAGATTTCAGAAAGGGTGTAAAGTATGTGCCACTTGTTGCTTAGCAAAACTAAAAACAAAAAGCTGTTAATCTGGCAGCATGCACCTTCCAAAATTAGCAAGGTTTCTAGATCAAGCAATAAAAATAAATTGTTATATATATGCACACATATTTATTACATTAAATGTATTTAGATTATAGTAGAACATAATCTTTTGTTTATGTCTTAAGAAGGGTTAAGGTGCGAAAATGAAAGATAACTGAAAAGTACACAACATAGTATTAACAAAGAAATATTTGGATTCACTCACCTTTTCAAGGCATTCCTGTCCGATGGCATTGGTGTCCACCTTGACTTCCAAAATCACAGAATTTGGCTGACTGACTAACCACATTTTGAATAAAATTTTGTTATAAAGATTAGAAAAATGGGTATAAAATGCCGCGGACTATTATTCTTGCTTCTTAAACACTTCAGTTGTTTATCTCACTCGCGTAAAGAATTTATTTAAAAATGTTCTTCTTAATTCGCTCTGTGCAATGTTTATCGCGTATTCTTTGTGGAAGTAAAACTGTGAATACTTCCAGACGACGGCCATACTACGATAAGTTTGCCTCCGAAATGATAAAGAAAATAGTGACGCGCCGCATACGGGGGGCGCGGATTATGCTACGTGTATATATATAACTCCACAATAAATTCGCATAGACAATGGTTCATTGCCAAGAATATATAAAGAGGGCATTACACTTGCTTCATCTAAGCAGTAATGTATAGCGTCTAAAGCAATAATTGTGTAACTTCAAAAGAGTGCAATGTACGTGGTTGTATATTCTGTTTCATTCGTTGTCGTAACGATAAAAAGAGATGGATAATCTTGTAAAGGCAGCACCCCCGGATCGGGGGGCATCCTAAATCTGTAACGAACGGGGACGAGAAATTATTGTTTTAAAATAAATATTATGCACAGGTAAATACCTAATATGTATGTTATTTTATAAACATGAATAATATTGCTCAAATACGATAGCACAGTGGCATTACAAAAAAGGCCAAACTTCTTTTTTTTGTGATATAAAGTGAAAATGTACGCGTTATACAATATATTTTTTTATGTTATTAATTTATTTGTTACAAATCCAATACTAACTTATTTGAGCCACTGTTGTTTTCACCGATGATAATGTATAAACCTTTTAGGGTGAAACACGGGACCCTATTGATACGCCTCCGATGTCTATCTTTCAGCGGGCTGTATCTCATGAACCGTATGCAGAAATTTGAAATTTTCACAAATTATGTATATCTGATGCCGCTACAACAACAAATAATAAATATAGGTAATAAAATAAAATGAAGGGGGGCTCCTAAACAGCTAAAAGGGGGCGCGAATTTTTTTTGACCTACCCCATCGAGTGAGGTATCGTTGGGGTAATGTAGTTTTTGCAAAGATTTCGGACCTCCTTGCTTCTTTAATCCTCCTTCTAAGTACCTTTATTTTTCTGTGAGTTTTTGTTTATAAAAATATTTAAAACAAAGCAACAATGACCTTACATATACCATGATAGCGTACTCTTAACAATTTGTACAGAGGCAAAACGAGCAGAGCAAGACATCATAGGCGATGTACTTCGTCCCTTTCTAATTATAGCCATACTAATGAAGTTTGCACAATTTCCGTGCAAAAAGTTAAGTTTTATATCCACAAATTTTTATTTATACGTATTTTTAAATACTTATTTGAATAATTTTCAACGTGCAAAGTATAAACTTCTCTCTCAGTTTTCATTAAATATTGATAAATGCAGAAAATCATTTTATTTTGATTTACCTGGATTAAAAACTCTTTGGTAAAATGATTTTTAACAAAGATTTTGCATGACATTTTGTTGATGTTGTCATGACAACATAAACAAAATGTCATGCAAAATCTATTAGAAAGGGACAGCTTCCTCTCATCTTACGTCCTACTCTGCTCGCATAATTTTTGGAAGAGCGCAATCTGGTTAAAAGCGCCACGCGCGAAGTAATAAATCTATGCAAAGCAATAAGATGCCACCCATAGAAAAATAAGGGTAACTAGAAGGAGGATTAAAGAAATAAGTTGTCACAAGGTAGTGAAGGCGTCGTTCTATGGATTTGACAGGTTATTTTGAATATTTCCTAGTGATCACTGATGATTTGACATAAAAATTTGGGACACGTTGGCAGATGTCATCCCATAGTAAATTAAATTAGTAAGGTATCTATTCCGAGCGAAGCAAAGAGGTCCGAAATCTTTGATGCCACCAAAGTCAGTTTAAAAAAAAATTGTTTGGGCTGTATCTCATGAACCAAGGAGGTTTAAGTAGCAGCTCTTTCTGACCTCTTTCGGACCTCCATACTAAAATAAATGATTTTTTTCAAATCCTAAAAGCGTAAAATTTTTATCTTTCTCTGAGAAATATGTGACATGGAACTAATAAATACTACTACCAATATTTAATAATAATACTAAATAATTTCGTATATAGATTGTAAAAATATATTTCTTTAAATTCAATTCACTTTTTTCAATATTTATATGATAGACCCCAAAACCAGAAAAACTTTTTGGAGTTTTGGCTCAAGAAGAAACGCGTTCATTTAAATCGGGTTCCGGCTTTTTTATGAACATAAATAAAGCATTACCTACTCTATTTTTACATTTTTTAAGTTTAACTGTTCAATGGTTTCAAAAATAATAATTACCCAACAAAATACCTAATTGACGAACAAGCCCGGCCCATCTGTCCAAAAGAAATTTAATAATTAATTCACGTTCATGCTCTAAATATGTCGGTCCATCTTTCTACGTAAAAATCAATGAATAATAATAAAAATAATAAAGTTACTTATAGACAATAATGATTTCATGCACAATAATATTTATTAACCCCGATCATTTCTCGCCAATAAATACATAGTTCTTAGCAAAGCCTTTCTTCTCATGACCCTGGAATATATTTTTATAGCTCTTTGGTTTATAAACTATGTAAGTACACCATGTATTCATTCTGGGCAGCACTTGGTCTAACTTCTATACTAGGATTGTCAATGTCCTTTGATAAGGCATTATAGGTATTATCAAACAATATGTATACCGCCAGTTGCAGAAAGCTTTTGTAAAGTTACACCTACCAAGGTGTAACTTTACAAAAGTTTTCTGCAACTGGCGGTATTTAGTGTAAGTACATATTGTATGATTGTCTGCACATTATATTTTCTTATGCCCTATGCCTAAGTATGTTACTATGCTGGCTGATGGAACCCTAAAAAGTGTCAAATGTTTGAGCCTAGTTTGACGCATGTGACGTACATGTAGCACCATCTATGAGTATTAATAAATACTAATCTGTAACCTGTTTCATTTCACGCTTTTTGTGTTTTACTTTGTGAACATATTTATTCCTACCTAACCTTATTTTCCACACATGAATCAGTATTTAGCCATTTAATAAACAATATTAATTTAACTTTTGAATAACATTTACTGGGCCGCTAATTTCACCCAAATATTTTTTCTATGTCTAATTACGCCCCATTTTACGCATACGTGCGAAGCACGAGCCATCGACAGCGCCAGTTGCGACAACATGGCGGAACTAAATTAATCATATGACTTTCTTCACATCGCACTTGACTTGATCGTTTATTGATTCGTGTCTTGGTCTCGTCTCTTGTTCGATTAGTTTTGTGTTTTCGCAAAAGGAAATGGCGAGTCAGACACAGGGGATCCAGCAGCTTTTGGCCGCTGAAAAGCGTGCGGCTGAGAAAGTCGCAGACGCGAGAAAGCGTAAGTACAAAAGTTATAAAATTTATTACGTAGGAAGCTCCTCCCTTATTTCTGGGTAACAACATCTATTTTAGCAGCTATTCTGTTCAATACATTCTTCATGCATGCCCAAAGAACCTTTTCACGTTAAAATTTTACATTACTGTGACGAAATGTGCACGATTTCCACTATAAAACGAAAGATCCAATAGGTCACATGATGTCATTGAAATCTAGAGATCCCTGATGGATAAGGTTTTCTCAGTTGATTTACTTACTCATAAAAGTTTTGGAAACCATACGTATCCCATTCATAATATCTGAAAACCCTATATCATTATTAACTACCTTGTAATAATTACCCTTTCACACATTCTGTCTTGACCACACATATAGACGTCATTTAAAGCTATCATGCTGTCAGGGTAATTTCTACCCAATTTGAAACACGACCTAGGTAGATCAGTAATGAAAATCTATGACAAACTTTACTTAGGTTGTGTTCTGAATCGGGTAGAAATTACCCTGACCGCAGGATATTAGCGTTATATGACGTCCATCGGTGTGATCGAGACAGACTGAGGTCAAATGTTAACTATTACCGTTTTGGAACTCACTCTTATTAGGGTCGCATTCCAAAACAGTCAGAAATTGCCCTAACAGCAGAATAGCTTTATTTATAACTAGCTGGTGCCCCCGACTTCGTCTGCGCAGGATCTGCGGTTCCATCCGCATTTAATGCATTTTCCAGTGGCAATGAAGTGTTTTCCCGCAGTAAAAAGTAGCCTCTGTGTTATTCCAAGACCTAACCTATATGTGGGCCAAGTTTCATTAAAATCCATTCAGTAGTTTTTACGTGAAAGAGTAACAAACATACATACATACTTACAAACTTTTGCGTTAATAATATTAGTAGGATGTGCATATGTTTAATCGAGACAAACTGCCGTCTTAACTGATATGGAATAGCAATAGCAAGTTAGTTACATTCTGTAATAGTTTGATATAAGTACCTTTATCAATTGTAGGCACAATAAATTTTACATCAGTCTAATATTCTGATATTAAAAATTATGACTATTTACATACCACTACTTACCACTAGTAGTTTCAGGAATATTTATACCAAAGCTTGGTCAGCTAAAGCAAGAATGATACATTTTGTTCATTTGGTTTAAAAGTGTGATTTTTGTATTTCTGATGCTAACAGACACAACCTAAGATCCCATGTTCTAGTCAATAATTCTTACTACAGTCGAAATAATGTAACTTGATTAGAATGCCAGCAGGAAAAACTGTGTGGAAAGCAGGTCGGATCGATATATGTCTCTTTGCTCCATTGTTTAGCGCTTTGCTCTGTCCTGCCACAGGGTAGGTAATAGTACTAGCATACGGAAAGAGCACTCTCAAACGAACTGCAAGTTTAGGTATAAAAAATTGCCTACCCCATCTGCCTGCAAGCGAAATTGAAACTTATTGCATTGATCGAGCGCTCATATTACATTGGGTACCGCTGATACGCAACCAGTCTAGCGGCTATAGCACAGGGTTATAACTCGCTCGCGGATATTATTTATTTTAAAGTAAAATATTAAGTATTCAATAACTTTTTTTTTTTTTTTAAATATTGGGGGACATTTCACACAAGATCAACTGACCCCAAATTAGGCAAAGCCTGTACTATGGGTACCAGAGACTGATATACATACATAAATAGATAAATAACACCCAGACACAGAACAAACACTTGTGTTCATCACACAAATGTTTTCCCTGGGCGGGGATCGAACCCGCGGCCCACGGCGTGTGAGGCAGGCTCACTACCAACCACACCAACGGGCTTGTCAAAACTAAGTTTACATGATGACCTGCTTGCCTACTTGAACAGAACAATAAACGTAATAAGTAATATTTCTTTTAGTGGATGTCATTGTGAAGATTTACTTAAAAAATTGCGGTCGCAACAAAAACGCAACGGGCCGCCGGGCGCGCTGTTGCCAGCCCTTTCGCAATACTGTAGCGAGTACAGGCGCTGGCCGAACTTACCTAAAGTGCGGAGTGACACGCCCTGGTCCTGCTCTCACACAATTGTCATTCTAATTAAGTTGACTATAGCTGGCTATTTTGACTGTATTTATTCAATTTTGAAATGGTGGTAAAAAATATAAGGTAGTCCAATCATTTTGGTCCTGTTAGGTGTATGAAAATATAGTAACAACTGTATGAAACAATAGTTTTTTCATATTTTTCTTTGTGATAGTCAGTAAAAGTTACTCAAAATCTTTAATAGTACACTCAGTTCCAATATTTAAAGTACCTCTAAAGTTCACCTACAGTTGAGGATTTCAAATTAATTTACTTACCCACTTATTGAAAATAATTTTAAACTTATTAAGTTACATAAATAAGTAGTTTCTAAAGCCTAAATTTCAATAGATTTATTTTTTATGTTTCAGGTAAAGCCAAACGTCTAAAGCAGGCTAAAGATGAAGCCCAAGAGGAGATTGAAAAATACAGGACGGAGCGTGAAAGACAGTTCAAGGAGTTCGAAGCCAAGGTAAACAGCTGATCAATGTAAAAATTTACTTATTATCATCATACCAGCCAAACGCTTACTGCCGGACAAGGGTCCTTACTTTTATACTGCTCATGTGATGGCCCAATACTACAAGGTGTAACAGCAATTGTTTATCAATGCTGAAGGATGTGATTCTGTCCATGAAACTGAACAACTTACAAAAAATATTTTGACCTCCGATACAAAATACGCCATCAGCTGATTCAGGCTATGGGAGGTCGAAAAATTTTATTTCCTTTGGGAAAGTTGTTTAGTTTCATGGTCAGCTTCACATCCTTCAGGGATGGTGTTACACCCTGTATCAAAAAAATAAAAAAAATCAAAATAAGATTTCTCTCTCACTATAGATTTTATGACAAACATCTTAATTAAGCACTTAAAATAGTATTGTTTATGTAAATCTGTAATAGCGAGAGACAGGAGCCTAAACTAGGTAGACCCTGTGGTATAAAAGCGTTTTAATGTTCTTAGATACATTATGTCATCTTCAATGCAATAGAATTATAAGTACAACAAACAGTCAGTTTTGTCCTTTGAAGAAGAATGTCAACTGCCATGACAAGCAATAGTTCTATAATTACATTCTTCCTGCAAAGAACAGTAGCACTTATGAAGGGTTAACTGAAAACTGAAAGGGGCTCAGTCAACGAAACTGAACAACTGTCCTAAAGAAACATTCCAAAAAAATAAAAATGGCTTCTCATTGTAAATTGGATTCGTATGGAGAGGTCAAAATTTTTTTCATTTCCCAAACTTTTTCTTTAGAAAAGTTGTTCAGTTTCGTTGACTGCGCACGCCCTTTCAGTTTTCGGTAGACCGTCCCTTACACCCTGTATTTTGCGTGTGTACATATAATGGCAGTGGAAGTTTTTCTTCTCCCGTAGTTACTTACCTGTGAATGTTTTTAGCACATGGGCACGCGGGAAGGCGTTGCCGCGAAGATCGATGCAGAGACCAACATCAAGATCAAAGAGATGAACAGTCTAGTTGCGAATCAGAAAAACGGCGTAAGTTTTGCCATTCTTTTTATCCACTACCGATTGCGCTATGGCGGCTCCTCAGATTTGACACTTTAATAAAATATATAAAAACAGAAATCAAAACAAGACTTAAAATTATCAAAGGCCTAATTTGGAATTAGCATATGTCTAAGTTCAAATCACGTGGGCAGGAAGGTGTCCAGGTGTTGCTAGAAGCGATCTCTTCCAGACAACCTTTGGGAGAGGAATCCATAATAATAAAATACTTTTTCCTAAAAAAAGTAGACCTCTATGATCAGCTGGTGATGTAGACAAAGATGTTTTTTTGTTATAATATCTAGTCACTAGCATTATTCATTTCAATAAATTACTGTAATGTTATTCGAAGGAAAATCAGTTTTCATGATCACAAAAAAAAATCTTACAAACAATCTATTAGTGATGTAGAATCGCCCCTAGGAGGATCATCATACCTTTTTTTCCCCTGTATATCTAAATACAGGGTGACAGGAAATTAGTGGCTATGGCTTTAAGGGGTAATAGTATGCGACAATTCCAGTCTAAATTACTATGAGACCTACTGTCCTTAAGTTAACCCTGTCCAAGTTACTCATACTTAAAAAAAAATATCTAAAAAAATCTACTCTAAATCTTAAAATAGCTCTAATTCCTAAAAAAAATTGTCTTTTTGGTCCATTTTTTTTGGTTTTCCATCAAAGGTATTCTAAATAAGGAATATTAATAGTCAAATCATCGTAATTGTTGATATCTTACGTAAAAATCTTTAAACAACAAAAAAATGAAAAAAAAAAAAAAACGGTAACTGCCTCTGAAACGTCAATTTACTCAAAAAAGAGCCCCTTAATTATTACGTACAGTCAAGAGCACTTCAAGCTTGACACATTGGACTTTGTACCGTTCGTATTTCAATAGCCATAAGAGCTAAAGTCGCGCTGTCAGTGTCAAGCTCGACCTGCTCTTGACTGTACATAATAATTAAAAAACATCTACGTTTTATTACCTTTCAAATGAGGTATTAAAATCTAAAATCGGTTAAGGAACCACGAAGATATGATCAATGGAAAAACACGGGTAGAGCCTGAGGACAAAGGACTCTTGAGAACAAAGGGCGCGGACGCAGGTGCTGTTTTGCCCCTCCCTTCCTCAGTCCGCTCCTACGGTTTAGCGTGTTCGGATGTGCTCTCGCTTACTTGCTCTTATTTTAAGGACTTGGCTTTTTCTGGACAGAGCTATTTGAAGATTAGGTGTAGATTTTTTTTTATTTTTTTAAAGTATGAATAACTTGGATAGGGTTAACTTTAGGACAGTAGGTCTTATAGTACTTTCGACTGGAATTGTCCCATACTATCACCCCTTAAAGTCATAGCCACAAATTTCCTGTCACCCTGTATATCCTCCAGCATAGTTTCCGAAATGTCCCTTTCCCAAAATTACCTTTCTTTTTCAAACAATGATGTTCTTTTTCCTATTGGATTTGACGTCGATACGACAAGAGGATGAAGTGTATCTCTGTACCAAAATTACCCAATTATGGTTAATTTTGGTAAATTGGGTATCCCTGTACCCAATTGTGGTACAGGGATAATCTTCATCCTCTTGTCGTGTCGACGTCAAATCCAATAGGAAAAAGAACATCATTGTTTGAAAAAGAAAGGTTGTCCCTTTCCCAACTGTCAGGTGTCGCCACCGTAGCGCAAACAAGTGATTCGTAATTATTTTCGAAATTAAGTGTTTTTTTTGAATAATTCTGCATAAAACCTAGTAGAATATAGTTCTAATCGTAACTCGTACGTACAAATGTTATCTCGAGAAATAATCTTGATATAATAGTGAAAATTCGAATAAAACATAATCAAAAAGTAAACTTTGGAAATGCATAAGAAAGTGTAAGTTGTCATATGAAAACGATATAAAATAGTGACCTACGGATTTTTAAGAACATTAAAGTGTTAAATTTTGCAGTTATTGTTGTAAATTGAGTTAATAAAGTATGAAAATCTCTCGGTAAACAAACAGCATTTTTAAAATTCAACGAACTTACTACGAACGAAAGTCGTGTTTTGAAATGAAAGTTTGCGAACTAAAAGGTGATAATTTCGAATGTTTTATGTGCTCTATAATGGTTTTATGATTTTAGTAGTGACTTTTTAACAAGAGACTAGTGATAACAACAGATAACAACGTTTATTTTAAAATATTAGTATGAAAATAGCGCTTTCTTCCGACTATCAACGCCATCTGTTTTTCGTTATTAAGAACTAAACTAGAACCCCCCATACACAAAGTTGATCACTGACTCCTAGCGTGGAGTAGGTGTACTAAATCGTTTCAAATAAATCTGAGATGGCGCTAAATTGCGGAAAGTGTAAAAATATTATATCAGATAAACTTTATTTGATTTGTGTTAATTGCAATTTGAAATACCATTTGAGTTGTGCAAATGTATCAGATAAAAGATTTTATCTTATGGAACCATCGAAGAAAACTCAGTGGAAATGTAATAAATGTTATGAACAGCAAAACCTATCGCCTAAATTATGTTCCAAGCAGTTTTCAGCTTCAGCGGCGATGCCAACGACTTCGACGACAACTAACAACAACAGAGTAATAGTACATATACCAACCGAGAACTCCTTTGACTCATTATGCATAGATGAAGAAAATAGCAACGATGATGTGACATTGATTGAGTGCAGTAATGGTATATTGCCTACAAAAACTCACCAAAAAATTAAATTATTACAGAAAACCGTAATGGAGTTACGTGACAGACTGAAAACTGCCGAATGTGAAATAGAAAAACTATTGGAAGAAAACAAACTTTGTAAAGAAAGGCAATTACAAGGAAAAATGTTACCTACTGCGAATGAAGACACACCTAGACTTAACTCTACCTCCAAAAGATCAAAACGTTCGAAGAAGAAAATATTAAATCTGTCTACAGAAAACAGAGATTCTATAATAAACCAACAAGAACAAATTCCGATAAATAAAGGTGATGATAGAGACCCAATTATTCCTCAGCGTAATAGCAGCCTCCCTCCACCAGGTGTCACGACAACCACGCCAAAAATAATGCAGAAATGTCTAAAAGAAAAACATGTGAACAAGAGATCTATATACATATTCGGAGATGAGCAGGCGAGAGGATTAGCAACTCGTTTATCGACTTCAAGATATAGTGTAGACCAGAGAGAGTACAATATTATAGGACTAATTAAACCACATGCAACCTGTTTAGAAATATTAGGATACATGAGGAGCATAAAAAAACAAATAAATAAAGACGACATTATAATACTCTCACTAGGAGCAAATGAAACCAATCCGTACTTGTTATTCACGGAAATGTGCAATACGTTGCATGAATTTCATGACAACCAAATTTTATTAATGAATGTACGGTATAATCGTAATTTAAATATTAAAATTATGAATTCTGAGTTACAACTTCTACTGAAACACTATAAAAACTGTAAATTTATAAATATTAATTCTATGTATGATAACCCTCATGGAATTACATTAAATAATTTGATAAATTATGAGTTAATTACAGAAATTAACTTATTAACCAAAAAAAATCTGAACGACTCACAAACTAGCTCTGAACCTAATCAAAGCACTACAACTAATGTGGATACTACTATTGATCCAACTAACAAACAGTTTTTTCGAGTCTCATAACTTAGATTATAAAAATGTATATAATTCGGATGTAAACGCAAAACAATTCCATATTTTTCATCAAAACATAGCCAGTCTTTGTAGCAAATTAGATTTAATTGAAATTACCTTGTCTGAGTTTCAAGATAAATGTATAGATTTTGATGTATTATGTTTTACAGAAACTTTTATTAAACATGGTATGGAAAAAAACATTATATTAAAGGACTATAAATTAGTATCTTTCTACAGTAGAGACAACCAAAGTAGAGGAGGCTCTTGCATTCTTGTAAAAAAATATATTGATGTGAAAGCTCTTGTTTTAGACATTAAGGTAGCTTCAAAATTTTATTTTGAGTTTTGTGGTGTTGAAATTACTAAGTTGAACCTTATAATTATAACTATATATAGAATCCCTGAACATACAAAAAGTCATATAGGTATTTTCTTAAATAAATTAGATAAGTTACTTTATACTTTGACAACTAAATATAAGAATAAAAAAATTATCTTGTGTGGTGATTGGAATATTGATGTGATAAAGAAAAATGCTTTCACAAATGATCTGGTAAATACTTTGAAAAACTATAATTTTAAGCTACACATCAATTCTCCAACAAGAGGTGAAGCATGCATAGATCAATTTGCGAGCAATGTTAGAGGTATTAAGGCGTACGTGCATAAACTATGTTTATCTGACCACGAGACTGGGCAGAGTGTTTCCTTTAAAATTAACAAGGAGAAATCTTTTATGACATGGTATGAATATAAAAGGGACCTAAATAAAGAAAATATTGAAAAGTTTGTTCAATGTATTTCTGCTCTCTCTTTTTCCGATCTCTATGAGAAGGAAAATATGTCGGATGCCTTCCAAGATTTTTATGAGTTATTGTGCTTGTTTTATAATTTATCTTTTCCTATAATTAGAGTCAAGGTGTCTAATCGTTTTAAAAAAATAAGATGGCTCACAAAAGGTATTAAGAAATCGAGTAAGAAAAAAAGAGTACTCTACTTAAATTTCCGAAATAACAGTCACAACAAACACAAAAACAAACATAAATATAAAAAATATAATTCCATTTTGAAAAAATGTATAACGGTAGCACAACAGATTAATAACAAAAAATATATCATAAATAATAAATTTAGTTCTAAAGCCATATGGAATTCTATTTCCCCATTTTGCAACAATAGCTTAAATAGTAACGATATACCTGAAATAAAAGTCAATGATAAATTACTAAACTCACCGCATGAAATATGTGAAGCTTTTAATAACCATTTTATAAACTTACAAAATAATTCAAACTCTTGCAATAAAAATAATTATGACTCTTCAAAGTTAAATCAGAACCAACATACAATATACCTAAAACCAGTTAGTGATTCTGAAATATTTAACATAATTATGTCACTCAGGAATACCAATACATATGGACATGATGACATATGTACAAAGGTACTAAAACTAGTTGCCTGCTATATTTGTCGTCCCCTATCACATATTATAAATTTATCATTTATTGAAGGGAAATTCCCCGAACAGTTAAAATTATCAATAGTTAAACCACTACACAAAAAAGGCGATAAATTAGATTTAAATAATTATAGACCAATAACAATTATTCCCATAATATCTAAGATCTTTGAAAAATCAATATCCAAAAGGTTAAATGAGTTTCTAGTCAAATATGGTATTTTATGTCCGGAACAATTTGGCTTTCGTAAAGGATCCTCCACCACTCTGGCATGTTTTAACTTAGTCAAAACTTTAACAGAAAACAACAACGACAAAAATTCTACCATGTCTATCTTTTTAGATATGTCGAAGGCGTTCGATTTAGTTAATCATAAATTATTATTGTACAAATTAGAAAAATATGGTATTAGAGGAAAAGCTAACGAATGGTTGCAAAGTTATTTAAAAAACCGACAACAGTTTACAGAGATTTTAAAAGTTACTAAAAATCAGAAACATTACATAAAACAAAAATTCAAGTCACACTTACTCATCAGCGACACCGGTGTTCCTCAGGGAAGTATCCTCGGGCCCCTACTCTTCCTAGTTTACGTAAACGATCTTCCAACTGCCACCTCTCATAAATCGCTATTATTTGCAGACGACTCTACTCTTATTATAAAATGTGACAGTAAAGATACTTACGAATCCACTATAAATTTAGGTTTAAATAACATTATTCGTTGGTTAGATGATAACCATTTAAAAATTAATTTAAATAAAACAAAGGTCATGCAATTTTATTCGTACAATAGTAGCCCTCTGACAATAAACATCAATCACAACGGCCAAACAGTAGAAGAAGTTAATTCATACAAATTTTTAGGCATCACCATAGATAGTAATTTAAATTGGAAAGAACACATTAATAGAATTTGCAATAAATTAGAAAGTTTCGTATTTGCACTAAAAAGAATTAGGCAGAATGTTTCTGTTGAAGCTGCACTAGTTGCATACCATGGATATATATCATCGGTACTTAATTACGGCCTTTTAATATGGGGAAACTCAACTGACATAGACAGGGCTTTTAAATTGCAAAAGAAATGCATAAGAGCCATATGCAATGCTTGGTTTATGGATAGTTGTCGACCTCTATTTAAGAAATTAAAAATATTAACTTTAACATCTATGTATATAAGGGAACTTAGTTGTTTCGTAAAAATGAATCCGGATTTTTTCAAAATGCGTCAAGAAGTCACTACAAGACAAGTAAGAAATAAATACAAGGATCTATTGTATCAGCCTCCATGTAAAACTGCAATATATAAGTCAAATGTATATAATATGTGTATAGATGTTCATAATAATTTACCAGAAAATTTAAGAAATATATCTAATGTAAATACTTTTAAAAAAAGTCTTTCGGAATGGTTAAACATGAAATGTTTTTATAATTTAAAAGAATTTTTCAACCACAAAAGTGAATTTGTGTTGAGATAGTTATAGTTACTTACCGTAGTTTTGTTAAAATTGTTACCTATGTAGTGTTAAGTTTTTCGTAAGATTGTTTTTAGTAAGATTATTATTGTTGTTAAGGTAATAGTGTAGTGTCAGTTTTTGTTAAGTTTTTCTATATATTTTATATTTGCACGCTCGCTTGCGAGCAGAATACCTACTAAGTACCATGTACCTATTTACCACCTAAGACATTATGTTCTTGTTAATGTATTCTTGCAAATAAACGTCATTCATTCATTCATTCATTCATTCATTCATAATTACTCAATGTTTCTCTTCCTCAGAATATAATCTTTCCCAAAATGACCCTTACCTAATATGTCCCTTCCTCAGAATGTCTCTTTCCCAAAATGTGCCTGCCTAGAATTCTTTTATATTATTTTGGCAATGTAGGACACATCCAGATCAGCAGGGAATCAAATGCTTTTTCATGTATTTTTGATCAAAATATTATAGCAACCGAACACCTGTGCCTAGCCTGTGTAGTACCATAAAGAATATTACCAACCCATCTACCCGTGGGTGTCGTAAGAGGCGTCTAAGGGATTATGAACTGGAAGATGGGCAGCAGCATTCTTCTGTGTATCATAACATCTTAGATACTGCTGTCACAACTATCAAACATGGTGACTATGGTACTTCCCCACCAAATTAAACCACGGGTTTTTCCAAGTTTTGTGGAGGGAGCGCCCTGTCCTGCAGTGGACGATTCATGGGATATTATGATAAACTGTGTGTGTCATATTGATAATTTACCATCCTGGCAATCAACAAATGTTGCTGGACAAAATTATCTTAAAACTTACCTGTACCTATAGTTGTTTTGAGGATTGAAAAATAATTTCCATTTCGAAATATTAAAAAAAAAAACAATACGAATTTATGCTAAAAGATTTTCCCTAATGTTCTATAACCATATCAGATGTGAGCCTGCCAATACAAAGCTTATTTTGCGCATTTCAGGTCATTCAGGATATCCTCAACTTGGTATATGACATCAAGCCGGAGCTGCATGTCAACTACCGCTTCGGAAAGTAAACAGAAACAATTAAGTGTAAAAACGATGCCGACGCCATTATACACAAAAGTGTGACAAGTCGCAATTACCTATAGCTTATATTATAATGGTTATCTGTTAAATTCAGTAGGCTTTAGTGAGGCACAAAATACGTCCTGAGGCCCTGTGAAAATCAATTGGAAATTACGACAAAACTGGCTGTATGAGTCCCCCTGTTCCTTACATTAAAAAGTTCCGTTTTCACAGGGCGTTTAAGGCGCGAAAACTGCCATATTGTCTGTCAATGTGACACTTAAAAAATGCGCGGGAAATAGCTGTAAATACAATAATGCTTACTTTTTGCCGTATTTTATTGAAATTGATTTTGAAATCATTGTTAAATTAAAAAATCAGCTCGATAAGTAATTTTTAATCATTCCATTTGATGTTATCATCTGAAGATCCGCTATGAACATAATAAATATACTCTAATACTACTTATTGTACGTTATTCTATTCAGTGTTGAATGTTAATAGTAAAATATAAAGATGTTTGTGAGAACTATATTTTTATGTTTTTATTTTGTCTTGTTATCTGTAGTCAAATGGAAGTTGCTCTGTACAGTATTAGAGGAAATATAACTAATTAAATTTCGATGTTGGTTTTATTTGCATTTTGTATAAAAATAAATTTAAATCATTTTCTTCGTAGTCTTCTTACGCCATTTTGAGGCTGAAAAGTAAAATAATTATTAAGTATGTATTTTGTTGGCAACACTGACCAGTAGCCTACACAAGGGGTAACAGAGAGGATATAAAAAGCCCGAAGGATTTGAATCTGCCCATTCAACTTAACAACTTTTCCCATGGAACATAATTATGTCGGAATATGAAAAAAAAACCGGTCAAGTGCGAGTCGGACTCGCGCGCCGAGGTTTGTAATGTGCCCATAGTTTTTTTTGAAAGCAATAAAGTTTTAGGACCGCAAAACTAAATTTGTTTGTTGAGGTTTTTTGCAGATTCCTAAAAAACTATGCAACTTAGAAAGATCGATTTATTTTTGCTGTAATATTTACATAAACTTCTATCGACTGTAATGAATTCAGATTTTTCCTTCCACAAACTTCGGAGATAAGGGGGAGAATGGTATTTTTTTGACATTTTTCATCATAACTTGAAAACTAAGAGTTGTAAAAAAATATATATGTTTTAAAATGTGCAAGTAAAGCCCTTTCATATGATACCCCATTCAACCTAGTAACGACAATTTAAATTTTCCCTTATTTCCGAAGTTTGTGAGAGGAAAATTCTGAATTAATTAGTCGATAGAAGTATATGTAAATATTACAGCAAAAATAAAACGATCTTTCTAAGTTGCACAGTTTTTTTAGAAATCTACTAAAAACCTTTACAAACAAATTTAGTTTTGCGGTCCTGAAAATAGACTTTATTGCTTCCAAAAATACTACAGGTATATCGGAACCCTCGGTGCGCGAGCCCGACTAGCACTTGACCGATTTTTTAAAATGCTGAGGCATATGTAAAACTACGAATTAAAAATTTCTTGCCATTTTGTAGCATGCCTAGGCATTACTTAAAGAGGCGAATTAAGATATTTGCCGCGACATAAAGAAACGGCATATTTAAAAGTGGGATAGTTACCTGTTAGGTTTAGCGTCATTGAGGTTATCAAGCCAGGGCGCGACGGCTCCGACGGACAGGAACACCGCTGGGTGGTCTAGAGTATCACAACGCTTGGCCGAAAACGACAGGATGCCCACTAATTGCCCGTTCATGATAGCTGGGCCGCCGGCGTCGTGCTGTTATAAATTATGAAGCATAGTTATTAACATAACGCATAGTTATTAACATAACAAATCAACGGGAATTTCAATTGGTTCTCAGTGATTCTAATCATGTAGGTACCTAACTTTCCAGAAAAATAGTCAATTATTTTTAACTACTACAAAAGAAATATTTCGGCTCCATACTAAAGTGGTGGTGGTGATCGACTCATTTTGTACGGGAAGTCAAAAAAATTTTTCGTATAAATTTTTTTTTGTTGGGAAAGTTGCACTGGGCTTCGGGAGCAAAACCAATATTTTTGAGAGGTGGTTCTGCCAATGAAAACTAAACAACTTTTCCTAAAAGTATTCGATCTTCCACACAAAATTCTGTCAGTTGATGCTTTTTATGGAAGATCAAATTTTTTTCGTACTTAGGTTCTTTTGAAAAAGTTGTTCAGTTTCATAGACAGAACCACCTCTTAAAATATCAAGTGAGGGTGTTATACGGTGCTTTCTAATCAACTTCATATTACACGGGTTACACTTCCTATTAAACTGAACAACTTTACGGAACATCAAAGTGGAAATACGAGAAAATAAATGTTCACTCCCATAGAAACTTCATCAGCTGACTGAGCATTTCGTATGGGAGATAAAATATTTTTTTCAAAATATATAGTTATTTTCTTTTTTATGGTCCCAATAACATACTCAAAAGAACACAGTAGATTAGGAAGTCCCCTTTTGGATACCTTCACGAGGCAGTAAGGGGAAGTACCTCAACTGTTGCAGCTTCACGAAAATGGTCTTAAGCGATTAAGGGACCTCGAGCACTAGACATCTACGACCACGGCCAGTGGCCGCAACGACCAGATTAACTGAGTTGGCCGTTGCGTCCGAGTGCGCGACGCTCATATGGCTTCTGGCTATTGCGCGGCCACTGGCCGTGGTCGTGGCCGCTAGTGCGCGAGGTCCCTAACTGTCCATATTTTTCGTGAAATTTTGATCTCGATTTACAGATTTAAAAAATGGACATTTAGCGAGAAAATGTCTGTTTTACGCAAAACCATTTTTTTATGCCAATATCGATCCTGTTTCTAACTTCCATGGGACCAACCTAGCTTAGTAGGTACTAAAAAGTCAGAAATTTCAATTTTTTTTCCATAAAGTTTTTTACTCCCGTGCATAATCTCTGAGTCGCCTCTTACGACACCCACGGGCCATGATATTTATTTTTCTCCGCACTTCTGCGTCCCTTCCCCCTCGGGAGATAGGTTTGCCAAATAATCTGGGAGCAGGTACCTACATAACAGTGGTTCCCCTGATTTTATTTTATACTTATGTAGAGACTGGAGAACCACAAGAAGAACTCACTTCCGTCTCCAAATAGGTATTGTTATAAAGTCTTAGACGAATATAAATTGTATATTCATTGTACATACATAAGTAGGTAGTACTTACATTACAGACGTTTTTCCTCTTCGTGATGAATCCGGCGCAGAAATTAGTGTGTGTCACTAGATCTCTGAAAATAAAAAAATAAATATTGAGTGACATTGGGATCCGAAACCAAGCAGAGTCTGTTAGACTTAAACTGCTCCTTACAGTTTGGCGCTTTTCTTGTAACAAAAATATGTTTGTTTAAACTGTTTATTGAATAAATAATAAATAAAATAAATAAATAACACCCAAAATCAGATCAAAAACTTCTCTTTATCTCCCAAATGTTTCAATTGTTGAAAGTTGTTCATTTTCGTTGACTGACCATGTCAAGTTTTCGGTAAGCTGCCCTTACACCCCATATCTAGTAGCTTGGTGGTCACAAGGTAGACCCATGACGGTCTGTGTAATAGCCCATATAGCCCATTCCTAGAAAAGGACTTTCCACCAGAATTTCACAAAAAAAGTGTTAGGTACCTAAGTATACAGCGTTATTTTTTATCATCCCGGAGGGGTCTGCCCATGAATCTGAACAACTTTCCCCAAGGAACATAACTCGAAATATGAAAAAACATTTTCGACTTCCCATACAAACTGCATCGCTGACAGCACATTTTAAACCACTGACGTAACCACCTCTAAATATTCGAGGTGATACAAAATTAAGGGTGTATTTTTGAGGAGATGTGCCATAGTCACCTCACTTGTTTGCTAGCGTTGTGGCCGGTCAGTCGTAGTAGTGGTAGTAGGTAGCTGTACGCAAAATGTCAATGTGTGGCTACAGCCGCAAACAATACATCCCTAAATTCAAATACTAATTCCGCATACACTACTGGGGGGCTTGGTTCTTTTAATTCCAATATCCTTATTTTTTGAGTTAGTTTCTTAATTAAGGAAGGTGTAATAGCGGCTTAAACCTCCTCCTTTTACGACAATTGGAGAAAGAAATGGGTTGGTACTATTGTTTGCCGGTACCACGTGAGATAGATTATTGCGGAGAACTAATAACGAATAGCGAAGAGTGACGTCTTGAACATGAAAAAAAGCTTTTCACCCAAGCTCGGCAAGAGAGCAAGTGTGGGTCGAAAAATTCCCAGTCCCATCAGGATACGTCCCACTCGCAGAAACTCTGCCACCAGGACACAATCTGCAGTGGTCAACCTGGAAGTCGCTAAACCGTCTGCGAACTCAGGTTGGCCGCTGCAGAAAAAACATGGCGAGGTGGGGCTTCGCAGACCAGTTGCTAAAGCACTGTGACTGTGGAGCTCCATCTCAGAACATGGCGCACTTGCTCTCTTGTCCACTGTGCCCCTCCACACGCACTGGCGAGGATCTTCGTGAGGCGTCGAATAAAGCCATAGAAGAGGCAAGGTTTTGGGAGGAAAACATTTAAAAGCATCTGGTATTTGAACATTGACGAACGAAAAGAACATGATAAAATTGATAAACCATACTGTACCTTCCATAAGAAGTCTGGCAGTCAGCAAAGTCGTACACCGGCAGACTCACTTTCTGCAGGAGAACTGTCCCTCCTGAGCCGCCTCCACCCTGTCAATAAGTATAATTTTATTGGTGAAACATAAGGTTGTCAATGTGCTGGTTATAGTTTTGGACTTACCAGTACCGAGCCCCATCCCAAGAACAAGACGTTATTGTCGACGGGGACAATGACGTTCTGCGCCACAGGGATGTCGTCGATGGGAGGGTCATCGCCAAATGTCATGTTCTTGAACAGCTTCAACACCGCTACGTTGAACTCTAAAGTTGAAGGCTTGTAGTTCGGGTGGAATACAATTTCTGCCACCTGGAAAATATAATTGGAAAGCTCTGGAAAGGAGTAGATATCACAAACTTAGGGGGACTGGAACCTGCATTTTTTACCCAAGAAGCTATACCAATTATGACACTGTAGTCTTGGCCAGGTTGTGAAATTTCTCTTTCTCTATCTCTCTCAATCTTTTCTGCAAAACTCAAGTGCTGTTTTTTCGATCTTTTCTTTTGTTTCTATTAGGCGGAGAGTGCGCAGTTGGCAACCCTACCTCATCGGTTACCAAACAGCAACCTATCTAAGCTGCTGCTGCTGTGGGCTTAAATAAACAAGGTTGCCAGGGCGCAACCTGGCACGTCTTGTACAGTCAACTAAAAACTTTATTAGCTTATTTCAGCATCACTTAGACTGACGAAACAAAGAAGATCTTACCCTTATAACTTCTCCTCCCTCCGATGCGTTTGTAGACCCTACACGTACCGTCAGCATCTTAACGTACTCGCGGAAGAAACGATTATTGTACTGCCTGCAAAAAAATATGTATTTTACTTATTGTTGGCAGATATTTGACGTTTGCTGGTCATTTTTTTACAAGCTGTTGCCCGTGACTTCGTCCGCGACCCGCGTGTTTTCAGAAAAAAGTAAAAGTACAAGTTTCATCAAAATCGGTTCAACGTAGTAGCCGTAAAAGCGTAACAGACAGACAAAGCTACTATCGCATTTAATTTTATATAATTACTAGCTGTGCCCGCGGCTTTGCCCGCGTGATATTCAGACAATGTGCAGTCTATCCCTCTCCCCCTCCCCCTCCCACTACCCCTCCCTCTCCCCTTCCCCTTACCTCACCCTCTCCCACTCCCTCTCTCTCTACCTCCATCCCACTCCCTCTGCCTATCCCTGCCCCTAACGCTACTCCTACTCCTATCCCTATCCTTAACGCCGTCTTAACCGCTATCCCCTTCCTTACTCCGTGGCTATCCCTATCCTTATATATACATAGATTATTATTTTTAGGGTTCCGATACCAAAATGGTAAAAAAAAGGAACCCTTATGGTGCCGCTCTGTCTGTCCGTCTGTCTGTCACACCTCTATATCTCAGCAACCACTTACGCTATCGAGCTGAAATTTGGAATAGTTTTAGAATATAGTTGCCCAACTTAATTGCACATGAAAATTTTGTGAAAAAAGTATGATTATTAATGTAAAGGGGGCCAAAATAGGGGGGGCCAAATTTCAAATTGTCGCTACTAGGTCGAGTGGGGTATCATATGAAAGGGCTTTACTTGTACATTTTAAAATATATTTTTGTATTTTTTTAAGTTTCTTAGTTTTCAAGTTATGATGAAAAATGTCAAAAAAAATACCATTCCCCCCCCCTTATCTCCGAAGTTTGAGTAAGGGAAAATCTGAATTAATTACAGTTGACAGAGGTTTATGTAAACTTTACAGCAAAAATAAAATGATCTTTCTAAGTTGCACAGTTTTTCAGAAATCTGCAAAAAACCTTTACAAACAAATTTAGTTTTGCGGTCCTGAAAATGGACTTTATTGCTTCCAAAAATACTATAGGTATATCGGAACCCTCGGCGCGCGAGTCCGACTCGCACTTGACCGGTTTTTTAAGTGGAGATGCCAAACGATAAATAAATATATACATAGAAACGACATACTCATATTGATTTTTAGACATATTTTTGCAATAAACCATACCAACCCTATTGCAATAAACCATACAAACGATACCCATATTGGTTTTTAGACTTTTTCACCCAATTTTCCTCTTTTAGGGGTTGAATTTGGGGTGGAATTTCAATAACAGTGATGTATGTTTTACAGAATTACAACCTTGATGCCAAAATAATAAATTTAGTGGATTTTCATTTGAAAATGAAGGATTTTCAACTTCATCCCCTTTTTCACCCCTTAGGGTGTAGAATTTCCAAAAACCCTGAGACACATAAAACTTTATTTTTAGTCTTTAGTCTAAATGAAGATCCTAACTTCAAACTGACGGACTTTCATACAAACTTTCATCCCCTTCGAGGGGATGAATTTTAAAAAATTCTATTACACGTACTTTTTTATTCTTTACCAAGAGCTCAAAAACAAATTTCTATAATTCTACCCTTACAAATAAAAGACATAGACCACCATAAGGAAAAAAATAATCCCTTTTTTCACCCCCTTTAAGGGTGATTTTTAAGAAATGCTTAAACACGTGTTTCTTTATTTTTTACCAAAAGCTTGAATTCAAATTTGTGTGAATCTAGCTCAAGAAACACAGGACTTTCATAAAAACTTTCATCCCTTATTTCACCCCCTTGGAAGATCTTTTAAAACTCTTTTTAAACGTAGACTGTTAGATCGCCGACTAAACCTGAATTTCACACTTTCACATACGGGCGAAGTCTTGGGAAACAGTTCTTTCACTTGGCGGTACAGTCAATCCCTTGGAGGAGCTACGACGTCAATCCTATCGGTTTCTCAAAAACGGCTCGAAAAAAAAACGATTTCGATGAAATTTACCATGCGGGGGTGTTCGGGGGCGAAAAATCGATCTAGCTAGGTCTCATGTCTGGGAAAATTAGTTTTCCCCATGTTTTTTAGCATTTTTTAAAATACCGCGTTTTAGACAGAAACCTACAGCGCCATCTGTTGGCGGGTTGCACTGCTTGCTTACTCGATTAAACTTTCATGTGGTGAAAATACAATATGTATAGTTAGAAAAAAAGTGAAACTGATTTGAACAGTTTTTCCTTTGTGAATAGGCACGAGTCTAGCTAGTTATGATTGTGAAGTGCCCTGAGTGTTTTTAATTCTATTCGGCTTTATAAAAAGGCCCCAAACTTCGTGTGCTCAGGGCTATTGTTATCCAGCCGGCCTAGTACGCTGCAGTTGTCAGTTTATCTAGGCCCACAGATTACAGACTTTAATTTTTTTTTTTTTTTCATTTATTACAGGCTTTAGCAACTAGACTATCAGCCTAAACAGTACACAAATTACAATATAAGAAATTAAACCTAAATTACCTAAATACTTCCTTACTTTCTATTTATATTAACAAAAAAGAAATAAAAACAAATCACAAAACTTACATATAACAAATGTTACAATTTACCAGTAGTAAATATAGAGAACTCAAACAAACTCCTATAAATTTCAGGAAATTTTAGTAAATCTTGGAGAGTTAGAGGAAAATTATTAGGCTCAAAATGCTCCTGACATTGGCCAATCAACAATAAACGCTGTAAATTAAATTCAGGACATACAAAGAATAAATGATCCAAATCACAAAATTCATATTTACAATATTCACAAGAAGGACTATTAGCTAATTTAAGTCTAAACAAATGAGCAGGAAATCTGCAGTGACCTATTCGTAATCTACAGATTGTAGTGATTAAATCTCTACCTAAATAAGTATGGTCCTTTTCAAACCAGGCCTTAGTTGAGGGCTCAGGGGCAATCTCGGCTAGCCATTTTCCTTTTATATTTCTAGTAGATTCTAGAGACAAAGACCATCTATGAATCATGGTTTTTTTTAATAAAAGGAACTAAGTCCATGTGCGGAACTTTAAAGTCACAAGTAAGAACATTATCTGAAGACTTGGCAAGAGAATCCACCAGTTCATTACCTAGTATTCCGGAATGCCCCGGAACCCAACACAATTCAACAAAAACTCCTTTGCTATTCAAGAGATGAATGCGATGTCTTATCATAAATATTAAATAATTTACAGACGCAGAAATTTTCTTATTCATTATGGCTAAAAGTGCACTCATTGAGTCTGATAAAATTATAAATTTTTGAGAGCAATTAACATATGAAAGAGCAATATAATCAAGAGCGTAAATTATAGCTAAACTTTCAGCAGAAAATATTGAAAATAAGTTGTTACATTTAAAAACTTTTCCAGAGTGGAGGTTTGAATCATAAAATGCAAAACTAGTTCTATCAACAGACTTAGAGCCATCCGTATAAATCTTAATATAATCTGACTTATCGCTCATAAATTCCAAAAATTCAAATTTTGATTCAAATTTATTTACAAAAACAGGTATATCCATTGTTATGGAATGGAAATCGTAAAGAAAACACGGCAATATTGTAGACCAAAAGATAATGTCCTGAAATTCAAAATTTAAATAGGCAATGGATTCGCTGATTGATGTGGTGACTGTCAAAGGTGTAACATTGAAATTTGGTAAATTATAATCCTCTAAATAACGACAGATAATAGGATTTCCACGACTTACAAGATTTAGACAAAACTTATCTATGATATAACTTCTCCTAACAAATAATGGCACAACTCCTGCCTCGACTTCCAGAGAATTAATAGGTGAAGACATCATTGCTCCAGTAATAACTCTGATAGCTTTATTCTGTATGACATCTAGCTTTCTCAAAAGATGATTAGCTGCTTCGGCAAAAACTATACATCCGTAGTCAAAATGACTCCTTATTGTTGCGATATATATCGTTTTGAGAATTTTTGGGTCCGAACCCCACTTTAATCCAGCCAAAGAACGTAGGATATTAAGACCCAACTCAGCTTTTTTGGCAATGTGGTCTATGTGAGGAGCCCAGGAGAGCTCAGAATCTAATACAATACCAAGATACTTTTCTGAATGTCTAACTGGTAATAATGTATTATTGTACAATATTTTAGGTTGATGGTTACAATTATTAGGAAATATCAATACCGAACTTTTCTCCACATTAACATCAAGTTTTAATTGTTCCTTAAGAATCTGACCGATAGCAAATAAGCAGTCATTTATAGCAAGTTCACCTTGCAATATATCGTCACACTCCAAATAAATTACAAGATCATCAGCGAAGAAAGAGTATTTAACATTATTAGGAATCTGCCTCATAAAGTCAACTAAACTTAAACAAAATATTAGAGGTGAGAGCACTGAACCTTGAGGTGTGCCTTTGTCGGATATTCTTGGTCCATACAATCTATTTTTGATCTTTAATGAAACACTCCGACCATTTAAAAAGTTGAAAATCCAAAACAGTATTGGACCAGGAATACCCAACTTAGACAAACTCTTAATTAAATATATGTGATCTATGTTATCAAAAGCGCCTTTAATATCTAAAAACACAGCTAATGTTAGTTTATTATTTCTGAAATTTAAACGAATATCTCCGATAAGACAGGACAGATTATACCAGGCCACTCAGAAAGTATTGCGAAAAATAGTTTTTATATATGGTAGACTGGCCGGTCAGAATCTTTTTCGAAAATATGATTACTTGTATGTAAAAATATGTGTGTTCCATTTTCAAAATTTCCCTCCACATTTTTTGCGAGCCAATTCAAAGTATCGTGTCTTACTGAAAAATGGATCTGCGCCGGGAACATTTTAGAGCTATGATTTTTTACGATTTCAAGTGTCGCCTGAAACCGGATGAATCGTTCGATAGACTTCAAATGGCATTTATGGATGAAGGCCCCTCCAAGGCAACCGTGTATCGTTGGTATAACGAATTTAGGCGCGGTCGACCAACCTTGGGGGATGAAGAAAGAAGCGGTCGCCCTTTGACGGCTATTACGGAAGAAAACGTGCTAGCAGTGAAAAATTTAATCCAAGATAATAGGCGAATTACATATCAGGAGATTCAGCACATATTAAAGATTGGATCGGGAAGCGTTCACGAGATTCTACACGGGCATCTTCGCGTGAGGAGGATAGTATCGCGCTGGGTGCCGCACTACCTCACCGACGCTCAGAAGCAGGCCCGGGTGGAATGGTGCCGTGATATGCTGAACAAATTTGAAGCAGGCTCGTCTCGGCGTGTTTACGACATCGTAACAGGTGATGAGTCCTGGATTTATCAATACGATCCAGAAACCAAGCGCCAGTCGACAGTTTGGGTGTTTCAAAATGAACCAACGCCTACCAAAGTGAAGCGATCTCGAAGCGGGGGGAAGATTTTGATCGCCAGCTTTTTTAATTTGACTGGCCACTTGGCCTCAATTCCCTTACGAGATCAAAGAAGCATCAACGCCGAATGGTATACTACCAAATGTTTACCAGAAGTTTTTTCTGTTGTGAGCAACAAGCGACCAAACACAGGGCTCCGCGGACTACTGCTCCACCACGACAATGCGCCTGCACACACCGCGCTCAAAACGAGGGACTTCCTGGACAGCACACCAGTCAAACTCCTGGGTCACCCTCCTTACAGCCCTGATCTAGCACCGTGTGACTTCTTTTTATTTCCAAAAATAAAAAATCAGCTCAAGGGGATACAATTTTCGTCGCCGGAAGATGCGCTGGCTGCGTTCGAGCAGGCTGTAAACGAGGTGTCTACGGCGGACTGGAAAAAGTGTTTTGAAAACTGGTTCAGACGCATGAATCTTTGTATAGAGGCTGGTGGAGAGTACTTTGAAAAGATTTAATAAAAATATATGTACCTGTAGAACAATTTTTTTTAGTGTCGCAAATATTTCTGAGTGTCCCACGTACATAGTATTTTTCCCTTTGCGGAAGCCGAATTGAAAGTCCGGGATCTGTAGTTTATTTTCGATAAACCATTCTATACGATTTTTAATCATGGTTTCGAAACATTTTGAAAAACAAGACGTTAGTGAGATAGGTCTGTAGGAGTCCAAACTATTAATGTTTTTGTAAGGTTTTAAAATAGGGACCACATATTGTACTTTCCAACTAGGAGGGATACATTTGTTAAACCATAATTCATTAAATATTTTTAATAAAACTTCTAATGCACAGTCAGGTAAGTTCTTAATAACAATATAAGGAATAAAATCAGGACCAGGTGAAGTATTCTTTTTATTGAGTAAGGAGGCGCGTAGTTCATGAATACCAAAGGCATCATTAAGCCAATATGCAGACCTTGAGCCTTCAGAGGAAAAAAAGGATTCTAACTCAGAAAAGTCTACAGAACCACTGGATGAAGCAACCCTGTCTAAATAAGCCAGCGCATTTGTGGAATCGTCAAAAAAGTGAGATTTAATAGAAGTGTTTAATCTAGAAAATTTAAATTTCTTAATATAATCCCATATTATTTTAGACGAAGTCATGCGATTAAAACTTTCACAAAGTTTTGCCCAACCCAAAATCTTCTGTTCAGACAAAATTCTTTTCTTCCTTGCATCAAATTGCTTGTATAAAATATAATTTTCTACGGTAGGATATCTTTTATATGAATAAAAAGCAAGTTTTGTGTTAGAGACAGCTTGACTGCAAAGGTCATTCCACCAAATTAAAGCTTTACGCTTTTTCGTATGGCAACTATACGATTTTCTAGGAAATGTCAACAAAATGTCACATAGTATTTGAATGTAATTGTTATATTTTTGTACGGAATCAGAATTTTCATTTAATAAATTATAAGTTGAAAATCTTTCAAAGCATAAATCTTGGAATTTTTTCCAGTCAATCTTATTGAAGTTAACATTAGATAAACAGTGCAGAGCCGGTTGAGAAGCAGCACCATCGTTAAAATTGTGTGCAGAAGAATTATTGTTATTACTAGTGTAAAAAACATTTACCAAAATAGGAAAATGATTGCTACTAAGGAGGTCATCAACAACGGTAAAAGAACAACTAGAACTCACAGACGGAGAAGCAAAAGCTAAGTCTAAAACATTACCTTCTTGACCAAATGGTGCAAAGGTTGTAACATTGTGATCATTTAAACAAACTAAATTCAAGCTATCCGCGAATGAATGAATCATATTACCACGTCTGTCATTATCTCTGCAACCCCAAGCTGTACTATGCCCATTAAAATCACCTATAACCAGATAATTTCTACTAGAGATTTTAGAGTAAGCCTCATTTAAAAGCTGCACTCTAAATTTACCATTTGGAGGAGGGGGAATGTAAACACACAAAATATCCAAAGAGAAAGAAGATAATTGAATAGTAACCAGCAAATTTTGAAAATCATAACAAGAGGTTGTGTCAATTGTTGAAAACTTATACTTATCACGGATAGCAACAGCAACACCACCATGAGGGCGATCTGAATCTTGCCTTACTATGTTAAAACCAGGAAACTTAAATATCTTATTTGGACTTAGCCAAGTTTCATTCAAAAGTATAATATCAATTTCCACTCCACAAGAATAGATAAAGTTTTTAAGCTGATCAGTCTTATTTAAGATGCTTCGAGCATTCCAGTGAAAGACGGTTAGTTGATCAATACCAACTCCAAAATCCATATTAGGAGTTGAAGTTGGTAATGAGCAACTCCTTGATTGTCTTGGAATTCAGAGTAATAGCATCTTTATTATTATTTGTATCCTCTTTCTGTTTTAGAATATCCATAAGAGTCTTAGTAATTGTTGTTAAGATTACATCAGAGTTCAAAATATCAGAAATCAGAGCTCTCCTATGAGGATTTGGAACAGAACTTGAAGTATTTGAAGGAGCAGATTTGACAAATGAGGGTTGTTTAGCTGAAATGGTAGCATAAGTTGTTTTGCCACTTATTTTGTTTTTAATTTCAATAATTTTAGCTGCTTTTATTGGGCAAGAGACTGAAACAGCTATATGACCACCTTTACAGTTTATACATTTTGGATTTTTTGTCTCGGTACACTCCTTAAAAAAATGATCGCCAGCACATATCGAACAAACTTGTTTACTCTTGCAGGAGCCGCTGCCGTGGTTAAACTTGTAGCAGGTGAAGCACTGTCTCAGAGGTTTGATGTAAGGCAGAGTATCAAACCACATGAAGTCGCAAGTTGTGTGATCTGGAAGCGTGGAGCTAAGGAATGTGACCAGAACTGTTGGGGTAGGGATAAGCGAGCCGTCAACTCCCTTTCTCATAAATCGCTTAACACCAATTATCATTGACGAAGCCTTCATATTGGATAACATATCCTCTTCTGAAATTTCTGGCGGAACCTTTATTATGCCTTGAACTTCCAAATTATCATATGGAATTCGAGCAACCCATTCATGTTTTTGTAGAAAGGATTGATTCAATAAAAAGCTGTTCGCATTTATCTTATTATTGAAATTTACCTTCATTAGGCCCATCCCTACCTGTTTTACGTAGCTGATTCCACAAACTGTTTTCAGGACATTGTTCACTTTTAAAAGTTCCATTTTCCTGTTTGATGATGATGAAGATAGAAGAATGGGGTACTCCTTTTTCTCATTTTCGGTGTATATGTGGTTGTAAAATTTGAACAAACCTCTCTTACTCCTAATAAAGGATGTATTTTTGGAAGCAGCAGAATCTTCTGGTCTTTGATGGGATTGGAAGTCCATTCCCTCTGGAAGTTCATCTCTGATATCACTCGAGCCTGAATCACTTTCTGGTAACGACTTCACAGGGGATCTAGAACGGGGCCCCTTGTCCTCAGACGAAGACTCCCTATCGCGATCCCGTCGTTTGTTACGAACGCCCTTCCCCATGTTGGGGAGGAGCACACTATTTACAACGCTATATTTACAACTTATTGATTATAGTTAACTTAAAATAATAATATTTACAGTATTTTATAAGCAAAGAGCAATATAATTGCAAAAATTTGCAAAATAATTCGAAAATTCCGCCTTTTTTTTTTTTTTTTTTCTTACAGACTTTAATTTGTTTTTTTTTTTTCAATTTATTACGGCATTGGTAACTAGGCCATCTGCCGAAAATTAAACAAATAACAAAACATCTTATCTTAACTTCTAATTAATTCTAAATTAGAAAAAGTAAAAGAACCTAAAAACGTAACTTAAGTAATATAACCATACAATTACTATACATTAACAAAAAGAAAACGAGTCCAACTTTACTCAAACATAAAATGAAAATATTTTTACAATATACCACACGTGTCTTTAAAATATTCATAAATTAAACTGTAAATTTCTCTATGTTGTAACAAATTCTGCATATTATTGGGAATACAAACATTGCTTCTACCTGAATCTTTATACACTTCATAAAATAAACCTATAAATAACATTCTTTGTAAATTAAAGTTGGGGCAATCGAACATTATATGATCTAAGTCACAAGAATCACAAGTATTACAGTATGTACATGAGGCGCTATTAATAAGTCTTAATCTATTTAAATGAGATGGAAATTTACAATGTCCTATCCGGAGTCTACATAAAGCAGTAATAAAAGATCTACCAAGATATATCGAGTCCTTTTCAAACCATGCCTTGGTGCTAGGAACCGCGGCTATATTAGCTAACCATTTACCTTTAATTTGTCGGGAAGCTTGTAAAGATAAAGACCAACGATTAATCATATTCTGTTTAAGAAAGACCACTAAATCTGAATAAGGGACACTATAGTCACAATCTGTAACATTTTCTGTTGACTTGGCAAGAGTATCAACAAGCTCATTGCCGAGTATTCCTGAATGACCCGGCACCCAACACAACTCAATAGTTAAACCTGCATCAAAACCGTTTTTAATAGCTTTTCTAAGCTCGTATACTAAATAATTCATAGAAGCATCAATAGATTTTTTGACCACAGCCTGAAGAGAACTCATAGAGTCAGACAAAACCAGAAATTTTGTCTGACTCCAAGAATTACTTAATATGTATTTAATAGCATAAATGATAGCTAGAATTTCAGCAGAAAAAATCGACATCATCTTATTGCATTCAAAAACTTTACCGAGCTTAGTGAGGGAATTGTAATAAGCAAAGCTAGTTCGACTGTTAGTTTTGGATCCATCGGTATAAATTTTAACATACTCTTGTTTTTCATCTATAAATTGTAAAAAATCAAACTTAGTTTCAAATTTCTGCACATTTACAACAATATCCATCATCATGGTGTGGAAATCAAAATCATAGCAAGGATTTAATGAAGACCAAAAAACTATGTCTTGAAATTCGTAGTTCAGATACGCAATAGATTCACTCAGTGAAGTTGTGACAGATAAAGGAACCAAATTATAGTTGGGTATATTAAAGTGTTGTAAGTATCTAATGACTACAGGATTATCACGACAAATAAGAGTTAAAACAAACTTATCTGTAAGGTAGCTTCTCCTTACAAATAAAGGGGGAATACCAGCTTCTACTTCTAGAGAGTTTATCGGAGAAGACATCATAGCACCAGTTATGATTCGTAGGGCTCTGTTTTGAAGCACATCAATTTTTCTCAGAACATGATTAGCTGCGTCGGCATATAAAGGGCAGCCATAATCGAAATGACTCCTAATCAAAGAAATAAAGAGATTTTTAAGTATTTTGGGGTCAGAACCCCAGTTAACGCCCGTTAAAGATTTGAGAATATTTAATTTTAATTCTGCTTTTTTACAAATATAAGAAATATGTGGTTCCCAAGATAAGTTAGAGTCTATTACAATCCCTAAATATTTACTAAATGTCTTGTATGGTATCAGACTATTATTATAGAAAATCTGTGGAGAGATACAATCTCTTCCCGGAAAAAGCATTACGGAACTTTTGTTAACATTAATTTCTAAACTAAGTTCATTCGAGAAAAGTTTATGCAAAATACTCAGACAGTTATTCAGTAACAACTCACCCTCCGAAATACTACTGCAGTCTAAATAAACAACTAAGTCATCAGCATAAAAAGAATATTTTACATATGAAGGAATATGTTTCATTAAATCCACTAGACTGAGTATAAAAATAAGAGGAGAAATGACTGAACCTTGTGGAGTGCCACTATAAGTGAATTTAGAACCATACATTTTTTTATTTAATTTCAAAGTCAAACGGCGACCATTAAGAAAATTAAAAATCCAGGATAAAACTTTTCCAGGCAAACCCAATTTCGATAAACTTTTAATGAGATAATTATGGTTTATATTATCAAATGCTCCCTTTATATCTAAAAATGCAGCTAAGGTAACTCTATTATTTCTCATGTTGTTCTTAATATCACCTATCAAGCAGCTTAAATTGTACATAGTACTTTTGCCTTTACGAAACCCGAACTGAAAATCTGGTATTAATGAATTAGACTCAACATACCATTCTAAACGATTTTTTAACATAGTCTCGAAGCATTTAGCTAAACAGGAGGTCAAAGATATAGGTCGATAAGCGTCCAAGCTATTACGATCTATATTAGGTTTGGGAATTGGTACAACAATTTGCTGCTTCCATATAGGCGGAATACAATTTTGACTCCACAAATTATTAAAAATATTTAAAAGAAGCTTTTGTGTGTCTTCGGGTAAGTTCTTAATCAATTTATAGGGTATGAAGTCAGGGCCAGGAGAAGTATCTTTTTTATTTGCAATGGCAGCTTTAAACTCATGAAACTCAAAACAGGTGAGAAGCCAGCGAGCTGATTCAGCACCAGGAAGTGAAAAGTAAAAGTTTAAATCTGAACCGCTAACAATAAATGGAGAAACTATTTTATCTAAGTAAGCCAATGCATTACTAACATTTTCTAAATAGTGAGTTCTAGCTGTTACATTCGATTTAGAAAATTTAAACTTTCTTATATAATCCCACACTATTTTAATAGGAGTAAGACGATTAAAAGACGAACACAAATTGGCCCAACATAAAATTTTTTGTTCTGTAAGAATTCTCTTTTTTTTAGCATCAAATTGTTTGTACAAAATATAGTTCTCTAGCGAAGGATATCTTTTATATGAAACAAATGCGAGTTTAGATTGTAAAACTGCTTGATTACAGATGTCATTCCACCAAATTACGGCTTTTCTTTTTCTCGTATGGCAAGGAATAGGCTTTCGCGGAAACGTCAAAAGAATGTCACATAATTTTTGTAGAAAATCGCAATAGCTTTGTAACGAATCCCTGCTCTCAGTAAAAGAAGAAAAATTCTTTTTACAAAGTTCTTTAAATTTAGACCAATCTATTTTGTTAAAATTAATTTCAGCTAAGCAGTCTGTTAAAGAACTAAGGTCTGTTGTATCTAAACAAAAATTGGACGTCTGTTGATGAGCAATGGGAGCAGAATCAGAATCTAAATGTCTTTGAGTGGAATTGCTAGAACTGTAAAATACACCTATGTGTACAGGGAAATGATTGCTACTAATAGGATAGTCATCAAGAACAGAGAAAGTGCAAGAAGAACTCACCAACGGTGAAGCAAAAGCCAAATCCAACACGTTGCCTTCTTGTCCAAAGGGTGGCATTGTAGTAATATTGTGATCATTTAAACATACTAAGTATAGGTTATCTGTGAAGGAATGAATATCATTACCTCTTCTGTCGTTTGTTCTCGAACCCCACATAGAGTGATGTGCATTGAAGTCTCCTATAATCAAATAATTATTGCTTGTGAACTTGGATAATACTATATCTGATAATTGACGCAGTTTGAATTTTCCATTTGGAGGCGGAGGAATATACACACATAAAATGTCAAGGCTGAAAGAATGAATCTTAATAGAGAGTAGAATGTTCTGAAAATTATAATCAGAAGGAGTGTCTATAATTTGGAAAACATATTTGCTACTAACAGCTACTGCAACACCTCCATGAGGGCGATCTGAATCTCGCCTGGCTATAGTGTAACCAGGTAATTTGAATTGTTTATTATGATCTAACCAGGTCTCATTCAACAATATAATGTCAACTTCCACACCAAGACTGGAAATAAAGTACTTAAAATCATCTAACTTATTTAAGATGCTACGAGCATTGAAATGTATGATATTGACCTGCTCAACATCAAAATTGCAATCCATTATTTGGTTGATGCAAAGTTAATAATGAGCAGCTCTTTAATTGTCTTTGTACAAATTGGATTGGTAGCATCAGTAATATTTTGTTTTTTGTCATTTGTCATTCTGACAATATCAACCACAGTTTTAGTTAATGTTGTCAGAATTTCATCATTGTTTAAAAAATCTGAGAGCATAGCTCTTCTTTGTGGAGTTTGGGGAATCTTAAGGGGGAGAGGAGGAGGTTTGGTGGCAGCCATAGAGGCATAGCTTGTTTTACCATTGATTTGTTTTTTTATTTCAGCCGTCTTCGCAGACTTCACAGGACAGCTATTGGACACTGCTACATGGGGCCCGCTGCAGTTCACACACTTTTTGGAATCAGGGTTTTCGCATACTTTGAAGAAATGACTGCCGGAACAAATGGAGCAAACCTGTTTGCTTCTGCAGGAGCCTCTACTATGACCAAATTTATAACAAATGTAACATTGTCTTAATGGTTTAATGTATTCTTTTATGTCGAACCACATGTGGTCAAGGGTTGCATGGTCAGGCAATGACGAACTCAAAAATGTTACCAAAACTGTAGGAGTGGGGACCCACTCACCCTCTGAAATTTTCCGAGTGAACCTCTTTACTCCAATGATGTCAGCTGATGCCTTCAAATCACTCAATATCTCTTCTTCAGTCATCTCAACTGGAACCTTGATAATCCCCTGTGATTCCAGGTTGTCATAGGGGACCCTAGCGATCCATTTGTTCATCTCCAGGAAAGGCTTTGCCAGGATGAAATTATTTGCTTCATTTTTTGATTTGAAAAATACCTTTATAAGTGACATGCCAATGGCCTTAATATGGATAAGGCCTTGTTGACGCTTTAGGGCAGCATTACAGCTCAACAAACTCATTTTCGCTCCTGCTGTTGTTGAGGATAGAAGAACAGGGTATTCCTTTTTGTTTTCTTCAGTGTAAATATGATTATATTCCTTGAATAAACCTCTTTTAGTCCTGGTGAAATTGGTTTCATTTTTTCCATGAGTAGATTGACAGGACTGGTGGTCCATCGTCTCAGTTCTGGTCTCAGTAGCGGTTTCATTCGAGTCAGAATCGGATGTATCTGTTTTATTCTTTACTCGCGATCTCGACCGGGGCCGCTTGTCCTCTGATGAAGACTCTCGGTCTCTCTCCCGGCGTCGGTTCCGACTGCCCTTCCCCATATTGGGGAGGACCACACTATTTACAACACTACAATTTGTTTATATTATATGTACACGTGAAAATAAGTATATTTACAGTTAAAAAGCAATATAATTGCAATTAAAGAGAAAAAAATTATAAATTCGCGCCTCTTAGTTCGAAGGTTCCCGCCGAAAAAAAACATGATAATATCTTACAGACTTTAAGAATGTTCACGTTTTTTTTAACATCCGAGCAGTGCGACACATTTTGAAAGACAAGGACGGCTACATGTATTAGTGCTATCTCTGTCTAAAATATCAAAAACGTAATTAGTGGATTTGCTAAACATTTTCCTCTACTGACATTTCTTCGCGCTTGGAGGTGATGGATTAGATGACATAATTCCCCAATTAAAGTGACATTTATCCGAGATATATTTTCTCTCAGGGAGCGCAGGCTGCTTGTACGGTCAACCGCTTGTCGGTAGAAACTTTTTCAACTCTATTACCACGCCATAAGGTCCAAACGTGTTTCTACTGATGTGCGGCCGTGTGTACTTACAGTTGAAGGCAATGGGCAGCAGTAAGCACTCTGTCCTTGCCGACAATGGCGGCTCCACACCAGAGTTGCTTGTTCACCAAAACTGCGGCGATGAAAGGAAACTCCTCAACATGGGCGCGTTCATCGGGGTCGTAGATCCTTCGGTAACTGGGGTGTAATGGCGGGTACACTTTCGTAGCTAAAAATTTTATATATTCTTCTTTTAGGTGCTTTTGGAAAGTATTTTTGAATTATACAGGGTTTAAACAGGCAACTTCCGGAAACTGGAACCGTGGACTCAGACCATGAAACTGAACAACTGTCCCAAAGAAACATATTTCAAATACGAACTTTTTTTAGGGTTTCGTAGCCAAATGGCATAAAAAGAAACCCTTATGGATTCGTCATATCTGCGTCTGTCTGCCTGTCCGTCCGTATGTCACAGCCACTTTTTTCCGAAACTATAAGGACTATACTGTTGAAACTTGGTAAGTGAGTAGATGTATTCTGTGAACCGCATTAAGATTTTTACACAAAAATAGAAAAAAAAAAACAATAAATTTTGGGGGTTCCTCCATACTTAGAACTGAAACTCAAAATTTTTTTTTCATCAAACCCACACGTGTACGTCTATGGATAGGTCTTTAAAAATTATATTGAGGTTTCTAATATAATTTTTGTCTAAACTGAATAGTTTGCGCGTTTGCGCGAGAGACACTTCCAAAATGGTAAAATGTGTGTCCCCCATTTTAGAAGTTACAGGGGGGGGCTTGTAACTTCTAAAATAAGAGGATGATAAAACCAAAAAAAATATGATGTACATTATTACCATGCAAACTTTCACCGAAAATTGGTTTGAATGGGATCTAGTAAGTATTTTTTTTTAATACGTCAAAAATCGTAAACCGCAATTTACCTGTCATTCAATCAACTCAAATCAGCTAAATTAATATAATGTGGTGGTACGGCACCCTCAGTGCGCGAGTCAGACTCGCACTAGACCAGTTTTTGTTTACTTTCCGTAAAAAATGCACAATCGCGTGGTACCTACATTTTCTATGGACGTCAACTTATTTTTTGTGTTTCGGAAAGTTGTTTATTTCCCTTTTCTGAATCCACAATTGCAATTTTTGGGAGATGACTTTTACGCCTTGTAGGTAGGCATAAATAGGTAGCGGTGTATGCCCATTGGTGATTGGAGAATGTATAATAAAAAAATTACAAATATAGCCTCAGTGACTAGGTGCCGAGCATAAAAAAATAAGCAGAAAATCATTGCCAGATCCGGAAAAACATTCCAAAACTCATACATAATTCGGATATCTGCTCCAGCCAAGAATCGAACCCGGGAGCACTTTGACTACGTCTTTTGTGACGGAGTTAGAGGAGATAAAATAAAAAATGCGCTTTTGTAATGGTTTATCTTTATTGAATACACAACCAAGAAGATCTATTAAGTGGATATCGGTAATAATCGGTACATACTTATCTCCTTGATCGGTACAAGACATACTTCGAAACTATCAAATTCAAAACTTCGTTCTTCAAAAGCTGACAAATAGAATATTGGTTTCAAGGCCCATATTACATTATCAGACGTCTTTTTATCTATCATCATGTAGTATCCCAGAAATATGATATGATAGATCTTTGACTCAGATGTTATACATAGCATCCAGGTTTTTTGTTTATTGATATAAATTATGTGGTTACGTTATCTGTCATATTTCTGAGATAATACATTGTATATATGATGCTAGATGTAGGTATATTAGTGTGGAGCATATTACACTAATATTCCTACATCTAGCATCAATACAATGTAGTATCTCAGAAATATGACGATATATACGATGATATATATGATGTTAAGGCCCATATTATATCATCAGATATCTAGTATCAAAGCTAAAATGACAGATTTGTATAATGTAGAATATTATTATCACTCTTATCTTTAAAGTTCTGTGATATTTCTGGAATACTACATTATGATGTTAGTTGATGCTATATTAATGACAATGTGTCACTTTACTAAATCTGTGGCAGTATTCAATTTGACTGCTTCGGAGCATGTCGTATCAGTTCCGAATTACCGAAACTAACATTAAAACATTTTTTATTCTATCTACTCCTCCAACAGTTAATTAGAATATGTGTTCAAAGAAAGTAGATCTGGACCGAAAGATGTTTTTTTTAGGGTTGGTACGAATAACTAAAACCACGTGCGGTTTACTGCGGTTTTACGTCTATAACTTGAAACAAAAAAGCGCCTTTGTGAGGTATCATTACAAATTTGCGCCTATTTTTTTTCGGTTTTGGTATGGTTGTGGTTGGTTCCATGTATTGTAACCAGGCCTTCGACAGATTACTAAGGTGTTTGGAACTATAATTATGAGAAGCCTTACTGGCGGTTTCAGTCGTGGTTTCTGTAACTTCTTCCTGGTCGCTGGTGTCCATGCTACGTCTACCGCCTGGCAAATCAATGGGCATTCCTTCGTATTGCCACTCCCTTTCTGGCATTGCTCGACGATCAGCTGCATCAAGTCCCCCTCGTTCCACTGGCAAAGGCATATTCTATGGTTATATTCAGCTATTGCAGCAACTCAATGTGCGCTGGAGAAAGGGAAGTGCCATACTTACAATTCCGATACGTTTTTTCGAGGAAATCTACAAACATATGTCGTGGCTCAGGACATTGCTAGAGTTATTGCAAAGTTATAGTTTAGCACCAACCTATCACCTACTTTTATGGGCTCTTAATTATCTAATAGTACCTAGATATCTTTCAGGTGATGATTTGTATACGGATATCTGTCATATAAAGGATTATTTTTTGAACCTGACATCCGTTCGCCCACTTATTATAGTGAGGTCAAAAGAAACAAATCTTTTGCTACGACTTTACGACATCTTATTCTTAGCCTAAACCATTTCCCATTATCTGGGGTCAGCTCTCCTTGTCCGTTTTATCCATTCAGGTCTTTTCTGAACTTTATTGGTCTTTTTTTGTGACCGTTTCGTCATGCGACAACGCACAAAAAAATCGACTTTGCATACAAAGTAAACACATTTTGTACAAGGAGTTTAGTGCGTTGTTGCAAAAATCGGAGGACAAAATTTGTAATAAGTGGGTAAAAGGAGGTACAAAAAAATAACTATTGTTGAACTATAGACCTAATTGCTTCATAAGAAAAATATCAAATTCAGGACGATCTTAAGAAGGCCAGATTAAAAGTACCTGAAGACCAGTAGCTGACTAGAGTGTATTAAAGGGTTGATGAGGGAAGAAGTGGTGTTGGAAGAAGCTCAAGATCATAGTAGGCGGAATAATGTAGTCTCTGCCTTACCCTTACGTGTCAGAGAAGTTATGTTTATGTATACCTAATGCTTATTTATAGTTTTTTTAGTTTATTTTCAAAGTACACTATTAAATCAATGCTTACGATTGGTTTCCATTTAATTTGAAAGTGTATTACGTATGTTGTGCCTGGCTGCAAGTGACACGTATTTTGCGTGAAATTTGTCGGAAATTAAACTCGCTCTAATTTGGTTTTCGATTAATATTTTCAAACAAAAGCTAATTAAAAGCATAGATATATGTCGCATTTGATTATGTTTACGAAGTTTGGTGAGGTTTGGTGTTACAGTTTAAAAATTTACACCAAACAATGTTTGTATAGGATTTCGTCACTCCGTGGGAGCCTTAAGCCTGTGTAAGATATTTTTTTTCCTTTTTAGATGTGCGTCTTTATGAGTCTGCCATTTTTGGACGTTTGTTAGAAATTTCCATACTGCTTTAACTTATGTGTATATTTAATGTTATTGTACTGAATTCGCTTATGGTACTCGCCGGCAGCTGCCGCAGCACGCTCGCTTTGCTCGTTTGATCAACTTATACGATTCTTTTAGGAAGTCTATTAGGTATTGAACCCAGATTCTACAGCAACGAACAAATGACTCGTCAAAGATAGATAGAATGTAATAAAATAAGTACTTACTTTCTATCGCTGCTACAGATTCATCATCCGATGCTATAATCGTATTTGCATCAGGCTCCTGATGAGCTTTTGCCAAACAAAATATACTCATAAGTAGAAAAAGCAACGCCGCCATCTTGCAAGCGTTCGCCATTTTGAAATGATTACGGAGTTTAGAAGAATTGGGTTTGAAACGGTACCTATAATATTAAAACACGAAGGATTTTTATGATTGAATTTCTGATAGAAAATAAAACAACAAATACAAAAAGGTTGTAAAGATTTTATTGCGAAATATAAACTTATGTTGTGTATTTACAGAAGTATAGAATAGGATACTTGGCAGGAAGTAAGTTTTTTTTTTAAATTGTTATCACAACTAAAAATACGAAACATGAACAAGAAATACGAAATATGAGCATTAATTTCTGATTTGGCTAGTTCTAGAAGTTAAAGTTCAGTGCCATCCTTTTCCCCATCCATAGCTCCAGCTTGGTCCTAAACTAAGTCCATGGCCTAGACCAAGAGGAACTGTATAGACGGGAGTGATGATAGGAGTGTGGCGGACTATAGGGACTACCACTTTGGGGATGGTGATACCATGGTTGACCACGCTGGACTGGACGGAGACTGCTGACGGCAGCAGAAGCGGTGAAGCTGTTAACAATAGACAATATGCATGTATTTTGCTTCGAACACAATTAATTTTTTTAGCCTTCTTTATCAACGTGAAAATAATCAGATTTCAATCATCAATTTAATAGTTCTATAAGTATTAATATCATTCAATTTTGGCTAATCATCATCATTGTGTGGGTTGTAAGATTGATGACTATCATTGCCATTTTTTAAAATCTGTTTGTTAAATTAAGTATCAAAGTAAGTATTCAACCAAATTTACATTTTAAGTGGCTCTAAAAAATAAAGACAACTGGACCGATTCATATACCTACAGTTTTCAGAAAGGGTTCTAGTGAATGTCAACAATAAAAGGGGGGTAAGTTTTAAGAAATCACACTCACACATTGACTATGTAAAAAACGCATCTTTAAGCTTTGTATTATGTAAATAAGTCAGATAAAATTGATAAATAACACCCATAAACAAAAAAAAAAAACAAAAATTGTTGCTCTGGGCGGGGATCGAACCCGCGACTTGCGTAGCGCAAAAGGCAGCGTTACCAACAGGCCAGTTAATTGAACAGTTTGTATGGGAAAACTCTCTTTTTAATTTCAGGTAAACAAAGTTAAGGTGTAAGGGGTACTGTGCACGGTAAAAATATCGTCTTTTCCATACAAGCTGTTTTAATCAAGCGATAACTTTGTATGGAGAGATCGAAATTTCTTATCATTTCCCAACTCATGTTTTATAGAGAAAGTTGTTCTGTTTAGCTTACTGTAAAAAAAAGGTTACCTGATATAAATATAATTTGCTTATTGATGCAGCTCGTCAATGCAACCTTTGAAGATGATTTATTATCTTTTTAATAATATTTATATAAGAATAGGTTCCCTCACTTTTCTGAAAAGCACTCTACTGTAAGGTTGACAAAACTGAGTTACACCTCTCAGTGATGTGACCCACGATATCACCGGAAGATGATACGAAATAGTAGGTTGATCAATTTCCTAGTAAGTTGATCAACAGTCGAAAAATAATAAACTGAACCGAATTCGCTTCTATTTGGTTGAAAGAGAACCTAACACAACCTAATCAATCCCATTTGGGATCGGTTAAGTTGTGTTTGCCTGACCTAACGGACCTATATACAGGGTGTTATTATATGTTACAGTGTATTTCATGCCATACCTTAGGAGGTGCTTCAGTAACGATAAAGAAACACAAAAAAAAAAGAAAAAAAAATCCTACTTAAAAAAATAAAACTCCATTGAAAGTAAACTAACGCGGAGGGCACCATGCTATCACAGAGCCAGCGCGCGAGTATCAGTGGATAAATAAGAAAGGCACATACAATGCGCGCAGCCAAAGATGAAACCTGTCAGATGCTAGTATAGAGGGAATTTTTGGCGCAGGTACAGTCTTGCGTCCCTCCCCGCTAGCCGCCAAAATGGCCTGCGAACTATCTACTGCGCGGGTATAACCATGTGATCCGTGAAGTCTTTTCTTTGGCTGCGCGTATAGTACATAAGTGAAACTCCTTTCCTCGTCGTCGATCTTCGAGATGCGGATTCCTGTGTAAATCATTCTTTCACTGGACATTGGCGTGTCGCCATATTTTTGTAACAATTCCTTTACTTTGACGTTAGCGAAATACGTTTTGTAATGAGATGTGATGCCATTAAATAAATATACATACAAGTGCAACTCTTTCGCGAGCTTTTGTTGATACTCGTAGCTCGGTGCTCCGGGTAATTGCTTCTGCGTTAGTTTAGTTTCAATGGAGTTTTATTTTTTTAAGTAGGATATTTTTGTGTTCCTTTATCGTTACTGAAACAGTCTCTAAGCTATGGCACGCAATTAAATAACAGCCAGTAAGTAGATCTACGAATTCCCTACCAGTTTATTATTTTTCGACAGTTTATCAACTGACACGGAATTGATCAACTTACGATTCTTGTTATTTACCGGTGACATTGCACCCTGTATATTAAAGTAAACAATATAATAAAGTAAATAAGTTGTTAAGCTTCGTTGACTGATACCTACCACAATAAAATTAGAACAAAGCGATCATGCAATCAGCTGTTTTGAGTTACATGCATATTGTCTATTTTGTAGTATTAAACTTAGGCCGGACTATGCTACGGCGTAGTTGGCGTAGTAATTTAGGTGCGTCTTTTGTACCTACGGACAAATTTTCTCAAGTAAGTGATAAACTCTTTAAAAGACAGTGGTGGAAAGGTCCATTTATTTTATTCCACATTAACTCTCGTACCATTTTAACAGGCAACAAATTGAATGGAGAATTGGATAAAGTATATTTGTATTTAATAGTCACGTAGTAATACAGGGCGTAAGAGACGGTGTACCGAAGACTGAAAGGGCGTGCTCAGTCAACGAAACTGAACAACTTTCCCAGAGAAACATTTTTAAGAAAAGAAAAAAAAAACCTCTTCATACAAACTGCTTAAGCCACGATCACACCTTCTTGAATTCAGAAAGTAATTTGGCATACATTGCTGGTTGTGATAAGGATATTGGAATTAACAAAACCAAGCCTCCCAGCAATGTATTCCGAATTAGTCTTTGTATTTAGGAAGGTGTGATTGTGCCTTTACTCTGATCGAACAGTTTGTATGGAGAGGTAATTTTTAGGGTTCCGTACCTCTAAATAAAAAACGGAACCCTTATAGGACAACTTTGTTGTCCGTCTGTCTGTCTGTCTGTCTGTCTGTCAAGAACCTTTTTCTCACGAACGGGTAGAGGTATCAGGTTGAAATTGATAACGAATGTTAAGGTCCGTGGACCACACAAGATCTGCAAATTTAATTTTTTTACAACGACGCAATCAAAAGATAAGGCTTTTTATGTCCTCATCTCCATACATTTATGCACCAAACCAAAACCTAGAGGGTACTTCCCGTTGACCTAAAATTATGAAATTTGGCAAGATGCTAGGTCTCACAGTACAAATAATGGGAAAAGTCTAAAATCATTAAATATTAAAAATTTTCTCACAACTAATAGTAACCAATTAAGGTGAGCTCCCGTTTCAAGAACTTTTCTATAAAAGAGGGGTCAAGTTGGATGGTCGCAGAGTTTTTAAAGTCAAAGAGCAAAAGCTTTTGGTATATCATATGGTAGATAGGTACGGAACCCTTAGGGCGCGAGTCCGACTCGCACTTGGCCGGTTTTTTTTTCTTTTCCCAAAAATGTTTCTCTCGGAAAGTTGTTTAGTTTCGTTGACTGAGCACGCCCTTTCAGTCTTCGGTACACCGTCTCTTACGTCCTGTATTACTATGTGAATATTAAATACAAATATACCTACTTTATCCAAATCCAATTTCCCAGTCAATCTACTGTCACCGCTGTATATCCAACCAACATAACAAATTATTAAAAATCGTGAAAAAAAAATACAAGACAAATCTATGCTTGACTGATAGTAATCCATCACTCGGCCTACCAGTTTTCTAGCCCGAAGGCTATGAAACAAGTAATTTTGCTCAGGATTTCCTTAATTTAAACTATAAAAAGTATAAGTATAAGAAAGGATTATTAGTATAAAGAAAGGATTAGGATTACTAGTAGGTATTAAGAAAGGATTTCTGAAAAATTTATTGAAAGGGTAAAAAAGTTCGTATGAAAATTTGGACAGAGAGTGGTGACGAAAGTGTAATAAAAAAGAGGTGACGTAACTGTGTAGAAGTAAATCGGTGACATTCGATTAGTGGCAAAGATTTAGGTGGCATAACTGGAATACCTCCAAGCGCGTAGCAAACCTACAAAGGCGAAATAGTAGTTTAAGATACTAGTGCCGTAAGTAGGGTAGTATTACAAACGAGTTGACGTTTTGTAAACCCTAGACGAAGTCGAGGGTTTACCATCGGCACGAGTTTGTCATAACCCTTACGGCCGTGTATCTTACGACGTTTTTCAATACATTTGTGAGAAAACAGGTATAAGTAATACACTTGTTAAAGGAACCAACCATGGGTACTGTCAGCTTCTTGTCGATTCATGTTCTCCTGGTACTCTCCTTTTTATTTTAAATATAGGTAGGCAGTCGTCACCCAAATAAAAAGTCACCACTGTAGAATTCTTACAAAATAATTTTATGATCAGAGTGTAAAAACTCCTTGGTAGTATACTTTCTTTACTTACCGCTCTAGTTCGGTAAGTAACTACTTACGAGCAATGTTTACGTCGTTGTAAGTACGATTTTCGAGCAAATGTATTGAAAAATTCTTATAGGGCAACAGAAACTCAAATGTAAGTTTGAAGGTTCCTTACATTTGAGTTGCTGTAGCGAATTACGCGCTCTACCGCAATTTCAGTTTTCAGCAGGGAAGGAAAGTAGGTCAAGACATTTTATCCTTGATTCAAGAATGTGTGTGTTTTAATGTTGGTTAATATTGGCCGAGGTTGGTCGATGATCGGCCAACTTACCGTAAGCAATGTGGTTGACTGGGTAGATTGGGTTGGCCACTGTTATCCCGATCAGGGCAAGTACTATAGCCACCTGTATGACAGAAGAGAATAAGAACATTATTATGACATAGTCACAAAATTTTACTACTAGATGCTACATCTTTGGCCCTATCGTCACTTACAACCAAGAGTACACATAAAAAAAAACCGGTCAAGTGCGAGTCGGACTCGCACGCCGAGGGTTCCGATGTGCCTATAGTTTTTTTGGAAGCAATAAAGTCCACTTTTAGGACCGCAAAACTAAATTTGTTTGTAAAGGTTTCATGCAAAAAAACTGTGCAACTTAGAAAGATTGTTTTATTTTTGCTGTAATATTTATATAAACTTCCATCGACTGTAATCAATTCAGATTTTTCTTTCACAAACTTCGGTGATAAGGGGGGGGGGATGGTATTGTTTTTTATCATTTTTAGGGTTCCGTACCTCAAAACAAAAAAAAAAGAACCCTTATAGGATCACTTTGTTGTCCGTCTGTCTGTCTGTCTGTCAAGACCCTTTTTCTCACGAACGAGAAGAGGTATCAGGTTGAAATTGATAACGAATATTAAGGTTCATGAACCACACTAGATCTGAAAATTTAAATTTTTTACAACGACGCAATCAAAAGATATGGCTTTTTATGTCCTCATCTTCATACGTTTATGCAAAAAAGCAAAACCTACAGGGTTCTTCCCGTTGACCTAAAATTATGAAATTTGGCAAGAAGCTAGGTCTCACAGTACAAATAAAGGGAAAAGTCTAAAATCATTAAATATTTAAATTTTTCTCACAACTAATAAAACCAATTAAGGTGAGCTCCCGTTTCAAGAACTTTTCTATAAAAGAGGGGTCAAGTTGAATGGTCGCGGAGTTTTTAAAATCAAAGAGCAAAAGCTTTTAGTATTTTATATGGTAGATAGGTAAGGAACCCTTAGGGCGCGAGTCCTACTGAGTCGCAAAAAAAATATTTTAGAATGTACAAATTTCATATTATGATATGATACCCCACTCGACCTAGTAACGACAATTTGAAATTTTACCCCCCCCCCCCACCATTTGGGCCCCCTTTACATTAATAATCATAACTTTTTTTAATTCTCTCATGTGCATTTAAGTTGGGCTACCATATTCTAAAACTATTCCAAATTTCAAGTCGATAGCACAAGTGGTTGCTGAGATATACAGGTGTGACAGACAAACAGACAGACAAAGTCGCATCATAATGGTTCCTTTTTAGGGTTCCGATACCAAAATGGTAAAAAAAAGGAACCCTTATGGTGCCGCTCTGTCTGTCCGTCTGTCTGTCACACCTCTATATCTCAGCAACCACTTACGCTATCGAGCTGAAATTTGGAATAGTTTTAGAATATAGTTGCCCAACTTAATTGCACATGAAAATTTTTTGAAAAAAGTATGATTATTAATGTAAAGGGGGCCAAAATAGGGGGGGCCAAATTTCAAATTGTCGCTACTAGGTTGAGTGGGGTATCATATGAAAGGGCTTTACTTGTACATTTTAAAATATATTTTTGTATTTTTTTAAGTTTCTTAGTTTTCAAGTTATGATGAAAAATGTCAAAAAAAATACCATTCCCCCCCCCTTATCTCCGAAGTTTGAGTAAGGGAAAATCTGAATTAATTACAGTTGACAGAGGTTTATGTAAACTTTACAGCAAAAATAAAACGATCTTTCTAAGTTGCACAGTTTTTCAGAAATCTGCAAAAAACCTTTACAAACAAATTTAGTTTTGCGGTCCTGAAAATGGACTTTATTGCTTCCAAAAATACTATAGGTATATCGGAACCCTCGGCGCGCGAGTCCGACTCGCACTTGTTTTTAAGTACCATTTTGGCATCGGAACCCTAAAAACAGGCAGGATTCCAACTTCTCCGTCAGTACCAGAGACGCTTTAGGGGTCCTGCCTGCAGGAATAAATGACATTATGAATCATGGTTTTGTCGTGGGCTTTTTATAAAATTATAACACAATACATTCTAAAAAGTGAAATTGCTGACATTTCAGCAATTTTACAGGATTTTTTTAGATTGAAACTCTAATAAGTATATCATTCTATTGTTGACGACTAGCCTTTTATGTTCCTTTTAACTAACAACAGAAGTATGTGATACAAAAAAAAAAAACCGGTCAAGTGCGAGTCGGACTCGCGCGCCGAGGGTTCCGATATACCTATAGTATTTTTGGAAGCAATAAAGTCCATTTTCAGGACCGCAAAACTAAATTTGTTTGTAAAGGTTTTTTGCAGATTTCTGAAAAACTGTGCAACTTAGAAAGATCGTTTTATTTTTGCTGTAAAGTTTATATAAACTTCTGTCAACTGTAATTAATTCAGATTTTTCCTTACTCAAACTTCGGAGATAAGGGGGGGGGGGGAATGGTATTTTTCTTGACATTTTTCATCATAACTTTAAAACTAAGAAATTTAAAAAAATACAAAAATATATTTTAAAATGTACAAGTAAAGCCCTTTCATATGATACCCCACTCGACCTAGTAGCGACAATTTGAAATTTGGCCCCCCCTATTTTGGCCCCCTTTATAATCATACTTTTTTCAAAATTTTTTCTTGTGCAATTAAGTTGGGCAACTATATTCTAAAATTATTCCAAATTTCAGGTTGATAGCATAAGTGGTTGCTGAGATATAGAGGTGTGACAGACAGACGGACAGACAGACAGACAGACAGAGCGGCACCATAAGGGTTCCTTTTTTTTACCATTTTGGTATCGGAACCCTAAAAAGGGAACCCGCGGTATGTCTTGTTTGTAAAACTCCAATAAAAAGAAGCACTTACGGCACACTTCATGTTTAGTTCTTTAGACTTGAGCACTGAACTGAACCGCAATTATGTTTTCGTTTCGTTTTATACGCGCAATTGCGTATGCGCATTTTTCAACTCCTTGCGTTTCGCTTCAACGCACAATCGGACGGACATCCCGACTGTCGGACTTTGATTTACCTAGTTTGTAACTTATGAGTTAGTTGTCATAATAACTGGAATCCCATTCTTGAATATTGGGTGATAAAATATCACTTTTGAGATTATAAAAATTCATCCTGATAAACTGTTAATAACAAATAGCAGAATAACAATAAATAATCACTCTTCTTTTATGAAAAGAAAATTCAATGATTTTGAAATTTTTGTATCGTGTCGTATTTTATCGTCCGGTGATATTCAAGAATTGGACTCCTGGTGCAAAAGTTATCAGTAGCACAGCGTGGCTTAGGTCGAACCTCATATGAGAAACGAAGAATCTCATGCGAGTTTCGTGGAAAAAGATGAGGATTATTTGTGTCTTTGGTGTTATTTTATTAATCGTAGCAGGTCGAAGGCTGAGGTCTCGACACTGCCTATCAAAACAAATTTTTGTAAATTTTCAAAAGTCGTAGATGTTCATTTTCATGTCCAGAGCCTCCACCCAAGAGGTTATGCTATGCGCAATTTTAATTCAGTAATCAAAGAGCTCATAGTCACAATACCTCCTCCTCGTTATGAAAAAAGGCAATACAAAGAAAGTGAATAAAACTAGGGTGTCCCCCGGAAGCGACGTTGGTGATAGAAATGCGAAATATGCGACTCACGAAGATTATGCTAGGGCGTCCCCCGTAAGCGACGGAAGAGATGACAAACATGCAAACTCGCATACGCATAGCGTTCAGTCCCAAGTTAGACTGGCCACGTGGAACCTGGGCACCCTCACTGGACGAAGTCAAGAGCTAGCGAAAGTATTGCAGACGCGACAAATTAACATTTGTTGCCTGCAGGAAACTAAATGGAAAGGATCGAAGTCAAGGGGTATAGGACTTGGTTACCAACTGTTATACAACGGCACAACTAACACACGCAATGGAGTTGCCATAGTGCTAGATGCGAACCTCAAACGACGTATAATTAACATCGATAGAAGAAGTGACAGACTCATAATGGTGAAATTAGCCATGGATAAGCAACCACTTCTCAATATTATTTCTGTATATGCACCGCAGACCGGGTGTATCGATAGTGAAAAGCAGGCATTCTGGGATGATTTTGATGATCTACTTAACTCCATTCCCCCTGTAGAATTGAAGTACGTAGGCGGTGACCTTAATAGTCATGTGGGCCTCAGCAGCACCGCCTACAAAGGAATAATGGGCCAATTTGGGTACGGCACAATTAACAAGGACGGTGAACAAATTTTAGATTTTTGTACAAGACATAACCTGGCCCTGGTAAATACGTACTTTAATAAGAAAACAGAGCATCTGATTACGTACAAAAGCGGAAACAAGCATTCCTAGATAGATTTCATCCTTACTAACAGGACACTGCTCAAAACTTTTAAGGACTGCAAAGTTATTCCAGGCGAGGCGCTCACCAGTCAGCACTGAATTTAAGTTGGCCGTATAAAGTTACCCAGACCTATTAAACATATTAAGAAAAAAATTCCTAGTATCAAATGGCATCTGCTTAATACTGAAAAAGGGAACGATCTGAAAACTAAGCTTCAAACTAAATTGATAGAGAATATGGAGAACAAGGATAAAATCACTGCTGAGGATATGAGGTCCACATTTGAAAAACTTTGCAGAAAGGAGGCCGAAATAGCTCTCGGAATACTAAAGGTGAACTGAGTGATAATAAAGATCCCACATGGTGGAATCAAGAAGTTAAGAACTCGTTAAAAGACAAGAAAGAGCAATTCAAACAATGGCAGAACTCCGGATCAGAAGAAGACCGCATGCAATACAAAACAGCTAAGAAGTCGGCTAAGCGTAATGTAGCACAAAACAGGCAGGAATCAAGGGAAATCTTGTATTCTGAACTAGAATACGCAAAAAATGATAAGGAAATATTCAAGCTTGCGAAACGTCGACACGAAACAAGCCTAGATATCAAAATTAATAAAAATATAAAAGACAAAAAAGGACATTTACATACAGAAAATCAACGATCGTTGGAGCCAATACTAACAGCAGCTACTGAATGAAGAATTCCTGAGCCAAACATTGGAGGAAACTCCAAAGATAGCTGGTCCCTTACACAACATAAGTGTAGATGAGATTGTTGGTGATCTGAAAAAGATGAACAACCACAAGGCGGTTGGGCCCAACAATGTTCCTGCAGATCTATGGAAATCTCTTGGACCTATTGCTACAGAGTGGCTGTCTAAACTCTTTAATGGAATCCTGGCCTCTAATAATAATAATAAAATTCTACAGAGTGATATAGATGTAATAGTGAATTGATGCAACCTGAATAGCATGACTCTCAATACAAAAAAAATGACAAATTATCTCTAAGAAAAAGACACAAATTTTGTTTGATTATAAAATAAAGGGGGTGTTATTGATCGTGTTGCGGAAGTGAAAGATTTAGGGGTCATGTTTGACTCGTCTCTATCATTCAGATCTCACTATGACTATATCTGCCGCAATTACTTATACTTAATTACTATCATGCATTGTTCGGACTGCCAAACCCTTCAGAAATCCGAGATCATGGATAATTTTGTATACGAGCCTGGTTAGAAGTATCCTCGAATATTGTTCTCCAGTTCGGACGCCGACTTACAATATTCACATAGACCGTATTGAATCAGTTCAGCGTCGCTTTCTTCGAGCTTTGAGTAACAGATATGGCTTGAGACGCCAATTGTCCGAATACAATCATAGACTTCAACACTTTAATCTGTTGACCCTCGAGAGAAGGCGGTGGCTGTTGTATCTATGTTGTTTGCACAAAATTGTAGAGGGATCTTTCGAATAAATCATACATCATCCAAGAAATATATTTTAAAGTTCCCACCCGATCTATGCGTGTGCCGCAACTATTTGCACTGCCGCCAACTAATATATTGTTGGTAAAAACAGCCCGCCAAGTGATCAGGATGTGCCGTTATGAAATTGGACATTAATATATTTAATTGTAGTCAACTCAGCTTTAAATCTAAACTTATTAAATTAATGACGTAATTATGTAGAAACAGTTAAAATTTGAACCCATTTATTATCTGTACCTGCTATTATTTGCAAATTTTTTTAATTATTATAATTGGGAAACAAACAGCTACATTTTCCATAAATACTACACAAATTACTTAGTTCACATGAGCCAGTGAAGTTTCCACTGTTAGATACTGGTTAGATATTACATTTTATACGAAAAAAACCGCCAAGTGCGAGTCGGACTCGCGCCCTAAGGGTTCCGTACCTATCTACCATATGATATACTAAAAGCTTTTCCTCTTTGATTTTAAAAACTCCGCGACCATCCCACTTGACCCCTCTTTTATAGAAAAGTTCTTGAAACGGGAGCTCACGTTAATTGGTTACTATTAGTTGTGAGAAAAATTGAAATATTTAATGATTTAAGACTTTTCCCTTTATTTGTACTGTGAGACCTAGCTTCATGCCAAATTTCATAATTTTAGGTCAACGGGAAGTATCCTGTAGGTTTTGCTTTTTTGCATAAATGTACGTAGGTGAGGACATAAAAAGCCATATCTTTTGATTGCGTCGTTGTAAAAAATTTAAATTTAAACTACCCCCAAAATTAAACAAGTATGTCTATCTAGCCTTACTTGGATCCACATGTTCTCCACATGTTCGGACTGCCAATCACTTCTCACAATAATATTAAGGTTTTTTAGATGTGCAATTGCAATACCTCCGCCGTGGTTTTACAAAAAACGTTTTAGAAAATTTTAACCCCGATCTCTTCGCAACACAGTGTATCTGTCGTCAAATAACTCGTTAGATAGTATGCTTTCAGTTAACCATGTTTCTGTTAAACAAACTATAGCAAAAGTATTGCATAAAATGCTATTAAAAACCTCGCTAGTTTTACTTTTTATACCACGGGTGTTTTGATAATATACTACTGTAGAGTTAGCCATTTTTGCTGCAGTAAAACAGAATAAATTTTTATAACGATATTAGGTGATTACTTAGCAAATCAATTGTAAGCTTTCTTTATTTTTTATGAGGATACATGGTTCTTCCGCCGTTTTTCTAACGTATATGCGACCATTGCGTACCCAGGTGAATTTGTAGTTGAATTTCCTAGCCTTAATGCGCGCCTGCGCATGAAGTTCCTTATACACTTGTGACAGGTGTTCTAAAACACGCTGCTCGCATCCAGCGGCTTCCCGCGACCTTGAACAGATCGTCAGTCCACCTTGCAGGGGCCTGCCAATGCTTCGTCTTCCGGTACGTGGTCGCCACTCTAGAAACCTTACGCCCCATCGGCCATCGATTTTTCTTGCGATGTGCTCGGCCCACTGCCACTAGCGATTCTAAGGGCTATATCAGTTACTTTAATAGTTCTTCTGCGGATCTCCTTATTTATGATTCGATCGCGCAGAAAGACTCCGAGCAAAGCCCTTTAGATAGCCCTTTGGTTTGAGTTTCCTGATATAGCCAATCGTGAGCGGCCTCGTCTCGGTGCCATATGTCATCATCACTAATACACAAAATGACTTACTTATCTTTTAGAATTTTCCCAATCAGACCATGATTTTGAGCCGCAAATCTAGGCTCAGTCCTATTCTCATGTAAAACACATGGTAGCCAAAGCAGAGAACACAAACATACATACACACTAGCATACATATACTTGTTATACTATAGATAGGTACTGTTACGAGAACCTCAGAACAAATATATTATGTTCATCACACAAAATTAACAAAGGTATTGTAAATTTTTTCTTTATTCGTTTATTTATAGCATTTTTAAATAAAAAAAGGGACGGGTTGCACTCCGGGAGTGCCGGCAGAAGTGAAAACAAATTTTTTTTAGTTTGACAGCTGCCATCCGAAATGTAGATCTCATCGAGACCTATTATTTGACTCAGCACACGAGTAGTCTAGGGTCAGTAGTTTTGAAGTTATAGCGAGTTTTAGTTTGACAGCTGTCATCCAAAATCTAGATCTCATCGAGACCTATCATTTGTTTCAGCACACGAGCAGTCTAGGGTCAGTAGTTTTCGAGTTATAGCGATTTTTAATTTGACAGCAGTCATCCGAAATGTAGATCTCATCGAGACCTATCATTTGTCTCAGCACACGAGTAGTCTAGGGTCAGTAGTTTTGAAGTTATAGCGAGTTTTAGTTTGACAGCTGTCATCCAAAATCTAGATCTCATCGAGACCTATCATTTGTTTCAGCACACGAGCAGTCTAGGGTCAGTAGTTTTCGAGTTATAGCAACTTTTAGTTTGACAGCTGTCATCCGAAATGTAGATCTCATCGAGACCTATCATTTGTCTCAGCACACGAGTAGTCTAGGGTCAGTAGTTTTCAAGTTATAGCGATTTTTAGTTTGACAGCTGTCATCCGAAATGTAGATCTCATCGAGACATCATTTGTCTCAGAACACGAGTAGTCTAGGGTCAGTAGTTTTCGAGTTATAGCGATTTTTAGTTTGACAGCTGTCATCCGAAATCTAAATCTCATCGAGACCTATCATTTGTCTCAGCACACGAGTAGTCTAGGGTCAGTAGTTTTCGAGTGATAGCAACTTTTAGTTTGACAGCTGTCATCCGAAATGTAGATCTCATCGAGACCTATCATTTGTCTCAGCACACGAGTAGTCTAGGGTCAGTAGTTTTCAAGTTATAGCGATTTTTAGTTTGACAGCTGTCATCCAAAATGAAGATCTCATCGAGACCTATCACTTGTCTCAGCACACGAGTAGTCTAGGGTCAGTAGTTTTCGAGTTATAGCGATTTTTAGTTTGTCAGCTGTCATCCGAAATGTAGATCTCATCGAGACATCATTTGTCTCAGCACACGAGTAGTCTAGGGTCAGTAGTTTTCGAGTTAGTGATTTTTAGTTTGACAGCTGTCATACGAAATCTAGATCTCATCGAGACCTATCATTTGTCTCAGCACACGAGTAGTCTAGGGTCAGTAGTTTTCGAGTTATAGCGATTTTTAGTTTGACAGCTGTCATCCGAAATGTAGATCTCATCGAGACATCATTTGTCTCAGAACACGAGTAGTCTAGGGTCAGGTCAGTAGTTTTAGAGTTATAGCAATTTTAGTTTGACAGCTGTCATCCGAAATCTAGATCTCATCGAGACCTATCATTTGTCTCAGCACACGAGTAGTCTAGGGTCAGTAGTTTTCGAGTGATAGCAACTTTTAGTTTGACAGCTGTCATCCGAAATGTAGATCTCATCGAGACCTATCATTTGTCTCAGCACACGAGTAGTCTAAGGTCAGTAGTTTTCAAGTTATAGCGATTTTTAGTTTGACGGCTGTCATCCGAAATGAAGATCTCATCGAGACCTATCACTTGTCTCAGCACACGACTAGTCTAGGGTCAGTAGTTTTCGAGTTATAGCGATTTTTAGTTTGACAGCTGTCATCCGAAATGTAGATCTCATCGAGACCTATCACTTGTCTCTGAACACGAGTAGTCTAGGGTCAGTAGTTTTCGAGCTATAGCGATTTTTAGTTTGACAGCTGACATCCGAAATGTAGATCTCATCGAGACCTATCGATTGTCTCAGCACACGTTTAGTCTAGGGTCAGTAGTTTTCGAGTTATAGCGATGTTTTAGTTTGACAGCTGTCATCCGAAATCTAGATCTCATCGAGACCTATCATTTGTTTCAGCACACGAGTAGTCTAGGGTCAGTAGTTTTCGAGTTATAGCGATTTTTAGTTTGACAGCTGTCATCCGAAATGTAGATCTCATCGAGACATCATTTGTCTCAGCACATGAGTAGTCTAGGGTCAGTAGTTTTCGAGTTATAGCGATTTTTAGTTTGACAGCTGTCATCCGAAATCTAGATCTCATCGAGACCTATCATTTGTCTCAGCTTACGAGTAGTCTAGGGTCAGTAGTTTTCAAGTTATAGCGATTTTTAGTTTGACAGCTGTCATCCGAAATGAAGATCTCATCGAGACCTATCACTTGTCTCAGCACACTAGTAGTCTAGGGTCAGTAGTGTTCGAGTTATAGCGATTTTTAGTTTGACAGCTGACATCCGAAATCTAGATCTCATCGAGATCTATCATTTGTTTCAGCACACGAGTAGTCTAGGGTCAGTAAGTCACAAGGCAACTTATATGTAGAACAAGACGATTTTTATACAGGGTGTCCCAGGAAACACTGTCAAGCGGTGGTCCAGAGGTGGACCACCCCTTGGGCTACCCGAATCACCCCCATGTATGTTACGCGATTATTTGTTGTTTTCGAGTTATAAATTACTTAATTAATTTTTAAAATTTTCTGCCGAAGAAAATTTAAAAGTTCATATCTTGTTTTTAACTAATCATTTTTCCAATTTTTTTTTGTGTCATGATTGCCTTGAACGTTTCTTTAATACATAAAATAATTAACCTCCTAACATTCCTACTTGTTACTCAAAAAGTATGGTAAATAAAATTTTCAAATAATTTAATGGGCCGATTAAAATTTTGATCATCAATTCAAAAATACATAAAGGATGTTCCATAGATTGTAATTGATTCTAAAAACTTTTCAGGTCTCTAGGCTTCCTAAATACTTTCAAAATACCCTATCAAGTAGTCATTCTTACGGAAAAAACAACCAAATTCTGAAGGCCCACCCTAAGAAATAAAATACAGTCGCTCATGTGCCAGAAATTTTACCAGCTCTCTTAAAACTTCTACCGAAACACAATAGTGCCAACACTGCTGCTTTACGACAGAAACAGGAAAAAGGCGCTACTTTTCCAGACGTACTTTGTACAGAAGCCTTACCATCATCATAATTTGCAATAGGAATCACCAAAATAGGCAAATTATTTATTTGGAGCCCATATTAACATTCAGGGTTTTTTTCCCTCTCAACTTTTTAACGCCAATTTCAGCGAAAAATACCGTTTCTAAAATCTTTTTTAAAATCAACTACAATCTATGGAACATCGTTTATGTATTTTTAAATTGATGATCAAAATTTTAATCGGCCCATTAAATTATTCGAAAATTTTATTTACCATACTTTTTGAGTAACAAGTAGGAATGTTAGGAGGTTAATTATTTTATGTATTAAAGAAACGTTCAAGCTTAGAGCAACGCGTCAAACCGCGCAAGCCGCGAAAATCGTGTTACTCTCTGCGTTCAAGGCAATCATGAGACAATAAGAAAATTGGAAAAATGTTTAGTAAAAAAAAAGATATGAATTTTTAAATTTTCTTCGGCATAAAATTTTAAAAATTAATAAAATAACTTATAACTCGAACAAATAATCGCGGAACATACATGGGGGTGATTCGGGTAGCCCAAGCGGTGGTCCACCTCTGGACCACCGCTTGACAGTGTTTCCTGGGACACCCTGTTTGTACGCATGGCAGCAAGCACGTATAAACAAACCCAGTATAAGCTAAAGCCACGATCACACCTAAGACTAATTCGGCATACATTGCTGGGAGGCTTGGTTATGTTAATTGCAATATCCTTACTACAACGAGCAATGTATGCCGAATTTGACTTTGAATTCAGCTAGGTGTGTTTACATTTTTAAATCTAATTAATTTGATAATGACTCTGTATTTTTCGTGTAAACATGTCTGTTTGGTGTATATATTTAACGCCATTTAAACATTGCGTTAAATTTTGATGCAACAGGGTTTCAACTATGTTTAATTGACGATATGTGGCAAAATGTTAGGTTTGTCGAATTAGTAATAGAAGATTTTTTTATTTAACAAGTGAGCAAACAAGTAGGTGGGCTAGATAATGTTAGGTGGTCACCACCGCCCTTAAGGGGCTGATAAGAGCTAAAAAATACGCTTCACTTGAGCAGTTTTTTAACGAAAACTGATGAATGTATGGGCGTGAAAAAATATTATGTGATAATAAAGCATCTTTCTAAGAAGATGGCTGACTCGGAAACACGATTAAATATATGTATTATATATATTCTCTATTGCACACAAATAACATACAGTTTTTAAATGAAAATTGTTTATAAAGGCGAGCTTATCTCTTTAAGAGATCTCTTCCAGCCAACCTATTAGCTTATAAACTTACTTATAAAATACATAAAAATTATAATTTTATATTTTATACGTCGTAAGTTTTCTTTGTTTTTGCTTTTAAACCTTTTTTGTTAAGTACCCATTAATCTATGATGCTAAAACTTTTACACATTATTCAATATATTATGCATTATCATATAGCTGTTTTACAATTAATGCAAGAATGTGCGAAAAACGTAAAACAGCGCGAATCCGCTCCGTTCTAACAGTCCTTTGTTAGAGAGAGCGGTAATTTGGCTCTTATCAGCCCCTTAATGCAGGCTTTCTTATTAGTTGCTTATTAGTCCTAAGAACTAAGATGGTGAGTCTCATGTGCCGGTAATTTCACTGGTTTCCTCTCAAGCTGCTGCTGCTTTACGGCAGAATGAGGCAGGGTGGAGGTATTTCCCAGACGGGCTTTGCATTAAAGCCCTATTACCTTGATAAACGCACAGAATGCACTCAACCTTCTTTACGATCGCCATGCTCCTGTCAGGCGTGTCCGGGTCAAGCAGCTACCCGCACCATGGCTGTCTGACTCAATCAAACGGATGATGGCCAGAAGAGATAAAGCTAAACGAATCTATCGGAAATCGCCAACAGATGAAAACTTGCTAATTTATAAGAAGCTTCGAAATCGCTGCAATCGTTTGTGTAGAGATGCCAAAAAACGCCACATTTACAGTTCTGTGGAAAATCTTAATACTGCTGATCTATGGAAATTCCTCAAATCACTGGGTATTGGCAAATCACAAATAGAACTCCCTTCGAACATTGATCTTGATGCTTTAAATGCTCACTTCTCTCAAGCTCCTGTCACTCTTGAAGAAGACGTTAAATCTGATACACTTCTCCACCTTGCTAATAAGCCTCTACCCAAGTGCACTCCTTTTGTCTTCAGACCGGCTACAGAGTGTGACGTTAAGCGATCTCTCCTTTCTGTTTCCACCAAAGCTGTGGGCGATGATGGGATTCATCTTCAGATGATCCTTCTGCTTGTGGATGAGCTTGTCCCTATCATCACTTATGTCCTCAACTACTCCCTCTCAACAGGCTCATTCCCAAGCAGCTGGAAGAGAGCCCATGTTCTTCCACTTCCAAAGGTTTCTAACCCCTCCTCTTATTCCCAATACCGCCCAATCTCCATCCTTCCCATCCTATCTAAAATCCTTGAAAGTCTTGTCCAAAAACAGTTCTCAAATTTTCTTAATCGGCATTGTTTACTAAATCCTCTACAGTCGGGATTCCGTCCTGGCCATAGCACGACCACGGCCCTGCTCAAGGTCAGTGATGACATCAGGCTGGCAATTGATCAAAAACAACTTACTGTGCTGACACTACTCGATTTTAGTAGCGCATTTAATTCCGTGGATTTTGACATTCTCCTTGGTATCCTTGCATCGCTTAACGTATCTCCACCTGTACTCACTTGGTTCGAATCCTATCTTCGGGGACGATCGCAATGTGTCCGCGCTGACAATGCTGCATCGACATGGTGTGATCTAATTGCTGGTGTCCCACAAGGTGGCGTATTATCTCCTCTCCTGTTTTCAGTATTCATTAACGAAATCTCCCTGATAATCACTTCTAAGTACCATCTCTATGCAGACGATTTGCAGATTTATCGCCACTGTCACGTTGACGATATCGAGCAAGCTGTTTTAGATCTTAATACTGACCTGGCAGGGATTAATGATTGGGCGAAATCACACGGGCTTCTGGTGAATCCAGCAAAATCGCAGGTTCTAGTTCTTGGTAGTCATCATATGAATAGCCGCATTGACTACGCACACTTGCCTGCAGTTGTATTTGATGGTGCTCCATTAGTTTTTTCTAATTTCGTTGTCATCTCTCTTGGACCAGTCATATCAATGATGTTAGTAGAAAGGTGCATTTCTCGTTTCAGTCGCTCAAGCGTCTCCAGCGTTTTTTGCCCTTTGAAGCTAAGGTCACCCTTGCCCAATCACTACTCCTTCCCCTCCTTGACTACGCGGACGTTGTCTTCCTTGACGCCACGGAGGTATTGCTTAACAAATTGGAACGGCTCCAGAATTTGTGCATTCGGTTCATATTTGGCCTACGCAAATATGATCATGTGTCAGAGTTCAGGTCTCAGTTGAAATGGTTGCCCATCCGGCGACGCCGTGATGTACACATTCTGTCCACACTTTACTCCATCCTTAACAATCCTGCATCTCCTCAGTACCTCCGTGAGCGCTTTGTATATCAGGTTCCTCGTGGTGAGCCTTGCCGCACCAGCCGATCCTTACTCCTCCAATTTCCTCAACACTCCTCAAGCCGTTACGGCGGTTCCTTCACAGTTCACTCTGTGCGTTTGTGGAACGCCCTTCCTCACTCTATTCGCGCTAGTCCATCACTGGAGATTTTTAAGCGAGGTCTAAAAGAGTATTTTCTTTCTATGTAGGTTTATTTTCATTTTTTTTTTGTAGTAAATATGTACTTATTTATTAATATTAGTCGTGTGTATATATATATATATTATATAAGTATGTATTATAAATGTATGTATCATATATATCAATATAGTATATTTAACATATATATTTGTGTATTCTGTATTTATCTGTAGTTAAGTATGTTAGTTTTAAGGATATCATTTTAGGTTAAGTAATCACTTGTGTTGTGCACTTTTGCCCACTGCTGTATTATATACTAGATTTTTCTATTTTTTTGGTTAGCTGGTAGAAAACTCAGTTATGAGTTAAGCTCGCCTTTGTTATATGTTTTCACTTGTGTTTGTCTTGTAAATGTTTTCGTGTACAATAAAGAACAAAGAAAATAAACTAGTTGAAATCTCCAAACTACATATCCGATGACCCCTCCACGGCATATCTTTTTTTTTTTTTTCGAGGGGAAATCCATTATGGATACCCGGTCGCTGGAGGAAGCGATCGGGTTATGTCAGACTCCACTGACTAAAACCCCCCGATGACCAACCTCAGCGCATGACGGGTAGCGGGGCGTACCTAGTCAGCGGTTTTTCTATACAAGGTGTAACAAAAAGGGTATACCAGCACTGAAGGATGTGAATCTGCCCACGAAACTGAACAACTTTCACTTAGGAACATAGGTCGAAATATTAAAAACTAAATTTTGACCTTCCATAGAAACCATATCAGCTGATAGCGTATTTTGTATGGGGGGGTCAATTTCTTTTTTCGTTTTTCGACCTATGTTCCTTAGGGAAAGTTGTTCAGTATCATGGGCAGAACCACATCCATCAGGGTTGGTATATCCTTTTTGTTTGGTCCCAGCTATTGTCAATGATAGTAGTAGATAAGCCATGTCAGAGGCCATTCGGCGGCTTGAAAACTCTGACATTCAGGTTGGCCATTAACCTGGAAAAGTCGAATCTGGGTTTGGGTGTGGTATATGCCTTGTGGGTTGCGGAGGTGAGATGGCAGTCACTCTAGGTTAAAACCAGTGCCCATGTCAAATCACCTTACTGAGACCACAAGGCTATGGAAATGATGATGATGAATGAATGAATTAAAGTTACCTGCTTTAAAAATGAAAAAACAAAATTTATAAACAGTGAGGTAAATTTTTAATGAAATAAATTCATACAAACAAACTTACTATAAATCCATGATAACTTCAAAACTGTTACATCAATGTCAATCCCTATTCATATCTAAAAGTCTGTCACCTTTTATCCTAATAACACGCGGCGATGTGCCCTATTAGAGAGGGACTAAGTGCATATTCATATAAAATGTACTCCTTAGCTTATTTTTTCTTTTCCTCTTCGAGCCACTGGAATGATAAAAATATTTGTTAAATCTATCATACTAAAATATTCCCTACCTACGTCTTTGTTATCGAGTTCATTTAACCTGAATCTATTCATACGCGAGTGAATAGGTTTCTTCTGGGCTAGCTTGTTCTATCGTGGACCTCATCTTTGTCCTCAGGGCTAGTTTGAGGCCAAGAGCAAGTCCATTATCTCCCTCTTTAGGCCTTTGATGGATGTATGTTATATACAAATACAATCCCTGTGATTGAGGTTGCTGTAACCTATGCATGCGCATCCGTAGACAACAGCAACACAACTGAAGCATCACTAAGAGTTGTTCGATTCCATCCACACACAAGGTAGCCGCTTTCTGGGCAAGTAAGATTTAGCCCGTGTTCTTGCCGACACGAAAGAAGAAGAATCCACACACTGAGTAGGTATCGATTTTTTTTTATTTCAGGTGAAACAGAAAATTTTTAACCAACTTTAAAAAAGACGTTTTGTAAAAAGCCAGTGCTTGGAAAGATGAGTCGAGTAAACAGAATCGAATGGGAAAAGTCTTGTGCTTTAATTGGTTAATTGCAAGCTAATCATATTAGCCGACGTCCACTTCTGGACTTAGGCTTTCCAAAAAGAGCCCCACGACGACCGGTCCTGCGCTGGTCGTATCCAGCGGCTTCCCGCGACCTTGACTATATCGTCAGTCCACTGTATGGACCTGTCTACGTGTGCCGGTTCGTGGTCGGCACTCTAGAACCTTTATTGGCATTGGATTCTCATGTCGGTGACTTTTGTTCTCCTGCGGACCTTTCTAATTCCATCCTTCAGTGACACTCCAAGTATAGCCCTTTCTATAGAATAGTACCCATCTCCAGCCAGGCCGTGTTGGTCGTAAGAGGCGACTAAGGGTTTATGTACCAGAGGATTGGCAGCAGCGTCCTTCTGTGTATCGTATCATCTTACATACTGCGGTCACCAACAACCGCGGTACATGTTGCCAGCCGCAACGACAACTTACAAGTGAGGTGACAATGGTACTTCCCCTCCAAGTCATACCACGCATTTTAGCCGAAATTCTAGGGAGAATTCTGGAGGAAGGTCCTTGTCCTGCAGTGGACCTTTCATGGGATGTTATAATCATGAAATTAATGTATTTTTTAGGGTTCCGTACCTCAAAAGAAAAAAACGGAACCCTTATAGGATCACTTTGTTGTCCGTCTGTCTGTCTGTCTGTCTGTCAAGACCCTTTATCTCACGAACGGGTAAAGGTATCAGTTTGAAATTAATACCATATATTAGGATCCATGAACCACACAAGATCTAAAAATTTAAATTTGTTACAACGACGCCATCAAAAGATGTGGCTTTTTATGTCCTCATCTCCATACATTTATGCAAAAAAGGAAAACCTACAGGGTACTTCCCGTTGACCTAAAATTATGAAATTTGGCAAGAAGCTAGGTCTCACATCACAAATAAAGGGAAAAGTCTGGAATAATTAAATATTACAACTTTACTCACAACTAATGGTAACCAATTGTGGTGAGCTCAAATAAGAGAGGGGTCAAGTTGGATGGTCGTGAAGGCGATTTTTGTTTTAGTTCTTTTTTAAAAACGAGAATACTTACAAACTTGAAAATTGGATGTTTATAGTTCATAAGCTATAAAATAACAACAAATAATAAAATTTGGTCAAGCGCGTGTCAGACTCAAAAAATCTAGCACATTAACTTACTGAAATTTTAACTAATACAATTATGATTATGTGGTGGTACGGAACCCTCAGTGCGCGAGTCCGACTCACACTTGGCCGGTTTTTTTTTATCTCAGGACTTACCTTCCACCTGTCAGTTTCGTAGTTCCAATGCGAAGTGAGGCCATCTATTGGATTTACACGCAACTCGATCATGCGCCGGAGTTGTGCCTTCTGAGACTGCACCGAGAGACTGATGGGTAGTGGTTCATATACTGTCATTAAACAAAATTAACTAAGTTAGTATTGATTCAGATATATACAAGGTACATATGGGACAGCCTTTAGAATCCATCTGAAAGGGCATGATCAGCCGACGTAACTAACCAACTTTCTTTAAGAAACATACCTCAGGAGTAAAAAAAGTCCATTTTTAGGACCGCAAAATTAAATTTGTTTGTTAAGGATTTTTGCAGATTTATAAAAAAACTGTGCTACTTAGAAAGATCGTTTTTTTTTTCTTTAATATTTACAAAAACTTCTATCAACTGTAATTAATTTAAATTTTTTCTTTTCACACATTTCGGAGATAAGGGGGGGGATGGTAAAGAAATTGTAAACACGTATGTCATAAAATTAATATGCACTATGTTGGCTGGCCAAATAAATAAATACTGCGGTCACCAATAACCGCGGTCTATGGTGCCAGTCGCAACACTAACAAATATTATGTAATAATATGAGTTCACTTACAATGGCGATATGATGGTACTTCCCCTCCAAAATGTACGGTTCATGGTCAAATTTGGTCGTTTCGGGAAAACATTCATTCAAAATGTCAAAAAAAGTGGATCGGTATGAGTTGCACAGTCAAATAAAATAGGGAACATCTACTGTATAGTAGTACCGCCTAAATGAGTCCTCGCCCGCGGGATACAAGGGCAGGTGCGGGGCCCGGTTGCGCGTAGAGAATGAGAATGCCCCGCCGCCGCCCGCACCTCTATCGTTCCTCCTTTGTTGTCTTACCCCCGCGCCCCTGTACCCCGCGGGCGAGGACTAATTTAGGCGGTTTATCTATAGTGGATGTTTCATGGGATGTTATGATGATGATTAATAAAGAAAGTAACTATACTGTATGCAAAGATTACCATAATGGTGATTGTATATCATGGCCCAGAAGCCAAACGATGTCGTGAGTAAGACCCAGCCTAGGATGAACTTCCACGCGCCTGTATTGGCCTGGAACTCCGAGAATGTTTGACAGAAGGACGCCCGGTAGAGTGTCTTCTTCTCTTCACAACAGAGTAGCTTCCAGTCACCTCTCTCTTTTTCTCTAAGTGCCTGTGTAAAAAAGGTCATCAGCATAAAATGGTGGGGGCTGTAAGATCGATGAGGAAATCGAACTCGCCCACCTGGTGTCACAATTGTTGAGCCACCAAGGCGTCTGACATGGCTCATCAGCAACTACTTCCGCAGGTAGATAGAAGCCGGGACCAACGGCTTGACGTGCCTTTCGAAACACGGGATTATTTTATTTTTCATACAAACAGATTCATCCTGCAATGTCCTAACCAAACTGGGAAAGTTTTATAAAGGACCGAAAGCCGAACGCTCTGAGTACTACACAACAGAGGCTGTTATAAATACCAAACAAAAAAAACATGGGTAAAGGAGTGATCACACCTGGCTGAATTCAAAGACTAATTCGGCATACATTGCTGGAAGGCTTGGTTATGTTAATTGCAATATCCTCACTTCAACGAGCAATGTATGCCGAATCAGTCTTTGAATACAGCTAGGTGTGATCACTTCTTAAATCCGCCCAAGTGTTGTCGGGCGTGGATCTAAATTTCATGATCTAAAACCATTCTCCACCTTCCATCTTCATGCGATTAGACGCCGCGCCGCGCCGGTAAGGTTTCTACTCAGAATTTTTGTTTTGTATCTAATACATTATCACCCAGAAGGACTACTAAGCACAAATTTATGTATATGCATGTTTCGTCTTCACCAGACCGTGATTTTTACTAAGACCTACTCTCGCCAGAAATATCCGATGACTTCGTATTGCTAGTAATCACATTTTTTGTCGTATTGAAAATTGTTTGGAATTAAGCAAATTCTTTACCATGATAAAAGAAAATTAACGAATAATATCATGTTAATCAGTTGTTTCTTAGCGACTTGAAAGAAGATAGGCGGTGGTTGTATTCGAAACAGGCGGTCGATGTATTCGAAACTAACCTATTCGAATATTCTTAGGCTTAGTTTGCACTACAAGTGGTTGCTTGGCTTCTGGCCTCTAGTGATTTGACTGGCTTCTCTTTGGGAGAACACTTTGACCAAATTGCATTGCATTGAGTTGCTACGTTCTCCAAACGTTGGCAGTATCCATGCTACTCACTGGTTTCTAGGCGCTCAGCAAGCCAACTGCAGTGCGCTTACATCCTTAGAACTGTTAACCCTGAGCTCATATACAACGTGTTAACGGAATAAGCAAAACTGAGAAAATATAGTTTGTTCAGAATCGTGAGTAGAATCAATTTATATTATAAGTATTTTTTTTATTATTAAAATTTTTGCCGCTTCTATTCTAAATATTTCTGTGGAAACGCACGCTGGCGGCGCGACGCCACGCGGTTCATAAGCTACGGTGAGGAGGGGAGGGAAGTGAGCGTGGCGTGCGCGGAGAGCGCGAACTAGAACAACGATGAAACTAGAACAGTGATGAAATTTTAAAATAACAATATCTAGATTAAACAAAACTTTTTTTAAGTTTTTTTTTACGGGAATGGATTTATTTTAATAAAAGTCAGTTGGGGTGTATGAGGGTTTCGCTTATTCCATTAACACGTTGTATATTTTCGACGAATCGAAGTAACGGAACAGTAAAGGGACTACAGAAGATACATTGATGTACTTACTATGATATCTCTGGTATTTTCTTTAAACCTGATTGCTGGGAATGGATAATGTGCGTCGTCTTTATACACATTCATGCCATTGCATCCGTGGCCAACTATGTCTCGGTTACCGCTTCTGCATCGCCCATATATACTTCTCGAAAGGCAAACACGGGATACATATATTTCAACCGTCTGAGCTGGCCACATAGCAACATATGAAAAATCTTAAACTACTCCTAATAAGGGGAAATATTATAAACAAAAATAAATATAAAATCCTTAGGCATTCGTTGAGATTTGGAATGTTGACAGCAAAACTCCTTGGTTGACAGTAACAGACATTTTGTCAACGGATTTTTAGTGTCTGATTAGGTTGTAGACCAAAGAGTTTGGACATTCGCGTATAGATCCTTGATAGAAAAAAATATGATTTTGAGGTTCGCTTGTTTAAGTTCTTAAATTAATAAACGAATATAAATGAATAAAATTTTATTTGTTTTCACATTCTTCTGTTCTGTGGTTGTTCTTTACTGAAACAGAAGAAAATTTTAATTGAATTATTTTAAAGTGTGTAGTCATAGCATCCCTTGAAAATGTCTACTACGGGACAGGGAGCTCCCTACAGAAGAACAGCAAAAACGCGAGGTACATAAGAGGGGATTTACCATAGTCACCACGCTTCATGTGTTGCGGCTGGCGACCGCTGTTGTTGGTGGTGATACAATACTCAGAAAGATGTTGCTGCCCATCCTCCGGTTCATGAGCCCTTAGTCGCCTCTTACGGGAAAAGTATGTAGTGTTATTCAATTGCATTAGTTATATTCAATACCTCCACTTCAACAAGCGGCTTCTCGAAAACGAGATCCTAGTCCGAGAAATAGGTATTCCTACAAACTACTGCTAACAATCCTCCCGTAGTGTACGATACAGCTTTATCCGATTTTACTTACAAAACGACATTCGTCTTGCCCTTATTTTCTCCTCCAAAACTGACCTGATTCTTGGTATAAAAACTTAAAGGAAGAGTAGATCTACGATCCTTTCTTTTACCTTGAAAACTTTTCAAAATTTTCTGGTAGTCGTTTTAATATGGCGGATAAACGGGGCATTTGTTTAGGTTTTTGGATAGTCATAAATTTCTTTTGGTATTTATTTCTCGGATTAAGTAATTGACAGAGGCTTGCATGCCTACAGTAGACCTTGGTTTAAAAACAAAAAAACTCGCTCTACAGGTATTGTCTAGGGAGAAAATAAGGAAATACGGTTGTATCAATTTGTATGAAAGAAATGCAGCTAGGATATCCTTTTAATAGTCCTATGTGTGTTGGCTCGATCTTAGTAGTCCGATCTGGTAGTATTGCTGACATTTTGCGGGCGTCGGTGAAAAATATAATATGTCCCCAAATTTTTTATTTGGTATGGGCAATAGGAATAGAGCTCCCACATCGCCTTAGTTTATGTGGGAAATATGTTCCTTCTGTCCATTCCGCACAATAAATTTGCATAAACGTCTGCCCAATTAAGGGATAACAATAATAATCCCGCTTTCTCTTGATTTATTTCATTTCATTTATTAATTTGAAAATTCTTAAAATGGTCTTAAAATTAAAGGTCTTAAAATTAAATTACAGTTCAAGTACATGTACCCTTTTTGGGCATTTCAAAATGTAGGAGGCATGCATTTTAGCTAATAATAACTTATAATTATGTCTATAATCATCTAGATCTAAACCGAGTTAAATTTTATTTCAATTATAAAAAAGAGAATTATAAAATTGCAAGATTATTAAATAACATGTAGCAAAAGTGTATTTCAAATATATCAAGTCATTATAAGTAAAAATTAAAATAAAATGAATTTAATAAACAAAGTCAATTCAAAAATATTACATGTCAATATAAAAATAAGTAATGTCAATAATAAAAAGGTAACCTATTCAATGTCGTATTATATTCTTAATGTTAACTTACTTAAACTAAACCTATTTACAATTGCAGTCTTCAAAAAATTCATTAACTGAGTAATAACCTTTTTTTGTAGCAACGTTTTTAATTGATTGCAGAAAGATTTTTCTTTAGTTTCTGCTTTAATACTGTCTGGGATTTTATTCTACATTTTAGCAGCTTTATAGTAAGGTCCTTCTCTAGTCATGTGCAAAAAAAAATAATTTCAAAATCAGTGAGTAAAATGTTTGCCAACATTTCTATTCGTATTTGGTGAGACTGAATGAATTGAATAGAAGCAACTAGAGTGATGAACAACTTGTTTAGTAGTGCCTTTTCTTTTTGCAAATTTACTACTAAGTCCCTTGCTTGTACAGAGCTGTTTACGTCTGCTTCTTCGATTTCTTTCGTTTTCAGGAAGTTTCTAACCAGCAGCTTCAGAGGCAGATATAGTTGATTTAGTACCTTTTTAATTTTTTTTCCATTTTTGAAAAGTACAGCTCAAAAATGCAGTGACGTGCAGAAAACATTACTGGACTAAATCGATTCGTATTGATCTGAACCATCATCTCTATCGCTTCGCTCGCGTGGATTTCGTATTTATGTTGTTACCGGTTTTCCGAAGCAATGAGATATTTTCCCGTCATTTCGGGGTAATTTTAAACTAAGGAAAAACAGGACTAACCCTGCGCTAATCAATGAGTATAATTCAAGATCCAGCTGAATTTTATATAATATACAGACGTTACTCATAAATTACTCAGAACAGAGGAACTTAGCAGCAGTATCCTAACAATTGTAAAGAGAGAGATGAGAGACATCTTTATGTAATATTTCAAAACAGAGCCAATTCGCAGAAGTAATTGAGAAAAACTGAAACCCTCTCCCTCTCTCTCCCACTCCCCCCTCCCTCTCTCCCCCTGCCCCTCCCTCTCTCCCTCCCTCTCCCCCTTCCCCTCCTTCTCCCTCTCCCTCTACCTGTACCTGTACCTCTCTACGTCTCTACGTCTCTACCTCTCTACCTCTCTACCTCTCTACCTCTCTACCTCTCTACCTCTCTACCTCTCTACCTCTCTACCTCGCTACCTCTACCTTTACCTCTACCTCTCCCTATCCCTGCCCCTATCCCTACCCCTAACGCCAATTTAACCGCTATCCCTAACATAGAAACGACACCCATATTTATTTTTAGACATTTCAAACCTATCGCACCCCAACCCCATCCCCAGGGGATGATGGTGTTTCACGTCCACCACGTTGGATTTCAAAGTTGTTGTAGCTTTCGTAATCAGCGACCCGATATACCATACAAACGACACCCATATTGATTTTTAGACATTTCAAACCTATCGCACCCCAACTCCATCCCCAGAGGGATGATTGTATTTAACGTCCACCACGTTGGATTTCAAAATTGTTGTAGTTTTCGTAATCAACGACCCGATAAACCATACAAACGAAACCATAAAGACTTTTTCACCCCATTTCCCTTTTTTAGGGGTTCAATTTGGGGTGGAATTTCAATAACAGTGATGAACGTTGCATAGAATTACATCATTAATGCCTAAATAATAAATTATGTAGATTTTACTTTAAAAATAAAGAATTTTCAACTTCATCCCCCTTTTCACCCTTAAGCGTGTCGAATTTTCAAAAACCCTGAGACACGTAATTATTAATTTTTAGTCGTCCGCCTAAATACAAATTTTGAAGATCCTATCTTTAAAACTGACGGACTTTCATACAAACTTTCATCCCCTATTTTATCCCCTTAGGGGTGGAATTTTTTAAAACCCTTTCTTAGTGCACCCCTAGGTCTCATAAGGAACCTACATGCCAAATTTGGAATCTCTAGACCCAGCGGTTTGGGCTGTGCGTTGATATGTCAGCCAGTCAGTCAGTCAGTCAGTCACCTTCTTCTTTTATATATATAGATAGATTATGGAGTTCGTAAAAAATTCCAAACACAAAAATAGTTGACTTAATTACGAACGACCTAAATTATTTTTTTATTTATTTACATCGGGTGTAAAAATATTTGCAAGCACAAGTTGACCCTGTTATTTAGACCATGAAACTGAACAGGTCGAAATAGGACTTTTTTAACTCCCATACAAAATTCGCAAACAGCTGGCTCAGCTTCTATTTCTTTGTTTTTAGATAAGGAATTTTCTAAAATAGCGCTTTCTGACTTTTTTACACGTATAAATGTACTTATCTTTGGAAGTGGATTAATTTCTCATACCACGAAAACGAAAGATGTACCTAAAAAAGTGTAGTGGGTTATATCCTCTTTGATGTAAACATTGAAGCTTGTGAGCAATCTAAATAATAAAGTTTTAATGATTATGTTTTTTGACTTTCAAAAAGATCTAGATTTTTTCCATACCTTCCAATCATCTTTTTCGTAGTCCCATTTAGAGGAGATCCCATCTATCGGGTTGACATGGAGGTCGAGGATTGTACGCAGTTGGGCCTTCAGACCTTCCTCCGAAAGTGTCGCTGGGAGAGGTTCGTTCACTGGTGGAAAGGGTGGATATAAAACATTCATAACATACCATGAAACGTCTACTGCTGGACAGGGAACTCCCTCCAAAACTCCAGCAAAAATGCGTGGTAATTAGGAGTTGAATTTACCATAGTCACCATGCTTATAAGCGTTGCGGTTGGCGACCGCTGTTGTTGGTGACCGCAGTATTTAAAATGGTATGATACACAGAAAGATGCTGCTGCCCATCCTCCGGTTCATAAGCCCTTAGTCGCCTCTTACGACACCCACGGGTAGATATGGGTTGGTGATATTCTTTGCCGGCACCACACGGACGCGGACATACATTATTAATTCTAATTTAAATATTATTTTAATTTCAAAGCAAACTCGCAAGCTATGGCTAGCTTGCGAGTTTGCTTTGTTAAACTTTTATTTATGTGTTTCCGCAAAAAGTAGTTTTAATCAATCGAGAATAGTTTTAGCTTTCTCATCATCATCATATCGTGTGGGTTGAGAGATCGATGACCGACCTCACAGACCCAAGTTTCAGATTTTTAAGAGGCCTCTGAACCATGACCAAATAATCTTACTTTTTTTTCATGTAACAAGTGAGCAAGCGAGCTTGTGGGCTACCTGATGATAAGTGGTCACCACTACTCATAGCGCCCATTGTCTTATTAGTAGTTTAATTGACACTAACAAGATAGCAAAGCGCGTTGCCCACCCTGAGAACTAAGATGGTGTGTCTCATATGCCAGTAATTTCGTGTGCAAACACTACTGCTTCAGTGCAAACACTGCTGCTTCAAGGCAGAAAAAAGCAAGGGGGTGGTATTTCCCTAGACGAACTTTGCACAAAAGTCCCACTACATTCACAGACCTTTTTACATGAATACGCAGAAGGTCGATGCGGCCCAAATCATTTAGTCGTTACGGCCAAAAGGTCAGCATGACAAGAACTTCAATTCACATTACGATAGTTAAATTACTCACCATAGTTAAACATAAACATTTGTATCCAGAAAGCGATAGATGTTAAAAATAGGACTCCTCCTAAAACAAGTTTCCACTGGCCCGTCGGGTGTTGGAACTCTGAGAAAGTCTGGCAGAACGATGCTCGGTAGAGAGCCTTCTTTTCTTGTATACTTAGATTCTTCCAATCCTCTTTTTCTTTCTTACGAAGAGCCTGTAAGGAAGGGGTATACAAAGTGTAACACGAATGGAAGTACTAAAAGAAGTGAATCTGTGTATGAAACGTGAGATACTGAAAGATGTGAATGTGTTTGTTCAACTGTGCTGTAGAAGATATGAATCTGTCTATGAAAAGTGAAGTGAAAGATGTGAATATGTAGTGCGACTGTGATGTGAAAGATGTGAATCTGTCTTCATAAGTGAAGTACTGAAAGATGTGTTTGTGCTAATGTGCTGTGAATGATGTGGATCTGATTGATTGATTGATTTTGCCCCTTCTTGAAGAGCTCTATCAGTTGTAATACGTAAGTACCTACTTGGTAATCGATGAGGTAATTTTTCTCATTTTTGACCACCTAAAAATCAGGCCGACTCCCGAATGTGCCAGGATTGAGTGAGGCAACCCTGTTGATTTAGGCACTCCTTGATGAGTACTATCAAATGTACTATGTACCTATTTGGTATTCGATGAGGTAATTTTTGCCCAAAAAATGACAAGTTTTTTGCCCACTGTACAAAACCTGCCAGGTTGCGCCCAGGCAACCCTGTTGATTCAGATATAACTTTTTAACGTGCATCACCCTAGATTTGTCGCATCTTGGTAATCGATGAGGTAGGGTTGACGACCACGCGCTCTCCGTCTAATAATAAAGATTTATTTCAGGCATCAAAGGCCCATAACAATAAATACCTTAACCTAATAATACATATTCAAAATAAACTTAAAAACTAATTAGTCGACTTGACGAATACGGGTGGTCGATATCGTCGAAATACGACTCCCAACGGCCAAAATGCAGCATTCAGGAACACGCTCTCTTGGAACTTGGAGACGCGGATGACGACCTAAAATTTGTAGGCCGTCTCGACTCCAGCTGTCTCACAAGCACTCGGTCGGCTGGCTCCTGGCTGTAGAGTGGCCACACTCTCCGCACATGCTCCTCGATGTCCCTTGTCGTAGTGCTAGCGGCTAGACGGGACACGTAGAGCTGAGCGGACGGCAGCGAAGCCTTTAAAGATGTAGAGGCTGCGGTAGCGGCGCCACGCTGGTTACGGCTTTTCCGGTGCTTCTTCTCTACCAGTATGAAGCCATCCTTATCTGCAACCACCTTTGGCGCGTTAGTAACGGTCGTCACTTGAGAGGCCTTCTCTTGAAGAGGCTTCTGTTTCCGATCGCGGCGAGAGCGAGGCTTCCGCGCAGCGGTGTCCTTCTGCGTCCGAGGATCAGCAGGGGGAGGGCGCGGCGCGGAGGGCGGCTCGTTGCGTGGTGGCTTCGGAGGGGTAGCGCTGGTGGCGCTCGCCACCGTTCGGTGGAGTGCTGAGCAGTGAGGTGTCGGATTGCACCGCGCCGCCGCCGCCGCATCGCATGTTTACGTTACACGCAGCCGGCGGGGACGCTGACGCAGCACTACGACCACGTAATGAGGTCAACTCGCTTCGCAACTCGTCACTTACTCGTTCAGAGGCTTCTAATTTCCCATTAGTTTTTGAAATTTCCGCCTTCAGCAGCACGGTGTCCTTCAGCAACGAGGTAACGTCGACGTGATCGAACGTCACCGGAGGCAGCTTGTTCAAGTCACGTGCCACGAAAGTCGGGATGTCGTCAGGATCTTCCTCCCTGAACACTCGTACGATATCCTGTAGGCTCCTTTTGGCCCCTCCCTCCCGCTGGCGCGTCATGAGCTTGATGTGCTTGGGGTTGGCGGTGTCGAGGAGATGCTGCTTGGCGGCGTAGATGTCAGTCTCCGTGTAGCTGGTGGAGCAGATCTGCTCCAGACTGTTGTAGTCTATCGACCCCAGCTTGTTTTGAACGAAAGCCAACAGCTCGTTCACCAAGATGGTCTCACAGCGCTTTATATTTTGCGCCATGATTTACGTAAAGTGCTGTTAGCACTATGCCCGACGACAACGCAAACGTTGCTGTTTACGTCCGATCGCATCGGCAGTTCGATTGCAACTTGATGAAAAGTGAAGCACTGAAAGATATTAATGTGTTTTTGCTACTGTGCTGTGAAAGATGTGGATCTGTCTATGGAAAGTGAAGTAAGTACTGAAATATGTGAATGTGTTTGTGCTAATGTGCTGTGAAAGATGTGGATCTGTCTATGAAAAGTGAAGTACTAAAAGATGGGAATATGTTTGTGCTACTGTTCTGTGATAGATGTGAATCTGTCTATGAAAATTTAAGTACTGAAAGATGTGAATGTGTTTGTGCTGTGCAGTGAAAGATGTGAATCTGTCTATGAAAAGTGAAGTACTGAAAGATGTGAATGTGTTTGTGCTACTGTGCTGTGGAAGATGTGAATATGTGAATCTGTCTATGAAAAGTGAAGTACTGAAAGATGTGAATGTGTTTGTGCTGTGCAGTGAAAGATGTGAATCTGTCTATGAAAAGTGAAGTTCTGAAAGATCGGAATATGTTTGTGCTACTGTGCTGTGGAAGATGTGAATCTATTTATGAAAAATGAAGTGCTGAAAGATGTGAATGTGTTTGTGCTAATATGCTGTGAAAGAAGTGAATCTGTCTATAAAAAGTGAAGTACTGAAAGATGTGAATGTGTTTGAGCAACTGTGCTCTGAAAGATGTTATTCTGTGTATTAGGCCGATTAATGTTCTATATAACCCGAGAAATTCCTCTCTTTCTTTCTTTCCGATCACGAAAGTTAAGGAACGTTGGCCGTGGTCAGAACCCGGTTGGATGACCGTTAGTGTCACAAGAACTAGAGCGTTACCGTGGCTCCGTGCTTTGGAAGGCACGTCAAGCCATTGGTCCCAGCTACTGTAAATTATAGTAGTCATTAAGCCAAGTCAGAGACCATTTGGAGGCTTGGAAACTCTGACAGTGAGCCATTAATCTGGCAAAGCCTAATCTAGGTATAGATCTGGTTTTCTCTCTGCATGGGTTGGGGAGGTTAGATCGCAGTCACTCTGTGAAAAAATTAGTGTCCTCGTCGAATATTATTTTATAGTTTTGCTGTGTGCTATTTTATATTTTTATAAGACCCTATTGTTTTACCTGTATTCAAACAAATAAAGAACTTTGAACTTTGAATCCCTTAGGTTAGGTGACCGACTCCGTAAAAACCATTGGCAAAAACGGAATAATAATAATAATGATGTGAATCTGTCTGTCAAACTGAATAATTCTCCTTAGAAACTGAAACTGCTATTGTGGTAGTAAATTTCATCATAACATCCCATGAAATGTCCACTACAGGACAGGGAGCTCCCTCCAGAATTCCAGCTTTTGCTGAAAAAATGTGGAGGGGAAGTACCATAGTCACCTCGCTTGTCAGCGTTACAGCTGGCACCATGGACCGCGGTTGTAGGTGACCGCAGTAAGTAAAATGGTATGATACACAGGAGGATGCTGTTGCCCATCCTTCAGTTTATAACCCTTACTCGCCTCTTACGACACCCACGGGTATGTATGGGATGGTACGGTCAACCGCTCGTCGGTAGAAACTTTTTCAACTCTGTTACCACTCCATAAGGTCCAAAAGTGTTTCTACTGACGTGCTGTCGAGTGTATTGCCGGCACCACACGAGATCGTATAATTAGATGTTTAATCAAAAATTCTTCCCAGTGCCATAGAGGAAAGATCGACGTCGCAAAAATAGCTCCTGTGCTAGAGTTAACGATTCCAATTTATGATATGATATGATTTACGCTGTGCTTTTAGCGTCTTTCAGACAGTTTATCATCCTTATTATATCGGGTGGGTTGCAAAATCAATGGCCGACCTCACAAATCCTGGTGTCTGAGTTGTTGAACACATGACAAGGCTCATTGACGATAATTTCCGTAGACATTAGCTGGGACGAATGGCTTACCGTGCCTTAAGAAGCACGGAATCATTGAACTTTTCAGATAATCAGATGATTATGTCCTAACCAAACTGGGGAAGTGACACAAAGTGATTCTGTTCAACAGTATCCCCACCGGGAATCGAACATAGAATCTCTCGAAAACCGAACCCTCTAACGATCTATAAAAAAGGTCAAAAAACAGATATCAAAAACTATCGTCCGATAACTTTAACTCCTGTTTTATCAAAGGTTTTCGAAAAGGTAATGCTTAACAACCTAACCGCCTTCTTTGACAAATTTCAAGTTGTAAAATGCAATCAGTATGGGTTTCAAAAAAACAAATCAACTACAAATGCTGCTTTTGATTTAGTTAATGAAATACTGCAAAATGTAAACGATATGAACTACACAACTGTAATATTCGTGGACATGACCAAGGCCTTTGATTATGTCTCACATGAACAATTACTTCGTAAATTAGAAGCTAATGGTATTAGGGGACCTGCAATCGCCTGGATTGAGTCTTATTTGAAAGACAGACAGCAATGTGTCGAAATTTCGCAGCTCGATGAAAATTCCATTAACAATACATATAGATCGGATTTTAAACACAATAGAAGCGGAGTACCTCAAGGCAGCATATTGGGCCCGCTTTTGTTTTTAATGTACATCAACGATCTCCCTGATATATTTGATTTTAAAACAATAATGTTTGTTGACGACGTCTCTATTTTAGTAACTACTAACAATAAACTTTCTCTAGACAAGCACATAGAGGACATAAATAAAACTATGCACCAACTTATTGACTGGTTAAACAATAATAATTTGAAAATCAATCTTGATAAAACTAATTTCGTTAATTTCAATAATCTGAAAAAAAATCCATTGACTCATATTAATTTTTATGGACGAATTATAAAATTTATCAATAATGTGACATTTTTAGGTTTAATTATAACACCAAAACTGAACTGGATAGAGCAGATTGATAAAGTTTGCAATAAAATAAACAGTTTTTCATTTGCACTTTATAAGTTAACTAGAGTTACAGACCGGAATACTGCAATAATTGCCTACTACGCATATGTAGAATCTGTGCTGAGATATGGACTCCTAATTTGGGGTAATGGGACCGATATTCAAAAGGTATTTATTGCTCAAAAACGCTGCTTGAGGGCAATTTGTGGAATCGCTCCTGACGTTTCCTGTAGGCCTTACTTCAAATCGCTAAACATATTACCATTACCTTGTCTGTATATTTTCGAAATAGGTAGATTTGTTAGGACGAACCTTCATTTATTCAGTAACGCAGAAAGTACTCGCACTGATCAGAGGAGCCTTAGATATCCTAATAGACTAGTATCAACTACAGTCCCAAAAACCACGCGTTATCAAAAAAATTGTTTTGGGATGTGTTTACAAATCTTTAATAAAATTCCTCAACATATTAAAGAACAACCTTTTAACAAGTTTAAGAGTAATTTGCGCAGGTGGCTGATTCAGAATACTTTTTATTCAGTGGGCGAATTTCTGAATTGGACAAATTCTGGTGTTACAAATGCATAGGTTGGGTGGTATCAATTTTGTTTTGTAGTAGTGCTTAGTGCTTAGTGACATATTATTTAATTTTGTTTTGACATTGCATGAAATTGTTTTACGTTTATAAACTTGTCTTCACATCATTTGACATTTAATTTTGTAATATTATGGATATTATTTTGTTTATTGATTGTGAACATTTGCATGCTTTTTAACATAGCTAGACTCGCTTGTTCCTATCTTTATCACAACACCTAATGTACCTACCTTGTCTAATGCAAATAAAGATTCATTCATTCATTCATAACCACTAAGTAGTATAGCAGCTACTAGACAACGAAGGTTGTCGTCAGTCAGTTATTAAGTCGATTGAGTGTTATTAAATTAATATTACCTAAATTAAATTAATATTACCTATGTCTTTACCTATGAAATTGCCGTTTTGTATGGCGAATTTTAGGTAAACTCAATTTTCAGTACTAAATTTTTTGCATTTTTCATAGAAATTATAAATCCAATTTTTTTAAGCATTATTGGGAAGAGATTAAGCTAACAGAAGCTTAAATTTAATTCTCGAAAAATATTATCTGTAAAAAAATATAACAAATCTAATGATGAAATCGGACGACATTTAAGACGAACAATTTTCGAACCTTAAATTTTATATATCAAACTAAAAATAAAAACTTTATTTTATGCGTAAATTGATAACCCTTAAGTTAACTTTCAAATGTAAGACAAATGAAAAAAATAGCATTAGAATTATAGGAATTTTGATCTCATTAATCTGTAAGAAAATTTTGGCAATTTCATAGGTAAAGACTATTATGTTTCACTCAAGTTACAATCAGTGTTTTTTTACTTACTACCAGTTCTGGACTATTCTCTTTGAATCTTATGGAAGGAAAAGGAAAGTGAGCGTCATCTTTGTAAACATTCATGCCATTGCATCCATGACCAACCACTTCTCGATCCCCAATCCTGGTATTTCTATAAAATCCTCTTAAACTTAAAAAGCAACTTGTTTTTACGGTTTTCCCAAAAAGTTGTGACCTTAACATTTTTAAGCAGCTCGTTTTTTTAACCTACTAGAAAATCCACGGCAATAGAGATTTAAGGTCACTTTGCTCTAAAAAAAACAAGCCTTTTGTTACAAACTTTTTATTCAAAAGCATAATGGCCTTAAAAACATCAAGTTCTTTGACAGTTTAATAATATTGACAACAGTCATGTCATGAGCTGTCACATTTATTTTTGGCACAAATGTTCTGGGAAAAATGTTTAGCAATTCGGCAAAAGTCCTTCTTCCTGGGACCCACAGTGTAATTCTCGCGCCCACAATACGGACAGTATATTGTAACTCTAGGATCGGGAAGAGGGACGTAGTGGGCCACGGTTGCAATGGCTCAGCAGTGTATAAGGACGATGCACACTTTCCGTTTCCAGCGATCCGGTTTGGGGAGAACACACCTTATGTTGCCGTATGTAAAACCTGTAGACCAAGTTCAGGACGTTCTAAATAAAGGCCAGGGTAAAAGTACCCTAAAATGACGAGCGGGTATAAAAAGGTTGACGAAAGTAGTGGAAACGAGGGAAGTATGTCAAGATCGTAGCAGGGTGTCGCCTCTGCCTACCCCGACGGGAAAGAGGCGTGATGTTATGTGTGTAAACCCTGTTATTTAAACCAATAATAGTAGATTAGTAGCCAAGGGCTGTAAGGCATTAATTGCAGCCCGAGATATGTAGGCGCACGAGCGCAGCGAGGGCGCCTACAGTTCGAAGGTGCAATTGATGCTTACACCCGAGCTAACTACTGTGCTTTACATCTCGATTGTGAGGTAAGTAGGTCCTTATTACCACCAAATTGTAGGTGACCAATTAGCGCTCTAGGGTAATAATGTAGCTAGAAAAGCCCTAGGGCAGTAAGTAATAAAAAAAACACCACTCTTTCAAATTTAATTACTTACCGCCCTAGGGCTTTTCTAGCTGCATTATTACCTTAGAGCGCTAATTGATCACCTACAAGCCCCATTTGGTGGTAATAAGGACTTACCGAATATGAGAGATGTAAAAACAGTTATTTCCACACACTATCCACTTTAAAATTTTCTAATAAATAAGTAATCGATTGCCAGCCTCCGTGGTTGGTCTAGTGGTTATAATATTAAGCTTTCAATCCGGTGGTTTTGGATTCGATTTCCGGTGGTACTATGACCTATCAACGAAAACACACTGTGAGAATTCCGCAGTTATGTGAGGACCACATTTCGTGCTTCGGAAGGCACGTGAAGAGCCGTTAGTGTCGGCTACTATCTATGGAAGTAGTCGTTAGTGAGCCATGTCCGAGGTCTTTGGTGGCTGAACAACTTTGACACCAGGACCAGGGTTTGTAAAATCGGTCATCAATCTTTTACACATGATATGATGGTGATAGGTTACGCTTGTTGCAAACTGGTAGTGAGTCTAACTTATATATAATAAGAAACCCTACCGTCTTTTCTTTTTTTGTTAATTCGTTGTTGCTAAGGTCGATATTATTATGTCGCAGCGCAGTAGTGGTAGTGCAGCAGTTTGCTGCGTCGAAAGTTCAGGGTTCGGTTAGATGATAGATGTCTGAATGATGATATTGGGTAGATTCTGATATTTTATTCAATGTAGATACATTACAGTATACTTACACTCATCTAAAGCTACACCACAAATTAAATAATAGGCTACAATAATGTAAAGTACTGTGTACCTAGTGGTAGGGTAAAATGTTCTAGAGTGGCGACCATGTAACGAAAGAGGTAGCTTATACAGTCCCAAGGTGGACCGACGAACTAGTCAAGGTCGCGAGATGCCGCTGGATGTGAGACAAGCAGGACCGGTCGTCTCGTGGAGATCTTTACGGGAGGCTTATGTCCAACAGGCTTATGTTCGGCTGATATGATGATGATGATGTGTTTGTGTGTCCGAAAGTACCGGCAACGAACAAACCTACTGCGAATATGTTCTTATTCAAATAGCTCATATATACTGGATACTTGATGTGCCTGTTTTTGTTTTGCTTACAGGCTCTGCGGATAAAAGAGAAAGGTGACTGGCATATGCTCTGCTGCGAGGAAAAGAAGGCACTCTACCGGGCGTCATTCTGCCAGACCTTCGCGGAGTTTCAGTGTGACACCGGCGCCTGGAAGTTCGTTATGGGCTGGGTCTTACTCACCACATCCTTCGGCTTTTGGGCCATGATGTTCAACCACTTTTTTGGTGAGTTTTTTGCTTAGATCAATGAATACACTATGTTACAGACTATTGTGACCAAAATTGTCGAGGGACCGAAAAGAGGAGTATTTTCAGTCGAAGGGAGTTTTTTACCTTGAGTATCGTAGGCTTGTTAGACGGTGTGCCTTAGAAAAAGATGGTACGCTGAAAAGGACTAAAATGTTAATGTCTCTGTTTCTTCAACAAATAAAAAAAAAATTCTTTCTTTCTGGTGTAAGTCGAAAATAGAAATAAAGAAATAGTTATTTGTTATGCAAGGCAGTAGGATTGTCATTACGCGCGAGTGTTTGTATTAAAACCAGAGCAAGCGAAAGACTATAGGATTGAGCCAAGAGTGAAGCGATTGATTAAAAAAAATATCCTGAGCTTAGCAAAGGTTTCAAGGCACGAGACGCGAAATAACTTTGCTACCGAGCGAAACAACACAATTTTTTAAAGAGACATGCTAAATGCAAGAAAATTGTTGCATACTAACACTTGGAGGAGCTACCTAACAATGCAAGCGTAAAATTCATTATCGCTGCTGGGATCGATCCTTTCGAATTTATCGTGAAATAAACCAAATGATTTAAAATTATCGGGCGATTAAAGTTAACACTAATGTGTGAGCAGAGAGAAAAAAAAACTTTGCGGCCAGTACCACACCGTAGCATGGAGATTTTTATTGTCTGTGGTTTATCGTACTACAGTATTTTTTTTTCCTTTTTTCTTGGACCCACGCGGCTAGCGTTACTACAGTATTTGATTGATAGTTCCGAGGATAGGTCAGATCACGTTTGAATTCCAAAAACTCTTTCGACGCTTTTTTCCACGCAGATTTTGACCGGCAAGCAAACTTTCCCGAGCTAGTGAGGAGAAAATGTGTATTTTAGTAAACACATACCTACTACTATGTGATATTTTGTATATTTCTTGACATCTAGGAATAAAAAGCTTTCATATACAGGGTGTAAGTAAATTCCGCTAAACCTCTCGGGTGGTAGCTCTACGTGTGTGACTTTTGCCTACGATGTTGTATATTCACAAAAAAATTGCCTTTTCATACAAATTGGCTTGGTCAGCTGATTGATTTATATGAAGAAGCAAAATTAATTTTATGCGAGTTTTCAAAAGTCGTAGAACAAAAGTTGTTCAGTATCCATGTCCAGAGCTTCCACCCTAGAGACCCTGCACAATTTGCTTAACACATTGTGGTGAAAACAAACTTTGTGGTTTGAAAATGACAATATTCTATTCACAGTTGGGGAGGAGCCTCCAGAGAGTCTCAAATACGAGAACCAAAAACTTCAACTTAGGAGAATGATTGAAATTCGTGTCAATCCTATAGATGGCTTATCGTCAAAATGGAATTACGATGAAGATAATTGGAAGGTACGTATTTTTAAAATGGAGTAAGCAGTTTTTTGTGGAATATCGTAGCTCAAGAAATAATACCGCGTAAGTCGATTTTTGCGGTTTTTATAGCCTGACCGCAACCGCTGTACCGCGCTTTAGGTATGCGAGCGGCGAGACGGGGGGGCTTCCGCTCGTCATCGCTCACGGCCGCAACTAGTTCTTGCTCTTTCCTTTCCACTCCCCACCCCCCCCGCGCATTCCTAAGGCGCGGTACGGCGGTTGCGATCAGACTATAATTTGAAGCTATTTGATAGAGCAGATGCTCTAAAATCGACATACGTGGTGTTGCTTCTTAAGCGACGATTTGTATGATTAATAATTTTGTATTTTTATTTAGTATTTTTTTTCTTCTTTTACAGTCCATAGTTCCTCATTTAGAAAGATCAAACCCTAAAGTCGGTAAAATGTCAGACAGAGGATAAGGACTTGTCTAACAGCCTAGGATTTCGTATAAGACACACAATTTCTACGATCTTCGCAGCATTTCATGTAATGAAAGAACTGTCTGTTTTGGAAAAGGGTTCAGAGCGTCCTAGTGCTTTTGCGATCACAATGGTACAAATCGCAAACCTGACGGCTTGGCCACGACTTTTCCGCTAAACGCAGAGTGGTTTTTTAATACACTGCGTGTACATAATACAATTCTGTATCTCTACGTGTATAAAAAACTACTTAGCGGCAAGGTTGTGCCCATGCAGTTAATGTCAGCGGTAAACTATTTTAACAAAAACGTATTAGACTATATAAGAGCTGGTGGTTGGCAACCTTACTTATCGCCCACCAAAAAGCGACCTTCCTAGGCTGGTGCCCAATGAAAACGCTTATTGGTGGGCCATGAGGTAGGGTTGCCATAAGAATGATTTCAACTCTAGCCAACACTTTAAAATAAACAATTGGAGACCATACCATACAACATGCAAAAATTACGCTTGCTACAAAATATAAAAATGTTGTCAACGGGGATTTTGAACCAAAATCATGTAAGGCAGGACGCTCAGAATTTTGATCCAATATTTAGTTACGTTTTAAACCTTTGTAGCCCAATGTCAAATTACATCGAAATATTTTCGAAACCTAGGTTTAAATCGAGGTAGGGGACCAAAGTTGAGGACGGTTTGAGCTTTGAGGCTTCAGAAAGCTTCTGATTTCATCTAAGAATAGATCCAGTAGTAGAAACGAAGATTCAGAGCAGTGAATGAGGCACGAGAAGTTTAACTCTCTTATTACAGCCCTATTAGTCTAGGCAACGAAGCGGATTGTTGTAGGAAGACCCCTGCATTTTCCATACAAAAATTACAAAAAATGTATGGAAAAATTTAAAGTACCGATTTTTATTTTAGATTTTTTTATAGAAGGTTTGTCTCATATAGTGTAATACCCCAGCAAAGTTTCATCGACTGAGGGTTTAATGCAGGGGTCAACTGCTTCGTTGCCTACACTATATTCTTAGTTAAAACGCATAGTATATTCCTGGGCTGGTATTTCTGATACTGACCGTTAATGCGCAGAACTCAAAAAGATTGTGGCATGAATGCGCAGGGCAGGGCTTGCGAATCGTAATTGTCTCCCCGATATGTGCTCATGCGCAGCAGATAACCGTCAGTATCGCAGTTACTTGTCTGGAGCTGTATCATATAATTCTTGATCTGTCAATTGTTTGGTTGCGACAAATCCTTAAGATACATTATTCTATGGCTCATTATATTACGCTGGTTTCGAAAGTAGTCTTTATTCTGCTAGCCAACATTTTTCCCAAAAAAATCATTTAGATTTTTTACTTTGATATGTATAGTCTACTGTTTTATGGCTTTTGCTGCGTTTTTCTGGCTATGTACTATATTGTAAAGATCAATAAGTTTGTGAATAAATCCATTTTTATAAAGTTAACTTATTTTTTATTTTGTCTATGTTATACTCAAATGCACGTCGATAGGAACACTGTTTACCATTATTTAATCTGTGACACTGTGCCTTTCACGAAGCTCAGTGATTCTACTCATGAGAACAAGCAACTTCTGCGAAAAATAATGTTTGCTTGAAAAGTATTTTTTTGACTTCACACACAGATTAGATAATAGTTAATTCATACAGTAGTGGTCACGTGATTGACTCTCCTTATTCCACTTGGATGCACCGTCAGGCTCAGCAGCTGTAGGTGCCTCTTGAATCCACCTGTCGGGGTAATCAAAATGACTACTTCCTCCAAATTTATACATTTTGTACAGAAAGTCGATTTTTTTTTCTAGTTATATTTTTTTTCTTTGGGATGTGTTTCTTGAGTAGATGGCTTTGGGAGCGAAACCAAGGGAAATTCACATTGTGTTTGTTGACTGGCTTAATAGTTTAATAGTGCTGGCATAACATAATAAATAGTACCTAATAATTTAACCAAACCGTACGATCAACCGCACGTCAGTGGATACATTTGCAACTCTATTACCATGCCATAAAGTCCATAGCGTTTCTACTTTCGTACTGTTGGGTGTACTAGGAGTTTTTATTGTATGTTTCTAGGCAAAATTTTAATGTCCGTTCACCCAGCAGGACCCCGTGTCTGATTACTTTAAGACCTATATGGATGAGTTAGTATCTATTTTAACCTACCGAATTACATACGTTTAAATTTCTACCTACACAGGTTTTTTATTTAGAGACTAATTTAATTCCTTCTCTGCCAGCAGGGCCCTTTGCTGTTTAAAGGTTTACAGACTAATCAAACACAATTCCAAGAAGCTTACTATTTCTACCTCTCAAATATGTATACGTTTAAGTTATTGACTGACCATACATGCCATTTCAGTTTTTTTTTTAAACAAGCGACAATCCATTTTGCGTATTTATTTACTAATATATATCATAATTATGAGACATATTACTCTCAATATATTCGTGAGACAGAGTAAAATTTAACATGTTATAGTTGCTCCTATCTTCGACATTGATAAGTTTGATTTCAAGTCGGTCAGCAAGGCGATCGACTAATATTCCCGTGACAAAAACATCGTCAACCCAGAAGTACGGTACTTTTAGCGATTGTTTTAAAAGATGGCGTATCACGTCTGCAGGATAGATGATCAGTGGTCCTAAAAAAAATAACTTTCATAAATTCTTCATAAACAATAATCATGAAAACGTAGCACGGGACGCGAGGGCTTTAAAAACTAACAGTGCGGTATATTTTCACTGTTCGCTGTTGGTTGGTGCCGTAATTTGTGCACTATTACTACGAAGTGAATTTGGCTCCTAGGGATTCCTAGCTCATGGAGTAATGAAATTTAATAGTGTCCTGTACTTTCAGATTGCAGAATTATTTTTTCTTCTTATACTGTATGAATTTAATTTTTACAATTTTATGGTCGATTTTACCGTATGTACTTACCGCAAACTTACCGTAACAGTAATCAGGATATTCATCGCTGGAAAATTCTTCTCTAGAAACTGTCCATTTTTCATCTTTGTTTCTAAGGACCGGAGCTTTAAAAACAACTCTACAAGCAATCCAAAGACTCTCTGGCTGTTTGATCTGTTCCAGTTTTTCATACAATGAACTTATATTAACTTTTACATCATCATCCACTTTTACCACAAACTTTGCCTTTGGGCAATAATTCGTAACCCACTGCAGGCCCATAACATGTTTGTAAGTAATATTTCGATAACTATCTACGAAGTTTCCTTGTACAATATTACCAAATACAAGACGTTCGAATTCGATAACTTTTGAAATATTCTCGTCAGTGGAAGTTCCAATAAGATACACAAATTTTAAGCACTCTTTTTCTTTTCCCCAGCTTTGTCGGATAGTTGTCCGTTCAAAGATGTCATCAATTGCTGTATGTATTAAAACTACAATAAGAGAACCATTATCACAATCATCACAAACATGGGCGAATGTGCTTAAAAAAATAAAATCTTCTAAATCTATCAGTCGATCAGGGTTGACGTGTATATGCCCACTTTTATATTTTATTCTAGTATTGAGGTCGATGAAAATAATAATTGCCGCTAAAAACGCAAAACACAGTTTTATAGGATTGCAGAATCGTAGTCTATCCATTTCTTCCTTTTAACATTTCAAGTGCGTTATTCTTTCTATAGCTGTCCTGAAACTGCATGTACTCTATTTTATTTTCTACATTCATACAGTGACAAATTATAAAGCCTGATGTCATTATTGAGACAATACCTTGATTAAATCACGGATAATAATTTAATGTGTTTTATCCGATTCTATTTTGTTTTGTTTACTAACATCAATGGTACGAGTATATTAGTTACAACGGCGTTCCTTTTCACTCGGACGATAAAACTGAACAACTTTCTCCAAGGAAATTTTCGTCCAAAATAAGAAAATAAAAATTTGACCTCTCATACAGAATGCGCAATCTGCTTATGCAGTTTTTATGGGACGTAGAATTTTTTTTCGTATTTCGAATTTTCCTCAGGGGAAATGGTTCAGTTTTATGGTCCGAGTACGAGTAACATACTGAAAGGAACGCAGTTGATTAGAAAGCACCCTAAATGAAAAGTAATGAAAAGGGCCGACAAAGTTATGAGCAGTACTAGTGTAGGCAACGAAGCAGTTGACCCCAACATAATTCTCTCAGGTAGATTTTATTTTAAAGGATGATAAAGTATATCCTATACTTTCAAACGAGCAGTATTTGTATATATAGAAATATACATATTTGTAATCGGTTTTTCGAAAACGTCTCTAACTATTTCGATGAAATTTACCATACGGGGGTTTTAGGGGGCGAAAAATCGATCTAGCTAGGTCGCATGTCTGGGAAAATTAGTTTTCTCCGTGATTTTAAGCATTTGAGTTTTAGACAAAAACCTACAGCGCCTCTGTTGGCGGGTAGCCTAGCTTGTTCACCCGATGATATTTTAATGATGAGGCGGCTATTATAGTGCGAAGCTCGGTCGCCCTGGTACTAATAAATTAAATGTAAATGCGAAATATCCAAAAATATATAAAAAAAATTTTTTATACATTTTCGTAATTTTTGTATGGAAAAATTAAAAGTACTGATTTTTTTGGATTTTTTTATAGAAGGTTTGTCTCATAAAATACAGTGTAACACCCAGCAAAGTTTCATCGACTGAGGACTTAATGCGGGGGTCTTCATACAACGATCCGCTTCGTTGCCTATATAGACTATACTTATTACTTACTCATTGTGTCGCTTCTATAGGCACTCTTATTTGTCTTATTGGTATCGGCTAAAATATGTATAGGTAATTATTGTGTCGCTTGTGTGGTGCCGGCAAAGAATAGTACCAACCCATCTCTACCCGTGGGTGTCGTAAGAGGCGAATACGGGTAAATGAACCAGAGGATGCGGGCAGCAGCATCCTTCTGTCTTCATCATCTTGCATTTTGGGGTCACCAAAAACCGCAGTTCATGGTGCCAGCCGTAAAACTAACAAGCGTGGTGACTTTTGGTACTTCCCATTTTTCCAGAAAAAGCTGGAATTTTGGAGGGTCCCTTTCCTGTACTGGACGTTTCATGGGATGTTATGATGATGATGAATTATTGTGTGGTTGTATGCTTGTACGGCATGGCACCCTCCTCGGAGCGCGAGTTCTAACTCGCACTCGTTCGGACCTTTTTATTTTATCTTGTTAGGAGTATGACATCATACAGGCATGCTAACAGCGAATTATTCTCTACATTGCCTGGCCTTCTGAATGATCCGTGATCATCACACAGCGATCATTCCCAGTAGTTCCGTGGAAGAATTTCCGAGGCAGAACTAGTGAGAATTACCTTAGGCTGATGTCAAGATCGGAAGTGCGGGCAATGTAGAGAATAATTCGCTAGGCGGAAGACCAGGATATAAGGAATAAATGTGGTCCACTACAAGAACCTTACGTTTGTATAAGGTTACCAGATGTAAAATAAAAAGTTGTTGATTATTCTTTACATTATTATTTACTTTCGTGTCGAACTTTCTTGATTGGAATATGATTTTGGGATACTTCCATAACGTTGGTAAATGATTTTCACGTCTTTATCATGTTTCATAGTTTCGTAGATGGCTTTGGCTTTTATAAGTAAATGAACTCCAGAAGAAAAGCAAAGAGTATGCAGAGAAATAATGTTGACTGGCTGGTGCGATGGCTACTTAACTACTGCACGGAGGCTGCGGAGAGTAAATAAGTAACAACTGCAAACTTAAGTTTGTAATTCCATACAAATAATATGGAAATACAAACTTACCTTTACTAGCTTTTATGCAGTCAGGTAGATATCCGATTCAGAATATGCAGTCAGGTAGATATCCAATTCAGAATCTAAATTTTAGCACATCAAAGTTAGCTCTATGAAAAAGATTTTGAGTAAATCACATTTTCACATTTTAGTAGTAACATCCCGTATTTGATATCCCACAGATCAATAGATAGTGCCGCAAGATACCTTGCATGGAGATTCTAGGTCATGCAAAGTTTCATCAAGATCGTATGAGCCGTTTATTAGCCAGTATTTTTTTATACTGTCTATGGGCTTACTCGTGACCTCGATCTAGCTCTGAGGACAGAGATGAGGTCGACCATGGAACGAGCTTGTCCAGAAGAAGCTTATTCACTTGCAACTTAAATCAGTCTTGCGATTTATCGCTGACTCATGTTTAATACCTTGACGGATAGAGAATTTCATCATCATTGTAATGCCAGTCTCATCTCTCTCACACTAGTCTCACCCCTCTGTAACAAGTCTATATCGAGATACAAGTTCAACAACTAGATTCCATCTCAAACAAAATTACCAAAAAGTGGCATGAGTCACCACTAGTTATTGTTGTTGTATTCGGTTTTGTTGTTGTTGTTTGTGCATCTAATTGCGTAGGCTACGGCAAAAGGGTCGAAAAAAAAATCGGAAACTTTTGGAACTAAATTATGGAGTGACGCTAAATTGGGCGGAGGGGGATGCGCGGGCGCCGCCGTGGAGCACGTTGTGCAGCATCAGCACCTCGTGAGTCCGTGGTCAAAGTTGAGGTAAACGCGGCATCAGCGCCTTGCCTTATAAGTGCGGACTTAACAACCTAAAGAGTAGATTGTTATTATAAGTCCGCAATTATTGACATATTCAGCACTATCGTAGGCTAGCTAACGACTGAGTTGTGAGCGGTCAACGAGTGTTGGTTTTCGTTAAGCCGGCCGTGCCATAGCGAGCGGGAGCATTGGGTCAATACCTTTACAGGTTGAGGATCGATTGAAGTACACAGAAAAGCTTAGATTATTTTAATACTCAGAAAAGTAAAAATCTTAAGTGGACGAACTTTTTGCTTGTTTCGCAATATTTCTTGTCACTTGTCATCTAGTTGCCAAAGTCATATTTATTATTTATTCAATTATTGATAAGCGACTCCGAGCAACTCGCAGAAAAAACAGAAAAGCAACCAACGTATCTTACATAAACACAGCATGCATTTGCTAAATATTAAAACAGTATTTAAGAGTGTTAAGCCATCGTTATCAAATCTAGGCTCGCTAAGAAGCATTTATGGATGTTCTCGTATAGGTTGTCGTGACGTTGTTGGACATGGTATCAATGGAATGAATAACTACAAAGATGACGCCCATTTTCCATTTCCTGCAGTGAGATTTCGACAGAATGACGCTTTTATTGCCGTGAGTCTTCACAATAATTTTTTAAGAGTAGAGGAAGTTGGTTCAACAAGGCCACTACTACCTGTCAAGATCTATTGATTTATAGTCAAACGATAGTCAAACGAACCTTTTGCACCCTCAAAGCTAGAAATTCGCCTAGGAGTAAGAGTCCGGGCATCTTATGGCTACAATATATGCCGTGATGTTGCCTACTACTGTAAATTAGTGCATCATAGTCAAGTGGTACCGGCAAAGAATAGTACCGACCCATCTCTACCTGTGGGTGTCGTAAGAGGCGACTAAGGGTTTACAAACCGGAAGATGGGCAGCAGCGTCTTTCCGTGTATCGCACCATCTTACATACTGCGGTCACCAACAACCGCGGTCCATGGTGCCAGCCTTAACGCTTAAAAACGAGGTGACTAAGGTACTTTCCCTCCACATTATTCTAGCAAGAGTTGGAATTCTGGAGGGAGCTCCCTGTCCTGTAGTGGACGTATTATGGGATGGTATGATGAGTTAAGTGGTAGAGTAGGATACATTCACGATTTAAGCGTCACTAGAGAAATGCTACAAAAAACAAGAATTGGTAGTTCCGCAAATCCAATATATTGTTTGAATTTGCTTTGCCCAGCGCAGTTGCGCGCAATACTCATCCAGGTACGGTCAACCGCTCCACGCACAATGGTCCTTACTGGACTAAGTGCGGAAACCACAAACTTAACTTAGAACGGTCAACCGCTTGTCGGTAGAAACTTTTTCAACTCTATTACCACGTCATAAGGTCCAAAAGTGTTTCTACTGATGTGCGGTCGTGTGTACTATCAACAAAGTTGGCGCCTGACCACTTTCGAAACCTTGCTGCTTGCATGTAGCGATTTTAGCCCGCCCCGCCCTTAACAATAAGAGACGACAACGATTTCGATATTAATTTAAAACTTTTTTGAGTTCTTTAGGGTCCATCTGTCACATTTTGGTCAGCGGACAAACACTAGCAAGGCAGAGCCAGCGGTGGTTCCCGCGAACCACTACTGCACACGAAACTAAACTTAAAGGTGGTCAGGCGCCAACTTTGTTGATAGTACGGTCAACCGCTCGTCGGTAGAAACTTTTTCAACTCTATTACCACGCCGTAAGGTCCAAAAGTGTTTCTACTGATGTGCTGTTGAGTGTACATGTAAAAAACTGACGAAAACAGGTAGCCAGCCAGTTTATGCGTTAGTTCCGATGTTGGCGGTGACTTAGTACAGTCTAACCATTTCGTGCGCGATCCTTATGCGGTCGGGGTGACAGATGTTGGCGGGGACGCACGTAACAGTTGCAATGGACGTTTCCCCTCCTAACAAGGTTATAGAAACCCCAAAGAACGATACCAGACGAACTTTGCTGACCCATATATGCTTTGTTTGCTATTCAGTGCCTTCGAGAAAAGGAAATGGGCGATTGGAAGATGCTTAGCTGTGAAGAAAAGAAGGCTTTATACCGGGCTTCCTTTTGTCAAACATTCTCGGAGTTCCAAGCCAATACGGGGGCGTGGAAATTCATCTTGGGATGGGTATTACTTTTTACATCTTTCGGTTTCTGGGCAATGATGTTTAACCGTAGTTTTGGTAAGTTTTGCGTTATTTTATCCATACAACTGAAAATAATATTTAGTATAATATAATAGGTTTCAATTACCTTTTGAATTTTGTGGTTTTCTTGATAGCGTGTCCTTGAAGCTGGACTACATCAGCTGGTAGGAAATTGTAGTTTAAGATACAAGATTCGTAAGTAAGGTTATTTTGTTATTGCAAATAGTTGACAATTTATGAGCTAAACCAAGTCGAGGTCATACCATCGCAACTAGTTAGCATAAATCTTACAATGTTTTTTAATGCATTTATGAGAAAAAGCTACTCATAAATTATTTTTACATCGAAACTCAGTTCAAATTGTAAAATTTAAGAAGAAATTTGGTGCACAACAACTTTCTATTGTTTGAGATGTCCCCTCTCTAAGTCGTAATAGTTACTCAAAGGAAAGAAAGAAAGAAAAAGCTGATATAGCTGTTCTTTTTAGTGGGAGAACCATTGCCAGAGTCTTTGTCAGATGAAAATCAGGCAGAACAACTACGCAGGATGCTCGAGACACGAACCAACCCTATCGATGGAATCTCCTCTAAGTGGGATTATGTCAACGACACATGGAAGGTTAGTTTTTTTGGGTTTGTAGAACTAAAGGCATTAGGGACGCGACGTCCCGCGCTGCGAGGTTATGTGTATCCTGAACAGACGGGTTATTCCCGCAGTCCCCCAGTCCCGCAGGTACCCATCCCGCTGGCACCCGAATTCGACAAATTTGATACAGTTATTTTTTTATTGTTTTCAAATTGTACCGTCGACATAAAAAGTGTTTCAAGGTCAGATAATGCGTTTTATAGTCCCATACCCAAAGGGTGAACGACGGAACCATATTAATATGCCTCCGATGTCGGTCTGTCAGCGGGGTGTATCTCAAAAATCATTAATAGATAGACAGTTGACATTTTCACAGATTGTCTTTCTGTTTCCGCTACAACAAATGATAAAAAATAAATTAATTAAGGGGCTTCCATACCAAAATACGTGCTTTTAGGCGATGTTTTTCTCTATTTTTGTTTTAGCTCTATCGTAAAAACGCGATCACTTACAAGGGTGAAAATTAGTATGCTTATAGTGCATAAGCTAAAAAATAACAACAAAAAATAAAAACTGGTGAAGTGCAATCTCGCGCAAATTTAATATACTTCAGCGTGTCTGCGCTTCCATAACTAAGATGGTATTTTTACCTAAGTGGTGCCAAATCCTTGGTGCGCGAGTCCAACTTGCACTTGGCCGGTTTTTAGTTTTTTTTTTGCTATTAGACTTGGTTCCAGATATGAGAAATATGTGGACTTAGCGATGAAAGTAATTTGACTTTAATTTTTTTAAATGATTGATAATTAAAACAAACTGTCAACTCTTATATCTTCATTTTAATGGTAGGTATTTACTCAAAAGTATCTAAAATGGGCGTGGAACATATACAACTTAATTTGTTTTATGGCATCGTGGGTCAGGAGAGTTAGCGGCCATTCTACCTGGGCAAAAAGCAGTTATAGAGTTTGTGAGGTTTACTTATAGGCCAATATAGCTGTCTCTATTTTCTTTTCTCATTTGGTCATGATTATTATAAACAAACTAATAACCTCAACCTGTGATCAGTCCATCAGAATTTATTGTTTTATGACATACGATGATTCTAACCATGATCTAGAATTTATAATTTATTCTTGATCCTTAGTGCCAAGTGCACCATGTAACTATAACAATAACAAAATACAGTTTTTTCACTGTGGCGAATAAGATGGAGAGAGCAAGACGCATATATTCAGTTATTTCATCTTTCATACTTTCAGTTATTTTTCAATATAAGTAATATTTCCGTGGATATATATTATTCGTTTATAATGTAATAAGATCATGTAAACAATTTAAATAATAAGTGCTGATGTTGTCACAAATAAAAAAAAATTAAAGGTTAAGTTAGGTGGTGCAACAAATCCTTCATTTTCAGTGAAGTATAATAATTAAATTTGGAATAAAACTTTTTCTGCTGACGGTACTTTTATGCAAGATTGACTGTTAATCGACTTAATTAACAGAATAATTAATTAATAATTAATGGTTAATTTTTATTCGTTTGTCTGCGTGACGGGTGTCTCCGGGACTGGGGGACTGCGGGACTAACCCAAAAAAACTATGATAGGATGCAGTTTTGCGCCGCAAGACATTTGGCTGCCGTGTTTAGAAAACAAATGTGACGTTTTATAGCAAAATACCGTTTATTGCCCGTGCTACCTCTAACTTCCAATCCTACTCTCAGTAGTTGCAAAGGTAATTCGATTGTCTTGGTTACTACCACAGTAATAATCCAATTAAATTAGGGATTTCACCTCGGACTGAGGGATAAAATAATTCAGGTTTACCTATGTCTAAGATCCCGCTTCGTGTCGTACTTGGTTCAAACGTCCCTATTATACTACCCGCGTAGCGTACCTAGGGATACCTGTTGAACCAAGTACGAGCTGGCGCGGGGGTCACTACTACTCAGGCGCTTCCCTAGCTCTCACAAATTCTTTTGTCGCCGAGCACCACAGACTCGAAGTTTCGATGACAAAAGGGACACATTTATGGGACCGCGTTAGGTCCACGTACTTCGCCTGCTTTTGGATTGCATCCCATTCCGTAGCTGCCCCCGCAGTCTGCGTGGCACCTCCTTGTTTCCAGAGGATTAGTGTGAGTCTGTCGGGTCTTTTACCATCCGTGCGGTTCAGATCCGGTGGCTTGAGTTGCAGGGGACTTCAATTGACACCAGTGTATGGCAAATAACCTCGTTCAGCGCGTGATGCCGAGGATGTGTCCCTGCGCATCTTTTGCAGCTAAGACCATGCCGCCCACTGCAGACAACTTACCGCAACGGCATCTATGCATTCTAGCTGCCATTGAGAGTGATAAGGGGATTTTATTTATTTCCCATCTTACTAATGCCAGGCCTGTTTCACTCCGCACTTTGGGTATGACCCGCAGCGCGCGAATACGTTTTTACAAAGGCAGTAAGTAGAATAGCACGCATAGCACACGCCCAACGGAATGCACGAAAAAAAAATACAAATATGTAGATTTTTTTTAACGATGGATAAAAAGAAGAAAATATTTTTTTGCGTGTACACGTATCACGGAAATGACGTAAAAATAAAAGATATCGAGATTTTTTACATTATATACAAAGTAGGTAAATTTTTTAAATTATAAATATACCCGGTTGTTAAGGTTTTGCAATTTTGATTACATTGTAATTATGGACTTTATGCGCTATACTCAAGGTTGAAATTTTGTTGACATCCCGCCTGGGAATGACAGATCTGTAAAAGTCAGTTTACTATTATCTAATTTGTGCTACTGCGGTAAGTTACATAATTCCTTGCTTTGGAAGGCATGTTAAGCCGTTGGTCCCGACCCTAGATTATTAAAAATAGTTCACGAGTAGTCCCGACTAGGTACTATCTAAGGATGTAGTCGTTAATGAGCCATATCAGAGGCCTTTGGCAGCTTGACAACTCTGATACCAGGGTTTGTAACGAGGTTTGTAAGGTCGGTCATCGACCTTGAAACCCTAACGACATGATGATCATGACTCTGTAGTAACAAAGACAATCGAATTAGGTAGGATTAGTAGTAACACGGGCAATAAACACAAAAGGCGGAAAATTAGACGTGTCGTTTTGCTAGTTTTTAGGGTTCCGATACCAAAATGGTAAAAAAAAGGAACCCTTATGGTGTCGCTTTGTCTTTCTGTCTGTCTGTCTGTCTGTCACACCTCTATATCTCAGCAACCACTAATGCTATCGACTAAAATAGGAGGCTAAAATAGGGGAGGCCAAATTTCAAATTGTCGGTACTAGGTCAAGTGGGGTATCATATGAAAGGGCTTTACTTGTAAATTCTAAAATATATTTTTGTATTTTTTTACGTCTCTTAGTTTTCAAGTTATGATGAATAATGACAAAAAAAATACCATTCCCCCGCCCCCTTATCTCCGAAGTTTGTGAAAGGAAAAATCTGAATTAATTACAGTTGACAGGAATTTATGTACACATTACAGCAAAAATAAAACGATCTTTCTAAGTTGCACAGTTTTTTTATAAATCTGCAAATAACCTTTACAAACAAATTTAGTTGTGCGGTTCTAAAAAACTTTATTGCTTCCAAAAATATAAAAAGTATATCGGAACCCTCGGCGCGCGAGTCAGAGTCCGACTCGCACTTGACCGGTTTTTTACGAGTCTTCGCATGGCATTTTAGTTTTGCGACCCTAAGGTTGTTATGATGACCCTTTCTGATATTATAGGTAATAGGTAATACATTTTTGTTCTTCCTTGTTTCAGTAAATTGTATCTTTGCAGCCTCCGCACGTAAAAGATGTGGATTTGCCGTTGGACTTAATACTTTATGTGATAGGTGTCCAATGAACTTTGTCTGTTATTTTAGTTTTACTTTAATTATATAGCTTTGTTGTTTCTATCACCGATTTTTCTTTAACTTCGTTTCAAAACATACATGCGCGATAACTTCTATGTAATTTTAAGTTCTCAGATAAAAACATACTTCCTTTCTGCGTATAAAATCCAAAATTTTCTAAACTTTGATACACATTATTATTATAACAAAAATTCAATTTTATTTTTGAAGTCGTAAAAATATTATTTATTTCAAATGAGACGAATACTTCATGCAATGCAATGCGAATTGTACTTACCAACTTAAATATATTGTTCGATTTGTTTGCTGGATATTTTTTTTATTTTTATAGGCTTGTGTAAAGACACATGTTTGGAATCAAGTCAATCTTTATTTTAGCTTTTTCTGTTATAGTTGATGAAGTTGAATTACTTGAAACATTACCTAGGGTGGAAGATAATAATATAATTAAAGCTGAATCTATAATAAGATCAACTTTGAACACATTATTTTCTACTTTGGGACTGAGAAAAGTTAAGGATAAACCGAAACTAAAGCACTTTTCTGTGATACACAATTATTTTGTGTCACTTACACTACATGATTACAATAGCCTTAAAGAAGTAGCAAAACTAACTAGAGTTAACATAAATAATATAAATGAAACAACAAAGTACGAAGGTGTAATAAACGAAATAATCGACGAAGAAAATGTAATCACTCGAGAAGATCTAAAAGAAGATGACATTAAAAATGAACTTAAAAAAATCGAGTTACTAAAGGAATATTATGAGCAAACAGATTTGAAAAAATTGGACTTAAATAATGAAATATTGAATATTTTGGCGAAAGAAGGAAAATTAGGCATTGAAGTGACGACAGGAGAAACGTTTGATGGTGGCAAGGAGCAGATTCTGAATGATATCCGTAACGAAGCTTGGTGTAAGTCAATTTGGTTATTATTATTTTCAAAAGTCATCTTTACTTTTGAAAATAATATCACAGAGAAGAAATAATTAAAGAACGATACAATTAGATTAAAAGGTTAGAGTTTTGTACAGTATGGAAAGTTCATGCGGGACTTGGTGTATGACCTAAGCAGACGATAGAGGAGAAGGCGGTGTATCGGGGAGAGGAATGACGTGCGACTGATGCCACCTTGCTACGAGTATACATCATCTCACCTCCCAACGTCTTTCACCCCGCCGGGGTGTTTCGAAGCTGCCAAGTTCAATTTCTGCGGAAGAACTTTGGCGATAAGACTTAGGCCAAGGTAGTTAGTGTTACTATGAAGAGTTTTAATATTTTTTCCTGTTTGTGTTTTTCTATGTCTTTGTCTTATTAACTTATTAAACATATAATTCTGGATTATCCTAGTTCGATGTGAGTGTAATGGTTGTTTTACCTATAGGTATCTATTTCACGGTTAATAGCTAGCCCCGAGGGCAGAGATGAGGTCGACGAAGGAACGAGCTTGCCCAGAAGAAGCCCATTCACTCGCGACTTGGATAGATTCGGGTTTTACGAACTCGGGAACACAGTCGCAGGTAGAGAGTTCCACTCCTTAGTTGTGCGCATTATAAATATGTTTCAAAGGGCTTAGTGCGAATGTGTGGAATATCAACCAAGTGTGGGTGATATCATTTCTGTTAAAATATTTAAATTATCATTGAGTTCATTTGAAATATTCTCCCAATACCCAGATGAGGACATGTTTGGATTCAGTGGGAGACGAATCTACAGGGGCAGACATGTGAAGGGCAGAAGATACCCTTTCATGGTGAGCGTACATCTGTTCAACAAGTTCCAGTGTGGAGGAAGCATTATAAATTCAGATCTAGTTATTACCGCCGCCTCCTGCGTACAGCTGTAAGTTTATCTCCAAATAGATCTGGTCTGGACGGTACATTCATGAGTTGCCGGCAAAGAATAGGTAGTACCACTGTATCTTTTGCCGTCGGTGTTAAGGTATCTCAGACCGGAGTATGAGCAGGAGCGTCTTTCTGCCTATCGTACCATTAGTCTTCCATCATAAATAGTATAGTATTATGTTGATATGTGCCATCTAAAGTCTGGGGGAGTTTTCTTTCCACTATCCGGCTTGGTCCGGCTGTGGATATATGAACCAGTTTTTTATTTTCACGAGATTTATGTTCGACAAAAAGAGTGATGAGTATGAATGTGAGTGGAATGAGAGCGAGAGGTAGACCAAAGAAAAGACGGATGGACTGAGTGAATTATTATATGAGAAAGAAAGAAGTAAATGTTGATGTAAATGAAATGGAAGTGATTATCATGTTTCAACGACCACTATTGGGATGAAGGTAGGATAATGCTGACGTGGTTTATGTTCAATATGTTATGGTCTACAGTCCGTCAACAAACTTTTGTGCTGGCCTCTGTATAAATCAGGTGGTTGTCGTCTTCTACATCTTTATGAGCCTTCCATCTACACTTCACCCACCCGATACCAAATAACAAATATCACCTTCCACATTTGCACTTGCATGGCCAAATGATTATTGGCATCACGTCCATAGGATTTAGAAGTCATTGGTTTGAATCTGCGGTTGCCGATTAGGAGTTTATGTATTGTAGAACTAGCTTCCTGCCTGCGGTTTCACCCGATTTAAATGCGTTTTCCCGTGGGAATGAAGTGTTTTCCCGCGATAAAAAGTAGCATATGTACTATTTCAAGACATAACCTATATGTGTGCCAAGTTTCATTAAAATCCATTCAGTAGTTTTTGCGTGAAAGAGTAACAAACATCCATCCATCCATAGTTACAAACTTTCGCGTTTATAATATTAGTAGGATAGGATTGTAGGAAGGTGTTTATTTTATTTTTATAAAATTAAATCAATTTTCCACAGGGCTTGGAATAATCGCTATTTCCGCGAGAATCCCATGTACCTCTCAGTGAGGGTCGGGAGTTCCTACTATGACGGTGGAGGCGAAAGCATCAATGTAATGGAAGTCTACTTCCACCCCTCCTACGACCCTGTGAAACTCCAAAACAACCTTGCTGTGTTAAGGCTAGTCAGGCATATGAGACTCAGCGGCAGGAAAGTAAAGAAAATAGAGATAGATAACCTTGAAAACGGTTTGCCCACTAATGTTAGGGTTAAAATTGTTGGATGGGGAGCTAATAAAGTAAGTTTTATTGATTTTTTTTGGAAGGCCAGCAAGGTAACAATAGTTTGAGATAATCGTGTAAAGTTATTTAAGAGTTTTCAAGCCACCAAAACAAGCCACCAATCAAGCTTGTTGAAGATTGGGTAAATGATCTTGATGATTGCCACGAACAGGCAGTGGGTACCTGGTCGCGTAACACCGCTCTGTCGCAAGGCTCAGACGCAGAATCAGACGGCTCCCGATATAACTCCATATTGAGCGGCACGTCTCTACATTTGTGATCGGGCTGCTGCCGTTGCCCGGTCGTGACTCCACAGTCGTGGCGACCGTAATCAGATTCGTACCGCTATTGTTGTCATCTACTTCCTGACAGGACAGAAGTAGCCTTTCTTCATTATTTCTGAGGGCACTTCAAGTTATCCTACGAGAGAGTAAGTGCTAACCTTATAGTCGCCTCTTTGGTAATCACCACTTTATAGCCACTGCACCTATAGTCGCCACGCTACCACATTTATAGTAGCCACGCGTTTCAACACCACGTCTATGTGGCAACATATAATAGTACATTAAGATGCACGTGCGCTATTTTGGATATTACAGCCGAGGTCCAGAAATTGCAGCCCGAGCAGCAGGCGAGGGCGTAATGGAGCCGAGGGTGTAATCACCAAAGCGCACAAGCTTATTACGACGTTTTTCAACACATTTGCGAATAAAAACGAATCAAATTCGCTTACCTGCAATTCCTGAGCCTCCATTTTTCGTTCTCACGATACTTTTCGACATGGAATAAATACACCACAAAGAGCTAGGTTTATAGGTACTTATTCGCCAGCTCATTGAAATAAGCCAAAAAGACATTCTCTGAAAACAAATTGGCATTATTGCTGTTCTTCCATTCAATGAACTTTTCGTAGGCAAGAATGTACCTATTTTTCCTTTGATTATGCTGGAAGGAGACTCTCACTTACATTTTGTGCCCCAATAATTATTTCCTGTGGGGTTAAATTAAGTTCTTCTTCATTGCTTGAAACCGACGAACGACATTGTTAGTTAGTCACAAAACTCAAAGCAAATGAAAATACTTCTGAAAAATGGCGCGCGGAATTCTTATTGCGCTCGCATTTCTTTTGTCAAATGATGAGCTGTGACGAAGCAGTGGCAATGCTCCCAAACAGCGTAGTCATTGAAAAAGTACAAAAACTTTAAAATTATTGCTTACAAAATCAATTAATGTTAATTTGTTGTCAAATTTAACTAATCTCATGCAACAAACTGTTTATAAATCTTATTTTTATCAATATTACGTATATATTTACGAAAATGTCGTAAATATTTTAGACATTAGAACTCCTTGCTCTTTTTTAATAAGTATAAAAAAAACAAAAATTAAATAACTAGTGCTGTAATATATAATGAGAAAAGCACGCGTTTTTAATAAGCTGTATTATGGACCTAAATACAGTGCAAATAGAGCTGTTTTATGAGCAAATGTGTTGAAAATGTCCATATATATGTTAACCACGATTATTATTCACCCCGTTCGAAATCGCCACTTTTATAACAAACCGTTATAAATAGCCTATAGGATGATCCGTACTGCACCGTTAAACAAAATTTACTATAGGCCTGTTAGATCCACATTACATTGGTCTGACAATGCGCAAGCCTGGCAGGTCCGACCAGATTTATGGTCCGACCACATTTGCGGTCCAACTTGCGAAACTGCCAAGAGGATGAAAGGCAGACCTTTTGATTTTATTTTTACTTAGGTATATGTATACTGGGTGTAAGGGACAAGTTGGCAAATACTGAAAGGGCATGATCATTGATCAATCAACGTATCTGAACAACTTTCAGTAAATAAAACTTTCTGGAAAAGAATAAATCGGGCTCTCCATACAAACTGTCCAATCAAGTTTGCAATTTTGTATGGAGAGACCGATTTTTTTTTCAATTCCGGAAAGTTTTATTTACTGGAAGTTGTTTAGTAACGTTGACTGATCATGCCCTTTGAGTATTTGCCAATCTGTTCTATGTACATTCTGATCACTAAGAACATCTACTCTATGACGTAACCACTTTTCTCTTCAACTATACCGAGCCTGTCAGGCTGCGCATTGGAAGACGAACGTAATGTGGATCGAACACGGCATTACTCTCACTACAAAGTTGCAAACTTGTACTCGAAGTCTCGAACACGAGCATCGAGTACAGGAAATTTGTAAAATTGCACTGCCCTCAGTGACCTCTGCCCTCAATCTATTTATATATAGTCTATTATTACTTCTTTATTGCGGGCAGGCGCTGTTCATAGAACTTGTTCACTATTATGTATTCTGTGCTAGTGTAGAGATGGCTATATATTTTTACATTTCTGATTGATTTTGGCAAGATAAGCCCTACCGCCGAACTCAATCGTTATCGATTCTCTCTTTTTTTTCTATACAAGAAAAGAGAGCCAACAAACTTTTTTTTTATTTGTGGTCTCGTTAAACCGCGACTAATATTATAAAACTTTCAGCACGGCAATATAATACATCCGCCTTTCCAAAATAGATTAAGACATGCCATTCTTCCCGTATACCCACTTTTAGATTGTCAGGACATTTATAATCCGTAAGTAATTATAAATTTTAACTACAATTAGTTATGTATAGTCCCGTGTGGTGCCGGCCACGGAATATGTGCCGGCAAAGAATAGTACCAACCCATACATACCCATGGGTGTCGTAAGAGGCGACTAAGGGCTATAAACTGGAGAATGAGCAGCAGTATCCTCCTGTTTATCATATCATCTTACTTACTGCGGTTACCTAACCGCGGTCCATGGTGCCAGCCGTAACGCTGACAAGCGTGGTGACTATGGTACTTCCCCTCCATATTTTTCCAGCAAAATCTAGAATTCTGGAGGGAGCTCCCTTTCCTGTAGTGGACCTTTCATGGGTATGTAATGATGATGAGCTACGTATGTTAAAGCCGTTATTTAATTAATGTTAATATCAAAATTTTGACATTTTTAACTTCTTGTAGTTTTTGTTGATAATTTAATAGTGTGTTCATTTTTTAAATTGTATTTTAATTTGACATTTTAAATTAACTTTTATGTTCCTAATGTAATTTAATCTAATTTTAATTTAATTTTTAATTTTTTTCGTGTAACTTATTGCAAATGATAAATTCTAAATATTCGCACACAGCATAACTGTTACTTGAATAAATGAATGATGATGATGAGGAAATATTCAAAATTTGACTTTTTCTTTTATAGTGAATTGGTGACCAGTCTCAATTTCTGTGCTGGATTGGTAGCCGAGGGTAGTGGAGCCTGTAACGTAAGTAGATTAAACCTACAACTGAGTTGCCACATACTCGTAGATTACTTACTTATCATTAGGCCTAACTTGATCCACCTGGCAAAGCTCTGAACTTTTTCTTCTAGGTATGTTAGGGGTACTGTTTCGCAGGTGTTTAAATGTTAAAATTTCCTTTTTAATTAGTCCAGGAATAAATGCAGTACCTACAGGTTGTGATTGTAAGGCCGTTGTTAGGGTCCCGAACTAAAATTCACACAAAGCGCTTTGAAACATCTTTTATAATGCGCCCGGCTAAAGAGTGGAATTCTCTGCCTGCGTCTGTGTTCCCGATTTCATATAAACCGAATCTATTCAAGTCGCGAGTGAATATACTTCTTCTGGGCAAGCACGTTCCATCGTCAACCTCATCTCAGGGTGTCTACTTTTGATTTGATCGAGGTCAAGAGTAAGCCTATTATCTTATGGTGCAACTTCGCCTGTATGTTTGTCTGAAATGAAACTTTAAAACACTTTAATTTCGCTTGCGAAACTTTTTTGCAAAGTAAAGAATGTAATTTAGAAAGAGATGAAAACATTAAGAATAATAATAAAAAACGTAAATATTGTTATTATTATTGTAAATGGGGCTCAAATAAAAAGGAACAACATTTTAAAGTTTCGTTTCTAGGTGGGATATCAACTAATGGAGGAGCTTTACTTGCACAATCCAAAATAGGTTTCTTTAGTGTTTTAAAGTTATGAAAAAAAAAAAAACTAAAAATGACCATATTTTGGAGCATTGAAGCGTGCTTTGGTGTTTAAAGCAATATCTGAATTAATTATAGTCCATACAGGTTTATATGTAAATTTTAAAGCAAAAATATAACAATCTCTCACAGTATTTTTAGAAATCTGCAAAAAACGTTTACAAACAAACTTAGTTTTGCGGTCCTAAAAATGAACTTAGTTGCATCTAATAACACAATAGGCATGTATATCGCGCGCTAGATCGACTAGCACTTGACCGGTTTTTTTAGTTTCTCGCTTGCAACTTAAAATCAGTGTGTCCTAACATAAGGGCACAGATTAAATAATAGTAAAATAAGGGTTCCTTTTTTTACCATTTTGGTATCGGAACCCTAATGACTTTAAATTGTTAACTTCTAAATATTATTGGTTACCATATTATATACCTATTATTAATTTTTAAATACAAACTCAGACGATAGAATCCAGCCAGAACTGGTTTTGTGTCCGCCCCATCCCGCCGCGCCGCGCCGCTTGTGTGCCAAATAAGTGTAAATTAAAATGACTAATTATTCATTATTCAAAGTTAGTTTGTAGATAATTATTATTTCGTAAAAAAAATCGTGTCGAGATGGGATCGTGTCGAGGTGGGATGTCGCCCTTTCAACAATAGGCATGACGGATAAACTCAACAAAATACTACGTCAGCGCGAAAGCGTAAGTAGACTTTACACGTGTAAGCAACGCTCTATCGGTCGATTCCACAGAATACTGCCGTTATATTCTATTTATAAAATAGTTATTAACTAATGATCAATATTCATGAATCCTTCATTAATTTTAAAAATTCACGGTTTTTCGTCCCATGGTCGTGTAAGCAAATGCATCTAGTTAACGGGCACTTATACATAAATATCCCGTCACAAGCTAGCTCTAAAACGCCACAGAAACCGAACTGTCAAATTGGCCCATTTAATGGATATAGGGTTAATAACTTATTTAAAAAAATAAAATAAATGAGATATGATAAAATAACGAAACGAATAGAAATGAAATCAAATTGAATAATATTTTTAATTAATTAGGATAAAAGGTAATGATTATATTCTTTTCTGCCATACGGAAAAACATATTTTACGAAAAAAATGTTTAGGTACTGCGTTTGTGTTCGAAGTTCCGGGCAAAATTTTAAGGTTCCTCACATTTGGATGTCTATTGTGAAGTATTTGATTATTTTATTAGTTCAATGAGTGGTCCAAAAGGGGGTGTAGAGTGCGTGAGCAAAAGCATAAGCGAATTCATTAGGAACTTGTTGAAAGTGCTTAAGAAGTAAACATACAAGTCCTGAGGTTCCTACTTTTGTGTTTTTGGCTGATATCTCAAGAGTGGTGCGTTGGTGGGGAAAATGTCCAATGCCAAATGAAAGCTCATAAAATTCTTTACAACTTTTTGTTAAATTGTTCTTCGAATTCTAAACCAGTGTTGAGCTACTACACGCACTGGAAAAGTGAAAATAAAAGTTATGAAGCAAGTTACCACCAAGTAAAGAAGTACAAACAAGTTCCTGAAAAAAATCACTTAGGTGAGATGAAGCCAGTTAATCAGTCAGATTATGCCGCAATCACACCTTCCTAAATTCAAACACTAATTCGGCATACATTGCTGGGAGGCTTGGTACTCTCAATTCCAATATCCTTACTTCAACAAGCAATGTTTGCCGAATTAGTTCCTGAATTAAGGAAGGTGTGATTGCGGCTTTAAGCCGCACTAATAAAATATCTAATGAACTCATTTTACATCGCCACAGGAGTACTTACTAGTATTCTTTGTTTTACACAAAAAGTTTGGAACCTTGCTCCGCTGAGGTTTTATTCAAAATTCAAATTCATTTATTTTCGATTTTAAATTACATTATTTACATTAATACAAAGTTACATCAATAGAATTGAATTACAATTTAGTTAATACAATAAAAATAAAAACATTACCGAAAATGGGCATGGGCACAGCAACAGGCTGATTTTAAGCCCACCCCTAGTCATAGGAGGCTAGTTAAATAATTAAATAATCTAGGAATATATAAAAGATCACTAAGCATAATTTTAGTTATAATTTATAAGATTTAATTTTATTTTATTTACTGTGATGACTCATACCACTCTTTGTCTAATTATAGATGTATAAACAGCAGCGGAACAACTCACGTTCTCATATTTCTTTTGTATGTCAAGGAGCAACCTCTTATACCCTATTTTAAACGAGTTGAAGGAGAAAGTCGATCTTTTTGGCGGTGGAATGTCATTCCAGCATTTACTGGCCGCGTATTTAAACGATCCTCTAAAATTAGTACTCGTAGTATACTTAATCAAAGGTACGACAAGCTGAAGCGCATTCACGGTCCGTTGACGGCCAGGGATTCCCGCAAACTCGAGCTTGGACGCTAGCGTCTGCGGGAACCCTGTGTGGACTAGCTGGTGCGTGAGACAAGCGAGGTGAAGCCTTCGGCGCGCAGCCATGTTGAGGGAGCCCAACGTGTTAAGTACAGGGGTTTTATATGGTCCGGGAGCTGAGAAGATTTTTTCCTTGGTTTTTCACGTGAAAATCATAGCGAAAACGAGATGTCTAAGTAGATGGGCGAAAATGAGAGGATCAGAATAAGAATAAGAATGCTTTATTGTGAAACCGGTAATAAGATGTACATAGAAGATAGAAAAGTCCTCGGTTTTACCTATTTCAGGCATACAATATTAAAAAACACATCTTCACATCTTCATCAAGGAAAACCACGTGGGAGACCAGAGTCCGGTGTTCAGGAGACCTTTTTCAGATATTCAGGCTGGTTTGTTTTAACTAAAGCCCACGGTGTTTTTCTCTGGCCAATGTTTTTCTGCATCAGTATAAGCTATTCTGTTACAGGCAATCAATTTTATTCGACCTTATATCCAAAGAGGCAAGCCTGAAAATCCAAAATAGACAATTTGCTTGTGATATTATGGTGATATTAAGGGAAACAATATTAATTGCCGTTGATAGTGTTGTTAATTCTGATAATTAAAACATTTGCCGGACCAGAAAGCCGAGTGCATTAGCTAAAACAGACCAGCTTGAAAATCTGAAAAAGGACTCGTGAAAACCGGACTCCAGTCTAGAACATCTCACATGGTTTTGACATCCTATAATCATCCTCCATCTACTTGGACGTCTCGTTTTTGCCCCGATGATCAGTTGAAAAAATCTTTTCGGCCTCCGGTCTGCTCACGTTCCAAGATAAATAGCTAAGATTAGGTAGTTAAATGCGTAGGCTAAATGTCACGAGAAACTAGCCTTGCGACCGTCAAAACTGTCAGTTATGTTGTTAAGTACGCACTTACAGTGAGAGCAGTACTTAGTCTTTGTTCTATTCGTTTACCTACTCATAGAAGCGAGTTCATTGCATACAATAAGCATATTGTATTTTACCCAATTTACATACAAACCAGTCTCTAATAAATTATAAACAAACACAGTACTGCTACTTATTGGCGACGGTCAGTCGCACGCGCGTCGCGTGGTAAACATGTTTTCTATGATTATTTTAACGCTGACTTTAGCCCTCGAGTTGATTTTCTATTTATCTGTATCGTTGTTAGTATTTGTAGTGTCAGTAATCCTTGCCTTCAAATTAGTCTTCGAGCCTGTAAAGGGAATATGCACGTGTACGACAAAATTGAACGGAAGGACCGTTCTGGTGACGGGTGGGAACTCTGGTTTGGGGCTGGAGACTGCCCGTGACTTGGCCTGGCGCGGCGCCCGCGTCGTTATCGCCTCCAGAGACGCCGAGAGGTCCGCACGAGCGGTCGCAGACATCATCAAAACCACAGGAAACGCCCAAGTGGAGCACCGATACTTAGACCTGTCCAAATTTAGCAGCGTGAGACAGTTTGCTGAGGAGTTTAAGCGGACGGAGCCTCGTTTAGACATCCTTGTCAATAACGCCGGCTGTGGTGGAGCGAAGCGAAAGCTCACTGAAGACGGGATTGATCTCGTCACACAGATCAACTACTTCGGAGCTTTCTTACTGACAAATTTGTTAATAGACAAGCTGTCGGTATGCAAGCCGAGTCGCATCGTGAACGTGTCTTCTGTTGGTCACCTATTCTGCTCTTTCGACCCTGACGACCTCACTAATAAAAAACCACTCGCGATCCTTGACTACTGGCAAACTTATGCGAGGAGCAAGCTGCTGCAGATATTCTGGACGAAGGCTCTTGCGAAGCGTCTTCCGCTAGGAGTGACAGTGAACGTCTTGCACCCAGGCGTTGTGAGGACTGATATCTTCCACCACTTATCACCGTGGCTGCAGGACCTGATCTTTGGAATCACGAATTTGTTGTTTAAGAACTCTGTGGAAGGTGCGCAGACGTCGATACATCTGTGCGTGGCGCCTGAGTTGGAGAGTGCATCAGGATGTTACTATGCGGATTGCAGGCCGCGTCGCCCTCGCGCTCTCGTCAACGACGGTGAACTTGTCGAGAAGATTTGGAACGATAGTCTCATAATCACTAAGTCTAACTACTTATAGCTTATGCGTAGTGATGAAGTGGTTATAGTGAAATAATACTATCAACGCGCGCTCTACCTAAAATCGCGAGATTGGAACTACATATAATCATTGTTTTTAGGGTTCCGTACCTACATATATCGTTGTTTTTAGGGTTCCGTACCTTAAAAGAAAAAACGGAACCCTTATAGGATCACTTTGTTGTCCGTCTGTCTGTCTGTCTGTCTGTCTGTCAAGACCCTTTATCTCATGAACGTGTAAAGGTATCAGGTTTAAATTAATACCATATATTAGGATCCATGAACCACACAAGATCTGAAAATTTAAATTTTTTACAATGACGCATTCAAAAATATGGCATTTTATGTCCTCATCTCCATACATTTATTTAAAAATGCAAAACCTACAGGGTACTTCCCGTTGACCTAAAATTATGAAATTTGGCAATAAGCTAGGTCTCACAGTACAAATAATGGGAAAAGTCTGAAATCATTAAATATTACAACTTTTCTCACAACTAATGGCAAACAATTGTGGTGAGCTCCCGTTTCAAGAACATTCATATAAGAGAGGGGTCAAGTTGGATGGTCGCTGAGGTGATTTTGGTTTTAGGTCTATTTGAAAACGGGAACACTTACAAACTTGAAAATTGGTATGTTTATAGTGCATAAGCTATAAAATAACAACAAATAAATAAATTTGGTCAAGCGCATGTCGGACTCAAAAAATCTAGCACATTAACTTACTGAAATTTCAACTCATACAATTATGTTTATGTGGTGGTACGGAACCCTCAGTGCGCGAGTCCGACTCGCACTTGGGCGGTTTTTTAATTGTGATTATCGATTCCCGAAAATTCGATGTAATTGCATGCATCTTTTTTTGTACTACATTCCACCGTAAACAACCGTAAAAATGTAATTTCTCTTAGAGCGTAAGTTTAGTGAACTAAGACTTATTAAATAAATAGGTACGCTTGAGATATAGGAATGTGTATTTTCTTTTTTAGGGTTCCGTACCCGAAGGTTCCAAACTATGATCCAAATGGAGCCCTATTGCTGTGAATCTCGTGTCCGTCTGTCCGTTCTTTCACTCAGCTTTTATAGCTAAACGGTTAGAACATCAGTCTTAAAGGATCTTGTTGATCCAAATCTTGTCAAAAAATATTTTACAACTAAAGGGGAGCGCGAATTTTTTTTTGACCTACTCCATCGAGTAGTATCGTTGTGTGGAACTCATTCTCTAGGAAAATACTGTATCTTTTGTTTGAGAAAATATTGGAAGGCAAATAGTAGGATCACTAAGGCTGAGCTTGTATGGGGTACCTTTCACCTAAACCTGCTGGGATGAAACTTGGCAGAAGTCAAGTACATACCCATAGGTAACATATTAGAAGTGGTGCTCCCCAGCAGGACGCGACTGAGATGCAGTGGGGCATAATGTCGATAATGTGTAGTTTTTTACTAGCTTGAACATTGTATCTGTTGAACCGACATAGGTAGCTGGTTGAAAATTTCACAGAATATGTATTTTAAAACAAATATATCACATTAAAATAAAATAAAATAAATTTTTAAAAAATAAGGGGTGGTCGCCATACAAGAAACGTATTTTTTTTGTTTTTGCTCTATCGTCAGAACGGTTAGTAATTCGAGTGTCAAACTTGGTATGAGTATAGTTCACTAAAATGTCAATAAAATAATATGTCCTGACTGACTAACTGACTGTCTGACTGACGTCTATCCGTAACCGCTTTAGTTAAACGTGTGAAATTTAGTATGCTAATTTACTGCATGCCGCAAACACCACCTAAGAAAGGATTTTCCAAAACTCATCCCCCAAGGGGGTAAAATAAGGGGTGGAAGATTTTCAAAATTTTTTACTTAGCTTTAACTTTCATCCCTTATTTTACTCCCTTGGGAGATGAGTTTTGTAAAATCCTTTCTTCGGTGGTGTTTGTGGCATGCAATAAATTAACATACTAAATTTCACACGTGTAGCTAAAGCAGTTACGGATAGACGTCAGTCAGTCAGTCTGTTAGTCAGTTAGTCGTAAAGTCAGGACATATTATTTAATTGACATTTTAGTGAACCATACTCATACCAAGTTTGACACTCGAATTACTAACCGTTCTGACGATAGAGCAAAACCAAAAAAAAATACGATTCTTGTATGGCGACCCCCTTATTTTAACAGGGAACCCTGTCTTCTATGCTCGGTCGGCCGGATCGCGCTGACGAAAACAGATCACAAATAATCAAATATCGCAATCGCGTCCCCTTCAGTCGCCCGCAGGCCGAGCAAAAAGCCAAAGGTGTTTATCGCTAGAAGAAAGTGTAGCAATTACTCAAAAACTGATTTATATAGTATAGGTACGTGCAACAAATCACAAATTATTAGTCATAGTATACACTAAGTTTGTTAAGGCAATAAGTTTGTTAAATATTGTGCTACAGTTATAAATAAGGTATCGTTGTAAAGTGCGTTAAATAGTGAACCTACTGATGTAATAAACTTAAAAAAACTTTCGTTAATTTTGAAAACATGAGTTGAAGTTTCGCTAATAGCCATTGCGTGCCCATAATCGAAGATTACTAAGAAGCATGCATCAAAAATCGAAGCAAATAAAGTTAAAAACAGAAAACAGGCTAAGAGGCGTCGATTTAGTCAAAAATCATTGCAATCGGCTTATGAGAACCCAGTCAACCAGACCTCAGAAGTTTAGTGCAACAAGATAAAATTCGTCTTGAAAATTGTTTTTAAAGGCAAAAAGAATAATAAATATTGCGCTACATTTAAAAATTGCGCTACATTTAAAAATATTGTTGTAAAGTGCATTAAATAGTGAATCTATTGATATAATCAATTTTAAAAATCTTACGTGAATTTTGGAAACACGAGTCGTTGAAATTTTTCTAATAGCCATGGCGTGCCCTCAATCGAAGAATACTAAGAAGAATACATAAAAAATCGAAGAAAATAAAGTTAAAAACAGAGTACAGGCTAAAAGACGTCGATTAAGTAAAAAATCATTGCAATCGGCTTATGAGAACCCAGCCAACAAGACCTCCGAAGTTTTGTGCAACAAGATAAAGGGTCAATTTTATTCGTCTCTTTACTAAAATATCGGCCTAAGGGCTCCCGCACACGACCGAGTTTTTGTAGGTCCGATTATCGGGCACATTTTTCCCCCGATTTTACGACCGATTTTGTGACCGACCCAACGCACACGAGCGATAATCGGTGACCGATTTTCTTGTATGACGAACTAGCTGTTACCCGCGACTTCGTCCGCGTAGATTTTATAAAAAAACAGAACTCGAACTTAATTGAAACATATTTTACGGAGCGCTTATCCTTCTTGATCCCTACGTAAAAGATGCATTTGTACTTATCCAAGTTGAATAAATGCATCTTACTACAAACTTAATTATCTTTTGATTTTATTTAACTGGCAGGTAGTGCGGAATTTTCATTGTCAACTGTTACAGGCGAACTTAAAAAAGAAGGCAATAAAGGGAGTGAAGTGAATGGGTAGCGAGGAGGTATTCATAAAAGTAAAAAAGGTCCCTATTCCTCCCTATCTATCCTTTTGTATCCCCCCCCTACATTCCCACTCCCCCTCCCTCACCCTCTCCCACTCTCTCTTCCTCTCCCTCGCCCCTCCCTCTTCCCCCCCTCACCCTTCCTTCCCCCTCCATTTCCCCCCTTCCCCTCTCCCCATCACCCTCCCTTTCCCCCCTCGCCCTCCTCCCATTCCCCTCCCTTTCCCCCTTCCCCTCACTCATCCTCCCCTTCCCCCTCTCCCTCCCTCTACCCCCCTCCCTCTACCCCCTCCCACGCCCTCTACCCCTCCCTCCCCCTTTCTCTCCCCTCATTTTCCCCTCCCTTACACTCTCTCCCTATCCCTCCCCCTCTCCCTCTCCCTATCCCTGACCCTACCCCTATCCCTGCTTCTACCCCTGACGCCATCTTAACCGCTATCCCTATCCTTATATAAACATACAACTGACACTCATATTGATTTTTAGACATTTCAAACCTATCAACCCCATCCCAGGGGTGGTGGTATTTCACGTCCACCACGTTGGATTTCAAAATCATTGTAGTTTTCGTAATCAGCGACCCGATAAACCATACGAACGACACCCATATTGATTTTTAGACATATCAACTCTATCGCACCCCAACCTTATCCCCAGGGGATAATGGTAGTTTACGTCTACCACGTTGGATTTCAAAATTGTAGTAGTTTTCGTAATCAGCGATACTTAGTTGAATAAAAAAAGTCCCATCAAAATCGGTTAAGTAGTTTCGGTGTGCTGTAGCAGATACAACCCCGCTAGAGTATTATTGTATGTGTAGATTCCCACGGGAATGAGATATTTTCCCGGGGTAAAAAGTAGTCTATGTCCGTCTCCAAGTTACCATCTATCACCATACCAAATTTCATCAAAATCCGTTCAGCCGTTTAGGCGTGAAAGAGCAACAAACAAACAGACAGACAGACAGACAGAGTTACTTTCGCATTTATAATATTATAGTATAGTATGGATGACGATAGGGAGGTGATCGATCAAAATAATATCGACACACGATGTCGATGATTTTATTTTTTGTTAGTGAGATAAGATTCCATGAACATATTTTTTTATAAGTCTCGGTATTATCAAAAATGCTTCTAATGGTCATTATTTGTTAATATACAGGGTGTTAGGCTAGGATACCTATACAGGATGTAAGAGTAAGTATAAAAGGTGTTAGGTTAGAACGACTAAGTACTATACATACAGGGTGCTAGGGTAAGTATACTGGGTGTTAGGTTAGGATTATTTTACAGGATGTTAGGGTAAGTATACAGGATGTTAGGGTAAGTATACAGGGTGTTAGGTTAGGATAAATACACACGGTTTCAGGGTAAGTATACAGGGTGTTAGATTAGGATCACTATATGTATAGGGTCTTATGGTAAGTATACATGGTGTTAGGATAGGATAACTATACAGGGTGTTAGGTTAGGATCACTATATGTACAGGGTTTTAAAGTAAGTATACAGGGTGTTAGGTTAGGATTACTATACAGGGTGTTAGGGTAAGTATACAGGGTGTTAGATTAGGATCACTATATGTACAGAGTCATCTATACCCGTGGGTGTCGTAAGAGGTGACTAAGGGCTTATGAACCGGAGGATGGGCAGCAACAACTTTCTGTGAATCGTACGATCTTACATACTGCGGTCACCAACAACAGCGGTCGCCAGCCGCAACGCCCACATGCGTGGTGACTATGGTAAATCCCCCTCAAAGTACCACGCGATTTTACTGGAGATCTGGTGGGAGCTCCCTGTCGTGTAGTGGACGCGTTTATGGGATGTTATGATGATATTACGATATGTACATCGTGTGGCCTGGAGCAGCGGCAAATAAAATTAATGGACCGTCCATAGGGTATCACTGATCGATTGACAGTACTTGCAGGTATCCTAAACCAATAAATTCTGCACAATAAATACAATAAACTTTTAATTCACTACCCGACTACGGCAAAGAGGAGGGTTATGATTTTGAACGGTATGTATGTATACTGGTCCTTCATAACTTCTAAACTAGTTATCGTAATTTGACAAATGAGGTACCGTTAGGAGCGTCTTGATCAACCGCTGGGTAAAGTAGGTAGGACTAGGCCCGCCCCGGCTCCGCACGGGTATATAGATATAGTGTTTTTTTGTGTCACGGGTTACTAAATAAAAAAACCGGCCAAGTGCGAGTCGGACTCGCGCACTGAGGGTTCCGTGCCACCACATAAACATAATTGTATTAGCTGAAATTTCAGTAAGTTAATGTGCTAGATTTTTTGAGTCCGACACGCGCTTGACCAAATTTAATTATTTGTTGTTATTTTATAGCTTATGCACTATAAACATACCAATTTTCAAGTTTGTAAGTGTTCCCGTTTTTAAATAGAACTAAAACAAAAATCGCCTCAGCGACCATCCAACTTGACCCCTCTCTTATATGAATGTTCTTGAAACGGGAGCTCACCACAATTGGTTACCATTAGTTGTGAGAAAAGTTGTAATATTTAATAATTTTAGACCTTTCCCATTATTCGTACTGTGAGACCTAGCTTCTTGCCAAATTTCATAATTTTAGGTCTACGGGAAGTACCCTGTAGGTTTTACATTTTTGAATAAATGTATCGAGATGAAGACATAAAATGCCATATCTTTTGATTGCGTCGTTGTAAAAAATTTAAATTTTCAGATCTTGTGTGGTTCATGGATCCTAATATGTGGTATTAATTTCAACCTGATACCTTTACCCGTTCGTGAGATAAAGGGTCTTGACAGACAGACAGACAGACGGACAACAAAGTGATCCTATAAGGGTTCCGTTTTTTTCTTTTGAGGTACGGAACCCTAAAAAGAGTAAAAACGATTTGGATTTATTTTTAGTTTGGATTTATTTTTAAATTACTTAGTTGTAGGGATTTTGTGCAAAGTCCTTCTGGTGAAGTACCACCCCCTTGCCTATATCTACCGTGAAGAAGCAATTCGAAGGGTAAGGGAGTCAGTAAAACTACCGGCACATGAGACATACCATCTTAGTTCTCAAAGTAAGCAACGCGCTTTGCTATCTTATTAGTTTCCAAATATCCTATACTATTAAACGTGCAATATTTGTACAGTACCTGGTCGACCGAGCTTCGCTCTATAATAGCTGCCTGAACATTAAAATATCATCGGGTGAGCAAGCTATTCTACTCGCCAACAGGTGGCGCTGTAGGTTTCAGTCTTAAAGGCGGCCTCCGAACGCTCTCTTATAGTAAATTTCATCGAAATCGTTAGAGCCGTTTTCTAGAAACAGATTGCAAACATATAGGTATATTTGTATACAAATATTGCTCGTTAAATAGTATTTTCCCAAGGAACATAGTTCGAAATACGAAAAACCAAATTTGACCTTCCATACAAAATGCGCTATCAGCTGATGCAGTTTCTATGGGAGGTCAAAAATTGATTTTCGTGGGAAAAGTTGTTCCGTTACTGATATTGATCCCTGATCTATGTCACGCATTCAAATTACCCGGTATATATATATATTTGTAAACGGTTTCTCGAAAACGGCTCTAACGATTTCGATGAAATTTACAATTTCTCCGCGATTTAGACGGAAATCTACAGTGCTATCTGTTGGCGAGTAGAATAGCTTGCTTATCCAATGATATTTTAATGTTGTGGCGGCTATTATAGAGCGAAGCTCGGTCGACCAACTACTGCCACTAATATGGGTGCTATGGGCGGTAGTGAGCACTTATCAGGTGGCCCACCTGCACGTTTGCTCACTTGTAACATAAAAAAAATGGTTAAGGTTCATAAGTAATAGACAAAGCTAGATTTCTCATCTCTTTGAAGCTCTACCTATGGGATAAAGGCGTGATGATGCGTTTGATTAATATTAAAATAACTTTAAACATCATTAAACCAATTCCTCATAATATCTAAGAGAGCCTATACTTTAATTATTTGCCCCTGTTATGTACAGGACTAACGTGCCACACGTTGTAGGTACGAGTATATACCTAATCCGTTTCAAGCTATGGTTTCAAGAGTCAATGCCAACACTTACCAACACATATTGCAGCCATAGAACCAGACAAACCACCAAGAACCAGACGAACTAGAGTATATTTGACGAAAAAAATAACATTATGTTACAAACTAGTTTTTTTTCTGACAGCTTTAGCTGATTACTATTGATCATGGTGCACAATAGCCTTGATATAGGTAGCTGCAAAATGTGTTGCTAAACTTTGGCATTGACTCGTGAAACAGATTATATTATATTCACTAGTACCTACTCTAGCGCACCTAATGTACTTACGCAGAGCAACAGAGGGGTACTTGCGGTGAAGCGGGGGGAGGGGGGCGGGCATCGTAAATACGGATACGGAGCACCTTGTTTTAAAGGTTGATAACTAAACACTGGCTCTACACGTTGGCCGCGTGACCGCGCCGGCGCAGCCAGCGTCTACTAGGCCCGTTTGCGTGAGTTTGCCGTTTGCGACCAACGCTCGCCGGCGTGCCGCCGTCGGTTATCGGTTTTGCCACAAGCCGCAAACGGCGTTCACACGTTGGCCGTGTCCTCATTTCCAATAAGTGGAGTAGATGGACGTTTTAATTTTTTTTAATAAGTAAAAATAATTTCGTCTTATTTTTCAAATATGGTGCAGCTGGTAATAAAAATTAAAAGCACTGTAAAAGTACATTGCAGCGGCAGTAATAGTCTCCGCGTCTACGTCCATCTTGCTTGACAGACCTACACGCTACACCTACACACACCAACGTGTGAGAGTTTCATGTATTTGGTGTGAACGCTGTCATCAAGCTTGCCGGCCGGCGCGGCGGGTTGGCCCAAAGTCTACTGGGGGCTAAAGGCTCATCCACATATTCGGCCATGACCGCCAAATATAAGCCAACACGCATGTGTAGGTATAAGGCATATACAGCGAACATAACCCTCCTGTTTTGGGGCAGTCGGGTAAAAATAACTCTTACTGTGGCGCAGAAGTCAAGAAAAGAGTCGCGGGAGTGAGCGCGGTAGTGGGAGAGGATGCGAGTGAATCGTTCATTGGCTCTCCGCCTGTCACCCATGCGCAGAAAATAAGAACCACAGAGCTCTGAAGTCCATCTACTTCTAGAGACGAATTCTTTATGTCATTCTTTACAAATCAGTGTCACCATTTACTAAAACTAACACGTTTTCCTTTGAGTGCGATGAACATAGTACCATTATCGCGAGAGAGTAATATGCAAAAAACCAGTGACAGCGTCTCTATGGCAACGAATGTGTTTATGATGTGCATTCAAAATAAGCACCTAGGAACATAAATTGGAAAGTATACCTATTCAATAAGGAACCAATGTTTTTTACTATATTCGCTTCTATGGGGGGTGCGCGCGCAGGCGGAGTGGCCCTATCGTAGTTCTGTGGTCAGAACCAAACTTAAGGAGAGATCACACCTGGCTGAATTCAAAGACTAATTCGGCACAGTATATCACGCCCCGTGTGGTGCCGGCAAAAAATAGTACCAACCTACCTACCTAGTACCTATCTCTACCCATGGGTGTCGTAAGAGGCGACTACAGGGCTAATGAACCAGAGGATATGTATCGTATCATCTCTCTTATATTCTGCGGTCACCAACAACCGCGGTCCATGGTGCCAGCCGTAACGCTAACAAGCGTGGTGACTATGATACTTCTCCTGCACATTGCTTTAGCAAAAACTGGAATTTTGGAGATAAGATAAAGATATTTATTTGCTATAGAAATTTAGGGAGGGAGTTTCCTGTCCTGTAGTGGACGTTTCATGGGATGTCATGATAATATTACGATATACATCGTAATATAGTAAAGGAGCTTTTATTTTTAAGAAGATTTCTGCAACTGGCAGTAAGACGCATATTTATAGAAAAGTGCCTACGTACAGTTGACCGCACTTCAGTGGTAACACTTTGTCCATTGCGGGTCTCTGGTTTCGGGCGTCCTGTTTATGTTTTGACTGACATGCTGTTGACCGTACCTACCTAGCATAGCTATCCAAACCTGAAACGAAACTGAAAAAAAAAAAAAAACAATGAAAACCGGTTGTTTCGGTTGTTCCAGTCCAAAAACCGACCCTACCCGTAAATAATCCGTTCTTGAATTTTTTTTTCGTAGGTCCCTCGGGGGGTACTGGGAGTGTAAATTTAAAAAGGAGACTGAATTAGGCTCCCGTGTATATTCGAAAAATGAATGAATGAATAACACTTTATTGCACACTAATAAAGTAACATTTACACATAACCAGTAATAAAATGTGGGCAAAAGGCGGTCTTATCACTAAGAGTGATCTCTTCCAGACAACCTTTTGACGAAATCAACATTTACAGAATTCTGCAGTGTACTGCACTCATATAAACTACATAAATGAAAAACAAAAAAGACATTGTATTTACATAAAATACTCAAAATAAATATAAAATACATAAATACATTACATAAATATACAAACATATATAATTTTGTATGTATATACTTACATTAAAAATGGTTTATTTTTTCAAAAAAATGGTTTTTCTTGAATAACTCGGCCATTTTTGATTTCACAGTAAAACCGTACGGACAAAAAATGTAGGAAATTTGAATTTCTACAAGTTTAGTCCTCACAATTTTTCTTCAAGGATCGATATTTTAGAAATTAAACCTGAAAAACGCAACAAATTCAAAATATTACCATTATCTCCTATGTTCCACGTTTTACGGCATGAATAAAAAGAAACAAAGTTGTAGAAAATCAAATTCTGAACAATTTTGGTTCCTACCTTTTTTCTCCCAAAATCGATATTTTGGAAATTAAACCTGAAAAACGCGACAAATTGAAAATATTATCATTATCTCCTATGTTCCACGTTTTACGGCATGAATGAAAACAAACAAAGTTGTAGAGAATCAAATTTTGAACAATTTTGGTTTCTACCTTTTTCCCCCCAAAATCGATATTTTGGAAATTAAACCTGAAAAACACGACACAAATTCTAAATATTATCATTATCTCCTATCTCCCACGTTTTACGGCAAGAATGAAGAGAAATAAAGTTGTAGAGAATCAAATTCTAAACAATTTTGGCTCCTACCTTTTTTCCCCCAAAATTGATATTTTGGAAATGGAACCTGGAAAACGCGACCAATTCAAAATATTATCATTATCTCCTATGTTCCACGTTTTACGGCATGAATGAGGAAAAACAAAGTTGTAGAGAATCAAATTTTGAACAATTTTGGTTCTTACCTTTTTTCCCCCAAAATCGTTATTTTGGAAATTAAACCTGAAGAACGCGACAAAAATTCTAAATATTATCATTATCTCCTATGTTCGACGTTTTACGGCAAGAATGAAGAGAAACAAAGTTGTAGAGAATCAAATTTTGAACAATTTTGGTAACTACCTTTTTTCCCCAAAAATCGATATTTTGGAAATTAAACCTGAAAAACGCGACACAAATTCTAAATATTATCATTATCTCCTATGTTCCACGTTTTACGGCATTAATGAAGATAAACAAAGTTGTAGATAATAAAATTCTGAACAATTTTGGTTCCCACCTTTTTGCCCCCAAAATCGATATTTTGGAAATTAAACTTAATTAATTAATTACCCATTAATTAATGACAACTTAAATTGTTCAGAATTTGATTCTCTACAACTTTGTTTCTCTTCTTTCATGCTGAGATAATGATAATATTTTGAATTGGTCGCGTTTTTCAGGTTTCTTTCCCAAAATATCAATTTTGGGGGGAAAAAGGTAGGTACCAAAATTGTTCAGAATTTGATTCTCTACAACTTTGTTTCTTTTCATTCATGCCGTAAAACGTGGAACATAGGAGATAATGATAATATTTTGACATTGTCGCGTTTTTAGGGTTCCGTACCTCAAAAGAAAAAAACGGAACCCTTATAGGATCACTTTGTTGCCCGTCTGTCTGTCTGTCTGTTTGTCTGTCTGTCTGTCAAGACCCTTTATCTCACGAACGGGTAAAGGTATCAGGTTGAAATTAATAGTATATATTAGGATCCATGAACCACACAAGACCTGAAAATTTCAATTTTTTATAATGACGCAATCAAAAGATATGGCATTTTATGTCCTCATCTCCATACATTTATTCAAAAATGCAAAACCTACAGGGTACTTCCCGTTGACCTAAAATTATGAAATTTGGCAAGAAGCTAGGTCTCACAGTACAAATAATGGCGAAAGTCTGAAATCATTAAATATTACAACTTTTCTCACAACTAATAGTAACCAATTGTGGTGAGCTCCCGTTTCAAGAACATTCATATAAGAGAGGGGTCAAGTTGGATGGTCGCTGAGGCGATTTTTGTTTTAGTTCTATTTTAAAAACGGGAACACTTACAAACTTGAAAATTGGTATGTTTAGTAGTGTTAAGTTTAGTGCATAAGCTTTAAAATAACAACAAATAATAAAATTTGGTCAAGCGCGTGTCGGACTCAAAAATGTAGCACATTAACTTACTGAAATTTCAACTAATACAATTATGATTATGTGGTGGTACGGAACCCTCGGTGCGCGAGTCCGACTCGCACTTGGCCGGTTTTTTCAGGTTTAATTTACAAAATATCGATTTTGGGGAAAAAAGGTAGAAACCAAAATTGTTCCAAATTTGACTCTACAACTTTGTTTCTTTTCATTCATGCCGTAAAACGTGGAACATAAGAGATAATGATAATATTTTGAATTTGTCGCGTTTTTCAGGTTTAATTTCCAAAATATCGATCCTGGAAGAAAAATTTTAATATACAAACTTGTGGAGAATCAAATTTTCTACAATTTTTGTCTTCATGGTTTTACTATAAATTCAAAAAAACAAAATTAAAAATTTTGAAAAAACCCACGACGGTTGTTATTGAAAAAATATTAAATAAGACTTTTGTAATACCCCCGACTTAAAAGGAAGAAGGTAACGAAATATTACGAAGAAAGTACCCATGAAAATCCGTCGGGCTGCCATTCCGTGTCCTACGAAAATTAATATAGAATTTAATCAATATAAAGTCTATACGAGCTAGTTATTAAATAGCTTTAGTTGGCTACAGTTATGTATAAATTATGAAAACATGGCAATGGCAACCCCGACGGATTTTCATGGGTACTTTCTTCGTACTATTTCGTTACCTTTTTCCTTTTAAGTCGGGGGTATTTCAAAAGTCTTATTTAATATTTTTTCAATAACAACCGTCGTGGGTTTTTTCAAAATTTTAATTTTGTTTTTTATTTTTAACTTTTAAGAGAGTTCCCACTTTACTGATTATTACAGCGCCCCCTGGTGAGTTGACGCCACAACTCTAGTCTAAAAATAATCACAAATAAATCATAAATTCTTTACTGAAAACCGCATCTAAATCGATCAAATCGTTTTAGAGATAAATGAGAACATTTGTGTAAATAAAAGTGATTATTACAGCGCCCCCTGGTGAGTTGACACCACAACTCTAGTCTAAGAACCATCACTGATAAATCATAAATCTTTCACTTAAAACCGCATCTAAATCGGTCAAACAGTTTTGGAGATAAATGGGAACATTTGCTTAAATAAAAATTATCATTACAGCGCCCCCTGGTGAGTTGGCGTCACAACTCTAATCTACAAACCATCATTGATAAATTATGAATCCATTACTGAAAACAGTATCTAAATCGGCTAAGCCGTTTTTAAGATAAAAGGGAACATAACTTTGCACACACAAACGAACAAACACACAATCTCTCACCCTAAACGCATACACCTTCTCCGTTCCGTCACAGTAAATATATAAGCTAAAGCAGTATGGAAACTCGGGCCTTTTTTGAAAAAAGAACTATTCTGCGTCAGAGCGTCAGGGTTGTAACCCAGAAATTTGAAATAAGAATAGTATGATGAACTCAAATATTGGGGTGCTTCTATCAACTTAGTTCCTTTCAGCATGTTTTCGGACCGTAAAACCAAACAATTTTTTCCGAAACCCTTAGTCGCCTTTTACGACTCAAGGAAATATTAAGACACTTAGTCGCCTTTTAGCACCTAAGGGTAGATCGAAACACTTAGTCATCTTTTACGACACAAGGAAAGGTTAAGAAGTCACTTAGTCGCCTTTTACGACACACGGGAAGGTTAAGTCACTTAGTCGCCTTTTATGACACAAGGGCAGATAAAGACACTTAGTCGCCTTTTATGACACAAGGGCAGATGAGGACACTTAGTCGCCTTTTATCACGCAAGGGCAGGTTAAGATACTTAGTCGCCTTTTATCGCACAAGGACAGGGACATACTTATAGGGACTCTATATAGGGTGATCTTTAATTAGTTCTTGATAGAAAAAAGTATGAATGTACTCTACTCATGATACTGAACAACTTTCCCCAAGGAACATAGGTCGAAATACGAAAATCAAGTTTTGACCTCCCATATAAAACTGCATCAGCTGATAGCGCATTTTGTATAGGAGGTCAAATTTGTTTTTTCGTATTTCAACCTATGTTCGTTGGGAAAAGTTGTTCAGTATCATGAGTAAAAGCATATCTTTTGCTATCAAGAACTAAATAAAAGTCAGCCTCTATGTACCTATTTGTTTGTATTATGGTTTTAACACCCAGGACTTACTTCAGCGCGAAAACTGCTTATTTTCCTGTAGCGGTGTACGCATGTGTGAGTGTGCCTGTTTTGGACGTTTGTTAGGAGTTTCCATACTGCTTTAGCTTATATATTTACTGTGGTTCCGTCGTGGGTAAAAATGGTCGAGTTATTCGAGAAAACCCATTTAAAAACAAAACATTTTTCGAATAAACACAGGAGCCTGATTCAGTCTACTTTTTGAATTTACACTCCCAGTGACCCCGAGGGCCTACGAAAAAAAAACCAAGAACTGATTATTCACGGGTCATAAATGTCATAATGATTGAACTATTTGTTATTATCTCCAAGCATACAAACATAAAAAATCCGGCAGTGCGAGCGTTTCATATTTTTTTACTAAAGTTTCTAGAACCTAGCCTAGGCACCTACCTAAGTACCTTTGTACCACAAAAGATGTAAAAACAGTATAATTACAACTACCTACAAGGTGAGCACAGTAGCAAGTAAGTGTTAACAAAGCCAGTAGGTACCTATAACTAGAACCAGCGCTAAACTACAAACCCCCGAAACCAAAGACCCGCTCAAGGTCAAAGTGTTACTACCTAACGTGCGGCTGACTGTACCTACCCACTACGGCCGCGGTTGTTGGTCAAACATACACAATCACTCTGATGATGACTAGGTAGGTTTAGGTTACCAAGAAGGTATATTATTATACAACTTGTAATTACCAATACGCAAAACCTCTCGGGTGGTAGTTTTACTCGTTCTACTCATGAAACTGAACAACTTTATTGGAAATTAGAATAAAAAAATTGAGAATCGGAATTTTGTATTTTATTTTTGTTGAACAAAAGTACCACTCGAGAGCTTTTGCATACATTGTATATCTCACGGAACTGTTTAATCTACAGGGTGTAAAAAAAGTTCGACTATACTTCTGTGATTCTACATCGTATAAAATATAAAAAAATATTTTGCTTAAAAAAGTTGTTTTAGCTCAAGAAGAAGTGAAGCACAAGGGTTAAACGACGCAGACAAGGATGTTTATTGTTATTTAATATCCACTCACTAGCACATTTCAATAAATTACTGGAATGTAATTCGGAGGAAAAACTAATTTAATGATCAAACAAATCAGAAATTAAATATTAATTAAAGTATTTTTATTTTACAATCTGTTAGTAATGTACACACGGCCGCACTTCGGTAGAAACACTTTTGGACCTTATGGCGTGGTAATAGAGTTGAAAAAGTTTCTACCCACAAGCGGTTGACCGTACAATCACCCCTTAGAAGGATCATCCTACTTTTTTTTTTACATCCTGTATTCACATTCGTCCACGGCTGGCAATGTTGATCGTAGTGGCACGACAATTTCTGTAGGTAGGACAAGGATTTCCAATTTCTATGAGGTAGATACTTACCAAGAGGTACTTATGTAAACCTACCTATAAAACCAAACGTGAAGCAAATCTAGAATAAAATAGGTACATAATTTTACTTATTTATCGTCGTTCATTCGTCCGGCGGAAAACAGAAAAACGTTCGGTTTTTATTTTTGTCTGAGACTTGTCTTCATACGTTGTTTATTACCTACACGTAATACAGGAATCAAAATCTCGATGTCAATATCCATCGTGCGTGTTTCAACACGCACCCCTCCCTAGCGAGTGTACGGAGCTGACTGACGAGACCGCGACGGCCGGCGACGGTGAGTCGTGTGCGTTGAAGTATAGATTTACGTATGTTCCATTTCCCACCGACAAACGGATCGGCCGTGACGGCCGATTTTATTTCTCACCGAGTTTTTGTCGGTCGTGTGCGTTGAAGTATGGCAATCAGTACGTTCCATTTTTGACCTACAAAAAATCGGTCACCGATTCTCGGTCGTGTGCGGGAGCCCTAAATCGTAAAAAAAAATAGGAGTAGGATGGCCTGTTTCCAAGATATGACCGTTTTCGTTTTGCCAGCAGTCACTCGAAATTAAGATCTTGTCGAGACCTATCGTTTGTCCCCATAAACTAGTAGTCTAGGATGGTTAGTTTCCAAGATATGGCTGTTTTCGTTATGACAGCTGTTCCTTGAAATGCAGATCTTATCGAGAACTATCATTTGTCTACACAAACTAGTAGTCTAGGATGGCTAGTTTCCAAGATATGACCTCTTTCATTTTGACAGCAGTCAATCGAAATGAAGACCTTGTCGAGACCTATCATGCAAATATATCTTTTCTGTCTTCCACCTCGCAGGGCAGTAAAGCCAGTAGCTCAGGGTTGAACGTCAACGTCAACCCCATCAACATCTGCACAACATACTCGGCATGTACTCGGCTAGTGCGAAGCACCGCCGCGCCTCCAGATTTTGTATCCCACCTTGCCCGAATACTTAGTGTGGGATACTCAGCGAGGTTCAAGTCTCTTTGGTGGGATACATTAACTGAAAGAAGGGTATGGCACGGCCGCCAGCCACATTGTACTAGTCTTATATTTACACACAGATTACAGGGTTCCCTGTTTGAAAGTTACAGGCACGACCCGCTCATGCCCCGTGTTTTTTTTTTTAATTTAAATGTTTTTATTTTAAGGTGATATTTTTGTTTTAAAAATACATATTCTGTGAAATTTTCAACCAGCTACCTATGTCGGTTCAAGAGATACAATTTTCAAGCTAGTAAAAAACTACACATGTTCGCCTTCTTAGTTATCCAACTAAAAGGAATGAGAAGACAAAAAAATCTGCTTTTTTACAATATTGTTCCTAAAGAATTTTAAAACTCCCGTTGACCTATGAATTTGACGGATAATGTTTATTACTACGTATGTTTTACATACAAATACTAATATATTGATAAATAAATTTTTTTTTCTTCGAAATTCCCTCATTTTTCATATGCCAACACAATGGAACCCTAAATGTGCGATGTCAATACTCAATCACTATAGTGGACAATGTACAAAGCTCATATAGATACATACATAACATCACGCCTCCCTCCCGCTGGGGTAGGCAGAGACCACAGTCCTCCACCTGCTACGATCTTGACATACGAGTACTTCCCTTGCTTCCTGTACTTTCATCAATCCTTTCATACATGCTCGTCGATTTAGGGTACTTTTAACCTGGCCTTTATTCAGAACGTCCTGAATTTGGTCCTGGTACGTTCGCCTAGGCCTTCCCCTTCCAACGTTTCCATTCACTCTCGCCTGGTAGATCTCTTTCGTCAATCTTCGTTCATTCATATAGATATAGATAGAAAGCCGCAAATCGATGTTCGGAATTGCCGTTTGGTACACAGGTACTTTAGGTAACAACAATATTTTTTTCCGGCAGCTTTTAAAAATACTCCCGGGGTGGGGGCAGCTATGACGTCATAATTTTTTTGTATGGGATTTGATTTTGTTTTGTTTAGAAACATATCGTGTGTGATATCAAATGAAAGGGCATCATATGCCGGTTCAAAAATATACTACACCATTACCTTTCGGCCACCTGTTTTGTAAAAATCTTAGAAATATTTTCAAAACATACCCAGTTTGCGCTCCTCCAGGCAGGAGACGGCTGGGTTAGTTTTTGTAAAACATACGCCAAATGTCTCGTAATATACTCATACCTAACGTCAACAAGGCAGTTTCCAAAATATTAATACTTACTTACTATATTTTTTATGAATTTTTTTGTTTAGTAAAAAGTTGGACATATCTCTGAGATTAAAATTTCGAACTCTTCTTTACTGTACTGGCTGTTATTTTGTTTTATGGTAGTGGAAGTTGAAAGGAGAAAGTTAAATGTCTTCTTCTTCGTCTTCTGTGTAATTTAGAGAGCAGCAGCAGTGGGAGAAATCAAAGAGAGTGTCTGTTCACTTTTGGCTCGCACCGTGTCATCAGATCCTCTCACAGGTGTACTCGTAGTAAGGAGTGGGGTTCGGGAAAGAAATCGTGAGAAAAACACAATAAAAACAGCACAGTACTGTATAGTTCGATAACTTTCAAAAAATTCAAACAAAAGTCTGTCCAAATTTTTACTGAAAACACATTTTTTTTTGTAAAATATTAATATTTTAAAAATTTACTTCTTGACGTAAGACATGAGTATATTACGAGACATTTGGCGTATGTTCTACATAAACTTACTAAACCGTCTCCTGCCTGGAGGAACCCAAACTTGGTATGTTTTGAAAATATTTCTAAGGTTTTTACAAAACAGGTGGCTGAAATGTAATGGTGTAGTGTATTTTTGGAAGCGGCATATGAAGCCCTTTCATTTGATATGACTCACGATAAGTTTCTAAACAAAAAAATTTAAAACCCCATACAAAAAATTATGACGTCATAGCTGCCCCCACCCCGCAAGTATTTTTAAGAGCTGCCGGAAAAAATGATTGTTGTAACATAAAGTACCTGTGTACCAAACGGCAATCCTGTACATCGAAATGCGGTATTATCTTTCGTAGGCTGACCACTACTATCATCATCATCATCACATAGTATAAAACAAAGTCGCCCGCTGTCTGTCTGTCCCTATGTATGCTTAGATCTTTAAAACTACGCAACGAATTTTAATGCGGTTTTTTTAATAGATAGAGTGATTCAAGAGAAAGGTTTTTATGTATAATACATACATTATATAGCAGCTAAACACTGATAATCTTTCTAATGTGATGTCGTAAATAAACACATTTTTTTGCGCTTACATTGCAAACGCTGGCTAAACCCTACGAGATAGATCAAAATAATGTACTCCAGTATAGTACACCTTAAAGAGGTCTACAAAAAAGTCCGCGATGGTATATGTCTATATTATTATTATTATTTATTCGATAACAATTGTTAGATTGTGTTCGAAATTTGACTTAAAGCTAACAATCAATACATCATCGTTAAAATTATAAAAAGAAAGATTACAATGTCAAAGAACAGTACGTACATTAAAATCTAAATAAATACGAGCTCAACTTAAAATTTAAAATTTTAATAAATTACTAAACCCTGTATTATATTATTCATTTTAATAAAAATTACATAATTCTTTTCAACTACCATATAATTTACCAATATAATTATTTAAAAATCGTCAATGGAATATATACATTTCTCCACAAGAAGCGCCTTAAGTTTGATCCTAAAACTCCTTAAGCATCTTATTGATTTTAGCTCTATAGGCAACCTGTTAAACAACTTCACCGCTTGGTTTCGAACGCTATGCTGAACGACCTTAAGCGTGGGATGAATTTTAATATTTAGGTCCTTTCTTCTAGTAATCAGTCTTTTTTCCATCTCCTCTTCAGTCTCATAAATGTGTCTTTGCTTCACAAGATTTGTTAACAAAACCAGTATGTACAGACTAGGCACCGTCAATATAGCCAGTTCTTTAAAGTGTGGTCTGCAGGACTGCCAAGGTGGAATACGGACCATAGTGCGAATTGCCCTCTTCTGCACAACAAAAGCTCTATTAATATTATATTTGTGGCTGTTACCCCAGAGCTGAATACTGTAACGCAGTCTAGACTCAACTAAGGCGAAATAAACTGACTTTAACTGTTTAGTAGTTAATTCGTCTCTAAGACTGCGTAACGCATAACAGGATGAACTGATGGAATTTTCAATGGCATTAAGCTCTGATTTCCAATTTAGTTTTTCGTCAATTCGAATACCTAAAAATTTTACCTCTTGGACACATTGAATCTCGTTTCCGTTCAATTGTATAGACAGAGACACCTTTTTACGAGATGTGGTCTTGAAAAGAAGAGCATTACTTTTGTCAGCATTAAGCTGTAAATTATTAATGGCAAACCAAAAGTCAAATTCCTTTAAGGCAATATTAGCCTTTGCATTTAGTTCGTCCATACTCCGTGCGCTTAATATGGCATTTGTGTCATCTGCAAATAATACGAGCTTAATGTCAGGAATTTTGTAATGCATATAGTTAACAACATCATTAATAAAAATAAGGAATAATAAAGGGCCTAAAATAGAACCTTGTGGTACTCCTCTGTTGATTTGTCGCATTTTTGAGGTATATACATTTTCAAATAAATCTTCACCCCCCACGCTTCTTAATTCCACATACTGTATTCTGTTAATCAAGTAAGATTTAAAAAGAGCCAGCTCTCCGTTCCTGACACCATAATGCTCTAGTTTATTGATAAGGATTTTATGATCTATCGTGTCAAAGGCCGAGCTCAGATCCAAGAAAACTCCAGCAACTTTTTGTTTTTCGTTTAATTTCTCAGTAACATCGTTAATTAATTCTTCAATAGCATTTTGTGTTCCAACACCAATTTGATAGCCAAATTGTCTACTGTTTAGGATTTTATTTAGGTTAAGATGTGAAAGTAGTCTATTTTTTAACAATTTTTCGAAAATTTTTGACAGCACCGGTAGTAAGGAAATTGGTCTGTAGTTTTTAGGATCCAACTTCGAATTTTTTTTGTGTATCGGAATAATTTTTGCGATTTTAAGTTGATCTGGAAAAGTATTTAACTCAATGCAGTTATTGTAGAAGGAGGCAAGAGGTCCTGCTAGAATTTCAATATTTTCTTTAATAACTGAAATGGGTACATCGTCATAACCAACAGAATTTTTGTTTTGCATATTTTTTACCAATCTTGCAATCTCTATTGCGTTGGTTTTCTGACAAGTCATATCATTCATGATTCTTGGAGTCGTTTTTCTTAGTAAAATCGTAGTCTCTACCAGACTACCGCTAACTTCATTACTGCTATGATCAAAAATTTTACTAAAAATTTCTACAATCTGTTGCAGGTCATTTTCTAATTTATTATTCACTTTAAGCAAAATGTTGTCTTTTTCAGTAATGTTTTTTTTGTTTGTAAGTTTACTAACAACTTGCCAAATTCCTTTAGTAGGGTTCTGAACATCGTTTACTTCAGATTGCACCTGTAACTTTCTAGCATGTCTCATGATTTTTCTATATAATCGTATGTAATTGGTTCGGTAATTAAAAATAGTTTGATGAGTATTCATTTTATCAACATTACACAGTACCCTCTTCATTTGACTCGATACTTTAATGCCTTTAGTTACCCATTTAAGCTTTTTGTACCTCCTTAGATTTATTTTCTTTTTTACTTTTTTGAAACACTTGCAAAACAAATTCTTGAAAATTCCTAAGAATGTATTAATGCCTTGATTTTTCCAATTAATTCCTAATAATTTCTCCCTAAAAATAAATCTGGATTTTTCATTTACCACTCGCCTTTCTACATATTTAACATATTCATTCCAATTTCCTTTGCGTTCAATGATCTTAACACTTGCAGTAATGCCATCATGCCCATCTGATAGCCCATTAGCATCTACATGGATGTTACATATACTATTTTCGTCTATGTTTGTGAGGATGTTGTCGATACATGATTCTGAACCATTTCTCCTGAATGTGACTTTGCTTACCAGATGCCTATAGTTGTAGCTTTTTAGAACATTTATGAAGTCTTGTTTTTTATTTCCATCTTTTAACATGTCGACGTTGAAATCCCCGCATATTATACACTTTTTGTGGTAAAAATGTTGTAGTAGTTCTTCGAGACTACTAAGAAATTTTTCAAACTTAGTACCATTCTGATAACAACAAATTACGTTCACATTAGAGGCCAAATCCCTAACACCACAAACTTCAAAAAATTCAACTTTGCATACTTTCTTGCAGAATTTTAATTCTTCTACATGTCGTTCTTTATCAACTAATATTAAAGTACCACCCCTAACTTTCTTTGATCTAGTATAATAAGTTCCTAGCCTATAGTTAGTTAGATTTAGATACGAGACAGACATATTATTTAAAAAATGTTCACTAATGCAAACATATATATCTTAGGGATAACCCACAATAACCATTTTTAGGGTTCCGATACCAAAATGGTAAAAAAAGGAACCCTTATGGTGCCGCGTCTGTCTGTCCGTTTGTCTGTCTGTCACACCTATATATCTCGGCAACCACTCATGCTATCGACGTGAAATTTGGAGTTTTAGAATATGGTTGTGCAACTTAATTGCACGTGAAAGAATTAAGAAAAAAATATGATTATTACTGTAAAGGGGGCCCAAATAGGAGGGGCAAAATTTCAAATTATACACAACCCAATCAGATTGCCAATTTCATTCGATTTTGTGTTTTGTGCTGGACAGACGTCTGTCAATAATGCCGTAAAAACAAAAAAAATGTTTTGGTTGCAGCTTTGGGTATCGAACGTGAAGAAAAGGTTGTGGAACAAGGAATTGCAATCATCATCATCATATCGTGTGGGTTTCAAGGTCGATGACCGACCTTAAATATCCCGTCATCAGATTTGTTGAACCGCCAAAGGCCTCTGAAATGGCTCTAATGAATGAGAATAAATGAATGAATAGTTATTAAAAAGAAAACAACTTAAATAGCCATTTAAATGTTATTAGAGAATACAAGGACGTCCGCTCAGCATGCCGCTTGTACTCAGACTAGTGCCGAAATTGGCCAATTAGCGTCCACACTACCCAATCTGATTGCCAATCGATCAAATCGACCGATCTCGACTCCCAACTTCCTCAAATTGGCCAATTTGACCCAATCGCCATCCACACAACTCAATCTGATTGTCAATCTAGTCAGATTGGCAATCAGATTGCCGTGTGTGGACGAGGTTTAAATGAATACTTTCGAAGATATTACAGATTTAAAATGCAGGGAAATAGCGGTTGCGGCCGTACCGGTCGATTGTCCAATTTAAACGCCTACAATTTCCGGTTAAGATATCTTTTGATAAATCGCAGGGTCAAACTTTCAACGTTGCAGGCTTAGATTTGAGCGTTGAGTGTTTTTACATGACCAAAATGTAGCTCTTTCAAGTACCTAACCTCTAAAGAAAACGTGTTTGTATTGTCTAATGACAAAAGAGCTGTGAACGTTGTGTTGTATATAAAGTCTTTCTGTAGTATATTTAGTGTCAGCATTGCACACGTGCGAAGCCGGGGCGGGTCGCTAGTACTTTATGAATAAACTTTACCAATTAACAGTTTTTAAGTAGTATTTAAATTAACTGTGACAGTGAACCCAAGTTACCTCAATTAGCTGGCTGTCATTGTGGATACATACAGCAAAACAGAGCCCGACTTCTGCCAATGAATATGATCGAAATATTAAAAAAAAAATGATTTTTTTTTGTATTTCGATTTTTGTTCTTGGGAAAAGTTGTTAAATTTCACGGACAGATCCACCTCTTAAAATATCCGGGGTGTTAAAAAATAAGGGTGTATTTTGGTTCAGTAGTCTTTCTGTGTGTCGTACTTGTGCTTATTAGGTACACCCTAATGCCAATCACCGCATTTATGCCAGCCACGCAATCAAGCGTAGTGAATCACCTCGTAGTAATTAGTTGTACACCCCTTCTAAAAACTTTATAACTTCTTAACTTTTTTCTTACTTTTTAACTTCTCTGATGAAAATGTGGTCGTAGGTGGAACAACCTCACCCAGAAGAATCCTATTCACTCATGAATTTGATAGACTCAGGTTATTTGAACTAGGGAGTACAGACGCAGGCAGGAAATTTTACTCCTCGAAAGAACGCCTCATGAAAAATGTCCCTAAGTGCTTGGTGCGAACGTGTAGATAGTCAACCAGATGACTGTGACCAATCGTCCTGGGAGAATGGACGTTCTAAAGAACTGTAACGTAATGTTTATCATCATATCGTGTGGATTGTAAGATCTATGGTTGACATCACAAACCTTGGAGGCAGACTTATAGAGCCACCATACACCTACTGATATGACTCACGTAACGAACAGTAGTCGGGATAAACCGTGCCTTCCGAAGTTGAATCATCCTTCTTTTCGGAATTAGGTAATTCATCTTGCAATGTCTTAACCTTCTTCCCTCACTTTTGCTGCCAGAGCTTTACAAACGCAAAAACAGCATCCTTCGCTATGATTCTTTTTAAGCGCTTTCATGTACTCCTTAGCACGTTTTCCCGAAAGTTTTTAAAAATTTCCTCTTCAGCATTTATCAAATCCATAGTACCTGCTCTTAATCTCATTTTGAGCACTCTTACTTGATTGATGTTAATGATACAATAATATTATGGATTCGTTGCAGCGCGACGTTGGTGGCCCAGGTGTCATAGATAACAAGCTAGTGGGGGTCATCAGCTTCGGAGCAGCTGTGTGTGGAACTATTGATGCCCCCACTGTATTCACTAAACTGGGCTACTACCATGAATGGATCGAACAAATCATGGAACAGGTAATTACTGGTTTTTAGCGAGTTTATTTTTTCAATGTACTGTTTGAAAAGTCCGCCTGGGGAAATGAAGTAACACTCTCTTACAACAAAATGATATTTATCAAAATGTTATATTTATAAAATTATATTTATAAAATTTCAGGACGTACCGAGAATGAGAAAGCGAACCACCTTAAAGCCGTATACGGTCGTTTACTCGCCTACTACTACTACTAAAACACGTCACACAAATCACATCCTATTACCATTATCAACACAAAATCCATCCAAGGAGACGATGGTTTCAGAACCTTTAAAACTTATAGAATCCAAAAATAATTTGAGGCAATACGAAACAAAATTGTTTAAAGAATTTCTGAAAACTATGTTCAACGGCTCTGAAGCTAAAGATTATTTGGAAATTTTGGATGAAAAATTTATAAAAAAGGAATTAGATCCAGAGTATGTACAAAAAATGCTGTTAAAATCATATTCTATAACAGAAAAACACGAAGAACCACTTTATTCGACTACACCACTTCAAAACGAACCGGAATTTGAATTTTCAACACGAATGATAAACGCGGAACCAACAGAAGACGAAGAAAACGAAGAAAAAGAAGAAACAAAGAAAAATAAAAGAACTCGTAAAGAAATGCTCAAAACAACAATGCTTACGTTTACAATGGATAGCGGCAGTGATCATAGTAACGAAAAAGATATGTTAAATTCATTACGACTTCCTGCTCAAAACTCAACTCCTTTAGATGAGACTAAAGTTGAAGAGCAACTAGAGACTAAACCCAGTACACCGTTTAGTGTAGAAGATAAGACTCTAAATGCAGAAAATAACATAACATACGATGAAAAATCTGAAGATATCCTAGTTGAAAACCAACAAACCTACGATGAAAATAATAACAATACTATAGAAAATTCTGATAATAATACTGTGCAGTTAGACAATAACGGTGAAAATTATAAAGAAGAACCTGATGTTGTCCGGATAGGAGCAGAACAACTAGACTTTGAAAATGAAGACCATAATTCAGAAACACTTTTGATAGATTTTGTGGAAATTGAACAAAATAACTCAAAAACATCGAGAGATAAATGGGAAACCAAGAACCCGACGCAAATCAAGACACAGCTTTATGGAAGGCATAAAGATGAAATTCGGACTACACCAACTCAAGCAAATATCCTTGAAGAAGAACTTAGATGGGCGGCAGTGACAGAGAATACTGCTTCGTTAAATACTGAAATTGACGAAGCTATACTTGCTTTATTTCACTTATCAGATAATGAGTCAGTGTCTGTTGTCGCTGTAACATCGGAAAGCAAAAGTACAGATTCAGCAACAGAAATAGACAAAAGCGCTGATGAAAAGAAATTGATTCCAGATATCTATATACAGTTAAAGGAAATGACGGATAAGAATAACGGAGAACAAGAATTAACAGATGCTCATCTGAAAAGCCTGTGGTCAGTTTTGCAACAAGAGATGAATAAAAGTATCAAAGATGAAGTGACTGAACAGCAGGAACAATCATTAGTAACACCCATGTCGGAATCCGTATCTGAAATTTTACCTTCTTCAGATTTGATCGATGATTCAGAGAATGAAAACATATCGTAAATCGTTTAGTGTTGCATGCATCCGGTTTTAAAAAAAACAGGAATTACCTGGAGAACTGGTGCTAAAATTATAAATGGTCAAATTCAAATTATTTATTGCAACAAACATGGTAGTAAAGATGTTAACAATTTTTTTATTTCCAAACATGTTTGGCCATCTTAAAAGGCATAAAAATTGGAGTTGATAAGCTACGCCAGTGTCACAATCGTAAATTATGAGTCATAAATATGTCATGGTTAGAATTTGAATTGTAAATAGTCATTAACATTATAAAAATTATACATATTCAGCAATTTATACAATTTTGTCTAAAATAATTTTGTGGGTAATTCTCTAATACTAGATGGAATTTGATTATAAATTCTTTCAAACATATAGACACAATTTTTGCAATTTTTTTCTGTTTGTATAGTTCTCGCATGCACTAGTTTGTCCCGACAAACTCGAAACCTCCCTACGAAACCCATCCACATCACGGCCTTTTACAAACAATTCAGGATGTTCTTTTACAAACACTCCCATCATATATTTGTACAAAGAGGGTAGAGGCAGTACTTCAAGTTCTGCAAAGACCGGTTTGCATGAGTCGGTTGGTGATTTACCCATTAAAGCCCGTATCGGTATACGATCAGTTGTTCTCATCGAAATTTTGATTGTTTATTAAAAATACAATTATTTAGACTTTAAACTTAAGTCGTAAATTAATTTGCACTTTGTTACCAGCTTTCTTCTTTATTCAGGAAAGTGATTAGTGGAGGAGTTGCATGAAAGTCAATATGTAATAGGTCATTAATCTTTCATTAATAATTCCCATAGAGACAGAGTAATTTTTTTTAGTTTGACTTGACCTTATTGACATATATAAGATCGAGATGATAGGTCCAAATACGTAAATCAAGTTTTGACCTCCCATAGAAAGTACATCAGCTGATAGCGCATTTTGTATGGGAGGTCAAATTTGGTTTTTCGTATGTCGACCTATGTTCCTTGGGAAAAGTTGTTCAGTTTCATGAGTACATGCATATCTTTTATCAAGAACTTATTAAAAGTTACCTTATAGAAGCGTATACTTCATCCCCTTTTTCACCCCTTCCACATATTATCCTTTGAATAAACGTCATAACCTTTTTCAGCATGTTATTTCCAGAAATTTAAGACCACATATGCTTTTTAAATTTTTATTCATAAAAACTTGTTTTGACTATTAGATTTTTCTAGATTTTTAATATGTCAAAAAGATAAAAACAAAGAAATAAAAAAACAAACTTTGTCTCTGTGGGAATTATTATGTATGACTAGTTCGCTGGTATATCCTCTTCTAGATGTGATGCAATGAAACCAAATAATATTTTAAGCATAATATATTATGAAATAGCATTTTTTTGCGTTTACATGTTTGTTTAGGCTATCATTCTCTGTTTGAAGACCAACCATTCCATTTATAATAATATAATTTTATATAGTTTTTGTTATAAGAAAATAGATACGAACTTATTAATTTTTAATTAAATCCATTGATAATTGATTTTGTGATTTTTGTAACATCACATTCATCACCATAACTGCGGTAGGATTTTATGATTGGTTTAACGTTTTTCAATCGCGAAAATCAAAAAGAAATAGCAAATAGCCCTATAAGTTATTGTATATTGTGTTGATATAGTTTATTGCGAATTGCGTCAGTGAAACACATATTTGTTTTGTAATAACAACAGCTGTGATTCTAAATTGAACATGAACAAACATCTTACAATTCTTTTAACTGTTTTAAAAGCAGTCTGTGGTACCTACATGTTTAATGGAACAGTTGGAGACAAAAACTTGTTTCGTGAAATAAATGAGGTCCTTAAAGAAAATGTGATTAATACATTAACATTGTTAAATTTAAATACGAATTTTCTGTTCAAAAACGAATTTCAACTGCTTCAATTTATTATTGATAACATGAGGAAAATATCAGAAGAAAGATATAGCATATACATAGATGTTACAAAGATCAGCAGATTGGACGCTCAGTTTGATGAATTGAAGAATAACAGTATTTTCAAATTACATTATCTTTTAGATAACATTATAGCATCTGATTTTAGTAAAAATAATCACGCTCCTAATAATTTTGATAAAAGTTATGATAAATTGGGTTCTTCTATAGAAATACCTGAAGACTCAGATGAAGCTTATGCACTACTGACTAATTACTTAAATGAAACTGAAAATATAGGTATGGTTGATATCGCCAAACCGTTACAAAAAATGCAGACATTGCATGAAAAACATAGACGTTTTAAACGTGCAAAGACGAAGAACTTTAAAGTATGGAGTAAGTATTTTTAGGTGATTTTATAAGACTAATAGTTTTAATCGGATATTGCCCGTGGTACACCCGCGGGGTTCACCTAGGTGTTCCACGAGAGATTTTTTTCTCTGTTTAGACTGTGTGGTGCCGGAAAGCAAGCGTGGTGACTATTGTACTTCTCCTCCACATTGTTCTCGTAAATTCTGGAGGGAGTTCCCTGTCCTGTAGTGGACGTGTCAAGAGATGTTAGGATGAATAATGTTTTCACCTCACGAGCTCGGAAGTATTTGGTTTGTCGGTTAAATGCCAAAAATCGCTTTTGGCCGCTAGCGGGCAAAAGATTTTTGAAATTCGAACAGGGTGCAGTATGGCAAACCTCCATGCTGCGGTACTGGCCGCTTCCTCGCTTTAGTGAGGTGAAAAGTTCTGTGTTTCGCTCGGCAGCAAAGTTATTTTGCGTCTCTTACCTTGAAACCTTCGCCACGCTCAGGATTCTTCTTTTGAACCACTCGCTTCGCTCATGGTCCAATCCTAGAATCCATCGCTTGCTCAGGTTTCAATACAAGGCACTCGCGCCAAATAACACTTTTGCTGCTTTTTTTTTTACTATGTATGGGCTTACTCTTGACCTCGATCTAGCCTTGAGGACAGAGATGAGGTCGACGATGGAACGAGCTTGCCCAAAAGAAGCCTATTCACTCACGACTTAAATAGATAACCCCCTGCATAACAAATAACTATTAGAGGACAGTATTTTTACTATAGTCCATGTTAAGGATAGGGAAATATCCGTATCTGACCGTGGGTATCGTAAAAGGCGTCTAAAGGATCTTGAACCGTAGGATAGTGCGTAATAAAGGGACAGGTTTCAGATCAGTAAACTTAACTGAACAACTTTCTTTTTAACTGAACAACTTCCTTCAACTTATTTTCTTTACTACCTAAAAGTTTTGATTGATCATAATGATAAATGATAAATAATCATAAATGAATTTATTTCCAAAAACAGGTTATTTAGATTTTTAATACCTGAAATTAGATTTGATTTACATGAAAGGTTAAACAATTTAATGAAAACTTCCTGTTACCAAAATAATTACTAAAATCCCACACTAGGCCGGGCCTGTCTTGTGGAAATTTTACATATGTGGCATTACCAGAAACGCTTTGAAATGGATGACATATCGTTCAAATAAACCAGGAACATGGTAGGTCCCAAAATGCTGCCTTGCGGCACTTCAAATTTGACGTCTCGAGGGCTACTCACGGATAACCCAACACTTGTACACTGCTTTCTTTCGCAAAGGTAGCTCCTGAACCAGTCCAAGCATTGTCCTCGCACACCAATACACTCCAATTTGCGCAATAAAATTTGAATGGAGACGGAGTCGAACGCTTTCGCTAAATCCAGGAAAACACCCAGGCATTTTTGACCTCTGTCGAGATGAGAGGACACTAACTCAGTCAACAAAGTAACGGCTTGTTCTGTAGATTTATCTCGACGAAAACTAAATTGTCTGGAAGATAAGATGTTGTTCTTTTCAAGGTAGTTTACAATCCTTTCCAGTAACTTTGAAAAAGTTCCCAACAATGAGATAGGTCGAAAGTTGTTGGCAGAATCTTTGCTACCATTCTTATGAACCGGAGTAACCACAGCCGTTTTCCTAATTCCTGGAAAAGAACCAGTCAATACTCGTAGACTTAAATTGAAAATGTGAGTTAATGGCTCTACGAGTACAATGTGATTTCTAACTGATTTAATTAAACTATTCGTGATACCATCTATTCCTGGTGCACTCCTGTCATTCAATTGGAGAATTAGGCTTTCAACTTCCACAGTTGTAGTAGGGTGCATAAAGAACGAATGCGTTGGTGTTGTTCCCAGGTCGACCTTCTGTGCTAAAGATTCTTGTGTTTCCTTGCTGGAAGACAGAATTTCATTGGCTAGGTTTTGACCAACAGAACTGAAAAAAGTGTTACAATAGTCAATAGATTCTTTTTCTGTGGATATAATTTGACATAATTCTTTTGCGCCGATTTTTGCTTTTTCACCATACGTTATCCTTTTAATCGATTTCCAGAGCTTCTGATTATCGTTTTTGTTTAAGTCTAGATCCGATCTATCATATTCTATTCTTAGTTTTCTAATTAGTTCATAATAGAAATTACGATATCGTCTGTATATTAGTTGTTTGATAGGATCCATAGCGTTCAATCTTGTTTCCATGTGTAGTTTGTCTCTTTGCTGTGCACATTTAATCAACCCCGGAGTCATCCATGGATTAAGAGGGTTCTTGGATCGACTTACTTTTTAAGTTGCCTGTGTTTGTAGATTATCGAAGAAAACTGATTCATAAAAACGGAAGCCTCTTCCGTGGGACAGAATTTATAGAAGATAGTTGTCCAATCTGTTTTTTCTAGCTCGCTAGCAATATCCTCGCTAGCAATATCGCTCATGCCCTTTTAGTTTTCGGACATCTGTCCCTTACGTATACTGTACACCACCATACTTCTGTCGCCAACTACCGAGGTCCATTGTACCCACGGCAACGCGAACAAGTAATAAAATCAAATCTCCTTGTTCAATAGTTAATTATTTGTGGAATTTAATGATGATAATGATTTTACTAGACAGGTGCCTAGGCAAGATTTTTGTATCTGTTTGCCCACTTAAAAGCGAAGTGAAAAGCAAGACTTAGAATAAGAGTTCCTATCCGGCTTCTATATTAGTCCACCGGTTTTAATAAGTGATAAAATATGAGAAAAGTTGGCTTCTTACAAACTGTATATGAAACAATGTTTGAGCAATAAGTTTGATTGAATAAAAGTACGAGTGGTAATTCATCAGAAACTTAGGGGGCAAGTAAATTGAACGTCTAAGAAGATAAGATTTAAGGTCCTAATGAACTAGCGTATATAATTTTAGTTAGATACTCAGACCATGAAATTTAACAACTTTCCTTAGGGACATATGTCAAAATACGAAAATCTATATTTGACTTCCCATAGAAACTGCATCAGCTTACAGCGCATTTTGTATGGGAGAGAATAGTTTTTCGTATTTCGACCTGTTTCTTGGGAAAAGTTGTTCAGTTTCATGGTCTAAGTATCATGTTAAAATGTTCAATATTTCTGAAGGATCCTATACATTAAAGTTTTACAGTACCAGAAGACAAGGAAAACAGAAGGGTATTCAACGGTTTACAAGCACACATAAAGAAGTATCCCTTTGTAGCCAGCATACATGTGGATAATAAGTTTGTCTGCACCGGCTCAGTCCTCAGTCGTAATATGGTTATTACTGCAGCAAGCTGTTTACATTCGTAAGTACTTTTCGTCATTGTTATCATGACATCCCATTAAACATCCACTGCTGGACAGGGAGCTCTCTTCAAAATTGTTTGTGCCTGGCACCACGGACTGTGGTTGTTAGAGACTGCAGTATACAAAACGGTACAGTACATAGAGGACGCTACTGCCCATCCTCCAGAGTTCATAATCCCTTAGTCGCCTTTTATGACACCCACGGGTAGAGAAGAGTTGGTACTATTTTTTACCGGCACCACACGGGACAGTATTTCGTATAGTCGTAGTTTTTTGTATAATCATAAAATTTCCAGTTGTCACCATCATATCGTGTGAGTTGTCGAAACCTTGGTGTCAGAGTTATTGAGCTGCCAAAAGTCTCTGACATGGCTCATTGACGACTTGTTCTGTAGATAGTAGCCGGGACAAATGGTTTAATGTGCCTTCAGAAGCACAGAATCATCTGCGACGCGATGCAGCAGCGGTATTATACATATTAATTGATGGCTTGCAGCTTGCTGGCAATATTTCAAGATTACCATGCTCCTGTATTTCAATGGATGCTTTCTGATTGGCGCGACAAATGTGGGAGCGAGGCGATATCGCCTGCATGCTGCAAGCCTAGATACCGCTGCTTCATCAAGTCGCCCCAATGAGAAAGCGCACTTACTGTTCGGATCATAAGGTGATTCAGAGGAGCAGGGCAAGCACAAAAGATCCCATAGGGTGAAAGTGCTTTAAGGTTTACGAATCAGGAGCTCATCAGATAATACAAACGTTTCTTTCAGATGCATGATTTTTAAAATTATCTCTTCATCATGCCATAAAGTGTCAAGCAGGTATGATTGGTTCTCCGGTGCCCACAATCTCTACGGTAATGATCTCTCATAGAGCAGGACGAAGTCAAAACAGTGAAATCATCTGAATGCGTACTTTATTGAGAGTTCGAAAAGTTTACTTAGGTACTTGTATTACTCCAATACTATGTCATATCAGGGTTGTAAAATTTCATATCATTCCCAAGTTTGTGTTATTTTCATATCATTCCCAAGAGTACGCTCTCAAGTGTTATTCATTCATGTGAGTTGCTTTGTTGACAGCTATCAAGTTTTGTTTATTACTGAATGGAACATCGATACATCTTAGAGCAATAACTTGAGAGGGATTAATCAAAACGAAGTTTAAGAATAATTTTTAATTCTGTTGTGTAAGTCCAAAACCTTAATTGTTTCAGAGCCTATGACGACAGCCTCATAAAAATCAAAGAGCAACCTCCCTCAATCGCAGTTCGTGTCGGCAGCGACTTCCCGGGTCGCCTTGGAGAATGGCTGCCATCTTTAAAAGTCTTCATTCACCCAAATTTCGATAAATTATCTTTCGAAAACAACATTGCTATCATCAAGATAAAGAAACACATGCACCTTAGTAAGAAAAAGAGAAAAATAAGAAGAATAGAATTTCAACGCATGAAAGGCAATTTTCCGAATTCCGTGCAAGATGTTATAATATTGGGGTGGGGAATTAAGGTTGGTTCTTAAATATGCTGCATATTAATACTTCTTATTTGCGTATCAATGGGAATCGTACAACTTTGTTGGCCTAAACTCCGGCCACATGAGATTTGGTGCAGATAGGAAAGCACGTGGGATATGTACCACCTCGCACATGCGCTCAGATTAGAATCCTTCGAGAAACCTAACCTGGATATTTTGTCATTACTACGACCGACTGAATGGCAAGCAAGGGAAATTGGAATTGATAGGGGTTCGCTACACACCAGTACGCCGTTCTCTCTTACGTACGTTCTGCCGTACGCTCTTCATCTATCAATAACTTGTCATGTTGGTTAACCCTCATAGCAAAAGTCACCACTTTTGCTTTGCGGCTGGCGCCATGGACTGCGGTTGTTGGTGACTGCAGTCTGTAAGATGGTATGATACGCAGCAGAACGCTGCTGCCCATCCTGTGGTCCAAAATTTTACAACCCCCATGGGTACAGATTATCTAGTCTGTGGCCCTGCGTACAATTCTTGGCCGGCACTACACTTATCCTAAGATTTACCATAGAGCAATATATGTAATACTGATCTACTATGTTTGCTAGAAATAAATTACCAACAGTGAGTTTTATAGATATTTCGGAATTTACCAGCTTGTAATTTGGTTTGTTATGTCATCTTTGTCTTGGTTGTGTTATGTAAAATCCCACCATAATTACTGTTGCATTTCCTCATACCAGTTTTTTCCTATTTTCAGAATTTTCAATTACAGAGTCAAAGCTTTAAGAACATTCAGTTATCATATTCTCGCCTTAAGCTGCGTAAAATAACGGACTGCGTGGATGTATACACAAAGTAAGTAGTACTACTATATTCTACTATAATATTGCAAGCTGGTCAGAGTTTTATCATTGCTCATGGAAGAAATGGGCCGGTACAGTTCCCAGAACTCATTTCCCTTGAGTTTTTAGAACTCAATAATAGAGTACTAGTTTCCTATTTCGAATAAACATACGACTTTAAAAAAAATACACAAAGTATAACATAATATGTTGTTATATGTTGTATAATAATATGTTGTTGTTATAGTAAATATGTCACAGAAAATAATTTCTGCGCTGGATTCAGCAGCACAGGAACCGGAGCTTGTGAGGTTTGTTACTTACACAGTTAGGCTGGTTTTTCACCATAGCAGTGCGAGGATTTGTGGCAGAATTTTAAAACGGACTCGCAGACTAGAAATCTAGTTGGTACTGTATACTTCGCGGACTGTTAATATAATAAATACGTCCATTAGTAGATTTTTTCCTCGCTCACTGCGCCTGTCTCTCTCACAGCTTTGGTGAAAAGCCAGCCTTAATCTTAAAGTCTGAAGATACTAAAAACGAGTCAAAAGAACTAGGTACATTTTTTTTCCAAGCTTTTCATGGTATTTTTGAATACGGGTTGTTTTCCACCACAGCTTCGCTAGCACAGTTTTGGTGGCTAATAAGGTAGCTAACCTGTGAGCTGGGAAAATTCCAGCCAATAGTATTGCTCCATTTTCCGACCTAAGAGCCGCGCTGTGCTAAGCTAGGAAAATGTAGCGATCCTATTGGATGTTTTTTTAGCTTACACATTAGCTAGGGCTCAGCTCTGGTGGAAACCATCCTAAACATTTTCTTCGGCTGCGTAACTTACTAAACCTCATTGACTCATCGTTAGCTTGGTTGAAATGTAATTGTCTAAGTTTACCTCTTCTTCTTCTCTTAGATTTTATACTTGCTTTTTATACTCAGAAATTTGCAGTATCGTCTTAGGTGCCTATCCATCTTTCTTCTTGACTTCTCTATCGCGTCAGGTGAGAATACGTTTGTGTCATATGCCACATACCATGGTTTACAGGAGAGCGAAATGAAACAAAAGCATTAATTTTAGAAAAGCATATATTGCTTCGTAAATTTACCAAATTGTCAGAAAGGTACTCTGATATACTATTATTACGAAAATGTTATGTACAGTTAAGTAATGTAATAAACGAGATTTTAGCTATTTTGTGATTGCCATATCCATTATTGATGAGTTGTTGTTAATCGTTCAATGTATGATGTGACATAATTGTTTGGATATGGCATATGACATTTAAATACTTACGATTAAAACTTGTGCCACACCGTATTATGATTTCAGTTTTATTCTTATAAATTGCAACAAGATATAGACATATACAATAGGTTCAATAGGTTATCTGGTTGGTATATAATATGCTTAAAAGGACAAGTTTAATTATTAGTAATTATTTTTATTTTTTAAAGGTTTTAACCAACTCGCTAAATAAAGTTATGTATTCAAGTTTGATTTCAAGAAAATTGTGTAAGTAATTATTTCAATAAGACTTCAGGCATAAATCTCAACATATAAAATGTCCGATTTTGTAACTTGTAATTCTGTTAAAAAACATTCATTTGGAATTTTTTGTAAAGTTAAAACTTCATCAGCCAAAGCATTAATTTGATTTACTGTTCCTTTTATTGGACCTTGGTGTTCGAAGGTAATTTAAATTGATTGTAACCATATCTTCATTAAAATTGTATCTGTATTTTAGCTGAAAAGGTTTATCAAAATTTTAAACAATATGTTTTATTTCGAATAGTGCATGTCAGAAAAATTCAAAGTTTTAGCAATTACGTCATTTTCGATTAATTGTATTATTTGGAATTCATATTTCTCTATTATTGCTTGTCAAAATATAATGTCACTATTATTGCTTGTCAAAAAACTTGAGGGATCAATTTACAATATTTTCTGTCTGCAATGTTATCATGCCAAATTATAGCATTCGCTAGTTGCCTGCAAAAAAGATATCAAAACTTACTTAGTAAATCAAAAAACGTAAATAGCTAACTTTTTTATTAAAATGTGGAGAACTCCTGCAAACCATGGCACACCTCACTAATTGTCCCGCGTGGCCGACCACCTGCTCGCGTGAGGACTTACTTGACGGTAACCAGAGGGCTACCATGGTAGCCACTTTCTGGGCAAGTAAGATTTAGCCTGTGTTCTTGCCGACACGAAAGAAGAAGATCATAACAATTTGTTCACTTGATTTAATTAATAATTAAGTGTTAAAATAACTACAAATTCCTTATCACCAGTGCAAATATCATAAATTATAGTCTTCATCTGAAATTTTTGGCTATTAAGTTAATAATAACAATTATGTTATTATAGGCTATTATTTTGGCACTTCAAGCAGAATAATCTCGAAAAAACACACCCGTAATGCAGTTGTCAGTCATCTTGTAATTATAAAATAAGAATAAAGGAGATAACTGACAAAGAATACATAATTTAAAATGTGGGTAGGCGAGGTGGTAATGTGGATATGTCAGTCATGTTGTTGTTATTGTGTCACTTGGCACATAGTTAACTGGATGTTAAGTGCACGTTTGTGCCATATCCGGACATAGCACAACATTATCACTACGGTTTGTTTCTTGAAATCAACGCACACATCACATTCACTGAATATAGTCGGTTTATTTCTATATGCGTGCATTCGTCGAATATCATCGAATACAGTTTTAAACCAGACTAGAGCGCGCTTATGTCAATGTCACTGAGAAAAATTAAAAGTTTGATTTTGTTTTGCGTTTTAAGAAATTATTGAGAGATAATGATTATTCGATAAGATAATTTAATCTAAAACCCCAAAAAAAGTTGAAAAAAATCTCTCGAAAACGAGATTGATGACAAATGTCTTATGAATTTGACGTTTCGCACACGCTGCACTACCTCATTTTCGTATGCAATGATAGCGCGCTAAAGTGACGTCACTGATGACGTCACGTCGCTTAAACGAGTGAATACGAGCAAGTTTTGAACCGACTATTAGCGCGCTAAAACCGCACACAAAGCTCATGAGCAGGTTTTAATCCGTACTGTATGATTACTAATTGTATTATCAGGCGGATATGGCATAAAAACAATATATTTTTCTCAGTAAAAAATAAGTATTTCTACACAACGATTAGTGCTAAATGTGTATTTTGGCCTGTTAAATCAAGATTTATTCTTAACTCTATTTTGCCAAAAAATGGATATGGCACAAAAGTATTCTCAGCCGACGATCGTTGGTACCAGAAAACATTTAATACTTGACTATTTTCGATTTGAAGTGGTTTCCTTCTCCATGATCATCATCATGTCGTGTGGGTTGCAAGGTCGATGACCGACCTTACAAACTCTTGTAAGGTCGATGACCGACCTTACAAACCCTTGTGTCAAGTTGTTGAGCCGCCTAAGACCTCTTACATGGTTCAGTAGCGACTACATCCGTAGAGAGTAGCCGGACCATCGGCTTAACGTGCCTTTTGAAGCCCGGAATCATCTTAGAAGGTGATTCATGAGGTGATGCATCCTGAAATGTTCTAACCATACTAGGGAAGTTGCACAAAAGGAATTTTGTGTGATAGTGTCCCCACCGGGAACCGAACCCAGAACCTCCGGTCGTGAGCCGAGCAATCTAACCATTAGACCACGAAGGGTGTTCCTTCTTGACAAGTTTATCTTCTCTGTCCTCCCCTAATACCACGTCTTTAATGCTTTAAACCTTCTTTTTACGGCTTCGATATTTTTGGAGTTAATATTGCAAGTCTTTGGCTGCTATACCACTAGCGGGGCTCCATGCGGTCCCAGGCCTGGACCAACGTTGTTCAACCAGCGACCTAAATAACAGAGCGTCAATGTTTTCCTTACAGCTTGATATTGGCGGTCCAGCAATCATAAGTAACGTGTTGGTCGGAGTCGTGAGCTTTGGCCCAAGCGTTTGTGGTGTGCCTTATATGCCTACAGTCTTCACAAAGATCGGAAGCTACGTCAAATGGATCGAGAGTATTTTGAAAGGGGTATATTTTTTTAGCATGTTTAAGAAGAACTTCACATTCAGCACTAAATAATTTTTGGATATCATATTATGCGTGCTACGGCAGTGTAAAAGAAAAGGCGAGAAAGTACTGCACCACAGTCTGTGGATGCCTTTAAGCCGAATTTATACGAAGGCAAAATTTAGACGCCTTTGAGGGATGCAGCTATTCAAAAGAAAGAGAAAAGCGAGTCCACTATTTTTTTTCTTTTGTATAGCTGCATCCCTCAGAACTGCCAAAATTTTGCTCCGTATAAATACACCATTAGAGCGCAGCTATGAGTTAGGAAAATGGAGCAGAGCAATTATATTAGCTACCTAGCAAGATATCCTCTGTCCCATATGAGTATAAGAGTGAGTGAGAGAGAGTGAAAGAGTGTGAGCGCAACATACCATTAAACAAAAACATGTCATCCTAAGTCACAAGGTGATTGTACTAAATACTTAAGTGCTTTATTTTATTTTAACAGAAAAAATATGTAGGGGTTACGAAATCGAATTTTTCAAAGGATCGAAATGACATTCCTCCATTGAATGATCTACCACCCAATATTTTGATGAGTGGCCCACCGCCTTCTAGTCAGATTAATGAGCCACCACCCAATGAATTGATGAATGTCCTACCACCTTACCATCTGACAAGTGTTTTACAATATAATCCCTTAAAGAATAATGACCCACAGTCATACAATCTAATGAGTGATCCACCTCCCAACTCTCAATTTCGTGACCCAAATATTTTCAATTGGAATATGTTTCAAACACAAGACACTGAAAATACACCAAGTTCAGAGATATCCTCTACACCGGACACGTCATTTTTTAATGAAACAGCTGATTTAAATGTTAAGACACTCGGTGATCATGGGTTTCAAGAATCCAATAATAAGGAAGAATTACCAAGTATGCTTAGTTCTTTTACTGGAGACACAGCTACGACTGCTGATAATGTTAAAGGCGACACTCAGGTCACTAGAAGCAAACATAGTAGAAAGAAGAAAAAGATTCAGCGTTCAGATGTATTCGGCAAAAATGGAAATAAAAAATCTTCTAGCGAAGTTAATACTCCTAAGATGTTAGATGATTCCAAACCAGTGTTTTCAGATCAGACAATCAATTCGACAAAGTTTGATTTGGCACCTATAACAAATATTCAGAGAGATGTGGAAACCATAGTTAAAAATAATCCAATAAAATTGATCAAACATTTTGTTAAAAATAAACTCAGCTCCTTAATAACTCAACTTGGAATTATTGACAGGAAACAGGAATTTAAAGACAAAGCAGAAAAATTTCTTATTGAAAATTTCTTTAAAGAACTAGCCTTTTTAAAAACCCATTCGGAAAAAGAAATTAAGGACTTGAATGGATCTAATTCAGATGAATCTCATAAAGATAAACAGGTACAGGAGTTTTTGGGTAAAAATTTATTGAAAAACCATAAGGCGGATACAGGAGATAATAGTGACGAATATCTTTTATTACTTTTCAAACATTCAACTCGAGAACGCGTTGATGCAAGTAGTACAACAGACATTATGTCACCTTATATAACAGAGCCTTAGAAAACAGCTTCAAGTACCTTCAAGATACCCCGAAGTAAATTAACCAAAGTTAAAATAAATTTGACAAGTTCGGTAAAAAGGAAGACAGACATACCGTAGAAAAAATAAATCAGCCAATTGCCAATCGGATACGCGCACTAAGGGTTCCGTACCTGTCCACCATAATATGAGAAACTAAAATCTTTTGCCCTTTGATAATAAAACTCACGTCCACTAAAACCTCTTTCATATGAATGTACTTGAAACGGGATGTTACCTTAATTTGCTCTAATTGATTGTGAGAAAGGTTGAAATTTTTGATGATTTTAGTCTTTTTACACTAACGACTGCGCGGAGCCAAAAAGGAAATGTAATATTTAGGCACCCTATGTATGTGAGCAAATATCGGATGTATGATTGTAGCTCCTAAACTACTGGACCGATTTCAATGTTTTTTTGGTATCAATTTAAGTGTCGGGATCTTGCGGTGGTCATAGGTAATATGAAAATTATAAAGGTGCGTTTCACTGGAAAATAAAGTTAATAATAAATTTATTACCTTCTTAGTTAATAAATTAATGGAGCGATTCCCAAGGGCAACATATTTTCTGAATCGTGATGATCATGTTGTGACTCAAGGTTTGTAAAAATTATAAGGGTGCGTCATAGCAAAAGTTTAGAAAGTATTCGACTATTTTCAGAAAATGAATTGTTATACACAAGCGAGTAAAGCTATGTAAAAAAAATATAAGGGTGCGTCATAGGGCAGGTTCCAATAATATTATAAGATTATTTTTACGAAGTGGGTATAATATCAAATCACCATGCTCGTAAGAGAAATAAATTTATAAGAGCACATTACAGTATAGAGATGTCTTGGATATTACATAAGCCAAGTGGCGCCCCCAAAGATTTCGGACCTCCTTGCTTCGCTCGGAATAGATACCTTACTAATTTAATTTACTATGGGATGACATCTGCCAACGTGTCCCAAATTTTTATGTCAAATCATCAGTGATCACTAGGAAATATTCAAAATAACCTGTCAAATCCATAGAACGACGCCTTCACTACCTTGTGACAACTTATTTCTTTAATCCTCCTTCTAGTTACCCTTATTTTTCTGTGGGCGCCCCCATCAGAAGGATAAATATTATCCGCGGAGTACATAACTTATCAATAAAATCCGATCAGGCTGATTGAAGTAAAGGTATCGTAGTTTATTCAAAATCTATTCAATGTGTTACATATATCGTACTTTAGTTACTGTTGATACAAGTAATCAAGAGTGAGAAAGACGGCCACTTTTAGCACTTTTTGTATCTACAGGGTGTAACAGAAAGGCTATACCAACCCTGAAGGATGTTAATCTGCCCATGAAACTGAACAATTTCCCCTAAATAACAAAGGTCGAAACACGAAAATTTCTTTTTTAACCCCCATTAAAACTGGATCAGCTGATAGCGCATTTTGTATGAGAGGGCAAAAAGTATTTTTTCGTATTTCAACCTTTGTTTCGTATGAAAAGTTGTTCAGTTTCATGGGCAGAATCACATCCTTTTGAGTGACCTATATTTAATCTGTCTGCCCGAATTTTCGAGAATAGCTGTGCTCGAAGAGCAATTTTTATCACTGATCGTGGCGCCACTGTGCTCAGAGAAACCCTTTGATGAACAGTTAAAATAAATTACCTGTTTAAATATAAAATGGGTGCGTTGTTACGCAAGACCTCACAATATAGGACCGTTTTCACTAAATGCGACTAACATCATGTCATAATCATAAAATCCCAAGAAACGCCCACAGCAGGACATTTGAAGCAAAAACCTATGGGCGCAAACCACTTTCTGATCAGATACCAAATGACCCCAACAAAACAGGAGGGCACTGGGTCTAAAGTTATGCTTATAAAAAAAAAATTGTCGTGGCCTAGCTAAGGGTGCTATGGGTATAATCCACGGATAATCAAATCTATAGATTGGCCAGCTCTGCGAAGGGAGCAGTTAAAACCCGGAGAGCTTCCCAGCGCTGTGAACATACAATTTGATGATACAAGTAGTCGAAAAGATAGCGCTACTGACAACACCGTCAGAATCGAACCGTCAACCGTTGAATTTGATGGACTAATTAGGGGGCAGTGGAAAAATTTGACTCAAAATGCTGCCCCTCATTCTCTGTTGGGCTGTCACCGTACATAAATTACAAGGGTGCACATTGGAACGGGCTGTAGTTGACGCTTTGAAACGTATCTTTGCAAAAGGACAAGTTAATGTTGCGTTCAGCAGAGTCAAATTGTTAGATGGGTTGTTTATCAGTGATCTCGATCACAGGAAACTTTTAAACAGCCCATTTGATAATTAAATAACTCTTTAGCTGAATTGGAGAGGCTTCGAAATTTAAAACTGCTTTCGTTAAACGACCGCGAATAAAACTTAAAATTAAATGGGGTTCATATCAACAGCAGTAACAAAAAACCGGGCAAGTGCGAGTCGGACTCGCGCACTGTGGGTTTCGTACAAACCTGTAGGTATAAAGTAAAAGTTATGGTATTTTTATTGCAATATTTTTGTATTATGTAATGTGACTAAAAATTAAAGGTTTTCGGAATTTTTCCTTAACGTGTGCTATAAAACGTTGCTTCATGGCAAAATTTTATTTTTGAGTTGATTGAATGAAAGGTAAATTCCGTTTTACGATTTTTTTGTATTAAAAAAGTACTTATAGATCTCGTCAAACCAATTTTCGGTGGAAGTTTGTATGGTAATGTACATCATATTTTTTTTAGTTCTATCATTCTCTTATTTAAGAAGTTACAGGGGGGGGGGGGGACACATTTTACCACTTTGGAAGTGTCTCTCACGCAAACTATGATATTAGAAAACTCAATATCATTTTTGAAGACCTATCCATAGATACACCACACGTATGGGCTTGATGAAAAAAAAAATCGAGTTTCAGTTCTAAGTACAAATTGTATGGTTTACTACAATTTATTGTTTTATTTCTATTTTGTGTGAAAATCTTCATCATGAATTTTTACTACATTGTCATTCTTCTAGCAATATTCTCCACTAAGACAGATCTAATAAATGAGCTGTTTCAATAGTGGGAAAATTTATTTCTTTATTTACTACTTCTACGTTAGCAGTCGTGTTTTAGTTTCTAACTTAATTTTTTTTCATTTGCTTGTGCTAAAAGACTTATTAGCTTCGTGCTAAATTTCAAGATTCTAAGTCAACGGGAAGCATCCTATAGGTTTTGATTTGGTTCATAAAGAAGTCGTGATATTCATCAAGTTGTAATCCCTAGTGCTATGGAACCACGGGTAATTAAAATTACCCGTGGACCCAGTAATGGGTCAACCCAGCGGGACCACGGGTAAACAGCGATATGGAGACATAAATAACCGTATCTTATGACGGTCTTGTCGTAGAAACTTGAAATTTTCACCTCTTTAATGGATATTAATTTTAACTTGATACGTTTATCTATTCACTGGATAAAAGCTGTTTAATAGACGGACAATATAGTGATCCAGTAAGGGTTCTGTTTTTTTCTTGCATTGAGGTACGGAACCCTAAAACTAAACAAGATAGTACAGACAGAGGATAGAAATCGGGGAAGTTAAAAAAGAATTTATCATAAATTTATTACTGATAGATCGGGTTTTAAGTTATTGTAAAACCATAAAAGGTATATTGTGAAAGCTACAACAACTTTTAATAATAAAAATACTCCGAACAAAATGATTGAGATAAGACAAGTACTTTTTTGTATTTTTCGAAAAGTGGTGAAACAATATTTAAATGGTTATGCAAGGCTGCAAACATGTTGTTTAGGACGAGTGGCATGTGTTGAAACCAGAGCAAGCGAAAGGTTCTAGGATAAGCACCCTCGGGATTAGAATCCTGAGCGTAGCGAGGGTTCCAAGTAAGGCATGAGATGTAAAATAACTTTGCTCTAGAGCGGAACTCATAAATTTTCACCGTACTTCACCGAGGAAAATATACAGGGTTTGATAAATGGGGGCTTTATGTAAAAACTTATGTTACACTTTTCGAAATGCGCAATAAAATTGGTTTACGTACAATTTGGACTAAATGTTCTGGGCCTTTTGATCAGCTGGGACTCAAATTCTTGAATATCACCGGATGGGTAATAAAATATCACCGTTAAGACTTAAAATTGAAATTTATCCTGATAAACCCTTAAAAGGTGATATAACTGGTGCAAGGAAAATTAAAAAGAAAATCGGCTTCTCCATACAAAATTGTAAACTTGATCGGTCAGTTTTGTATGGAGACGGCGATTTTCTTTTTAATTTCCTGAAAGTTTTATTCACTGAAAGTGTTTCAGTTACTTTGACTGATAAAATTTCCCTTTCAGAAGCCGGTCCCATACACCCTATAAAGATAGTAACAATCAAACACTATGTTTATCTCACCATAACATCCCATGGAACTTCCACTGCAGGACAGGGAGCTCCCTCCAGAACTCTAACAAAAACGGAGGGGATTTACCACAGTCACCACGCTTGTAAGCGTTGCGGCTGGTGACCGCTGTTGTTGGTGATCGCAGTATGTAAGATGGTACGAAACACAGAAAGATGCTGCTGCCTATCCTCTGGTTCATAAGCCCTGTCTTACGACATCCACGGGTAGAGATGGGTTGGTACATTGCCGGCACAACATAGACGATATATATTTATCTAATACCTGTCAATCATAATTTAATTTTTAATTTTGGGGTGTTATTTCATCACCTGAGGCTTTTCAAGAATTGAGTCCCTGGTCATTATGTATGGAGAGGCAAATTTAATTTTTTGCAGTCGTTGATCAAAAGTAATTGTACTTAACAAAGAAGAAAATCGCAAAATTTCGCAGCCACAGGCAGGATTCGAATCTGCGTGTACCGTACCGGTGACGCTTTACCACTAGGCTACAGTGTTCCTGCCCAATGTTGTTAAATTTGCGACCTCTATACGCATTTACAACGTTGCCGACTTTCCCAGGCATTGCCCGTCCATACTATAAAATGGTCATGTGATTGACCCATTTTCTGTCGGAAAAATTTTGTTTTTTCGAGAAAGTTTATTGTTCCCCCTTTACTTATTATTGAATTTTTTGCTGGTAATTTTTTTCATCAAATAGAATCCTATTTAGATTCAATATGAAATAAAAGTTAAGATGTTTTTAATAGTGTTAAAACCCAGTAATTAATTAATCGCCGAGGAGGCATCATTCTAGCGCAAAGATTAATTCTTGCTGTTCAGCGTGGGAACGCTGCCTGTCTGCTAGGGACTATGCCGCCTCGAGGAGACGCGCTTGACACAATATTTTATCTGTGACCTAAGCTAATGCATTATTGTATATTGACTTTTGTATTTTATATGAATTAAAATTTACCACGAAGATTAGACACGTCCAAACATTTTTAATTTGCTTTTCAAAATAAATATTTGTGACTAAATATAACAATCTTTTTATTTACTTTGCTCTACCAAATTATCTGTTTTGATTTAACTGACATTTTGTGGATCATTAAATATGTTGACAAAAAAACTATATTTTAGTGTTTATTTTATTGTTTACTTTAAAAACTATGTGTTTTAAACACATCGTTTTTAAAGTTATCAATAATGTGTTGTTTTTACGCAGCTTATGTTATATATTAATATAATTCAAAATTCTCCGGCCATCCTCTAAATCAATAGATTTATCTTCTTCATCGTATGTCCCCATTAAAGTCATTAGATTTTGGGTCGTTTCATAACCCATTACGCTCATAGCAGTACTTGTGACAGTTTTAGGCGTGCTTGCATAACGTTCTGGTCCCTGCTTCAAAAATTCAATGAAACGGCCTCTCTTTTTAATGTCATTAATTAATAAGTCTAGTTCACTCCATGCAGAAATTTTTGGATCTAAATTTGGTTTTTGTGAAACGTTTTTAAGAATATCATTTGTATAATAATATGCTTTTGAAGTTTTTGTGTTATTGGTAAGTTTGATTAATTCTTCTCTTAAGTAGTTTTCATAATTATATTCGGCCGATTTAGCATCCATTAAGTTTAATGGATGTCTTTCCGTTGAATATGTATGTTTAGGTAAACCTTTATTAGATATATTAGGATTAACTTTCATTTCAAGCGGAATTTCTATACTCATTCCCTCTTCACTTTCGTAGTTATCGGAGATGTCTGATTCTGAATTTCTTGATTCATCTACATCATCTTCTTCATTTTTTGATAAACTATTAATTTCAGATGATAAAGGTTCTTCAATTTGCCTTTTTTCACTAGGTTTTAACATTTTAAGTTTGTTATAACTATTAAATCGTATTGTATTATTGTTATTACTTTGTGTTTGAAGCAGTGGTGTGTTGTGTAAACTGTTTTGATTGAAGGTATGTAAATACTTAGCACTGTTATCCATTCTCAATCTATCAATGCTCTCTTTGAATTCTAGTTTGTGAGATGTCACAGCTTTTTTCAATATTGTGCTGTATAAAACAGTTTCTTCTACTTCTTGATCTTTTTCATTTGTCTCAACACTTGTGGCTAGAGTAAGGGAAGGAGTCGTAAGTGAAATCTCTTGTTCCTGTAATGGTTGTGCTTGTGTTGTTTCAGTCCGTAGTTCAGGAGCTTCATTATCTAAGTCATAATTGTTGTTCTCGTTCGAAATCATATCATCAACATTTTCAGAAGATAGTACTTGATTAAGTATATATGTTAAAACCTGTACAGCTCTTGGATATTTTGATCTGAACATCAATTTATTTTTAGTTTTCAAATAGTTAGCTTTCTTAACAGAGTTCAATTTTAGTACTTGTGGTTTACGATATTTCACAGTTCGAGCCAAAATAGGATGTGGCATGGTTACTGACTTTTTAACTGATAGTTGTAGTGGTGACTGAGAAAAAAGAAACCATATTTGAAGTAAGTGATCTTGAGTAGGTACCATTACCGTTGGCTGATTGATTGTATCAGACCATTTCTGGACAGATTTAATGAATTAACAGCCTGTCTTTGTAAGGAAGTGGTGCTTGTGGCGATTTGTTGATTTGAATACTCTGACAACAGCATAACAACTTTCACAGTAACTAGCATCTTTAGGCAAAGGCCTAAAGATGCCTATAATATAACTAGTTAAGTACCCCGTGGATGATGCTGTTAATCCATTCTGCGTAGAAGCCAAGGTTTGTGAAGACAGTAGGCGCTCCAGGGGCTCCGCACTTTGGCGGACCAAAGCTCACTACTCCAACTAAGGTGCTGCCAATCAAGCCTGGTCCACCGACGTCACGCTAAAACAACAAGTTTGGTTCGGTCAGATCAGATTATAAATATCAGGCTTAGATTATGAATAACGGCAGCTTACTATCAGGGGTCTCACTTGAAACACCCTTGTCAGAACACACTCGTATCGATTCCATAATACATTACATTATACATCCACGCTTAGATACTCGTAGTATATATTTTTTAAATTTCTGACCTGTTTTATGCTTTTCACATTTTATTGTAAAATAGTCTACGAATAAATAATAAGTCAGGAATTGTAACTGCGATCAAAAAATGATCCAACGAAAGTCGTGTATTTCAGAAGTCGTTCCACCGCGTCATTGGCTCAACTACTACTAGCTGACATTGCAGCACGCGCGCGAACCAATCGCTGCTCTCGTTCTGAATTTGAACCAATTGATTCGTATTTTGAATATACGTCCTTTTGGTTTCACGTAGGCCTACTTTTTGTTTGGAATTTGTTCTGAATTAGCGTTCCTGACTTATTATTTATTCGTAGAAAATAGTAGAAGAGTTGTATCAACAGTTGTATGGATAGGTCATAATAATTCCCACAGAGACAGAGTTAGATTTTTTTAGTTCTTTGTTGGTACCTTTTTGACATATCAAAATTTGAAAAATTCTAAATGCCAAAAAATACGTTTTTGTTGAATAAAAAAAGAACATAAAAATCATGAAAATTTCAGGAAATCACATGCTGAAAAAGATTATGACGTTGAATTTCATAAAATAAAAATGATAACAAAAAAGTGGCTGCTTTAATTATTGAGTTCTCAAACGTTATTCATCTTCAATTTTTCACCCCCTTTAACCTTCATTTTTCAAATAAAAAGTAGCCTGTGTCCTTTTTCGTGGTTCATTCTATCTTTTTATCCTTTCTCATGGTGCAGACTGTCTTCATACTACATTTCAACCAAACCGGTTCAGCAGATTTTTTTATTTTTTTTTATTTTTATTTTATGTAGGTCACCAAACAGTAGCACAATATAATATTACAAAAATAATATTATTATAATATAAGGTACCTAATTGTGCAACCAGCACCGATAACCACTATTTACTAACTAAATTACAATATTATTGTCCAGATGGTAGATAGGTAAGAACAGTTGTTCTACGTAAGTACAGTTTTTTCTAAATTAAGAAAATAATTAAGTTACCATAAAGAAGGTTTACACACATATCTAAGTGAGTTAGTGTTCGTGTTTTATTTTGTTACAGTATTTTGTGTTAATATGTGTTAACGAGAGTGATTGTATGTTGTGAGTGTGAGCAGAGGTGTAAGAGTTAAAAAATAAAAAAGGAAAAAAGAAAAACAATTGAAATGCTTCTTCAAAATCTAAATAAACTTAACATTACGTAGCGTAGCCAACAACTTTGTCTTAAAATCACCCACTCGAGAAGCAAATATATCTATGTCATTGAAAAGGTTGTTATATGATAGAACTATTCTGTGCATGGGTGAACGCTTACCGGCATTACTACAACAGAAACGGGTGGCAAACAGACAATGGCCCTTACGGCTATGAGATCTAAAAGGTACTATATAACTTAACTTATTATTGAGAGCGATACAATCGTACTTATTGTTACAGATATCGAAAAGGAACATAGTTTGCAACAGAAGACGTCTTGACTTGAGGTCCATAATTTCATATTTATGTAAAAGGTGTACATACGATAAACGTCGTTTAGCACATTTGTAATTCATGCAACGTAAGAACTTTTTCTGTACTGTTTCGAGAGCATCAGTGTACTTATTATAAAAAGGATTCCATATAGATACTGCATATTCTAATTGGGAACGAATGAGGCTTTTATATATATAAATATAAGTCGATGGTCGGGCAAATTTAGAGCATGTTCGCATAACGAATCCATACATTCTATACGCTTTATTAATAATACTATCAACATGCTCATCTAAGTGCAGCTTGGCATCTAGTATGACCCCCAGATCCCTAATTGATTCAATTTTATCAAGCACAGAGCCACAGAGTTTATATGGGAGATATAAAGGTTTTTTTTCTTGGTGAATGTAATGACTTTACATTTACTTAAATTAAGACTTAATTTATTTTGAATACAATAAAGGGAGAAACGGTCTAAGTCTTGCTGAACTTTACTATGGTCATCTACATTATCAATAATGTGAAAAATTTTGAGATCATCCGCATACAGGAGATAATCACAAAATTCAAAGCACCTCACAAATTAAAAAAAAAAAAAAAAAAAAAACAGGGGGCCTAAGATCGAGCCTTGTGGCACGCCTGAGGTAACGGGGACGAAAGCAGATTCAAAACCGTTGATGACGACTTTTTGAGTGCGATTTGATATGTATGACTTGAACCAACGCCATAAATTACCTCTTATCCCATTAAATGCCAGTTTTGTCAAAAGAATTTTATGGTCCACTCTGTCGAAAGCTTTTCGAAAGTCTGTATAAAAAGATTACCCGAGAAAGCGTACAAAAAAAAATTTTTTTAGTTTCCCATACAAACCTTCATCCCCTATTTCACCCCCTTCAAGATTCATTTTTGTAATTAAATTTAGCCTATATCCTTTCTTCAGGTTAATTAAAGCTATCTTCACACCAAATTTTATTTAAATCAGGTCTTCAATTATTCAGTTCTCATACAAACTTTCAGTTTTATTTTTGGAATCAAAAGTAGCCTGTTTCCTTTCTCATGGTTTACCATGGTTTACAATATCTTTATACCAAATTTAATCAAATTCTATTCAGCGGATTAGCCGCGAAAGCGTATCTACATTATTTATTTGATTTGCCATATAAATTTTCATCCCCTATTTCAACCATTCCAGTTTCATTTTAAAAGTAGCCTATAAAAGTAGCCTATATTCTTTAAATAAATTTCATAACCTTTTTAGCACGTGATTTCCTGGAATTTGAAACCACATTAATATGTTTTTTTTTTACAAGAATTGTATTTTTTACGCTTATATTTTTCTAGATTTTTCATATATCAAAAAGATACAAACAAAGAACTTAAAAAAACAAACTCTGTCATTACCCCAAATTCTATATCTCCTCTACTAAAAGCCCAAATTCCTCACGAACGAGGAGTGAAGTCATGCGTGGGTTAAGACTTGGTGTTTCTCCGTATTCATACTAGTATGATTAATGAGAAAAGTTATTAGTTATAATCAAAGGGAGCAGCTAAAAACACAAAAACTATACTGACCTGACAGGCCCCAGACCCTTTAGTAGAAAATCCAGCACAGAAGTTCATCTCGTTAACAAATTTGCTGAAACAATAAACTTCGCAGCTTTATTTACTAATAACTTGATAAAAAGATGTTTTTTCTTCTACAAACTACAACAAGACAAATTATAAACTAAGCCTAAAGGAGCCTTAACTAGGAAAAGCCTGTGTCATAGAACTCCTGAGTCCTTCCCCCATGGATGACGATACATCAATAAGGCAGCTAAAATTAATTAATATTTAAAAGATAGTTTTATAAAAGGAAAAAGACAGAAGTTTCTCCGCTGCCTGCTGCTCTACCGCCGAACTCAATCGTAATCGGTTTGAAATGAAGTTTTGATATTCATTGCTATAGGCTATATTTAGTGAAAATAGCCGAATGAAAATATACAAAATAAACCAGCAATGATTATCAAAAATTTCATATCAAATCGATTACGGTTGAGTAATCCGGTAGAGCAGCTGAGCCGGCAACCGTGAACCAGTGGAACGGTTGTCGGAGATGTCATTTTGGCATTTGTTTAATCTATGGTACCCTCACTTTTAGTTGCTTTTAGAATACCTCTAAAGCTCTGTTTGTTGCTCGTATCGTAAACATATCGACACATCATAATGGATCTTGGATTCGAAGTTTCAGTCTATTCATAGGTCCTTTATGAACTCAACCTAACCGATCCTACAATAATTCGTCTGAAGATATCTTTATACCGACAGATATCCAGCCAGCCAACAAAGTAGTCTTAAATTACTTTCTTTTTCAGCTACGGTAAACTTCAAAATAAGATTTATTGTGGCCTCAACATTATAGATAACGCTTCCTGCAGTTAGTTAAGCTAGGCCTGTTTCACTCCTCACTATAGGAATGACCCGCGACGCTCGAATGCGTCTTAGTAAAGATGGTCGATTGCAAGGAATGTACTACTCTCTAAGTCTCTAATCGATTGTTACGCATGTCACGCGCTACACGGATGGCACAGCTTGAGAGAAAAATCATTGAAATATTTGCAACATTTTAACGTTGGATAGAAATAAAAGGCCAAGAAAATTTTGTTGTGTGTATGAGTAAAGCACGAAAAAACAAAAGATATCGAGGCTTTTAACCAACTTAAATATGGGCTTTTGCACATGTAAAAAGTATGTACGAGTAAGAGGTACGCCCCCCCGGTCGCACGCCGTTCATAATCCTTCCATGTTTGATTGAACAAAATTACAAACCTACCCAAAGAAATAAGCAAGGAGGTTTTTGTTCTGAGAACCTACCTACTTCTGTCTCGCTCATCCTGTCCTATCCTACTAATCTATATATATAAAAGAAGAAGGTGACTGACATATCAACGCACAGCCCAAACCGCTGGGTCTAGAGATTCCAAATTTGGCATGTAGGTTCCTTATGAGGCCTAGGGGAGCACTAAGAAAGGGTTTCACAAAATTCCACCCCTAAGGGGGTAAAATAGGGGATGAAAGTTTGTATGAAAGTCCGTCAGTTTTGAAGTTAGGATCTTCAAAATTTGTATTTAGGCTGAAGACTAAAAATTAATATTTACGTGTCTCAGGGTTTTTGAAAATTCGACACCCTTAAGGGTGAAAAGGGGGATGAAGTTGAAAATTCTTTATTTTTAAAGTAAAATCCACATAATTTATTATTTAGGCAATAATGATGTAATTATATGCAACGTTCATCACTGTTATTGAAATTCCACCCCAAATTCAACCCCTAAAAAAGGGAAATGGGGTGAAAAAGTCTAAAAACCAATATGGGTATGGTTTGTATGGTTTATCGGGTCGCTGATTACGAAAACTACAACAATTTTGAAATCCAACGTGGTGGACGTGAAATACCATCATCCCCCTGGGGATGGAGTTAGGGTGCGATAGGTTTGAAATGTCTAAAAATCAATATGGGTGTCGTTTGTATGGTTTATCGGGCCGCTGATTACGAAAGCTACAACAACTTTGAAATCCAACGTGGTGGACGTGAAATACCATCATCCCTTGGGGATGGGGTTGGGGTGCAATAGGTTTGAAATGTCTAAAAATCAATATGGGTGTCGTTTCTATGTTAGGGATAGCGGTTAAATTGGCGTTAGGGGTAGGGATAGGGAGAGGTACAGAGGTAGAGAGGTAGAGAGAGAGGTAGAGAGGTAGAGAGGTAGAGGGGTGGAGAGGTAGAGGGGTAGAGGGGTAGAGAGGTAGAGAGGTAGAGACGTAGAGACGTTGAGAGGTAGAATCAGAATCAGAAATATTTATTATTACTGAGACGTCACAACACAACACAAAAATCGTACATAGGGTAAGAGAAGAACAATAACAAAAAAAAAGGTATACAAAAAAAAAAGAAAAGAACATGACACTACGCCTAGTGCTGTGACAACCACAGTGAATAAAAGGGCCTCACTCAGCAAATGTCGCGGCGCATGCCACGACGCTGGTTTTCGGTGAACCCTGCAGAGTGAGGCATGTGAAATAAATAGGTGTGTGAAATAAATTATTACGATGTAAATAATGTACAAAAATATTGAAAATCTAAAGAAGTAGATATTACAGAAGAATTAAATAAACCAATGTTGCTTACACCCATGGACACATGCATGTAAGTAAGTGCAATATTTATGATAAACTACATTGAAATTAAATGTCTGAGAAATTGAAATAGTAAATGAATTAATATTTTTTTTTTACCTAATCAATAATTAATGTTTACAGGTATAATAAATAAACAGAGAGAAAAGACCAAAAACTAAATTTGAAGCCAAAGAGCTAGTACTTTTTATAAAAATACATAGGTACCTATACCCATCACTGAAGCACAGAAATAAAGTTAACAGATTGTGCCACACGAAAGCCAAGTGATCGCCGCCTGGGCCTAACGTCCATATGCATTTAGATGAACGATTCATTTTATAAACTTTTTTTGTAGAGAGGTAGAGACGTAGAGAGGTAGAGGTACAGGTACAGGTAAAGGAGAGGGAGAAGGAGGGGAAGGGGGAGAGGGAGGGAGAGAGGGAGGGGGAGGGGGCGAGGGATAGGGAGAGGGAGGGGCAGGGGGAGAGAAAGGAGGGGGAGGGGGAGAGACAAAGGGAGGGGAAGGGGGAGAGGAAGGGGAGAGAGGTAGAGGGTTTTAGTTTTACTCAATTTCTTCTGCGAATTGGCTCTGTTTTGAAATATTACATAAAGGTGTCTCTCATCTCTCTCTTTACATTGGTAAGGATACTGCTGCTAAGTTCCTCTGTTCTGAGTAACTTATGAGTAACGTCTGTATATTATATAAAATTCAGCTGGATCTTGAATTATACTCATTGATTTGCGATGGGTTAGTCCTGTTTTTCCTTAGTTTAAAATTACCCCGAAATGCCAGGAAAATATCTCATTGCTTCGGAAAACCGGTAACAACCTAATTACGAAATCCACGCGAGCGAAGCCGCGGGTAACAGCTAGTATTATATAAACGCGAAAGTTTGTAAGTATGGATGGATGGATGGATGGATGATTGGATGGATGTTTGTTACTCTTTCACGTAAAAACTACTTTTTAATGAAACTTGGCACACTTATAGATTAGGTCCTGGAATAACACATAGTCTACTTTTTACCGCGGGAAAACACTTCATTCCCACGGGAAAACGCATTTAATGTTAATGAAGAAGGTGACTGACTCTTGGACTGATATATCAACGCACAGCCTAAACCACTGGGTCTGGAAATTCCAAATTTGGCATGTAGGATCCTTATGAAGTATAGGGGTACAATAAGAAACGGTTTTACAAAATTCTACCCCTAAGGGGGTAAAATAGGGGATGAAAGTTTGTATGAAAGTCCGTCAGTTTTAAAGTTAGGATCTTCAAATTTTGTATTTAGGCTGACGATTAAAAATTAATTTTCAAATATTTCAGGGTTTTTGAAAATTCCACACCCTAAAGGGTTAAAAGGGGGATGAAATTGAAAATTCTTTATTTTTAATTTAGGGTTATAATTCTATGCAACGTTAATCACTGTTATTGAGATTCCACCCCAAATTCAACCCCTAAAAAAGGGAAATGGGGTGAAAAAGTCTGAAAACCAATATGGATATCGTTTGTATGGTTTATTGAGTCGCTGATTACGAAAACTACAACAATTTTGAAATCCAACGTGGCGGATGTGAAATACCATCATCCCCTGGGGATGGGGTTGGGGTGCGATAGGATTCAAATGTCTAAAAATGAATATGAGTGTCGTTTGTATGGTTTATCGGGTCACTGATTACGAAAACTACAACGACTTTGAAATCCAACGTGGTGGACGTGAAATATCATCATCCCTGGGGATTGGCTTGGGGTGCGATAGGATTGAAATGTTTAAAAATCAATATGGGTGTCGTTTCTATGTTTATATGAGGATACGGATAGCGGCTAAGATGGCGTTAGGGGTAGGGATAGGGGAAAGGATTGGGGGAAGGGATAGGGATAGGGAAGTGTACGGGTAGAGAGAGGGACAGGGACTGGGAGAGGTAAGGAGAGAGGGAGGGGGAGAGGGGGCGAGAGAGGGAGGGCGAGGGAGGGGGAAGGGGGAGGGGCATTGATAGGGGTGGTTTGACGGACGGTTGGACAAATGGTTCGACGGACGGACGGACGACAGATAGACGATAGGGTGGATGGATGGATGGTCAGATTGATAGATAGATAGAATCCCTCACGGACGAAGTCGCGGGCAACAGCTAGTTATCTCATAAATGACAACCTGTCCCACTGTCCAGCGATTCAAAAACGTGTTCTAAGCGGTACATCGCAATTATCGACTTTATGTTTAGTACTAAAGGTTGAAATTTGTCTGCACTGCGCCTGGGAATAACGGATCTGTAAACGTCAGTTTACTATTATCTAATCTGTGGTTTACCAGTCTTTCATAGTTTACCTGCTGTAAGTGTGAATACACTTTCCTAAGTCGAAGATGTCCAAATAAGAGCAAGACATCATACCATCAGTAACACTTTCTGAAGTCGAATCCTGCAAATGCACAACATAAATATAGTGGTAAATAATTATACTTACCTACTCTAAGTTATACAGTATGTGATAGGTGAAAAGATAAGATACTCAGCAAGTTGTTGGTTTTCAGTATCCCCCTGAGACGCTTCTTTGGAAACACCTCATTACGGTTAACGTTGATATAATATACAAATAATGACGTAAATTTTATTGAAATCATTAAGTGAAAAAGCATCCTAATATGAATAGAGATATTTTGTTAAGGTCAACAAGTCATGCATTCACTGGATATCATCCTTCATCACAATGCCACCCAATTACTCTCTGATTTTTGTTTTGAAACCATCCATTGCCTGCAGTCCTTAATTATACCTAGAAATTGAATTATTCTCAGGGGAGGAGGCAGGTCATTTAACACTTGGAAGCAGTGAATCGGAAGCTGCCTCGATATATTAAAGATGATTAGTACTTTTAACCTCTTAGAACCCTGCATATTAACATCTCTGCAAATTGAACTGAAAGGTTATATGAACTCGGGCCTTATATCGCAACCCATTGCGACTAAGAGTTTAACTTATGATTTCAGTGAACGTAGTTTTCTTTTATTGTCAATGGGCTTACTCTTCACCTCGATCTAGCCTTGAGGACAGAGATGAGGTAGACGATGGGAAAAGTTGCATGGAATTTGACAAGGATTTTAAAGGGAATGCTTAAGAGATGTCAAGATACTGTTTACCGTTGAGCATACACGGAATGAGTGATAAGAGTAAATAAAGCAAAATAAATATACAAGGTGTAAGGGACGGTGTATCGAAAATTAAAAGTGCGTGCTCAGTCAACGAAACTGAACAACTTTCCCAAAGAAACAATTTTGGGAAATGATAAAAAATATGACCTCACCGTACAAACTGAGTACGCTAAGAGTACGCTGAGTGTACGCTGAGTGTACGCTGAGTGTAAGCTGAGTGTACGCTGAGTGTACGCTGAGTGTAAGCTGAGTGTAAGCTAAGTGTAAGCTGAGTGTAAGCTAAGTGTACGCTGAGTGTACGCCTGGGGGTGCGCGTGTGATTTGTCTCGCGCAGCTTCACCCAGCAGCCCTCGAGCCTCACTCACGAAAAACCAACTGTAAGCGACACTTCAGTAGGAGACAAGTTTTAAAATAAATAATCGGGTACCCAAACATTTTAGGGTTCCGTACTCAACAAGCAACCCTTACAGTTTCGTCAAGTCTGTCTGTCTGTCCACGACTTAACTCAGAGACCTTTAGTACTAGAAATCTGTAATTTTGTATAATATGGATTTACATTTCATCCACGCCGACAAAGTAGTAAAAATAAAATCTTAAAAAAAAAATGTTTTTGGGATACCTCCCCTACAAGTAAAGTGGGAGTGATTTTTTTTCCTGTCCACCCCATTGTCAGGGGCGTCGTTTGCGCGTGGCCCGGTACGCACTTGGCCGGTTTTATTTTGCAATAAATTGTACCCTTTATTACACTCCGAGCCGGTCCCAGTCAGAATCCCGGAGGCCGGATACCGTAAACAAAGGTTGCTTGCTTAGGACTTGATTTCTGAGAAATAGCACCAGGAGCTAGGTGGATCGTGAATATTTCGATAGGTTGCTCGTTAGGTTACCACCTAGGTGCTGTTGGGTACCGGTGTCGGTGGTACTCAAGTACGAATTTGAAAAATCTGGTGGATCAGCTGAGTGGAATGGATTATGACTACCCCTCCGGGAACAGGCGTATGAATGTGTATCCTATTTCTATAACATGACCAGAATAATTTCTGTTTGTATTTGTGAAAGTGTTTTCGAAAACTGCTTTAATGATTTCGATAGAAGTTAAATACGGGTAAAAGCTCCGAAAAGAAAATAAAAATTGTCCGTACTCAAAATATAAACTACTGCCTAAAATACTGAGTTTCCGAATACTTTTGTTAAAGTCGTTTAAAACAGTACGCGAGTGCGTGCTAAATGTTTGGCGCGCCATACATTTAGCACGCACTTCCTAGCTGTCGCAATTTGTATTTTTTTATTATCAATGGGCTTACTCTTGACCTCGATCTAGTCTTCAGGATAGACATGAGGTCGACGATGGAACGAGCTTTCCCAAAAGAAGCCCATTTACCCGTGACTTGAATAAATTCGGGTTATTAACTCGGGAACTCAGACGCAGGCAGAAATTTCCACCATTTATTTAGCCGTGCGCATTATAAAAGATGTTTCAAAGCGCTTTGTGCGAATGTGTGGAATATCAACCAAGTATGGGTGATATCCTGCGGTGCGTCTGGACTCCCGATGGTATAAAGGCTACTGTGCTATAACAACAACATAAAATCTTACCCTATCTCCCCATCCAAGTAAAATGACTTCATTTACATTAGTATCTAAAAGCTTTGTCTTTTTTTGGATACGTATCTTCCTTACGGTAAGATTGTTTTCATGGAAATGGAAATTGGAAGCAATCACCACGATAGCCAGGTTATGCTTCAATGTTAGAGGGTTGAATTTAGGGTGGTAGAATATGTGAGCGACTTTGGTAATCTCTCCCAACTTGTTGTTGAAATCAGTGCCGACTCGAACTGTAACTTCTTGGATGAATCTTTCAAGGAATTTGGGGTTGTAGAATCCTCTGAAAATATAATAGTATCATAATGATATAAAAGTGTGGTATGTTTTACGAGGAATGCACAACAGTCTCCACGCATTGTTTGTTAGCGCTGAAGTTGGGTGGCTTTACAGCTTTAATTGCATATCTTGTGTTTAAGTATGAACCAATGCAATGAGACAAAGCTTGTATCTTGCAGGAAATAGGCCAAATTTATTCTCAATAACAACTTTCGCAGTGGTTGTGTAACTGCTTAACACAGCTGCCTACGATTACAAGAGTTTCAGGTTTAATTTTCTTACAGATACTCGAATGAAAAGTTTGGATATCTGTCTTGGTTTGAGCGTGTTTCTATTAACCAAGGTGTCCACAGTAAATTATTTCATGTAAATTTTATGTCAGCGATGTGGTTATCAATATTAATAGCATATAAGTAGCAAAAACTCTAAATTTATTTTTAGACACGTCGAAAAAACATAATTTTGTTTCAATTTCCCGCATAAACGTAGAAGGTGGCACTATTTGACAACACTGGAAAATGTATAGTGGTATCACGTTGTACGTAAGTACTAAGTACATCCTTGGATATCACCGATGTATCTTGTTCTCGTTTCAAAAATTTTCCGATCCATGTTCTGAGTAACGTATTATATAATTTTTCAAGGGTAAAATACTTGATTAGCTGTACTTTTAATATTATGTTGAAAATATAGAACTTACATTTGTAAACAAGTTGCGGCAGTGATAACCATGTTCTGGGAGATGATAGACCCACCACAAACAAAGTGGCCCATCACATGAATGCTAGCTACAAACGGAAACGTATGGCTTGGCACATTCATTCCATGAAATACTCTCCTGGTGCCGTTCTCTGTAAGCTCTTGAGTAATGTTTGGTGCTTCTGTAAATGCAATAACAACAATCACAGTAACAACCATATCCGGCCCAGTCCAGTAATTAATTACAGTAACTATGGCAATATTGGTCCTTTCGTTAATGTTGCTCGTAATCATAAAAAACTTTATTTATATATTGGCAGTACCTAGTCAAATGACCTTAAATACATACGCCATGTACGTAATTCTCTTTTCATGTGCACCTTTTCCTTATTTTTCTCAAAACCGTCCCTAATCCTCTGGAGAGGAGAATCAATGCCTTGAAAGTCTGTATTTTCTTCGTTGTTTAGATATTCACTTAAAAATGCAAAGGATTCTTCTGAATTGTAAGGAATTTCGAAAGAAGATAGCTGTAGATTAATGTTTTTGCTATTTGTTACATTGTTTGGAGAAAGATTTTCTTGCATGATTGTTCTTATTATTTCATCTAGTTTAAATAAACTATTCTTAGACTTTCTTCTTAAAAACAATTTGCAAGCTACTCTGACATCCTTGTAATGCTGATAATTTTTCTCGGCGATGGTTTTCATTGATGCATGCATTGATAAAAGTAGCCAATTTTTAGGAACACTTGTGAAATTTTTATTTAAATTTAATAATTTAAATATTTTGTTGTTTGTATCCTGAATCACTTGGTTAACTTTATGAAACATATTAGTTTTAATTTCATCTACTGATAAAAATAAATGTTGAGGAATTAAAATTCCTTTGAGGAATAATAAAACTATGACGAATTTGTTCATGATGACATAATTTTTTGTCCTTTCATTATATAGTGATTCATTTAAAGAACCTAAGACCACTTTGGTATTTTAAATAAGTTAGATGTGACAAAATATACTTTAGGCGACTTTTTACGCAAATCTACAATATACAATACAATAACCAATACAATATACAAGTATTTATAAGGACTTTTATAATAATAAATTTTTCTATAATATATATTTCTTATCAAAGAAAATAAAATCCCGTGGAATTTTTAAGTTAAATTTGGATTTCAGTTGCCTACAAAACATTTATTTTATTTTTTATTTACGAAAAGATTAGTATTTCAAAATTTTATTGTTCGAGACTATTTTTTTTTCTATCTGATTTGCTACATTATAATAAATAATGCTAAGAGAAATGATTCGCTGCAGCGCAGCGAATCTAAGAAATAATGATTGAATCGACGGACAAGAAATAAACAAAACTAGAAATCATTTCTTTAATTCTCCAAACAATTTATCAAACGTGTACTGTTTTATTCAAAGTTGATGTAATCTAAAATTTTCGACGTTGCTATCATAATTAATTAGTATCACGATCCAATAGGTATGTTAACTTTTTGTGAATTGTAGCGTAGCGTATCTTTTGTATTAATTGAGTTATCTTCTTCATCGGAGGAAATTGAGTCTGATTTTTGCATATTCTGTTGATCTTTAGTGATCCTCTCGTAAACGTTTTTTAATTTGTTTTATTTCAAACTTATTGACGTGAGCTAGTTGGATTACATAGCCAAAAACTTCATTTCATCTCTCTGGGTTGACTCAAGCCTATCATTTGCAACTACTACGGGTAAAATAGCATAACTTTAAGGAAAAGATCGTAAATTCTTGAAACTTTGGTCAAAAGTCACCTGTAGCATGAAGTTCACGAAATGGATGAGTCTATAAAAAGTGTAGTAGGAAGACATGGTTTTTTTTAAGGTTCCGTAGTCACTGTCTTTCTATCAAGAGCTAGAAACATGCTAGAAAGCTCAAATTTGTTATGAGTGTATACATTGTAAAAAAAAAAGAAAGAAATTTAGGGCTTGTCCGCGCAGCGAATTTTATTCGCGCGAATTATATTCCGCTATTTCAATAGCAAAAAATCGCGATTTGTTTTCCCGCAGTGCGGTTACTCCTATAGGATTCAATGTGTTACAGAATTGCGGGAAAAAAATCGCGCGGGATATAATTCGCGCGAATAAATTCGCTGTGCGGACAGGCCCTTAGGGTACCTCCCACACGTAAAGAGATGAAATTTTTTTCTCGTCTACCTCATAGTGTGGGGTGTCGTTGGATAGCTCTTCGTCTCAGATCATTTTTCAATTTAGGGTTCCGTTTGCGAAATATTTAGTTCAAAGCATATTTTTCGATTTTTTTGCATTGAAGCTATCCAACGACACCTCACACTATGGGGTAGACGAGAAAAAAATTTCATCTCTTTGCGTGCATGGGAGGTACCCTAAATTTCTTTTTTTTTTTACAACTGTTGACGTGATCAATGTGTACACTCGTACCAAATTTGAGCTTTCTAGCAAGTTTCTAGCTCTTGACAGAAAGACAGTGACTACGGAACCCTAAAAAAAACCATGTCTTCCCACTACACTTTTTGTAGACTCATCGATTTCGTGAACTTCATGCTACAGGTGACTTATAACTAAAGTTTCAAGAATGTACGATTTTCTTACTTATTGTGGTAGTATTTGGTTCTATTTTACCCGTACTAAACGGTTAGTTGAAGTTTATAATTTTGTTAAGCAAAGTCAGGTGTTTCTTGACTACTGAAATTGGTCTTGAGTATATCTTCAATATTATTTGAATCATGATCGTATTCTGATGAGTATTTCCAGATAATCTGGTCCTTGGTTTTTTATCAAATTTATCAAAGTGAGCTTCTAGGTTCATATAGTCAAGAAACTTTAAATTATCTCTGCGGGTAATCTCTGCTGCTCAAGCCAACCATTCGAAACAGTTAATTGATATTGATGTTAAGCAAGCTTAGTTGTTTCTTGACTATTTGAAGTCATCCTTAGCATATCTTCAGTGCTATTTGAATCATCATCGTCATCAGATGAGGATTCCCAATTAATTTGATCTCGAGTGTTCCTCTCGTAAACTTTCTTATTTTGTTTTTTCTCAGATTTATTAACGTGAGCTTCTTGGTTTATATAGTCATTAACTTTAATTTATTTCTTTGTGTTGAGTCAAGCCAATTTACAACTGTTAGTTCAAAATTATGTTGAGCAAGCGCAGTTGTTTCTTGTTTACTTGAGCTTATCTTTAGTGTATTTTCAGTATTGTTTGAAACATCATCATCACCTGATGAGTATTGCTGATTAATTTGATCTTTGGTGTTCCTCTTGTTGACACTTTTAGCTTGCGTACTATCAAAATTAATGACAAATGTTGGTTTTTGTTATCAAGAAACTTCAAAACTTCGGTACTCTGCTGTATTGACACTTGCCTATCATTCTCAACTGTTATTTGAACATTTTTTGAAGTGGTATGCTCACCTGATAAGTTTAATTTTTCTAACGTTATTCGCTTTTTCCGAATTTTCTTCTCGTTAATATTTTTATTTATTTACTACCCATATTTACTGGTATGGGCTTCTTGCTTTATAAAGCCAAGAAACATTGATTTATCGCTTTGTGTTGACTCTTGCCTGACATTCTGAACTGTTGTTTGAAGATTATTTAAATCTGATTTTTGAAAATAACTTTGGTCTTTAGTTTCACTATCGTAAACTTCTTCGTTCGTGACTAACATTAGTTCTTTTGTTTAGGGCTCCCGCACACGACCGAGAATCGGTGGCCGATTATCGCCCAGGACAAGGACGGAAGATCCAGGTGATAACACGTAAGAGCGGGATGCCGACAAAAAATCGGCCACCGATTCTCGGTCGTGTGCGGGAGCCCTTATAAAGAAGTTCTGAAGTGTTTCTCTGTGTCGAATCTAGTCTATCTTCCTTTAATGTTGTTTGAAACTTATTTGTATTTTCGTCGACACTTACTGAATCTGATTTCTGAAAATCAATTCGATCTTCGGTTTTACTATTACTAATGTTTTCGTTTTGCGTATTATAAAATTTTCTGATACGGGTTTTTTTGAAAATATAGCCAAGAAACTCTAAATTATTCCTCTGTGTTGATTCTAGTATATCATCGTTTACTTTTGTTTGAAAATTACTTGCATTGTCTTTATTATCTGAAGAGTCAGAATTTCGCAAAGTAATTTGATCTTTGGTGTTCTTCTCTTCAACCTTTTTAGCTTGTATCTTATCAAGTTCACTGTTATATGTTTCTTGGTTTATATAGTCAAGAAGCGATGATTTTTCTTTTTGTGCTGATCCTAGTTGGTCAGTCTCTACTGTCACTGTTATTTCTTGATTATCTGAAATTGTATTTTTATTAGTTTGACCTGATTTAAAATAAAAACTACCTCGCATTTGCTTGCTTAGTAACATATCTTTGCTTTTTATAGATTTAATTTTGTTTTTTCGTGGAACATTTCTTATTCTTTCTGATTTTATTCTTCTAGCATCCATTACAGATATCTGTTTGTCCATCATGTATAACAATAGTTTTTGAACTTGTGCTTCTTTATTTGATGTACCATAAGACGCTAAGGTTTGTGTTTTTTTTTCTGTGGATACTTTTGGTTGTAGTTGTTTTTTTGATTCGTGATTTAAAGTTTTTGTAGCTTCGGTTAAGTTATTACATCTCGCAAAATCTTTTGATTTAGGAATATTAGTCGCAGATGTTTTCTTTCTTACACGTTTTGGCTGACGTAGAACGATGACATATTCATCACTTTTATTAGGTCCATTTAATGCAATGTTATCTGTTACAGTAGCAGGTGTTAGTGTTGTTGGGGTAAGAATTTTCATTTGAGCGGTCGTTTTATGACCTTCAGAAAGAACTGATTTAAAGTGAATTGAATTGAAATGGCCATACTCATTATTTAAAGTATTCTGTGTAGATTCTTTTTTATTGCCATAACCTTGTTTTAAAGCATGAGGTAAGTAAGATGTAAGTGTATGTGTTTGGTTATGAAAGTATTTAGTAGTTTTGTATGTGATATTGTAAGGAGCGCGATCACTGAAGTATTTCTCTGTGAAGTAAGAGAAAATATTTGTTCTATTTATATTTCTTCTTTTCGTTGCTGTCGACGCCCATGTTTCGGCGATGCCATAAGTATTTGCCGGAGAAACATCCTGTGATGGAATATTTATTTGTATTGTTGTAGAACTAGCTCCTACTGCCCCTAAAGCATGCTGTGCTATGTTAAGTTTTAACTGCGAGTTGAAATTTGCATCACTATTCTTAGCTAATGTCACATTTGATTTCTTTTTGGTCTTCAACGCTGATTCCGTTAATGGTGTTATAATAGAATAATTATTTTCTTCTCCTTGCAATTTTTTTAAAAAGCTCGAGTTTTGTCTTGTACGTTTAATATCAGTCCTTCTGGACGCTGTTTGTTCAAGTTTTTTAGTTATAGTTGACGATAAAGTTTCTTTGACTGCATCTTCATAATATTCAACTATTAAGTCAACAAGAGATTCTGTTGTTGTAGACAAAGTTGTTGTTTTTTTTGTTTTTAGTGTTGGAAATATTGTTTCTTTCGGAGAAAAATAGTCTATGATATATAAACTTTTGTTGACGAGGGGATGATGAAGAACGTCCATCGTCGTCGTGACCCATAGATGAGTATCGGGCCGCGTTGAAAAAATGTCATCATAAAAATAGTCTTCTCTTTGAGATTTTCGAATCCTTTCAACGAGCCTCCCTTGAGGAAATTTTCGTGATCTTTTTAGTGCGCTTGAAGATCCGACGAGTTGGTATTGACTCACTGTGTCCTCTGGTACTTTATGGCTCTGTGAAAATAAATTACCTATTATGATTCGTGACACTTAGTAGGTGTAGATACAGCTAATGCACCGTAAATACTAGTTTTTGTTAGCAGTTTGTGGTTCAATATTACCATTGTGGGTGTGCGAAAAATTAACTAAAAATAGCAATATACAATACACTCATTGTCAGGTCAGTGGCAAGTCCGATTGACCTTATTGTGGAGAGTTATGATGCGGCTAAATAGCTTCAGATATGGCTTAAATAAAGGCATGCTCATTGCCCAGCTTACGAAAACGGAGGACGTTTTCTGCTGTTTCAAAAACGGAGGACGTTTTCTGCTGTTTCAAAAACGGATCAAGTGCGACTCAAACTTGTGCAATAGTAGTGCTGTATCAAAAGATAAATGTTTGATAGCATAGGTAATAAGCAGCTGTCATATAGGAAGGAGAAATCCTGTCATATTTAATTTATATTTTTAATTATTTCATTTATCTCTTGGGATTTGGGGGCGTCACACTAATTGTGATAAACATGCAAAACACAACAAAAATATTATGCGTCTAGCAACATTATTAAATAGTTCTACAAAGTGTAGCTCTACTAATGCGGAACCTCTCGGGTGAAAGTTCCACCCATGTAACTTCTATTCTACAAGTTTTGGCGAAAAAAAATTATTTTTAAGGCAATCCGTTTTCCATACTAAATTCAAATGACTTCCATTCTTATGCGGGACATAAAATACTGTTGAAAAACGAGTGTGTGGTGTACAGCAGGCCATGCTGGTGGGCCAGCTTGAACAATGGCTGTCAATCACCAACTACCGCCACTGCGCTGGCCGATGCAGCCAGTCTCCAAAGAGGATATAAACACTACCGCCAGTCTCTATCGGGCCGTGGTACAGGACACACGTCTAAATAAGATACGAGTTATTAATATTGTAGCATTGATTTGTTAGTCTATTGGACCTTATACTTGTTGTGTCTTAACACTGAAATATATCCCAGTTCACACGAGGCCCGACGGTGTCTAATTATTATCTATTCTAACCTCTTACTTACTCCTGTGACGTGCGGACGTCACACGTGGCGACGAGGATGGGATTTTTTTTGCGACGAATTTCAGAGTAAGTAAGTCTAAGTACCTTAAGATGTATTTGAAAAAAAAAAGGAAGGAAGAAGCGAAATTATACCGCTACGTGATGTTTTTTCTCGTGCGCCATCACGCCAACAAATAAGTAAGAAATGAATATGTTTGCCTGCAAAAGCGAATAAGTTTTATAAAGTTTTGCATATTATCTATTTACCGAAAGTGTAGTGAGGATAAATTTAAGAATAAGGATCCATAGGTACCTAAGCAGTGATACAGATGGGAATTACCCACCGTTGACTGTACCTAATTGATTTCATTAATTCGTGGCAGAACTTTACCTTTATCATACTAAATTATTTTGTTTACATTTAGCGGTGATCGGGCGGTGGCGCACGGTACAAAAATGCATCGCTCTGGCAGGTTGTTTTCAGTGCATTAGAATGTTATTGTACTGATGAGTAACTTCCTACCCTTTTGAGAAGTCGAGTAGTGACCGGTACTAATAAGTTTTGATGGTGAAGCCGAGAAATTAAAAATACCTGTGGAATTGTTTAACAGTAAGTATTAAGCTGGAACAAACATGTGGCTGGTAAAAATAAAAATTATACTAGTGATTATGTCACATTGATATTACTTATACCGTAGCTTAATTGTACCACATGCTACTATGCAATATTTGTTTAAATATTTGTAATCGGATTCTCGAGGGCGGCTCAGCGATTTTGATGAAATTTACCATGCGGGGGTATTCGGGTGCGAAGAATCAATCTAGCCGGGTACTTTCTGAGAAATATGCTCAAACAGCTACATAAAATACCTACATGTTAATTTAATCAAGTGCACATACTTTTAACAATGGGAAATCTACAAAAAAGGGTTTTAAACTATGTGTTTTAGTTGTGGAGGCTAAGAACCAATAAACTATTATACATTGAAAGTTGTGTTTACAATTTCAATAGGTATTTTATGACTAGTCCGGATGATACAATTTATACTCAGTAGTAAACTGATTTTGTCAGTTGGTACTAAAAAGAATTAACGAATATGTGATACAATTTATACTCAGTAGTAAACTGATTTTGTCAGTTGGTACTAAAAAGAATTAACGAATATGTGATACAATTTATACTCAGTAGTAAACTGATTTTGTCAGTTGGTACTAAAAAGAATTAACAAATATGTGATACAATTTATACTCAGTAGTAAACTGATTTTGTCAGTTGGTACTAAAAAGAATTAACAAATATGTGATATAATTTATGCTCAGTAGTAAACTGATATTGTCAGTTGGTACTAAAGAGAAATAAGGAATATGTGGTATTGTGTATGCCCAGTAGTAAACTGATATTGTCAGTTGGTACTAAAAAGAAGTAAGAAATATATGGTATATTTGCGCTCAGTAGTAAACTGACACTGTCAGTTGGTACTAACAAGGAAATATTATATCGTATAATATGCGCTCAGTAGTAAACTGACATTGTCAGTTGGTACTAACAAAGAAATATTATGTCGTATAATGTGCGCTCAGTAGTAAACTGACATTGTCAGTTGGTACTAACAAAGAAATATTATGTCGCATAATGTGCGTTCAGTAGTAAACTGACATTGTCAGTTGGTACTAACAAAGGAATATTATGTCGTGTAATGTGCGTTCAGTAGTAGACTGACATTGTCAGTTGGTACTAACAAAGAATTGTTATGTCGTATAATGTGCGTTCAGTAGTAAACTGACATTGTCAGTTGGTACTAACATAGAAATATATCGTTTAATGTGCGCTCAGTAGTAAACTGACATTGTCAGTTGGTACTAACAAAGGAATAAGAAATATATCGTATGATGTGCGTCCTTTAGTAAACTGCCATTGTCAGTTGGTACTAACAAATAATTAGTGACGTAGGTCACCCCAAAATGTCCAACATACCTCCTCTGGAGCTATTAGATTGTTTAAGCGAAGCTGGTTCCGTCAGTTTACGCTAGGAAAGTTTTCTAAAGAAAAAATGGCTACATATGCATGTTGGAGGGTTAGCATTGCAAGGGATATACCACAATATTCCGGATGATGACGATTAAGAGGAGGATACCGGTGTTGTATACAAGGCTGCAATAACATAACTTAATCGTTGCTTTTCACCCAAACAATGCAAAGTCTACAAGCGGCACTTATTTGGATTAATAAAAAAAAGAGCCCGGTGAAAAGTTTGAAAAGCTTGTTGTCCGATTACGTCATCAAAGTAGTATGAAGTAACATACCTACTTCGAACAACAATGAAAAACAAAAAAGTTGTACAGGCAGTGGGAGACGTTGTGCTGTGTTCTGAACGGATCACGGCTGCTCGCTCAGTATTAATGACAGTGAAGTATACCTACAACTACTCATAAGTAGGTACATCGGAGTGTAACTAGTATGTATTGAATGATCCCACTTGAAGTGGAAGGTACGGTACATAGACAATTATGTGTACTTATTACATCTTAAAGCAATATTGATTTTGTTCTATAGGCCAAGACAACCAAAAATAATGCCTACCTATTATTGTTGAGTGCCTAAATCAAGACATAGGATTATGTCTTCTTGTCGTGTTAATCAATAAATAAATAAATTGTAAGAAGCAATTGATTTTAAGGTTGATTAAATAAATACATTTTACAATGTTAGACATAAATTATGTGTTTGCAACCGACCACTACCAGTGGTTTGTCCATTTGCAACGTTAAAAAACTAACCTATCATTGATGGTAGGCACCAATTTAAAATTTGTACAAACTTAGATATAAACTTTGGTTGGAAAGTAGCTTGGTCCCTGTACAGGCATAATAACATACCTTTTGTAATATAGGTTAAACAAAAAAAGGTTGTCTGCCCGGAGGTGTAAAGAAATCATTGAAATTAAAAAACGAAAATATTTATCCCACTACCTAATGGGATTTTTGTAGTAAATAAGCCTCTCAGGTAATTGTAGAAAAGTATTTTTAATTTAGGTTTTCTTGTATAACTTTTCTTATACATAACATAACATGTAAAGCAACAAAATACTCCTCAAAAGCGTTGTGGAAATAAAGATACCTATGATCTTAAGTAGGTGTATATTTGCTTAAACAAATGAATATCTCTTAATGAAATAAAAAAGTTAATTAAAAAGTTGATTTGCTGACAAACACGGTACAGGTAAGATAATAAAAATCAACAAAGTGGAAAAGCGGCAATTGCGCTAGAAATAAGTGAGCAAAGGTCTTATGAAATTAGAAAAAAAAATTAAGCTAGTATACTCGTAATACTCTGCCCGCCGGCGGCGCGGTGTTTTGTTAATACGAGGTTAATACATTCATCGTTTTGGTACCGAAGGGCTGTCATTCAACTTAAGTTGTCAAAATTACAAAAGTAACTAAAGTCCATATTTATAAATAATTCATTTACAAATTTTATTGAAACGAAAAAAAAAATACAACAAAAACAGTTCCAAAAATTTTACACTACCTAAGTTTTGAAAATTGATAAAAAAAAAAAAACTGTTTTGTACAACATATTTCAAGTTAATTGTGGTGAGATTTATTATAATATATACAGGTAACTAAGTATTTCTCACAAAACAAAACTCTTAAGTAAACTCATTCATTTGGAATTCTTCATGTCATGGCATTGTTGGGTCCAGTATATATAAATATACCCACCCACAAAAAAATAACGATAAGAATAATTGTTTTAGTTTTTAGACATTCAGATTAAAGGTACTAATAGTGAAATTATATTGACAAATAACTTCAATTGATATCACCACCTTATTAATTTATGTCAAATTGGGACATAGTATTTTATTGTGATCAGGAGAACTTTGGTTTCCTTTTTATATGGAAAAAAACACCGTGGTAACCAGAGATCATTCATCTGAAAGCTATCATTAGCCTATCTATATTATGTAATGAATGGTTTGGTGTATGCTTGTCACCCTGCTCACAGAAATAATATAGAACAATAATAGTCTTGGAAGGAGGGTTGGACGCTTCGATCCAGATATGCGGGTGGATTGAGGTACGAGTACGTGCTTAGTAATGAGTCGAATAAGATCGACTCTCTGAGGAGTTCCTGGCTTGGAACAGCACAGTTTATATCATCACCACACATTTGGATGACATGGGTGATCTTGTACTTCGAAGCGTGCGTTTTTAGGTCTGGGTATAGATCATAAATTTAGTAGGTGTAATTAGTACAACAAAAATTCGTTAACTGTGCTAACCATATGAAAAAAAAATATATATATTTATTATAAATAGGTATCTGAAGAACATGTAATTGTTTTGGTTTAGTTGTAATATTTAAAGCCATATTTCATTTATTTTCAATAGTCTTTGTATTTTTGTTTGTTTATCACCTGAAAACCTATGGAAACCGTTGGTGTGAAATAAAAATAAAAAGAAAAAAGGTGGAGGAAAGATAGGTAGTGGTGTTTCTCACTTTTGCCTTCCTCTAAAGGCGTTAAAGTAACACAGGGCTTTAAAATTAAGGTCCTCCTGGAAGTTCTGGGTTGGCTGCTGTAGGCAGGCTTCATTGATCAATGGATGGTGTACTGCTTGTGCTGTTTCAGATATAAAACAATTAAAACAAGGAAGGGGTGTGGTGTACAGCAGGCCATGCTGGTGGGCCAGCTTGAACAATGGCTGTCAATCACCAACTACCGCCACTGCGCTGGCCGATGCAGCCAGTCTCTATCGGGCCGTGGTACAGGACACACGTCTAAATAAGATACGAGTTATTAATATTGTAGCATTGATTTGTTAGTCTATTGGACCTTATACTTGTTGTGTCTTAACACTGAAATATATCCCAGTTCACACGAGGCCCGACGGTGTCTAATTATTATCTATTCTAACCTCTTACTTAGGGCTCCCGCACACGACCGAGTTTTTGTAGGTCCGATTATCGGGCACATTTTTCCCCCGATTTTACGACCGATTTTGTGACCGACCCAACGCACACGAGCGATAATCGGTGACCGATTTTCTTGTATGACGAATGACGATAGGGAGGTGATCGATCAAAATAATATCGACACACGATGTCGATGATTTTATTTTTTGTTAGTGAGATAAGATTCAATGAACATATTTTTTAATAAGTCTCGGTATTATCAAAAATGCTTCTAATGGTCATTATTTGTTAATATACAGGGTGTTAGGCTAGGATACCTATACAGGATGTAAGAGTAAGTATAAAAGGTGTTAGGTTAGAACGACTAAGTACTATACATACAGGGTGCTAGGGTAAGTATACTGGGTGTTAGGTTAGGATTATTATATAGGATATTAGGGTAAGTATACAGGATGTTAGGGTAAGTATACAGGGTGTTAGGTTAGGATAAATACACACGGTTTCAGGGTAAGTATACAGGGTGTTAGATTAGGATCACTATATGTATAGGGTCTTATGGTAAGTATACATGGTGTTAGGATAGGATAACTATACAGGGTGTTAGGTTAGGATCACTATATGTACAGGGTTTTAAAGTAAGTATACAGGGTGTTAGGTTAGGATTACTATACAGGGTGTTAGGGTAAGTATACAGGGTGTTAGATTAGGATCACTATATGTACAGAGTCATCTATACCCGTGGGTGTCGTAAGAGGTGACTAAGGGCTTATGAACCGGAGGATGGGCAGCAACAACTTGCTGTGAATCGTACGATCTTACATACTGCGGTCACCAACAACAGCGGTCGCCAGCCGCAACGCCCACATGCGTGGTGACTATGGTAAATCCCCCTCAAAGTACCACGCGATTTTACTGGAGATCAGGGTGTCTACTCTCAAAGTCCGATATATCGAAACGATACTACTCGAAACATGCAAATACAAAACTTCGTCCCTTGACAATAGAGTAGAATATTGGTTGGATGAATTTTCAAACTGCATCCAACCAATATTCTGCTTTATTGTCAAAGGACGAAGTTTTGCATTTGCATGTTTCGAGTAGTATCGTTTCGATATATCGGACTTTGAGAGTAGACACCCTGGTGGGAGCTCCCTGTCGTGCAGTGGACACGTTTATGGGATGGTATGATGATATTACGATATGTACATCGTGTGGCCTGGAGCAGCGGCAAATAAAATTAATGGACCGTCCATAGGGTATCACTGATCGATTGACAGTACTTGCAGGTATCCTAAACCAATAAATTCTGCACAATAAATACAATAAACTTTTAATTCACTACCCGACTACGGCAAAGAGGAGGGTTATGATTTTGAACGGTATGTATGTATACTGGTCCTTCATAACTTCTAAACTAGTTATCGTAATTTGACAAATGAGGTACCGTTAGGAGCGTCTTGATCAACCGCTGGGTATAGTAGGTAGGACTAGGCCCGCCCCGGCTTCGCACGGGTAGATATAGTGTTTTTTTGTGTCACGGGTTACTAAATAAAAAACCGGCCAAGTGCGAGTCGGACTCGCGCACTGAGGGTTCCGTGCCACCACATAAACATAATTGTATTAGCTGAAATTTCAGTAAGTTAATGTGCTAGATTTTTTGAGTCCGACACGCGCTTGACCAAATTTAATTATTTGTTGTTATTTTATAGCTTATGCACTATAAACATACCAATTTTCAAGTTTGTTAGTGTTCCCGTTTTTAAATAGAACTAAAACAAAAATCGCCTCAGCGACCATCCAACTTGACCCCTCTCTTATATGAATGTTCTTGAAACGGGAGCTCACCACAATTGGTTACCATTAGTTGTGAGAAAAGTTGTAATATTTAATGATTTTAGACTTTTCCCATTATTTGTACTGTGAGACCTAGCTTCTTGCCAAATTTCATAATTTTAGGTCTACGGGAAGTACCCTGTAGGTTTTACATTTTTGAATAAATGTATGGAGATGAAGACATAAATGCCATATCTTTTGATTGCGTCGTTGTAAAAAATTGAAATTTTCAGATCTTGTGTGGTTCATGGGTCCTAATATGTGGTATTAATTTCAACCTGATACCTTTACCCGTTCGTGAGATAAAGGGTCTTGACAGACAGACAGACAGACAGACAGACAGACGGACAACAAAGTGATCCTATAAGGGTTCCGTTTTTTTCTTTTGAGGTACCCTAAAAAGAGGAACCCTAAAAAGAGTAAAAACAATTTGGATTTATTTTTAATTTGGATTTATTTTTAAATTACTTAGTGGTAGGGATTTTGTGCAAAGTCCTTCTGGTGAAGTACCACCCCCTTGCCTATTTCTGCCGTGAAGCAGCAATTCGAAGGGTAAGGGAGTCAGTAAAACTACCGGCACATGAGACATACCATCTTAGTTCTCAAAGTAAGCAACGCGCTTTGCTATCTTATTAGTTTCCAAATATCCTATACTATTAAACGTGCAATATTTGTACAGTACCTGGTCGACCGAGCTTCGCTCTATAATAGCTGCCTGAGCATTAAAATATCATCGGGTGAGCAAGCTATTCTACTCGCCAACAGGTGGCGCTGTAGGTTTCTGTCTTAAAGGCGGCCCCCGAACGCTCTCTTATAGTAAATTTCATCGAAATCGTTAGAGCCGTTTTCGAGAAACAGATTGCAAACATATAGGTATATTTGTATACAAATATTGCTCGTTAAATTGTATTTTCCCAAGGAACATAGTTCGAAATACGAAAAACCAAATTTGACCTTCCATACAAAATGCGCTATCAGCTGATGCAGTTTCTATGGGAGGTCAAAAATTGATTTTCGTGGGAAAAGTTGTTCCGTTACTGATATTGATCCCTGATCTATGTCACGCATTCAAATTACCCGGTATATATATATATTTGTAATCGGTTTCTCGAAAACGGCTCTAACGATTTCGATGAAATTTACAATTTCTCCGCGATTTAGACGGAAATCTACAGTGCTATCTGTTGGCGAGTAGAATAGCTTGCTTATCCAATGATATTTTAATGTTGTGGCGGTTATTATAGAGCGAAGCTCGGTCGACCAACTACTGCCACTAATATGGGTGCTATGGGCGGTAGTGAGCACTTATCAGGTGGCCCACCTGCACGTTTGCTCACTTGTAACATAAAAAAATGGTTAAGGTTCATAAGTAATAGACAAAGCTAGATTTCTCATCATCGCATACACTCTTTGATGCTCTACCTATGGGATAAAGGCGTGATGATGCGTTTGATTAATATTAAAATAACTTTAAACATCATTAAACCAATTCCTCATAATATCTAAGAGAGCCTATACTTTAATTATTTGCCCCTGTTATGTACAGGACTAACGTGCCACACGTTGTAGGTACGAGTATATACCTACCTAATCCGTTTCAAGCTATGGTTTCAAGAGTCAATGCCAACTCTTACCAACACATATTGCAGCCATAGAACCAGACAAACCACCAAGAACCAGACGAACTAGAGTATATTTGACGAAAAAAATAACATTATGTTACAAACTTGTTTTTTTTCTGACAGCTTTAGCTGATTACTATTGATCATGGTGCACAATAGCCTTGATATAGGTAGCTGCAAAATGTGTTGCTAAACTTTGGCATTGACTCGTGAAACAGATTATATATTATATTCACTAGTACCTACTCTAGCGCACCTAATGTACTTACGCAGAGCAACAGAGGGGTACTTGCGGTGAAGCGGGGGGAGGGGGGCGGGCATCGAAAATACGGATACGGAGCACCTTGTTTTAAAGGTTGATAACTAAACACTGGCTCTACACGTTGGCCGCGTGACCGCGCCGGCGCAGCCAACGTCTACTAGGCCCGTTTGAGTGAGTTTGCCGTTTGCGACCAACGCTCGCCGGCGTGCCGCCGTCGGTTATCGGTTTTGCCACAAGCCGCAAACGGCGTTCACACGTTGGCCGTGTCCTCATTTCCAATAAGTGGAGTAGATGGACATTTTAATTTTTTTTAATAAGTAAAAATAATTTCGTCTTATTTTTCAAATATGGTGCAGCTGGTAATAAAAATTAAAAGCACTGTAAAAGTACATTGCAGCGGCAGTAATAGTCTCCGCGTCTACGTCCATCTTGCTTGACAGACCTACACGCTACACCTACACACACCAACGTGTGAACGCTGTCATCAAGCTTGCCGGCCGGCGCGGCGGGTTGGCCCAAAGTCTACTGGGGGCTAAAGGCTCATCCACATATTCGGCCATGACCGCCAAATATAAGCCAACACGCATGTGTAGGTATAAGGCATATACAGCGAACATAACCCTCCTGTTTTGGGGCAGTCGGGTAAAAATAACTCTTACTGTGGCGCAGAAGTCAAGAAAAGAGTCGCGGGAGTGAGCGCGGTAGTGGGAGAGGATGCGAGTGAATCGTTCATTGGCTCTCCGCCTGTCACCCATGCGCAGAAAATAAGAACCAGAGAGCTCTGAAGTCCATCTACTTCTAGAGACGAATTCTTTATGTCATTCTTTACAAATCAGTGTCACCATTTACTAAAACTAACACGTTTTCCTTTGAGTGCGATAAACATAGTACCATTATCGCGAGAGAGTAATATGCAAAAAACCAGTGACAGCGTCTCTATGGCAACGAATGTGTTTATGATGTGCATTCAAAATAAGCACCTAGGAACATAAATTGGAAAGTATACCTATTCAATAAGGAACCAATGTTTTTTACTATATTCGCTTCTATGGGGGGGTGCGCGCGCAGGCGGAGTGGCCCTATCGTAGTTCTGTGGTCAGAACCAAACTTAAGGAGAGATCACACCTGGCTTAATTCAAAGACTAATTCGGCACAGTATATCGGCAAAAAATAGTACCAACCTATCTCTACCCATGGGTGTCGTAAGAGGCGACTACAGGGCTAATGAACCAGAGGATGTGTATCGTATCATCTCTCTCATATTCTGCGGTCACCAACAACCGCGGTCCATGGTGCCAGCCGTAACGCTAACAAGCGTGGTGACTATGATACTTCTCCTGCACATTGCTTTAGCAAAAACTGGAATTTTTGAGATAAGATAAAGATATTTATTTGCTATAGAAATTTAGGGAGGGAGTTTCCTGTCCTGTAGTGGACGTTTCATGGGATGTCATGATAATATTACGATATACATCGTAATATAGTAAAGGAGCTTTTATTTTTAAGAAGATTTCTGCAACTGGCAGTAAGACGCATATTTATAGAAAAGTGCCTACGTACAGTTGACCGCACTTCAGTGGTAACACTTTGTCCATTGCGGGTCTTTGGTTTCGGGCGTCTTGTTTATGTTTTGACTGACGTGCTGTTGACCGTACCTACCTAGCATAGCTATCCAAACCTGAAACGAAACTGGAAAAAAAAAACAATGAAAACCGGTTGTTTCGGTTGTTCCAGTCCAAAAACCGACCCTACCCGTAAATAATCCGTTCTTGAATTTTTTTTCGTAGGTCCCTCGGGGGGTACTGGGAGTGTAAATTTAAAAAGGAGACTGAATTAGGCTCCCGTGTATATTCGAAAAATGGTTTATTTTTTCTCGGCCATTTTTGATTTCACAGTAAAACCGTACTGACAAAAAATGTAGGAAATTTGAATTTCTACAAGTTTAGTCCTCACAATTTTTCTTCAAGGATCGATATTTTAGAAATTAAACCTGAAAAACGCTACAAATTCAAAATATTACCATTATCTCCTATGTTCCACGTTTTACGGCATGAATAAAAAGAAACAAAGTTGTAGAAAATCAAATTCTGAACAATTTTGGTCCCTACCTTTTTTCTCCCAAAATCGATATTTTGGAAATTAAACCTGAAAAACGCGACAAATTGAAAATATTATCATTATCTCCTTTGTTCCACGTTTTACGGCATGAATGAAAACAAACAAAGTTGTAGAGAATCAAATTTTGAACAATTTTGGTTTCTACCTTTTTCCCCCCAAAATCGATATTTTGGAAATTAAACCTGTAAAACACGACACAAACTCTAAATATTATCATTATCTCCTATCTTCCACGTTTTACGGCAAGAATGAAGAGAAATAAAGTTGTAGAGAATCAAATTCTGAACAATTTTGGCTCCTACCTTTTTTCCCCCAAAATTGATATTTTGGAAATGGAACCTAGAAAACGCGACCAATTCAAAATATTATCATTATCTCCTATGTTCCACGTTTTACGGCATGAATGAGGAGAAACAAAGTTGTAGAGAATCAAATTTTGAACAATTTTGGTTCTTACCTTTTTTCCCCCAAAATCGATATTTTGGAAATTAAACCTGAAGAACGCGACAAAAATTCTAAATATTATCATTATCTCCTATGTTCTACGTTTTACGGCAAGAATGAAGAGAAACAAAGTTGTAGAGAATCAAATTTTGAACAATTTTGGTAACTACCTTTTTTCCCCAAAAATCGATATTTTGGAAATTAAACCTGAAAAACGCGACACAAATTCTAAATATTATCATTATCTCCTATGTTCCACGTTTTACGGCATTAATGAAGATAAACAAAGTTGTAGATAATAAAATTCTGAACAATTTTGGTTCCCACCTTTTTGCCCCCAAAATCGATATTTTGGAAATTAAACTTAATTGATTAATTAATTACCCATTAATTAATGACAACTTAAATTGTTCAGAATCTGATTGTCTACAACTTTGTTTCTCTTCTTTCATGCTGTAAAACGTGGAATATAGGAGATAATGATAATATTTTGAATTGGTCGCGTTTTTCAGGTTTCTTTCCCAAAATATCAATTTTGGGGGGAAAAAGGTAGGTACCAAAATTGTTCAGAATTTGATTCTCTACAACTTTGTTTCTTTTCATTCATGCCGTAAAACGTGGAACATAGGAGATAATAATAATATTTTGAATTTGTCGCGTTTTTAGGGTTCCGTACCTCAAAAGAAAAAAACGGAACCCTTATAGGATCACTTTGTTGTCCGTCTGTCTGTCTGTCTGTTTGTCTGTCTGTCTGTCAAGACCCTTTATCTCACGAACGGGTAAAGGTATCAGGTTGAAATTAATAGTATATATTAGGATCCATGAACCACACAAGATCTGAAAATTTCAATTTTTTACAATGACGCAATCAAAAGATATGGCTTTTTATGTCCTCATCATCTCCATACATTTATTCAAAAATGCAAAACCTACAGGGTACTTCCCGTTGACCTAAAATTATGAAATTTGGCAAGAAGCTAGGTCTCACAGTACAAATAATGGGAAAAGTCTGAAATCATTAAATATTACAACTTTTCTCACAACTAATAGTAACCAATTGTGGTGAGCTCCCGTTTCAAGAACATTCATATAAGAGAGGGGTCAAGTTGGATGGTCGCTGAGGTGATTTTTGTTTTAGTTCTATTTTAAAAACGGGAACACTTACAAACTTGAAAATTGGTATGTTTAGTAGTGTTAAGTTTAGTGCATAAGCTTTAAAATAACAACAAATAATAAAATTTGGTCAAGCGCGTGTCGGACTCAAAAATGTAGCACATTAACTTACTGAAATTTCAACTAATACAATTATGATTATGTGGTGGTACGGAACCCTCGGTGCGCGAGTCCGACTCGCACTTGGCCGGTTTTTTCAGGTTTAATTTACAAAATATCTATTTTGGGGAAAAAAGGTAGAAACCAAAATTGTTCCAAATTTGACTCTACAACTTTGTTTCTTTTCATTCATGCCGTAAAACGTGGAACATAAGAGATAATGATAATATTTTGAATTTGTCGCGTTTTTCAGGTTTAATTTCAAAAATATCGATCCTGGAAGAAAAATTTTAATATACAAACTTGTGGAGAATCAAATTTTCTACAATTTTTGTCTTCATGGTTTTACTATAAATTCAAAAAAAACAAAATTAAAAATTTTGAAAAAACCCACGACGGTTGTTATTGAAAAAATATTAAATAAGACTTTTGAAATACCCCCGACTTAAAAGGAAGAAGGTAAAGAAATATTACGAAGAAAGTACCCATGAAAATCCGTCGGGCTGCCATTCCGTGTCCTACGAAAATTAATATAGAATTTAATCAATATAAAGTCTATACGAGCTAGTTATTAAATAGCTTTAGTTGGCTACAGTTATGTATAAATTATGAAAACATGGCAATGGCAACCCCGACGGATTTTCATGGGTACTTTCTTCGTACTATTTCGTTACCTTTTTCCTTTTAAGTCGGGGGTATTTCAAAAGTCTTATTTAATATTTTTTCAATAACAACCGTCGTGGGTTTTTTCAAAATTTTAATTTTGTTTTTTATTTTTAACTTTTAAGAGAGTTCCCACTTTACTGATTATTACAGCGCCCCCTGGTGAGTTGACGCCACAACTCTAGTCTAAAAATAATCACAAATAAATCATAAATTCTTTACTGAAAACCGCATCTAAATCGATCAAATCGTTTTAGAGATAAATGAGAACATTTGTGTAAATAAAAGTGATTATTACAGCACCCCCTGGTGAGTTGACACCACAACTCTAGTCTAAGAACCGTCACTGATAAATCATAAATCTTTCACTTAAAACCGCTTCTAAATCGGTCAATTAGTTTTGGAGATAAATGGGAACATTTGCTTAAATAAAAATTATCATTACAGCGCCCCCTGGTGAGTTGGCGTCACAACTCTAATCTACAAACCATCATTGATAAATAATAAATCCATTACTGAAAACCGTATCTAAATCGGCTAAGCCGTTTTTAAGATAAAAGGGAACATAACTTTGCACACACAAACGAACAAACACACAACCTCTCACCCTAAACGCATACACCTTCTCCGTTCCGTCACAGTAAATATATAAGCTAAAACAGTATGGAAACTCGGGCCTTTTTTGAAAAAAGAACTATTCTGCGTCAGAGCGTCAGGGTTGTAACTATAGATGTAAGGCCGGTTTAAAACCAATTAAACCAATCCGTTTAAAACGAAAAAAACCGTTTAAAACCGAAATAAACATTTTTTTTCGGTTTAAAACGGTGTTGATGGATGTCTATGTTTTAAATTTTCTGGATATTACCGAAGTAGGGATATAACGGAGTACCTACCTATCAACTGTGTAAAGATTTTTTATAAGTGTGATATTCTGATATTTATAGCGGGTTTGGTCCGTCCGACTAAGAAGCGCAACACACAAGTAATAAAAACTCGTGTGTTGGTAAATAAATATGTTTTTCATTGTTTTCAAACGATGTAAATAATCAATTTCATTCGGTTAAAAGTAAAACGGACGGCATTATGTTAATGATGTCTTCAAATCTAGTATGTGTAATAAAATAAATAAGTATTGTGTGTTATATCGTATACCTACATACTTAAGTTTTCGTTTTGGTAGTAGGTAGGTATTTTCTATTGATTTTCTAAAAACTAATTAAACGAAACATGACGTCAAGTGACCAAAACTTCCCCATAACGACGTGTAAAACACAGTTCTTTTATTTTTGTAGGCGATTTTTCAACCGTTTAAAACGGTTTTTTTTTAGGTTTAAAACCGCAACATTTTGTTTAAAACGTTTTAAATCCGTTGTTTTACATCTATAGTTGTAACCCAGAAATTTGAAATAAGAATAGTATGATGAACTCAAATATTGGGGTGCTTCTATCAACTTAGTTCCTTTCAGCATGTTTTCGGACCGTAAAACCAAACAATTTTTTCCGGAACCCTTAGTCGCCTTTTACGACTCAAGGAAATATTAAGACACTCAGTCGCCTTTTAGCACCTAAGGGCAGATCGAAACACTTAGTCATCTTTTACGACACAAGGAAAGGTTAAGTCACTTAGTCGCCTTTTATGACACAAGGGCAGATAAAGACACTTAGTCGCCTTTTATGACACAAGGGCAGATGAGGACACTTAGTCGCCTTTTATCACGCAAGGGCAGGTTAAGATACTTAGTCGCCTTTTATCGCACAAGGACAGGGACATACTTATAGGGACTCTATATAGGGTGATCTTTAATTAGTTCTTGATAGAAAAAAGTATGAATGTACTCTACTCATGATACTGAACAACTTTCCCCAAGGAACATAAGTCGAAATACGAAAATCAAGTTTTGACCTCCCATATAAAACTGCATCAGCTGATAGCGCATTTTGTATAGGAGGTCAAATTTGTTTTTTCGTATTTCAACCTATGTTCGTTGGGAAAAGTTGTTCAGTATCATGAGTAAAAGCATATCTTTTGCTATCAAGAACTAAATAAAAGTCAGCCTCTATGTACCTATTTGTTTGTATTATGGTTTTAGCACCCACGACTTACTTCAGCGCGAAAACTGCTTATTTTCCTGTAGCGGTGTGCGCATGTGTGAGTGTGCCTGTTTTGGACGTTTGTTAGGAGTTTCCATACTGCTTTAGCTTATATATTTACTGTGGTTCCGTCGTGGGTAAAAATGGTCGAGTTATTCGAGAAAACCCATTTAAAAACAAAACATTTTTCGAATAAACACAGGAGCCTGATTCAGTCTACTTTTTGAATTTACACTCCCAGTGACCCAGAGGGCCTACGAAAAAAAAACCAAGAACTGATTATTCACGGGTCATAAATGTCATAATGATTGAACTATTTGTTATTATCTCCAAGCATACAAACATAAAAAATCCGGCAGTGCGAGCGTTTCATATTGTTTTACTAAAGTTTCTAGAACCTAGCCTAGGCACCTACCTAAGTACCTTTGTACCACAAAAGATGTAAAAACAGTATAATTACAACTACCTACAAGGTGAGCACAGTAGCAAGTAAGTGTTAACAAAGCCAGTAGGTACCTATAACTAGAACCAGCGCTAAACTACAAACCCCCGAAACCAAAGACCCGCTCAAGGTCAAAGTGTTACTACCTAACGTGCGGCTGACTGTACCTACCCACTACGGCCGCGGTTGTTGGTCAAACATACACAATCACTCTGATGATGACTAGGTAGGTTTAGGTTACCAAGAAGGTATATTATTATACAACTTGTAATTACCAATACGCAAAACCTCTCGGGTGGTAGTTTTACTCGTTCTACTCATGAAACTGAACAACTTTATTGGAAATTAGAATAAAAAAATTGAGAATCGGAATTTTGTATTTTATTTTTGTTGAACAAAAGTACCACTCGAGAGCTTTTGCATACATTGTATATCTCACGGAACTGTTTAATCTACAGGGTGTAAAAAAAGTTCGACTATACTTCTAAGGAGTGATTCTACATCGTATAAAATATAAAAAAATATTTTGCTCTATAAAAAGTTGTTTTAGCTCAAGAAGAAGTGAAGCACAAGGGTTAAACGACGCAGACAAGGATGTTTACTGTTATTTAATATCCACTCACTAGCACATTTCAATAAATTACTGGAATGTAATTCGGAGGAAAAACTAATTTAATGATCAAACAAATTAGAAATTAAATATTAATTAAAGTATTTTTATTTTACAATCTGTTAGTAATGTACACACGGCCGCACTTCGGTAGAAACACTTTTGGACCTTATGGCGTGGTAATACAGTTGAAAAAGTTTCTACCCACAAGCGGTTGACCGTACAATCACCCTAGAAGGATCATCCTACTTTTTTTTTACATCCTGTATTCACATTCGTCCACGGCTGGCAATGTTGATCGTAGTGGCACGACAATTTCTGTAGGTAGGACAAGGATTTCCAATTTCTATGAGGTAGATACTTACCAAGAGGTACTTATGTAAACCTACCTAGAAAACTAAACGTGAAGCAAATCTAGAATAAAATAGGTATATAATTTTACTTATTTATCGTTGTTCATTCGTCCGGCGGAAAACAGAAAAACGTTCGGTTTTTATTTTTGTCTGAGACTTGTCTTCATACGTTGTTTATTACCTACACGTAACACAGGAATCAAAATCTCGATGTCAATATCCATCGTGCGTGATTCGACACGCACCTCTCCCTAGCGAGTGTACGGAGCTGACTGACGAGACCGCGACGGCCGGCGACGGTGAGTCGTGTGCGTTGAAGTATAGATTTACGTATGTTCTATTTCTCACCGACAAACGGATCGGCCGTGACGGCCGATTTTATTTCTCACCGAGTTTTTGTCGGTCGTGTGCGTTGAAGTATGGCAACCAGTACGTTCCATTTTTGACCTACAAAAAATCGGTCACCGATTCTCGGTCGTGTGCGGGAGCCCTTACTCCTGTGACGTGCGGACGTCACAGAGTGTATACTGCTATTTTTCGTTAAATTTTTCGCTGATTAATACAAAGATACAGGTAATGCACCGTATGTACTAGTTTTTGTTAGCAATTTTTGGTTCAATATTACCATTGTGGGTGTGCGAAACATTAACTAAAAATAGCAGTATACACTCGTTTTTCAACAGCATTTTATGTCCCGCATAAGAATGCATGTCATTTGAATTTAGTATGGAAAACGGATTGCCTTAAAAATGCATGTCATTTGAACCGCGTCAGATTTTGGCTTTGTATGGAGCATCGATTTTTAAATTTGATTTACTTATTTCTGTACCTGTTTGACGATGCTGTCAATCCATTTGCTGTAAGTGCTGATGTTGGTGAAGCCAATAGTTGCATTATGATAACTATGATCAAGTGGACCAAAACTCATTAATCCCACCAGTTTGTTTCCATTTATAGCTGGCCCACCAATATAACGCTGTTAACAAAAATGTGGGTACACGTTATTTTCAAAAAGAACCGGCCAAGTGCGCGTCGGGCCACGCGCAGTAGAGGGTTCCGTATTTTTTTGCGATTTTCTATCGCAGATTTTGATTGAGTATTTCATAACAGTCATAACCAGTTCCAGTTTTTCGACTATAGCTCATTAACTTAAAAAAAAAATCATCTCCACTTTTTTGGGAGAGAGAGGCTTCAAAAAAATTTTTTTTCTTCATTTCATTTTACCACATTTTCGGCGTGGATGAAATGTATATCCGTACTAAATTGGCTTTCTAGTATTAACGGTCTCTGAGCTAAGCCGCGGACAGACAGACAGACGGACATGACGAAACTGTAATACTTCCTTGTTGACTACGGAACCCTAAAGACGAGAAGAGTGTTGAGTCCATTGTCCGTGTAGTGCCTGCAAAGAATAGTACCAACCCATATCTACCTATCGATGTTGACTATAGAGAAAACGATTTTTCCCTGATCGTTAGAGCCGTTTTCGAGAAACTGATAACATAAAATTTTTTTCGTATACTAGTTTGCTGGCTTAATGTAAACTGTAACCCTATATTAGTTTTTTTGTAGGATCTTTGTCTTTGACGATTTTTGATAATTATAATACCGGTCAAGTGCGAGTCGGTCCGCACGCCGAGAGTTCTGATATACCTATAGTACTTTTAGAAAAACTAAATTTTAGAACCGCAAAACTAAATTTGTTAGTAAAGGTTTTTTGCAGATTTATAAAAAACGACGCTAGTTACAGAGAACTTTTTATTTTTCCTATAGCTAACCAATAGTTCTAAGCAAATCCTACGGAAACTAAGAACTAGACAACTTTTTAGTTAATAAACTAAAAGGCAAACCTGATAGGCAACTGCATTTGTTTCATCAAAACCAGCACAAAAATTCTCATCTTTCAAATAAATCCTGCAAATGACAATGAAACCATATTAAATGTAACTTAAATGTAATTACAATTCATTAAAAACAAGTATTTTTTTCAATTAAATTGCTCCGATTAACATCCAATGATATTATAAAATTATTTTATAAGTTACACCACTTTTGGTCTCAGCGCCTCATATCAAGGTTGGTTGGACTGGTAAAGATCACTTCCAACAATAAGTCCCCTTTTGCTCACCCTAAATTTGTGTGTACCAAAAAGAGTTTATCTAGCCATAGGTGCACCCTCAGAATAATAATTTGTGTGTAGCAGAATAAAGCAAGGAGGTCCGAAATCTTTGGGTGCACCTCAGCTTAAATATAATTCTATGAGAAGATTTACTTACTCTCTAAAAATTTCAGTACAGTTTTGATCACTCCAGACCTCATGATGTGAATAACGCAAATTATATATTTCTTTAATCTGTAAAATTGAAATTGTTTGTTCATCTGTTTCTAAGGACAAGCCAAATAAAACAAAATCTTATGTAATAATATTAAAGGAACTTACCTTGTCACCCCATCCAATCATAACCACATTCCGTAATGAATTCAATTTATTACTTGGTCTCGCGTACTTGATTCTTCTAATCTTTTTTATTTTGGTTTTCAGGTGCATGTGCTTCTTAATCTTTATTAATGCGATATTATTTCTTCGGTTTTGCAATTTAAATTCTGGATGAATGAAAATACTGGAAGCTTTGATCAAGTCCCCGTGTTTGTCGGGAAATTCGCTACCTACGCGAACTGCTATGTTGGAGACATAGTCCAGGTCATCGGTATTTTTTCTAAAACATAAAATGCTAGTGAGACAGCCTAGGAATATTATCTTTTGGATCAAAATGATTATGATTTTTCAATACAATAATATGTTTTTATAACGGAATTGAGTATTGTATCCGTACCTATAATACACATGACACGGTATAATATATTTTTCAACACATTTGCTCATAAAACAGCTCTATTTGCACTGCATTAAGGTCCATAATCCAGCTTATTAAACACGCGTGCTCTCTTCGTATAACTTCACTAGTGTTGTAATTTTTGTCTTTTTTTATATAGGCAAGATGCAAGGAGTTTTTATATCTAAAACATTCATAATATTTTCATGAATAAGTAAACTGTGTTCGATAATATGATAAATAAATGTTAATTACATGGAAATACTTATATTAATCAACCAACTTACTACAAATTTGTCTTTAAAGTAACAAAATATTCATTAATAAATAATTCAAGAGTAAGCTGTTTGACAGGTTAGTGCAAGGAGTTTCTATATCTATAACATTCATAAGAATTTAATGAATTAAGAAACTGTGTTCGATAATATGATAAATAAACGTTAATTAAACGAAAATATTGATTATTATCAACAAACTAACTACAAATTTGTCTTTAAAGTAACAAAATATTCAATTATAAAATAATTTTAAAAGTAGTCTGTTTGATAGTGTGTAGTCACTGTCTCCTGAGCGCGCATGTATATATAAGGTGTTTTTAATTAGACCCAAATATTGTTAGGGTTTCCTCAGGACCTAAATGAATACTACTGGTGTTATTTTTTTACATTTCTATTCGCTAGTTTTCGAGAAAAATCCTAAAAACAATAGCGTTAAATATCGTAAAATGAACACTCCGTATCAGCACAGGCGGCAGGGCGGAGTCGTGAGCCAATCACGCGCAAGCCGAGTTAGCAGTTCGGGCGGTTTCGGCTTGGTTTCGGGCTCTTAGTACGGTCGAAATCATTACTACAGAATGATTGCAAATAATAATATTTTTTTTGTTTGAAAATTATAAAAAAAAACTAGCGGGAGGATTTTTCTAAAACTTTGATAAACCTTTTTCTTTATCATAGTTACACCACCCCTAGAAATATTTGGGTCTAATTTAAAAACACCTTATATAATCTGTGTCTTCGAAAAAAGTAATACGCGCGCCATTTTAACAGATATTTCTTGTTGTGAAATGTGTTTAATGTAATTAAAAAATAAATGACTTCTACAAATAAAAAAAACCGGTCAAGTGCGAGTCGGACTCGCGCGCCGAGGGTTCCGATATACCTATAGTATTTTTGGAAGCAATAAAGTCCATTTTCAGGACCGCAAAACTAAATTTGTTTGTAAAGGTTTTTTGCAGATTTCTGAAAAACTGTGCAACTTAGAAAGATCGTTTTATTTTTGCTGTAAAGTTTACATAAACCTCTGTCAACTGTAATTAATTCAGATTTTCCCTTACTCAAACTTCGGAGATAAGGGGGGGGGAATGGTATTTTTTTTGACATTTTTCATCATAACTTGAAAACTAAGAAACTTAAAAAAATACAAAAATATATTTTAAAATTTACAAGTAAAGCCCTTTCATATGATACCCCACTCGACCTAGTAGCGACAATTTGAAATTTGGCCCCCCCTATTTTGGCCCCCTTTACATTAATAATCATACTTTTTTCAAAAAATTTTCATGTGCAATTAAGTTGGGCAACTATATTCTAAAACTATTCCAAATTTCAGCTCGATAGCGTAAGTGGTTGCTGAGATATAGAGGTGTGACAGACAGACGGACAGACAGAGCGGCACCATAAGGGTTCCTTTTTTTTACCATTTTGGTATCGGAACCCTAAAAACAGTGATAAGTGTAGAACGTTGAAAATACTTGAACAAAAAACACAAGTCCGGTGTATCGGGTGACGTAGAAATGTGAGGAACGAAACTACGAAATTTCCTTAGGAAAAAAAGGTACGCGAATTTGATTCGTTTTTATTCGCAAATGTGTTGAAAAACGTCGTAAGAAGCTTGTGCGCTTTGCTGATTACATCCTCGGCTCCATTACGCCCTCGCCTGCGGCTCGGGCTGCAATTTCTGAGCCTCGGCTGTAATATCCAAAATAGCGCACGTGCATCTTAATGTACTAATATGATTTATTACTTTCCAGTCTGATTACCGAAGCAAAACTTTGTGCTAACGCGTTGCTCCCAAAAAACAAACATACATAAAAATATATTTTTGCATTTTCATGAAATAAAACATTATAAAGCAAACTAGAAACTAGCATTCATAACAATAGGTCGATATTAAAAAATAAAACTTACTCATTAAAACAGCTAGCAGCGGAAATTACCATATTTCTACTGAGAACGGCGCCGGCACATACAAATTCATTATTAACGTGAATACTCGCCAAGAATGGAAACTTCTTTATGTCTTTGTTATTGCCTTGTACCTCTTTGTTTTCCGAGTTTTGTACTGCAGTGGAATTAGGCGGTTCTAAAATAAGGGAAGTGAGGGACATTCATATCACTAGAATTATCGAAAATACGTAAAAAGATGTAGATACAATTACTATTCTTCGCCTTACACGGTGTGACCCTGACTCACAAAATGTAAACAGATACTCGTACAGTAAAATTTTTCTGATAAGACTTACACTTACGCCAAACCTTGTAATTTTTTCTTCTAGCTTGTAAAAATCTTTTGTGAGTCTCGTAAATTTGTTTAACTTTATGTGAGGGTTTTTCAATGTCTACCAACTCTACATTTTCTGCTTTGGTTAGGTACTCTTCCATAATTTTGAATGCTTCTTTAGAATCTTCTGGTAATTCAATTGAGTTACGAAGTATTGTATCTTTAGTTTCATTAAAACTGTGTACAGTTATTTTAAAATCTTCATTCATAATTTCTCCTAGTGGTTTGTCTAGTTTAAAAACTCTATCATCTTGAAATATAACAAACCTTTTATCTAGTTTGCTTATACTGCTGATGTTTTCTAATGTTTCATAGTTATTGATACACACGATTATTAATTGTTTTAACATTTTCAAAAGCTGCCGAGTCGCATTTTGATAAAAAAATTGATTGTTGAGTTTCAACATTTTAAATAGTTTATCAAACGTTGTTTGCACATTCTCATGTATGAGATAAGGGGAATAGTCTTCATATTTTGAAATATCTTTTGAAAAACTTATGGTAATAACCATGGTTAAGAAAATAAACATACATTCAGTCATCATGAAAAGATTCACAACGTAGGTACGTGGGTTATGAGTATTAAAACACAATTTTATTTCTTATTCTGTTATAAATTTTAGATGGCTATAAAACAAGATTTTATGCGTTTTATAGTAGTAGGTGATAAAATGAAGTCATCTTGGAACTTTTTAAACCAAATCTTGTTTAATAATAGTATTACCCTCAGAACAAAAACCTCCTTGCTTCGCTCGGAGGTAAAATTTCTTTGGTATTACCTTATTGGATAAGAACAATCTTACACGAATGAAACAAAATTGTATATTTTCACTTAAGGCCAGGATTTTCAATTAAGGGTTAAATAAAATAATACCGCATGCAAGAAAACATCTCCTGAATTTTTTAAAAATATTATTTTATAACATTAACATTGTACGTCCGAAATAGGCAGTTTGCCTCATACTAGAATTAAACGTAATATCTATTAATACAAAGTAACAATAAAGAATTAACTGTGGATTTCAACCGTAAAACAAAACTACTTTCCTCAAAGAACATAGTTTGAAATTATCGAAATATCACGTGAAATATTTCATATGCACAACAATGCTCCTGGGGATAAGCTTTTCAGTTTATTTTCTAAAACAAGAGTTGGCAACCTTTTCAAAGCTGAGGGCCAATCTTTCAAAAGTCGCAAGCCGCAGCTGGCTTGTGCCCTCTTTAGACTATAGCTAAAAGGGAGCCGTAATCATGAAATACAAAACAAGTGGTTACAGGCAGCGCACCTGTGATCCCCCTCCTGGTGTTGCGGGTGTCTATGGGCGTCGGTGATCACTTACCATCAGGTGACCCGCCTGCTCGTCTGCCTCCCTCTTCTATAAAAAAAATCTATATAGTTAACTGTAACAGAAGTGTGGTCTTCTGAAAAAAAAAAATGATGAGGTGTTTGGAACTGGTTATTTATTTCTTTTAACTTTGCTTTGTGTTTAGACTTAAAATCAACGTGTTGGTGTGTTCCATACCTATTTGCAACGTTGTTTTATTTTTGGCGGAAATTAGCTTTAAAAAATGGACGGAAAACATTGACGGAAGAAAGGTAGGCCTCTGCCTTGCAGTGGAAGGTTGTTGTTTATTTTTAGTGGCCTTGAACGTCATATAACATTTTTACAAAACAAAAATAGTTTTTAACAATAATTAAAAACATTTACATTATACATTACATCTTTTTCACAAATGTTTCATTTTGTATTTATTTATAAAATATTATGGAAATAGGAATATCTATAGGAAATCTACTACGAAATTTAAGAAAATAATTTATATTTTGCCTCGCGAATAACAAATAGTGGTTTGTTACCCTAATAGAGAAGGTTAAAAATAACACTTCAAACTTCATAAGTCTCTTGAGTATCAGTAAAATTTTCTAACACTAGCTGATGATATTGATCAAAATTAACTGTCCTTAGCTCTTGGGAAGAATTTGTACTCATTAGCTTGTCAATTAGCAATAAGGTGTCAACGTCTTGGCTCCTAAATGAAGGGGGTTGATCCTGGTCCTCGTCATAAAGTTCAGCTTTGAAAATAGGACGCTTTTTTGATAGTACTGAGACAATGCTCTCAAAGCTACCCAAATTTACTCTTTCTGTTGTTGTTTCATTTTGCAAAATTAGCTTATCTTTTACTTTTTCTCCATAGGTATTTGATTTTGAAGATTGTTTAGTACGTAAATCTTTATCATATTTTTGTTTAACATTCAAATTTTCGTGATAGTTTTCCTTAGAATCGTTTATTGCAATGGAATGGTCTGGAAAATTTCCTCCATTTTCTGTGTTTAGTACCATTTTCTTAAATTGTACTATCTCTTTTTCTAAATGGTCGTCTGTGTCCAGTAATGCTTGAATTACTTTGTCTGTAGCTGCAGGTTGATTATGATATCTGCTAACGTTTTTAAATATGTCATAAACATTTACTGTTTTTAAAAGTACTTCATCAGAGTAAATTCCTGTATGTCTTTGAGGTGGCGTTATTTTAAACCGAAACTTAGTGTGTTCTTTTGTGGTTATCTTTTTGATGTTTTCATCCACTTCAACTAAACCTGTACTGGGCTGAAATTGACTAGGAGGTGGTGACAAATGCGTGACGTATAAATACTCATCAATAATCTTTTGGCTTATCGGTAAGGTTCCCTCAATTTCATTTTGTGTTTCTGTGCGAGTTTCATATGTGACAACGTCCGATTCTTGTACAGTTTCTGTGCGTGTTTCATATGTAACAACATCCAATTCTTGTTCAGTTTCTGTGTGTGTATGATATCTGGCAACGTCAAATTCTTGTTTAGGAGTATATTTATTATTTTCACGAGTAGGTGTATTGTCAACCGGAGTAAGTTCGTCATTAACGAAATGTTCTATCAAAAACCTTTCGGCTTTCTCCCGAAAGTCATTTCTTAGATCTAAGCCTAGTTGGCTTCTCATTGGAGCAAGCTTGTTCTGTACGAAGTCTTTAATCATTAATTGTGCCTTTTCTTTCAATACCTCGGGGTTATTTAAAAGTTTTGGTGAAGTTTCTCTAGCAAATTCTGTAGTTTCTTCAATGCTTAACCCATCTTTACTTTCGTAATTCTCGTAGTCACTTGAACCTTCATTTCGTTCTTCGTATTCCTTGTCTTCAGATTTCTCTAAAGGATTATCTATTTGCGAATTTCCTGTTACAGGTTGAAGGTTTTCTAAACTATTGTCTGCAGTTAGTTTAAATTTTTTTTCTTTATTGTTATCTTGAATTTTCGTTTGTATACTCTTTACATATCTGCTATCATTTAATTGACGATATAAATTTTTTGATTCATCTTTTTCGTTATTTCTTATTTTAGTGTCGTCTTCACTGTTCACGTTGTCTTTTCCTATCACGAGCTGATTTAATGCTGAAGTGAGTAGCTCTATGGCTTTAGGGAATTTGTTGAGCACGTTCGAAATAACTGATTTAGGCTGTTCACTTTGAGTTTCATATTCTATTTTACTAGTTTTTGTCGTAGAAGACATTTCGTTTGATACCTGTTAAATACAAATTTATTGAATACTTAGGTATAGCAAGCACGATAGTAATTTTAAGCGGTGATTCAGAATATGCATACAAGACTTTTATTTTCTTGTTTGCATCATCTGAGACAAGTATACAACACTCGTCGCAGTAAGTGACGAATAAAGGGTGAATTAATTACATACATACATACATAACATCACGCCTTGTTCCCGTCGGGGTAGGCAGAGACCACAGTTCTCCACCTGCTACGATCTTGACATACTTCCCTTGCTTCCTGTACTTTCATCAATCCTTTCATTCATGCTCGTCGGTTTAGGGTACTTGTAACCTGGCCTTTATTCAGAACGTCCTGAATTTGATCCTGGTACGTTCGCCGAGGCCTTCCCCTTCCAACGTTCCTATTCACTCTCGAATTCTTGATAGCAAAATTCAGTGTACTTGTACAAACAACTTTCCCAAAGCGTCATGGGTTGAAAAAACCGGCCAAGTGCGAGTCGGACTCGCGCACTGAGGGTTCCGTACCACCACATAAACATAATTGTATTAGTTGAAATTTCAGTAAGTTAATGTGCTAGATTTTTTGAGTCCGACACGCGCTTGACCAAATTTTATTATTTGTTGTTATTTTATAGCCTATGCCCTATAAACACACCAATTTTCAAGTTTGTAAGTGTTCCCGTTTTTAAATAGAACTAAAACAAAAATCGCCTCAGCAACCATCCAACTTGACCCCTCTCTTATATGAATGTTCTTGAAACGGGAGCTCACCACAATTGGTTATCATTAGTTGTGAGAAAAGTTGTAATATTTAATGATTTCAGACTTTTCCCATTATTTGTACTGTGAGACCTAGCTTCTTGCCAAATTTCATAATTTTAGGTCAACGGGAAGTACCCTGTAGGTTTTTCATTTTTGAATAAATGTATGGAGATGAGGACATAAAATGCCATATATTTTGATTGCGTCGTTGTAAAAAATTGAAATTTTCAGATCTTGTGTGGTTCATAGATCCTAATACATGGTATTAATTTCAACCTGATACCTTTTCCCGTTCGTGAGATAAAGGGTCTTGACAGACAGACAGACAGACAGACAGACAGACGGACAACAAAGTGATCCTATAAGGGTTCCGTTTTTTTCTTTTGAGGTACGGAACCCTAAAAACGAGAGATATTTTGGTCGTGCCATATAAATTTTAGTAATGCTGGAGCAAGAAAAACATCTTGTTTTTCGATCATATTTCTATTGGAAAGTTTTTTTTATAACGAGTACTTGCATATATTTTGTTATAAAAAATAATTAAAAATCGCCCTCATGCACGCCAAGCGCGCCTTTCTTGAACAGTTAATATTTTATTCCAGCAGTGGGGGATGAACAAAAAGATGCTGGGGGTTCAGAAGATGGTAAGGTTGTCCATTGTGTGGGCGTGAGACCGTTGCTAGCTTGATGGGCAACACTGTATAGGGAACCTCTAGAAATAAAAAGCCTTGTGTGATACTTCTTTTAAGTGACATAAATTGTTGTATTTTATTTGTTTTATAATGACTTGCATTAAATTTGACGAGTGCAAATACAGGAAGGCGGTGTTCTGATTCATCTGTTAAAAGGATCATAGTACTTTTTCCACACCATGTAAATAAAAATAACGCGAATATAAAAAGAAATACTCCCATACTTTTTTATGATCAGCCACTCGTTGCACGTCTTTATTGTATCCTGTTTCTTCATATTCCTTTGATGTAATCTGAAAGTAACAAAATAGTCCAATCGATATCTACAACTTGCATATCGCTATTACTGCAGCTATTAGCAAATAATATTATAGCGAAACTTTTCGTATTATAAGGTCTGTTCCAGACATCGTACTATTAAAGTTTAAACATACTCTTAGTTGGTTTTGGTGAGTTTTATTAATGTTGTACATACTGAATTGCTTTTGAACCTAAATGCATTTTAATTTGAACAATTTTAAATCTAAAAAAAAACCGGCCAAGTGCGAGTCGTACTCGCGCACTGAGGGTTCCGTACGACCACATAAACATAATTGTATTAGTTGAAATTTCAGTACGTTAATGTGCTAGATTTTTTGAGTCTGACACGCGCTTGACCAAATTTTATTATTTGTTGTTATTTTATAGCCTATGCCCTACAAACATACCAATTTTCAAGTTTGTAAGTGTTCCCGTTTTTAAATAGAACTAAAACAAAAATCGCCTCAGCAACCATCCAACTTGACCCCTCTCTTATATGAATGTTCTTGAAACGGGAGCTCACCACAATTGGTACCATTAGTTGTGAGAAAAGTTGTAATATTTAATGATTTCAGGCTTTTCCCATTATTTATACTGTGAGACCTAGCTTCTTGCCAAATTTCATAATTTTAGGTCAACGGGAAGTACCCTGTAGGTTTTTCATTTTTGAATAAATGTATGGAGATGAGGACATAAAATGCCATATTTTTTGATTGCGTCGTTGTAAAAAATTGAAATTTTTAGATCTTGTGTGGTTCATGGATCCTAATATATGGTATTAATTTCAACCTGATACCTTTACCCGTTCGTGAGATAAAGGGTCTTGACAGACAGACAGACAGACAGACGGACAACAAAGTGATCCTATAAGGGTTCCGTTTTTTTCTTTTGAGGTACGGAACCCTAACAAACCCTCAAATATAATCTCAAAAATAATATTTCATAAAAATGCATACAACATGCATACAGCATTTTTTCAAGTTTTCTTTTCATTCAAACATTGTCCTTACACGTCGAAAACAATAACAAAAGAATCAGCCGAATCCATTGGGCCGTTCTCAAGTGATGCTCCGAAATACAGGTGCCATTCTTTTTTGTAGATCGTGGGCTCGTGGGCCCGAGTGACCTTAAAGATTTTAACCATCGATTCTGATGACAAATTTGAATCAAATAAACCAGTGGTATACACATAGTCCAAAATCGCATACTTTTCAAGATATTATTATTATAAATGTACAAGTTGTAAATTCTCCAGTGAAACAAACCCTTATGAAAGTGACGTAGCGTAGACATATCGTGTTGGAGTGGTTCGTCAAGTGTAATGTAGGTCATCATCGAGAAGAGAAAGGGACTGATTCCCAACGAGGGTGTAGTTTGAGGCCTGAGGTGCAGCTGAGGGCCACAATAAACCCGATGTGGAATCTTACTTTCTTTCAAGTGATTCCTAGTGCTTTATATAGGGTGACTTTTAATTAGTTCTTGATAGAAAAAGGTATGAATGTACTCATGATACTGAACAACTTTCCCCAAGGAACATAGGTCGAAATACGAAAATCAAGTTTTGACCTCCCATAGAAACTGCATAAGCTGATAGCGCATTTTGTATGGGAGGTCAAATTAGGTTTTTCGTATTTCGACCTATGTTCCTTGGGAAAAGTTGTTTGGTATCATGAGTACATGCACATCTTTTGCTATCAAGAACTAATTAAAAGTCACCCTATACATATTTCACCTTTAAGGAAAAAAACCGGCCAAGTGCGAGTCGGACTCGCGCACTGAGGGTTCCGTACCACCACATAAACATAATTGTATTGTTGAAATTTCAGTAAGTTATTGTGCTAGATTTTTTGAGTCCGACACGCGCTTGACCAAATTTTATTATTTTATAGCCTATGCCCTATAAACATACCAATTTTCAAGTTTGTAAGTGTTCCCGTTTTTAAATAGAACTAAAACAAAAATCGCCTCAGCAACCATCCAACTTGACCCCTCTCTTATATGAATGTTCTTGAAACGGGAGCTCACCACAATTGGTTACCATTAGTTGTGAGAAAAGTTATAATATTTAATGATTTCAGACTTTTCCCATTATTTGTACTGTGAGACCTAGCTTCTTGCCAAATTTCATAATTTTAGGTCAACGGGAAGTACCTTGTAGGTTTTTCATTTTTGAATAAATGTATAGAGATGAGGACATAAAATGCCATATCTTTTGATTGCGTCGTTGTAAAAAATTCAAATTTTAGACAGACAGACGGACAACAAAGTGATCCTATAAGGGTTCCGTTTTTTCTTTTGAGGTACGGAACCCTAAAAAACGATGCTAAATTAAAACACTAATTGAAGATTCACAACTTCATTCTCTTCTTATATATTTTTATGGCGTTCACATCTCTTCACGAGTATTTTGCCAATGTCAAAGAAGATCTTCATTGATATTTGTTTTTTAATTTCGTGGACTTAGCAATAAAAATATTTTGGCTTTTGGCATTATGTACGATATTAGAAGAAGGCCATGGAGTGACACTTGGACTGAGATTGACCTAATTTCATACAATATTCCATCCCGCATATTTGTACGATTGAAATGACGCATATTTTTCCTTGTTTTTAAAGAAGGTCTTAGGTGCTTTCTTTAAACGTAATTTATTCGTTCGAAAAAAACTGCTAAGTTGAAATTACACAATCGGACCTATGTTCATATAAAAATATTTACTTATAACATCGTCACAAATACCTTGTCAAAGCTTTTCGGGTTGCTCGGGCCCACGGTGTATATTAGCGAGATGTCTTCCTGTTCCACAACTTTAAACCGTTTATTATTCACAGGTTCCGACGTTGTTGGTGAAATCATCGTTGTAGTGGTAGATGTTACATTTACCGATCCCTGTAAAGAAAATTGTGTTTTTAGTACAAACAATAGCATTAAATTTGTATGGGCGTTCCACAAGGCTCAATCCTGAGTTATTGTCGACGCGACGATTTGCCGCACCTTGTAAAGGTCAAGCATGAGATAATATTATAATTTTCTGGCGAGATATCTTTTTTTCAAAGAAAACAATAAAATTTTGACGGCGAGTAATAGTAGTGACTAACATAAAAAAAATGGTAAAATTACATCTATCTATTAATCAATAAGAAGAAAATGAGAAGAAAAGTAAGTGTATCAAATTTGATTTGACTAATTTCATAAACATTTTCCTATCCCTTAGACTACGTTGCTTGTTTATAGTGCCTAAAGTACGCTAGTACCACAGAATATATTAAAGTAAACATGTTTACAGAAGTCTCATCTTTTGATCTTAGAAAAAGCCGCCTTTTTATATACCTAAACATAGCGCGCCAAAGCTAAATGCACCTTAACTCCACGCGTCAGGGTCCTGTTTGCAATGCAGTTTGATGTACCGCGGTCGACGTTGTCGATTGCCAGGGTGTCTACTCTCAAAGTCCGATATATCGAAACGATACAACTCGAAACATGCAAATGCAAAACTTCGTCCCTTAACAATAGAGTAGAATATTGATTGGATGCAGTTTGAAAATTCATCCAACCAATATTCTACTCTATTGTCAAGGGACGAAGTTTTGCATTTGCATGTTTCGAGTAGTATCGTTTCGATATTTCGGACTTTGAGAGTAGACACCCAGTATCGGCCACAATTACAGCAATTCGTATCTTATTTACTAAAAATGATATGCTGCTGGACTTGTACAGTCAAGAGCTCGCCAAGCTTGACACATTATTGACAAATTACCTCAAATTTACCGAGTTCAGACTTATCTACATTTTCCTTCAGTAGAGTCAGCAAAGATTATATAAGTCACTACCGTTTTCACAGTAAGTATTTTTTTATAAAATGATAAAACAATAAAATTAAGATACACACCGCGTGTGTATGGGCAGACCTTTAAAATTTACATTCAAGAAATAAAAAATATACAATCCAGATTAATAAAATATTTAGTAAGTAAAAAAGTTAAGGCATCATGTAATAAAGATTATGATAAATTATATCCAATATATGAAATTCTGTCAATTGATATCAAATTACAATACTTAATCGGCTTAGAGCATTATTATAGTGAATAATATAAAACCCCCAACCCCTTCCAACGTTTCCATTCACTCTCGCCTGGTAGATCTCTTTCGTCAGTCTTCGTTCATTCATCCTCTCTACATGACCAAACCATCTCAGCATCCCTTTCTCGATTTTGGTCACTACGTCTTCTTTTACGCCACACCGTTCTCTTATCACACTATTTCTAATCCTGTCACTCAATTTAACACCAATCATACTCCTTAGCGCTCTCATTTCCACTGCATTTATTCTACTTTCATGCTTCTTCTGCCATACCCAGCTTTCACTGCCATACATCAGTCTTGGTACCAAAACACCCCTATGAACAGCCAAACGAGCCTTGTGAGACACCTTCTGACTCCTCATAAAGGCGTGCAGGGCACCATTCACCATGTTTCCAGCATTCACTCTTCTTTCAATATCACTTTCACACTTTCCATCTCTCGTAAACTTTGAGCCCAGATACACAAACTCCTTCACTAGTTCGACTTGTTCACCACCTATTAATATAGTACACTCTGTCATACATTCTTCTCTTTCAAGTACCATTACTTTAGTCTTGCTTACATTTACTTTCATTCCTTTCCTGTCCAAAGCCACATTCATCATTGTTACCATCTCCTGCAACTGGTCAGCAGATGACGCAAGTACAACTTGGTCATCAGCGTAGAGAAGACATTTGATGAGTAACTCATTCATTCTCAGTCCACACATACTCTCTTTCAGATCAATCAAACAATTATCCATGAACAGGTTAAACAGCCAAGGTGACGCTACACATCCCTGCCTAACACCTTTTTCGATGCTAAACCATTCAGTGTGCGCCCCGTTTATTCTGACACAAGCACTGGAATCCTCATAGAAAGATTTCAATGCTTGAATCAGATGCCCGTTTACCCCATACAAAGACAATGCTGACCACAATTCATTCCTCACCACTCAGTCATAGGCCTTTTCCAAATCCACGAACGCGCAGTAGACTTTTTGGTTTCTAGCCAAAAACTTTTCAGCTATGCACCGCAAGGAAAAGACCTGATCTGTACATCCCATTCCCTTTCTAAATCCCGCTTGTACATCCCATATTTTTTCGTCAGTATCTTTCATCACTCTTTCAATCAAAACCTTTGCATACAGTTTGCCGACGTCACTAAGAAGGCTTATCCCGCGGTAATTTTTGCAGTCCTCTGATAATAGTAAATAGTCTTAAAACAGGTATATCGATGGCTGCCTGGAATAATGCAGCAATTACCATTGCGGCAGTTTTCGGGTTATGTCAGTTTCGGTATCTATAGACCCTAATACACCTTGTTTATTTTTTTCGAATTTTTTTAATGACAATTCGTGATTTTAGGTTAAACACTTTGTATATAATTGCGTTATTCCTGGTCATTTAAAAAAATTTCTTACTGGAATAATAACACTAAGTTGAATGTAAAAAAAAATTATAATTCATAGAGCAGCAATGGTAATTATGGGGAAAATAATGTGTAAACTGATTCGCAATAAACACTACTGTACGAGTACTTACCTATAAATTACCGTTTCGTAATAGAAATGTACAGCAAATATACCATGCAATTTCTTCGAGTCTTTCAGAGCTCGAGTAGACCTCATAATACTATAATTTTCCATACCTAGTACTTATATTCTCTAAATAACGCAGATATTTGGCTTCCGTTCGTCATTACGAAGTAACTTCTACCAGTGTCTACCTGCCACTAAAGTCCCTTCATATTTTAACACTGGAATATCATTAAATCCTCATTATGATTTAAGCAGAAGTTTACAGTAGGTATCGGTTCAATTACTACCTTAGATACCAAAGATTACAGAAAAATGTTCGCTGTTAGATACAGTATTTAATATAACTTGATTTGATATTCATTATGACAATATTCTAGGAACTTTTTATTAAAATAAAATATGGTAATATAATATGCTTGATTAATTTATAAAAGGATTTACACTTAATATCGATTGCGGGTTTATTCCAGGTCATTTGTAAATAAATCTTTACAGTATAGTGTGTTGTTTGCTGCTTCTCAAAGAAGTCGGTCCGTTTATCGCTATTGTGGTTCTATTCCAGGAAACTTGTCTCATCGTCTTTACAGTAATGTCTAGTACAATAAATAGGTAGAAAAAAATATACGTGCAGTAGCTTGTTACCACTTTAACACGCTCTAACATACGCAATGCGATTTTCAAATTTGCCAAAGAAAAAGTATGTTAAGGATGATGATGACAGCGAATCTTACGAAGACTTCTCTCCAGTAGTCTCAGAATATGTTCCAAGTCCGGAACGTCGAAATCATGCAGGCACTCCGTCATCTAGTCTCGGAGGTGATTCTGAATATAAAGATGCGGTTCAGTCGCAATTATCGCGTACTCCATCAACTATTTCCAATATTTCATTAATTTTGAAGCAATTTGATTTTGTTGCATCACCATCTGAAGTTTATATAGCTGAATAATAAGGATAGTTGCTTTACTACACCCAAGACTAGGAAACAGAAGCAAAATTTTGGAGAGATGGAAAATGTTGTGGATATTACATTAATACCTTGCCAAGTGCTTAACATCAATCAGATATGTACTGCTAATTCCGCAGGTCGGCCCACAAGTGCTAATAGTTCGCCAGCAGCAGGAGTAGTCACTTGTACGACTGTAGCTATTATACATAACCAAGGATCTTTAAAATCTAACCATAATATGGTTTCATCATTAAGCCCACCTCAAACGATACAAAAAAAACACAAAAGCAATGGAGATCACTGAACTGGACACTACTTTGAAACCAGAAGAAACTTTATCCGATGTGGACCTAACTTTACGTTCCAATCTATCTGACAGTGGTTCATTTTCTGTTTTGGATCCTGAGTTAAATAATAATTTATTGCACATCGTATCATCTCCTTGCGAGCTAGAAAATGACTTACAATCTTCAGTAAATGACGTAACTACCTATAAAACCGTTCTGTCGTCGAACGTCGATCCTAAAAAAAAGAACCTGCTTCTAAGATTGTCTTGTCATCTAACATTGACCATAAAAATAATTTACCTGCTCCTGAGATCATCGTGCCATCCACGGACGCTCTGCCTAGAAAATACGTGACTGTTTCTGAGATTGTCTTGCCCTCCAACATCGATTCTGCTAGAAATAACGTCCATGTTCCTGAGATATTCATGACATCCAACACTGAGCCTAGAAAAGAAGCACCTGCTCCTAAGATTATCATGCCATCTAACGCTGAGCCAAGAAAATTACCTACTCCTGAAATTATCGTGCCATCCAACGCTGAGCTTGAAAAAGACGAACCTGCTTCTAATATTGTCGTACCCTTCAACAATGATTCTGCTAAGAATGTCATTCCCGTTCCTGATAATGAAATGCCATCCAACGCCGAGCCCAGTGGAGAAATACCTGCCCCTGAAATCATGGTGCTATCCAACGCCGAAGTCCCTATTCATGAGATTGTCGTACCCTCCAAAACCAATCCAGCTGGAAATAACGTCCCCATTCCTGAGAATGTAATGCCATCCAACGCCGAGCCTACTAGAGAAAAACCTGCCCCTGAAATCACGGTGCCATCCAACGCCAATGTCCCCGTTTATGAGATTTTCGTACTTTCCAATACCGATCCTGCTATAAATGAAGCTCCCTCTCCTGAGATCGTCGTGCCCTTCCAACGCTGACTTTGTAAATGACGAACCTGCTCTTGCGATTGTCGTACCTTCCTCGATTGAACCTGTAAATATCGAACCTCTTCCTGTAGTCGTTGAGTCAGTCACTTCTGAATCTAGATCACCTCCATTCTAATGTGAAAACGATGCTGAAACTATAAAAAAACGATCAAGAAAACGAAAACTTGACACAGATAACTGACAGTGCAAAAAGAACAAAAAGTTAAAAGATTCAGGTCTGGCTTATACTCGTAAAGGTTGTCATTAAAAAAAAAAAAAACCTGCAAAAACCGTGGGACCTGCCTGTACCTGTAAAAAGGCTTGTAGTGAACGCATTTCACCACAAACGAGAAAGGAGATATGTGATAAGTTTTATAAGGCTGGGAATCACGAATATGCTATATTTGATCTAGAAAAAGTCCTTCATATTCCAAATTCAGAACTAGGAATTTTTTACTATAAGCGCAAATACCCAGTGTACAACTTCACTATATTTGATGCAGGCCGCAAACTAGGCTACTCTTTTATGTGGCATAACGATAGCCAAAAGAGGCGCTGTTGAGATTGGTAGTTGCATATTGAAGTTCCTGGTGAATGAACAAAAGAGGTCTGTCAATAAAATTTCATTATATTCAGACGGATTTAGAGGGCGCTTCATTTGTATGCAGCTTCAAAGTTGGAAATGAATGTCACGCACCGATTCTTTGACACAGGTCACAGCCAAAATGAAGGAGATTCTATGCACGCTTGCATAGAGCGTGAACTAAAAAAGAATAAATTTGTTTACACGCCGGAGCAAATGTACGGAATAGCTATGAATGCAAAAGTTACAGGTGAGAAGTACAATGTCGTAGAGATGGACCAGTCCGATTTAGTAAACATAAAACTGCTCATTGAAGGCCAGAATTGGGTGCATGACTCAAATGGCAATAAAATAATGTGGTGCAACATAATGGAAGTTAACGCGTGTCACACTCATCCGGGTAAATTGAAGTTTAAATACAGTTTCGAAGATGAATATTTGGAGTTAAATACATCCGAATTACCCAGCAGAAATAGGAGGACAGCACAAAGTACACGAGGAAGAAGGGCACGAGTTGGGCGCCCACGAGGTGGACAAATTGTGGCTACTCCTTCTCCAGCTGAATCATCAACAGTCCCAGAATTGCAAAGAGCTTACAACCAACCGTTTCCTGTGTACAAAGCTCTGCATTCTGATCTTTTGAGTCTTTGTAAAAACAATGATATTCCACGCCATTATCACGACTTCTACGAATCTTTGATATGTGGAACAGACGAAAACGTGGAAGCACAGGATCCTTTACACGAGGGTGGTCTTGAGTAGTCGTTTTAAAAGATTTTGATGCTCTGGTGATTTTATGTTTAATTTATAAATGTAGGAAAGTTGACATCCGACAGTTCCTATTAAACTAGTTTCATTTTATATTAATTAGGAGAGCTGTATATAGGGTCCTCCTGTAATGTTGCAAATAATTTTAGCGCGTTTCTCATGATTAACTTTTCCTAAGAATTATAGGTCAAAATACAAAAAAAAAATATTTTAACTTCCCATAGAATCTGCATCAACTGATAGTGCATTTTGTACAGGAGCTCTTTTTTTGCTGTTCTTTGGGGAAAGTTGTTAAGTTGTGTGGTCTGAGTAAAGTACCAAAATTATATGCACTATTTTATAGTGACACAATTTGTTAGTAAAAGTTGTTAGAATATAACAATATGTTTACTATGCAACTTAATTTTTATAACTTAAATAATAATAACATAATAATATTTTTTTTTTATTCTTAAAATAAAAGTAGGTAAGTTATAAATACCATTATCTGTTTTTATTACATTTTCTTCCTTATCACTATATTACTTAACTAATAAACCGTTACCTATCATTCATAGATATTCACGCACGATTTTTTTTTTAGTACAATTTCATTGAAATATCAAAAAATATGCAGCATTACATAAATACCATCTTCAAAGTGAGCAATAAGTTCAAGGAATATGAACACAAAATATTATTACTGTACACACCATGTGTCTTCTTAAACACGGAATAGTGTTGTAGTATGTTATTGTTGTTTCACCGTTTATATTTTTTTTCCTGAAACAAAGCCGCAAAGAATGCTTACGGAAACGACTTGTCGGCACAAATAGTGGCTATATGATTTTCATCGTTTATTTCTGTTTTATGAAATTATGCAAATCTATAAATTGTTACAGTATTAAAGGTAAAAATAAGGAACAATTTGACGTATAATTTATTTCAATATTCTCCATACTTTTCTAGTTGTTCAATAATTTCACAAAATCTTTTTTCCTGAACAATCTTATTTTTACGATAGTGGTTTTATTCCAGGCAGCCATCGATATGGTTTGTTCAGAGGGTCTATTAATAGATGTATAAATTTGAAACGATAACTTTTAAATGTAAATTAATGTCAATATGGCCGGACTACTTCATTCGTCACTATATATGGTTACGGCGGGTTACGATCTTTAAGATTTCGCTTTTAGTATGTGAAATGGCGAAATCTATAACAATTTCACAAAGACAAACGGTAACCTTTTTCGTAATTTAAATGTCCACGGGTTACAGTACTATAATACATACCTAGACGCGGAGTGAGAAAGGCCTGCTAGTACTTAAAGGTGGTTCTGTGCCTAAAGAGTAGTCAGCCACTTGACTTTTTGATATGATGACACGGTGAATGCTCTGTAGCTGAGTCGCTTGGACTCTACACTCATTTGTTAGACTAGCTATTCACCAGGCAACTAGCCAGGCGATATTTGTGCAGCAAGGACAGTTTTTTTTTGTACCAATCCTGTTGCACCAATATTCGGGCGACTTCGCAGCAAACTATTTTCAGTGCTTTTTCAGTCTTACTTTCTCCATCCGTTTCTTCAGGAAGGCATCTCGCCTCAGTAGGTATATACAGATGCACTTTAAAATAAATTATATATATTTATATAGTTACTATTTTCAGAATCCTGTCAATCCAGTAGCTATATTTGCCGACGTGAGAGAAGACGGTTGGTGAGTCTGGAGTACCGCAAACAAGTGGGCCAAAGCTCACTACTCCTATCAAGAGGCTCCCAAAAACTGCCGGACCTCCTATATCACGCTGTCGAAAAAAAAAACATAATTCAATGAACAGGTATATTTAACGAAAGTGAAATTTATGTTTAATTTGTTTTAAAACCTATTCGAGCACTTAAACTGAATATATGTTTAAAAAAAACAGTAAATTAGGCCAACTCCAAGGAATTTCATAGCAAAAAATATGGTTTGATTAAGAGTGAAGGGGTCAGAGAGCCTAGACACGTGGCTCTCTATTAACTTATAGTAGAATATAATGAGAATATCGACGGTTAACAGGCAATACCTCATAACCCACCATTTATCATATTTTTTTTACTGGTATCAATTTAATTTATAAGGATCAAAACATCGTAACTCAGTGCAATTAAAAAAATATTGCCATTTTAGAAAAGCAAAACATCTTAACCCACCATATTATGGTGGATTAACATTAGTCAACGCAATGTCGCGCGGCATATAATGCCGATTCCATACAAAACTTTCATTCTATTTTTACAGCGTTTACGATAATAGAGATCTAGGTCCTCTAGCTGGCGTCCGCAAAAGTTGGCAATTGCAGTGTGGGGTGACAGGACACATATAGTTGGTCACTGCTGCCCATCCTTAAAATGTTTAACCTTTCATGCTACCCGAGGGTGGAGATAGGGTGATATTTTTCAAAACCGGAACTAAACGGACTGATGATTAAATTACGTAAATACTAACCTGGCATGCTCCTGCCCCAGTATCAGAAACTCCAGCGCAAAAGTTCTGTTCTCTTACATATTTTCTGTGAAACAGAAAAAGAACTTCATAACGCGATGATTGACTAAACAAAAATAAACCTTCAAAGTGTCAAAATCAGCCCGTGCTCAAACAATTTGTTATCATTATAGTTTCTGTATACAGAAGATTAGTTTTTTATAATCCATTACAACGAGCCTTTACGTCTTATGTGTAAGAATCTGTGTTTGGCTCTCTATCTTAAAGTACAGTTGGCTGTTACTGTGTTTTGTAAGATGTTGATCTTTAAAAATTAAACACAAAATTTAACTCCTGTGCTTGCTTCTAGTCTAGATCCACTGTACTGGCACATCCTGGACACTATATATAACGAGTAGAGCGCAAATTTAAATTATGCAGCGCGCAGCTTGCATATTCAGTACACAGTACAACTGACACCATGAGAATCGCGCGGTCGGTTGCACGCGCCTGTGCGGGGTGAATTGCAAGGGGGCGGAGAGTGACCGTTCTGTATGATATTACTATTACTTTATTCTGTGGTGCTGGTTGTCTTGTAGGCCACGCGTTGTCCGTCAGTTTCGTATTACGAGTTATAAGGTGTGCATAGACCAATAGACCGAGCCTGACCGCTTAATTTCAAGCGATGCGCCTAGACTGGACAAACCTGGTCACTTAATTTCAAGAAATGCGCCTAGAGTGGACAAGCCTGGTCGCTTAATTTCAAGCTATACAAGTAGAGCGGACTAGCCAGCCAGCTTAATTTAAGCAACACGTGCTGTAAAAATTAAAGACTCAAGACGTCAAACAACTTTAGACCGCTTATTCTTTAGTTGTCTGTCGTACAAACACTTTATGAGAAACAAATATGTAAAAAATATGCCTTCATAATTGCATACGTGGAATATTATAAAAATAAAATGGAATGGAATGGAACTGGACGGGACGGAATGGAATTATGGGAAAGGATAGGACGGGACGGGACGGAATGGGAAGGGATGGACTGAGATGGAATGGAATGCAATGCAATGGAATGCAGTGCAATGCCATAGAATGGAATGATATAGAATAATATGAACAAAATAGAATGATATAATGTTATGTGTTCCATGTGTGACAATAAAGTATTTATCTATCTATCTTTCTATAGAATAATGATGTGATGACTTACTTCGTGTACACTTTAATACAGTCTTCCAAGATAGGCATTAATTCTAATCTTGAACGTGACAAAGGATTCGTATCACCACGAGCACCTTCTGTTTCATCCTCGTCCTGAAACACTTAAAATCTTAGCTGAGGCTGTCCATGATCTAGTGGTAAGGATTTTGATTGTCACACACAAATCATATTATGAAACTTCTTCAGTTTCGTCGCAGGCTGAACCAAGTGATTGTATGAAAAGTAAGATGGTCCCGGATACTATCTTAGAAAGTAGTCGTTTAGTGAGCCATGCTATGACAAGGCGGCTCAATAACTCCGTAACCAGGATTTGTGAGGCCTACTATTGACCTTACGACTCGTACAACAATAAAAGTATAATGTGACGAAAGAGGACGAGAGGAACATTACACTGACTACATTAGCTCTACGAGCAATGTTTTTATTAAATTCGTGTAAACACTTTTAGGCTTATTTAAAGTAACTACTTAAATGACATTTTATAATCCGCAAAAAAGTGACACTACAATTAATTGAATCGAACAGCTGAACAGTTAATATTTGTGCGAATTTTGCGAGGCCTTATAACCTCCATTACGAGTATCTGAAATTCCGTTTGAATCATCAGTACAGTTGTTTGAGTTTTCTGTAAAAGGCCATTTTCCTTATGAAAGAAATCGTGAGCAAAGCTAAAAATTTTGTAATTTTATATATAAATCGCTGCAAGATGCACTCGAATGTGGTCCGTGGCCCTCTTATCCGAGTCCAGATGATAAGACCACTTTTGAATTAAAGGTTTTTGGGTAATCCCGCACGTAGTGTATTGTATTTTGTTTTTTACCTTTTTTCCCCATCCTAAAATAACAATATCATGTTTGCCCGTAGGAAATTCAGGTATCTTGCGCTGAAAATCTATCCTTCTCATTATCTTGTCCTTGTTCCTTAGGTGCATGTGTTTTTTTATCCTTATTATCGCCAAGTTGTTCTTCAAGGTAACGACTTCGTATTCTGGGTGTATGAAGAAATATGAAGCCAAGATATAGTCTCCATCGCGATCGGGAAAGTCACTGCCAACGCGAACAGCCAGTTTCCTTGGGTTAGTTTCTAGAATTTTTGGGTTGTAATGCAGTCTGAAACAGTATATTTATGGATCAAATGTTTCATATAGTCTAGCTAGGAATTGGGTAGAGCAGAAGGACGATATTATAAAATTTCCTAGTATCTACTTTTATTTTACTTTCTGAATCATTATCTGCATATTAAAAGATTCTTTCAACATTTTGAAATCCTATTTTGGAAATTTGCACTTTTATTTATTACTGTCTGCACACTTGCAGACGCATGCAATGAATTACAAAAATCAGCTCCCATAAAATTGAAAGTCAATGGGAATCAAGGAAATCAGATGGGAATCGTTTTGAAGCAGATTGAAAGCTGTCAAACGCAAATAGTGTGAAGCTGGACCGAGGAAGCTGGATCGTATTTATGACGTAAATGGTTTAGCGTACCTTCATACTTTTTGCGATTGACAGCTTTTAATCGGACTCAAATCATTTCCCATTGAGTTTACACGCTAGAGTTCCTGGTCTAAACGTTTATTTAATGTGCCGCTCGCGCATTTTGCTATTTGTTGGAAAGGGATCGCTTCCCAATTCGAACCCAGCCTTAATAATTGTACGTTGTTTTGACCATTGACAAAAATCTATATAACCAATCAAAAGCCTCAGAGGTCTAGTGGTTAGAGCACATTCTTCTTCTGAGGGTTAGAGCCACCGCCACAGAATAAATAATACACCGTGCACTAGCGATCGACAGTTTAGTCGCAATCGTTCTTCATAGACATATCGCCAACTTTAAATCGACAAATGCGCGCACTACCATAGGGGTATTCCATTGACGTAAGAAAAACGCTGCGCCTTGGCGTAGTTTCCAAAATCTTTGGGGTATTCCGAGACATCGAAATCGCTAGTGTGCGGTGGCTCTTAGAGCGTTCGGTTTCGTACGTTCTAGGTTCGATTCCTGACGGGGACACTGCCAAAAAAATTACTTTGTGAGACGTTGCATGATCGGTTAGGACAATCAGGGTGAATCACCTGATTTTCCGAAAAGTATGCATCCCGGTTACTATGAAGTAGTCGTTAATGATAGCCCTTTGGCGGCTCAAACACTTTGATATCAGAGTTTGAGAGGATGGTCATCGATCTTAAAACGCACATGATATAATGTTGATAAGGCAGGTGATTCACAAATTCTAGTATTGACTGGGCATAATAAAGCCAGCTTGACTGTTATCAGAGTTTTTTTAACAATAAAAAAGTACCCATTAAAAATTTGAAACAGTTAAAAACTTACTCATGCAGACAACTAGCAGCGGTGATAATCATATTTCTGCTTATAATGGCACCAGTGCAAATGAACTTATCCTTGACATGGACGCTGGCTACAAATGGGAAACTCTTGATCGAAGTATGTACGCCGTTGAACAATCGTCTAGTGTCAGAGCTGAACTGTTCAGAATTGTTTGGTAACTCTGCGAAAGGGAATATTTTGAATCAAGCTCGTAGTCCCGAGAAATAAGAGAAAAGCTATAAGAGTGGCCATCCAATATCATGGGGGACGACCAGGGTACCTAAGTACCTAGACAAGTGGATTTCTGTAATTGTAAATGCTAGTAGAGTAGAATGAAAATGTATGAAATTGAGAGTTTAGCTGTCAAACGACATTTCGTTAGCTTATGACAATCTCATACATTTTAATTCTTTTCTTTTAGCGTTTACGTTAACAGGAAGCCACTTGCGTTACTTTCTATTGTCGTAATGTGGAATTGCATTAACTGTCACTTTGGTACTAGAGAGCATCTACACAAGATGGGTCTGTGGGATACAGCCACCTGGAAAGTATGTGGTGAGGAAAGCGAAAACATGGAGCATCTGTTTTGCACATGCAACGCCTTGGCTAACAAGCGTATGAAGATTCTGGGTCAGGCTTATCCGACACCAGAAGACTACATATGAAATCTACAGCAAAGTTCATAACGAGCATATTCGAAGACAGCGGAAGATCACAGGAGTATTAAGGCAGGGGAAGCACAAAAGATCCCATAGGGTCGAAGTGCGCTGAGGTCTATTAAAGAACTCAGCCCCATGTTATCTCAGATCGAATAAATAGTCTAGATGGAGCGCTGTGAACAAAAAAGTGAGGCCGGTAAAACTGTGACTCGCCGTGTACGTAACGTACACAGTCACGCACACTAATGCAACAAAACTATGACTCGATATTACATCTTATCTGTGGACTTGTCAGTCAGTCGAGTTTTCGCGGCAAGTACAAAAATTGTGGTAAAAAGTTCAGTTTTTCAATGGAAAATGCCAAATTGTGTTGTAAAAGGGTGCAATAAACAATCCACAAGAAATAAAAAACGGGATGGAGTCACATTTCACGCGTAAGTAAACTTGGAAGCTAATATTTGTAGTAAAACAAAATAAAATTTGAGTTTATTGCTTGCAACAGTAAGTGTTGTAAAAGAGTGCAATAAACAATCTACAAAAGATTAAAAGTGGGATGGAATCAAATTTCTTAGAAACTAATATTTTTAGTAAATAAAATAAAATTTTAAGTTATTGCTTGGAACATAAGTGTTGCCATTATAAATAATATCCTAGTATTGGTAACTGTGACAAGTAACGTTATCTTGTGTGTATTTCAAGAGTCTTTACACAAAGATGTATTAAGATATAGTTCTAGTGGTTTGCCATAAAAGCTGTAATTAGTGTTTAAAGCATCGGAACGATTGATCTTTGAGCCATATAATTAATTTTACCGGTAAAAACAAAAAGAATATGTAAAAAAATCCTCCTTTTAAGTTTTAAGTTATTCTAGTCTTTATTTTTTTTTGGTATTTTGTAACAGATTCTGGTATTTTGTATCTGTATTAGACCTTAGTTTAAGTATATTCAATGTAAAATGTTTTGCTCTGAATAAATGCATATATATACAGTTTAGGTGTTTATTACGGATTAGTATTGATTATGAAGAAGTCCTATGGTAGAGCTATAAAATGAATTAAGTTTTAATCATGTTTTACATGAAGTTCACGAGAGAAATGTGTATGTTCTTTTCAATTAATTTGCATATTTTAAGCATACTTACTTTAAAAAAACTGGGATGCACTCAGTTACGCTATTTGCTCACAGAACAGAATTTCAAATAATTCTGTTTGTAACCGACTTCAAAAAAAAAGGTTATCAAGTCGACCCGTAAGTATGTAGTTTTGTCAAAATACACAATTTTCGCGTAGGTTAGTCTATTTAAGCTTCTAAACACCAAATTTCATTAGTGTATGTATGTTTTTCTTAAATTATTTCTTTTTTAATTTAACTAGGTATTTTTCAACTTTAAAGTGCAAGTTTCATCAAAACCGGTTCAGCAGTTCATTAAAATCGGTTCAGTAAAACTTTACGTTGACGCGTATCTCAGGACAGGAACTGAGTAATATTCTGCTTAGGGTACAGTGCAAGTTGAGTGCAATTCTCATCAAAATCGGTTAATTTAAAAAAAATCTGGTCAAGTGCGAAACGGACTTGCGCGCCGAGGTTTCCGATATATCTCTAGTATTTTTGGAAGCAATAAAGTCCACTTTTAGGACCGCAAAACTAAATTTGCTTTTACAGGTTCTAAAAAAACTGTGTAACTAAGAAAAATCGTTTTATTTTTGCTGTAGTATTTACATAAACTTATATTGACTGTAATTAATTCAGATTTTACCTTTCACAAACTTCGGAGATAAGGGGGGGAAATGGTATTTTTCTGACATTTTTCATCATAACTTGAAAACTAAGAGTCGTGAAAAAATACCAAAATTTACTTTAGAATGTACAAGTAAAGCCCTTTCATATGATACCCCACTTGACCTAGTAACGACAATTTGAAATTTTGCCCCCCCCCTATTTGGGCCCCCTTTACATTAATAATCATATATTTTTTTTATTATTTCATGTACAATTAAGTTGGGCAACCATATTCTAAAACTATTCCAAATTTCTAGTTGATAGCATGAGTGGTTGCTGAGATATACAGGTGTGACAGACAGACGGACAGACAAAGTCGCACCATAAGGTTTCCGTTTTTTACCATTTTGGTATCAGAACCCTAAAAATTGTTCACGCATCTCTAAAGAACTAAAAGACAAATTGCAATAATTCTTTTTTATTTGAACAAAGTTTTATTATTTTAAGGGTATAGTGCAAGTGTCATTAAAATTGGCTCAGCAGTTCATTAAAAATACAAAAGACAAAGATATTAATGAGTAATGGTAATGAACGGAAAAATATTTTTAGAAGTAGTGTTATTTTTTAGAGATGTCAAAAAAAAGTAATTAAAAAGACTAAACCGACTTTAAGACTTAAAAGATACAAATAAAAAAATATTATGAGGGTGGGGGCAGCCTGATTATTTGAAATAAAACATATGCATACCAATACCATGACTAACAAGTGACACGTTTACGTGTTTTATTCCTAATAATCAGACTGGCACCAACCTCAAAATTTTATTCCTATTAAGTCTTAAAGTCGGTTTAATTTTAAATTATGTTTTTTTTGGGTTGTTTGTCCTGCGTGACAGTTTAATCCAATATTTTAAAGCTCACTTACAGAGTTAACTTTGATAAGTTTATGCTAATGTTAAAAAATAAAACTAAATAATAAAACTAATGGCAAAAAAAAACAGTCATTTTCAATTACATTTTAATAATCAAGATTGATCCTTTATAAAATAAACACCAAAATTTAAGAATTTTAAGATAAGTTAAGATAAGTACTATATTTTTTGTTTTAAAAAATATTTAAAAACAAAGGAATAAGATGCCATCAAAGTCAGCTGTTTATACAAAATTTTATTTGAGCTGTATCTCATGAACAGTAACAGATAGAAAGTTAACATTTTCACAGATTATGTATTTCTCTTGCTGCTATAACAACAAATACTAAAAACAAAAAAAGTAATAATTTAAGGGGGGCTCCCATACTAAAGACCTGTTTTTATAGGCGATTTTTGTTTTACCTCTATCTTAAAACGAGATCACTTACAAACGTGAAAATTGGTATGTATATAGTGCATAAACTACAAAAAAGCAACAAATAATAAAAACTGGTCAAGCGCGAGTCGGACCCAAAAAATCTAGCATAGTAAGTTACTGAAATTTAAACTAATACAATTAATATTACGTGGTGGTACGGAACCCTCCGTGCTCGTGTCTGACTCGCACTTGGCCGGTTTTTTGGACCTGATATGCGTATGCCCACCTTATTACAGAGGTCAAACTCAAAAGCAACAACTTTTGTTCTACGACTTTGCTAACAACGCACGAAAAATTTTCAACTTCCCATACAAAATGGGTCGATCACGTGACTACCATAATATGAGCTGAGTTAAAAAATAAAAAAATACAAAATTTGCAAAGTAATTTTTTTTAAGCGAAGCTTGTACAGGTACGTACTTAGATGCTAGGTAACTTATAAATGTAATATCTGCTTATATTTTTTTCTTTTAGCTGAATATGTTAGTCATAGTCGTTTATGTAAATATTACAGGAAAAACAAGTCAGTCATTAAATGCACATACAAATTACCCAGTAATTTTATTTCCTAAAACTCCCTATTTGCTTTCTACTACCGCCATTACTTTAATTAATTGCATGACCAGGCGCTAGAACCGAACTCAATCGTTATCGATTCTCTCTTTTTTTCTATACAAGAAGAAAAGAGAGATTCGATAACGATTGAGTTCGGTGCTAGCGCCTCAGGACACTTTCGTAGTATGTGATAACGTTATTACGTAACGTTATTTTTGCTACATTGACACAATTTGATTATGGCAACACCGGTCCATGCAACACATGTTTAAAAAGTTGGCCTCAGTTTTCTGTTCACAGCGCTCCATCTAGACTATTTATTTGATCTGAGCATGTTATAACATAAGATAACTGTCACGCAAGGAGGTTTTAATCCACGCTACGCTCTAGGAAGGAGGGTTTAATGCAAAAATCTTGCTACACAAATTTAGTCAATCGTATATTGTAATACGGTATAAAGTCCTGTGATTTTCGAAGAAGAGAAATTGTGCCGAGCGAGAGGTCAAATAGTCGCGGTTGTGTCACGCTCACACAGTTGCCATAGCAAAACGAAATTGCGGGTTGGTAGGAAAAAATCTTTTGACATTATGCTTGGTTTTCATATAGAAAACCTTTTTAGAGCTAAATCTTAAAAATTTAATATTTTTCGGGTGCTTTTGGTTCTGTGATTTATCTCGGAAACTCTATAAAATATTTTTGATCTAATTGTGTTGTTTAAGGTCAAGCAGGTTATGTACTTCCTCATTCGTCATCAACCTTTTTGGTAATAGTTTTTAATACATTACTGGTATCCCCGTCTTTGACACATTTTTATGTCATGCAAAATTTTGTTTAGAATCGCGTATTTTTTCTGCAAAAACAGTGAAATATTGTAGAGAAAATGGCTGCAAAATTGATAGTTATGCTATGTTATCCATTATTCCTTTAATTTTTCTATGAAAAAGCCGAACTGTTTTACGTATGAAGTAGGGTGGCTGTAATGTACGATATTTGAACACAAAGGAAACTAAAAAGGTACAACCACATCAGTATTGTGATGTGAATCTGCAGAATCTGCCCATAAAACTGAACAACTTATCCCAAAGAACATTATGATGAAATAACATTAAGATGAAGATATCTGAATCTAAACATGAAAGAGAAAAACAGCTTGCATTCGTTTTAAAAGAAGATCAAACAAAACAACGGAACCTGTACTGTTGTACAATAATAGGAAAATAGTACATCTGATGCTGCCGGTTATTTTCTGCGTTCTTATTGACGACATGCGGGAAGCCTCACGCGCCTGCCCTGCGCGACGCGATAGATATTTCGAGCCATTTACAGTCAGCATCAAAGTTTTGTTCCGGGCATTATTGAGAGAACTTATGTGATGCCCTTGGGTTGGAATTTGTTTAAAAAAGTTTCAGATGTGGACAGATGTCACTTGGTAGGTAAGAATGATTCATTCATTTAAAATAATAATATTAAAAAAATACGATCGAATAGAGAACCTCCGCCTTTTTGAAGTCGGTTAAAAAGTAGGTGGCTCGCAATGAGGCCCAAATGAAGTTGGTTGATGATGAGTTTTTAGAAGAATACCAACAAAAACCTGTATCGACCTGTTGTTCCCGGACAGCCAGACGGATCGCAAATATAGATGGACAGAGAGACAGCTGATGTTACGAGGGCTGTTCAATAAGTAGTGAGAATGAACAACATATTGGTTTTAAGTCTTTTAATGTTTGTGAGTATTGATAGTTTATTTCAGTAAAAAGATAGTGACAAAAGCTTGGGCCATAATATTTAGAAACGTATAAATGAGGCAAAGTTCAACAGCCAGTCCATATTTTTAAATTATTGTTATTCCATGTGGGTGAAAAAAATGTAAAGTCAGAACTGAATCAATGAAATAAGAAATAAAATCTTATATTTGTACGATTATTTTGTAACATGTCGTACCTATAATGAATTTTGTTTATCAATAAATCATAAAATACACGTCAAATTTTATTAATTGCTTTGCTTCTTGATGATGAGGCATGCAACGTACCTGGAGAACAATTCTTGAATATCACCGGGTGATAAAATATCACTCAAAAAATTAAAAATCATAGATTTTTGTTTTCAAAAGTTGAAATTGATCTTCTTAAAATATAAAGGAGTCCTTTATTGTTAATTTTCATGTATTCTGATTTACCTTTCAACAGTTTATCAACGCAAATATGAATTTTTAAAGTCTCAAAAGTGATATTTTATCACCCGGTGATTTTCAAGAATTCCCTGGGCTTTTCTGGAAAGCAAGAAGAAAGAAATGAAAAAAGGTTTATTTTGGAAACAAACAAAAAGAATGCTGCTGCTGAAAAAACTCTGACCCAATTTTTGAATATTACCGAGTGATAAAATATAATTTTTGAGACATCAAATAAGAATGGGCGGTGGTGGTGACCACTTACCATCAGGTGGCCCACCTGCTCGTTTGCTCACTTTAAACATAAAAAAATATCAAATGTACCCTGATAATCTGTTAAAAATGTAAACCATAATACATGAAAAGTAACAATCAATCACTACTTTATATTTTACGAATATCTTTCTGCACTTTTGTAAAGAATTTTTTTGAATTTTTAAGGTGATAATTATTTATCATCCGGTGTTATTCAAGAATTGAGCCCAAGGTACTCATGACATGCTTGAATAATATTCTCATGTTGTACATGACACCCCATGAAACGTACACTGTACGTACATTACGATACCCACGGGTGGAGATGGGTTGGTAGTTGGTACTATACTTTGCCGGCACCAAACGGACTTTACTTCATTTACCTCTATGACTCTATAATTGAGCCACGAGCCAAGCGAGTGGTTCTAAAGAAGAATAATCAGCGCTGCGAGGATTTTAAGACACGAAACACTTTGTTGCCGAGGGAAGCACAACTTATCAGGTAGGAACTAAAGGATAATATCCTGCCAAATAAAATATTAAAAATGAAGCTGCTGTTCCAGAGGGCTTTAATAATATTACATCCCCAAGCGTAAAATAGTTAGGTCACCCTACTGTGTGAAATATATACTCGTCGTCACGCTTTTTTTGGCCATTCATCTCTCCTTCCTAGAGCGTAGCGTGGATTAAAACCTCCTTGCTGTCACGTGATATGTCTTAAAGCTTGAGGCTGGTCGTACACTGAGACGCAGATGTTGCATTGCAGCGCAGCACAGAACAGTATTTTAATTGAAAATCATTTTTATGTTAACACTTCCTGTGTTCGGATGAATCTCCGAAGTCGAAAAGTGCAAAATTGGACAACCACAGGCTGCGTCTTCTCCGTCAGTATAGGAGACGCTTTACCAACTAACGCAAGAAACGCAACGTTGAAATGTGTATAGAGGTCGCAAATTTCAAAATATCAGGCAAGACCACTGGTGGGTAGTTGGTAAAGCGTCTCCAGTACCTACGCAGAAGACGCAGGTTCAAATCCTGCCTGTAGTTGTGAAATTTTGGGAATTTCTACTTGTTAGTATTTCTATTTCTCAGTTTTTTTCATAATAAAGTAGCTTTAGGGCCAACTGATCCCACAGCCTACAGTACACCACTTTCTATTTTTAGACTGAGAGTGTATGTATACGTACCTGCGCTGCGGCTCAGCAAGCCTGAAAGTTTCGCCCACAGGATTCGCCGCCTTATAAGCCTTGAAATTGTTTTGTTACAAAATTGTAGTTTTGTAACTTATCAAGACGTTGAGACTAGACTAAACTATAGAAATAGTGTACATCATATGGTCACGATTTCTTTATTGATATTTAAGTGTAGAATTTACTCCATACTTACTCCATAGTTTAAAATTTCCTTTCCTTGCACGTCTAAATTTTTTGTGCTTCTTGTATATTTTCTTTAACTTCGATGATGGTTTAGCTATGTCTGCCAACTCTACATTTTCAACATTAATCAGGTGGTCTCTTAGAAGTATAAATGCTTCTTCAGAGTTATCGGGAATTTCTATTGAATTGTTCAGTTCTCTATTTATAGACTTACGAGTATTGAGAGGAATTTTGAAATCTTCAGCCATCATTTTTTCTACAAGTTTGTCCAATTTGAATAGACCGTTATATTTTAGTTGATGAAATTTGCTATCTAATCTGCTTAGATTGATGAGATCTTTGTAAAATTTGTATTTCTTTTCTGAAACGCCCTTTAGGCTTGCAAACATGGATAGATGTAATTGAGTTTCCCGATCGTCCGAAAATGTTTTATTAAGTTTTAGTAAGGTAAATATTTTATTTATGGATATTTGTAAATTGTTATTGATATCGTGAAAGAGATTGGCTTCCAACTCTTGAACTAACGTACAATTGCTTTTATGATTCATGTTGTTGAATATTAACACTAAAACGATTAATATTTGTTTGTTCATTGCCGTTTTAGTATGAAATTCTTCGAACTCAATCCTTTTTATTTTAGGAATTTTATGCTTCCTTTTCACTTTAGCTAAATAACAATAAATAAAATTGCGTTTACATTTTTATTACAAACCGTAAACGACCTATTGAATAATTTGTGCATGTACCTACCTACACTTTTTTTACAGCTTTTTCTCTTGAGAACAAAAATAAAACTGAATTGAATGTTTTTTTATTCTTGCTTCTTTGCTTTGCTTTCACATTGCGCCACTTTGCTTATGAAGTGACGGAACTTGATAAAAAATTTGATTTAGGTTTTAGCGGTGACACAAACAGACAAATTGTTGTAAACTAAGGTAGCGGTGACGGGCAAGAAATACGATATGCCGGGGAGTAAATTTACTTGGGCCAGTTAGTTTCTTTCAGCAACCGGCATGACAATGAGCGTAGCGATTTCCTAGGTCTGTGTGTTCAACTTGAATGTTCTATAAGCCGAAGAAAAAAGCACAGCGTGCTGCGCCATCATTGGTTCTAACTTATGGTGCACAGGTTTGGTCTTTGACTACTTCCCAAAAGTCCAAATTGTCGATTTGTCAGCGGGCGATAGAGCAAGATAATAGTCATAAAGAAAACGGACAGAGTCCGAAACACTATCCTGCACTCCAAGAATCGCATTGCTGACGTTACCAAAAAACTGTAAAACATAAATGGCAGTGGCCTAGTCACGTGTACAGGATGCGACCGGAGAGATAGCTCGGGGACCAGAGTCCACCGAGTGAGTCCCCCTCGCTTGCCGGCGATGGAGAAGAAGGCCTAGCTAGAAAACGATGGCGCGACGACCTTAGACGCTTTGGAAGCCGATTGGCAAACCATGGCCCCTTTTTAGGGTTTCGTACCCAAAGGGTGAAAAAGGCGACCCTATTGATATGCCTCCGATGTCTGTCTGTCCACGAGCGGGCTGTATCTCATGAACCGTAATAGGTATTTGAAATTTTCACAAATTATGTATATCTGTTGCCGCTACAACAACAAACACTAAAAATAAAAAAAGTAAAAATGAAGGGGAGCTCCCAAACAGCTAAGCGAATAAAAAAGTTTGGCCTACCCTGTACTGTTTAGATGGTTTCAATGTAATTTATCTAGTATTTTCCCAGCACACCCGTGTTATCGCAACGCCTGTCAAGCCAAGACTGACTCTCCAGTGTTGCCCCCTCCCGGATAGTGTGGCATTAATTATTGGTATGCTACATCTACCTTTTGTTTTAATTGAAAAGAAAACCTAAAGATCCTTACTGCAACTGACTGACTTACAATAATCAATTTAACAAACTAGTGTAATCAAGGTCGTTAATTGTAGGTAGCTTTCATTTATTTTACTATTAATGTTAGGTATCCGAATCACTGCCTTTCATTTCATCATTATCTGTACAAACTTTTCCCTGGCCTTCTCGGTCTTCTATTCTTGATGTACTATGTTTCTACACAGTCTCTGTCCTATTTCATCGTTTTCAACTTCCATATCATTTCCAACTATCATATTATTTCCATTCTGTTTTGTTACTGCTTGTGGCGCCTCACTGAATGTGGTGAACAGCTTTATCAATTTTTTTTCTTTCTGTCCCACCCCGAATCCGACTTGCCAGTGAGATGTCTGGCTTTGACTAATCTTTAATCGTTTTAATATATCGCGGTTTTGCCTCTCACCCTCGCTGTTTTGTTGGAGTCAATATCGTATGCTATGAAATAAACACTGCGAGTGAGCTTTGATCAATAATTATTTAAATATTTTTTTCTTTTTCAGGTAATTTTATATAATTCTTTAAGTAATTTTATATTTTCCATTTTTATTTTTATTTAAAAATTACGTCGCTTCACAACAAAGTGGCGCCATGGTGGAAAAAAAGAAGCGACAGTAAAAACCTGCGCTCTTTTAAATATGTTTGAATGTACAGTGTTGATACAATCAACATAAGACAATGTGAATTGCATAACCGTAGCCTAAAATCCCACGGATTTTCTCTTCTAGGTACTCTAATATTTTATAATAACCTTTCTTAATTTTTGTTTTTGCTTGATAAACAATTTTGAATTTATCCATCGGTAAAACAAGGAGATAATGACCAACAGGCATCGCGTTGATTCGAGGCTGAAAATGAAAATTCTTTGTTTAACCGATCTTAGTTCACTGTCTACTTGACATGCAAGATTTAATTCGTTTAAACTGATTGCCATGGGAAAACAATGACTAATTACTACATTTACGTAATTACTTTCTTCGAAGGGCTGCGGTGGTAAATTTTGGAAACACAACCGTCTGCAATATTTTTACCAGAACTGTAAACAATTGTTAATTTAAATCATTGCAGCCGCAAAATGAACCGTTCAATTCGCACACATAGTTCAGAGATCGGCCCAAAATTCACCTCCAGGAGTTTGTGATTCGTGACCAATTCGAACCCGTCTTTTCCAAATAATGGCATCTAAATTTACACATATAACTTATACTTATACACATATTTATATACATTTTATTTTTTATGCCACAGCCAAAGGCACAGGCATCACTGTAGAGAGAAAAGCACAGCCACAGGCATAACCACATAACCACCGGCATCGTTAAGCCACAGGTATAGCCACATGCACCGTTATTTTATATGCTACAGCCAAAGGCACAGGCATCACTTTGGAGAGAAAAGCACAGCCACAGGCATAACCACCGGAATCGTTAAGCCACAGGTATAGCCACGGGCACAGCCTCAAATACTGAGACAGGCACAGCCACAGGTACAGCCACAGGCTTAGTTGCAGTTACTTACTATACAAAGTTTACAAAAATACAAAAATCTTTATTAAAAAGTCCACATTTCTTTTTTATATATAAACTTAAATAACCACACTAGGCAGGGCCTGTGACGTGGCCATTATAACATATTAGTTTCACATAAGGACTTATTACCGGGATACTTAGTTCATGCAAAAATAACTTAATTGATACATTTTCAGACTTAATTGATACAAACTAACTTAATTGATACATTTCCAAAGGATGATAATAAAATGAGCAATGAACTATAACAAACCAAAAACAAACATGTGTGTGTGTACGAGTGTGTGTACGGTGTGTGCGTGTGTGTGTGTGTGTGTGTGTGTGTATGAGTGATGGCTTTTACTGTATAGGAATAAGAATTGCTTCAATTTCGTTGTAAGTCATATTTATTAATTCTAGATTCAATTTACTTTTTATTTCATGAACTGACAAGTACCTTATATCATGAAGTCGTGATATTCTGTTATAAATAAAAGGAAACATGAAAGGGGGAAAACGCTGTGCGAAAGAACTTTTAGCAGGTATTAGTTTGGCTCTAAAATTCCTTTTTCTAACCAAATCGTTATAATCTGCAGCGTTTAACATAGTTTTGTGCATGCTTGTTACAGCTCGAAGTATGTATAGTTTTCTAACACTTAATACTTCGGCTTCTTTGTAAAGTTGACTTGTAGGATATTGGTATGGCTTACGAAGCATCACCTTCAAAACTGCCCTTTGCGCCCTTTCCAAACAAATCAAGTGAGATTTAGCAGCTGCGCCCCACACGTCTATGCAATATGTGAGTATTGATTCACAGAGTGCTGTATAAACCGTCTTTAATACTTCCTTACTGGCTACATATCTAAGATTTTTGAAGACGTGGATCAATTTTCTGGTCCTGGCTGCCATAACCTGAATGTGTTTTTCAAAAGTGAGCCTCTCGTCTATTGTGACACCCAAGTATTTGATTTCATACGATCGTGATATGACGGCGCAGGTACAGGAATTGTTTGGTATAGTACCACATAAGTCAGAAGTTGAAGGCGGTGAGCAAGAGTGTATGGTTAGACTTGTTTCAAATTTAGGGGCAGAGGCTGCAGTTTTGTAAAAACATAAATATTTGGTTTTGTCATTGTTAAGTGTGAGTAAATTTTCCGCAAGCCACTTTTCTATCACAGCCATACCTCTAGTGGCACTAGTCAAACATTTTTCCCAACTATCCCCATGAAATAGTACGGCAGTATCGTCAGCATAGCATACTATATCTGCATTTTCAATTTTCAAAAGCGATAGTTCATTAAGGTAGACCAAGAACAAAGAAGGTCCGAGCACACTACCTTGAGGAACACCGAAACCGACCTCTTTCTCTTCACTAATCCAGTTTTCAATCTTGAACTGTTGTGATCTGTCCTTCAAGTAACTTTCAAACCAGTTTAGCGTGATTCCGCGAACACCAATCTGTTCTAGTTTTTTGAGTAGAATAGGAATTGCCACTGTATCGAAGGCCTTAGCAAGATCAAGAAACACTCCGATACAGGGCTTTTTATTATCAAGGAATGATGAGATTTTATCAGTTAGTGTCCTCACAGCACCTTCCGCTGATTTTCCCCTTCTGAACCCAAATTGATTACTTGATAAAATGCCTTTGCTTTCCAGGTAATTCATTAACCTCTTGTTAACAACTCTTTCCATAATTTTGGAAAAAGTGGGAAGCAAGGAGATTGGCCGATAGCTGTTGAGATCCATAGCATCCCCACCTTTAAAAATTGGAGTGATTATCGCCTTTTTGAATGCTTTAGGCACAACTCCAGTTTCCAGACTTAGGTTCACTATGTCTGTAAGATGTGGAACTATTATATTTTTGGTACATTTAATTAAACAGTTACTAATGCCATCTACACCAGGGGCACTATCGGATCTCATACCCGTTATCAGACTTTCAATTTCATTACTATCCGTTGGATTCAGAAAGAAAGAGTCAACAGGCGAACCAGAAATATCTATTTTGTATGCCAAATTTTGTATATTCAGGTTGAGTTTTTCAAGAATATGATATGCCAAAGATTTTCCTACCGTTGCAAAATGATCATTAGCTGCGTTAACAGATTGTTCTGGGGAATTTTTGATTTTCAATATGTTTTGTCTAGATTTATTTGATTTAATTTTTCTATGTGTTATATTGTTAATAGTTTTCCATAGTTTCATACCGTCTTTTGCATTAATTTTTAATAAGTCACTATTGTATGAATTTTTATTTTTCCTGAGAAGATTTATGTAAAAGTTTCGATACCTCGAATAGATTATTTTGTTAATGTCATCTTTCGGCTTGTTTCTAGCTTGCTCGTGCAAATAGTCTCGTATCTCCGAACATCTAACTAATCCTCGATTCATCCAAGGCTTGCGAATTGTTACAGTTCTACATTTTTTAAGTTTATTACTATTTGATTTCATCAAACCCGTGATAATATTCAAAAATATGTTCGTTTGTTCCTCGGTGTCTCGAATAGTATACAATTTGGACCAATCAATGTTATTGAGCTCCGAGACAATGTTTTCGTGATCATATCGCATTTTATAGAAATTTATTTTCTTTTCATTTGACGCTTCAGTTGTTATTCCAGAGACTATAGGACTATGATCCGTTACAGACGAAGATATGACAACAGTTTCTATGTCAATCTTACCTTTTACAAAAACATGGTCTAGAAGAGAATTCTCGCGGGTAAGTTTATCCACTGCTGATATGAACCCCAGTTCCGACAACATGCAGACATATTCTGTTTCTTCCTCTGATAGTATAGCCGATTCATGGATGTTTATGTTAATATCACCTGTAATTATTTGGACAGGTTGATTTTTGTGATTTTTAATCACATAATGAAGTGAATTAACAAATGGTTTAACATGCCTGAATGAAGGGGACCTATAGATCGCAAATATAGTAATACCTCCGTTTATGTAGTTTGCTTTTAAACAATAATTCATTGGTCGTTAAATGTTCATTAAATGTCTTTGTCTTAACTCCTCCGCAGTAAACTGTACTATCCATTTTTTTGTATCTAAAACAGAATTACCACCACATCTCAACTTGAGGGAAATTTCTAATGTAAAAGATCATTTTGTGTTAATTACACCCTGTTTATTGTAAGTTTTATAAAGATATAGAGTAGATATTTATTTTTATTTTGTATTTATTAACCTTATTGCGACTATTGCATGCTTTAGCTTGTTGAATTACTCAAATTCGCTCGGCTGTACTTGAATGTACTCGACTGTCCTTGACTGTACTCTAATATACTGGACTCTTTACTCGACTGTACTCTTTTGTACTAGACTTTACTCGACTGTACTCAACTGTACTCGACTGTACTTAACTCTTTACTCGACTGTACTCTACTGTACTAGATTTAACTCGGCTGTACTTGACTGTACTAGGCTGTACTCAACTGAACTAAACTGTTCTTGACTGTACTAGGCTGTACTCAACTGTACCAAAGTGTTGCCTATGGTATTCGACCGTACTTGATTGATACCCGATATTATCGAACTGTACCCGATTGTTCCTGATCGTACCTGATCGTACCCGATCGTACAAGACCGTACGTACTTTTAATTGTAACACTCAATTTTGAGTAATACTAAATTTTGAGTAGGCGGTTACTTCTTTAATTACGCTGCGGTTAATTTGGTTAACCACAAGTCATGTCACAGTGTCAAAATGAAGTGTATGTAATAAAAAGTACTACGTCATGACAATACATCGCCTTAAGTCCGAACGAGTGTATGGATTTCAAGCTTTATGTAGGTACAAGTCTATTTCTCATAATTGTACACGAAATAACTATACTTCATACTTGAACATACTATTTGTCTCGTTTTCCAATTTCACAACCGCAAATTATCTTAGTAAAACCGACTGGTTATGGTTTTAAATTATTTCCACCATTTGTTATTCAAGTCTGTTTGACCAATAACCACAATCACTAATACAGCAGGTACTAAATTCTATATATATGTAAGTAAATGTATAGGTATTATAGGCAAACGGTGCCACTCTAGCGGCTATTCTACCACCTGGCCGAAGGCCGTTCCATTCCGGTTGACGACCACCCCAGAGAGCAGTCAGTCATGTCCTGACTACACTCATGGATGGTATATCAAGTCAACGTGCTAACAGGGTAATTTCTCACCGTTTTGGAACGCGGCTCTGATATGAAATTAATCACTCTCGTTTTCACGTGTCACATAAAAAGGATTTTATAATTTCCAAACAAAACTCAACCCGGATATAATATAGCTTCAGTTCATTGTTAACTTTACTATGTATTTCAAAACGGTTTACTATGTAATCATCTGTTTCCAATAAAGTGTTTATCTAACCCATTATTTTTTTATTATTTTTAGTAAACATAACAGCTCATCAGTAGAAACACTTTTGGACTTTAAAGCATGGTAATAGAGTTGAAAAAGTTTCTACTGACGTGCGGTTTACCGTACCTAGGTATAACCTGTCAACTTAATATCCATGTCCAGCACATTGTGCACTTTTTGGGGCTACCTAATAAAGGTATAAGGTTTTATGTATCCCTAAGGTCAAAGGTTGCCTGTAAGAGATTGCTTGCAGCGATAAGGCCGCCTTTGCCCACATTAGGTTAAGTTCTCCATGTTCATTTGTTTTTTTGTTGTTATGTGAGCAATAAAGTGTTCTTTCTACGAGTATCTACCTGTAATCAACAGTTGTCATTGTAGGTACCATTCAGCTTTCGCTGAATTACCTCTTACACACTTATAGGTACCATTCAGCTTTCGCCAAATTACCTCTTACACACTCTTATAGGTACCGTTCAGTTTTCGCCAAACTACCTCTTACACACTCCTATAGGTACCGTTCAGCTTTCGCCAAACTACCTCTTACACACTCTTGTAGGTACCGTTCAGCTTTCACCAAACTACCCGTTCTACCATTCAAGGTAGGTACTTTCTTTTTCCACCATAATCTTAGTAATACCTCAATTATACCAATTTCACAAAGTAAGTAAGTAGGTATGTTGTCATGTTTTAGATTCCTCTTACATCATAGATAGGCACCATATGAATTAGTAATTGTGCATACAAAAACAGCAAGTGACATGTGTAGAAGTACCTTTAACAAGTAGTCATGTGTAAACATACCCTTAACAAGTACCATGAAAATGGGACGGGTATGACAGAAAAATCTATTTAATTTTTTCCAATCACTAACCTTCATTTTATTTGAATAAATTTAGGAATATAGGCATTGACTAAATAGTTACTTAAACGATGAACCAACATCCTTTGTAAAGCTGTAACTAGTATTATCACCGCCTATGTCTAGGTTAGGATTCTATTTTTCTTCTACTTTGTTACTTGGTATTTATGTTTAGTGATAGTTATAAGGTTTGCACAAGCATGAAAGAAACTTATCTGTTATAATAGAGGGTCACTATGACTATTTAGTCTTAACTATCGCCACTTTAGAACGTTTTTAACTATTGCCACTTTAGGCTTTTCTTGTCACAATAGACGTACGGGCCAGACTATACATTGCGCAAAACGCAAAAAATCCTAAAGCGATTTGGAACAGAATTTCATCAACAATGTCAAATACTGTTCACAATAATGATATTAACTCCATAGTTTTTAATAACATGGCAATAACTGATCCTCAAAAAATATGTAACGTCTTTAATGACTATTTTATACAACTGACTAAATCAGCACAGAGCTCGCAATCTTCATCTATTATTGTAAATGAAAGTAAATCAAAAACTATAAACCCACATACAATTTATCTATCTCCTGTGGATGTTACAGAAATTTTTAAAATTATTATGGGTCTGAAAAATACTAAATCATGTGGATATGATGATATAGTAACAAAAGTCATCAAACGATGTGCGGTTGTGCTATGTCGTCCTATTTGTCACATCATAAACTTATCTTTTAGTGAAGGATGCTTCCCAGATAAACTAAAAGTATCTGTCGTTAAACCACTATTTAAAAAGGGAAATCGAAATGACCCAAGTAATTATAGACCAATCACATTAGTGCCAGTTATTTCAAAAATCTTTGAAAAAGCTATGTATACTAGATTAATATTTTTTTTATCAAAATATGACATTCTCCACCCAAATCAGTTTGGTTTTCGCAAAGGTTGCTCTACGACTTTAGCATGCTTTGAATTAATTAAACATGTCACAGAGAGTATTAACAATAAAGTACAAATTACCTCAATATTCCTTGATATGAGCAAAGCTTTTGATTTTGTCAATCACAAAAAGCTTCTAGGAAAATTAGAATACTATGGTATTAGAGGAAAAGCGTATAATTGGTTAAGCAGTTACTTGCAGAATAGAAGGCAATGCACGGAAATCACCCAGTTAAAATCGGACAAAAACGTATTAGTAAAACAAAAATGGAAATCAGTTTACAGAATTAACAGTAGTGGGGTCCCACAAGGTAGTATCCTCGCACCACTACTATTCTTAATTTATATTAATGATCTTCCCCGGGTTGTACCTAACAAAACTATACTTTTCGCAGATGACGTCACTCTTTTAGTAAAGAGTGATGAAACGGATAATTATGAATTAAGTGTAAATAAAGCTCTACATGACATTATTAACTGGTTAAATTCAAATGAATTACAGATAAATATTAGTAAAACAAAAATTATGACATTTCAATCCTAAAATTCTAACCCAAGACATTTAAATATTCATTATAATAATACTAAATTAGAAGAAGTAAATTTCATAAAATTCCTAGGCCTAATACTTGACAAAAATCTGAATTGGAAAGAACATGTTGATCAAATCTGCAAAAGGCTAGATCGCTTCGTCTATGCACTAAAACGATTACGACAGACAATTTCCTTAGAAGCAGCCCTTGCTGCTTATCACGTATATGTATCATCAGTGCTTAGATATGGCCTGATTTTGTGGGGTAATTCAGTGGAAGCCAATACAGTGTTCAGGCTGCAAAAAAAGTGTATTCGAGCAATTTACTTAGCATACTATCAAGACAGCTGTAAGCCATTATTCGGTGAACTAAGGATTCTCCCTTTACCATGTATGTATATTAGGGATGCATGCTGCTTTGTAAAGCAACACCCTGACTACTACAAGCTGATATCGGATGTCTCTACCCGTATAGTTAGATCACAGTACGCGTATTTACTACATAAGCCACCATCAAATACCTACATTTATCAAAAAAACGCGTACAACACAAGCATAGAACTATATAATAAGCTACCGGTTGCTTTTAAAGCATTAGATAGTAACCAGTTTAGGAAGACACTAACGGAATGACTGAGTAAGAAGTGCTATTACTCTATAAAAGAATATTTAGATGATAAGATGGTCTAAGCTTATATTTATGTCAATTAGGACTACTTATTAGGGAAAAATATGTAATATTTGCACGCTTGAGAACAGGTAGAGTACATGAACGAATTGTAATTATAAGACCTTTGTAAAACTGTATTCATGCAAATAAATGTTTGATTGATTGATTGATTGACTGGCTTTTGCGAGTGACAATCTTGAACCGTATTGGGGTGTGTATACAAACGATTTTACATAGTAGGTACCAATCGAAAAATTGAGACTAGATTCCATTTTTTTATTGTTTTCGCATGTTTACGCACTGCTGAGACTAACTTCAAAAATATATCCAAAATTAGAAGCAGATTGGAAGGAAAGTATCTCAGGTAGGAAACGGAACATATTTGTTGCAAATTAAGCCAAACATGACATCCAAACTGCACTTTAGATCTAGATCGTCGCATAACGAGTAGGTAGTTAATATGTAAACAATCACGATTCATCCCTTCGGCATACACCCGTGTTGGCTGCAGCCGGCTTTGGATATTTTTTTTTTTTAACAAACATTGCTAATTCTGCCTGAAGTCAGATTTTAGGTCACAATACGTAGTAACCTTGATGTAGGTAGTTACTATTTCCAAAGCAGTTATAACCTTATACCTATTTCAAGTTAAATTCTCACAGTACGCAACTAAACAACATCTCAATCATCGATTTACCTTTACTTGGAATATAAATATTGTTAGGTACAATCGTTTTATATAACTTAATCGTTTAGGTACCAATCGACAAAATGAGACCAGTTCTATGGTAGGTTTTCCAAACGGGATAATTATTATGCAGGTTCTATTGAGTCTAGTTATTAAAATATTCAGGAGCGTAAAATAAAACCACCATTTTCTGTGAACTCGACCAAAGACAAACTTTATTACTCTTTAATCTGTACCATAGACATTTATAGTGCTGCACCGAATCGTAACCTAACTTATTAACTAGAGTTTTCTCAACATCCTCCACACCCAGAAAGAAATATGCAATACACGAACAAAATAAATTACAAAAACAAATTTTTTTCTAAGTAAAACACTACAATTTTACACTGTCTCTTAGACTACAATTTAGACAATTACAATCTTTTGACATTATCTCTCTGACTATGAATTAACTTTGTGTCAAACATAACTCTCTTTTTATTGTACCTTATGAGTGTGAGGTCAAAACATAAGTAACTTAATTAAAGTCCTACATTTTACATATTACCAGACATATTCCAAGTCTACAGTCTAAGAAATACAAATGTCAAGTAAGAATAATAACAATCATAAAATAGTATGTAACATAAGAACCTTACAACTTATTACAATATTGTCACAACATAAACTATTGCAGGACAGAAATGCAATGCAACCTTTTAACTAGATTTATGTTATGTACTGACATGAATTTTATTAAAAAGGTGATAAATTAAGAATGTATTTTGTGTTTTATGTATGTTATGAGTGAATGCTGATGTATGTATGGATATGTGTTTTACCTGCAAACAGCCAATAAGATATGAGCTTATTGGGTAGAGGTAAGTACCTACCCGCTTCTCCATAGAAGCATGTGGTCCATGGCAGCATCCTGTTAAATTAAGAATAATTAATTAAATAAGATACCTATTAGGTATTCTAGCTACGCGACCTGAACGCGTTTTCTGCTCCTTAGCTGGCTCCTGTTGTACCTGAGCTTGCGGGCTGGAAACAGAATCAAATAATTTAACTGGCTCTAAAGAATCAGCTGATGTCGAGGGTGACTTTCCATCTGCAATTTCTAGCAGCTGTGGAAATTCAGAATCAGAGTTGGTAATTTCAAGTTTGTATAAACGTTGAAACGGACGTGTTTTATAGCCTACAGCCGTCTTCACCTTTGCAACTCGGTCAACCTCGTCCCGACCTGTAAATATTTCTTCAATTATGCCTAAAGGCCATTTTATTCTTTTTTCTTCTGTCTCAATCAAGACAACGTCACCTACTCTTAGATGATCACTTTTTTCCTTCCCTCTTTGTACTAGGGTAGTCAAATATTCTGTCTTGAACCTGTGTCTGAAATCTTCTCTCAATTTCTGTATGTAGTTCAATCTTTGGTTCAGATTCTTCGTGTCTATCTTGTCTAAATCAGGCACGTCTGTTTCAGATATAGGTTGCAGGAAACGTGAGGGTGTTAGTGGTTCTAGGGAGTTGGTCTTCTCATCCTCTATATATGTCAAGGGACGCGCGTTCATGGTTGCTTCGCAGTCACATAAAATTGTTTGCAATTCTTCATACGTGACGGACTTCTGACCCAAGACTCTCTTCAATAAATCTTTGAGAATTCTAATTAGCCTCTCCCAGAACCCTCCCCACCAAGGTCCCGTTGCTACATTTAGCTTCCATTTGATATGTTGTATCGTTGACTGGCGTTCAATCTCGCCCCAGTCTAATGCTGATAGTAAATTTTTACTTCCAACAAAATTTGTTCCGTTGTCACTTACTATTAGACGCACTCGCCCGCGCCGTGCGATAAAACGACGTAATGACATCAGGAAAGCTTCAGTGGACAGCGACTTTGTTAATTCGAGATGGACGGCTCGGTACACGGCGCACGTGTACAGAATTACCCAGCATTTCTCGCCTCCACGCAGAATCAGCGGGCCTGCGAGATCTACACCTGTAATCTCAAATGGCGCGGAAGACTGTGTGCGCTCTATCGGGAGTGGTGCGGCAGGGGCTCGTGTCGCTCTTGCTCTGTGGCGTTTGCAGACGTTACAGTTTGTAATAACTGATTTCACCAGCAGCCGTGCTCCAATGACCCAGAAACGAGTGCGCAAATCAGCCATGATTGTACCGAGTCCCGCGTGTTGTAGCTTCTCGTGTCGTTGTTCTACTAGACGTCGTGTGATGTAGCTCGTCGCCGGCAGTACTACGGGCCACTTCGTGCTTTCCGGAACGTCGGTAAGTAAAAGCTTGGTCTTGATCTTTATCAACTTATCTTTATCATCATATATGTATGTAAGACCCTTTATCTTATTCTCTATGTATTCTTTCTTTCCTTGCTGAACTAATCTTATTATTCTTTTTTCAGCTTCTTCGTATTCATCACAGCTAATTTCTCCCTTTTTGTTGGTACCATTTTTTGTATTACACATAAATCTGATCATCCATGCCACTGTGCGCACTATTTTACTGTACTTAGAAAAATAAGAGAACTTATTTATCATACTTTCCTCTGGGCATATGTTTGTGTTACAAGCTGCTGTCTTCTTTAGCTCGCGGCTGGCTTCTACTTCGTCTACCACGACCCCTGAACTAGGCCAGCGGTCGGGCGTCCATTGCAGCCATGTAGGTCCCTCCAACCAGCGAGAAGACAGCAGCTGGTCCGCATCACAGCCTCGCGACAGTAAGTCGGCCCAGTTCTCCTTGCCTGGAATGTGAAACCAGTTTCCAATATTAGTATTACATCTAATCTCTTTGACACGGTTTCCCACGTAAGTATTCCATGGCAGTTCCTTTTTAATCCAGCACAGTGACACACCTGAATCAGTCCAGTAGCGTTCATCACAATTAAGATTAAGATCTTTCCTTATATCTGCTACCAATCTAGATCCAATTAGAGAACTTAACAATTCTAGTCGGGGAATGCTGTGTTTACCAGGTGGAGCGATTCTTGATTTTGCTGAAATAAGTCTTACTGAAATTTCACCCTCATTTTCAGCCCTAAGATAAACGCAAGCTCCATATCCATATTGGCTAGCATCACAGAACATGTGAAGCTGTAGAGAGCTGTCACTGAAAGACGTTCCTGTGAGCCGTCTAGGTATTCTACATTTTCTCAAGTTATGTAAAGAAGAATACCAACTTAAAAATTTCTTTTTCAGGTCACCGGGTAGTTCTTCATCCCAGTCTATTTTCCTGATCCATGTTTCTTGTAGTAAGAGTCGGGGTGTCAATGTTACTGCTGCTGTAAATCCTATAGGATCATATATTCTTTGTGCCAAAGATAGTAGGTTTCTTTTAGTTATCTTACCAAGTTCGCATGGCGGTGGCAGGTCATCTAAGTTACAGCCCAGTTCATCCGCTGCTGTGTGCCATATCAGTCCAAGTACCGAAACATCATTCACCTGCCCATGAGCAGGGGCTATGATCCATTGTCTTAAGTCGAATTTTGCCTGACTCATTATGATCTTTGCCTCTGTTTCAAAACGTTTTACATCTTCTTTAGTATCTAAGCTTGTGAGACAATTATCGACATAGAAGGAGTCAGACAAAATGTCGGCAGACTTTTTCAGGTCACCTGATACTTGCCTGAGATGGTGTTGTATTGTGGCAGAAAGTAAAAAAGGACTGGAGGTCAGGCCAAAAACCACACGACAGTGCCGGTAAGTGATCAGTTCTCCGTTATCATCCCACCACAAAAATCTTAGCATATCTCTATCTGTTGGTGAAATTGAGATCTGTAAAAAAGCTTTGGCAATATCTGCAGTCACTCCGATGGCTCCTGATCTAAAACCGTTCATTAATTTAGGAATTTTATCCAACATGTTGACCCCCTTATCTAGACATAAGTTCAGGGACTTACCATGACGGTCTTTCGCCGAGGCATCATAAACCGGTCGAATTTTGGTCGTCAGGCTCTTCTCTTTGATTACGGGCTTATGAGACAAATAATGACAAATCTCTTCTTGTTCAGGGCATGGGACAATCTCTATAATCTTCTGGTCTTGCCAATCTTTAATAACCTTATGGTAGTCATCAAATAAATTATTGGCCTTTACTTTCTTGGTTATTGACTCCAAGCGACGGAACGCTAAATCATAGTTATTAAGTAAAATATCATGACCAACCTTCCATGGTAGAGACACTTCATATCGGCCCTCTTTATTCCTTGTGACATTCTCCTCAAAAATCTGCAATGCTTCTTCTTCCTTTTCTTTCTTGCCCTTCACCTCGATGGGGTCCCGGATGCCTATAGTTTCTAAGCTCCAAAAATTTGACAGTTGATCATCTGTGGAACAATGTAAAACATGTGAAACATGAGCTGCTATTGGTGTGCCTGTGGCCCTGCCTTGAAGGGTCCACCCCAATTTTGTTTTTATGGCAACCAATGCCTCATGTACATTTATCATATTACCTGTAAGAAGTGAACCTGAAAAATCAGCACCAATAAGTAATTGTATATCATCATATTGGCTGTTATCAGAAAGTGTGATGTTGTGTTTGCGTAGTATTTGTGTTATATCATCAGTGTACACAGGAATGTTACGACATATGCATTTCTGACCTAATACACACAAATCAAACGAAAAGCTCTTATCCAAGTTATAGATTTTTAAATTATATACGTTATATTGTTTAGATGACAGTTCAACACCACCAAATAATGCATGTTGCAATATTTCTGTATTTACAGGATAAAGTTCCAATTTCTGGGCCACTTCTTCTTTAATGTATGACCTCTGGGCTCCGCTGTCAAACATGGCACGAACGGTTACCTGTTTTTCTCCGTTCGAGACAACCACTAAAACGGTTTGCAGATAAGTGGTTGTTGGCTTTTTAGGAGCTGTTGAGATGTTAACCGAAGTATTTTCTTTCTTCTCTTCCATATTTGGATTCTTCGGTGGCTCACTTCTGTTTGTGTTTTTTGTCGGATCTGTCTTCTGAGCACTGGACTCCTTTTTTCCAGAACACAACACTACTGCATGCCGCAGGCCACATATATTACATTTGACAAAGGCTTTACAGTTTCTTGTATGATGTCCTCTTTTAAGGCAGATGTAACAAGCTTTCTTGTTCTTAAGGTGCTCCTTCCTTTCTTCAATGCTTAATTTTTGTAGTTTATAGCACTCTAGGCTACTGTGCGTTGACTTCTCGCACCAGATACAAACATTTGTCTTTACCTTAATATTACTCACCAGGCAGCCAGCAGTAGGTTCCTGAGTAGTGGCATTACTCTCCGACATACTTAGTTTATCGAAGGTCTGTCTGGTTAGGTCAATCCTTTGTTCTGCCTCCACTTCTTTGCGTAGGAACGTAAGGAGTTCTGACAGTTCGCTTGTGGTGTTGTCAGTCTCCTTCTTTGATCTTTCCCATACTTTTAATAGTTCTTGTGGCAAAGCAGACTCCACCATAGGCAGAAGGAAAGCTGCAAATTTGTCCTTGGTGACACCGAGCGTTTCCAAAGCACGCAGCTGCATATTCAAATTGTCATATAATTGAGACAGAGCATAATTTTCATGCTTTCGCATGAGTACGATCGTTAAAAGTTCTCTAACATAGACTTGAATTAACATTTCGTCTTTGGCATACCTCGCCTTAAGTTGCTCAATACACTCTTTGTATGCAGTGTCAGTAGGCGGGAAATTTTGGACGAACCTACGTACCTCTGAATTCGGTTCCATGGCTTGAAGCAGATATGCCAACTTGTCGCTAGTTTCTATATCCCTATCTTCGTCAATCTTCTTGAATTGTGCCCAGAAAAATAACCAATTCTTCACATTTCCGTCAAAACGTGTCATCTCAAGAATGGGCAGTTTGTAATTCCGCTCAGGTTTTCTGATTTGCTCGGGCTTTTTATTTTTGGATATGGCTTCTACCCGGCTTTTTAACACGTGGTATTTCACGTTATAGCCATCAACATCGAGGCACTCTTGGTTGATTTCCTCTTCACTAGCGGTCTTTAGCATTAATTCACGTATTTCTAAATCAACAGTGTTCAATTTTACATACGCGTCGTCGACTACGGCCATATTTCCCATTAATTCCACAACGGGGAATGTAAGGTCGTCTTGACTTAGCATGGCGTCCACTCTGTTGAAGGCAATTGTGAACGCCCGGCGATTCACAGTCCGCAGGCGTTTTCTCTCCTCTAAACTCATCTTTGCTGACGGTCGCCAGGTTTTCCAAACGGGATAATTATTATGCAGGTTCTATTGAGTCTAGTTATTAAAATATTCAGGAGCGTAAAATAAAACCACCATTTTCTGTGAACTCGACCAAAGACAAACTTTATTACTCTTTAATCTGTACCATAGACATTTATAGTGCTGCACCGAATCGTAACCTAACTTATTAACTAGAGTTTTCTCAACAGTAGGTATTTTTAAGTATAAAATATCTTTTTCTATCAAGAAAAGATATAATAGGACAAAGGTTTAATAATAATAATAATTTAACGTAAGTAGGTACATGTGACACACTGTTGTCGTAAATATTGGAAAAAGACTGCTGTCCAGCTGTGGACGTCTATGGCTGTTAAGCTGCTACACCCTGCGCTATGCAATACTCGCTTGACCGAAGCCGGTTTTTCGAGTCTCCCAAGTTTTTTTTTTCCATGCCTTTGTTTCAATTTCTAATTGAACAGAAAATTGATATCACGTATTGCATCACTGAACAAGATAATTTAACAACATGTGAAGAGTAATACAGCTAAAATAATTATATTTAAATACCAAGTCCTTTGGCGTGAATTTTGACCAGTCTCAAATAATCGATTTACCTCCTTTCCTTATAAATGTGATAATGAATTTGTTTCTTTACTTGCCTTCAAGTTCGTAGTCTCTCCAGGGTCGCCATTGTACTGTTTAGATGGTTTCAATGTAATTTATCTAGTATTTTCCCAGCACACCCGTGTTATCGCAACGCCTGTCAAGCCCCCAGATTAGTAAGTTAATGTTGGTCAAGCCCAATGAGGATATAATTAGTCAAGCCAAGACTGACTCTCCAGTGTTGCCCCCTCCCGGATAGTGTGGCATTAATTATTGGTATGCTACATACCCCATCGAGTGGGGTATTTGTTTAGTACCTACTCGTTCAGTAGATAAATATTGTCCGTCTTACTACAAAAAAGTTAGACATCTGTTGAACACTTGATTAAAAAAATCGTACCAAATAACTCTGTCTATGTCATTGATGCGCAGAAGTCAAAAATGACTAATTTTCTTATGACTTGACTTCTGCGCATCAACTGAGATAGCCAGTTTTTTTGTGCGCATTTTTTAAATCAAGTGTTCAACAGATGTCTAACTTTTATGTAGTCAGACCCTGTATTTTTTGTTTTAAAAAATATTTTAAACTAAAGAATTAAGATGCCACCAAAGTAAGCTGTTTTTTCAAAATTTTGTTTGGGCTGTATCTGATGAAAATTTTCACTGATTATGTATTTCTGTTGCCGTTATAACAACAAATACTAAAAATAAAAAAAGTAATAAATAAAACAAATAATAAATACAAAAACCTGTCTTTTTAGGCGATTTTTGCCCGATTTTTGTTTTAGCTGTATCTTAAAAACGGGAACACTTACAAACATGTAAAATTGGTATGTTTATAAGCTATTAAATAACGACAAACAATAAAATCTGGCCAAGCGCGTTTCGGACTCAAAAAATCTAGCACATCAACTTACTGAAATTTCAACTAATATACAATTATGATTGTGGTGGTACGGAACCCTAGGTGCGCGAGTCTGACTCGCACGTGGCCAGTTTTTTATTTTTGTTGTACTACATGAATGTTTATTGTAAAATTTATTTGCATTCTTCAATATTTGGGACACATTCCCTCCAGATCTCTTCTTTTATTTCTACAGTAGGTACCCATAATGCTAATCAAATCAAGATTAAGTATTTGAAAATGCAAGAATAGTATGATGCCAGTTTGTTTATTTGCTATAATTTTATATGAAGCATAACTACTTATTCACTACCTAATTAAATATATTTCATTCTCTTTTTTTAATGTTATCACTGTATATTGATGTAAATTTTTCTAGGAACCAAATGAAACAATTTTTGTTTTACGACTTTTGGTAAGAAAAATCCCACCAAAAACATTTTCATGTAAAGTGTTGCCAAGACGAGACCATATAGCTCGCATTTTCAAAAAGTTATCACATCTCATGTAGAGCCAAGCTTCTAACTCTACACGCCTTAACTCTACAATCCCTAACTTCACAAAATCTACACTTTAGTCAAAATATGTGGCTAGGCCGTTTCTTTAGTACAAGAACTATTGTATAACAGAAAAGCAATGAACAGTGAATACATTTTTTACATTACGCCCACGTGACGGTAGCTAAACGGCCAAGCCACATATTTCGACTAAAGTGTAGATTTTGTGAAGTTAGGGATTGTAGAGTTAAGGCGTGTAGAGTTAGAAGCTTGGCTCTCCATGAGATCTGATAACTTTTTGAAAATGCGAGCTATATGGTCTCGTCTTGGCAACATTTTACATGAAAATGTTTTTGGTGGGATTTCATTTCTTTTTGTAAGTTTAAAAACCCTGAAATACGTGTTTTATTGTTTATATATTTATTAACAAGGAGTCTCTATTATGAAATTAGCGGAAGTCCCTTACAAACTTCCATCCCCTGATTTAAAGGGTTGGGGGGTAAAAGTTCAAATTTTTAGGATTTTTTTGATGTTTGTGTATTAATTTTAGCTTACATACAAATTTTTAGCTTTCTAGGACTTAAATTTGTGAAAGTCCCATACAAACTTTCATCCCCTACTTTAAGGGGTTGGGGGTTAAAGTTCCAAGTTTTAGGATATTTTTGTTGTTTTTGTACTAATACTAGCTTACATACCAAACTTCATATTTTTAGGACTTAAATTTGCGGAAGTCCCATACAAACTTTCATTCCCTAGTTTAAGAGGTTGGGGGGTAAAAGTTCCACGTTTTAGGAATTTTTTGTTGTTTTTGTACTAATACTAGCTTACACACCAAATTTCAGCTTTCTAGGACTTAAAGTTGCGGAAGTCCCATACAAACTTTCATCCCCTAGTTTAAGGGGTTGGGGGGTAAAAGTTCCAAGTTTTAGGAATATTTTGTTGTTTGTATACTAATACTAGCTTACACACCAAATTTCAACTTTCTAGGACTTAAATTTGCGGAAGTCCCATACAAACTTTCATCCCCTAGTTTAAGGGGTTGGGGGGTAAAAGTTCCAAGTTTTAGGATTTTTTTGTTGTTTGTGTATTAATACTAGCTTACATACCAAATTTCAGCTTTCTAGGACTTCGGGAAGTACCCTAAGAATTTTGATTACTATCAGTGAGTGAGTCAATGACGAAATTGGGTTTTTTAGATATCAATAAAATCTAAAGTATAAGAGCTATGCAACTGAAACTTTATATGTTTTATAAGTCTACTATTGTCATCATATGCTGTAAATTTTGTTTTTCTGGTGTAATCCAAACCCAAGGTATGAGGGTTCAAAAAAACGACGAAGCGCTTCGAGAAAAGGTAGGTAGTGCCCTTGCGCTTCGCTTGGCTCGTCTTGGCGGGGGTCGTCTTGGCGGGGGCACTACCGTGCCCCCAGATAGACTTTTCATATAAATGGAATGGTAAGCTCATCATTTAGTATGGAGAGTCGATTTTTTAATGCATAAATCTAAAAGTCATATAAAAAAAATGGTTAACAAAAGTCGTAAAATAACTATGCAGTTATCCCCCAGAATAAGCCCTTCAAAGGTTTTACATAATTTTTAAAGCCCTTTAAATAATAATCACCATCAGAACGTTCTGCTGCAGGACAGGGAGCTTCCTCCAGAACTCCAGCAGAAACGCGTGGTACTTTGGAGGGGATTTACCATAGTCACCAAGCTTGTAAGCGTTGCGGGTGGCGTTTGCTATTTTTGTTGTTGCCCGCAGTATGTAAGATGGTACGATACTCAGAAAGATGCTGCTGCTCATCTTCCGGTTCATAAGCCCTTAGTCGTCTCTTACGACACCCACGGGTAGAGTTAGGGTGGTAATATTTTTTGCCGGCACCACACGAGACAGTATTTCGTATAGTCGTTGTTTTTCGTATAATCACTAAATTTCCACGTGTCATCATCATATCGTGTGGGTTGTCGCATCGCAACCTAGTAGGATCACTAAGGCTGAGCTTGTATGGGGTACCTTGCACCTAAACCTGCTGGGATGAAACTTGGCAGGAGTCAAGTACATACCCATAGGTAACATATTAGAAGTGGTGCTCAGGACTCGACTGAGATGCACAGTGGGGCATAATGTCGAAAATGTGTAGTTTTTTACTAGGTTGAATATTGTATCTGTTGAACCGACATAGGTAGCTGGTTGAAAATTTCACAGAATATGTATTTTTAAAACAAATATATCGTCGTATCCTACGAAAAAGGATCTATGGCCGTAGTGGCTTTTTATTTTTATTAGTTATATAGAATCTGCAGCCCATTTCACCTGCAATCGAGAAATCACAAAAAATCAAGCTATATCAACAAAAAAATAAATTTTAAAAGAAAAGCCACAGTTGCATCCTCTCATTTTACCCGACGAAATTCGCCACTCTAGCCACAGTGTCTAATTTCTTCGCAGATGCGCGGGGAAGCAAGTGACTCGACCGTTTAATTTTATTGGCTTTTTACTTATTATTTTGTGATTGTATTGAATAAGAACGCTACGAAATGCAATTTTATGATAACATTGTGCAAAAAACTTTCGATTTCATAGCAAGCATAACGTTGTTAAATCAATTCATTATATTCGGTATAATTTTGAGCTACTCCGACGAAAAAAGACACTATTACACTTAGTGGCTTTATTCCACGGAAAATTATTACTATTTAAGTAAATTTCACGTTTTATAATGCGTATCATGAAATAAGTGGTCTTACTGACATCAACTTCATTGTTAAAAAATCATCAATTGCATCAAAAAAGCAAAATTGAAAATTTTGAGAAAAACCCACGACGGCTGTCATTCAAAAAATATTAAATAAAACTTTGGAAATTCCCCCGACTAAAAATAAATATTTTCCTATACCTATCTATTCAAATATTTTATAAGCCAAGAAAATCCGTCGGGGGCTGTCATTGCCATCTTTTCATAATTTATACTTAACTGCAGCAAACAAAAGCTATTTTACAAATAGCTCGTATGCACTATTAATTTACGTAAGATATGGAATGGCAGCCCCGACGGATTTTCTTGGCTTATAAAATATATGAATAGATAGGTGAAAATATTTATTTTTAGTCGGGGGAATTTCCAAAGTTTTATTTAATATTTTTTTAATGACAGCCGTCGTGGGTTTTTCTCAAAATTTTCAATTTTGCTTTTTATTTTTAACTTTTTAGAGAATTCCCACTTTACTAGAGCGATTAAGAAAGACGTTGCGCGAGTAAAGAATAATTATTACTACACAGCACCCCCTGGTGAGTTGACTCCACAACTATAGTCTAAAAACTGTCAGTGATAAATATGATACTGATAGATAAATCTTATACTGAAAACCGTATCTAAATCGGTCAAACCATTTTGGAGGTAAATGGGAACATTTGCGTAAATAGAAATTTATTATTACAGCGCCCCCTGGTGAGTTGGCGCCACAGCTCTGGTCTAAGAACCATCACTGATAAATCATAAATCTTTTACTGAAAACCGTACCTAAATCGGTCAAACCGTTTTGGAAATAAATGGCAACATTTGCTTAGATAAAATTTATTATTACAGCGCCCCCTGGTGAGTTGGCGCCATAACTCTGGTCTAAGAACCATCACTGATAAATCATAAATCTTTTACTGAAAACCGTACCTAAATCGGTCGCACCGTTTTGGAGACAAATGGCAACATTTGAGATAAAAATTATCATTACAGCGCCCCCTGGTGACTTGGCGCCACAACTTTAATCTACAAACCATCATTGATAAATTATAAATCCATTACTGAAAACCGTATCTAAATCGGTTAAGCCGTTTTTAAGATAAAAGGCAACATAACTTTGCACACACAAACAAACAAACACACAACATCTCACCCTAAACGCATACACCTTCTCCGTTCCGTCGTGGGTAAAAATAAAAATAAATATTGGATATAATGCATATTTTGTGACTTTTACTAAGAGTTTAATAAGGACGCCCTTGTGGTGTTTGTGGCTTTTTCAACGTTGGGTGGGAGTTATTAAGTTGGGTAAATAAATAAAAAACGGTCAAGTGCGAGTCGGACTCATACACCGAGGGTACTACTTATTTTAGTCCTATTTTAAAATGACAGATGGATGGAAGAAAAAAATAGGTATGGGGTCACCCTTTTCGTACGTTGGCACCCTTTGCGTGCGGAACTTTTAAAAAATGGATTTTTGACGTGGATACGTGTATGTTTTCTTTTGAGGGGTAATTTCATGAACAGGAGAATATTGGCCCTCTGGCGGCAATCATTGGTACTTCATCGAGGGGAAGGGATTATGGAAGGGGTGAGAGAAAGGTAGCCAAGTTTGGGGGTGAGGTGAGAGACGGGGGGGGGGGTGAGGGGAGAAAAGTATGATCCAGTCATGTACTGTCAAGACCTGGTCAAGCTTGACACTCGCAGTGTGACTTTTTTGTACGCTGTTTTAGTTTAATACAAGCTTGACGTGCTCTTTATCATAGATACAGCCGTATCAAGGGTACAGCCAACAAGGGACTTTTTTTTAATATTTGGCTGCCATGAAGTGTTTTAGTTGTTTAGGGTTGCATACCCGAATTGTCCAATCATCACCGTCTGTTTGTGTGTCTGATGGCTATCTTTTGGACCGAAGTAGCTACATGGTTTAATTTTGAATTCAAAGAATACGTGTTATTATAGCGGATTACTTAACAAATAATAAAAACAATGAAAAAATAAAAAATTAGGGGGCCATATTATGAGAAACGGAACTTTTTTTTGTTTTAGCTTCGCACTTACCACAATGTGCTTACCACTTACTTGGTGCGCGTGTTCGACTCGCACTTGGCTGGTTTTTTATATACCTATCTGATATATTTTTGATATTTTTAGGTGCCAGAAACTGAAAAGTATCCCCGGTGCCAAAAGGAAGTGAAAAATAAATTTCATATTTACTAAAACATTATGAACATGATCTCAGTAATTTGATAACACCCTAACTTTGTTCAACTTACATAAAAATCTTTAGGTAGCATGCTATTCAATTTTAGTACTTACTCATTTTTTTTGTTCATCTCAGTTTGATCATACAAAAGTATCTTTTTTTATACACTGTTTAACTTTTTATACAGGGTATAACGGATAGCCTTCCGAAAACTGAACTAGTTCCAGTAAGTGAAACTTTCAGGAAATAAAAAATATCGACTTTGCCAAACAAACTATCCAATCAAGTTGGGAAGTATCTGGTCGACCAAGTTTCGCTCTATATAGTCTTTACCAATGCCGCTTACCAAAGAAATTCTCAAAAAAACGGAGCAAAAATGAATTTTTCCAGACATCAGACCTAGCTAGATCGGCTTTTCGCTCTCAAAAACCCCCGTATGCAAAATTTTATCAAAATCGTTACAACCGTTTTCAAGAAACCGATTAAAAATATAAAATATATATTATATTGTAACACATATTATGTGTGTATACAGGGTGTAAAAAAATCGGCTTCTCCATACAAACTGTCCGATCGAATTTACAATTTTGTATGGAGACGCGGATTTTTGTATTTGTTTACTGAAAGTTTAAGTTTAAGTCATGAACTGATCATACCCCTTCAGTATTCGGAAGGCTGTCCCTAACACCCTGTATATGTATATAAGTGTACGAGCTTTATATTTTGTTGTAATGCACTTTTACCTCATTTTGTCAGTCTACGTAAACACGTGCTCAATACTACTTGTTCTTATACCTTGGTTGAAATAAATAAATCATATAAAATTAACTATCAGTGTTTTATCATCAATAATCAACATCATCATCATCAAGGGTGTACAAAGACCGTACATCTTTTGACATACAAAAAAAACATAAAAAATAATGCTCCTTTAATTGTATAGGATTTTGTATGGAGAGGCTGTTTTGTTTTTTTTTATTTCCTGAAAATTTCATTCATTGAAAATTCTTCACTTCGCTGACTGATCATTTCCTTTTAGTTTTCGGACGGCTGCCCCTTACACCCCGTATACCCCGACCTTCCTTTTCCTTGAAAACTGCTTAAATTAAAACAATAAAAGACACTAATGCTCTTACGACCTGACATATTCCGACGAAAAAAGGCGTAATGTCAATTAGGTACTAATACAACCAATATTTTTTCGGCGAAGGGACAAATTTAGTAGAAATAGCGAATCAAAAGTCGAATATGCATTAAAATAGATACCCCGAAATAGTAAGGCTATGTTTGAAATATTAACATAACACGTTTATAGTGTTAAACAAGTCTTATAGTGTTAAAAACCCAAAAAACTTCCTCCTAAAAAGTTGGTATTTTGCAACTGCGCCCTTATTCGTAGGATACGACGATATCACCTTAAAATGAAAATTTATAATTTTAAAAAACCGGTCGCCGTACAAGAAACGTATTTTTTTTGTTTTTGCTCTATCGTCAGAACGGTTAGTAATTCCAGTTTCAAACTTGGTATGAGTATAGTTCACTAAAATGTCAATAAAATAATATGTCCTGACTGACTGACTAACTGACTGACAGACTGACTGACTGACGTCTATCCGTAACCGCTTTAGCTATAAGTGTGAAATTTAGTATGCTAATTTATTGCATGCCACAAACACCACCCAAGAAAGGATTTTCCAAAACTCATCCCCCAAGGGGGTGAAATAAGGGATTGAAGATTTTAAAATTTTTTTACTTAGCCTTAACTTTCATCCCTTATTTTTTTTTTACCTATTTATTTACCTATGTCGGTTCAACAGATACAATTTTCAACCTAGTAAAAAACTACACATTTTCGACTTCTAATATGTTACCTATGACTATGTACTTACTTGACTCCTGCCAAGTTTCATCCCAGCAGGTTTAGGTGCAAGATTCGCCTTCTTAGTTATCCTACTAACCTTGGTGTCAGAGTTATTGAGCTGCCAAAGGCCTCTGACATGGCTCATTAACGACTACTACGAGTACACGGAAATTAGCCCTATAAATAATAACATTATATTATTTATCTTCTTAGAGTCAATGTCTGAACAGTCAACGATATTACAATTTTTTTTAGATATTTTTGTACTTTTAATGACTGTATGAGAGTTTCTAATAGTTTCATAGCCAATTCTTGCTTTTATGCTTCTATAGTATGATTGTGCCTTCCGTCTCCTATGGATCGTGCCATAAGATTTTTACTATCCTGGGCTTGCATCAAGACTGTCCATGGATAAGAGTCTGGCAATGGTGTTCGATTAATTTGTGCACGTCTATTCAGTAATTTTGAGATCACCTCTTCTTGAACATATTTTAAATTCTGCAGTAACGTTTCTGCTCGTTCTTGTAGTTTCTGGAGCTGCTCAGCTTGTCCTAAAATATCTTCTTTACGAGTTCGTGCCTGATAACGTTGTCCAATTGCTTCCCCGTTAGACAAAGGTTTGTCTCGAACTCCTGAAATAATTTGTGTACGCGTTTCATTTAATATTGGTGGCAATTTTTTGTTCATTTCCTTGCCCGTTTTTTGTTGTACGGGCTTATACTTAAGATTAAGAATCGCGGTTGTATGGTCGTAAGTTTTATTGTCTCCATCTTCTGGTTTCGCTTGAGGCTGCTCATCGTTCCGTTTTACAGGTACTTCGTTGGCTGACAGAATTTCGCTGTCCATCAGTACTTCAAGCGGAGCTGTCTGACCTACTGAATGTTGGTAGAATGGCTGAAATTCTCTTTCCATCTGTCTAGGTTCTGCATGCATTTTTCTGGTTACTTTCTTAAATCTTGCAGCCTTAGTTGTTAATTGATCTTCATCCTCCTGGGACTCTGCAGAACTAACTTCTTTTGATGGGCTTTCGTTTTGTTTGACATGTAGCATATTTTTTGTCTGTAAGCCTGATTTAACTTCTTCTTCAGACTGTGATGATTGATGCTCTACTGATGCACTGAACACCTTTGTATTCTCTAATTGCATATTTATAGTAAAACCTGTGAATTGGTTCTTCGTCGCTTGTTTCTTGAAACTGTCAGCTTCTTCAAACTGAGACAAAAATCCTTTTTTGGGCTTGCTAAATATTTCTTGGCTTCTGATATCTTTGTTAGCCGTCGTAACTTTAGATATTCTAGGTATCTCTTTATTTTGAAATACTGAGCTAGGTTTAGTTACGGTTTCTTCAGACTGTGACAAAAATCCGTTTTTGGGCTTGCTAAATATTTCTTGGCTCCCGATATCTTTGTAAGCCGTCGTAGGTTTAGTTACGGTTTCTGTTCGTAGATCTTTGCTTGATACTTCAATTTCTTCCTTTTCCATTTCGTTGTCTATATTTGGTTCAAAGCGTGTTATCACATTTTTTTTATTCACTGTTTTTCTTTCATCTGAGTCAAAATCTTCAAAGTCGTATAACATTGTTCCCAGATATCGTATAGTTGTATCAAACTCTTTGGGAATGTTTTGTTGTTCTTGAAGTGTAGTTAGTTTTTCCTTAGTCGTACGCTTTTTTTCCTGCTTTTTAATAACAGGTCGAGGTTCATTGACTGATATATGTGAGACCATAGTATATATACTTGTATATATAATTTCTATTAAAGACTCTGTTGCCTGCGAGGTTTGGGTCACATAGTTAGGTAGAGAATCAATTTGTATAGGTAATTGCTGGGTTCCATTAGTCTTAGGAGGTGGAAATTCAAATTGATTGTTAACGTCTTTAGAGCTTAGTGCAACGATTGGAGAAACTGCCCTTTTTTTTATAGTTGTAAGAGGACTATAGGGTTTATAAGAATATTTCCGTGGTTTTGAAGTCGTTGTTGATTCTTTTTTAATTGAGCGCACGTTCTGAAAATACAACAATATTACAAGGTTTTAGCATCTAGGATGAATGTCTACGATTAGCTCTGGTTTTCCTTCCGCTAACAGAGATCAGATAAAAGCAGCTCTGTGTAAAATTTTGAATGATTATTCATAAATTTATAGTTGTGAGTTTGGAAGGGACTCAAAAAGTTAACCCATTTACGCATCATCCAGCATGCACGACCACAGATAATATAATACTATACGACTAACAAAAAGGGATGCAGCTATAGGAGAGAAACGATTAGTGGTATAGAATAGGTATGTATGTTATACTACTATTTCTTTCTTTCACGCTGCTGCATCCCTGTCTGTTGGTCGTGCAAAACGATGGTGCGTAGCACGCTTTACTTTAATAAAATTGAAAAATAAAACTAAGAGTTCAATAAAATGGCTACCTAACTCATAACTATACTAGTGCAGGCAGAACTAACTACAGATGCGATTATCTCCCTCATCATCACAATGAAACAAGAATCACGTAGCTGCAAAAATACAACCCCAAAGATATACACAAACTACTGTAGGTCTGTGACATGCCTTTTTTACACTGGTTTTCCATCATGAGTACACTGCCATCCGGGTGTTCTGACAGAAACCCCTTTCTAGCGCCCTCTGGCACATGCGGTACCCTCCACAACTTATGGCTGCAGAAGAAGTGCCACCTTCGGAAAACTATGGACCTTCCTTTAGCACCGTCTCAGTGCCACGGTCTTGGTTATTTCGAGCTATCAATTCTATCAAACGTGACGGTACCTTCTTAGTCGCCTCTCTCTTACAGAGGCTCACATAACTCTATTCTTAGCACGTTTGCAAGTAACTTCCTCGGCTCTGTGTAAACGATATAGCCACCTGAGAGGACATATTCTATCTAATCTGTGCACCTGAGTTGAGGTGCCTGCTTTTGGTTAGGTTATAGGTTGACTCTCTCTTCCAGAAATAGAAGAAAATATTGGGAATGTGAATCTGTTCAGTAACTTCTTATTTTCCTAAAGGGATCTCCTAACATACCTGCTCCATAATGTCTGAAATCCAGTCTTCGTAGTAGGATATCTTGGTAAACACTGTGGGGGCATCAGGCTTGCCACAGACGTTAGACCCGAAGCTAATAATTCCCACCAATTGATCTGACATGATTCCAGGTCCCCCGGCGTCACGCTAAAGGCGAAATTTGTTGATAAATTGAAAAAAGATACAAAGAAATAAATAGTTATTGGTTAAACAAGGCAGAAAAACTGTTATTTGACGCGAATGCCTTGTATTTAAACTCGAGCAAGCGAAAAATTCTAGGAATGAGTCACGAGCGAAGCGAGTGTTTCAAAATAAGAATCCTGAGCGTACTGAGGGTTTCAAGGCATACCATAGTTCATTATAACGTTCGAATTTCAAAAACTTTTTCATCCCATCTATTCGAAAATCGCTGAACGGTTCGTCAATAAAGGCGAACAAAATAGCTGTTTTCTCCAAGAGACTTTCGTAGCGGGTAAAAATGGGATTTAAAATTAGAATTTGAATTTATAGGGTAATCAAATAAGATCCATAAAAGCGTTTTGAGGAATTAATTCCCAGCGAGCTGGAAACAGTTTTATAACCTCCGGTTGGTCATAAATGCGTGTAATCCGAGTTCGCACGGTTCTAGGAGCTGAGCACAACTTTTGGGAGTCAAATAACCGCGAAACTTTTGCTCTGGTTTTGGTTTTATGTTTGTAGCTCGAAAACGGTACGTCGCACGAAAATGGTATAAATGCCAATATTCAAAAGGGTTAAAATCTGCGTCGAATAAATATATATAACTTCAAATTTGGTTAAGTGGTATAGCCCAAATCAAAATTTCGAAACAAGAGAAAATTTCTTATTTAGGTGCCAACTTACATTTTGCGACTTTCCAAGACCAAACCTTTAAAACCGATAGTCCTATTCAAAAACCCACGAAATGAAAGTTGTGGAGAATCAAATTTCACGTTATATACACACCACCATTTTCAAATTTAGTCATTTTGAAAACCTGAATATGACCTGTTTGAAATCGGTTTTTTTTTCAAGTCCCTCTAAGTTGCACATTTCCCGTAATTTGAGGTTTGAGGCCTACATTTTATGCATTATGAGGGTAGAAAACATTACAATGCAAATTTCTAAGATAAATCTATGCATTTTAAATACTAGTTATACACACCCTAATTGGAAATTCGAAGTAGTATAAATAAAAAACATTTTAAGTTTACAACAAAGTTTTTTAGTTACAAAAACAAGGCAGCATTCATGCTCGCATTTTTTAGATGCCGATAGCCCTTCATCTATGAAACTCTCAAGCTGAGGTGGCATTTCGAAGCCCTCCATATCGAGATCATCTTCAAAGGGATTGTATTCACCTATTTCTGCTTGTACGGCAATCGGCATTTGGGACACTCCCTCATCCTCGAACGATGCTCAATTCGAACATGACTGGCCGTGGCAGTTGAGACAAATTGTTGAGCATTTCATGCGTACTTTCCGCTAGCTGTACTTCCCTGAACACCCCTACTTACATCAGCAGGACACTGCGTTGAGGATTTCAGCTGGAGCTGGATCCTTGGTGTTCATTATAGGGCGCAGGCCTAGGTTTGTCCACCTCCAACCCCAGCTGAGAGGAACTATTGGTCTACTATACAAGCCCTGGATTTGCGAAATGGAGGGCTTCGCTATTTCGCAAATCGAAAAATAAATGAAATAGGACAATCCCTTTGAAGTTGATCCCGATATGGAGGGCTACGAAATGCCACCTCAGCTTGAGAGCTTCGTAGATGAAGGACCATCGGCATCTAAAAACATGCGAGCATGAATGCTGCCTTGTTTTTATAACTAAAAAACTTTGTTATAAACTTAAAATGTTTTTTATTTATAATACTTCGAATTTACACTTAGGGTGTGTATAACTAGTATTTAAAATGCATAGATATATCTAAGAAATTTGCATTGTAATGTTTTTTACCCCCACAATGCATAAAATGTAGGCCTAACACCTCAAATTTACGGGAAATGTGCAACTTAGAGGGACATCGAAAAAAAAAAACGATTTCAAATAGGTGCCACATTAAGGTTTTCAAAATGAATAAATTTGAAAATGGTGGTGTGTTTATAACGTAAAATTTGATTCTCTACAACTTTCATTTCATGGGTTTTTGAATAGGACTATCAGTTTGAATGGTTTGGTCTTGGAAAGTCGCAAAATGTAAGTTGGCACCTAAAAAAGAAATTTTCTCTTGTTTCTAAATTTTGATTTCGGCTATACCAATTAACCAAATTTGAAGTTATATATGTTCATTCGACGCAGATTTTAACCCTCTTGAATATTGGCTTATATACTATTTTCGTGAGACGTACCGTTTTCGAGCTACAAACATAAAACCAAAACCAGAGCAAAAGTTTCGCGGTTATTTGACTCCCAAAAGTTGTGCTCAGCTCCTAGAACCGTGCGAACTGGGATTACACGCATTTATGACCAACCAGAGGTTATAAAACGGTTTCCAGCTCGCTGGGAATTATTTTCGCAATAAATTATTATATGATTGACCTATTAGGTCCACCATAGGGATATTTTAGGTCAACATAGAAGTCGAACCAAAATATTGTATGAAAAATGATACTGGTCAGTTGTACTATTAAAATTATTATGAATATAAAAAAAGAAATATGCTTGAAATGTAAACAAGACTGTCAACCAAAGAGGTTCTTTTCCTAATTGATACAAAAATGTCAATAACATTCAGTTGTTACAAATAATACCTAATATGATTTTTAGTATTGTAACATCAAGTAATAATATTGTAATGGTATTTTATATCTAAAATTAATGACGAGTTTGTGTCTCAATGAGCCTCTTATTCTTTTCTCATAGAGGGAGATGAAAAGTAGAGTGTATTACGCGGCTGCAAAAATATTTTTACCTTGGGCAACCTATTAAATCCCTCGCTACGTTCAGGATTCTACTTTAGAATCCCTCGCCATGCTCGGGATTCAAATGCCTAAAAATCAATATGGGTGTCGTTTGTATGGTTTATCGGGTCGCTAATTACGAAAGCTACGACAACTTTGAAATCCAACGTGGTGGACGTGAAATACGATCATCCCCTGGGGATGGGGTTGGGGTGCGATAGGTTTGAAATATCTAAAAATAAATATGGGTGTCGTTTCTATGTTAGGGATAGCGGTTAAATTGGCGTTAGGGGTAGGAATAGGGAGAGGTAGAGAGGTAGAGAGGTAGAGAGGTAGAGAGGTAGAGAGGTAGAGAGGTAGAGACGTAGAGAGGTAGAGAGGTAGAGAGGCAGAGAGGCAGAGAGGCAGAGAGGCAGAGAGGTAGAGAGGTAGAGACGTAGAGAGGTAGAGACGTAGAGACGTAGAGAGGTACAGGTACAGGTAAAGTAGAGGGAGAAGGAGGGGGAGAGGGAGGGAGAGAGGGAGAGGGAGGGGGAGAGGGAGGGGCAGGGGGAGAGGAAGGAGGGGGAGAGACAGAGGGAGAAGGAGGGGGAGAGGAAGGGGAGAGAGGGAGAGGGTTTTAGTTTTTCTCAATTTCTTCTGCGAATTGGCTCTGTTTTGAAATATTACACAAAGGTGTCTCTCATCTCTCTCTTTACATTTGTTAGGATACTGCTGCTAAGTTCCTCTGTTCTGAGTAACTTATGAGTAACGTCTGTATATTATATAAAATTCTGCTGGATCTTGAATTATACTCATTGATTTGCGCAGGGTTAGTCCTGTTTTTCCTTAGTTTAAAATTACCCCTAAATGACGGGAAAATATCTCATTGCTTCGGAAAACCGGTAACAACCTAAATAAGAAATCTACGCGAGCGAAGCCGCGGGTAACAGCTAGTTTATCATAAAAGGTACAGATTAGAAAGCGATGTCATTAATACTGGTAGTTGTTACTTCGAGGTAGGGCTTTACTTATGGAATAGCATCTGTTTCTAATAGGTTTAATACTTACGTTGCATGCTCCACTCCCAACCGAAATAAAACCAGCACAGAAATTCCGAGGTGTTACGTATTCTCTGAAAACAAAACATGATTCCTAAATGTCAAAGATATCTTGATGTTTCTCCTGATGAACCTTGATTTCCCGGGTAGTCTATTATGGCACACACACAGCCATTCGGGGAAAGTAATATGCCAGAGCGCAGCGAGGTTCCACATTCTTGGTGACACTAACATAATATAAGTAATTATAGAGATCTTGGTAATCGCCACAGACACATATCCTTAAATCATATTTTTTGCGTATATACCTATCTGATGTGTGATATGATTTGAGCATAAATTTAAGAATAGTCAGCTAAACTTAAGTTTATCTTTAAAAGGACTGGTTACTGTTAGTTTCTTCTATCTTTAGGCAATTTTTCATCACACGGAAAATTGTTTGTAAGAAACTGAGCTTTTCTCAAATTCCATACAAGATTATAAAGTTGTATAGTTTTGTTGACCGACCATTTCTTTTTAGCTTTTGCCAACCCGGAAAAGACGTATTACACCCATATGAGTAAAGTAACATACTTAGAATAAATTTCCTGACAGTCTTCAAGATCGTAGACGTCGAGAGTGGCTGTTCTTAATTTATCTTCAAGAGGACCATGTAAATTGTTACTTGCCTTAAAAGAGAAATAAAATAAAATTAAAGTCTTCTTCTTTTTAACGTGTCGATCAATCACAGATATTAAAATTTTTGTAGCCCAGAACGTTGCCACATTTACTGCGTCATTTGTGGCTTTGAAAAGGTTATCACGCGTACATGTCTCAGGACATGCGGGACAGGAGGTTATATAGGTGTTCCATTGTTTGTGGGGAGGTACCACACGATCATATTTGCTATTGGAACTGTCGGTGAAACCCCACCTACACATGCTGTCTTTGCACCGCCCGACCTGTGTCCGTAGTCTGTTTAAGGACTTCCAGATCGGTGTCTTTCTGCTGGCTGAATAAACTCAGCGAGTGAGTGCTCCTCTTTTTGAGTTAAAGCAAAAAAAAATAAAATAAGATACTAAATAATGTTTTTTTTGTATGCCTTTGTGACTCCTGTTTAAAATACTTCTGAAGATGTAGAAAATCGAAGAGGCAGACATGCAGGGCTCTGCATTATCACGGGACGAAGTAGTGAATTTTAGCATTTTGAAGCGCTTTAACTTTACGACGCAGGGCTATTATGGTGTTAGACAATTTTTCTGGGGTTTTATACAGATTGTCATAGTCTGCCAGGTGTACGTTTCATTGTCAAACTTTAAAATAGTTAAAACTTAATTCCTCAAAAACGCAGGGGTGTGGATGTCCGCCAATATTTTTTGTATCTTCTAGAGGATGCTCCTTATCATCAGTCAAAGAGGCAGACATGAGCAAATCATATAGAAATTTGTCCTTCATCACCCTTACTATATGATCATGTCGTTGTCATTATTGGTGTTGAGTCCCAACGTCGTTGAATGTGAAGAGAAAAAAAACTGAAGGTATTAAATTTTTTTAAGTTTTTAGAAATCTATTTACCGAATGTGCACCCCATCCTAGGACTTCAACTTTTCCATTCCTTAAACGCATTTCTTCACCAATTTGAATCTTTTTCACATCCTTCTTCTTGAAATTTAGCTTTCTCAATAACCTCATTATAGCAATGTTGTGGTGTAGGCTTTTTGGATTATAGCTTGGGTGAAAGTAGATCTCTAAAACTTCAATTTGTTCTCCTCCAACTTCATAGAAAGAACTTCCAACTCGAACTGTGAGAAATGCTGGATTTTCACGATAAAAACGGTTGTTCCAGGCCCTGTGTTTGATAGATATTGTTTAAATAAACGAATAATTGTCCTGGTGCTGGCTAAGAATAGTACCAACTTATCTCGTGGGTCTCGTAAAATGCGACTAAAGGAATTTGAACCGGAGGAAAGGCAATAGCATTCTTCTGCGTATCGTATCATCTCATATAGGTACTGCGGTTAACAACCAGCGTAGAAGATGGTGCCGGCCGCAACGCTATCAAATGAGGTGATTTTGGTACATCCCCTCCAAAATGTTTTTTTTTTCGTGAATTGGGAGCTCTCTGTCCAGCTGTGGACTCTTGATATGTTGTGACGATGAAAAAACGAATTATTTGCACTTGTTCGTTTGCTCGGGTAACGTCTGTCCTATCCTAGTCTATAGGTGTTCTCTCAACTCTCTTAGCCGATGTATCGTCCGTTGGGATGTCTAATGTCTATGTTTTGCAGACCGGACATTATAGAACGGCCCGGGTTTGGTGTCTGCTACATTTATAGCAACAAGAGCATTTTCGCTACTTTGAAGGCAGGTTCAACCGTTGTGCAGGTAGTTTTAGTGCTAAAGTTAAAAAAGAAAGTGGAGATTGTAAAGATAAGTGTGACGTGAGCTTCGAACCCTGAAATAAAAATCTATAAGACATATCAACTAACAGTTGTAAGCAAGACGCGGCGGTTATCACCAGATCTGACTTGATGATGGAAGCACCACATTGGAACTTGCCAAAGATCTCAACACTGGCCATAAAAGGATACTTCCTGATTTTGGTCCTCTTCCCATTGTAAATACGCCTCTGAATGGAGAGGGAATCTCCATTACCTGACAAAAAAAAGAAAGAAAGTTTAAACTCTGCGAAATTCACTAAAGACTTGTTTTCCCTGTTCCTATATGAAAATATTTGATCTTTGGAGAGTCAGCATTATTTGATGGCTCCCGCACACGACCGAGAATCGGTGGCCGATTTTTTGTCGGCATCCCGCTCTGACGTGTTATCACCTGGATCTTCCGTCCTTGTCCTGGCCGATAATCGCCCACCGATTCTCGGTCGTGTGCGGGAGCCCTTAGGTGCCAACCTACACACAAAACTTTTATAAGGATATTATTCGTTTTAGGCTTAGAGTAATAATTTAGTATAGAGCGCGCGCAACAAAGTGGGAACAGTAGGCACGGGTGAGAACAAAACGACGTTCCCGTCGCGATCGCTTATAGTCGTGGTTGAGCGCTAGCAGTGTGTGTTCCTCCAGAGATCTTTTTCATAATTTACGTACCCAAATGGTCAAATGTGCAGTTTCATCTTGCAAAAAAGATACTAGGAAACACAAATATTTGAAATCCAGTATCACATTTCATCGGGAAGTTGATTTTTATACTTATTTTTAAGAAAACAAATCGCGCATCGCGGGGGTGAAGAAGACGTGGGAGGCGGGCGAGCTTGTGCTCGCCTACGCACCGCTCTCCCCGCCCGAGACTGTAGTGATGTGACGCGACCAATGCTGTAGTCGATATGTATAATATCAATGTAACTTTATACACAAAATCTTTTAATTACAAATAATTTTGATGTGTGTTTGAAAGTATTGTAGCGTAAATGTAAAGTATAGAATGTTGCGATATCATGTATGAACTGCTTAATTGATTGTGAAGAATTTTGGTAGGTATAGTATGGTGCAAAATAAAATAAATCATTTTAAATTAGTGAATGAGACAACATTTTGGGAAATCCTACAAAAAAGGTCCTACATATATAGTGTCAAATATTTTAAGGGATAAACTTACACAAAATACTGAACAACTTTTTATTATTTAAAAAATAAACACGAATCTCGATTTTTTATTTTTTAAATCTTAGTAACAAGTCCACACGATTTTCTGACATTTCTATCACACATTACTTTTGAATTAAAATTAAACTACATTAATATGGATGATTCATTTATTTCATTCATTTATCTATATTTTCTTAGTTTGTTTGTTCTATGTATCGAGAATGTGATTGCAAACAAATATATAAATTAATATTTTACATTTCTCGTTTAACAGTATAGAAAATGACATATGGAACATAAAAAGTACCTAACAAAGATATTTATTTACATAACTTATCGATAGCTCCTTGCCGATCGGTACCTTGCACATCCCTGTCTGTCATATACTTATCAATATAGTATCTATAGCTCATTTGCCTACGATGCGTACTAAGCAATTCGTGCAATATGCGCGCTCTATACTACTGGTAATTATATACTCTAAGGTTTTAGGGTTTTAAGCTTTTAATCATAGAGAAAATTATATTTAAGTATGTGTTGCTTACGCCATGTAGAAATTGCGTCTAAATCGTTGTCATAATTTTCTATGATATAAGTTTCATTCACTTCAGATTCAAGACCTTCTTCTTTTAATATCTGCACAATATCTTTTTTTGTTTCCAAATTTCTACCCTTCTGCTGCGCGTAAAAATCTTTTAATTGTTTAATTTTCTCAATTTCAGCTTCTGCGTCATATCCTGTTCTAAATATTTCCCCTACTATTATATTTTGCATTTTTAAAACATAATTTTCAGATAAAACTTCATTTAATAAAGCGATTAAATTCGTTTCATCATTTTCATGAGTTGTTTTATTAACTTTCGTTAGTTTCACAATTTCCCTTATGTTTTTGTTATCTCGAAGCGTTATTGATATAAAATAGTTATAAACGAGCGCGTATTGCTGTAATATTGGGTTTTTTCTGATTTGTCTTAAGCCAAATGTGTAAAAGAGAGTGTTTGCTGTTTCTCGAATAATGGATTCTGCCTTTATAATATTATTTTCATCCACTGCAAAAGAACACACAAGATTCGAATGACTGAACACGCTGAAGATGACCACAGGGATAATGCACTTAATCACACACATTTTCTTGTTTAACTTAAAAAAAATACTTAGGATTTAATAAATAAAGGTCTAAAAATATTTTAAACAGAAATGTAGGGTGTGTATTGCATAAAAGTTTTTAACAACTTGTGTTTTATTGCTATTTATATAAATTGAGAAAAAAGCTATAAAATCAAATTGGAAGCGTACGTACCAAAATTGCTAGAAATTGCAGCAACTTAGCTTTCGTAATATACAAAATATTTATAAACATATATAAGAAATTTTATGTTTTCTACATATTTTAACTCCTATACAAAATCACCTAGTTTTATTCAAAAATATGATCAACTTCTTCTCAATCCTATTGCTGTCTCACTTTGCATTGGCCATACAAAATTCTTCACTTGTACTAAACGGAGATAACCGAAACTTTTTTCAAACATGTAATGAGATATTTCTGACTGCAGTCAATAATATATTTTCTTTATTAAAATTGAACAACAACTTTACAAGTCAAAACAAAAATTGGTTGCTGTTAAACATGCACGCCACACTGAAAAGTATTGCGAAAAGAAACTATGAAGCTTATGAAATTAACAGTAGAAGTTCCAATTTACATACAAATGTAGAACCATTGGATGATCTGATGAAATTGGATAAACTTCTCGAGGTGATTGTGGAAGAGCAGCTAAGACTAGACAAAGGAACTCTAAACAGTACACAAAGAAACGTAACTGGAATCAACCCACTGACCACTTTAAAAATTCCTAAAAATTGGAATGATACGTTAATAGATTTAAAAAAGTATTTGGATGTCGTAGAAGATAAAAATATAGTTGACGACAATTTTACTTCCAAAAATCTAAAAAATCAGTACAAAATAAACAAATATAAGGCAAAAAGATGGAGAAACCTCAAAGCTTGGAGTAAGTTTACCTAAGCTTTAGAAAAAGAAATACAATGTTACCAAATATTTATATTATTGTCCGATTTCTCCGATGTTTGTTGTGATATCAGGCTGAATAGTAATTGAATTGAATGATTTAATGAAAAGACAAACGATGTACGTTCATGAAGGAAAATTTGTTTATTTCCAGAGGTTTTTTGTTTATAACCTACTAATAAACAAAAATTTTTTTATTACCTACTAATATTACCTGTAACAAAAAATAATGATTGGCATGATAATATTTTGTATAAGTATGGCAACAGAAGAATGATTGAAGCGCAAACGTTTCTCGCTTGTTTTACTTTTTAACTGGATGTTGTATAAATCTATACATACATATAATAAAAGAGTAAAAACCACGTGTCTGTACTTTTGATAAATTTATAAAAAAATTAGTGTGGGCGATAAGAAACGACTAATAAAACTCAAAAATATGTCTTCTGAACTTTTTGTCTGTCTGTCTGTATGTTTTCGATAAACTCCGAAACTACTGAGCGGATTTTCTCGCAGTTTTCGCAGATAGATTAAGCTTAGCTCTGAGCAACATATAGGCTATGTTTCATTCAAATCGGTTCACTCAATCCGAAGCTACACTAATGTAAAGTATCAAATTGCCTGTACGATAATAACTCATAAACCGATTCAAACTGAGTTTTCAATTACGAGTTTGGCTTACTTGTGTGCAACATTTTAGTTTCATTGCAAACGGTTTACTCAGACAGAAGGTACGCTAAGTTTCATGCGGCGGCGCAAATAACTCACAAACTATTGAACGGATTCAAACGGGGTTTTCAATAAACTGTCAAGCTTACTTCTTTGCAACACATTAGCTTACTTTCATTGAAAACGGCTCACTCAGACAGGTGCGCGAAATTTCCAGCGGAGGCGCCAATATCTCACAAAGAACTGAACCGATTAAAAAGAGGTTTTCAGTTACGTATTTGGCTTACTCCATGCAACATGTATGCTTAGTTTCATTGCAAACGGTTCACTCAGACATAAAATACACTAAGTTTCAAGCGACGGCACCAATAACTCACAAACTACTAAACGGATTTAAACGGGGTTTTCAATAACGTGTTTAGCTTAATTCTTTGCCATGTATTAGCTTAATTTCATTCAAAACGGTTCACTCAAACAGAAAATGCCCGAAGTTTCAATAGGCGGCGACAATAGCGAACAAATTATTTCCATGACGTGCTTGGATTAGGTACTTCCGTGCAACATATAAGCTTAGGTTAGTTGAAAACGGTTCACTCTGATAGAAGTTACGTAAAGTTTCAAGCGAAGGCGCGAATAATTCAAAAACTTTTGAGCAGATTCAAACGTGGCTTTTAATAACGCGTTTGGCTTACTACTGTGCAATAAATAAGCTTAGTTTCATTGCAATAGGTAGGTTCACTCTGACAGAAGATACGCAAAGTTTCAAGCTGCAGAACCAAGAACTCACCTACTGAACTGATTTAAACGAGGTTTTCAATGACGCGTCGGGCTTCTTTCTGCTTCATTGCAAACGGTTCATTCAGACAGAAGGTTCGCGAAATTTTAAGCGGCCGCACAAACTCCGTGAACGACTTAAACGGGGTTTTCAATAACGTATTTGGGTTGCTTTCGTGCAATATTTGAACTTTTTTTTATTACCATCGGTTCATTCAAACAGATGATAGGCGAGTTCAAAGTTTCAAGCTGTGAAACCGAGCTGAAATCAAACAAAGCTTATTATTTTGTACGGAAGACAGCCAAATACGTTGTTGAAAATTCCGTTTGATCCGGTCCAGTTGTTTGTAATAATTAAAAAATTCCTATTTCGGCATGGCGGTGCAACAAATGTAAAAAAAATATATGAAAGTTCTAAAGTTTTGAAAACTTAGGAAGTAGGTATGTAGGTCCTTATAAACGAAATACTTCAAAAATAAAGAGAGAAGTGAATTATTGTTTCTTAGGAATTGTCTTTTAAGGGGAGAGATAAGTTACAAAGATTGTACGGAAGTGAAGTCCAACAGTTTTGTATGTAGGTACATGTAGAGTTAAAAGCATGTGAAGCTAGGCACGTTGGACTTTGTACCGCTCTTTTTTCAGTAGCCACAGAAGCTAAAGTGACTGAGCCTCAGATTTAGTTAGGCTTTGTTTTGTATCAGAAATAACGAAACCCGTATCATAGTTACTCCGCGTGGAATTCGACTATGATTTTACACTTACGAGGATAGTGGGCGACCTAACAGTCCACACGTAAACAAGAGGTGTTTAATTTACAAAAATCCGTATTATCGGTACTCTGTATACCTAATAATATAAAGGCGAGAACTGCAATGTCTGTCTGTCTGTCTGTTACGCTTTTATGACTAATCCGATAAACCGATTGTGATAAAAACTTGGTACGAAGATAGTTTGAACCATGGGAAAAGTCATTAGCTACTTTTTCTGAACCCCACGCGGACGGAGTCGCGGGCAACAGCTAGTACATAATATCACGCCTTTTTCCCTTCTGATTTATTTATTAAAAATGGTCTTTTTTTTATTTTACAGTACCACCCAATTCTACAATGAGAAATGGTAATATTACGAGAAGGTTGTATCACGGAAAGAGTGCATGGATTGAGGATTATCCCTTCTTGGCCAGTATTCATTTGATGGGTAAATTTGTGTGCGGCGGCTCCATTATCAACAGAGATTTAGTCATCACTGCGGCATCCTGCATGCATGCGTAAATTTCACGATCCACTTAAATCTACTTCTATGCTACATCTCTTCAATCTAATCTATTACGACTTATCCAGAGGACTTGCTGCCACGTCTTTTTTGCGGTTGCCAATCCACCGTTATCCTAAAATCATTTTTTATACTCATTAACTTTAGTGATGACCATTAGAAAGGCGACAATCTAGAAAAAAACGTGTTTAGTTCGTCATGATGTACATGGTATTGCACAGGGCGTAGAAAATATGAACTGAATATTTCTTATTGATTTTCTGTTTCAAACTGTCTCCTTGTTTTTCTTATGTAGATCTGTTAGCAGGAGTTCACTCAATTTTGAAAAAATGTTTTCTTTTATATTGGCATCTACTGAATTCAGCAGCGAATTTTACACGCCTCTCGTCCACAAAATAAAATCAGCAATATTGAAAATACCGGAAAACGTAACGTGGGAAGGCCCCCTCACAAAGTGGACCAACAATCTAGTCAAGGCGGGAAGCCGCTGGATGCGAGCAGCGTAGGACCGGTCGTTGTTGAGATCTTTAGGGGAGGCCTATGTCCAGCAGTGGACGTCCTTCGGCTGATATATAATGAATATTTTATCACATAATTATGTCTCTCATATTTAACTTTACTTCCAGAGTCTTAGTCAATAAAACATTCCTACGCGATTCACCCAACGGTATCCAAGTAAGAGTTGGTAGTTCATATACGCATAAATTTGGAATCCTTTGCGACATCATTAAAGTAATTTTCCATCCCAAGTATAAGGTAGACACCTTAAAAAACAATTTGGTAATTTTGAAGATCAGGAAAAGTTTAAACTTCACGGGGAAGAAAAACAAATTGAGGAGAATAAATTATAAAAACGTGCGCACACGGGTTACTAGTACATTGCGAGAATTAATGGTTCTTGGTTGGGGAGACAAGGTAAAATACATTTTTTTATAACTATGGCCTAGTAATGTTATTGATTAAATTGTGATTTGAAATTGACCAATCAAAGTGACCAAGCCTCACCAAGAATTTCTTGCTCCCCCCCACCTATGTTATAATTTGTTATTATAGGGAATTACAACGAGTTCGGAACATTATCGCAAAAATTGTTAGGTACTTTCAAACGTGACGTTTACCCCAGAAGCCCCACCTCCGTACGCGTCAACGGCTACAATGATGAACATGATTCCTATATCAAAATCTAGTAAAAAGGTGAGGCTTATGAGATGATGGTCACAAATCTGACGATTAAAGTCAAGGTTGCTATTATGAATTATTATTGTTCATCGTATTGTCTCTTTCTTAGCCATAAGTCTTCTACTCTTTCTTAAAGTTGAGCGAACTGCAATGCCAAAACATTTGAATATTGGTGTTTCCACGATTTTTTAATGGTAATAGTTGGTGGCGCAATGTTTTTGTTGATGAAATAGAAATGTGCTTCATCCGGCCATTTATTTATAATTTGAATTAATGCTATCTACATGAAGGTAGGTTTTTATCCATTCAATGACTGATGGCACCAGGATGATTGTAAAGAGAAGGTAAGGGATTCAATGTAAGGCAGTAACTTCTTCTTCTTTGCGTGTCGATGGCATCGTCATTTTAATTTTATATTTGTTTAGCCCAAAATTCGGCAACATGCACTGCATTTTGTGTGGCGTCCATTAACTCTTGCTGTGTGCAGGTGGAAGGGGACGCAGAACACGATGTTAGGTGGGCCATAGTTTGTATCGCACCACACGTGCAGATCAGATTAGGATCCTTTGAGAAACCCCACCTGGACATGTTGTCTTTACTGCAGCCAACCTGACTCAATCATTACCTGAACACTATTTATTTCATGTTCAGTTTTAGCAGCCGTTAAAACAGATTTTTTTTTTCAGGACTCTCATTCGATCGCGATTCAGGATGCTATGACATTTTCTTACTTAGACATTTATAACCATGCAAGTTGCATAGACACGTATACTAGGTAAGTTAGACTCAAGTTAAGTTTGAACTAAATTCAATAGATGCATTTGATCCTATTGAAAATCGTTTTTAATTTTTTTTACGACGTAACATTTCATGTATTTCTTTTTGTTATAGTAAATTCGTATATGAAAATAACTTATGTGCTGGATTCATAAGAAGAGGGTCTGGTGCATGCCAAGTGAGTTCTATTTTCGTAGAATATCAAGCGGTCACAACACATTGCCTTAAGCACGAACAGATCCAAAGGTTTTTCTTTATATTGACGAAAAGATACTGAGGCAATGTAGATAGTACCTATACTATTCTTGTGCATTAGTTTGTTCTGATTTTCTCTGCAAATTTATAGGTTCTCGTGGTTTTATAAAAAGCGATATTTTAACAATTGTATAAAATGCCTTCATTTGGAACAAAAGGTATGAAAATTTACCCATTATATGACACGCCAATTTAAATTTTGTAAATTTCTTTAAGATTTACTTACACAACCAACTTACGTCATTATTGTAAAATTTTGTCTAAGAAGGAAAATTTTATTTTGTCGCCATCGATATAAACAAATATTGCTGTTATTTTAGCGTGACGTCGGTGGACCTGGCGTCAAAGGCGCTATTTTGGTGGGAGTGGTAAGCTTCGGGCCCCCAGTCTGCGGGACTCCAGATGCTCCAACCGTCTTCACCAATCTGAGTTACTATATCGAGTGGATTGACAGCATCATATTACGGGTAATCGATGTCTACCATCTGTGTAGCCTTCAAACAAAATAATTCTAAACTAAAACTAAACTTTCTGTTGCGAAAAACAACACAGTTCCAATAACACAAAGGCTCAAATAAGAAAGAAAGAAAAAGCAATAAGCTCAATTAACTATAGTTAGTACGATGGCTGACTCGAGTTACACTCCTCGTTAAGTCGTCAAGATATCGATGCTTCCTCAAACTCTATTCTTCTTATTATATTTAGAGACGCTCTCTTGTCGATGGAGCTGTCTCTATTAATCTATGTCCTCATTTTTATGTTTTAGATGTTTTCGGAGAATTTTATCAGTTTAACGACAGATCGTCTTTTGTTTTAATTGACACAAAAAATTGTAGGTAACACAAGTTATTAAAGTACCATCGCCAATAGGTATCCATATAAAGTTCATAAAATGGTTATATTACGAGTATATACACCATATACAGGGTGTTAATTTTATTGCGTGTCATAGCTTAAGGGGTGTTTCAACTACGATAAAGGAATACAAAAAATAATATTTTAAAAAATCCTGATGAAAAGAAAAATAAAACTTCATTGAAACTTAACTAACACGGAGCACCGCGCTATCACCGAGCCAGCGCGCGAGTATCAGTGGAAAAGGTATAATCCGTTCCACGAGTCAATGCAAAAGCTTACCAACACATTTTGCAGCCGTAAAAGCAGGCAAAGTACGACGAAACAGACGAACCAGAGTATATTTGACGGAAAAAATAACATTGTCTTACAAACTTGTTTTTTCTGACAGCTTTAGCTGATTACTATTGATCATGGAGCACAATAGCCTTGATATAGCTGCAAAATGTGTTTGCTTTGGCATTGACTCGTGGAACGGACTATAGGCACATACGGAACTGAAACTCTTTCGCGTGCTTTTGATAGCGCGGTGCTCCGGGTCATTGCCGTCCGCGTTAGTTTAGTTTCAATGGAGTTTTTTTTTAGTAGGATTTTTTTTTTATTTTTTTTGAGTTCCTTTATTGTTACTTTGATATTATGAAATATATATGGTATATACAGGGTGTTCATTTGATTGCGTGCCATAGCTAAGGGGCGGGATCAGTATCAGTAACTGAACAACTTTTCCCAAGGAACATGTTCGAAATACGAAAAAACCAAACTTGACCTTCCATACAAAATGCGCTATCAGCTGATGCAGTTTCTATGGGAGGTCAAAAATTTATTTTCCTATTTCGACCTATGTTCCTTGGGATAAGTTGTTCAGTTACTGTTACTGATCCCACCGCTGAGCTATGGCACGCAATCAAATGAACACCCTGTATATACCATATATATTTCATAATATCAAATATCAGATATTTAAAAATATCGGAATATCAAATATGAAGGGTTATTTCAATATTGCTTTATGACGTCAGTTAAATTACATCGCTTCATAAACAAAAAGTGGCGCCATGGGGAAAAAAAGAAGCGACAAGAAAAAACCACGCCTCCACGCCCTCGTTCAAATATTGTTTACAATCTATAGGGTCGACACAATATGGTATGAATAGTCATAGTATAGTCATAGTTCCGTGTGGTACCGGCAAAGAATAGTACCGACCCATCTGTACCTGTGGGTGTCGTAAGAGGCGACTAAGGGTTTATGAACCGGAGGACGGGCAGCAGCGTCCTTCCGTGTATCGTACCATCTTACATACTGCAGTCACCAACAACCGCGGTCCATGGTGCCAGCCGTAACGTTAACAAGCGTGGTGACTAAGGTACTTCCCCTCCACATTCTTCTAGCTAGAGCAGGAATTCTGGAGGGAGCTCCCTCCCCTATAGTGGACGTTTTATGGGATGTTATGATGATTCATATATTTGATATAGGCAAATTTTTGACAAAATTTGAATTCATCTGTACGAAGGTTTTTTCTTCAGGAAACACCAACTGCATCTTCTCTGAAACAACGACCACCGCATAAAGTGAGAACTGAAGAAAGTCTTTTAAGCGTCACAAACGCACCTCAAGTTCAACGTGCCATTCAAAATCTAAAGGAGCCGATCGAGCTACCCAGATCACAAGATCCAAAAGAAACACAAGATTTTCAGTTTCTATTGAATTCAATTCTGGGAAATGGCACAAACATTGGAGAAATTTTGTATGAAGCTAACGATAGTAATGAATCTAATAAAAACATTGGGTTTCATGAACTCGGACCGGATATTAGCAAACAAGAAAAAACACAAGTTCAGATTCAGAAAGAAAAAGAAGCTAAAGAATTTTTTAAACAAGTCGTAAACGGACTTAAAACCCTTGCCAATGTAAGTAAACATATTAAATCTAAAACAGTAGGTCAAGACCCATTTTTTAAAGCTATGAAGAATCTGGGAAGTTTTCTAGGAATTAAAAATTTTGTAAAAGCAGACTTTGTGAACCCGAGTACAGAAAAAGAATCAAGACTTGAACCCGAAAATCAAGACCGATATGAGGTTGATTCAGAAAGATTTGAATCATACCCCAAGATATTTGAGGAATACGGTCGTATTACAAAAACATTCATTAAGGAAATCAAACGAAATGTAGACGATGAATTTGAAGAAACTAGCAATTTAAAAGTAGGAAATAAAATCCAACCTAAAACTCAAAATGAAACTGTACACATATCTGTAACAAAACATAGTACACGTTTAGTTAGCGAAGAGAATGAAGAACTTGAGACGGCTACATTTGACCACGACGCATCATTTGAGATACCTACAACACAATGGTCGTTGAAACAAAATAAAATTTCTAGAATGCTTGAGGAAAGCACAATTATTGATAAAGGCGAAAATAAATATGAACTGAAAACTAAAAATCTACGAGAGCGGGCAAATAAATTTTTAAGTAAAAATTTTATAAGAGCAGAGAAAATTGTAACGCATGACGCATCATTTGACATACCAACAACACAACGGTCGTTTGAACGAAATAAAATTTCTAGAACGCTTGGGGAAAGTACAATTGTTGATAAAGGCGAAAATAAATATGAACAGGCAAATAAATTTTTAAGTAAAAATTTTGTAAGAGATGAGAAAATTGTGATGAGTGACAGAGAAAAATCGCAAAGTAAAGAGTTAGTTGAATTAATTGCGCTTCGCATTACACAAAGTTCGACGAAAAATCCTAGTCGTCCTCGTGAGATCAAAGCTGACGACTATTCGAATCTCCAGGAAAAGCACATATTTTCACAGTCTACTCGGGACCTACATGTGGGTCCCAACAAACAAGCCGTACAAATCCAAGAATTATTTATGGGAAATGTGAAAGTGTTACCGCGCTTAACGTCAAAGCGAGCTATCAATCCGAACGCAAACGTTGTTAAAGCATTATTGATAGACAAAGACGACTTTTCGCAAAGAGAATTTTTAGCAGATAGTATTCGCAATGGAGTTTTCGGAGATCAAATATTGCACAGCTTTTCAACTGTATCGACTACTACTGATGAAGCTCCTTCATCTTCTAATTTACCTAATGATCAACAGTTAAAATTTTCCAAGTCCAAGGGTCCACATTTGTCTCGCGGTAAGCAAACCTCACAAGTACGAGAACCTCATACAGAAACTGTGAAAGAGTTAAGCCACTTAACATCACCGCGAACTACATATCCCAAAAACGTCGAAATTTCTCTAAGTGAGTTTTTGGCAGATAGCATTCGTAAAGGAATTTTTGGACCTCAAATATTGAAAAGCTTTTCAACTGCATCAATATTTGATGATGATGAATCATCTTTTTATTTACCTGATGATTATGACACCACTAGTAAGACTATCACAACTTTTGGTGACAACATACAAACATCGCCGAAAAGAGAAAATGTAATGGTATTAGCTGATTATGACGATGTAGATGTTGAAAGTGCAAGACAAGCTCTAGATTATGTCAATATTTAACAAAATTGAATGAGATGTTATAACTCCGGTTGTGGTTGTTCGAATAAGCGGTGAAGTAGCTACTTTTACAAGTAACTTCGTGTAGCTGCGCACCTAAACCGGAGTGTGTTAAGAATGTAGATATTTCTGACTTTCTGTACCTATGTAAAACGATAGGTTAAGCGTTTTTCTGTAGGTGTCACGTTTACCTCGTTAAATTGAAGATATTTTTTTCTTAACTGAAAAATATTTGTTTACAAAACATCTGGCTCTTTCGTGAGCTATATTTAAATGCAATGATATAAGTATCAGCTTACATGATAACATCTACAGTAATTTGTGGCTACAGCTACGTAAAGGTATAAAAATAAACATAAAAAACATTTAAAAAAATCTTTAAATACATACCTCAACTTTCCAAATAAAAGTTGCATTCTCTTTTTCATTACTCTCTTGTTGTTTTATAATTTAACACGCTGTTACATGAAAAGTTGAGACATCTAATAATAAAAGCTTGTTCTTTTTTTTTTGTATATTATTATATTTTAGTATTTATGATGTCAGTTACAAAAAATATAACTACACACCCTAGAATCAGAGTACTTATCGAGGCGAATCAAACGATTCCCGACTCGACGAGGTTTTCGTCGTTTTACAGAGTTCCCGTTCTTCCGAGGTGCCCCCCTTTTGTCTCCATCACGAGACTCTGAATATAATCTAAGACCTCTGTATACCATCTAAGACATCTGAATATCATCTAAGACCTTTGTCTTTGTTAAGACGAATCAATCGAGCCCAAACTCGATGGGGTTGCGTCGTTTAAATACAGAGTTCTCATCCTCCCAGGGTGCCCCTTTCCATCATTAGACTCAAATACAAATCATTTATTAATAATATACATTATAAGTCAGTCATTTTATGACATTAAATTAAATTATACATTATAGTATTTCTATACTTAAGTATAGGAACGCTATTTTAATTATTATTAAATAAACATTAATTAAAAAAAAATGTTTAAGTCAATCTTACTAATAACAATGAAAAACAGCTAACCAGTATAATTACAGCATCTTCTAAGAAAGAATTTTAAGGAAGTCGTATGTGTAGTACGCTTGCTCGACCAGCCAGCTTTTAAGTTTACGTTTGTAAATCGAGATGGAGTTGACTTCGACAACATGCTTTGGTAGTCGGTGGTACACATAAGGTGCCAACACGTGTGACACCCTGTCGGACTTGGCCAGCCTGTGAGGGACATACTTCAGTTTACTGGCTCCACGTAAATTAAAGGTGTTGTTCTCTCCACACTGTTCATAAGCTTGCAGATTTTCCCTAGCGTTCATAGCTATCGCAAATATGTATAAGCTTGGAAGTGTTAGTATGCCTAGTTTCCTAAAGTGTGCCTGAGCTGGCTCGTCAGTGGGGACCCGAGCGACGGTTCTGACCGCGCGCTTTTGTAGTACAAATGCGCGCTGGATATCATCTAGGACCATTGTCCTTGTCAAGACGAATCAAACGAGCCCAATTTCGATGGTGTTGCATCGTTTTATTATAGAGTTCCAATGGCTACCTACTTGCTCCATCGTCAGATCAGAATATTGCATTGTCAAACGATTTGTTTACATACGTATGTAACAGCTCACCTCAATCGGAAACCGGTAGGTGGGTCAAATTGAGCTTGCAAGATTAAATAAAAGCTTTTAATAATAAAATAAAAGTCTGTCTATAAAAGGTGTAAGGGACAGGTTTAAGAACACTGAAAGGGCATGACCAGTCAACGTAACTGAAGAACTTTCAGTGAATAAAACTTTTAGGAAATGAAAAGAATAAATCGGCCTCTCCACATAGCCTCTCCATAATAAATTGCAATCTTGGTTGGACAGTTTGTATAAAATAATAAAAAATAAATAAATAAAATAAGTCTTTATTCCTCTCACAAATGAAACACTTAGAATGAAAAACCTAGCTAATTTACAATAATATTTGTTTCCTTTGTGAGAGTCTGGTGTCCATACTGGGATATACCTGTGTTACGGAACACCAGGCTCTCACCCCATGACCATGAGCAGTCAGTTATTACTAATTTCAATATACCTAGCTGTAATGAAGCGAAAAAAAATAAAAAAGAGCAAAATAAACTAAAAAAGAACAAAAAAAAAGAAAATTAAATTAAAATTAGGGAACGAGGGTATATGGTACTAAAATATACTGCTTTTATGTATATGAATGTCGTGTGTGTGTTTGTGTGTGTGTGCGTGTGTGTTTGTGTGCATGTGTGAAATAGAGAAAGTGCGCGTAAATGTTTTTCCTATCAGTGCGTATGTATGAGGGTTTTGTGAATTTTGAGAAAGTCTCTATTTCAACCATTAATGTCAACTATACAACAATATCAAAAAGTTTCTCTATACCGTCATAGTCATATTGCTGTAAACATGCCTTAACATTTTCCCTAAAGCGATAGCTCGTTAAACCTTTACACTTATCAATTTTTTTACTTAATAAATTATATATACGTGGGGCCAGAAACATGTAGTGCCTTTGTCCAAATGTACTCTTAGCAGAGGGCACTGGACAGTCGTTGCGTCTTTTGTTCGTCTTGGGCAATGAAGGTACGATGTTTTTGTGATAGCGCCGTAAACACTGAATAATAAATAATTTCCTTACACTAAGTGTGTTTGATTTTGTGTATAAATCAGTAGTTGGATGCCTGTAAGGAAGTTTGAGAAGTACCTTGAGTACGGCTCTCTGCGCCTTTTCTGCTTCCAATAAAAGAGTTTTAGCAGCACCACCCCAAGCACAAATACAGTAGGCAAACACTGATTCTCCTAAAGATTTATACACTTGTAAAAGCAGTTTTTGATCTGCTACCTGCCTAAGATTTTTGAATACATATATCAGTCGCCTGATACGAGACGATACCATAGAGATCTGTTGGTTCCAGCGCAGATTTTGATCTATTTGTACTCCCAAATACCTGATCACTTTCGTCCTTTCAAGATTAGTGCAAGAGCAGTGAGAATATGTATTATTTGAAAGTCTATTGCAAGAAAATGTGTAAATCTTTACTTTAAAGCTACTGCCAGGGGAACCGGAAGCGGTTTTACTGAAGCATACATATTTTGTTTTAGAGACATTGAGTGATAACAAGTTATCTTCAAGCCAGCTAGTTACTTTTGACATGCCAAGCTCAGCTAGGGAACGTGTGGCTTCCCAGGTACTTCCGTGAAAGAGAATAACTGTGTCATCAGCAAACATGATCAAATCAGCGCCATTCAACTCTGCTTTACACAACTCGTTGATATATAACAGAAATAAGGTTGGTCCAAGAGTACTCCCCTGTGGGACACCATAAAAGTTAGGTTTAACATCACTAGTCTGTGTATCGAGTCTTACGCGTTGCTGGCGACCGGCTAAGTAATCCTTAAACCAATTCAGCTGATTCCCTCTGATGCCTAGATTTTCAATACGTGTTAGAAGAATTGGTATGGAAACGGTATCAAATGCCTTCTGCAAATCTAAGAAAATACCGATACATTTTTCACCCTTGTCTAGATAAGAGGTAACTAGTGATGTCATTTTGAGTACCGCATCTTCTGTAGATCTGTTTGCACGGAAACCATATTGATTGTCAGCAAGAAACTCTTTTGATTCTAAATAATGAGTGAGCCTCTTGTTCACAGTTTTTTCTACTACTTTCGATAAAGTTGGTAGAATAGATATAGGTCGGTAATTGGTAGGGAGTTTTTTATCGCCGGATTTGAATATTGGTGTAATGAGAGCTTTTTTAAATAAATTTGGAAATGTACCTGATTCGAAGCTAAGATTACAAAGGTGTGCCAACGGCTCAGCTAAGTTATTTTTAATATTTTTTAGAATGGTTGTAGATATGCCATCACTGCCAACGGCCGTACTGTTTTTTAGCTCTGATATTATTTTAAGAACTCCCTTCTTATCCGTGGGTAGAAAGCCTAAAGAATGCAAAGGTGGATTATATGACTTTGCTTTTTGAGATAACTCAATGTCGGTGGTATTTAGTTGAATAAGAGTTTTGTTAGCTAAGTTGCCGCCTACCGAAGCAAAAAACTCATTTACTTCATTTAGCGATTCTTTTGGAGAGTTCTTTATGGTGAGTAGTTCTGTACTGACACTTTTATTAGATTGCATATTACAAACATCTTTTATGGTCTTCCACGTTTCTTTCGAGTTCCGGGTGTTCTTTCTAAGTTTAGTTTTATAATACTCACTTTTTAAAGTACTGACGATTCTAGAGCACCAATTTCTGTAAGTTTTATACTGTGTTCTTAATTGTTCATCTTCTGGTAATGACTTGCTTCATATGCATTTGGTCGCGTTTGCGCAAAATTCTTACTACGCCAAGCGTTATCCATGGTTTAAGTGGCGTAACTCTCTTAGGAAAATATCTGGTGAGTGAGTTATTCACAATTATATTTTGGATATTATCAGTCAACCATTTTAATGCCTTATTAACATCAGTAATTGAGTAATAATCATTCCATTTCAGTTGCGATAGCTCATCATCAACAGCCACAAAGTTTACAGTAGTTTTGTTACCAACCGGTTTTGTAGCTTTTTTGACCCCGTTCTCAATTAAAAGTAGAATAGGACTATGGTCTGTTAGGTTATTAAACACGAACGTATGCCAATTATTTTTGGTTTTGATCATTATATGATCCAAGCAAGAAGAACCCCTGGTGGGTTTATTAACGCCTTGTAATAAACCATAAGAAGCTATTATGCACAGATACTCATTAGAATACCCATCCAGTTCATGTGAAATAGTGTTAAAATTCATGTCACCTACTAGGATAATGTTTCTAGAACTGATACTTCCTAGAACTTTGTCCAGTGATTCAAGATACTTAATAGGGCTAATGTTGAACTGAGGAGGACGATATGTGCATACTACATTAGTTTCATTGTGATTCATACTAAGAATCAAAAAATTACCATCGTCATAATTCGGTTCTGATACTAAGACAGTTATATCAGATTTTACATATGCTACAATGCCATCATTCTGGTTGATATACTTTTTCGTTTGGAACATATTATAGTTATCAATACTAGGAGGGGTAAATCTGTCGTTAGTCCAGCATTCAGTGAGAATAAATATATCAATCTGGAAAGAAAACAACGAGGCAAAGCTTACGAAAACATCAAAATTGGCATTTATACTGCAGATATTCACTGTCATTATTGAAAAGGTTCGGTTGGTATTACAAGAGTTAATATGACTTTGAGAAAGCTGTGTGGGACTATGCAAAATTGTACATGGAATATTATCACTATTGGAATCTATATCTTCATTGATATCGTTATTCATGCAATCGAATTTTAAGATTTGAAATTAAGGGCGGCAAATAGTATGAGACATTTTTATTTAATATACGCAGGTCTGTATTGTATTGTTTACAATTTTCGAATTTGGACCAAGTGTTTTTGTGACTGAAAGGATTGATTGTGTTTGACGGCTGATCTTGGGTTATAAAGCAGTTTAAGTAAGAGTTTGTATGTATGTGTGAGTGTAATGAGACGTAGAGACATGAATGTGATTGTTTGTGTGGCGTGATGTACTTTGTTGACATAGTGTGTAATACAAAGCAACTGAAAATAATGTTATAAAAACAACGATGGACAAAAGAGATATAATAAAGTTCGGTTAGTCACTCCGCTCGGGTAAGTTCCATTAGATCATCTTCTTCATTTATACGGATTTTCGGTGTACCTTCATGTTTACGCAAAAATACACGTCCGTACGAAGTCCAGCAGTATTTATAGTTGTACTGAGAAGCCTACTTTTAATTTTATTTCCTGAAGGTTTTATTCACCGAAAGTTGTCACCATTTACGTTGATGCCCTTACACCCTGTATTTACTTACCTACTTCAAACGCGCGAACAAAATTTATGATGCCAATTTAGGTAAATCGATCTCGTGCAATCTGCAATCTGGGTGCTAATAACCACCTGAGGCCTCAATGAGGCCCTACCACTGACTTCAATCATTATCGATTCTCTATTTTTTCCTATACAAGAAGAAAAGAGAGATTCGATAACAATTGAGTTCGGCGCTAGTGCCTCTGGTGTTGAGATCGCAGACTTTCCACGAGTTTCCGAGCAGTTGTTTTACACTCTTTTCTAGCAACGTTCTGTAAAAACGGTCTTGTCGTTGAGTTATTTTTTTTTATATCTGCCAGGATGCCGTACAGCGTGTTTCCAGTGAGCCCATAACCTTTTGGTTTGAATATGGCGGCTGTAACTTCACGTTGTGTTGGTACGCCCTGCTTCGAGCATCCCGACCTCAGAACAAAAACCTCCTTGCTATCCCGACAGCTCGTAACATGTCTTCTTGATATAATGGCGTGGCGTGACATAATTCCCACGACATCAATCTTTCGCTGTATATCTGTCTTTTCTGCCAATTTACTCAAATTCTATCGATTTTTTCCCAAAACGAATAAAGTTAAAATACACTTGGCAATACCTACACGTAAAACATTTTACTCCAAATCATGCTAAACTAAAAACTATGGACTTAAGTTTTATTAAAGAATTATGAAAAAATTATGATTATTAATGTAAAGGGGGCTAAAATAAGGGGGGCCAAATTTCAAATTGTCGCTACTAGGTCGAGTGGGGTACCTATCATATGAAAGGGCTTTACTTGTAAATTCTAGAATATATTTTTGTATTTTTTTACGTCTCTTAGTTTTCAAGTTATGATGAAAAATGACAAAAAAAAATACCATTCCCCCCCCCCCCTTATCTCCGAAGTTTGTGAAAGGAAAAATCTGAGTTAATTACAGCGCGTGATTCCGACTCGCACTTGACCGGTTTTTTTTTCTAAGAGCATTATTTAATTTTGTATAGTAAGTAACATAAAAGTCTTCCAAACTCTCCAAACTGCATAGAACGGAACGTTGATGGATCGTTTAGAGTTAAAATATTGTGGATAGGTGTCGCTAACGAGCTACTTGCTTTTTATTGCCAGAAAGTGTAAAAAGGAACGATTGTCATCTTTTTTGAAATTTCAAGTCAAAGCCTGTGTTTTGTGAAATGGGATTTGTTGCAAAAACGAAACCTTTTAAACAACTGTTGGTATACCTACGTAATAGATCTATGAATTCTATATTTATTTGTTATTTCTTTAATTTATTTAGAAAACCAACAGCTGTTTACAAAGTGAATAGTGGGCTTGGATTTAACGGTTCATGATGAGCTTTTAACAGGTTGCCCTAAATAAATGAAAGCATGAAGTTTTATTTACACAATTTGAAGGGGCCGGTCCTAGTCGTCAGACGGGCGCCTTCTCGTAAAAGGATAGACGGTTGAAAGTTAACTCGTTTATTAGAGGGAGGTACACAGGATTCGGGGCTGTGTATCTCTGATGTTGTTTGAGTGGTTGATGTTAGAACACTAAATTAATACGACGCAAAGCGAGCGTCGCCGTCGACCAAAACTAGGTCACAACGCAAGCAATATTTTGTGCGGTTGTAAACCGTACATGCTCCCCAGGGAAAGAAGAGCAACAACATCAGAAATCCAACAGCCTTTACAAAGCAAAGAAACAAAAGACGATTACTGTAACCTAAATTAACCATTCACATTAGCTGGTTCCGTGAAATGTCGCATTGGTTTCCTTGGCGGCGTCGGTAGGTTTTCTTTTACAGGTTTCCGCTTACATCTCCTTACTACCACGAAAATTAGGGCAGCGCAGGCTCCTCCCACCAGCAAGTACAGGATGGTATACTGGTGAATGTCATGAGATGATATCACGGGGTCCGGTAACCGCTCAGCATCCTTTAACTGTTTCAGTTTTTCGTCTAGACGTGCGTGGAGCTCGCTGCGATTGAACGTGATGAGTGTCGGCTCTGCTACGGTAAAGTTAAATTGCGTCTCTTCGTTAATGTGCTCGTTCACGTCCGGGACTTCAGGTATGTCCGGGTCTAACTGCATCTTACTTCCAAAATGATTGAAGGCATAGAGTGAGGTGTCCTTTTTTTGCAAGATACACCCTTCATCCAATTCCAGGATTCCGACATTTGTTGTGTTTGTTGACACAATATTACTTCCGCATATTATTCGCGCGTGACAGTTTCCACAGCAAAAATATAGCCATCGGTTGCTCTTATGTAATTTGATCCAGTCGTCATTACAATGCGTTCTCGTCGTAGCGCAGTGGAGTTTCGCTTGTTGCCCAAGAATTTTCGCTTCGCACGGTGCACGTGCACTGTGTAAGTTGTGTACTGGATAATTCGTATTACAGATAAACCTTTCATCTTTCAGCCGTACGCATAGGTTTATATCTTCCTGTCGGATAGAGATGTATGTATCTTTTCGGAAGTTGACTGCGATATGAGTCGACGCAGATAGTACTTTCAGGATATCTCCGTTCGGTTGATACATAGGTAGCGGTGTAATTTGATACAGTTGATATTCGTCATCACTTGTAAGCGGGATGTTTATTTGTAATAGTAAGTAGGATTGCGTAACTCGCGCTCTGACATAAATCAGTTTGTATAAGTCTTTTAAGTTTCCTTCGACATCCTTTACAGGTAGAGTGACGTGATTCGAAATCCTCGCTGCTATCATGTGAAGTTCGTGTATCAGCTGCTTTGGCGTAAGAAGATGAATGTCGAGATGGCCGTTGTGGATATTCATGAGTGTATCTAGCAGCAAATCTTGTGTTCGTTTCAGGTTCGCAAGGACTAACGAAGCTGTCAAGGATGCTGCATTGACATTGTTCATGGTGGACAATAGCTCGACGGTATAGACTAACTTTGACATCGATTCGTTGGCCCTCGTTATGTAGTCGTGTATAATGTCAATCTGACTTTTCATGAAATTCTCGTTACTCTTAATTATGCTGTTTTCGGTCTCTACTATGCTTGTCTGGTTCTTGATTAGTTCTAGAAGATGGTTTTCGTTATTCCGAATTTTTTCGATATCGTCTTGATATTTCAATGCGAAATCTTCGTCCAAAATTCCAAATAGAGTGCGTGCTAGGTTTCCAACTCCATTTACGTAACCTAGCTTTTTTCGATTTAAATGTTGTTCCAATAATAGAGAGTTATAGGCAGTCAGCTGTTGGAGCTCATGTTTCAATTGCGCAATGACAGGCATGCACGGGCTTTGCTTTATCGTTCGTTCAGATAAGAAAGAGCATTGATAATTTAAGTTGTCTATATACTTTTTTATTTTTGTGGTTCCTTGCCAATATGTGGTTAGATTGTAGTAAACCAGTAGCGTCCACTCGTCGTTAATAAGTTGCAGGTGTCCAATTTCATCAAAGTACATAGGTCGATTGTCTTGAAGCGGTGTCGTAATAAAGGGGGAACTCCTCGGCACTACGTTAGCGCTAGACATTGATAAGAATGTAAACAATGCCAGCGTAAGTAATGTGACATAGTTGCTCAGTTTGCTTCCATTTGCTCTGCGTTTTCGTTTTGGCGTATCTCGCGGTATATTCTCGTTCTGTCGGTTTGGAACGGCAGTTTCTTCCCGTTTCGGCAGAGGGGCTAGCTTCGTTATAGGTCGTTTTAAAATATTGTTCTGCGTCTTAAGTGTGACGACGCGAACGTATCCATCGTTCCCTGGATGCAGAACCTGGACTCGTGCCATTGCCCACTTCCCAGGGGGTAGATTATCTTCTTTGACGAGTACTAGGTCACCTACAGCAATGTTTTCCTTTGGCTTCAACCACTTGCTTTTCGTTTGCAGCTGATGGAGGTACTCCTTGGACCATCGACGCCAAATGTGTTGGTGCATTGCTTCGACCAGTTTCCACTTGTTTCTAAGGTCAATCTTCTTTTCGTTACAGCTCTCCTGGGGCAGTGACATCATTGGGGTCCCGGTAAGGAAATGACCCGGTGTTAAAACGTCCAAATCTTCCACATTTTCCGTTAATGGGCAGAGAGGTCGGCTATTCATACATGCTTCGATTTGCGCAAGTAGGGTAGTAAATTGCTCAAAATCTAGTTTCTGCTCCCCCAGGACTCTGTTCAGGTGATACTTCATTGATTTTATAGCTCCCTCCCAGACTCCGGCTGCGTGTGGCATATGGGGACATAGGAAGGCCCATTCAATTTGGTGGTCGTTAATCGCTTTAAAAAATTCGGGTGACGTCATCGTCTTGTACTCTACGAACTCTTCGTGCAGGAGTCTCGCGGCTCCTCTGAAGTTCGTGCCGTTATCCGAGTACATGTGCTTGGGCGTCCCTCGTCTCGCGCATAGTCGTTTCAGCGCTGCCAAGAAGGTTGCGGTGCTAAGATCGGACACCAGCTCGATATGGACCGCCTTCGTTACCAAGCAGATAAATAGAGCGATGTAGCCCTTGCAGGTCTTTACTCCCCTTCCTTTGTTCAATTTGACTTCAACATGTCCCGTAAAATCGACGCCGCAGTGTGTAAATGGCCGGGAAGGCGTTACTCGCTCCGGAGGTAGGTTTCCCATAATTTGCTCGTTCTTGTTCGTTCTATATCGGTGGCATTTAACGCACATTCTTATAAGTCCTTTGATAGTACGATTTCCGCCGACTATCCAATAGCGCTGTCTCGTTTGCGCTAGCGTTAGGCGGGCACCTCCGTGTAGAGTTTGATTGTGCGCGTGATCGACGATAAGCTCGGTTAGGCGTCCTTTTTGTGGTAGGAGGGCGGGATGTTTTGCCTTTTCAGGAATCGCTGAGTTTCGAAGACGTCCGCCCACCCGCAGAATGCCATTCTCGTCAATAAATGGTGTTAAACTCAAAATTTTGCTTTTTGAGCTAACAACCCCGGTTCTCTCTAAACTCGTAATTTCGTCGCTAAAATGTTCTCGCTGAGTTGCTTTTATAATCAAATCGGTGGCTCTATTTATTTCTATTGTAGTTAGGTATTTTACAGTTGTCCTTTTGTTTCGTAGAATTGATATGAAGTGCAACACCCAAGCGAGGGATCGGGTTGCGTGCGTTATCGTGCCGCATCGTATCAACAACTGTTCTATAATCTCATTATGTATTTGTTGCGTAACAAAACATTCGTAGTATGAGCCTTCGTTTGTAGTAAATTTTTCGTCATTTTGGATGTTTTCGTTGACTCTCGTTTTAAGCCAATGCGGTCCCAACCACCATAGGTCAAAGTTCATCAGCTGAGACGGTAAGACTCCTCTCGACGCGCAGTCGGCTGGGTTTTCTTTTGATTTAACGTATCCCCACTGCGATGCCGGCACCATACTATGGATGGCGGTAGCTCTATTCGACACATACTTTTCCCATTTTTTGTCGAAGCCTTGTATCCACGCGAGTGCGACCTTGGAGTCCGTCCAACAGTATATCGTCGGCTCGTTTTCGATAAGGGCGCATTTGACTTTTTCAAAAAGTTGTGCTAGCAAAAAAGCTCCAGCCAATTCCAATTTCGGGAGAGATGGCTTTCTTCTCAGTGGCGCTAATTTGGATTTTGCGGTAAGTAACGTCGTGACGTATTCACCCCTTTCGTTCAGCGTTTTTGTGTATATAACGCATGCGAATGCCTTTTCACTTGCGTCACAGAAGCCATGAAGTTCGATGCGCCCGCTGACATTATTTATCCATCTCGGTATTTTAATGTTTTTTATGTTATACAAATCTGAGTGAATTTTCTTCCATTCTTTTTCAGTTTCGGCAGGTATCGGTTCGTCCCATCCCAAATTTTTATTCCAGAGGTTTTGGAATAAAAGTTTCGTACTGACGATGATTGGTGCAAGCCAGCCGAGAGGATCGTATAGCTTACTAATGTCCGATAATAGTTTTCGTTTCGTTATCTTCTCGGTTTGCGCGGGCGATTCCCAGTTGAAACAAAACTGATCATTTGCTGTATTCCAACCAAGCCCCAAAGTTTTCGTTGGAGTGTCTTGCTTGAAATTGAAGACGTGTTTATTGCTCTTCTGCGTTTCAGGGAGGTCCTGCAGGATAACTGGTTCGTTCGTAGCCCACTTACGCAGCGTGAACCCGCCCTTTTGTAATAGATCGTAAAGTTGTTTTTGCATTGTTTGCGCGCCTTCGAGGGTATTGTGGCCCGTGATTACGTCATCCATGTAAAATTGGTGTCGTAACGCCTTTTCTGCCAACGGGAAAGCATGACCTTCATCGTCAGCCAGTTGTCGTAAGGTGCGCATGGCTAGGAAGGGCGCAGCTTTCGTCCCGTAGGTCACAGTGCAAAGCTCCATCTCTTGAAGTAAATCTTGCGGAGAGGAGCGCCAGATTATTTTTTGCAGCGATCGTTGGTCTTCGTTTAAAAATATGGCGCGAAACATTTTTTCGATATCGGCAGTCAGAGCGTATTTATAAGTTCTCCATTTTATTATAAGGGTCAAAATGTCTTTTTGTAGGTTCGGCCCTTTTTCCATAAGGTCGTTTAAGCTGTATTTTGTGTCAGTTTTCATTGAGGCATTGAAAACGACGCGGAATTTTCCTGTTTTCCCGGTTTTCCCATTTTCCTCTTTATTTATTCCGTGGTGGGCTAAGTAGGCTTGAAGTTTGCCGGTTGACCTCGCCGCCGGTGCCATGTGACCGAGCTCCATATATTCGTTAATAAATTGTTTATATTGTTGTGCGAAATAATTTTGTCTTGCCATTTTTCGTTCTAGTTGGAAAAACTGGGAAATTGCTTGCGGTTTTGACTTCCCAAGTTTTTGTTCGAGCTCGGGTTTCATAGGCATTTTAACAACATATTGTCCAGTATTAATTCGTTTCGTTGTTTCTACATAATGTTGTTCGCAAAAGTCGTCGATACTGGATGCTTCGCTCTCGCTATGGATCTCCTCCGTTTCCCAGAACCGGCTGATGTCTTCTAGCTCGTTGAGCGTAACGAAGCAGTTAAACGTTCTGTTTACGTTTCCGCATAGAATCCATCCCAGTTTCGTGTGCTGTGCTACGGGGGAGTTATTATCCTGTTTTATAACTCCATCTTGAATAATAATTGAGTAGATGTCGGCACCCAATAGTACGTCGATTGGACCGGGTACGTGAAACTCGGGGTCCGCCAGTTTCAAGTTTTCCAGATGCTCCCACTTTGTCGTTGTAAGGGTAGTACTGGGCAAATTGTTGATAAGTTTGCTCATAATAAGTACGTCAGCGTTGAAAGTAAAGTCTGAGTGTATCGATTTGCAGTCCAGTGTGATAAGACCTTTACAATTCCCTAGGGACGTTCCAACCCCAGAGATTACCGCGCTCAGTTTGCGTCGTTTCAGGCGTAAGCGTTGAGCAGCGTTCTCAGTTATCAGTGACACTTGAGATCCCTGATCTAATAACGCGCGTAAAGTAACGTAGTTGCCTTCCGCGTTTTTCGTCCTGAGCTGTACGGTCGTCAGTAGGACCTCGGTGTCGTCCTTGGTTACGTTGTGGGTCGAGTTGTTGTTCGAAGCAGATGACGTACTCTGGCTATTTGGATCCTCCACGTGTAAGAGGGTGTGGTGATCTTTAGAACAGATGCGACATTTATTTTTCGATGTACATTTTTTCCCGCCGTGATTGTATAGGCAGTTCTTGCATAATCGTAATTTCGCAATATTTTCGTTCCTCGATGCAAAGTCCATGCTATTGAATGTTTCGCAATGCATTAAGGTATGCGGTTGTTTGCATATTGGGCAGTTTTGACGCGTTGTGTAGTATGAGTTCGACCATTTTTCGTTTCGCTTAAAGTTCGTTGCCCTCGGCTCGTTCGTGTTATGAAAATTGTAATTTTTATATTTGTTGTTTTGAGCCGTAGAAAAGGGTTTCTTGCTCTGCGTAGCTTCTTGTTTTCCGTTATTCTGGCTCTGCTTGACGGTTTCGAAGGCTATAAATTTCGTTTCCAGGAACGTAGTAAACTCGGTCAACTCAGGAAGGTCGCGTGGATTTTCTAGGTCATGGATGTAGTCGCCGTAGGTAGTCGCATCCAACTTAGGTAGCAATAGATGAACGATTATCGGATCCCACGTAGATACATCGATGCCTAGGTTCGTTAGGCCGTTGACACACTCGTTGATCGTGTCGTGCATCTTCTTAAGGCTGTTGGCGGATGCCGCCTGGATGTTTGGTAGGCCTATCAGCGTGTTAAGATACGAAGAGCAAAGAAGTCGTTTATTTTCGTAGCGGTTGCATACAATCTCCCAGCACGAGTCGTAATTATCCGCACTAATGGTGAGATGCTGCACAAGTTTCTCAGGTTCGCCTTTCAGTTTCGTTTTCAGTAACTGCATCTTCTGAGATTTTGTAAGCCATTTGCTAGAGTGTATCGTTTCAACGAAGAGGTCGCGGAAGGATACCCACTTATTGTAGTTGCCGTTAAACTCAGGAATCTCAACTTTAGGGGTGGACTTTTGACGGTGATTGTCCGCCCATAACTTCGTGTTGATTTCCCTCTTAAGTGAGTCGTGTGTCTTTTCCACCCTTCGGTACCGAACTCCGTAAGATGAGTCCGTGTCTGCAAGAAGGTAGTCGAGTTCCCAGTGGATTTTATCGATAGCATCCCACCTGGTTTTCAGCATCGTTAGACCGTCCTCGAGTTCCCACCTCTCTTCCAAATCGTCTACGTCAATTTTCGACACGGTTCTCTCGAAAGCACTGAAGTTGAGAATCTGTTGGCGTAACAGTTGTCTCTTCTCCTCTGGTAGAGCTTCCTCAGGCTTAGAGGTCGCGTCCTTAAATAGGTTTTCGGAATTCTTCGCCGGGACGGGTTTACTCCCGGGCGTATCCGGGCGAGATTCTTCCGTTAACTTTCGCTCGATGATATCGTTAATCGTTTTCGTGTACAAAGCCTTTGCCTTGTCGTATATACCTTCCGTGACGTAATCGGTCTCTACGCCCTGTAACAGGGGCATAAGAGTTTGATGATTCGTGATAAATTCGTCCCAGTGGGCTCCCAAAGCTACTCGTCGTCGTTCGAGGTAGTCCTGGGTTTTCCGCGCAGCACCATCCTTCCGATAGTTCTCGCAGAGACTCACGATGTTATCGTAGCAGATCCTTTGCTTCTTAAGTAGTTGTTCAGCGTTCGGATCCATCGTTGCTTCGTCGTTAGCGTCGTTGGTTCGTCCTGTGTAGGCTATCTACCACGGTATGTGCGATAATCCCTCTCAATTTTCCCGGTGATACCCGCTGGTGGGTGGCCGGTCAAACAACCCCACAGTAGGCTCGAAGGACCAAAATATGAAGGGGCCGGTCCTAGTCGTCAGACGGGCGCCTTCTCGTAAAAGGATAGACGGTTGAAAGTTAACTCGTTTATTAGAGGGAGGTACACAGGATTCGGGGCTGTATATCTCTGATGTTGTTTGAGTGGTTGATGTTAGAACACTAAATTAATACGACGCAAAGCGAGCGTCGCCGTCGACCAAAACTAGGTCACAACGCAAGCAATATTTTGTGCGGTTGTAATTGATGCAAATTAACCCATAAAGGATTACCTACGAGTACATAGCGTACTTGTTTATGTCTTTTAACTGGTTGTAGTTTAATGGACATCAATTCGATACAATACACCAGTGGCGTACAGTGCCAAAGCGGCAACAATTATTAGAAGGCATGAACGAATACAACTTGACCACGATATTTGTTCAGTTGACAGCATGGCTAGTCGTGAAGATTTCAACCCCATCGAGAATTTAATATGAAAAAAGTTAAGATTCAATTTTGACCACCGATATATGCGTAAGGCGGGGCACATAACTGCGATGCTGACCGTTAATGCGCAAACTAAAAAAATGTGTCGCGAGGGGTATGCGCATTTCATTGGCTTTCCGCGCGTCATGACGTTATCCATGCGCAGAAAATAACTGTCAACTTCAGACTTGTTTGCCCATACTTGAGATCAGTGGGTCCTCTTTAAACTCTTCGTCTGATTAATCCAAAATTTTACTCAAGTAACTGGCAACACTTTTACGTCATTTTGTTCAGGTGTGGTGATTAGATTTTCACAGAGGAAAATCGAAATATAAAAGGTAAAAATCACAAATTTCATGTTTCTAGTGTAATTTTTTTGTTTAGTTATTTTTATTACGTCCATATTAGTGCAATTTTGGGGTAAGTGCAACAAAAATCGAGTAGATTGGCAAAAGGTTACATTCCAATTTTGAAATTAAAAATGTGTTCAATCTGGGATTAGCATCATTCTTCTGTTTTTGGAGTAATGTTACTGTTTCAGTGTAATTATTCAACCATTCTTTGACTAAAATTTTAAATATTTTAATGATTTTCCTATTATGTAACCAGTATTGATTGTCAAACTGACTGTAACCTTATCATATCACAATATTATCTTGGGCTGGCCCGTATTTATTTTACTTTTATCTTTTCCTGCTCAACATATAAATATTAGTAACATAATTTTTAAACATAAGCTGTGACATAAGTGACTTTTTAGGTTAATTAGGAGGCTGTTCCATAACAGTTGATAACTTAACATTGACAGCAGTAAGTATCGCCCTCACTGCACGTTATATGAAGCTGTCATAGTAATTCCCAAGGAGGTTTTAGTAGCAGCTCTTGCTGCTAAGGAGGGAGCCATAAGCGTACCATTATAACCTTAAGTGTTATTCTTTGTGTGTTCTTATGTTTATGTGTGCAATAAAGAATTTATTCATTCATTCATTCATTCACTTTCTTGCGAGGGACCTCCATACTAAATCTGAGGTAATTCGTCATGTTTTGGAACAATGACCTGGAAGGGTATTTATCTGTCATACATACTCTAGGGCCGAGTATCTTGAGTTAGGGATGGAATTGTGAATACACAAAAGCCATAAATCAAAAATTGAATTGACATATGAAAAAATATATCGATATACTTATATCATATCATATCAAATCAATATTTTCAATAGTGTCAATATAATTGAGAAAAAAATATTGATATTTCAATATATGAAATATTTTTCAAAAAGTCAACTACTAGAATATCACATACATACACAAATTCATAGGAATACTCACAGATTATAGTGGGATCATTTGTTTTTATGAAACACGTTAGGATGATTGGATATATGTATGTAATTAACCAAAATATAAAACGCATGAAAAGCTGTTTTAAAACAATAAATATGGAATTTGATACTCAAGTTGATATTCAGAAAAGAAATGAATAAATGAATTTGTATTTGTATTTTGTGTAAAAAATATTGATGTATCGATATAGGTGTCGAGAAAAAAAAACATTGACAAAAAATATTGATATTTTTGCTCATCCTTAGCCACTTGTCCGGACGGGCTCTTAACGCACAGTTAACATACTTCACATTGCCCCGCCATTGTTTATACCTGCCGCCGCGCGGCTCGGGTTTCAAAAAACCCACCGTCTCGGGCCTCAAGTGGATATCGTAACACTAACAAGTGTTATGTTTCTGTTTAGTATGAATGCAGCTATATATTTAAGTGTTTTGTGTATTAGTATTCAACTACGGTGTAGAATTATGATACGCTGAACACAGAATAGCGCATTTTTGAGCTGGACTTGTGTTAAAACGATCATATCTCATAAATTAAAGCGATGACATAGGGTTTTTTATTTTAAATTACAATGTTTAAATTATATAGCTTAGGATAAAAAATAAAACCATACACCTGTCCATACAAAATAATTTATTTACAGCCCTTCATTTTGCACAAACAAACATCATCATTTCACAACATCGATAACTTCATAAATTTTTTCATCACCCAGATTAACGTTTTGGCTTAATTTGGTAGATAATTTTACAGAGGAGCGAGATAGTTAAAACAAATAGACCCTAAACAAACGGAGACAGGCAATTTTAATAAAAAAGAGGATGTCAAGTGGTACTTGACACGGGCAATTTGGAGTACAAAATCCATGTCAAGTGGTAGTTGACAGGACAATTCAGCGGCTATATTGAGTATTCAATGGAATCTTATCACTCTGACTAGATATGATGCTACACATAATTCAAGATCTCTGTTAATAAAATAACCTTATAAACCTCAGCCATGTCACCATGTCCAGGCCTAAGCTAGCTGTAGGGCTGAAATAGACATACATGCCTAATATGATCCGATCATTCATATGCCACAGCCTCCCCTTGGGTAAGCCACTGGTCTTATGAAGCCTACTCCATTACTAACCATAGTTCACTGTGTTCCAGCAAAATGAACAACATAATCCTACGCCGTGCACTGTTAGATGCAGTCCGCGTTCCAGTCGGTACCCGTGCCGTCAGCGAACTTGCCAAGGTATTAAAAATATAAATGCGAGTCAAATTCACACACAATGGGTTTCATACTACCACACAATAACAGCAAAATTGTTTGTTATATTTTGTGTAGTATAGTCACCAATTTGTTAGCATTGCACCTGGCACAAAGGGCCGTGGTGGGTGGTGACTGCAGTATTGTAGTCTGATATGTTGCTTTTATTCGTATTCAAGATACCTTAGCTGCCTTTTACGACACCCAAGCACCACACAGAATAAGTAAACTAATGATACCTACATACTCTATTTTTACAGATTGGCAAACGTGAGTGGGTTGGCTCTGGTTACAATGGTCAGCCAACCTACGTTGACAGGCCTGACTTTCCCTTGCCCGCCGTAAGGTTCCAGCCTGACACCCCTGATATTAAGGTACATTCACTTACAATTACAAAATTATATAAAATGTATTAAAAATCATTCACTAAAGTAACTGACATAGCCCTGAGAATCGCTAAACTGAAGTGGCAGTGGGCAGGGCACATCGCATGAAGAACTGATGGCCAATGGGGCGTGAGGGTTCTAGAGTGGCGACCACGTACCGGAAGACGAAGCGTTGGCAGGCCCCCACAAGGTGGACCGATGATCTGGTCAAGGTCGCAGGAAGCCGCTGGATGCGAGCAGCGCAGGACCGGTCGTCATGGAGATCTTTAGGGGAGGCCTATGTCCAGCCGTGGACGTCTATCGGCTGATATGATGATGATGATTCAAAATCATTCTGCTTTTTTTTTTTTTTCCTTAAAATGATACCTCTGCCACTCTTATGAGAATAGAGGTGTTTGTATGGGTGTTTCCCCGCAGGCCCATAATACAGTTTCAACACACAGGGTTCATTTTCTTTTGTGGGTCACGATTTTTCGTACGTTTGACAGCTGTCAGAAAGGACCTATCACGGTGGCCTTACTTTAGGTTCCTTTTCAACTAAATGTACAAACCGAGCGAGCGACCCACGTTACAGTTTATTATTTTTCGACAGTGAGATGTTCGACAGACATCAACTAAGGCCGGTATTTCACTGGGACACCATGGTGGCACGACTGGTGGCGCGACTGGTTGCGCTACTGGTGTCCGTAACTAGACACCAGAGTCGCTACACTGCGGCCACAGTATTAAGGGCTATATTTCACTGGGAGTGGTAGCGCGACCAACAGCCGAGCTGGTTGCGCCGCCAACCAATTTGGTGTCTTTACTGGTGTCTTTACTGGTGTCTAGTTACGGACACCAGTGGCGCAACCAGTCGCGCTACCAGTGTCCCAGTGAAATACCGGCCTTAGAAATTGATATCTGTGTTAGTTGTGTTACTTTCCAGTAACAGTACACCCAAGAGCATGTCTATAGAACCAATTTGGACTTTATTACATGGCAATAGAGTAGCAAATGTTTCCACTAACGTGCTGTTGACCATACAAGGTGTATCAGAAAGAGTATAACAATCCTGAAGGATGTGAATCTACTCATGAAACTTGACAACTTTTCCTAAAGAACATTGTTTGATATTTGAAGCATGAAAAAAAGCGCATTCAGCTAATGCAATTTCGTAGATGAAATTTCTGTTTTTATGAGTAGTTTCATGGGCCGATTCAAGAATGTTACATGTTTTGTAAAAGCAAATTTTTTCAGGTCCTCCGTGAGAAAGAGAAGGGAGACTGGAAGAAGCTTACTAAGGAAGAGAAGAAGGTTCTATACCGGGCTTCTTTCTGCCAGACCTTTGCTGAGTTCAAGGCACCCACCGGAGAATGGAAGGGAATCCTCGGCTGGTCCCTTGTTCTAGCTTCAATGTCCATTTGGATCTACATGGGAATGAAACTGTTTGGTATTTAAATTTTAATTTATTTATTAAGCAAACTTAACAGCATATAATTCATTATTACAATTCTTGCCTTAAATATTTATACAGCCTATAACAAAGTTTGTCACATTAAAATTTAAATTAGTAGTATGCTTGTATCGAATCATCAGCCATCATCATCATCAGTCATCATCATTATCATCATAACATCCCATGAAACATCCATTACAGGACCGGGAACACCCTCCAAAATTCCAGCTTTTGCTGAAATAATGTGGAGGGGAAATACCATAGTCACCACACTTGTTAGCGTTACGGCTGGCACCATGAACCGCGGTTGAATGTAAGATATGATACACAGAAGGATGCTGCTGCCTATGGTTTATTAACCCTTAGTCACCTCTTGCGACAACCACGGGTAGAGATGGGTTGGTACTATTATTTGCCGGCACCACATGGGGCAGTTGGGGGAATCATCAGTTCCATTTAAGTTTTTTTTTTATTGTCAATAGATGAGGTCGACTATGGAACGAGCTTGCCCAGAAGAAGAGTATACTCTTTTTTATAAAGAAACCCCCCAGGGAATAGGATAGTGCTCCTTTTGAGCGTGGACGAATATTAATAGAGAAGGGACAATTTCCAATTAGAAATTGTAACCAGGAAAGGCACGAAACCGTTTGAAACTGTGCCTTGTTAGCAGAATACAGATTTTTGAATTCCATACTTTGCATCAGCTCCATCTAGCTTTATGCCTTTCTGGGCTATTATTATTGTTAATCAATATTATGGCTGGCTTTTACTACACCTATTTCTGCCAGACTTGCTAAGTTCATCCATCCAAGTATTGTGTTTGCATCGGTTTGGTTTGTTCATACAATTTTTTTGTTTTACAGTATACGGCCCGATTCCTGAAACCCTTTCAGATGAAAACCAGAAGGCCCAGCTACAGAGAATGCTGGACCTCAAGGTCAACCCGATCGATGGTCTCGCATCCAAGTGGGACTACGAAAACAACCGCTGGAAGTAAACTTATACATAGTACGTAACTTTCTGTATGATTTAAGGTTGTTTCGATCAAGGTCACCCTATGAATCAAGGTCAACCGGAGAATGTAGGAAAATCCAACTCAGTCTCGCAGTGAAGTGTGTCTGTGGAAAAATGCTTTGCCCTCCCATACAAAATTTCCACTACTATTCATTCTACGTAGAATCAATGGGCACCGGGAGCAAAACCAATGAAAATTCCCGCTGTTTGCATAGTTTACTGATGAAGGCGCCATTGGACGGTGGTTTGCCTCTTAATGACTTTCATATCGGCCATGGCAGATGGAGTCCATGGGGTATTAAATTTGCTCAAATACTGGAATAAGTGGTGCTGTGGGGTACCCTAGCCAGAGAAGTTAGAATTTGGTAGGGCTTTCGTGCAAAGTCCGCCTGGGGAAGTACCATATCCCCTTGCCTCTTTCTGCAGTGAAGCTTTAGTGTTTGCTTTGCTGTTTTGATTGGAAAGGTAGGTATTCAGGGATGCTTTTGTTATAAAAATCTACCTAGGTACGTCGTTTGTTTACTAAACATTTAATACATTGTCTCTTGAATACGCTTTAGGTGGAGTTTTGTCACAGAATAAGTCAGTCAGTAAGTAAGGGTCTAGGCGCGACTGTATCACTGCGATGTTGGAGTGTCCTAGAGCGAACACCAAATTCTTTTTTAACTCCTTTTCTTCCTAAGCAAGTCGCACGACTATGGAACAAACTTCCAAAGGCTATACAAAGCAGTCCATCAATAACATCGTTTAAGATGCGATTAAGAGAGCACTACTTATCGCAATCATCTTGAGTAATGTATTTATTTTATGTATGTATCATTATATAGTATGTCTATGTATTATTTTTATGTATTATAAGTAAGTTTATCAATTTTATATATGCCTTAATATTAATACTGTGATTAGGAATATAAGTAAGTATATTCGTGTGTAGTTTAAGTAGGTTTATCCCTATTTTATATTACACCGTATTTTAAAATTAATTTTAATCAGCCTCCGTGGTCTAGTGGTTAGAGCGCTCGGCTCTCGATCCGGAGGTTCTGGGTTCGATTCCCAGTGGGGACACTGTCAAACAAAAATCTCTTTGTGCTACCTCCCCAGTTTGGTTAGGACATTGCAGGATGAATCACCTGATTGTTCGAAAAGTTAGATGATTCCGTGCTTCGGAAGGCACGTAAAGCCGTTGGTCCCGACTACTATCTACGGATGAAGTCGTTAATGAGCCATGTCAGAGGCCTGTGGTGGCTCAACCACTCTGACACCAGGGTTTGTGAGGTCGGTCATCGACCTTGCAACCCACACGATATGATGATGATGAATTAATTTTAATTTAAAAGTGTATTTTAAAATTTCTTATCACGAATATTAATGCACATTCCTGTGCCCGCTTGACACTCTTCCACACCTAATAGGTTGGCTGGAAGAGATCTCTTAAAGAGATAAGCTCGCCTTTGTAAACAATTTTCATTTAAAAACTGTATGTTATTTGTGTGCAATAAAAGAATACACATATATAGGGTGACTTTTTATTAGTTCTTGATAAAAAAAGATATTGATGTACTCATGATACTGAAAAACTTTTCCCAAGGAACATAGGTCGAAATACGAAAAACCAAATTTGACCTCCCATACAAAATGCGCTATCAGCTGATGCAGTTTCTATGGGAGGTCAAAACTTGATTTTCGTATTTCGACCTATGTTCCTTGGGGAAAGTTGTTCAGTATCATGAGTACATTAATACCTTTTTCTTTCAAGAACTAATTAAAAGTCACCCTATAGGTAATAGTACTATCATACAGATCGGACACTCCGGCCATCTTGCAATCCACCCCGCACCCCCGCGCGTACCCGCCCGCGCGATTCTCGTGGTCCTTCTGAGTGTCTTCTATACTTACGCGACCTTCCAATTACAAATTTCTAATTCGCGCTCGATGTATGTAGTGTCCGGAGGCGTTACCGCCGAACTCAATCGTTATCGAATCTCTCTTTTCTTCTTGTTTAGAAAAAAGGAGAGAATAGATAACGATTGAGTTCGGCGGAAGGGTCTCGGGTTGTGGTTTTGTTTTAATATGTGTAATAATTTTGTAATTTCTTTTTTTTTCAGCGGCGGGCTGCTGGCATTACTAAGCACTTACATCAGTGTTAGAGTAGACAAATGTATGTAATTTATAAGAATAACTATGTAAGATAATACAATAAATTGTGATTCCAATCAGTTTAATCTTTTTAATAAATTAAATATTATTTAAATAATTAAAAATTTTGACAAACCCGTTGGTGTGGTTGGTAGTGAGTCTGGTCTGCCTTTCACGCCGTGGGCCGCGGGTTCGATGCCCGCCCAGGGCAAACATTTGTGAGATTTATCTATTGTGTTTACACAAGTGTTAGTTCTGTGTCTGGGTGTTATTTATCTATTTACTAGCTGACCCGGCGAACTTTGTTCCGCCTTACAGGCAATAAATAAGCAGATTTTATTTTTTATTAAGTACAATTTTTTTTCCTGCCCCTACCCGTACCCCTGCCCCTACCCCTACCATCCTTATCCTTCTCCTGGTTCTAAGCTACCTCCCCACCAATTTTCAACCAAATCAGTTCAGCCATTCTTGAGTTATACCGTTCTCTTACCCCTACCGTGCTATATCCGTCTCCTGGTTATAAGCTACCTCCCCCCCCTATATATGTGTACCCCTACCATCTTACATCCTTCACCTAGTTCTAAGCTACCCCCCCCCACCAATTTTCAACCAAATCGGTTCAGCCGTTCTTGAGTTATACCGTTCTCCTACCTCTTCCATCCTATATCCTTCTCCTGGTTCTAAGCTACCTCCCCACCAATTTTCAGCCAAATCGGTTCAGCCGTTCTAGTTATAAATAGTGTAACTAACACGACTTTGTAAGCCATTTTCCTACCCCTACCCCTGCCTCTACCCCTACTCCTATCATTCTATATCCTTCTCCTGGTTCTAAGCTACCTCCCCACCAATTTTCACCACCAAATTTTCAACCAAATCGGTTCAATGGTTCTTGACTTATACCGTTCCCCTACCCCTACCATCCTACGTCCTTCTCCTGGTCCTAAGCTACTTCCTCACCAATTTTCAACCAAATCGGTTCTGCCGTTCTTGAGTTATAAATAGTGTAACTAACACGACTTTCTTTTTATATAGGTAGATATGCATTTTCCCGTGGGAATGAAGTGTTTTCCCGCAGTAAAAAGTAGCCTATGTGTTATTCCAGGAGCTAACCTATATGTATGCCAAGTTTCATTAAAATCCATTCAGTAGTTTTTGCGTGAAAGAGTAACAAACATCCATCCATCTACACTTACAAACTTTCGCGTTTATAATATTAGTAGGAGTAGGATGTACTCGTATGTTTATCAGTCTCTGATAGCCATAGTACAGGCTTTGCCTAGTTTGGGATCAGATGACATTGTGTGAAATGTCCCCCAATATTTATTTGATTAACTCTGTGTAAACTTAGCTAAAGCTGTTCAACAGATGGCGCTGTAGAAAAATAAGGAAAAAATTAATTTCTCCAGATATGAAACCTAGCTAGATCGATTTTTTGCCCCCCTTACACTACCGGGGGTTGAAATCGTTAGATCTGTTTTCGAGAAACCGATTACTAATAGACTCGTATGTCTGCAAACATCTGAGGTTGTTGCACCCATGAAACTGAACAACTTTCTCTAAGGAACAATACTTAGGTCGAAATACGAAAAAAAAAAAACAACTTTCCATAGAAACTACATCAGCTATGGAAAGTATTTTTTTATATTTCGACCTATGTTCCTTAGGGAATGTACGTCACTTCACAAACAAAGTAGCCCCATGTGGAAATAAAAGTAACAAGAAAATACTCACGCATACTATGTAACTTAGATTATGAATAACGGAAGATGGTGTAAAGGGTTGATTCAATAGACACAAATAAAAATACAATTTGGGAACAACTTTTTTATTATTTAAAAAAACAACATTATCAACATAAAAGTTATCTCTGAGCTTTTTACTTGAAACATGTTCAAACACCTAGGCAAATAATACCTACTATCAATGTTGTTAAAAAAGAATCTAATTTTGATTCAATAGGGCGTTCCATAGGTGGCGCTGACTAAATTAGTTGTACAATGCGCGTAGCGAAAGATGAGTCACGTGGTTAACCTGCGGCGCTACCGCCGAACTCAATTGTTATCGAATCTCTCTTTTCTTCTTGTATAGAAAAAAAGAGAGAATCGATAACGATTGAGTTCGGCGGTAGGGCCTCTGCGCAGTAGATAGTTCGCAGGCCATTTTGGCGGCAAGCGGGGGAGCGGCGAGGAAAATCCCCTCTACTTTTATCTGACAGTTCTCATCTTTCGCTGCGCGCATTGTACTGGGACTAAGCTAAGTTCTTGACTATCACCGGGTTATAAAATATCACTGATTTTTGTTTCAAAATTGAGGATTAATATTCGTTAGATACAAAGTAATGTTATTTTTTTTTATTTTAATGTAGGTATTTAAACTTTATTAGTTTATAAGGGTAAATTAGAATTTTCAACGTTTCATAAGTGATATTATATCACCCGGTGATATTCAAGAATTGAATCCAATGGGTTTTATATATCATATAAAAATACGTTAAATTACGTAGACACAATTAATTAAATCTTTTCATGGAATTAACGCCTTTTTTGCTAATTTCACATTTTTAAGTACTCAAGCAATGCAGCAATTAAGTTATGACAAAAAAAAAAACAATTAGTTTAAAATCGAAAATCGGAATAGACGTAAAGTTTCAAATTACCTACTTGTGGGCCTAAATATAATTTGAGTTTATTGGTTATGGGTATTTGAAGCATATACTTTGGGCTAGAAGGACTCGTATCAATAAATTCATATACAAGTTTAACCCATAATTGGACGCAAGTAGGGACTTTGAAACTTCATTCCGAATCTCGCTGAACGACCCAGGTAAAACTAAGTAGAAGAGATGAGTTTTGAATCGGGTAGAAATAATGGCTCGTTTGGCTGTTCATAGGGGAGTTTTGGTACCAACACTGATGTATGGCAGTGAAAGCTGGGTATTGCAGAAGAAGCATGAAAGTAAAATAATTGCAGTGGAAATGAGAGCGCTAAGGAGTATGATTGGTGTTAAATTGAGTGACAGGATTAGAAATAGTGTGATAAGAGAACGGTGTGGCGTAAAAGAAGACGTAGTGACCAAAATCGAGAAAGGGATGCTGAGATGGTTTGGTCATGTAGAGAGGATGAATGAACGAAGATTGACGAAAGAGATCTACCAGGCGAGAGTGAATGGAAACGTTGGAAGGGGAAGGCCTAGGCGAACGTACCAGGACCAAATTCAGGACGTTCTGAATAAAGGCCAGGTTAAAAGTACCCTAAACCGACGAGCATGTATGAAAGGATTGATGAAAGTACAGGAAGCAAGGGAAGTATGTCAAGATCGTAGCAGGTGGAGGACTGTGGTCTCTGCCTACCCCAACGGGAAAGAGGCGTGATGTTATGTATGTATGTATGTATGTAGAAATAATATTGACACTGTGGTCGAAACAGACTGCTGTCAAAGGGTAATTATTTTTACCCATTTTGAAACCCAGCCTAGGTAAATCATTTCACAAACAAAGTCTATACAGGAAATAAATATTAGTTTCAATAAGCAAATGAATTCTTTCAGATAACTAACAATGGTCAATTTTACAAATCTCAACATCGATTGAACATTTATAACAATGATTACTTAAATTTTAGGAATTTAAATAGGTTGAAGTATTTTAAGACTTTTTTCAGAAACAAATGGAGTTTGAGCCCATGATTATAAATTTATATACTTTCTCCTGCAGTATTCGCTGCAGTACCTACTGAAAGGAGTATTTATATGTCAGATTTATAAAGATAGATTTGATTTGTTTTGAAATAAATAAGTATTTTTCCTATTGTCTGTCTTGAACATTTTAATAGTACCTATTACAAGCGACTTCAAAATAGTTCCTTGGATGTTTTGCTCCAAAATATTGATTTAATAGAACGCTACTCCAAAACAGGTTGCATTCTTAAAAGAAAAAATATAAATATTTATTTGTTAACTGCCTAGAATATGAGAAAAAAGATCTAGAAAATAAATATTTATTTATCCTTCTAACTAGCTATACAAATATATTGCCTATCGGTAGTAAAAAAAATAACGTCGTTCACCGAGCACATAACCTTAGACCAAGTGATATTTTGTAGTTTAAAAAACTAATAGTTAGTTAAAAAAAGTAGGAGGTACTAAAATCATACATATATGAAAATTAACACTCAATAATATTAATATAATTCATTCTTCACATTTGAAATGACCAGCGTATAAATTTTTTGGTTTAAATCTTATTACTGTACTGCCAAAAATATAAAACTGAACAACTTTCTCCAAGGAACATAGTAACAGGACATTGGCAATCTCGTCATAATTTTGTAACAATTTTTTTTACTTTGACACTGGCGAAGAAGGACTTGTAATGAGGTATGATGAAATTAAATGAATATGTGTCTAAGTGTCTATCATATAAATAAAATTTTGACCTCCCATAGAAACTGCATAGCACATTTTGTATGGGAGGTCAAATTTGGTTTTTCGTATTTCGACCTATGTTCCTTTAGGAAAATTTTTTAGTTTCATGGTCTAAGAAACGTGGCCAAAATTACGAGTATGTACACTGTTTCTGTAAGGCCCTATCATCATGACATCCTATGAAACGTCCATGACAGGTCACGGAGCTCCCTTCAAAACTCCAGAAAAACGCGTGGTACTTAGGAGCGGAGTTACCATAGACTACCACGCTTGTAAGCTTTGCAACCGCAGCGCTGTTGTTGGTGACCGCAGTAGGTATATAAGATGGTACACACAGATGCAGCAATGGTGATGGCACAGAAAGACGCTCCTGCCCATACTCCGGTTCATAAGCCCTTAGTCGCCTCTTACAACACCCACGGGTAGGATGGGTTGGTAATATTCTTTACCGACATCACACGTACGACCCTAAAATTCGCTCAATTAAATTGTGTCTTGCCGTCTGCTTGTTTGCTTGACATGCCTTACAGAAACGTTAGTTATTAAAAACAACATTAACGTACGTTTTGGCCTCGACTTCGTCTAACAAATTATGTGTTCGATGCTTAATTGGTAGGTATGCTTTTAAAAATAAAATGACATTTACAGTGTTTAAAAGCTAGAATTTGATACATCGAAAGCGAAGAAATAGATAGAAGAGGTGGTAGGTACATTAGTACTAGGTAAATATAGATTTTAGCTTTCCTTATCATAATCATAAGAAAAACAGGAGCTTGTTCTCCTAAGTTTTTGACATTATTTGTGAACCAATTTTTTATATTACACTAAGTTCTTTTTCTTATATTTCTTTTAAGTTTTATGCATTCAATTAAATTCAAAGAAATGTTGATATTACCCCCAAGTTTTTTTTACAATTTCTTGCAGCTGTAAGAAATGAACCACAGCCCATACTTAAAATACCAATATACACATACATTATCTAGGAAGACTAAAGTGTCCTTAAATAAAAATGACCTTTAATTTTACTTCTCTTTACCAGAACTTGCACACATAAAACGATATAATATCAAAGTTTATAAACACTTACGACTGTATTTTCTGTCAATAGAATTTATTTCGGAATAGCAACTTTAGGTTTACTTTTATGGTATAATATAATTCTATCTGTTCTGACCGTATGTATACCTACATTATGCACCATTATGATACGAGTAAAAGTACCCGCTTTACCAAGTTTCTTTCATACTAACGCTTTTTCTCAAACAAACCAAACACACATACTTTATCTAATAAAAAAAACCAGTCTAGTAATTATATCAAGTTTTGTTGTATTAGACCTTTCTGGACAATGTTCTGGGTAATCTACGAGTAAGTACCTAATTGGTTCAAATAAATTGAGACCTTGAGAGACCTTTTCACTAATCTTTATGTCCTCGTATGAGAAAGCCAAACAAACTTAACTATTTTAAGGTCGTCAGGTCTGTGCTTTTAAACTTAAACGATTTTCTCAGTTTACAACTCTAATTTTATTTAGAACACATTCAAAGCTTTTCCAGTTAAATTGTTGATCACATTGATCGTTAGAAGAGAATAAGAACGCTTTAATTAAAATTAAGTGTATCGAAACATGGTACACGCACGCTGTGGCTGCCGTTTTAATCAATATTTTAAAACATTCTTTCCCTTCTCCGCTTCCACCTTTTCAGATTTTTTGGTCACATAATTTTTTCGCATTTTTAGGCAACTCATTTTATGTAATATTTGGTCGCTTATTGATGATATCTGACCAAATGCAGCCAATCGATTATAATTCGAGATTTCGATCATCCATAATTGTAGCATTTAACGGAATGGATAACATTATACATTCACAGATAATGAGACAGTTCGCAATGACCTTTGTCAAGTCTTAATTTCAAAGTCAAGTTCGACTTATTTGCAGTCACAATTTAAAGACTACCCTCTAAAAGGAAATAGTCCGCCCATGCTCTCCGCGTCCCAATCCGCAACTTCAACAGGGCCGAAGCACTCGTCAAAGAATTGCTCCATTGCTTTGTAGAGGTGGATGTAGGAACGTTCAAAATTATGACCTTCATCCGGGTACACCTGCAAATTTATTAATAGATTGAATTCACTCACCCCTATTGCACAAAGTGTATTTAAAGTTAAAGCTCCTTTAAATCATTGCAGTCACTTTCATTATCGTTCAAACAGAAAATGACAGCACAGTTGCTTTTAACAGAGCTTTAATTTTAATGAAGCTTTGTGCACCTGCTTGTAAATCATTTAGAGGCGTCACTTTACAAATAGAACGAGAATCTCTTAAGGTAGTAGATCATGTAGTTTCTAACTTGCAATTTAGCTCAACAAATGGTAAGTCTCTACTCTTCAGTAGCAATACTAACCAAAGTAAAATTACTTACTTGGTGAGTATAAACAGCATTAGCTTTAATCAGTGCCCTGGCCAGAGCGAGCGCGTGGTGTGGGGGCGCTAACAGATCCGCCGTAGCGTGCGCGAGCATCAGGCGACGGGGCGGCAAGTTGCCCGCTTTGCGCCACACTGCATTCACACTTAGCGCCCCCGCCCAAGTTGACCCGTAGCCGCTGTAACGCTCCGTCCAATAAGAATCTGGAATTAGTAAATAACAAATAGGTAAAAAATAAACTAGATCTGTTTTTCGACACAACGCTAGTGATATTCCGCGGATTCCTTATGTAATTTTATTGATGATAGTCTTGGACCATATCACTACATAGTATAAAACAAAGTAGCTTTTCGCTGTCTGTCTGTCCCTATGTATGCTTAGATCTTTAAAACTACGCAACAGATTTTGATGCGGTTTCTTTTAATAGATAGAGTGATTCAAGAGGAAGGTTTACATGTATCAAACATGCATAATATAGTAGAGAAACACTGATAATTTTAGAGGTTTCTATTATATTAGAGCTTACATTGCAAACGCTGGCTGAACCGTACGAGATAGATCAAAATAATGTACTACAGTATTGTAGAACTTAAAAAGGTCTACAAAAAAGTCCGCGATGGTATGTATCTATCTCTTAGGGGTAACCCACAATAACCATTTTTTATCCTTTATTTTTTTTACGAAGCGATTTTAAGCAATTCAGCATTAATCCTTATCCAATTAAGTACCATAAACACATGGTGCATTTGATTTTAATCAATATGGCCCTTTACAGCATATAATTTAAATGAATATTTTCGAAGATATTACAGATTTAAAATGCAGGCCGGAGACCGGCCGACTATAAAATATTTAGTATCAGCATTTCACCCATGCGAAACCGGGGCGGGTCGCTAGTAGTTTACAAAATACAGCTGAATTTTCACCAAACAATTTATACTTATGAATTAACTATTTTTTTTACCTTAAACCTTTAACTACTACAAAGTTATTAAGTGGTGGATTTGTGACATTGCTCTCGTTGCCTTGTGCTAAGAGTCCAAATGATTTTGCAATAGAATCTTTGTTTATAAATTACGCTACTAAACAAACCCTATCGGAGACAATAGGTGGTTTAGAAACTTTTTCAGAGCTTGTCGTAGTAGTAAAGAAGAATGCCCATGAGTGGTATCGCAAAATTATTCAAAATTGTTCAAATCGAAGTTGTGTCACAAGTCTATGACATCAGTAATTCTTGTTTATATTAAAGATTGTTTATATTATATATTAATGGGAATTGTGCACTTCTCCGGGTAAAAAAGTAAAAATATATTAGATTTTTTTATGATTTTCGTATTTCCGATGTGCCTTTTCAGAGTTGCCTGCCACGTCAAACTTACCTGAACCGTAAAAAAAGGTACGTTTATTGTACAAAAAAAATATATCATTAATACTCAATCCGCCAAAGTTGATAAGAAGTAAAGAAACTTACAAACCAGCTACTAGGTGAGACAACAAACGCCGATGATTGTCACCGGCGATTGTCGAGAATCGCGCGCGACTGTTGTCGGCAGTCCCCGACGGTCTTCTTCCACTTTGTATCAATTAGGAACAGAACCTCTTTGGTTGGTAGTCTTGTTTACATTTCGAGCGTATTATTATTTTTTAAATTCATAATAATATTAAAATACAACCGGCCAGTATCATTTTTCATACAATATTTTTGTCCGACCTCTATGGTTGAACTAAAATATTGTATGGTTCCTACGGTGGACCTAAATTCATGTTCGAATTTTAAATCCTGTTTTTACCCGCTGCGAAAGTCTCTTGGAGAAAACAGCTATTTAGTTCGCCTTTTCGCCGTTCGAATAGATGGAAAAAAATCAAAAATAAATCAATTTAGTACCAAATAACTCATGAGTGTTAGTCATATTTACGTACTTAACCGATAAACTACCTCTAAAAAATACCTCTTTGTGGGTACTATAATCCTTTTATCTGTAGCAAAGTATTGATTGTGTTTTGAATAAGAAAAGGGACGAAAACTTGACGAGTGTAGGTAAGAACAAGAGACTATGCTTACAGGCCAGCGACAAGGTGGAACGATGCCCGCCGACGACTGTCACAGGCTGTTATCGAGAGTCGCGCGCGACTTTTTTTGGTAGTCGCCGACAGTCAACCCCCAACCTATCGGTGGTCTGTAAGAAAAAGCCCTTTGTTCCACTCGCTCGCCTGCTTGATGTGTACTCATTTAAGGCCCTCTGCCGCGTGTAGAGAGTCGCGATGTATTATACGCGTCACGTTGCGGTGTTCAAATAAACACGATCGTCAGCTTATACGCTTCATGTGGCAGACGCCCTAAGCGCGTTCAGTGCGCTTAAGTACACTTTTAGCGCAATTTGGAACGCGGGGTATGAAATCTCTAATTCAAGAATTGGAATTCAAGACTAAATACCTGGGCTAATTACTGTGAAACCCGGAGAACTGCAATCAAATGCCTAATTATTTTATGAAGTCCGTAGAGCTAACTTTAAATTAAACCATAAAGCATTGTGACACAACAAGGTTTATACCGATTTTTGACCGATACTAAGTCCCATAGTTACTTGGGCATTTTCCTTTGAGTCTATTTGTGACTGAAAAAGTACTTGTTACATGTATCATGAATCATCTTAGCAATTCCACAGTAAACTTACTGTAATGTCTCAAGTCTGTTAGTGGTGCTAAAACAGCTAAACACCTCGTGACGTTTCTGACGTCGTCAGCAGCAAGTGCCGCGGCCGCTCCACCTCCATACCCCGACCCCCAAACCCCCACCCGCGTCCCATCCACCATCTTTAAATTGTCGCGAAGGTACCTGAAGAAAAAGTAATTTAAATATTTGATACATAGGTGCCAAACCACTATTCTGAAACTATGTTTTTTTACTGTTAATTAGTAAAGTTATCTTCTTTTAGATAAATCAAAATAACCGTAAAAATTTAAATTAAGGAAATTACCTAATTAGAGCCTTGTCGAAAACTGATGTTGAATTGATTGAGATTTTAAAAACTTTACAAGTATTATGACTTAAGAATATAACTTGGATTTAACTTAGGATTTTCGAAGAAATTTCGCAAAGGTTATCCTTATCATTCAGCAAATTTTTGGTTTAAGAATTCTATGACTCTGAAATGCTTTAACAATATCAATACTCACGATAACACCGATATTTGGTCTTCGACATCAACTGAAAGTAGTTTATGATAGATCTCTGTTCTCAACTCCTCCCCCTGCCCTCCTGCTCCTCTAGCATCAATTTCTGCTACAATGAAGTTTCTGGCCGTGGCCAAATACCAGCCCCAATCTGGTTTCCATTTCTCCGTGACTAGCTGACTACCTGGTTGTGCTGAACTGAAATTAAAGAAAAACTTGATTAGAACCCTAAATGCAGCAAAAATTATGGTTGTTAGGTGTAAAAAACGAGTAGGTAGGTTTATATTTTAGGTTTAGTTTATATACATTTATAATTTAAATTTTATAATAAATCTCAAGATGATTGATTAGTATGAAGGTGCACTTACACATGCAGAACAAGTGGCAGCGGCAGATCATCAGATTCTCTAAACCCTGGAGGGAGAAGAAGGCGCACCCTAGCTTCTCGGTCAGCCTCCACCTATAATTGAAAGGAGATGTCAAATCCAAGTAGGTATAGTTTGTTTTCAACAAGTTCAGTAAATTGTTAGAAGTATATAGTTGACCAAGCTCAAAGAAAAGTGTTTACATTAGCAATGGATATCGATAATAATTTATGTATTTTTTTATTTATTGAGTCACTTTAACATAGCTTACTAGGTATTCGCTATGAACTCATCATAAAATACCTAACAGATACCTAATGTTAGAACAGCGATGTTTTGAGGGTTGTTATGGCCGTTGGAAACTAGGAGCCTGATTTTTTTATAGCCACATTAGGTAAATCATGCGGGCTGAGTATTTATTACTTAGGTCTAAACAGAAACAATAAAAGAAGCCTCGCTTTGTGCTATCTGCTGACGCAGATTCAATGGGAATTAATAATTTAAGTACCTGGGCGACCGAGCTATGCTCAGTATGATTAAACTAACATCGGGTGAGCAAGCTATGCTACTCAACAACAGATGGCGCTGTAAGTTTCTTGAACGCACTAAAACGGGCTAAGAAATATCTAAAAAGACGGTGAAAACGAATTTTCCCAGACATGAGACCTAAATAGATCGTTTTTTTGCCCCCAAAAACCCCTGTATACAAAATTTCATCGAAATCGTTAGAGCCGTTTTCGAGAAACCGATTACAAATATGTATATATACATATACAAATATTGCTCGTTTAATAGTATAGGATTCCCATTGAATCTCTCTTTTCCTCAATAAAAAAATGTTTAGTGGAATGGTGTCAGCAACATGCTAAAACTGCAACATAGTTAAACCCTGTGTGCATTGAATGAACCGCAGCGCCATCTCTTGCTATCCCTCGTGAACTAACTCACCTCGACTCTGAACACTTTGGCTTGCGGCACGGCGAGCGCGGCGAACCTTTGCCGGAGCGGCTGCCCGTCCCACAGCACGGCGCGCCGCTCGCCGGTCGCTGAGCACAGGAAGAAGGCAGGTGGGCCTGGGCCTAGGCACTCCTACAAACATAAATAAAGATAACAATGATAACCTAACATAATTATATCGGGCTATTTCTAGATCAACAGCTCTCCCAAAGAGACAAAATATCAGGTTATTTTCGAATCCCTATGGGGTATGTATTTTACTATGTTTTTATTTCCTTTAGAAATATGGGTCGAAAAACGACTCATTTTTGGCTTACCCGTACTGACCGTGGGACGGCTATACTGAAATTTTGTTTGGGACGACAACAAAATTTATCATTTTCAGCGAATAACCGTTAGTGTCGAAGTTATGTTCACGCTGCAGCTCATCTCCGATTTTCCAGTCGATGAGACGTAGTAGATCTATTCTTAGCCGGCATTACATAGATATTTTTTCACTTACATGCACATAATAAGAGAAATTCTTGCTAAAGATGACTCTATTGTACAAGCACTCAGCAGGGAACGTATCATTCTCGTCTTCCACGTGGGGCAGGACTGTGGACGTCGGCCACGCTGGTAAAGATGACGTCGTGTTTTCTAGCTCCTTCTTCAAAACAAAAAAAAATTGTATTATTGACTTATTTTGTAAAAAATAAATTAAGAAAAGAAATATAGATTAAAGAATTTTATGGAGATAGTCTGAACTCTGAGGCTATGGTACTTATCTGATCTGTGGTACCTACTTATTTTTTGAATACCAAGCCGATGAAGTCGTGGGCATGATCTACTCAATAATGATAGCTCTTCAGACTAAATAGGCTCGGCAGTAGAATCAGGAGGTAAAAGGTCGGGCACCAGGGCATGTCATTCCGACAGTGTGTAAACTATCAAGCAAGGATGCTTTTTAGCATCAGAGTCGCTGAGTCTTCACTGGAGAGTTCAGTATTGTACTCAGGAATGGACAGGCTCCAAGGGAAGTGAGACAGTTTAGGGGCTATAAGATTTTTTTCATCATCAGACTTACAGGTGTTCAGCAGTGGAGTCGAAAAGTAATGGGTCAGTATAATGAATGACATGTCAAACAGTATGCAGAATTTAGAGACAGGATGCTCTCCATCATCAGACTTACCGGATCTTCGCTGGTGGGCTCAGCAGTGGAATCAGGAGGTAATGGGTCAGCACCAGGACATGTCAGGCAGTATGCTGACTCCGGCCAACTAGCAGCATCAGATGGCACTGCCACCCGGTATAGATGTCGCTCACCGGCTTTGTCTGGGGCTGTGCCGATGAGGTATCTGGAAGGTGTTTTTTTAAGACGTTACTCAGACCATAAAACTGAGCAACTTTTCCATAGAAATATGGACCTTTTTTGCTTGGACGCCCACCGACCATCAAACTACTTGTACGATAATTACATGATAGATAGATACTTCTATGTGTACCTAGATGTGAAATTGACTCTGCGCAGCTAAGGTTTTTTGGCAAAAGTTGCCTTGGTTGCATTTTGATGTCTTATTTAAAGCATTGTAAGTACTTACAGCAATCCTCTACTCTCATCCCAACCAGCCAACTGCGTGATCTCAAATGTTCCTTGTGTCAACGTGGTCTTTGCATCTTGGCTGACCCTCACTGCGTGTCTCCAAGTCCCGGGCTGGTCGGCTACCTGAAAATGTTATACAAATTAACAGAACTTCTTCTAGGCAAGCTCGATCCACCGTCGGCCTCATCTCTGTCCTCAGGGTGTACTCCGAAGTGCATTTATCGGTCGGACAATAAATTTGGCCAAGCGATTGAGTGAGCAACACGGATCAAGATTAGGTAAGAAGTAAAGAAAAAAATTTGACTGTGAGAAAATCCATCCCAAAAGATCTCGACAGGAATTGCTATTACCAGGTAATCACAGCATGGTAGACGCAGAAAGACCTATCTTCTAATTTATGTTTCAGACAGCTAGTTGTATAAAGCTCCTTCAAGTTAAGGCTTCTTTAAGTTAAAACTCCTTTAAAGTTGTTTCTGTAAAGTTTTGAGATTCAACTGATACGCTTTCTGCAACTCGACGTTGGTACATATACATACAAAAGTTAAAATACATACATACACAACGTGTAACGGAGAGGTGCGATAATACTAAAGGGTGTGAATCTGCCCGTGAAACTGGACAACTTTCCCAAGGAACATAGGTCGAAATAAAAAAAAAACAAATTTGACCACCCATATAAAATGCGCTTTTAGCTGATGCAGTTTCTATGGGAGGTCAAAATTTTATTTTGTCCTATGACCTGTTTCTTGGGAAAAGTTGTTCAGTTTCATGGAAAAATTCACACCCTTTAGTATTATCACACCTTTCCGTTACACGCTGAATTTATATAAGGTCCTAATGAAATAGTGAACATAATTTTAGTATGTTACTCAGACCATGAAACTGAACAACTTTCCCCAAGGAACATAGGTCGAAATACGAAAATCAATTTTTGACCTCCCATAGAAACTGCATCAGCTGATAGCGCATTTTGTATGAGAGGTCAACTTTGGTTTTTCGTATTTCGACCTATGTTCCTTGGGGAAAGTTGTTCAGTTTCATGGTCTGAGTAGCATACTAAAATTATGTTCACTATTTCATTAGGATCTTATATGTTTGCATAAAATCATGCCTCTCTTTTTCGGCGGGGTAGGACCACAGCCCTCCACCTGCTACGATCTTGACATACCTACTTCCCACGCTTCCTCTATTTTCATCAATCCTTTTCTACACGTTTGTCGGTTTAGGGTACTTTTAACCTGGTCTTGGTTTAATAGCCTTTTATTACCACCCACGGGAATAGATTACTCACCAATTCTTCTCTGCATGACTGCTGCTGTTATTACATCCTATACTCTTAAACGAGCAATAATGTAATCGGTTTCTCGAAAACGGCTCTAACGATTTTGATGAAATTTACCATACGGGGGTTTTCGGGGGCGAAAAATCGATCTAGCTAGGTCTAATGTCTGGAAAAATTCGTTTTCTCCGGTTTTTAAGCATTTGCGTTTTAGACAAAAACCTACAGCGCCATCTGTTGGCGGGTAGCATAGCTTGCTCACCCGATGATATTTTAATGTTGAGGCGGCTATTATAGAGCGAAGCTCGGTCACCCAGGTACTTAATAATAATGAATGTTATTTGAGAATAAATAATCTGGTACCGGTGCAGTAGTAAAAATGCCGCTTTTCCCACCAAGGAGCGCACCTCCGCCGCACCAGCCACAGTCTTCTTCCGAAGGTTCAGAACCAAGGCCTGACCATCGCGAACCGTCTGATTCGTCACGATATATCTGGAAAGATTTTAAAATCTATTAAACTACAATTATTTGCTTTAGGTGAATACTTAGTATTGATTATTAGCTAATCGGGAGGTAATGGTTCAGCACTAGGATGGGTCTTCCCAGACAATGTACAGGCTTTCAATCCAGAATGCTCTTCATCATCACATACACAAGGTATTTGCTGGTGGGCTCAGCAGTGGAATCAGTACCAGGACATGCCAGACAGAATGTAGGATATAAAACCAAAACTTCCTCAAAAATCAGACTTGCCTGATCTTGTGATGGGTTTAACAGAGCTAAAGGTGGGTCCAATTCTTTGCTTTTGGTGAGTACTCCTCATTTTAAACTAAATATCTTTAGAAGACGATTTACATCACGATATTCTAAAATTAATGTTGAATCTTAGAGGGGACTGGCTTGCGAGAAGCCGACGTAGGACTAGCAGCCCTCAATTAAAAACACTTTACTGTCATCATATTACACAATAATTTATCAACTTCCTGTTTCTGTATTTTGATGAAAGCAAGCTATGAATTCAATTTTCGACCTTTTGTGGTTGCAACAAATCAATCGGTATAATCGTAATTTCGTAAATCGATTAAGTTGTCACGTGTCGTCTGGCTTTAAAGTTTTTTTTGTTACAAATAATACAATGAAATGGTCTAAAAAAATGTCTAGTTTACCTTTGGTAATTTGTAAGTTGAATAATTGTAAGTATTCTTTTGAACTCACATCTTGACAAATGTAAGAGGTCGCATTGCAAATACTAATGATGGAGATGTTTTGAGGTCTGTTTAGAAGAAGAACAGCTATCTGTCGTTCGGAGATCCAGGTTGTCCATCGCACGTACCATTCTGAAACATTACAGGTTTCAAGAAGAAAATCTCGAAATAAATTGAGCCATGTATCCTGTATCCACATCACATTTAAGTAGGTACAAGAGCGGACTTAATGCTACGGAAGATTCTACCAGCCCCAAAAATTTGGAAAAAAATTGAGCTTCTTCTTCTTCTTTTCGTATCAATGGCAAATGATTTTATAGTAACTTACCCCAAAATGTGGCTACAGCAATAGCTCTTTGGTTGCCTTCAAAAAGGTCCTCCTTGGTGCAAGAAACTGAGGAGGTAGGGCACGAAAGCAAGTGTGTCATGGATTGAAATATACCGCATTCACACTTGTCGTTGTCAGAGAAGCCCCACCTCTTCTTCAGTTCTCCGCACCTGCCAGCGCCCGATCGCAGTCTATTAAGTGACTTCCATATGGGCCAGGGAAGATCATGTCCTGGTGGAAGTTTTTCGGCAATGGGGATATATGGGCTTTCAGGGGGGTACCTTTTTGACCACAGTTCTTTCCTAGCCTTTGATGGATCTGATTCGAGGGTTACGGTGTTTCTAATAAAACTGTTGAGCTTAATGACCCTCCAAAGTATTAATTATGAACATCGTAACATCTAATGAAACGTCTATTGCTAGACAGAGAACTCCCTCCAAAATTACAGAAAAAACACGTGGTAGATTTTGGTGGGGAAGAACCAATATCACGTTTGTTAGCGTTGCGGCTGGCACCATGGACTGCAGTTGTTGGTGACTGCAGTATGTAAGATGGTACGATACACAGAAGTGCGCTGCAGCCTATCCTCCGCTTCAGATAGCACCGACATTCTACTCATTCTCTTCTTACGACACCCACAGGTACACATGAGTTGCAAGTTTGGAACTATTCTTTGCTAGCATCATACGGAATCGGAAGATGGGCTTGAGCGTCTTCCTGTGTATCATACAATCTTGCATACTGCAGTCACCAACATTAGCGGTCGCCAGCGGCAACGCTTACAAGAGTGGTGATTATGGTAAATCGCCTACAAAATACCGCGCGTTTTTGCAGGAGTTCTGGAGTATCCCTGTCCGTTTTATGGGATGATGATGACTAATGATCCAGGTGGCTCTTGGATATGTGGGTAGATAAAAGTTATTTGTCACTTTACTGTCAAAACACAGCGTGAATTTTCATTGGTTTCGCTCCCGAAGCCCAGTGATACTACTCATGAAAACGTGTAACTTTCCCGAAGAAAAAACACTACTTGATATTTTTTCTTCAACTCGCCATACTAAAGTGGTCACGTCTTGCATTTTGTATGGGAAGACGAAAAATTGTTTTCGTCAATTTTAATTTTACCCTAAGAGCTATCCTTTATTTTGGGGAAAAAATTCATATCAGGCCAAATTTTTGTAAATGGCCTTTAAATGTAATTTTAAGAGACTATATTTTTGAATCCTCCAAAGTTTCAAACTGGAAGGTACCAAAAAAAAGTTATACCACGAAGATGGCGCAATTTTACAGCAAAAATGCTAGCACCGATATTATCGTGAAAATGTGTCTATGTTCACTATATTTAAGCACCAAAATCGAGATCCACCGAAGATATAAACGGGAAACTAATTCTATAAGAAGAAGTTGGTTGTTTCAATAACTGTGCTATATACTCTAGGAAAAAAATTATAGAAGATTTGTTTTGGTAATTATCAACATCAATTAACGTTTTAATATATTTTCTTTCAAAATCCAACATTGTTTTTATTTGGGTAGTAGGTAATTCTTTATCAGCTTTTTACATAGACAGCAAAAAAATAGCAGTTATAAATTTAGGTAGACTTTTAATATTAAGCCTAGATAGCATAGTGAAACATGAAATCCACCAAAAAATTTAAGATCTTCGTAAATTTCTTAAAGTACATACACTAATAAGGACTTCAGCTTTCCGTAATAAGTATCATTTTCGAACGCTTACTATTCTTACTAATGCAGGCGCGGCGGGCACTCGACTCGGAGCGTGGCAAAAAGCCCGCTCAAACGTCCACACCACCGCCCCCCGCCGCCGCGCCGTAGCGTCGCGCGCAACCACAACGCATAGTTACAGCGCGTTTCGAACAAGTCTGTCTATGACGGTAATTTTCCGCGCATGGGTGACAGACGGAGTGCCAATGAACGATTCGCTCGCCCCCTGGGGGGAGTCGCGCTCACCCCCACGACTCATTTTTTGACTTCTGTGCATTAACGGTCACAGACAAAGTTATTTTGTACGCAGTATACGAGGAAAAAATGGACAGGGCCGAATTCAGTCAAAGTTTAAAATGTTTGTAGCTCTGTAGGTACTATATTTAAGGCTGATACTACCTAAATAACCTTGAGATTGAATAACTTCTTAACCACTTTTTTACATTATATAGGGCATTTTTCTAAACAGAAAAAAATCATAGTAATCTACAAGATATATGGCAAATGATGTGGTCACGCTCTAATTTAGATTTAATTAGTATAATTACAAAAAACAGTCTCAAAAGACACCTATCTTTTAATGGTTTTTCCGTTTGTTACTATTTTACTGATACATTTTTCATCATAAATATATGAAAATTTACAATATTTTTGCCAAACCAGTCTTATATGATAAACAGTTTTACATTTTGATACATAACATACCAAAAAAATATTTTTATACCATTCCCCCTCTAAAAAGATTCTTTTATTCACTGAACCGGATAAACTAAAAGTTTCTAAAATACGACCAATTCTGAAAAAAGGAAGTGATCCTAGCGACCCCAGTAACTATAGACCGATAGCTCTACTGCCCTCGATATCAAAGATATTCGAACGGATTATGTTCACGCGATTACATAATTTCTTTGAGAAATTTTGCGTATTAAATCCAAACCAATACGGATTCAGGAAAAAATCTTCTACTTCACTAGCCGTATCAAACTATATACAGGAAGCATTAAATTTTATAAACAATAAAAAATATGCCGTAGGAATCCTCTTAGATTTAAAAAAAGCGTACGACAAAGTTTCGCATGAAATCTTATTAAAAAAATTATACAATTTAGGCATACGCGGAAACGCATATTTCTGGCTAAAGTCGTATTTAGAAAATAGGATGCAATTAGTACAAATAGAGTACCACAATCAAACATCAGGAGAAATAGAAACCGTGCTTTCCGAGACCCGTAAAGTAAATAGTTCCATTCCTCAAGGCAGTGTATTAGGATGTATCTTGTTTTTGGCTTACATTAACGATTTACCTGATTCCATTGATACCCACTGCACTATGTTCGCTGATGATGTTTCGCTGCTAATTACTTGTAAAAATAGTGAAGAATGTAATGAATTACTAAACCACCACTTCGAGACCGCCAATGACTGGATAATCGAACATAATTTAGAAATAAATATAAAAAAAACTAAAGTAATCCAATTCCACCCAACCCAGAGGGAACCCTTACAAATAAACTTTTCGATAAACAATGTAAAAATTGAAGAGGTGAACGAGTTCAAATTATTAGGAATAACAGTAGATAGACACATAAATTGGAAATCCCACGTATACACTGTCAAAACGAAACTATCGCAATTCGTCTACGCCTTAAGTATGATTAAAAGAAATACGAACTTTCAAACAGCCCTATCAGTTTATTATGGCTATGCGTACGCGTGGCTTAGATACGGCATAATTCTCTGGGGAGACAGTACTGAGGTGAATGAAGTATTTGTCATGCAGAAGAAATGTATCCGCATTCTAGTTAACATCCGAGCAAGAATAAGCTGTCGGCCATATTTCATTGAGAACAAGCTCTTAACGCTCTCCTCTATTTATATATTAGAAGTAGGTATATTTGTACATAAAAACCAACACCTCTTTAAGAAAATGTCTGACGTATACAGCAGAAATTTGAGACACAAAAATAGATTGGCCTTGCTAATTAGTAATATGACCATATACAGTAATAGTCCTTACAATAGATTTATTAATATTTACAATAAAATCCCTGAAAGCATCAAATCCGAAGAAAGTGACAGAGTATTTAAAAAGAAGCTTAAAGATTTGTTATTAGGTAAAGCGTATTATTCGGTAAAAGAGTTTTTGACTGACAAATATGTATAAGTTGGCACGTATTGGATCTTAGGTATAATTATTATTTCAATATTAACTAATTGCATGTAATTTAAATCTAGGCTAGTTTTGACATTTGATTTAGTAATTTAATTATTTTTTCGTCTGACAAAGATTGTAAAATAGTTGCTGTGCCCGAACAGGGTGTTGCATGCCCTACTTAATAAGTTTGACATGTAATGTGCAATTAAATAAATAAATAAATAAATAAATAAAGCAGTGAATAAAAAGCACTTTTAATCACTATTTGGTCTTTGAATTTAGAACACACCAATATATTCGACCTCCATCTCAATGGTATACAACCTCCTTAAATCTTTCTTTTTCTTGTACTCATTATATAGTATGCATATATTGAATGAAAGGGATTTAAATCAAGGCCATGACTCACTCGTGTCGCTCAGGATTCTAACACTTGAATCACTCGCTACGGTCGTGATTCAGTTGTTAGTTGGCCTTCAGTTGCTCATGATTCATCTCTGGCCCTCGATTTAAATCCGTCTTTTATTCACTAATTGCATTATAATTATACTATTCTCTCATTTTTGCGAATAGGGAATATGCATGTTTTTTTTATATTAAAAAATGACAGGCATTAAATTAAATGATTTCCAAAATAATTTTTAATACCCCAATACACTTCAGACAAAATGGATAAATGTACACCAAAATGGATAAATGTACACCAAATTTGGGTAATTGGTTACCAAATTTATGCTGGTCAAAATTAGCCGGTTCGGTTAGGTTGTGTTAGGTTATCTTGCGATCACAACGCACGAGCCGAGCGAGCGAAGCGAGCGTGCCGCGAGCAAATTTGGTGATCATATAGTCATTTTGGTAAACAAAATTAGGTGAACATTTATTTGGTAAAAATTTACTCAAATTTAGTGGCACGTCAATACACAGCCTTAATGAAATAAACAGTTAAATAAAACTATTATTCGAATAACTATGAAACTAAAAAATATATAAGCCATCGGAGGTGTGTTTTCGTCTCTCTCTAGCAAAACGAAATTTAACACGGATGCTGCAAAACTTCTGTTGCCAGTAACTAAGTAATCTTGTCGGAGGTTCAGTATTTTATTCGGAAGAACACGCTCTTATTTGTTTGTTAAGCATTGACATGTGACGATTCTCTAAACGCCAATTCTCTTCTGAGCTAGCTCGTTCTATCATCGACCTCATCTCTGTACTCAGGGCTAGATTGAGGTCAAGAGTAAGCCCATTGCAAATAAAAAAAACGCGCATTTCCCTATAGAGTGCTTGAGATAGGACTTATTGTATTGACTGGGCATTTTTTATTATTATTATTTATTTAATTCAAGATGACAGAGATCCATAAAATCATTAGTATAAACTTATTCTATGTTAGTAAACTATGTCATAAAAAATAAGGCAATAAATTATTCATCATTACTTCAAATCAGGGGGTATTTCTCTTAACCAACCATTTAAAAAGATTCTGCATTATAGGCAAGTCGTACTTTCCAACAACGGATTTCAGGATGGAATTGGAGCTCGCCCTTACCTTACAAAGTAATGAGGCTGCTCTTTTACGCATTATCGCATAAAAGTCGTCTGTATGCGCCCCAGCAAACATGCCCGAGGCGCTACAAAAGCGGGGCAGCCCCAAAAACATCCTGAAGCCATTGTTGTACTGGACACGTAGGACGCTGATGGTCTTTTGCGTATGGCTGGCCCACAGTAGATAGAATGATTCAAAAGGAAGGTTTATAATTATGTATAAAACATGCATAATATAGTAAAGAAACACCGATACGTTAGAGGTTTCTAATGTGATGTCGTAAATAAATATTTTTTTTGCGCTTAGATTGCAAACGCTGGCTGACCCCTCCAAGATAGATTAAAATAGTGTACAACTTACAGTATTGTACACCTTCAAAAGGTCTACAAAAAGACCGCGATGATATATGTCAGTTGATATGGGTATCAATATTCAGACCTAATAAGCTAAAATTACTAACACATTCGAGTGTCGTATTATTATATGAAATATTAACGTCTAAAGCCGCTTTCTGATATGGTCGAAATTGCATGACTTTGGTTTTATTAGAGTTTATTTCTAAACAGTGGTCCGTCATCCATTGATTTACGTTAGTCAAAATGTTTTGATCTTTTGATGTTAACTCAGAGGAGCCTTTGCAGGTTATTAAAATTGAAACGTCATCTGCGAATAAGGCACAGGGTTCATTAAAAGCGTCTGGCAAATTATTTATGTAGATGATGAACAAGCAGCATCCAAGGACTGTACCTTGAGGAATTGAATTTCGCATGTATTGTACATCGGATCTTACATTGCAGATGAGGCCGGTTTTATAATAGAAATTTTCAATTTCGACATACTGCATTCGGTTACTTAGATAAGACACAAACCACTTATGGGTTGGACCGCGTATACCGATATCATAGAGCTTCTCTAGGAGAATATTGTATTGGACTTTGTCGTACGCCTTTGTCATGATTCGAGGAGGTTTATTTGAATAGATTGATTCTGTATTTATTTACGTCTCTTAGTATTCAAGTTACGAGTATAATGAAAAATGTCAAAAAAAATACCATTCTCCCCCCCCCCCCTTATCTCCGAAGTTTGTGAAAGGAAAAACCTGAATTAATTACAGTTGACAGAAATTTTTGTAAACATTTCATCAAAAATAAAACAATCGTTCTAAGTTTTTTAGAAATCTGCAAATAACCTTTACAAACAAATTTAGTTTTGCGGTCCTAAAAATGAACTTTACTGCTTCCAAAAATACAAAAAGTATATCGGAACCCTCGGCGCGCAAGTCCGACTCGCACTTAACCGGTTTTTTTGTTTGCATTTTAGTACTCTTTCGATTGGCACTAGTTTAATCAGCGGTCGCTTAATTTTTTCCATAGTAAGGCTCCTTAGGGTACCTACTAGTATGCCAATTAGGTTGGATGATCTTTATTAAAAGGTGGGTAAATAAATAAACGTAAGTAATAATTACGTATGAAAGCTATCCATAATTTAAAGTCCGTGTAGTGCCAGCAATTCGGCTCCAACAATGGGCTTCGGCACGGGCTTCGGCCCAAATCAAAAGACTGGCTAAGCCAGCATACCCTTTCCCCGTTGGGGGGAGCACATTGCGCACGTTGGTGTGTTGGTAGGTGCTCATCGTGGGCCGCGAGTGGTGGAGCGGACCATCTCTCCCACCTTTTTTATTTTTTTATTTTATTTTAAGATAAAGAATAGAAAACGGGAGAGCTATCATCTTAGGCCTCGCATAGGCAGGGCTTAAGATGAAAAGGGAATGGGGTGTGCCGTTTATAGCCTTACCTAAAACATGAATAGGTTACACTGAAGGGTCAGTGATAAGCACTTCAAAAGTGAAGCGATAGATAATTAAAGAGTTATTGGTTAAATCCTTTTGATGGCTACAATTGCACTGAAGGGGCAGTGATAAGCACTTAAAAAGTGAAGCGATAGATAATATAAAAAGTTACCTACTTGTTATGAATCCTTTTGATGGCAACAACATGATCCTCAAAAAGAGTTTGGGCTACTATTCACATGTAGTAAGTCCTACCACAAGTCAATCAAAAATTGAATGTTTAGAGGCCTAAATAAAACATTCAATGTTTTTTAATTTTCAGCTTTCTCCGGAGTTGTAACGATGTTGATCTACGAGTACTTAGACACCCAGATTGATTACGTTTAAAAGCGGATTTGTCGGGACCAAAGGACCAAGTAAATAGATCATTTAAAAATTAAGTGTAAGCACATCAATTGTATTGGTGTGCCCAAGCTTAACGAATTTGCTTTGTCTTCGGACATAAAACTGTCATAGTCGGTGGATATCTCTCTGATTCCGTGCGGAATAGATAATGATATAGAAATTTGAGAAAAGATCTTGTGAAAGAAACTCGCTATGATCTTATTGTGTCAGTTCAAGGGACTGCGCTGCTGGAACACTTGTGTTTTGGCTAAATTAAAACCTTCTAACGAATATCTCTGTATTTGTCTGAATAGAAAATACTTATTCTATTAAGTAAGGTTATAGGTTCAGTTACAAGGCGACTAAGAGCTTATGAACCGAAGGATGGACAATAGTATCTTTCATCTTACATACTGCGATCATGTTATGATGATGACTATTTAACAGACTACACTAAAAATTCAAGTAATTGATTATCCTTAATACGTCCCTGAACTTTCGTAATGTTTTCAGTTTACTCTGCTTTTTAGAAAAGACAATGTAGGTACTGTCAATAAATTGAAGACCTTGCTCTAATCATCCTGAAAGATTGTTTGGATTTGAACTAATAGGCAATGATAAGATACTGTCACCTGGGTAGGTATTTATACTACAATTTAAGTAACTTTAACTCTGACCGTTAGTGCGCAGAACTCAAAAAAACCGGTCAAGTGCGAGTCGGACTCGCACGTCGAGGGTTCCGATATACCTTTAGTATTTTTGGAAGCAATATAGTCTATTTTTAGGACCGCAAAACTAAATTAGTTTATAAAGGTTTTTTGCAGATTTCATAAAAACTGTGCAACTTAGAAAGATCGTTTTATTTTTGCTGTCATATTTACATAAACATCTATCGACTGTAATTAATTCAGATTTTTCCTTTCAAAAACCTCGGAGATAAGGGGGGGGGGGAATGGTATTTTTTTAAATTTTTCATCATAACTGGAAAACTAAGAGTCGTAAAAAAATACAAAACTATGTTTTACAATGTATAGGTAAAGCCCTTTTATATGATATCCCACTTGACCTACTAGCGAAAATTTGAAATTTGGCCCCCTGCTATTTGGGCCCCCTTTACATTAATAACCATAGTTTTTTTTTTATTCTTTCATGTGCAATCTGGATTGAGTATCCAGTTGAGCGACCATATTCTAAAACTATTCCAAATTTCAAGTCGATAGCATGAGTGGTTGCTAAGATATACAGGTGTGACAGACAGATGGACACAGACAAAGTCGCACCATAAAGGTTCCTTTTTCATACCATTTTGGTATCGTGACCTCAAAAATGAGTCGCGGGGATGCGCGCGGAAGGTGGGAGAGGCGAGCGAATCGTTCATTGGCTCTCCGCCTGTCACCGATGCACAGAAAATAACCGTCACGGCCAAAGTTATTTTGCGCCCTGTATACCTACACCTACCTAGCTGCCTGAGTTGCGGAATCATATGAAATGGAGTTGGCAGAATGGATAATTGTAAGTACCTTATTGGTATCATAGTTACTGGTAGGTAGGTAAGACTTACCTCAGAGCTTCACTCATCTCCACGATTGGTGCATCTTATCACGAGGTTAGTTTTCGTTAAGACTGCACTCCGCGCACACTAGCGCCCTCATCAGAATTTAATTAATTTCTTTGAATTGGAGACCAAAATGAAAAATTGAAGAACGGCTAAGTGTTTTTTTTCAGGATAGCGTTATTTTAAACTATTACAATAAGCTTTATGTTATCTTGTTTATTCAAAATCCTTTGAACGGAACGCGGTGGCCACCAATTTCCGTTTTAAGGATTTTGAATAAACAAGATATCATAAAGCTAATTGTAATAGTTTAAAATAACGCTATCCTGACAAAGAACACTAAGCCGTTCTTCAATTTTTCATTTTGATCTCCAATTCAAAGAAATTAATTAAATTTTGAAAAGGGCGCTAGTGTGCGCGGAGTGCAGTCTTAATTCACTCTGTACTTTTGAGACACAGTTGCGCAATTTAATAGATTTCTTCTTATCTTCTTCTTCAAACTGCAAAGATGCATCGCCGCAACACAAAAAACATGTCGATTTGTAATCAAAACTTGCTGGCTTTTGTGGTGTCTCACCGGCTGCAATACGTTTTGCCGCAGCTTCAATTACTTTCGGATTCGTGTATGATTTCCGGCATTTTTTATGTAACTTAACTCTAGTTAAACTTTGGGATCTCAAAAATAATCCATCGAGTCTTATTTCACTTGATTCGTATAGTCTTTGCAAGCCTTTTTCGCCGACAAGCACTGTATCGAAACACAATGAACAATTGCATATCCTGCATTTTTCTGAACTTTCGTTTTCTTCCATCCTTTAAGTGAGTATCTAAGATTAAGTACCTTAAAGTTTTTAACAAAGTTTGTTCGCTAAAAGTAATATTGTTTTGCAAATAAGGTCACAATGCGCTAACGACTCCGCAATTAAAACAAAACTTCGTCCAGTGACGTGACGTTGCATGCATGCCCCCGCCCCGCGCGCTCGCTCTCTCGATGTTCCCGCCGCCGCGCCGCCGCCGCCGCGCCCCGCGTATACCCCTCGCAACCCTTTGTTTTTCGATCCGTGATTATAATGATTACTTAATGTTTTTAAGGTGGATTTTAATTTGGGATGATATTATTTGACCTTAAAGACAAGTCTACTTAGTTTTTCTAACTGCTATATTTTATTCACTAGTTTTTTATTACCACTAAAATCGTTTTCAATTTCCATTTTGTTTTTTTGTTGGATTTAGTACACTATATGTTAAGGGACGCTAATGAAACAAAAAAATAGAAGCACTGATCTGATAGGATTTTTGCCATAGGTCTTATGCGACTTTAAGATTTACGTAAATTTTTTTTTTAGGTTTAATTGTTTTTCTTTTACAAATATAGGAGGATTATATACTTACAAAAAAGATATTAATAAATGTAATCAAATGTAAAGTAAATAATGTTTATAGCATTTTTGCCCTTTTTTTGTGGAATTTATAATACCTTTATTATTATTTTTTTAAATCATGCGGTCGTAAATTTGGGTGGATAACTAATGAATTATTTTATAGACCAGCTAATAAAATTTTTGACGAAAAAAAAATGCTGATATGAATTTTTGTGGAATCTTCATACAGTGAAATAGTTTGGTTCTTAGGCTATTTTAATTTTGTAAAGTTGCTTGCGAGGTATCATAAGTAGAATCAATGAGCTTTGGGAGCAAAACCTATGACAATTCATGACAGCAACCTCCTTCTTTCACCGTTATGTAGCTGCTTATACATGCTGATTCAGTTTGTATGGAAGGTCAAAAATTTTTTTTTCGTTTTTCCACCAATGTATGTTCCTTGGGGACAGTTGTTAAGTTTCATGGGCAGAATCACATCCTTCAAGATTGGTGTAAGTACCCTTGTTGTTACACCTTGTAGATGCTTGTCGCTTTAGAGCACAGAGGACAAATATTATAGCTTACCTTTGTCAACTTGTGAGGTGAACTGTATAGCGTGGGGGAACAGGAATTTTGGTGTCCTTAAACTGACAACGTACACTGTCGCCACTGGGTTGTTTGTATTTGTCTGGAAATCAAGATTATAAAAGTTTGATATTAAACACATTATTTTATCTATCATTAAAGAAGATAAATAAATGAAGTTGTGTTTGCAACTGCAAAGATATGAAAACTGTCATAATCATGCTAATATGACACTAGCCTCGCTCCGCTCGCTCGCTCTTGGAAGGGAAGGCCTAGGCGAACGTACCAGGACCAAATTCAGGACCTTCTAAATAAAGGCCAGATTAAAAGTACCCTAAACCGACGAGCATGTATGAAAGGACTGATGAAAGTACAGGAAGCAAGGGAAGTATGTCAAGATCGTAGTAGGTGGAGGACTGTGGTGTCTGCCTATCCCGACGGGAAATAGGCGTGATGTTATGTATGTATGTACTCGCTCCGCTTAGCTGCATTCCACATTCGAATTATGTATCGTAACCCTCATTCGGTGTATTTGCATGAGCTACTATTATTACAGAATTGATACAATAAATTTTAATATCATCCAACACTAATATTTTTAAACCCGAGTAAGCGTGAACTCCTTGGCCTTGACTCAACAGCCTTTTTAAACAATCAGGATAATAACCTCTCAATTTGATATCTTCATTACTGTGAATTTCTTCAATGGTTTGAACCCAAGACCAACCCTTCTCACCACTACACTAAGTTTGCAGCAACAAGAACTCCGTAAAAAAGTTCTGCCAACACAAGTTGTAACTACAGAAGAATGTATGTCCCTCAACACAGAATCCTCAGAGAAAAAAACTGCATAAAAACTTATTTTGACGATGCCAAAAAATAGTCATGAAATAGTCATAAATAGTCACCATAAGGAAAAAAATAGTCGCGTTACAATTCTAGAGTTATAGCTATGGTTTGCTGAGGATTATGGGCATAGGCTATATACAGAATCCTCAGTTCTGATGCAAGCAAACCGTGGGGACTATCGACTTGGTTTTTATTTTAAAAAATAGTCATGAAATAGTCGTCTTGACTTCCAAATTCTCAAAAATAGTCGTTCAAGGATTTCAGAGTTACAGGGGTAGCTTGCTGAGGATTCTGTGCATAGTATTTCACGGACGCAGATTCCTGCAGAACGGTTAGGTTTTTCTATTTGATACTGATGTCAAAAAATAGTCAACAAATAGTCGTCTCAAACCATAATCACTTTGGTCTGGTTTACCTTGTAGAAGTATGTTAAAAATGCATGTTAACTTTGCCATACATTTTTCCTTTGTACAGTCGCGTACACAAAATTATTTGATATTGATTTCAAGTTGTCAAAAAAATGGATTTTGATATTGTTAGAGGCTTTTATTTTATATATGGTTGCAGACCCTATTTTTGTGTTATCTATTTTATTAGGTAAATAAGAGGATAAACCGACTGATATATCAGTGCACAGACCCAACCTTTTGGTCTAAAAACTTATAATGTAGGTTCCACGTTTAAGGAAAGGTAAAACTAGAATATCGGGCTTAAACCCAGATGCATTCAGTAAATAAAAATACTTTAATAATAATTGGTAGGTTCGCAAATATTACTAAATTAACTATACTAACTTTACTAATTTCTTTATTGATCAATGTTGTTTGCCTACGCATTTAACTATTCATTAAAAATTAAAATGCCGCTGCATATGTGTTTCTTTTACCCAATAGCACATCAGTAGAATAATACAAAACAGTGACTTAATGGCATAGTAACAGAGTTGTCAATGTTTAACGTGGGTCGTATAATAGAAAAAACACCAATATTCTGAGACGAGATATGTTTAACCAATAGTATGGCGGCGTCCGGCTTGACCGAATTGTGTGACCGAGCAAGCACTCGCCGCCGCCGCCGGCGCGTATTGAAGTGCCCTACAGTGTTGCTATTACAACGACAATTGCCGTGTTCTACGGTAATTATATGAAATGTAAAGTTAACTTACACTACAGCCTATGGAAGCAGTAAATACACAACGCGTTATTCCAAAATAGGATTTCCATTTTTCAATAATCCTACTTAAAAATTGAATGTAAATTCTAAAGCTAACAGCAGCTCGTTAAAAGCTTAGCCTCGGTCGGGTCATTGCGCAGCGGGTTATTGCCCTCTGCGTAGGGCAAATTTTAAAATTTTCAGAACTTTTTAAAAGTAGATTTTTTTTTGTGTTCCTTTATCGTAACTGAAACACCCCCTAAGATATGGCACGCAATAAAATTATCACCCTGTATTACTCATTTAACCATTTAACGGACATAAGTACGAAGACTGTGATTTATACAAAAAACTAACTTAAAAATAATCTGTAGGTACTGAATATATTCATAAAGAAGATTTTTTTATTATTTTAGTTTAAAACCAATTATTGTAGTTTATTAAGCTATATTATTTAACATGAAAACAAATAAACTTTGCTTTTTATTACAGAATTAATTATATTGGGTTCCAAATACATAAAAAAAAGTAACTAAATAGTTACCATCAAAGATGATACGTATGCATTTTGAACACGACTGTACTTGAGTTGAAAAATGTATGGCGAAGTTAACATGCATTTTTAACATACTTCTACAAGGTAAACCAGACCAAAGTGATTATGGTTTGAGACGACTATTTGTTGACTATTTTTTGACATCAGTATCAAACAGAAAAACCTAAACGTTCTGCTGGAATCTGCGTCCGTGAAATGATATGCACAAAATCCTCAGCAAGCTACCCCTGTAACTCTGAAATCCTTGAACGACTATTTTTGAGAATTTGGAAGTCAAGACGACTATTTCATGACTATTTTTTAAAATAAAAACCTATCGACTTAACCCCCAATAAAAACCTAACTCCACGGTTTGCTTGCATCAGAACTGAGGATTCTGTATATAGCCTATGCCCATAATCCTCAGCAAACTCTAGAATTGTAACGCGACTATTTTTTTCCTTATGGTGACTATTTATGACTATTTCATGACTATTTTTTGGCATCGTCAAAATAAATTTTTATGCAGTTTTTTTCTCTGAGGATTCTGTGTTGAGGGACATAAGTTTGTAGGCAGTTCGACCCTAACAAATTAATCTATCACCCCTTCAGGGGATAAAGTTTTGGGTTGTTTTCATGATTAACCAAACTTTTTGTGGAATAAAACTAATGTTTGGTAATACTCCTAATGTTATTTATTAGTCATATAAACATGATAGCCAAAAGTACCCATATATGATACTAAAATAACGCAAAAAGAACCCGAACATGACACGAATTTCTTGTCAACTCATGAACAATTTTTGATTTCGATTATAGGTATTGTAGTTTACCCAATCTCCGATACCATCTCTCGATCCGAAGGTTCTGGGTTCAAACCTGGTGGGGACATTGTCAAACGAAATCACTTTGTAAGAAGTTTGGTTAAGATATTGCAAGATGAATCTCCTGATTGAATCAAAAGTAACATGATTCAGTGCTTCGAAAGGAACGTTAAGGGGCTGATAAGAGCTGAATTACCTCCCTTTCTTGATAGAAAAGCGCAACATTCAAGCATTCTGCGCTTTGATAAGCGCAGAATGCGCATGCTAAAACGGAGCGGATTCGCGCTGTTTTACGTTTTTCGCTCATTTTTAAATTTTTCTCAAATCTGTACCCATAATATTATTTATCAAATAGCTATATTATTATGCATAATGTATTGAATAATGTGTAAAAGTTTTGGCATCATAAATTAATGGGTACTTAAGAAAAACGGTTTAAAAGCAAAAAGCAGAGGTAACTTTGGTTTTTTTTGTGTTGTGTTTTGGAGTCGGCCATATTCTTGGAAAGATGCTTAATTATCACTTTTTTTTTCACGGCTATATATTCATCACTTTTCGTTAAAAACCTGCTCAAGTGAAGCGTATTTTGCTCTTATCAGCCCCATGCCGTTAGTCTATCTACGGAAGTAGTAGGTAGGAAGTAACTATTACAGTAATCTGTGATAGAAGGATGCCATGTTTGGCCTTTGGAGGCTTAACTATAGGTACTCTGACACCAGGGTTTGTGAGGTCGGTCATCGTTCTTACATCCCACACGATATGATGATGACACAGTATCCTTAAGGCACCGTTTGACCAGAGGCTAGCTGACAACATTTTCAAGAGTTTTTGTTTCTGTGATTCGAGGCCATATTAAGCCGTAGGTACTGATTACTTCTGAAGTCCTGATAGTGCCAGAGACCTGTAGGCTGTTCTTGTGAAATATGCCTTTTTTAATGTCCACCATCTGGACGTATAATATGGCTCCAGATGAAAAACCATATGCTGAATGGAGACCAATTTAGCAGTAAATTTTTGATAGGGTTGTTGTTACTAAGTAAATTTTAAATAGGACTGTTTAAAAAATATTGTAAGCATTATTTTTGCCTGTACCCAGACCATGAAACTGAACTGAGGAACATAGGTCGAATATAGTAATAAAATTTTACCTTCCATTCAAAATGCGCAATTAGTTAGGGCATTTTCTATGGGAAGTTGATAAATTCTTTTTCATGTTTAGACCTATGGTCCTTGGGAAAAGTTGTTCAGTTTCACAGTCTGAATAACAGGCTAAAATAGTGCTTACTCATTTTTTAAATAACAACTTGTATTTAGTCTGCTGAATAAACTTTCTTGTATTTAGTCTTCTGAATAAAGTCCTTCTGGGGAAGTACCACTCCTTTGCTTATTTCAGCCGAAAAGCAGGAGTGTTTGCGCTGCTGTGTTTCGGTTTGAAGGGCAATGGAGCCAGTGCAATTACTGGCACATGAGACACACCATTTTAGTTCTCAGGGCGGGCAAAGTGCTTTGCTGTCTTGTTAGTGTCAATTATGCTACTAAGAAGAGAGTGGATGCTATGGGCGGTGGTGACCACCTATTATTAGGCGGCCCACAAGCTCGCTTGCTCACTTGCTACATAAAAAAAAACTTACCTTAGGATACCTCAGTGTCCGTATGCTGGGATAGGCCGGCGGCTCCACCTGATCAAGACCATACCAGGAGTACTTATGCTCCTGGACCTGGCTGTCGTTGTACGTCACGTACATGAGGGCCTGGCCATCTGGACTGAACCAGAGCGCTCGGTCCAGACGTAGCACTTCAGTTTCATAAAGGAAATCTGGTACGCCATTGAAGATCACTCCTGGAATGCCTGGAAAGAGAAGCAGCTTGGTTACAGTATAAATCTCGCCTGCTTTTCTCAGTAAAATCATAGATAAATTTTATTATAGTAATAGTTCTGACAGGTAAACGAGCAGACAGCTCACCTCGCTTAGACACTTGCAGCACTTAAGGAGATGTTGGCATTTTAAGGAGTTTTAAGCCGCTTAAAATGCTTATTTGTACGTACAAATCAAGGGATGTAAGGTAGGATAATTTGTCATGGTCCTCAGCAAGGAGGTAATTTTTCTAAGTGGTCATGAATACGAAAAAAGAAACATTTTTTTTTTTTACTTTTCATTGTTTTTATTATTTGTTAGGTAATATGCCATAATAACACATTCTTTGAAAATTACAACCATATAGCTTCTACGGTTCAAAAGACACAGCCTTTGGATAGACAGAAAGATGACGTAGACTTAGTAATAGGGTTTAGTTTGGACCCTTCGGGTACGGAACCCTAAAAAGGCTATATAGTTGTAGTATAAAATTGTAACATAGTTTCGCTAAAGGACGTCCGCGCAGCGTACAATGCAGGGTGTAAGAGACGGTGTACCGAAAACTGAAAGAGCGTACTCAGTCAACGAAACTGAACAACTTTCCCAAAGACTGCTGACCTCCAAACTTTATTTTGAAGATAGCACCCCACGATGATGATAATTTCCCAAAGAAACTTTTCTGGGAAATTAAAAAGATATTTGACCTCTCCATACAAATTGCTCACTCTAGTCGAACAGTTTGTATGGAGAGGTCAATTTATTTTTTTATATCCCAAAAATATTTTTTTAGCACGCAATTTCAGTTTTCGGTACACCGCTCCTTACACCAGGTATACGACGCACAAAATAACTGTGGCCCTGTCAGAAGCGCAGAAGAAAAAAAATGGCCCATCTTTGCACATTTTTGACTTCTGCGCATCAATGACAGGGCCACAGTTATTTTGTGCGTCGTATATGTACAGTTGGTTTTAAGCCAAAACCTTACCAGTCTTAGTGATAGTGCAGACGAGCGTCTTCAAGACCTTGGGCTTGTAGTATATGTCGTTGTCGTGCACAAAGACCAGGCCTGACCCACTTGGAGACCACTCGGCGTATTGCAGGAGTGGGGCTGTGCGATCGTCTTCCACTGGAGATATGGGGATTTTGTTTCTGAAATGAAAATAAATCCTAATGGGTGACCGCTAATAGATAACTGCTACTGTCATCGATATTAGTCGCTAAGGGTAATCCTTCCTGACTGAACTTGAGAATGAATAACTTCGTTACCACTTTTTACATTAAATATAGCATTTATCTTAACAGGAAACGTATAGTAACAAACAAGATATGAGAAGTGATGTGGTCGAGATAGAAATTTAATTTGTATAACTGAAGAAAAAAAAATCTAAAATGAGCCTTATTTTACCATGTTTTCCCATTTGTTACCATTTTACTGCTACTACATTTTTTATCAAAAATATATGAAAAACAATATTTTAGACAAAACAATATTTAATGAATGATGTGTTCGTTTTATCTTTTTGATATTTTTGAAATAACATAGAAAAAAAATCTCTTATTTTTGTGAATTTCGGGGTCACCGTAAGTCGTAACAGCCACGTTACAAGGCGCGCTTATGTGAACGTTATTGATGTGTAAATAGGGTCGAAATTAACATTGACGAGCGTGTAGCTGCTAATTTTAGCGAAGGTATAGCCTGTAATGCAATGATTTGGCGGCTTCAAAACTCCGACAATAATGTTGTTAACTTATCCTGGCAAGGATTAAATCTGGTTTGCTCCCTGGGTTGCGGGGTTGAGATGTATAAAAACCAGGCAAGTACGTACGGCCATGCGCATTTTAGGGTTCCGTAACTGATGATTTTGTTTTTTTTCATAGAAATTTCCCTGATAACGAACAGTGAGGTCCAGCGCCTGATTGCTATTACTATTTCTAATATGTTCAGTATTTTGACTATAACCTGTAGAGCCTACTTAGCTGTTATAGTTTTCTCTTAAATTCATCATCATCATCAATCATAATCATTTTTATTTTCAAAAACAGATAGTCTGTATAATACCACTGTAAATTTTTTCACGTTTCCCATATCAACCAAACGGTTGTCCCTCTGCTAGCTAAACAGCTAGCAGAGGGACACTTTTAAAACTCATTAATGAAGCTACATTGCATTATCGATCTATAGGTAACTTCATTTGTATGCGTTTTCGTACATCGGTAGGTATTCAATTGAGTTTGCATACTAAAATTTGATTCACTGTTGTGAATTTCACTGCAATGCGTGCAGCAGTGAAACTATAGGTGGATTATATGTACCTTAAACTCGCCAATTTAACTTTTATCAGCAGCGATGATTTATGTAGTAATGAACTATTTATTCCTCCTACTATGTGAAAGGAAATTTAGCAGCATATAACTTAAACCTTGAAGTCGTCCAAGATTTAAAACTACTAATAATCGATCAAAAATCTCAATAACCCTTTAGGCTTTACCGTAGTCGGGTATAAAAGTATGATGACAGTAATTGTCATCATGTAGTTCTAGTGATTTTATACCTAAATTGCAACATGCATTACCGTTAGAGAAAACCTTATTTCCAGCGACCACTTATGACACTGTCAGCTTCAGATTTATGTTTCCACACCCGCTTTCTGCAATACACTGCACTGGATTTTACAATGTTGGTTTACAATAGGGCGAGCAGACCAACTGCATAATCGCATTAATGTGCCGGAGTTTTGCTAGGATGAAGAATATTTATTTACTAGTGCAGAAAAGAAGTAGGTAAATCCTGAAGAGTTGGCGCGAAATAGAACGAGCTTTAGGATTTACTTTTGAGCACGTGTATCGAACAACGTTTTACAATGCATTGTGTTAGAAAATAAGAGAAGTTTATTAACTCAATAACATTTTTAATAATGAAAATTAACGTTTATACGTTTATATAATTATTGAAACTAAACGACATTTCCTACAAATATTGTTTGATTCAAGTCACAGTTTTTGTTTTCAGTGGCTTCATTTCTCATTTCGTTTGCGGAACCTCGTCATTATCAAATTCGGGCGTGCTCGTCCCATCGTCAAAGACGAGATCGATAGTCCAAGCCCATTGAAAATAATGAAATCTATATATATAAAAGAAGAAGGTGACTGACTGACTGACTGACTGACTGACTGACATATCAACGCACAGCCCAAAACTGGGTGCGATAGGTTTGAAATGTCTAAAAATCAATATGGGTGTAGTTTGTATGGTTTATCGGGTCGCTGATTACGAAAACTACAACAATTTTGAAATCCAACGTGGTGGACGTGAAATACCATCATCCCCCTGGGGATGGAGTTGGAGTACGATAGGTTTGAAATGTCTAAAAATCAATATGGGTGTCGTTTGTATGGTTTATCGGGTCGCTGATTACGAAAGCTACAATAACTTTGAAATCCAACGTGGTGGACGTGAAATACCATCGTCCCCTGGGAATGGGGTTGGGGTGCGACAGGTTTGAAATGTCTAAAAATAAATATGGGTGTCATTTCTATGTTAGGGATAGCGGTTAAATTGGCGTAAGGGGTAGGGATAGGGGCAGGGATAGGGACAGGTAGAGGTAGAGGTAGAGAGGTGGAGAGGTAGAGAGGTAGAGAGGTAGAGAGGTAGAGAGGTAGAGAGGTAGAGAGGTAGAGAGGTAGAGAGGTAGAGAGGTAGAGAGGTAGAGAGGTAGAGAGGTAGAGAGGTAGAGAGGTAGAGAGGTAGAGAGGTAGAGAGGTAGAGAGGTAGAGTGGTAGAGAGATAGAGAGGTAGAGAGGTAGAGAGGTAGAGAGGTAGAGAGGTAGAGAGGTAGAGGTAGAGAGGTAGAGAGGTAGAGAGGTAGAGAGGTAGAGAGGTAGAGAGGTAGAGAGGTAGAGAGGTAGAGAGGTAGAGAGGTAGAGAGGTAGAGAGGTAGAGAGGTAGAGAGGTAGAGATGGAGAGAGGCAGAGAGGCAGAGAGGCAGAGAGGCAGAGAGGCAGAGAGGCAGAGAGGCAGAGAGGCAGAGAGGCAGAGAGGCAGAGAGGCAGAGAGGCAGAGAGGCAGAGAGGCAGAGAGGCAGAGAGGCAGAGAGGCAGAGAGGCAGAGAGGCAGAGAGGCAGAGAGGCAGAGAGGCAGAGAGGCAGAGAGGCAGAGAGGCAGAGAGGCAGAGAGGCAGAGAGGCAGAGAGGCAGAGAGGCAGAGAGGCAGAGAGGTAGAGAGGTAGAGAGGTAGAGATGTAGAGACGTAGAGACGTAGAGAGGTCGAGAGGTAGAGAGGTAGATAGGTAGATAGGTAGAGAGGTAGAGAGGTAGAGAGGTAGAGAAGTAGAGGGGTACAGGTAGAGGTAGAGGGAGAGGGAGAAGGAGGGGAGAGGGAGGGAGTGAGGGAGGGGGAGGGGGTGATGAAAAGGGAGAGGGAGGGGGAAAGGGAGGGGCAGGGGGAGAGGGAGGGGCAGGGGGAGAGGGAGGAGGGGGAGAGACAGAGGGAGGGGGAGAGGAAGGGGGGAGAGGGAGAGAGAGGGAGAGGGTTTCTTACTTTTGCGAATTGGCTCTGTTTTGAAATATTACATAAAGGTGTCTCTCATCTCTCTCTTTACATTTGTTAGGATACTGCTGCTAAGTTCCTCTGTTCTGAGTAATTTATGAGTAACGTTTGTATATTATATAAAATTCAGCTGGATCTTGAATTATACTCATTGATTTGCGCAGCGTTAGTCCTGTTTTTCCTCAGTTTAAAATTACCCCGAAATGACGGTAAAATATCTCATTGCTTCGGAAAACCGGTAACAACATAAATACGAAATCCACGCGAGCGAAGCCGCGGGCAACAGCTAGTATATATATACGCCTCTTGATGACTAAAGGATTTTTGTAGTTATCAGGACATGCAAATCGTTTTTGCTGTCATATTTATGTGCAAACAGGTTCAGAGAGTCGTAAATTGTTAGGTTCCATCTTGATAATTATGAGTCATGCAGTTAAGATGCAGTCCGTCTGCACGCCCTTTTACTCTAACACGGATAGGGTATCCATAAAAAGAGCTAGAGTATTGAGAGTAACAGCAATAACGGACTGGAAGCCGGAAATTGTTATTGTTACTTGCTTGTGTAACGAAGTGGTTCTAATTTTCTATACCTGCAGCATTTAATATACTTAGATCAGATTTAGTGATAAAACACGCTTCTTGTATATAGGGCGACTTTTAATTAGTTCTTGATAGCAAAAGATATGTATGTACTCATGATACTGAACAACTTTTCCCAAGGAACATAGGTCGAAATACGAAAAACCAAATTTGACCTCACATACAAAATGCGCTATCAGCTGATGCAGTTTCTATGGGAGGTCGAAACTTGATTTTCGTATTTCGACCTATGTTCCTTGGGGAAAGTTGTTCAGTACCATGAGTACATTCATACCTTTTTCTATCAAGAACTAATTAAAAGTCACCCTATATGGACCTCTGAGTTTTTTTTTTATTTTGATTATTTTTATTGTTCTTTTGATTATTTTTACCCACGACGGAACGGAGCCGGTATATGCTTTTGGGGTTATAGGTTGTTTGTGTGTATGTATGTCTGTTACCATTTTCCAGCTAAACTAGTGGACCGATTTCGATGCGGTTTTTTGCATTTAATGGTTGCTGTTTCAGAGCAGGTTGTTAGATTTGTTTTACATTTGTAGTCCACCAGGGGGCGCTGCAGCGGCCAGGATGGTTGGGAAGAAAAATATATTTTCTCGTCTACCCTATAGTGCGGGGTGTCGTAAGATAGGTCTTTTAAAAATATTGTGAGTTTTCTAAAAAAATATTTCGATTAAGGGATCTGTTCTTGAAATATCTAGCTTCAAAGCGCAATTTCTCTGTATCTAGAATCAAGCTACCGCCAGCTAAAAGGCTGTAATTGGAAATGTGAAAAATGAAAACCGGCCAAGGGCGAGTCGGACTCGCGCACCGAGGGTTCCGTACATACCTATTGGTGTATCAGTAAAAGTTATGGTCGTTTTATTTCTAAACTTTTTTTTTTATGTGATTTAACTTAAAATTTAAGGTCTTCGGAATTCTTCCTTTATGTGTGCTACAAAACGTTGCTTCATGCCAAATTTCAAGATTCTAGATTTACTAGAAGTATCCTTTAGGTTTTGATTCCCTTGCGAGTAGTTGCGAGTTTCAAAATATGCGGCTTAAATTGCTGTTTCTTTGGATTGGGTTGACATACAAGTTTGATTTTGTTACAGCTTAAAGGTATTATTATAGATTTAAGTATTTGATATGAATTTAAATTTAATTCCTTATGCGTTCATAAGGAAAAGGGTAGTAAGTTTCAAATTATTAAAAATATTTTTTTTATATGATCTAAAAATTTATGCCTTTTGCAATTTTTCCTTTATTTGTGCTATAAGACGTTGCTTCGTACCAAATTTTAAGATTCTGAGTTCACGGGAGGTAGGTTTTGATTCCCTTGCGAGTGTCGAAAAACTCGAAAAATGATTGCTGTATCTTTTGATTGCATAGGCTTAGTAGTTTGATTTTTTCACAGCTCCAAGGGACAGTAGACTTAAGTATTTGATATGAATTTTAGCTTGATACCTTTACGCGTTCCTGAAAAAAAGGGTCGTGACAGACAGACGGACAACATAGTGATCCTAAGGGTTTCGTTTTAACCTTTTCAGATACGGAACCCTAAAAATCACAGCGTGAGTCCGACTTGGCCTTTTTTAAATTATACAGGTGTCATTTAATAAATGTTATTATTACGTTTAAAGATTTCTAAGCCTTTCCAATTTTTGCAACGCTACATCGTTGATAGGGCTATTAAATAATTTTCGTTGATTTAAATCACTGATCACTCTGCTGCCGGCCACGTAAGCTTGCCCTTAGGCAAACATTTTACTTCCCAAATAAATAACAGCCTTGTCGACTGTGGTTCCCTATGGACAGTTAAGGCCCAGCTTTAATATAAGTGGTATCATAACCCTCTCAATTTTGCCGTATCCTCTGCTACCTTGGTATGTGACACTTATTGGGGAAATTCCAACCCACCCATTGGTATTTTTAAAACTTCTGCCAACAGTGCTGTCATCGAATTCAACTAAGACATTTTTAGGAAGTTCTCCTTCTTCTAGTTGATCTCTTCTAGACCCATTCAACGCCTCGAACTACTCCCATACTGCCGTCAACAAGACCCTCATTTAGCCTAATATTCATACGAAGCATAACTCGAGTGCCTATTCCCATTGAAATAACGGATACTAGACCACCCGTATTATTAGGATCGATCGGAATAGCGGAAGCCGAAGTTTTTTCCCCGTATGTCGCAGGTTCCATTGATTCATCTCGAGCATTCATTAGTTACATTTTTGATTTCAGTTTATTGAGCATTGTGTAATTTTCGACCAATTTAATTGTCGGATATAAAAAAATATATAAATATATTCTATGTCACCGGGAAGTACCTACCCTATAGGTTTTGGTTTGGTTCATAAATGTATTATGTATGTTGTTGAAGAAACTTGAAATTTTCACAGCTTCAAGGGTCTATGGACCTTAATATTTGATATTAATTTCAACTTGATACCTTTACCCGTTCGGGAGATAAAGGGTGTTGACAGGCATACAAACAGACAGACGGACAACAAAGTGATCCTTTAAGGATCCATTTTTTCCTTTTGTGGTACGAAACTCTAAAAATGATGAAAATATATTTTGTTAAATTTTCTGATTCCCAAAATTATTTGTACGAAAAAAAAATTACGTACAGATTCATCTACTTTACGGTTTAAAATATACAAAAATATCTTGATATATAATATTAGTAGGATGTCGATAGTAACCTCTAAAAAGATTGAAATAAAAAATAAATTAAAAAAAATTGAAAAACCCACGCCGGATAATAAAACGTGGTTTAAAAAGGAATAAATAACTTTTTTGAATGTCCCCCGACAAGAGGTAAATAAGGAACAACAAATGAAATAAAATCATTTTAAAAGAGTTGGTTTGGCTCGAGTTTTGGCAAACATAAAATAATTATGACTTTTCTTAGTGGCTTCCCACATTTACCCTGTTTGTATATAATATCATTGTACCTACCTAATGGTTTTTCGGAGAGATAAAAACAGTAATAATATCAAAAATAGGTAAGCACTTAGGTATTCGACTAACTATAATATAATTACAAATTCAAAAAAATCCGTTGGGGGCTTAGTATAACCATAGGTTACGGCCCGTTTTGCCGAATTTCTCAATTTGTGGACATTTCGCAAAATACCTAGGCATTATGTAAAGCAACGAATAATATAACTTGCCTGCGACATTGGATATCCCCATGGTTTGAACTATTTGTATACCAAATTTCAACAAAATCTGTTCAGCGGCTTAGCCGTGAAAGCGTAACAGATAGTTGGCATGGTTGGGATCGGGATGGTATGTGATGGTGTAAACGTAGTCATTTGAAATTATAATTAAGTATGGAGATAATAAGAAAATCGACCAAGTGCGTGTCAGGCCACGCGCAGTACAGGGTTTCGTAGTATTTTTTTACGATTTTTAGGGTTCCGTAGTAAAAAAGGAACCCTTATAGTTTCGTCATGTCCGTCTGTCTGTCTGTCTGTCCGCGGTTTAGCTCAGAGACCTTTAGTACTAGAAAGCTGAAATTTTTTAAGGATATAAACATATCCACGCTGACAAAGTGGTAGTATAAAATGTAAAACAAAATTTTTAGGGTACCTCCCATACAAGTAAAGTAGGTATGATTTTTTTTTCTCGTCTACCCCGTAGTGTGGGGTGTCGTTAGGTATGTCTTTTAAAAATAATAACAGTTTCCTAAGATCATTTTTCGATTTAGGGATGCGTTTGCGAAATATTAAGTGCCGGCTAAACGGTTGTTACTGGAAATGTGAAAAAAATCAGTTGTAGCATATATGATGAAATTAAAAGGAAAACTATCATAGTTAAGTAGACTTAGCAGGTTAATGAGCTATACACGAAAAACTAAAAATAATAAAAACAGCAATAGCAATCAGGCGTTAGGACCTCGCTGTAAAAAGTTTATGCTATAAACGTTATGAAATACTTATTCAAAACCCCCGCCTTGCAATAAAAATTTGTAAAAAAAAACTACGGAACTCTATACTGCGCGTGGCCCGACATGCACTTGGCCGTTTTTAGGGTTCCGATACCAAAATGGTAAAAAAAAGGAACCCTTATGGTGCCGCTCTGTCTGTCTGTCTGTCCGTCTGTCTGTCACACCTCTATATCTCAGCAACCACTTACGATATCGAGCTGAAATTTGGAATAGTTTTAGAATATAGTTGCCCAACTTAATTGCACATGAAATTTTTTTGAAAAAAGTATGATTATTAATGTAAAGGGGGCCAAAATAGGGGGGGCCAAATTTCAAATTGTCGCTACTAGGTCGAGTGGGGTATCATATGAAAGGGCTTTACTTGTAAATTTTAAAATATATTTCTGTATTTTTTTAAGTTTCTTAGTTTTCAAGTTATGATGAAAAATGTCAAAAAAAATACCATTCCCCCCCCCCTTATCTCCGAAGTTTGAGTAAGGGAAAATCTGAATTAATTACAGTTGACAGAGGTTTATGTAAACTTTACAGCAAAAATAAAACGATCTTTCTAAGTTGCACAGTTTTTCAGAAATCTGCAAAAAACCTTTACAAACAAATTTAGTTTTGCGGTCCTGAAAATGGACTTTATTGCTTCCAAAAATACTATAGGTATATCGGAACCCTCGGCGCGCGAGTCCGACTCGCACTTGACCGGTTTTTTTTTTATCGCAAAGCAGGTTTCGTTTAAGTATTTCATAACGTTCATAACTTATTTTTTTTATCTCCTAATGCTCAGCGAAGTTCTAGCGTCTGATTACTATTGCTTTTTTATCATTTCCTGTTTTTCGGCTATAGCTCATTAATCTGTAAACTTAGCTGTCAATGTTTTCGTTTTAATTTTATCATATTTACTTCTCCTCTGATACTTTTACATTTCCAAGGGGGGGGGGGGGGCAGCGACTCCAACAGATTTCAAGCTAAATATTTCGCAAACGGATCTCTAACTAAAAAAAATATCTTAGCAGACGACACCCCACATGAAGGAGTAAACGAGAAAAAAAAATTACCCCCAGTTTACTTGTAGGAGAGGTTTATTTTACTTCTTTGTCGGCGTGGATAAAATGTATATCCGTACTAAATAACAGCTTCCTAGTACTAAGGGTCTCTGAGCTAAGACGTGGACAGACGGACAGATAGACAGACGGACATGCCGAAACTATGGGGGTTCCTTGTTGACTAAGGAACCCTAAAATAAGGATAATCAATGATTGAATGATAGATAGTATGTCCTAAAAATGCATTGTACCCATTTTAGGACACCATTTTATTCATTGTGTCGTTAATCTAATCGAACATATTATTTATCTTTGTATATTATTCTTATCAATAAATTTACCTATAACCACTCATGTTTATACAGACGGGTGAGATGGGGAAAGGAGGGCCTTCGAGATAAGAAATTCGGATACTAGAATATGATATGATAATGAAGCCTTTGATTTTAAAAATATATAAATGATCGAAGCATTGCACTATAACCTAGTCTCAATACTTTCGATTCGGCATGGATTTTATGAGTGTGTGTTATACAGGGTGTTGATTTGAATGCGTGCCATAGCTCAGGGGCGGGATCAGTATCAGTAACTGAACATCTTTTCCCAAGGAACATAGGTCGAAATACGTAAATAAATTTTTGACCTCCCATAGAATCTGCATCAGCTGATAGCGAAATTTGTATGGAAGGTCAAATTCGGTGTTTCGTATTTCGACCTATGTTCCTTGGGAAAAGTTGTTCATTTACTGATACTGATTCCGCCCCTGAGATATGGCACGCAATCAAATTAACACCCTGTATAATATTTCGTCATTCAGTGTTCGATAGCAGCTTCAAAGTAATCGTTTAAATAGTGATTAAAAAGCGGATATTTTTTTTTATTAAGGTATCATTTATTTTGATTATGTATTATGCAAAAAAATATTTATTTCCTTCCAGCACTAATTGCAGCTGCACCAATTAAATTTTTCCCGAAATTTGTAGATCAATCCAAGGGCACCAACGCCACCGACTGCTGATCCGGTTGCGCCGAACAATAACACTCCTAGCCCGGTGGCCCCCAACGATTGGCAAATGGCGAACACTGATCCAGCCTGTACAAAAGAAAACACAGTTATTTGTTAGGCAGAAAACAGGTCAGTAGACATACATTGCTTGCTTGATATGTTGTACATACGAAAAAACTTGAATGCAGTAAGCAATGTATATCTACTGAACCGTTTTTAATTACCCAATGTAAATTGGCACGAGACCATGTATTGAAACTCGAGCAAGCGAACGATTCTAGCATTGAGCCACGAGCGAAGTAAGAGAAGAATCCTGAGCAGCGAAACGAGGGTTTCAATGCACGAGACGCGAAACTTTGCTGCCGAGCGAAACACACAATTTTACACCTTACTACAGTGAGGATAATGAATGGACACAAATAGTGTTAAAACCTGATCGGTACAGTCAAGAGCAGGTAAAGCTAGACACTCGAAGCGCGAGTCTAGCTCCTAAGAGCCCGTCCAGAACTTTTATTTTACGCGCGAGTCGACTCGCGCGTAAAATAAAGGTTCTGGACGGGCTCTAAGGCTATGGAATAAGAACGGTAAAAAGTCTAATGAGTAAAGCTTGACGTGCTCAAGACTGTACCATTATTCATCATCACGTTCTCATTTCAAAAATGTTATCCACGCAAGCGGCCAATGACTTTTGCACGCAAATTTCGACCGATAAAGCAGAGTTAAAACATTTTAGACGGAGGCCATTTTTTTCCTCCGTAGACAAAGGAATTTTTGACGCATCAGGTATCCTCCAAACATCAATTTTGCATGCCTTGATTGGTTAAATGTGCTAGAACATTCTATATTTTAACATCTTGCCTGCGTGCACCACCACATTTATTGAAAATAAAGTTTTATAATATGATGATTATGAAAAATCAAATCACTACCTTAGATTGATTATATTAATGATGAATGATCAATATGAAACTTACCGCCACAGCGGGTCCTTGCCAACCTGCAGCGAAAGATCCTGCTGTTATACCTGCAGACCCGAATCCCAGAAATCCCAACACGCTAGCTCCTATCGCTCCACCAGCAATAGTAATAAGAACTCCGACCACTCCCCATTTAATCCACTGTTCGCGCAGTATTTTGAGATTTTCTTCGTTTATTAATGGATTGTTGCATTTACGACATCTTTGGTACGACATTTTATTTTTTATTTTATCGCGCGAGATAATGTTAATCTACCGTATACAAAGCGTTTATCTAGAATTAAGCATTGAACCGGTACGTGATAGTACTAGCAAGGAATATATACTACTAACGCGCAACGCAATAATCTTCACTAGACGGTGGTCACGTCGCGGTTGTCGGGGAATACCTAATCATAGATACACTACTCGTATCAATCACGGGGAAAATCTGTGATAGCTTCATTCTTTCATTTTGTTTTCTCGACAGCTAAGCAGTGCATCGCGGTTTGTAAGAAAAGGACCACCCTATGTACTCGTATGTTAATGTGTAGAACTATCTCTGTCTAAAATAACAAAAACATAATTTGTAGGTTCTACGCTTTCGATAGCTATTTGGTTGATACTTGGTGACTATCTTGGTGATCTATTTGCTCGTCGTGCAAAACGGTGGTGCGTAACGTCATTTCCAATCCTATCCATCCTTTTCTGCAATTCTTATTTTTGTTTTTGTTTTACTTCTTGTGGTGTACAGCAGGCAATGCTAGTGGCCAGCTTGGACAATGGCTGTCAACGCATCGACCACTACCGAGATGGGCGAGGCAGTCAGTCTCCGTCGGGCCGCGCTACTGGACACACGTCTAAATAAGATAGAGCTATTAAGTTATTTGTTATTTCATTCACCAATATACATACAGTACTATCTGGAAGTTATGGTGTTGTGTATCATTGTAAATATATCCCAGAACACACGAGGCCCGACGGGACACCACAAATGGCGACAAGGATAAAAACCGTAAGTAACTACAAATAAGTTCAAAAATTTTGGTAAAATGAAAGGAATATTTACGAGGTAGATGTTCAAAAAAACAAAATGTCAACTAATGTGTGTGCATGTTAAAACGAAAGTATTATCTTTGTCCTATAAATTACAAACAATAAAATAATATTGGTTATCAGAACAGAGAACAATGAAATTGTAAGGATAATCGATGCAACAAGTAACGTCCATAAAGTCCATATGCCTTTGCTGTAATTACTATTATTACGGGGTGCCTGTGCGATCAAGCTCTATTCGTTTACATACTAAATCAATTTTTCAAGCCCTACCTATAAACTGTTAGTCTTTTTTCAAAAACGCAATTGCGAAAAAACAAATATAAAATTAATGCTTGAAGGGTAGGTAATCGTAATGTATATAATTTTATTGTAACGAAAAAGTTCAAAGTAAACGAGATTCAACGTGTATTTTATGTTTCGGAATTTGGGAATACCTACATATTTAGTTTAAATATTTGTATCTGAGCAAAAATAATACCATGCTAAACGGGGCTTAAGTTGGAATGGCTTACTCCTAACCAGTAAACCAAACCATAGAGTTACCATTATAGTTTAAAATGTAGGTAACATGAACAATACCCACATAATTATTTAACAATTTCGTAATAGATTGAATCGGTTTTCATTCCCTTTTGTTTAAATAAGTGGGGGTAGTCGTAAGAAAAAATATGTAATTATCAGGCAGAAAAGGGCAGTAAATAGTATGTTCATATTTGTTGCATCACTAATATTATGAAACTCAAAGAATAGCCACGCATAAGGAACAAAATATAAAGAGAATAAGGGAGTCTAGATGCGAAAGCATAGTGGTCAGCGCATTGGATTCGTGCTGTTTCTGGTATTTGTTGTATGTAAATACAACCCATACTGGTTAATCCAGTCCAAGAGTGCGGGTTCAATTCCGGCTCGCGTCTTAAAAGACTTTCCATATTCATAAAGGTAATATGCGTGGGCGAATGGCATGTGTTGTTTTGGGCCATGGTATGAAAGAGTGCCATGAAGTGTCAAAGAACACTACAATAAATTGTATAAGAAGAAGTATCGTGGGTCAAAAGACGCCACGATTGAAAAACAATTAAAACAAGGAAGGAAACAAACAAAGCAACACATGGCCACTCGTTATATTTAAAGGCAAGAAAAGTCCGGGTGGATAATTTGATACCTACCGAATTCGATACGATTCGGGAACTGATTCGTCTGAATTATGAAAAACTGAATGATTCCTTGTTTAGTTGAAACGAAGTAACTAATGGACTTCAGAATCATACACACATTGGCTGACTTGACAGTCAAGTTATCAATAATATAAAAAATAATAATAATAATAATAAAAAAAAACTTTATTATTATATTCTTTATTGCACAATTAACATACAGAGAATTATATACAAGAGGACATTTACAAAGGCGGGCTTATCTCTACAAGAGATTTCTTCCAGCCAACCTAAGGTCGTGAGAGAAAATGTTCGTTTAGCGGGACACAATTGTGCAGTGAGAATTTCAAAAAGAAAATATAATATATTTTTACACGTATATACTACTTAAACTAATATACTACTAACTCCTTTATAACCACATGTGGTGACAATTTTATTTTTGTCAGAGTCAAAGTCAGTTCAAACATGCTGAGTATTTAGAGGTGGTATGGAAAAACTTCCTACCTATAGTTTGAACTTTAAATAGTTTATGATACCGTACAATTTTCAATATCATTTGGTGTAACTACTAACATCGGTATGTATTCAATGATCTCACTCAAACTGGAAGGTACGCTACATAGACAAAATGTGTATTTTCATTTATCACATCTTAAAGTTACCTTGATTCTATTCTATGGGACTAGACAACCACAAATTATACCTACCTACCTATTTTGTTAAATGACTACATCAAGACATAGGATAATAAATAAGTAAATAAAGTTCAAGAAGCAATAGATTTTAAGAAAAATTAAATAAATATTTTTACAACGTTTGAAATAAATTATGTGTTGCAACTGACCACCACTAGTGGTTTGCCCATTTACAACGATAAAAAAAAACTAGCCTATCATTGATAGTAGGTAGGTACCTATTTCGGTACAATTATTGCATACTTAGATATACACTTTTGTTGGTAAGTAACTTGGTTCCTGTAGGCATAATCAAGGCTACAGGAATTTGAATAACAACTATAATAATCCGGTCACCTTTGTAGTAAATAATCCTCGTAGGTAACTATTGAAAAGTAGTTTTATTTTAGGTTTTCTTGTGTAACTTTCCTTATAACATAATTTGTAAAGCAACAAAATACTCTAAAAAGCGTTGTAGAAATAAAGATACTATAACCTTACTAAAACGTAATAAGGAGTATATCTGCTTGAACAAATGAATATTTCTCAATGAAATACCAATTTAATTTAATTAAATAGTTTGATTTGTCGACATACACGGTACAGGTAAGATAATGAAAATCCACAAAGTGGACACAATTTGTAAGCAAAAGTCTTATAAAATGACACCAGGGTTTGTAAGGTCGGTCATCGACCTTGCAACCCACACGATATGATCATGATGACCATTAAACGAGCAATATTATTAATATATATATTTGTTTGTATAAATACCATAGACCTATATACCATAGACCATTGTTATATTATACCATTTGAATGCAATAAATGAAATATGGAAATATTTGTAATCGGTATCTCCAAAACGGCTCTGAGGATTTCGATGACATTTACCATACGGGGGTTTTCGGGGGTGAAGGATCGATCTAGTTGGGTCTCATGGCTGGGAAGGTTCATTTTCCCTGTGTTTTTAAAATTTAAAAAAAATACTGCGTTTTGGTCAGAAGCCTGAGGCGCCATCTATTAGCGGGGCTTGCTCGTATTGGGGCGGCTATTATGGAGCAAGGCTCGGTCGCCCAGGTACTTTTAAGTTAATTGTGGTAAGATTCTTTACATATCAATAATACTTTCAACTATTTCTCACAAAACAAGTCGTCTTATGTAGACTCATTTCGAATCCTTTGTAGTGTTGGGTCCAGTACACATCAATTTACCCACCCACACAAAAAACAAAAACAAAAAAAAAGAAAATAAGAATAATAATATTTATTTCATTTTTAGACATTCAGATTAAAAGTACCAATAGTTGAATTATATTGAAAAATTACTTGATTTTATAAGCGACTGATGCCTCCTTGTTTTCATTGCTTAGCCTGTGCCTATATAATAGATACCTATGTAATAAATAAACAAATAAATACTTAACGACCAACCAAGTAAGTCCTGTTCTTATAGAAAGTAACTCAATAAACCATTATAATGTGGGTAGGTACATACGGCCGCACATCAGTAGAAACACTTTTGGACCTTATGGCGTGGTAATAGAGTTGAAAAAGTTTCTACCGACAAGCGGTTGATCGTACGTCCGTAGACACCGGTGGCGACACACAGACCGCATGTACAGTCAACGACACATTAAGTTTGAAACTTACACGACACTAGGATTTCGAGCGTTTGAAGACGCCGTAGACTCGCTCTATTTGCATTGTATTCTGCATGACATTCAATAAGTATTCTGTAAAGAATCTACATTGAATAAAATTATCTGAATCTGAAATAAAAACAGAATAAAGTACAATGTGTCAGGGTTGATTGGCTGTTGACTGTATCTATACCATTATGTCAGTGTATCCACACCAAACACTTCTCGCATCGAAATAGTGATAGGTACGAGTAGGTAACTTAACTGCATACCTAGAAAAGTTTTATTTAAATTCAAGTTATGATACTACCTACACCTAGACCAATGATATTCTAATAGGACCGTGACTTCTGATGTATGTGTGTAAGTAGATACGCTTACGCTTATGTTGTTTCTTTTGCGGTCTGTGGAAGCTCGTGGGGTGTGCTGGCGTACTTCAGGACTTACCAGAGTAATGATCAATGTTTTTAAACAATAGAATTGGCAATTGCACTTTGTAGTAGAACGGTCGGATTAATCACTACTGACCTGACGTACCTAAACAATACTCACTATGAGAGTGCAATTGATAACCACACAGTGGCAGGGTCGCGATAATTACTGGTCAAAATTATCGGACGGTGCTAATTAGAGGTCAAACCTCCTGGCAGTAGCCCTTTTGCGCATAAATACCTACTTTGCGTAAAGTGAGTGCAACTGATAACCACTTAGTAGCAGGGGCGAAATAATTAGTGGGATCATAATTGAATAATTATTTGCCGGTGCTAACAAAACCTATTTTTGGCAGTGGCCCTTGTGCATACCTATTTTGTAGCTATGCAAAGTTAGTGCAACTGATAACCACCATAGTGGCAAAGGTGCAATAAGTGTTAGACGAAAATCTAGATATTTATTGACCGGTGCTAATAACATAAAAATAAAGAAAAACAAAACCTATTTTGGCAGTGGCCCTTGTGCATATACCTATTTTGAAGCTATGCAAAGTTAGTGCAACTGATAGCTACATAGTGGCAGAGGTGCAATAAGTATTAGAGGAAAATCTAGATATTTATTGACCGGTGCCAACAAAATAATAATAATACTAAGAAAAAAAACAACAACAACAACATTTTTATTTTTGCCTTCTAAAAGTATTATTTATTGACATATTATTTAATCGCCACACATTTTGATGACATGGGTGATCTTGTACTTCGAAGAGTTCGTTCTAGGTCTGGGTATAGATCGTAATTTTAGTAGTAGAACACCAAGAATTCGTTGACTCTGCAAACCATACGGAAAATGATAATAATATAATAAATACATATCTGAAGAACTTGTAATTGTTCTGCATTAGTTGTGATATGTGTTCGTGCAATTTATAAAATGAAGCCTAGAGAATCTCTTCGAAATAAATTTAAAGAAATCAACATTTTGACTTTTGTGTCGCAATACATTTATGAGAATTTAATATATGCTAAACGGAATATACATATTTTTGATAAAAATTGTAAAAGACACAGTGTCAACATAAGAAACAAGAATCAACTTGCTTCTCATGTCAGCCTGTAATGGGACAAGCCTGCCTCTAATAAAAATAACATCCCAACCATATTTTTTAAGGAGCGCGGTAAACGTTTGGATTGACTTTGGATTGCAAATATAATAAAAAAGGCGTAAGTGCCACTATTTTGTTTAGCAAAGCAGAGCCTTAAGTCTGGGACTTAAAGCGCATCTGTTTGCTACTGTAAGGAACATTTAAACACACACACTAATAGTTTCAGGTCAGGGAGTTTTGGCGCGTAAATGTAGCGCATTGGTTTTCGACGAATAAGAAAGCGCGGGTCTTGGCATGGAGGGCCAATGACGTTACGAATGGAACGGTGGCGCGCGCGCTGGCTTTGACGAAGGGTGGAACTTCCAGCGGGGCATTCGGTGTGCATCCTCTCACGAGAGGGGTAGTGAGTGAAGTGCTTGTGATTGATGTGCAAAAAGGCACGATATAGAGCCAGTGTATTATAGAAAAATTAGTCACCGTCGAACAAATGTGGATTCGACTAGTTCACAGATAAGCATACCAACATGTTCTTTTGTTAATTATAGATATAATTTACCGTTTGCCATTTGAGATTAGATTGACTAGTATATTTTGCACCTTTTGATATAAATTTCAATTTCGAGCCTAGCCTATTTGCGACCTAGTGTCAACCGTAATCTGAGACGGCAAACTTGAGGTGTTAGTGGCCACTATAAAGCTAAGCAATAATTATAATGATTTGATTGTACCTATATGTCATGTATGAATTGTATGGTTAGGGTACAACCAAGGGGGGTTTGTTTGTTTCGTTTGTTCCCTCCTCCTGCCACATTTGGGTTTTGCCAAACGAAAGCCAATGAATACCGATACGCCAAATTGCGTTAATTCATTCTAAAATAACTTGATATTTATACTCCATAAATATATCCATCGGTTTCGTTGGCGTAAAGTAATGTAAACTTCATAAGATGCAGGCGCTTTATGTGGTAAATAAAATACTTACCGTTTGTTACCACAAAATTCCTTGTTTCTCTCAAAATATTACCTACTCCCTAACTTGTAATAATTCCAGGCCTTTCAAGCACAAAAGTAAGCATCTACTCTTGCCTAACTTAATAAGCCGAGCTATTCTAAAACTTTGCCATTTACAAATAAATTTGCCATTTTATTAGTATCGCACAGCACAGTGCTTGGCTAGACAAAACTGTGAAGTATTATTTTATCAATCGGTCCAATAAAAGACGATCAACAAAATTTAAGACTAACAAATCGAGATAATACATTTCGATTTATACATGGGTTCGACTCCCATCGCAGGGTCATAAGGCCGTGACCCTCACAAGCCGTATTCACAAAATTAGTAAAACATATAAAGGTCAATGTATACGCTTCTATAATAAGGTACCCACTGATATTGAAAGTTTACCGTTAGATAAATTCAAAACTGTAATCAAGCAGAAATTATGTAAGAAGGGTTATTATAAAATATCAGATTATCTAGAAGAGAAAAATCCATGGGATTAGACTACGGTTCTAACAGGCTAATTCAAAATTAAAACTGACCTATGTATGTTGTATATCAACCTTGTACATTCAAACATATTTAAAAGAGCGCGTGGGTTTTTATTGTCGCTTCTTTTTTCCCACAATGGCGCCACATTGTTTGTGAAGCGATGTAGTTTAGCTGACGTCATTAAGAGATTTTAATATCCAACAATGAATAAACGATTTTGATTTGATTTTGATTTGATTTGAAAGCCATATTTCATTTATTTTCAATAGGAAGTCTTTGTTTTCACCTTGGTTACCACCTGCAAACCTATGGAAACCGGTGGTGTGAAATAAATAAAAAGAAAAAAGGTAAAGGAAAGATAGGTCGTTGTGTTCCTCATCCTTGCCTTCCTCTAAAGGCTTTAAAGTAACACAGGGCTTTAAAATTAGGTCCTCCTGGATATTCTTGATTGGCTGCTGTAGGCAGGCTTCATTTGTGAATGGTTGTTGTGCTGTTTGTATTGTTTCAGATATAAAACAATTAAAACAAGGAAGGGATGTGGTGTACAGCAGGCAATGCTAGTGGCCAGCTTGGACAATGGCTGTCAACGCATCGACCACTACCGAGATGGGCGAGGCAGTCAGTCTCCGTCGGGCCGCGCTACTGGACACACGTCTAAATAAGATAGAGCTATTAAGTTATTTGTTATTTCATTCACCAATATACATACAGTACTATCTGGAAGTTATGGTGTTGTGTATCATTGTAAATATATCCCAAAACACACGAGGCCCGACGGGACACCACACTTCTCATTTAATCATTGATTTTAGTTTTTTTTTTCTTTAAATTGTATCTATTTTTTTTTATAATAAAATTTTTTTATTTCTCTCCACAAACAAAAAATCTATGCCATCGTGCTGAGTATGCAGGGATACATGTTATGAGTGTATCTTGCCTTCGAACAATAAACAATACGAAACATTTATCTTTGTAACTGCGCATTCGCAATGACGTCATATCATTGCGGTGAAAGAATCGCGTTGGTTAAAAGAAGAAAATTAAGTTTTTATTCTATGATATTTTATAACAATGGAATAATGATGTATGAGACGATAAAATGTAAAAAAATATGTTTATAACAAGTGTTTTTCCTTTGCACGGCAACACGGCGGGCGCTTTGTTTAATTGTTATCAGGAATGTTTTAATAACATATTTTATTATTTGGATATGTTGCCGAACGATTTCCAAGTTTATTTTAATTAGTGTAAAAATAAAGATGTCTGACATTATGGCCACGGTAAGTTAACATACCAGGAATTAGAAAACAATTTTAATATAATGACAAAATATCTGAATAGTTGCTTTAATAGATAGTAGATAACTAAGGTAAATTACAACTTTTTCGAGACTTGCATTGTCTGGATCTACAAGGTGTAACAAAAAGGGTATGACCCCGAAGGATATGAATCTGCTCATGAATTTGAGCAACTTTTCCTAAGGAACGCATGTGTCGAAAACGAAAAAAAATTGTTTTTTTATGTTTCGACCTATTATTTTCCATAAGGAAAGTATCATGGGTAGAATCAGGGTAGATATACCCTTTCTATTCCACCTTGTATATTGCAAGACTTCTTCTTCTTCTTAGCGTGTCAATCAATTACAAATGTTTAGATTTTTGTAGCCCAGAACGTTGCCACGTTTACTGCGTCATTTGTGGCTTTAAAAAGGTCATCACGCGTACATGTGTCAGGACATGCGGGACAGGAGGTTAGGTGTTCCATTGTTTGTGGGGAGGTACCACACTCACATTTGTTATTAGAGCTGTCGGTGAAACCCCACATGCTATGAAGAGTTTCTTCAAGTAGGTAACTAATAACTCAGTGACAACGTTTATAAAACAACTTTCCATTTTGGAAATGTAATTTTTTCTTTCCTTCCTATAAAAATAATTGTTGGGTTGGATCTTAATCCTAATTTTCTTTAATTTAAAGATAAAGAGATGCTCCAATGTGATAATTAGTAATTTTTAATTTTACTCTTAAGAGGGCTTTAAAGCCCTTTCTTTTGATATACCGACCTTTCTTTTGATAGGCCGACGGTTCTGTAAATGTTCGAGGGAGGCGTAACACAATCTATTTAGATCGTACGAGTATTTCCAGGATTTGTATACTGTGTGGTGCCGGCGAAGAATAGTACCAACCCATACATACCCGTGGGTGTCGTAAGAGGCGACTAATGGTTAATAGGAGGATGGGCAGCAGCATCCTCCTTTGCATCTTACTTACTGCGGTCACCTACAACCGCGGTCCATGGTGCCAGCCGTAACGCTGACAAGCGAGGTGACTATGGTACTTCCCCTCTACATTTTTCCAGCATAAGCTAGAATTGTGGAGGGAGTTCCCTGTCCAGTAGTGGACGTTTTTTTTTTCATGGGATGTTATGATGTATACTGTGTGAAACGTCCCCCAATATTTATGACTAAGGAGACTAAAAGTCCTGTATATTGACGCATATAGGGTCCCAGGCCCCGGGCGACATAAGGTATTGTTTTGGTTATCTCGTTGCTGTAGAGCTTTGGAAATGTTTGCTGAGGCGGACCTGGCGGGGCTTGACTTGACGCACTGATCCGGCAAAGGGTAGCCAGTTGGGACAGACTGTTTGCGTCTAGCAACCAATTAATAACAGCAATTACATCTTGCTCCACAACCTTCCCTATATTTACGAGTAGGTACATGGTTGCTGGGTGCGTTACAGTCTGCGTCTTAACCCGGCTTAACAAATTAAATACAAACAAAGACAGTCTTAATTTTAATTTAAAAATTTATAAGACTAAATTGTATTATTATAATTATTTAACCTACTTATTTTAATTTTACTGCATGGAGTCAGTGGTCTAAAATAAATTATTCTTTTTATTTAACTACACCATTGGTTCCACGTCTTTTGATATCTGACGTCATAGCTGGAAAATGTAACAGGTGGCGGACATCCACCCAAGTCTAAAATACTTACTTAGGATTCCTGAAATAAAATTATCTGTACGCGCATTTCCCTACAGAAGTAGACCCAGTTCCTGGATTAGTAAGTTTAATACATTTTATTTTAGAGTTATTGAGGTTTTGTCTCACTGGCGAGCCGCCCTGTAGCAACAGGTCGCGATTGAAGCCTCCTGAGGGAGCCACAGCAGCTCCAAGAGGATTCCCCGCCGACGGAGTCTATCCCGGGGCACGTGAAGAAGACGTGATGAGGTTTTGTACCAGTCCACCACAACACAACCTACTACAAGTTTTGCCCTTTGATTTAACCATTCCAACTTTACCCCTGTGATTAATGTACTTACTTAAAATTTTGTATGGCAAATTTTAGGTAATTACTCATTTTCAGTACTAACATTTTTACATTTTTTTAGGAATTAAAGATACAAATTTTTATTATTTTTTTACACATTAAGTTTAGAGAACCTTAAATTTAATATTCGAAAAATATTATCTATAAAAAAATATAACAAATTTAATGATGAAATCGGGCGACATTTAAGACGAACAATTTTTTAACCTTAATTTCATATTTTATTGTTTATGTGACAAGTGAGCAAACTAGCAGGTGGGCCACTGCCTTATTAATGGCCTAATTTGACACTAATAAGACAGCAAAGCGCGTTGCTCAGTTAGAGAACTAAGATGGTACATCTCATGTGCCGGTAATTTCACTGGCTCCCTTGCCCTTCAAACCGAAACACAGCAGTGCAAACACTGCAGCTTCACGGCAGAAAAAAGCAAGGGGGTGGGGTGGTACTTCACCAGACCGACTTTCCACAAAAGCCCTACCACCTTCATATAGGGTGACTTTTAATTAGTTCTTGATAGAAAAAGGTATGCATGTACTTATGATACTGAACAACTTTCCCCAAGGAACATAGGTCGAAATACGAAAATCAAGTTTTGACCTGCCATAGAAATTGCATCAGCTGATAGCGCATTTTGTATGGGAGGTCAAATTTGGTTTTTCGTATTTCGACCTATGTTCCTTGGGAAAAGTTGTTCAGTATCATGAGAACATGCATATCTTTTGCTATCAAGAACTAATTAAAGGTCACCCTATATATCAAACTAAAAACAAAAACTTTATTTTATGCGTAAATTGATACGTAACCTTGAAGTCAACAACAACAAGGAATTACGAGTATGATATCATTCATTAATCTATAAGAAAATTTCGGCAATTTCATAGATAAAAACCAATTATTTGCTTGTGAGGAAATTTTCAATATTTGATGCTTTCGACTTTTTCTTTTACTTGTGCTAATTTTACGATTCTAGGTCAATGGGAAGCATCGCATAGGTTGTTAAGGATCATAAATGTATGGAGATGGGGACATAAATGGCAGTATCTTTTGAATGATCAATACGATCATAACAGGTTTAGTATTTGGTATTAATTTCAACTTGATACATTTACTATATTCGTGAGAAAATGGGTCTAGACAGACAGACGAACATCAAAGTGATCCTCAAGGGGTACCGTCTTTTGCCTAAAGAGGTACAGAACCCTAAAAACGACACTCAGGGCCTAGAGCCAAGTGGCTTTCTACTATCGCAAACGCCAGTAGAATAGAATAAAAATGTATGGGATTGACATTAGCTAACGAAATGTCACGTGACAGCTAATGTCAAACCCTTAGAGTTTTATTCTATTCTATAGCGTTTGCAATAATAGAATGCCACTTGTCTCAGGGGCCTGTTACCTCCTTAAAGGCTCTCACTGTTTACCCCAAAGAGATTTTAACCTCGCTAGCGAGGTTCAAATCTCTTTGGTTTACCCTAACATTCTGTATATTCAAAATTACACAGAGGTTGTCAATTACCTGTTTATGATGTCATAGACGTGGTACCTCGCGAGTCTTGCATGTTTCCACCCAGGCCGCACATCAGATATTAAAAGTACGTATTTCAGATCCGCTGACACTCTGAAATCCACCGCATTCAGCTCTCTCTGCAGACAAAGAGATGAGGAATATATTAGTTTACGTACGTACTCCACCAGCACAATAAGATCCACGGGTTGTGAGAACGTTTATTCACACCGTGTGTCGCAATGTTTTGGTTTTTGTGTCTACGTAATTTAAAGTTGGCACAATGACAATAAAAGAATGTATTTGCGTATGTTCATATGTTTTGTGCTTTCGTACCGATTACTATATTTACCGCATTATTTTCCCTATGCGAACAATGCACATCGCGGATATTGGAGGGATTGGGTAATCAATAATAATGATTCGGTTTTAGTTAAAAGGTGATCTTTTTATTAGGATTTTAACTTCTAATATTCATAGACTCGAACTCGTAACGCAAAGACAACGTTTATTGACATAAAGTCGGTTCGTGACGTCATGAGTGACGTAATCATACCGCGCTATCATTACTCACAGAAAACAGGCAAGAGCAAGGAGGGCAAGAACGTCAAAGTCAATTGACATTTGTCATACAGGGTGTAAGGGACGGTGTACCGAAACTGAAAGGGCGTGTTCAGTCAACGAAACTGAACAACTTTCCCAAAGAAACAGGTTTGACATAAAATGATTTTATTTTAACACTTCTAGTGTTCGGATAAATCTACAAAGTAGAAAATCGCAAAATTTCACAACCTGCCTGTGGTTGTGAAATTTTGCGATTTTCTACTTTGTAGATTTATCCGAACACTAGAAGTGTTAAAATAAAATCATTTTCAATTATACGTTGTGTTACCAATTTTCGACTTGAATTCTATTTGCAATAATGGACTAGTTGGGTTAGTACAGTTCGTGCTTATTAGGTGGCAGCACCAACATTAGTACAGCTAATGCTTACTAGGTGGCAGCACTAACGCAACGTTGGAATGCGTATAGAGATCGCAGATTTCACAACATCAGGCAGGACCACGGTAGCCTAGTTGGTAAAGCGTCTCCGGTACTGACGGAGAAGACGCAGGTTCGAATCCTGCCTGTGGTTGTGAAATTTTGCGATTTTCTACTTTGTAGGTTTGACATAATGAAAAAATAAATAAACTTTTGGATCAAAAAGAGCAATTTGTATGGAGGTCAAAAAATTTTTATTTCCCAAAAATGTTTCTTCAGGAAAGTAGTTCAGTTTAACCCATTTCAGTTTTCTATACACCGTTCCTTACACCCTGTATATCTCACCTGGGGTTACTGGATGTTATCAAATATTACTTACCAGAAAAGGAAAACAAAACAACCATTAAATTTTTCTCAGTGACAGTGACATATGCGCGGCGCTGTAGTCCGGTTCAAGTCCTTAGACCCGGCGAATTCGCCGCGATTTACTCGCGCGTTCATCTGGACGCAAACAAGGCGCTCCTAGTATCTCGACTCGCGCGAGTCTTGCGCGAGCTGAGAAAATTCGCGCGATGCTTGTGGACGCAATGTATTGACACCCAGTACCTCGCCGACGCGCGTAGAAACTCGCGCGTAACAATTCGCGGCGAATCCGCCCTTTCTGGACAGGGCCTTAGACTATACAATACTGACGTATAATTCAAGTCTGTATTTGACGGTATTCGACGAATGCTCGCTAAAAGAAATGAACCGTTTCCTAAGCGGTGATCGCAGTGTTAGCAACCGTACTGAAAAAATGTTTTCTATCACAGCCATACCTTTGATTTAGGACGTTATTTGTAATCGTGACTTCTCGGTACCATTCACAAATCCCGAACAAATACGCAATCGCGATTGAATATGGAACGTTATCCAGATTTATAACATTTCTAGCAAATACTTGAGTTTGAACAAGACGGAGATTTACGATACGACGTCACACCTTGCGACATCGTAGGTAATATGTAACGTAATGCTGAAGCTTTGGGGGTAGATGTTTGAGATTAGTAACTAATCTTTTACTTACCAAATATATCGTCTTGAATTATTAGTGAAGCAAACCTGTTTTACCCAGCTTAAAAGCTTTATAAAACCTATAGATAAAAGGATAAGGATTGATGAAAGTACAGGGAGCAAGGGAACTATGTCAAGATCGTAGCAGGTGGATGACTGTGGTCTCTGCCTACCCCGACAGGAAACAAGGCGTGATATTATGTATATACTAGCTGTTGCCCGCGGCTTCGCTCGCGTGGATTTCGTATTTATGTTGTTACCGGTTTTCCGAAGCAATGAGATATTTTCCCGTCATTTCGGGGTAATTTTAAACTAAGGAAAAACAGGACTAACCCTGCGCAAATCAATGAGTATAATTCAAGATCCAGCTGAATTTTATATAAAATACAGACGTTACTCATAAATTACTCAGAACAGAGGAACTTAGCAGCAGTATCCTAACAAATGTAAAGAGAGAGATGAGAGACACCTTTATGTAATATTTCAAAACAGAGCCAATTCGCAGAAGTAATTGAGAAAAACTAAAACCCTCTCCCTCTCTCTCCCTCTCCCCCCTTCCTCTCCCCCTCCCTCTCCCCCTCCCTCTCCCCCTCCCCCTCCTCCCTCTCCCCCTGCCCCTCCCTCTCCCCCTCCCTCTCCCTTTTCATCACCCCCTCCCCCTCTCTCACTCCCTCCCTCTCCCCCTGCCCCTCCATCTCCCCCTCCCTCTCCCTTTTCATCACCCCCTCCCCCTCCCTCACTCCCTCCCTCTCCACCTTCCCCTCCTTCTCCCTCTCCCTCTACCTGTACCTATACCCCCCTACCTCTCTACCTTTCTACCTCTCTTCCTCTCGACCTCTCTACCTCTCTACGTCTCTATCTCTCTACATCTTTACCTCTCTATCTCTCTACCTCTCTACCCCTCTACCCCTCTACCAATCTACCCCTCTACCCCTCTACCTCTCTACCTCTCTACCTCTCTACCTCTCTACCTCTCTATTGCTCTGCCTCTCTGCCTCTCTGCCTCTCTACCTCTCTGCCTCTCTGCCTCTCTACCTCTCTACCTCTCTGCCTCTCTACCTCTCTACCTCTCTACCTCTCTACCTCTCTACCTCTCTACGTCTCTACGTCTCTACCTCTCTACCTCTCTACCTCTCTACCTCTCTACCTCTCTACCTCTCTACCTAGAGAGGTAGAGACCTCTCTACCTCTCTACCTCTCTACCTCTCTACCTCTCTACCTCTCTACCTCTCTACCTCTCTACCTCTCTACCTCTCTACCTCTCTACCTCTCTACCTCTCTACCTCTCTACCTCTCTACCTCTCTACCTCTCTACCTCTCTACCTCTCTACATCTCTACCTCTCTGCCTCTCTGCCTCTCTGCCTCTCTGCCTCTCTGCCTCTCTGCCTCTCTGCCTCTCTACCTCTCTGCCTCTCTGCCTCTCTGCCTCTCTGCCTCTCTGCCTCTCTACCTCTCTACCTCTCTGCCTCTCTGCCTCTCTGCCTCTCTACCTCTCTACCTCTCTACCTCTCTACCTCTCTACGTCTCTACCTCTCTACCTCTCTACCTCTCTACCTCTCTACCTCTCTACCTCTCTACCTCTCTACCTCTCTACCTCTCTACCTCTCTACCTCTCTACCTCTCTACCTCTCTACCTCTCTACCTCTCTATCTCTCTACCTCCCTAGCTCCCTACCTCCCTACCTCCCTACCTCTCTACCTCCCTACCTCCCTGCCTCCCTGCCTCCCTGCCTCCCTACCTCCCTACCTCCCTACCTCCCTACCTCCCTACCTCCCTACCTCCCTACCTACCTACCTCCCTACCTACCTACCTCCATACCTCCCTACCTCCATACCTCCCTACCTCCCTACCTTCCTACGTCCCTACCTCCCTACCTCCCTACCTCCCTACCTCCCTACCTCCCTACCTCCCTACCTCCCTACCTCCCTACCTCCCTACCTCTCTACCTCACCACCTCTCCACCTCTCCACCTCTCGACCTCTCCACCTCTCGACCTCTCTACCACTCCACCTCTCTACCTCTCTACCACTCTACCTTTCTACCTCTCTACCTCTCTACCTCTATACCACTCTACCTCTCTACCTGTCTATCTCTCTACCTCTCTACCTCTCTACCTCTCTACCTCTCTACCTCTACCTCTACCTCTACCTCTACCTCTACCTCTACCTCTACCTGTCCCTATCCCTACCCCTTACGCCAATTTAACCGCTATCCCTAACATAGAAATGACACCCAGATTTATTTTTAGACATTTCAAACCTATCGCACCACAACCCCATCCCCAGGGGACGATGGTATTTCACGTCCACCACGTTGGATTTCAAAGTTGTTGTAGCTTTCGTAATCAGCGACCCGATAAACCATACAAACGACAGCCATATTGATTTTTAGACATTTCAAACCTATCGCACCCCAACTCCATCCCCAGGGGGATGATGGTATTTCACGTCCACCACGTTGGATTTCAAAATTGTTGTAGTTTTCGTAATCAGCGACCCGATAAACCATACAAACGACAGCCATATTGATTTTTAGACATTTCAAACCTATCGCACCCCAACTCCATCCCCAGGGGGGTGATGGTATTTCACGTCCACCACGTTTGATTTCAAAATTGTTGTAGTTTTCGTAATTAGCGACCCGATAAACCATACAAACGACACCCATATTGATTTTTAGACATTTCGAACCTATCGCACCCCAACTCCATCCCCAGGGGGATGATGGTGTTTCACGTCCACCACGTTGGATTTCAAAATTGTTGTAGTTTTCGTAATCAGCGACCCGATAAACCATACAAACGACACCCATATTGATTTTTAGACATTTCAAACCTATCGCACCCCAACTCCATCCCCAGGGGGATGATGGTATTTCACGTCCACCACGTTGGATTTCAAAATTGTTGTAGTTTTCGTAATCAGCGACCCGATAAACCACACAAACGACACCCATATTGATTTTTAGACATTTCAAACCATTCGCACCCCAACTCCATCCCCAGGGGGATGATGGTATTTCACGTCCACCACGTTTGATTTCAAAATTGTTGTAGTTTTCGTAATCAGCGACCCGATATTCCATACAAACGATACCCATATTGGTTTTTAGACATTTTCACCCCATTTCCCTTTTTTAGGGGTTGAGTTTGGGGTGGAATTTCAGTTACAGTGATGAACGTTGCATAGAATTACATCATTTATGCCTAAATAATAAATTATGTGGATTTTACTTTAGGAATAAAGAATTTTCAATTTCATCCCCCTTTTCACCCTTAAGGGTGTCGAATTTTCAAAAACCCTGAGACACGTAATTATTAATTTTTAGTCGTAAGCCTAATTACAAATTTTGAAGATCCTAACTTCAAAACTGACGGACTTTCATACAAACTTTCATCCCCTATTTTACCCCCTTAGGGGTGGAATTTTGTAAAACCCTTTCTTAGTGCACCCCTAGGCCTCATTAGGAACCTACATGCCAAATTTGGAATCTCTAGATCCAGTGGTTTGGGCTGTGCGTTGATATGTCAGTCAGTCATTCAGTCAGTCAGTCAGTCAGTCAGTCACCTTCTTCTTTTATATATATAGATGTACGTTTTTTCTAATTTTCTCAAAAATGTGTTCCATAACAAGCAGCCTGGTCGGTTAAGGGTACTTTTAACCTGGCCTTTATTCAGAACGTCCTGAATTTGGTCCTGGTACGTTCGCCGAGGCCTTCCCCTTCCAACGTTTCCATTCACTTTCGCGTTGTAGATCTCTTTCGTCAATCTTCCTTCATTCATCCTCTCTACATGACCAAACCATCTCAGCATCCCTTTCTAAATTTCAGTCACTACGTCTTCTTTTACCCCACAACGTTCTTTTATCACACTATTTCTAATCCTGTCACTCAATTTCACACCAATCATACTCCTCACCGCTCTTATTTCTACTGCATTTATTCTACTTTCATGCTTTTTCTGCCATACCCAGCTTTCACTGTCGTACATCAGTGTTGGTTCCAAAACGCCTCTATGAACAGCCAGACGAGCCTTGTGAGACACCTTCTGACTCTTCATAAAAGAATGCAGAGCACCATTCACCATGTTTCAAGCATTCACTCTTCTTTAGATATTACTTTCACACTTTCCATCTCTCCTAAGTTTGGAACCCAGATACACAAACTCCTTCATTTGTTCGACTTGTTCACCACCTACTAATATAGTAAACTCTGTCATACACTCTTCTCTTTCAAGCACCATTATTTTCGTCTTGCTTACATTTACTTTTATTCCTTTCCTATTCAAATCCACATTCATCATTGTTACCATCTCCTGTAACTCGTCAGCAGATGACGCAAGTATAACTTGGTCAGCAGCGTAGAGAAGACATTTGATGAGTAACTCATTCATTCTCAGTCTACACATACTCTCTTTCAGATCAGTCAAACAATCATCCATTAATAGGTTAAACAGCCAAGGTGACGCTCAGTAAGCTGCCGTTATTCATAATCTAAGGTGACGCTACAAATCCCTGCCTAACACCTTTTGCGATGCTAAACCATTCAGTGTACGCCCCGTTTATTCTGACGCAAGCACTGGAAACTTTTTTTTTCTCGAATACAATACTTTACTCGCTCCGCTCGAAAGTAAAAAGGTTGACATATGTATAGATTTGACATTTGCCACTTTTTCCGCGAATTTTGTCCCGTGACGTGACCCGGAGTTCATAGATTTAATTGTTAAGACACTGTTTTGTAGCTTGCATGTGATTGCGTCGACAGAACTAAAATGCAAACGATATTTGTAACTTGTATGCATTCGAAAAATTTCGCCGCTGTGTAAAATGACGCTTAATTTTTGCCGTTTAATAAAGACTTGGTTCACATAATAAAGACATCGTTCAGACGCTCATTTGACTTGGTTGTAAAATAGCGGATTATATCTGTCGCAATTCATTTTCAAAATTGAATGCTTTAATTCCAAAGATTGTTCCCTTTTGTGCGGAATACGTTCGTGTATATGTGGTGTTTCTCCGAGCAAAGATAAATCATCCTATTGAACTTGAAGATTAAGTCTCAGGTTGAATTCTATTAAAGTATACATGGTGTAATGCCGTAAAAGAATATACTTACACCCGTGTGGTGCCGGCAAAGAACAGTACCAACCCATCTCTACCCGCGAGTGTCGTAAGAGGAAACTAAGGGCTTATGAACTGGAGGATAGGCAGCAACATCTTTCTACATAATACGGTCACCAACAACAGCGGTCGCCAGCCGCAACGCTTACAAGCGTGGTGACTATGATGAATACCCTCCAAAGTACCACGCGTTGCTGGAGTTCTGGAGGGAGCTCCCTATCCTGCAGTGGACGTTTGAAAATTAAAACAGCATAATTAACATTTTAGAAGGAATAAAACTCTAAATGAGAAATTACTGTTTTTTATCTGCAAATGCATTTCATAGGTCGATTCACAGTTTCGGGACTGGAGGGTATACCCGATTCGTTACACGCTGTGTAAGTAAGTACTCATGGAACTTGGAGCTATGAACGTAAGACTCAACTTTACGCATAAAATATTCAACGATTTTTTACCTTGACTTTTACTTTACGTAAAATCTTTACTGAATTATTCTGGAAGCAAAATGCGATGTCTTTTTTTTTAAATTCTTAAGTGAATTTCTTAATGACAGCCACTATCTAATACCTTTATCGCTCGTTAGTTAGTCAGTAACAGCCTCCGTCGTCTAGTAGTTAGAGGGCTCTGCTCTCGATCCGGAGGTTCTGGGTTCGATTCCCGGTGGGGACACTATCAAACAAGAATCCCTTTGTGCGACCTCTCTAGTTTGGTTAGGACATTGCGCTAAGCCGTCCCGACTACTATCTACTGATATAGTCGTTAATGAGCCATGTCAGAGGTCTTTGGCGCCTCAACAACTCTGACACCAGGGTTAGTGAGGTCGGTCATCGTCCTTGCAACCCACACGATATGATGATGATGCGTTAGTTATAGTGTTAGTACCATAAGGTCAGTAGCAATTATAAGTAATCCATTTGACAGGAGGTCACAAAATGCGGTGTGATGGATGGTAGAGAGAGTAGTCAAGTTATTTTCAACCTTCTTTATGGATTCTGTAAGCTTATTTTGCATCACAAGATAAATTCTAAAATGTGTTGTTTAGATCAAAAGAAATGTATCGGCGCAGGAGGCCATAAATATCAAAATCATCTAGGATTATTGTGGGTTCAGGTATAAACAACCAGGATCCAATTATTGTCACGTCACGTTCCGAGCTTCGGGCTTGTGGTGAGCCACCCGGACTCTTCCGGCCCAGTCTGACCCTGGATAGTTATTACAGTTTACACTAAAGTTGTACGTCCTGTGCTTAAGTAACTTTACTTATCATTATTTCAGGAATCATTTTGATAAATAGTCAAACGCAAAAGCACGGTCACCATCATCTACCAAGATGACTTGTTGTGACGTCCTTTCACCTTGACGCTTCATCAGATCGACACACTGACCTCTATATATATATAGAGGTCAGTGGATCGACAGCTATCTAAATACTTAGCTGCCAGTCTATTCCTGAAGCAAGGAGACCTCACTCGGCGATACTAAGAAGGTGCTGCTAGTAATATGCCTACAAATGTATTTATTTTATTTATTTATTTTGTTTATTTAGGTACATCAAGAGCCTAATACAAAAAGTTTTATAAGAACTTAGAGTCTATAAATAAGGCCAATTACAGATGTTCAATGAAGTAACCAAACATAAATCGTAGTTGTGATTATGGGATGAAGATGAGCTTAAAGTAAATATCTGCTTTTTACATACAGATCCACCTAACGTCTATCACATTAACTGACGCATATTTCCTAAGGAAATTTCGTAGTCTGATAGTTAAAAAACAAAATAATTTGCAGTTTGAAACAAATTACAAGATAAACAAAGCTGAAACAAAACGAGAGTCTGCCAAAATAAATATTTAAACAACTACTGTTTGTACAAAATAAAGCGCTGCGCCTGCTACTCTATTTATTTTGTTTTTAATCAACCGAACTCGGGTGTTGAACGTATAATGGTTTTACAATACTTTGTTGTTCTTTTTATGCAGGAATTTTAGTATATTAAAAGAACAATAGTTATTTGTTATGCAAGGCAGCAAAATTGTTACTTGGCGCGAGTGCTTTGTATTGAATCCTGAGCGAAGCGAGGGTTTTAAGGCACGAGAAGGGAAATAACTTTGCTGCCTACCGAAACATATAATTTTTCACCTTACTACAGCGAGGTAAATGCTAACGAATAGAGCTATACAGCCATACAGGGTGTTTGGTAAATGTCTGCAAACCTCTGCAGTGATTGCTTTACCCATGACCGAACAGTCCCTGAACGCTGACACTGAACTTCCCCTAAGGAACATAGATCCAAATAAGAAAAAAAAATATCAACATCTCATAGAAACTGCGTCAGCTAATAGCGCATTTTGTATGGGAGATCAATTTTTTTTTTCAAAAAGTTGTTCATTTTCATGTGAGAAGTTTGCAGACAATTAACAAAGACCCTATATACTATAACTCATCATCGCGTTATTTTTTCGAAACCATTTTCCACGCTAGCGACCATAAATTACTTTTGCACGCAAATTTCGACCGATACAAAGTTTTTCGAGGTAGTGACATTGATACTTGGGTTAAAGTTGGCGTAGTGTCATTAGTATTATCGATTTGTACCGTTGATGAAACCATGATGGAACACTCGGGCTCACGTCGGTGGAAACACTTTGACCTTGAGCGGGTCTCTGGTTTCGGGCTTTAGTAGTATAGCCCTGGTTCACCTTATACTGGTTTTGTTTCTACGTCCTTGCTGCCGTTCGTGCTACTGACACATATTACGTATCTAAAATGTGGCTTCAAGGTTATTCCTTCAACGATCACACTTGGAAAATCTATCATGTAGATGTAAAAACTAGATTGTTTATTCACACAAAAACATGCGAAAAACATATCCGGATGAGCCAGAAACAAACATCTATTTAAACTCATAACCTATAGATAGGTTTTTGGCTGAAAAACTAATCCGCAATCTTCAGCATGGCAGGCAGCTGAACTGTGGCTCAACTCGCCCTGCAGGCAGTCAACCTTTTGATGTATCTCGTTGAGGCTATTTACTAAGCGGATGGTACCTTAGTTAAGGAATAGAAGTAAAAATGCGAGTGTTTCTCGTTCAAACCCGTATCACGTACACCGGACCTTCAGTAACAATACATTATTATAACAGCTTATGCCTCAATTCTCAGTGCGGGACTTAACGTTTTAGGTCGTACCCAGGATGTTTTCATACGCACGATGCACTAATAAAGTAGAGGACAAGGATGTATTTATTGCCAAAAATCTTTAATGATATCAGTTTTGAGATGAATCCTAGTAAAAGTAAAACTGTTTTAAAAAAAAGACTATTAGATGAAATTATTAGCAAATTGTAGAATCGTAAATTTTTATATTTTAAATTTCACAACTTAACACTTAACTAAAACTAAATTTAAGATTACCTTATTATTACTAACCCTTATTTTATTTAAATATTTTTAATGAAAATTGCACCTTTGTTTTTGTTAAATAAAATAAGAGTGCTGATATATCGCCAACAAACTGTCATGCAGTTTGGCGAATATTAATTGTAAAATGAATTGTATACGTATTTTACAGAATAAATAAAAAAAGATAAAAAATTAAATAGTTCTTTTACAGTGCTGTAGCCAAAGAGATGGAATTATCTGCCTGCGCATATGTTTTTGAGGTCATCATAATATCGTGTGGGTTGCAAGGTTGATGACCGACCTCACAAACCCTGGTGTCAGAGTTGTTGAGCCACTAAAGGCGTCTGACATGGCTCATTAACGACTACATCCATACATACGGGACCAATGGCGGAAATACGAAAAATCTTGCAATATACTCCAAGGCCTTTTGTCACGCATTTTGTTTGACAGTGTCCCCACCGGGAATCAAACCCAAAACCTCCGAATTGAGAGCCGATCACTAGACCACACAGACTTTTCTGAGGTCTTAGTTATAATCTGAATCATTTATGGGCATACTTATTAGGACTAAATTCAAGCCAAGAGTACATGTTAGTGTAATATTAGTAATAATAGTAGTATAATTTAATGTACGTGTTTAGTATATCATGTGGTTTAATGTGAAAAGAGCAGGGTTTGCGATGTCCGTTTCGGGAAGTACTAACCCGTTAAGATAATTCATGCGCCAAAAATATGGCGATAATGGAGATAAATATTTGTAAGTTCTCATATTTCATCAATAATGGCATACAAAATTCAACAGTTTCTGTTTTCTGTCAAAACACAAGGGAAAGGAGGCTTCAAAACGAACGTAGACAAACTTTACGTCCCGAAAGGTCAGATATGTCTTGAGTTCGCATTCTTGCAAATCGAATTCAAGTACGAGCCCCACCCATAAAGCGGGCATTTTATTGTTGAATACGAATACGTGACTATCGTTTGGCTTTATTTTTATTTGTGTATGTATTCTTATCATGGGAGTTGTGTTGTGAGTCAATAACCAACCGTATAAGTAATACTGTCAGAGTTATGAAAGTACATTATGAAAAAATAAACCGGGCAAAGTCGGACTAGCGGCAATTGTCTCATGTGCCAATAATTTTCACTAGCTCTCTTATCATATTAAACTGAAACACAGTAAACACTTATATATTTGAGGTACAAACCGATGTACAATCAATGTTGCTTTGCGACAATGTTTGCGAAAGAAATGTGCAAAGAGGTTTTACTTTTTCAACCAGACTTTACGCAACGTAGTAAAATCTCGTGCTGTAACGGAACACAACGTAAAAACGCATGTCACGTGGTACTGCGAATCCGGATAGATCTAGATATGACCAGTCAAATCCACTTGGAGCGATCATTTGAAGTCTATTTGATATTCTGCAAACGTTTGACGCGGTTCACAGGCATAGATACGTTATTTGATTAGAGAATTTACCGTTTGAATTCAAAGGATCTTTGATATTGGTTCAATATAGGGAAATTCTGAACGACTTTTATGATTGGATTGATGTCGGAGTACTTACAAAGTACGGTTGAATTCAGAAGTAGAGTAATATTTTTTTAAGCTTTTTATTACCTTGACGATAAAAACAACTTTTCTAGAAAATACGTTTTTGCGCTTTGGAAGATAGGTAAACCAATCCCAGCTATTGTTACTCTCCATTCTCTGCCTGTGTCTGTGTTTCCGAGTTCATATAACCCGAATCTATTCAAGTCGCAAGTGTTTGGGCTTGTTCTGTGCCAGCTCGTTCCATCATTGACCTTATCTTCGACCTCAGGGCTAGTTTGGGATCAAGATAAGCCCATCGACCATAATAGTACATTAAAATGCAAGTGCGCTATTTTGGATATTACAGCCGTGGCTCAGAAATTGCAGCCCGAGCCGCAGGCGAGGGCGTAATGGAGCCGAGGGTGTAATTACCAACGCGCACGAGCTTTTTACGACGTTTTTCAACACGTTTGCGAATAAAAACAAATCAAATTGGTTACCTTTAAAATACTAAACTTTGCTAACCTTACGTCCACCGCACGTCCACCGGAACATTTTGTCGGCTGCATATGTTCATGCTTCCCTTTAATTTTACCAAATTTCAAAATTGTATTTTGTGTATGAGTATTTTAGACGGTTCAGGATCAGGATGTAGAAGTCGACACTATTAGAAATAATTACAATAATAAACACGACAAATATTTGTAAAATGGCGCGCATTCTTTCTTTTTCAGCGGTCACAGATTATACGTCGCGTGAAGAGCCCCCAAAACATTACCATGTTATCTTACACCATCAATCTTTTATCAATTATTAGTCAATCTTGTAACCAAGCTATAAAAAAAAGTTATTGTCACTCGGTACCCAAACATCCTATTCCATTTACCTTGAAATAAATGACAAATTTATTGTTAATTAGTTAATTGCTATAAATAATTTCATAAAATCAACATTCATTTATGATATTTTCTGGAAGTCAGCTTGAAATTTTTAGTAACATAATAAGCATAAAAACTCCTTGCTCTTGGCCGATTTAAAAATAAAACACTAGTTAAGTAAAATTATGACAAAAACACGCGTGTTTAATGAGCTGGATTATGGACCTTAATACAGTGCAAATAGAGCTGTTTTATGAGCAAATGTGTTGAAAAAAAAAAATATAAAATTCAGATTGAATTAAATAAAAACAAAAAAAAAGAAATAAAGAATTACCTGAGACAAAGAGGTATGGTGCTCTGATATTCCAGCAAAACACAAGAAACACATTGTAAAAAGCAGACTCTTAAAATAGGCTGTGTTGAAGTGGTTTCTTGCCGTTTCTTTTACGTTGACACTAGAACAAGATCCGAAATAGAGGTAGACTCGCTCTATTTGCATTGGACATGGAGCTCCCTCCAGAATTCTAGCTTTTGTAGCGTTGAAAAAATGTAGAGGGGAAGACCCAAAGTCACCTCGCTTGTTAGCGTTAAGGCTGGCTCTATGGACCGCGGTTATAGGTGACCGCAGTATGTAAGATGTTAGATACAAAGAAAGATGCTGCTGCCCATCCTCTAGTTTATAACCCTTAGTCGCCTTTTACGACACCCACGGGTATGTAAGGGTTGGTTCTTTGCCCGCACCACACGGGATTAATCTAAATCTGAATCAGATGTCATTTGACGGCTTGAAAACTCAGGTTGGCCCCTGACTTGGTAAAGTCTGATCGGATCTTGTTTGCCTTTTGGGATACGGAACTCAGAAGGCAGTGGCTCTGTGTAAAAACCAGGGCCCTCGTCAACTCCTATAGGTTATATATACACAAAAAGTACTAAAACATTTTTTTTCCCTAGAAAGGTAGCTGACAACATAAAAACAGAAAAAGCTAGTGTGTTTTAATGTACCCTTGAACGACATATGTTCTTGCAATATTTTGTCCCAAAATACGTGATTTTACATGCAAGGCCCCGCAAGTAGATATTCCTAAATTGTAAAGCCCGTAAAAGCTACGCCGTAGCCCTAGTTCTACGTTTCGTAGCACATTGCTACGTGCTCGAGTTTTGACGGTCTCGTAAACATACAAGCGGTAGTTTTAAATTCGAATAAAATTTATCAAAATTATTATCAGTTTCTTGCCGTGTTTTTTACGCTGCCATAGCACGATCCGAAACTTTGTAGACGCTCCATTTGCATTGTAGTCTACATGACATTCAATTAGAATTCTGTAAAGTAATCTGAATCGGCATGATATCTGCCTCAGATATCAGCCCGTTATCAGCGTTATTCTTTTGTTTCATCGGTATCCTCTCGGTGACGTCGCGGTGGACAAACAGCGTGAGTGTACAGTCCAGAGCAGGTCGATCTTGACACACTAAACTTCGTATCATTCTTATTTCAAACGCTCTGCATGCTAGGGTCACGCTTTAATTGTCAAACTTGATGCTCGCCTGTACATCCATAACAATTCTCTAATAGTAGAAATAAAACCCTTAAAACCACTTTTTAAAGCTTGCAAGTTAAAAGGAACTCAGTTATTCCCATTCGAACAATACTTCGTCAAATAACCTTTTCATTCGTCATACCGAAAAAAAAAATTATAAAGAAAATTGGCATAACTTGGAAGCTTTTACCATAAAAGGCGGCCCTTACTTCTAACTAAAAGTAACATTATTTTTAAGAAACTAACATATTTGAAATAAGTTTATTAAGTTGCTTTTTAATTTTTGTAAGGGACATCATAATTTTTATACCAGCATTTGATTTTTCTCATAAACGGCTTAAAGGATTTCAATAAAATTTACCATACAAATTTTCGGGGGCAAAAAATCGATCTAGCCAGGGAAAATTCGTTTTTCCCGTGTCTTTAAGCATTTTTTTAAAATACCGCGTTTTAGACAAAAACCTCCAGCGCCATCTGTTGGCGGGTAGAATACCTTGCTCACCCGATGATATTTTAATGTCAAGGCGGCTATTATAGAGTGAATCTTGGTCGCCCAGGTGCTAATAATAATATGATTTAAATTATAATGAACTATTTCAATAGGGTCCTGTATAAGTTCCGCACATGTATTCTACTCTTTTCATGCCATTTTTCCGTTTTTCCAAATACCCGGGACCCGAATTTCCGGGATCATACACATGTTTTCAGCTTAGATGTAATCTCTTATCGCTAGCGGATTCTCGTGCTTTGGACGATAATGTTGTGATTGATCGCTGTTTTCAAGGGTTGTATAAAAGGAAATGCGCAGTTTCTTTTTTGTAGCATCGTTATTTAAAACAAGAAAAGTACTGTTTTATGCTGTTATATTTTGTTGTACTATTCGTGTACATTTCAACGATACCATGTTGTAAGGTTGCCTGGAAGAGATTGCACGAAGGAATTAGGCTACTTTTCCGCTTTTCATACGTTATGCATTGTATGTTTTTTTTAAGCATGTTTTTTTATGTTACAAGTGAGCAAACGAGCAGGTGCACCACCTGATGGTAAGTGGTCACCACCGCCCATAGCACCCACTGTCTTATTAATGGCATATATTGACACCAATAAGACAGCAAAGTGCGTTGCTCACTTTGAGAACTAAGATGGTATGTCTCAGTGCCAGTTATTTCACTGGCTCCCTTACCCTTTGAACCGAAAGACAGCTGTGTAAACACTGCTGCTTCACGGCAGAAATAAACAAGGGGGTGGTACTTATTACGTACCTATCTACCAGCGGTCATCGATCGCGTCGGCAACGTGACACGCTGGCATGTGTTGCAGCGTCAGCATTCTTCCCTCAGAGCTCACTTTTTGACTTAGCGAACCTCGCATCGGTCGCATTCCAAATTTGTTATGTTAATTAAGTATTTTTAAAACTATATTATACCGACTGCATGAATTCCGAGTTTGATTTCCCACTGTAGCCACCCTCTTATCATAATTGGCGCAGTCTTTGGAGTTGTAGAATCAGTGTCGATCGTCGAACTTCGTCTACAACTTTGAACCTACCACGTGTGGCCTGCAAGCTGGATTAGAAGTCATCAGGAACCCTATCCAAACATCGATAGAACAAGGCTCCGATCGGATACCATGCAGCTGTTATTGTAAGTACTCATACTCTTATTGGTTGTTATTCCCAACTGCTCGTGCCCCACCCGCTCCCTTGGTTTTCTCGCCTGCCCTTCCGGCTTAGGCGTTAACGGCCCCTCTTGGTTTATCGCCCGCCCTCCCGGCGTTAAGGCATTCCCGCCCGCCCTCCCGGCATTCCCGCCCGCCCTCCCGGCTTTCCCGCCCGCCCTCCCGGCTTTCCCGCCCGCCCTCCCGGCTTTCCCGCCCACCTGTATATATTAACCTTTCAAGATTTTTCATCCGAGCGCACGACGATTTAGGTATAATTCTGATAGTGATAGGTTAAATAATTTGCGTTTCCAACGTCGCATCGAGCAGCGTGACGCATTTAGGAATATTAGGCTAGAACCCATAGTAGAATTAGAAGAGGAACATTTACTGACCACTATGGAAAAATTTGATGAAGTTCATAAATCATTAAGAAATGGTCCCGAATTTGACGGTAATCCAAACGTTTTAACAAGATTTTTAAATTTGTGCGTTAAATGTACACTCAAAAAGAGTTAAATGTCATATACCTACAGAACAAAAATATAGGTAGAAACGTGCCCGCGTCCGCCGCCTTTGATAGAAATATGACTCCCTTTACGACACCGCTTAGCGGCCCACATTACACCAATAATGGTGCATTCTCATTTCCACCACAAGTACCTAACACGAAATACCAATTTATTCCCCATCTTATAATTCATTTCCGTACAGAGCTATGACTCAATTGACACTGCTTCCACCCCCGCCAATGCAACCCCAATATAACCAGTGACTGCCATTCACGCCCTTAAATCAATTTCATAATTAGCTAGGTACCTGCACCGAACAAGCTTTACGAGCTTTACCCAGGTCAAACATGACAACCGGTTTTGAGATTATACCTCGCCAAATCAAAAAGCAGACAGACAGCGTAATCAACCATAACCCATGTGTGGTGTGAGTCACCCCGTTGCTAGAACTTTACCACCGACATCGATCAGACATGACCGGCGCACCCAAAGGAATACTTTACCAACGAACACAGAAAAACAAAACGTAATTTAAAAAATCTGAACGCGGCCTGGCAAAAACTTGCACCTCGTTATAACCCTGATAAAGTAATCGATAACCATTCCATACATATTTAAAGAAATCGTGGCCCCGTTGCAAAATTACGATTAAAGTGACTTCTGAGAAATAAATAAAATAACTGAATTTTTACAGGTACTTACCTACTGATATTACCTTCCGGGGCAAAAGCCCAAGAAATACGCCTCTATAACCTTTGAAACTGCTATCAAAATTTTAAACAAAATGAACAAAGTATCTCTGAACTTTTTTTTTCCAAACATCTTACTTTATACAAGGAAATGACCATTCAGCAATCAAAAATTTTAACTGACCTTAAAAGCAACAAAGAAAATTAGGGATGGCTCTTGCAAACGTCATCAATGTGACGTCATCCGACAATGAGCGAATTATGCAGGTTGCCTATTTTGCACAGTTTTTCGTAATACTTAGCGAAAAAGTGCAAGAATTTACAGGTAAAACAGATAGACTCGAAAACATCCAGGCTTTTAGTCGTTCTCAAGCCATGCATCATTCAGTATTATCTGTAGATCAGTTCTGTTACGTAAAATTCTAATAAAATTAAAAAAAAAACTACTATCAGGCTGACAAATTTTGTAGGAAATAGATCCGTTATCGTGCTTTCTAAGTTTCCCATTATCCTGACAAAATCCTTTGATCTTAAATTATGCCCAACTCCTATACTATAACCTAGTTACCCTCCCACCCTACCACTTTATAGCAACCAACTCCCAAGAGTATGTCTACATAGAGGCAGAATGCCCGAAGGTGCCTGCATGGTACTTAAGCGAACAGAGAATTGGACATCAGATTCGCACTCAACGCGACTGTATAAATCGGCTAATATATCAACAAGAAATCCATGAAACTTGCAAGCAAACGTCTGCCGTTCTATCAAAGGAAGCTTTGACAGAGTTAGACAGTCAAAAATTGCACTCGCCATCATCTACCTAATTGAAAGAAGAAAGAAAATTACAATACTGGAAACACGTGAATCCCCTACACAGATCGAATTACAGACAATACGACAGAATACATCTCCGGAGGAAAAAGCCGCGACATTTGCCGTAGACTTGACCAAATAGTCGCTCTTCTTCGGGGGGAGGTATTACGTACCTATCTACCAGCGGTCATCGATCGCGTCGGCAACGTGACACGCTGGCATGTGTTGCAGCGTCAGCATTCTTCCCTCAGAGCTCACTTTTTGACTTAGCGAACCTCGCATCGGTCGCATTCCAAATTTGTTATGTTAATTAAGTATTTTTAAAACTATATTATACCGACTGCATGAATTCCGAGTTTGATTTCCCACTGTAGCCACCCTCTTATCATAATTTACTTCCCCAGACAGTCTTTGCACAAAAGACCTACCACCTGTGGAATGTTATGTTTAAATATTGGAAGACGTTTCACACTAGGTCTTCTGAACCCAAACTAGGCAAAGCCTATACTATGGGTATCAGAGAATAATATACATTCATAAATAGATAAATAACACCCAGACACAGAACAAACACTTTTGTTAGCACAAATGTTAGCCCTGGGCGGGGATCGAACCCGCGGCCCACTACCTACGCCAACGTGCTTGTCAGGTTGTGTTTGTGTGCAAATAAAGAGCAAAAAGTCTCTGTCTCTTTCTTTCTCTTTATTTTTGACGGTAACTTCAAATTGGCTGCTACCGGGAAACGTAACAAGATGAGGTTTCATAAACCAGTGAGTTTTTCTTGTCCCTTCACTTTCTTTTCCACGTGGCACCACTTTGTTTGAAAAGCGAGGGAATTAAAGTGATGTCATAAAATGAAAAAAAAAATAGAATATAATCCTATAACTATAATCTTAGGTGATCCTATAAAAATAATCCTTTAAACTAAAAAAAAAAAACCGGACCAGTGTGAGTCGTTCTCGGTTCTGTATCACTAAGGTAATAATACCGTCTTATTTATGGACGCGCAGGAAGATATTAAATTTTTTTTTGGGTATTATGAAAACAAATATCTTTTTATTTACTCAGTATCTTGCCGTGATTTTGGTATGAGTTTCTTAACCTTTCAAGTGATAATAATTACCAAGAGCAAAACATGATTAGTGAAAATCAACTCGACAAAATAAAAATCCAAAGTTGCCTCTTCCATTTTTATTCCTTCCTCTTTTTTTGGAATCTAAAGTGTTTTAAGTAGTGAAATTAGGTATACAGAAAGGTATTCGTATTTGCTTGCTATCATATGCCCATCCTAAAAATTATATTATTTAGTTTTCATAAAAAGTCCATAGGTATTTTATATCGGGCACTTACGTCATTTAGTTTTGGTACACGCACAGTATATCTGTCGCTATCTAATGCGTTGCAGATGTAATCACTTTATCTCTTTCTTTCAAATGAAAAGACTACGCACACGGTCAAATAAATACCTTTTAAATGCGTGCAAATATTACGATTCATAAGATACAGCCAGCTGACAAACAGACAGACATAAGAGGCATATATTTATACGGTCCCGTTTTTCCCCTTAAAAGTGGAGTGGTTATCGATCTTAGAACTCACACGGTAATGATGATTACAATTTCTCAGAGATTATGAATAGTTTATAAGTTAAAATCCTTATGTAAAAACTATAACCTTTCAAATTAAACCGAATTACTCAATCCTTCCAATCTCCACGATATTACTCCTTTTTTACCCTTTGGGCACGGAAACCTTAAAATATATTGCATTAACACATATCAGAACGTAGACCTGCTATTGTACCCTACTCTTGCAGCAATAAGCACAAGTCACACTGTAGCGGAAGCATTCCGGGGGCGGTGTTTTTTGTAAAGTATGAATTCTTATGCACCCTGTCACATTGAAAACTGGTCGTGGTGCGGTATTTTTTCCCGCAGATCCGCCCCCGGACCGCTTTCGCAATCATAACGCCTCTGTGTGACTTGGGCTTAAGGTGAAGCAACGAATAACGTTAGAGAGGTTGCCAAATTTTACTAATAGGCCATTAATACATAGGAAAAGAAGACATCAAAACAAAATAAAGTTACTCACAAACGTAGAATTATTCATAAGCAGCCTCGTGGTAAAGTTGCGCACATTGAAAAGTGTAAGGCCACCCCACCGGTCACGGAACACCAGCTCCTCATCTGAAAAGATGTAGAAAACCAATTGAATATTTTTTTAACAAGCTTCTGGGTTGAACTCGTTCTTTCTGTCGTTGCTTCTAATGATGGACTATGAGCAATATTTTCCAAAGTCCATCTTAGCAAAAGTATTCGATGTTAGGCTCATATCACTAATTCTCAGCTGATGTATTTTTTGAAATGGTGTACAAACACAGTACGAGTTTTAGAGCAGAAAGCTGATGGTGAAAAAGTATACATTGTATTCTGACCAATAGGGTCAGGGTTAGGGGTTTTATGGTATTTATTGTATCATCATCAGAATAGCCAGAAAATATCAGATTTTTAATGAAATTCCCGAATTGGTCTCTTGAGCTTCCTCCTCCATCCAACATTAGGTAACTTCTTTTATTAGTTCGCATTCATTCGTTATTTTTTCTTGACCAAACCATTTAAGGGTCCGTAGACAAGCGGCTTTTTACTACCTTAAACGCTAGCCGAATGGAATAAAATGAATGGAATTGACATTAACGCAAGTAACTAATAATACTACTAACTTACTTATTAAAACGAGCAATATTTGTATATATACAGGGTGTTAATTTGATTGCGTGCCATAGCTCAGGGGCGGGATCAGTATTAGTAACTGAACAACTTTTCCCAAGAAAAGAACCATAGGTCGAAAAACGATAATCTATTTTTACCTTCCATAGAAACGGCATCAGCTGATAGGGCATTTTGAATGGGAGGTCAAATTTTTCGACCTATGTTCCTTGGGAAAACTTGTTCAGTTACTGATACTGATCCCGCCCCTGAGCTATGGCACGCAATCAAATTAACACCCTGTATATTTATATTTGTAATCGGTTTCTCGAAAATGGCTCTAACGATTGCAATGAAATTTACCATACGGGGGTTTTGGGGCAAAAAATCGATCTAGCTGGGTCTCATGTCTGCGAAAATTCATTTTTCCCGTATTTTTGAGCATTTTGTAAATTCCGCGTTTTAGACAGAAACTTACAGCGCCATCTGTTGGCGAGTAGCATAAATTGCTCACTCGATGATATTTTCAGGTTGAGGCGGTTATTATAGAGCGAAGCTCGGTCGTCCAGCTACTAATTTATTATTGGCTAACGAAATGATATCAAATATATTTAAAAGAGCGCTTGGGTTTTTTAATCGTCGCTTCTTTTTTTTCTACAAGGCGCCACTTTGTTTGTGAAGCGACATAAATGTAACTGACGTCATTCAGAGATTGGTAAAAAAAATATGTTTAAGTATGTTTTGAAAACCTAATGTCTTTATTGTTGTTGCCTTAATCAGCTTTACAGAAAATCAACAAAGTAGATAAAATATAAAAATCCGCTGACGGTGTTACATAAATGGGTGTGTACATAAAGACGACCGATCCCCTATCAATCACCCCGGGTAACACAAGTCGGCTTTTACCGGCTTATTATATACACATGGTTACAAAGAATGATGAGCGAAATTAGTTCCAGCATGACCACTTACTTAATGCTTCAGTATTTTCTATGGTATTTGTTGTAACCGAATCTAAATCCAGCGTAATTTTTTTATCACCCGGGATATTTCAAGAGGCGTTTGTGCCTATGAAACTGAACAACTTTTCCCAAGGAACATAGGTCGAAAGCCGAAAAAAGATTTACGACCTTCCATACAAAATGTGCTGTCAGCTGATGCAGTTTGATTACTTCGACCTATGTTCCTTGAGAAAAGTTGTTCAGTCTTATGGACAAAGGTGATAAAAATAAAGGGAGTATAAGGGAAAAACTGTGACTAAATGATCTCTCAACGCATGGTTTAAAGCACTGACACCTATAGTTATAATAACGTAGGCTAACGGGTGAAGCAAGGGTTAAAAAATTGTATGAAAAAAAATATCTGTTTTGTAACAAAACCAAAATCTACGCGGTAGATGTATCTGGCACCAGTTACTTACACAGGGTGTAAGTGACAGTGTACCGAAAACGGAAAGGGCGTGCTCAGTCAACGAAACTGAACAACTTTCCCAAAGAAACATTCTCCCAAGAATGTTTCTTTGAGAAACTTGTTCGTCAATTTCATCGCGCAAGTGTACGAGTAAATAATAGGTTTATCGTAGTACTGCTACTGGTAAGTGTGTTTAGTTTTGTATGTCCATAATACTCAAGATACCGAAACGGTTTAGTTTTAGGATTCCGTACCTATATCAAAAACACACAGTAAAGAGATGGGCTTATCAGCAGTATGGAAGCTTCATACAAACGTCCAAAATGGCGCACTCACACAGACGCACGTTTCTACAGGCCGCTAAGCAAAGTTCGCCCTGAAATAAATCGCGGTTGTCGCGTGAAGGGAAACGGTGGGTTAGTTCGCTTTCGGTCGTTTCATCATGTCATTGTTCGCTTTCAGTCGTTTCATCATGTTATTTTATTTCTGCCCTGCCCTTGCGTGATAAAAGGCGACTAAGAGACTTACCCTTTCCGGGTGTGATAAAAGGCGACTAAGTGTCTTAATCTGCCCTTGTGTGATAAAAGGCGACTAAGTGTCTTAATCTACCTTTGTGTCATAAAAGGCGACTTAGTGTCCTAATCTTTGTTTGAAATTGAATTTGTTTTGAATTTGAATTTGTTTTGTTTTGAATTTGTTTAAAATTTGTTTTCGTTTATCATTTCATATTTAATGTATTTATTTATTGTTTAGTTCTGCAATGTATGGGTCTTTGTTACTCGAAAAATATTTTTTTTATTACATGTTTGATTTGTTGCCAAAGATTTCGGACCTTTCTTTTATTTTTCTATGTTTGTTACAACCCTGACGCTCAAATGATGCAAGATTCGATTTTCAAAAAATAGGCCGAATTTCCATATTGCTGATAAGCCCATCTCTTTACTGTGCCTTAAAGGATCACTTTGTTGTCAGTCTGTCTGTCAAAGACCCTTATTTTTTTGCGTACTAGGGCTTACAGACCCCTGTAGGTAGGAAAATTTAAAGCTTCTAACATAACAAAATCAAAGTATAGGTACGGTTATTTATGTCCCTCTTTTTATACAGTACCTGGGCGTGAGAGCTTCGCTTTATACTCGTACAGCGTGAATTTTCATTCGTTTTAAAGCCGAAGCCCAGTGATTCTACGGATTCTACTCAATAAAACAAGCAACTTTCCCAAAGAAAAAATTTTTTACTCAAAAAAAATTTTTTTTTTTAATTCAAAATAAATTGTACAAAGTACATAAACTGAATTTTGATTCAGTTATCATCTAATATTTTAAAGGTCTTAAAGTTTGTATGTTTATATGTTTGTTCGTTTGTTTTTCGCTGAAAATTAGAAGGGTTGTAGATTATGATTTATGATCCAGAAAAAATATGTATAGGTATTTTATGAATAATGTGTAATTTAACTTACACTCGACAGCACGTCAGTTGAAACACTTTTGGACCCTATGGCGTGTTAATAGAGGTGAAAAAGTTTCCACCGACGAGCGGTTGACCGTACCGATACTAGTTTTGTTATATAAAACACTAATATTTACAACCCTCTATACAAACACTTTTAGTAAAAGTTTTTTGGTTTTTCTCAAAATTTAAGGTCTACACTTTTCTGGAAACCAAGTATAACCATTATAAGGTAAGCTAAGTGAAGTGGTCCTGGAGTTTTTATACCAAAGGGCAAAAGGTACGGGACCTAAGAAGTTTTTAGTACTTTTGTGTTTTCAGTTCTTAGCAACTGTGAGTATAACTTTTTCCTTGTCCTCTGCAACTGTGTGTATAACTAGTACCTTGTCGTTGAAGATCGATAGAAGGCTAATTAAGATTTAATGTCTAAGCATTTCGTAATTAATTAAGCAGTAGTCAAAGAATTCACATTAATATTATTGATAGCAGCCATGATTGATTTCATTAGAACTCTAATGATATAATAAACATAATTGTTTGTTTATTGTTTTTGTTCTATTTTAAAACAGTTATAAAATTATGAAAATTGGTGTCATTACTGTGCAAACTTTGAAGCAAAACTCAGACTGTGGTCGGACTCGCCAAAGATTGTGAACAAAAATAAAAAAACCGGCCAAGTGCGAGTCGGACTCGCGCCCTAAGGGTTCCGTACCTATCTACCATATGATATTATAAAATCTTTTGCTCTTTGATTTAAAAAAATCCGCCACCATCCAACTTGAGCCCTCTTTTATAGAAAAGTTCTTGAAACGGGAGCTCACCTTAATTATTAGTTGTGAGAAAAATTAAAATATTTAATGATTTTAGACTTTTCCCTTTATTTGTACTGTGAGACGTAGTTTCTTGCCAAATTTCATAATTTTAGGTCAACGGGAAGTACCCTGTAGGTTTTGGTTTTTTGCATAAATGTACGGAGATGAGGACATAAAAAGCCATATCTTTTGATTGCGTCGTTGTAAAAAACTTAAATTTTCAGATCTTGTGTGGTTTATGGACCTTAATATTCGTTAACAATTTTAAACTGATACCTCTACCCGTTCGTGAGTAAAAGGGTCTTGACAGACAGACAGACAGGCAGACGGACAACAAAGTGATCCTATAAGGTACGGAACCCTAAAAAAACCGGCCAAGTGCGAGTCGGACTCGCGTACCGAGGGTTCCGTACCAACACATAATCATAATTGTATTAGTTGAAATTTCAGTAAGTTAATGTGCTAGATTTTTTGAGTCCGACACGCGCTTGACCAAATTTTATTATTTGTTGTTATTTTATAGCTTATGCACTATAAACATACCAATTTTCAAGTTTGTAAGTGTTCCCGTTTTTAAAATAAAACTAAAACAAAAATCGCCTCTGCGTCCATCCAACTTGACCCCTCTCTTATATGAATGTTCTTGAAACGGGAGCTCACCACAATTGTTTACCATTAGTTGTTAGAAAAGTTGTAATATTTAATGATTTCAGACTTTTCCCTTTATTTGTACTGTAAGACCTAGCTTCTTGCCAAATTTCATAATTTTAGGTCAACGGGAAGTACCTTATAGGTTTTGCTTTAGTGCATAAATATATGGAGATGAGGATATAAAATGCCATATCTTTTGATTGCGTCGTTGTAAAAAAATTAAATTTTCAGATCTTGTGTGGTTCATGGACCCTAATATAGGGTATTTATTTCAACTTGATACCTTTACCCGTTCGTGAGATAAAGGGTCTTGACAGACAGACAGACGGACAACAAAGTGATCCTATAAGGGTTCCGTTTTTTTCTTTTGAGGTACGGAACCCTAAAAACACCATAAACGTACAAAACCCTCGATTACATATTATAGCTACAAAACTAGTATTCAAAATATTGCTCGATGAATGATATAAGACTGCAACTGCATTTGTCAAACAAACCTAAAACAATTCAGAAATTTTTTAAACAAATTTAATCGACGTCATTTGTTTAGTTAACGTTGGTTATTTTTTTTATATACTTTATTCAATCTACAGAACTAGTAAACAGCATAGCGCATCCAAAGTATCTGTTTTCGAGCGAGGAGTAAGCCAATATGGCGGCGTTTCCGGCCGGCACGCTTACACCCATTACACCGGAAGACAATTTGACGGGCGTTGTGAACCATTTGTAGCATGATTTTAAGTACCTATAGAATACCGCGTGAAATTGGAGAAACTTTGAAGTAAAACTAAAGATAGCTCTAAATAAAAAAAGTTTATCTTTAATTACAAAATTAACAACAATTATTTTAATGGTTCCGTAACTAAACAAAAAACAGAATAGTTATAGGATCTCTTTGTTGTCTGTATTTCTGTTTTTCTCACAAACAACAACATTTTCTCACAAAGAGGAAAAGGCGTCATATCGAAATTAATATCTAATAATAAGGTATATGGACCCTTAAAGATGTGAAAATTTAAAGCTTCTACAACAACACTATCAAAATATTAGGCTGGTTATGTCTCCATCTCCATATATTTATTGCCTGTTCTAAACAAATGACACTTACAGTTTTATTTGTTGTTTGAAGTATTAATTTATTATTATTTGGGGACACTCAATATCTTAAGTTGTATATAAGTATATAAGTAAAACGCAAGTTCGATCCTGCAATTCACCTTTGGCATGGCTCAGCCAAATACCATCTAGCCGCTTGAATCGTTAGATCGCAGATCTAGGAACCTCGTTGGTGACAAGAAGTTAATGCAAGCCAAGTTTCATAATATGGCCCACCGAAGCAAAGATGCTAATTACGTTTCTTTTACAGAATGTACTTCGGTCGGAAAATATGCCCAAAAGTTTCATGAGCTTCCAAGGGCTTTGGAATATCTTTTATAATGCTCATAGGTATTTCCGAGTTCATAAAAGTCGCGAGTGAATAGGTTTCTTCTGTGAGAGCTCATTTCACCATTGAAATCATCCATCTCTTACCTTAGATCTAGTATATGCATCAAAAGTGATCCCGCGAAATTACAGAGTTCACCAAGTGATTTAATAAGACGTATTTAGTTGCCTAGTTTGTATTCGAATGTTAAGTCTTTACGAATTTTCAATTAACAAAATGGCTGGCTATTCGAGCCCTCAGTCACCCTTTCACCTTTACAAATAATTAATTACTCACCTATAAAATCAGAGCATGTTAAACTAAGTGCGTTTTACCTATGATTAAAGGTAGTAACAATGTTTAGGGCTCGATTAGGTACCGAGGAATTGTGTTTTTGAAGGTAACATAATTTGAAGCGTTTATGGCCAAGTGATAGTTGCTCTTTTGTTTCGATTACGAAAGTTAAGCAACGTTAGTCGTGTTTAGAACCCAGATGACTAGAGTATTTTCGTGTTTTGGAAGGCACGTTAGGTTGGTCCTGGCTACTGTTAGGAAAACTGGTCGTTAAGCTAAGTCTGAGGCCATTTGATAGCCATAAGTCTAACAGCAAGGCACTAACCTGCAGAGGTCAGATGGCAGTTGGTCTGTTTAGAGCCTGTGCTCTTATCAAATCGCCTAGTTATAGGAATAATGGGCAACTATGACCATTATGAACATCATTTGTTGTGTAAGCGTAAAAAATAATAGCTTGAATGTTTAAAAGTATAATAAAACAGCTTCACTTAGCTTTGACAGTCAGAGTTGCAACCGCGTGGAATTATTAGAGCCACTTAAAACAGTAATTTTTAGGGTTCCGATACCAAAATGGTACAAAAAAGGAACCCTTATGGTGCGACTTTGTCTGTCTGTCTGTCCGTCCGTCTGTCTGTCTGTCTGTCTGTCACACCTCTATATCTCAGCAACCACTTATGCTATCGACTTGAAATTTGGAAAGGTTTTACGATATAGTTGCCCCCTTAATTGCACATTTAAGAATTTTGAAAAAATTCCAAAAATATGATGCAGCAATATGCTGTCTTAGATACTCGACCTACCAAATATAAAATCCTCGGCACCATCCATTAGGGAGTTCATCTCTAATCTAAGACAGCATATTGCTGCATTAAAAAATTTAGATTCAAATGTAGGCAGCTGGGATCCTATTCTAATGTGTATTCTCTTAAGAAAAGTGGATTCTTATACCGCCAAGGCCTTTCAGATGGAACGGGATGTAAAAAAAAAACCGTCGCTATCAGAATTCTTAGAATTTCTGCAAAAAAGAGCGTTGGCGCTGGAATCGGTAGATGGCAACAGTCAACAGCATGGAGCTTCTACAAGCTACTCTACAAAAGGACCTGGTGTGAGAGCATCAGCCAACTCTGCAACTACTTCAGGGTCTCCGCAGCATTGTCCATACTGTAAGTTATCTACAAAAAATCCTCATAAATTGTTTAGCTGTCCGAAGTTCAACTTAGCACCTGTAAAAGAAAGAATACAGTTTGTAAATAAAAATAATCTATGCATAACTTGCTTGAATGCCCACCAGGGTAGGTGTAGGTATCATTTCAGATGCAACATCTGCAAAAAAGGCCACAGTACCTTATTACATGAAGAAGTTGAAGCTTCAACGTACACTTCAACAGAGACAGAGCCCCCTGTTGTCTTGGTAGCTAAAAATAATACTGCTAATCTAACTTTACTCCCTACAGCCAAAGTTAAACTGCTGCGATGCGACGGGACAGAGTTACATATCAAGGCACTGCTTGATACGGGTTCCCAAGTTTCGTTTATCACTTCCCATGTAATAAAAGAGTTAGGACTTAAACCAACAGAGAGCAACAATGAGATTATAGGGATAAATAACATAAACAATAGAATAAAATATAGTATTCCCATTGAAGTCCATTCTCTCATTTCTCAATTTAAAATTATGGTAAATTGCAATGTGGTAAAACAAATTACATGCAAATTACCGCAACAAAAATTCAACAGTTTTACTCTGCCTCCTGGAATAAAATTGGCAGACGAAAATTACAATAGTCCAAGCGATATAGATATGCTGATGGGATGTGATATCTTTTTCCAGGTCCTCTTGCCGCAACAGCAGCTGCATAGAGTGGATGGCGCTACTGCTACCGCACCAGCACCGTGCATCATTAGCACACATTTCGGCGAAATATTAGGAGGCAACATACCTGCTAGGCAACTTACTTCACAGAAGGTATCACTCTTATGTACATCATGTGACTCAGGCATCAGCGACTCAATAAAAAAGTTTTGGCAAACAGAAGAGGTTCCGCAAATATTCAACGAAAGCTCCACAGAATCACAACTGTGCGAAGATATTTTCAGAAATTCTGTGCAATTAAAAGAGCAGCGTTTTCAAGTAGATTTACCTACTAAGGTTCCTCTAGAGCAAGTAAACAAACACTTGGGCGATTATTTTAATCTTGCTCTCAACAGATTTGTCAATTTGGAGAAAAAGCTTCATAAGGATGATACTCCTTTTGAACAATATAAAAAAAATTATTGATGAAATAATTGATTTAGGGCACGGTCATTATGTAGATATTGAGCAGTACGATTTTAATAGAGACCCTCTCTATTTTTTAGCACATTTTGCAGTAATCAACGAGAAGAGTAGATCCACGAGGTTAAGATCTGTGTACGATGCGTCTATGAAAACCAGTAATAAGATATCACTCAATGATATACTGCTCAATGGTCCTGTTGTCCAGCGAGATTTATTCGAAATATTGTTATTATGTACCATGTGCAAGGGCGTAGCTCGCCTCCGTAGTTTGCGTAGGCGAGACCTTGCGTGTAGTTGACTGTTATCCAGGATGCTGCAGCTGGTGGTGGTCAAGGTGTGGAGAAAAAGACCTCCTTTATGCTTCTACACTTTATTATCACGAGGTACATGCAATGCGTCGTTACATGAAGCTTGTGCCGAGCAAGAGAGAGCTTAGCCAAACAGTGTTGCTATACATAAAATTAACTTAATGTTGCCAACATATTGGGGGCCACAAACAAATCAGTTGCAACAGCAAACTAAAGTAAAACATCAAAGAAGACTTTCTCTTAAAATCTACATGAAATGAACTTTGTGCTGTTTATGTATGTTATGTGGCTTAAAGCAATCAAATACATTTTGAACTCTGACAAAATATAAGTTACATAAACCACAAGGAAGTGATGCATAGGCAAATCATACGATGACTATGAGATTACATGTAACATTTTAACTTAGTGCAAGTTTTAGAAAAAATACAAATTAATTTTCTAATTTATACCTGCTATTATTTTAAGACTTATTACAGTAGGAACAGTACTTTAGCACTTTAACTAAATCTTAAAAACTAATAGGGGAACACTTTGTTGTGTTCTTGGCATCGCAGCTTAGGTCTAAACAAAAACTACACATCCTAAGATGGCCTACGAACGTCGTCGCTCATGCTTATTGGAAATAAACAAATTTTTGTAATTGACCTTACATGTGTCTTTTTATTTGATGTCATTACTTCAAACGCCCTTACTTTTTTGTCATTTCCAGGAAACACTTTTGTTATACGACCCATAGGCCATGTGAGGGGAGGCGTATTGCCATCGCGAAGCAATACTAAATCACCTACATTCAAATTAGAACATTCATCTCGCCATTTTGGTCTTGACTGTAGGTTATTGAGATAATATTTATGCCAAGCTTGCCAAAAGGATTGTACAATTTTATTTGTCAAATATGATGGCCAAAATAGGGGGGGGCAAATTTCAAATTGTCGCTACTAGTTCGAGTGAAAGGGCTTTACTTGTATATTTTGAAATATATTTTTGTATTTTTTACGTCTCTTAGTTTTCAAGTTATGATGAAAAATTACAAAAAAAAAGACCATTCCCCCCCCCAGAAGACCAGACCCCTTATCTACAAAGTTTGTGTAAGGAAAAATCTGAATTAATTACAGTTGACAGAAGTTTATGTAAACTTTACAGCAAAAATAAAACAATCTTTCTAAGTTGCACAGTTTTTCAGAAATCTACAAAAAACCTTTACAAACAAATTATGTTTTGCGGTCCTGAAAATGGACTTTATTGCTTCCAAAAATACTATAGGTGTATCGGAACCCTCGGCGCGCGAGTCCGACTCGCACATAACCGGTTTATAAATACGACAACAGCGTTCAATAAGTAGTGAGAATGACCCAGAAAGTAAACGACTATAGATAAATTATTAATGCACTTTTCTACGTAGCTTCAACATCAGTTTGGAACCTGAATTCCGCAGTTTTTAGAAGCTTTTAAAAAATAAAGCTTTCATTTTGGTCTCACTAAAGCTTTGCTTCCAGATGTTTCTCCTTCGGTGTTGGGGAATAGATAGAAGTTACTATGGGTTAGAGATTGTTTGTTTAATCTTGTAAGCTATCGAACCTTTCGTGTTTCTCAATTTTCAAATTGCTTCCAGGATTGGCTGACTGACTTTTTTTTTATGTGACAAGTGTGCAAATCGGGACACCCGATGGAAAGTGTTCCCCACCGCCCATATAGCTCGCTGTCTTATTAGTGGCATAATATTAACACTAATAAGACAGCAAAGCACGTTGCACACCCTGAGATCTAAGATGGTGTGTCTCGTGTGCCAGTAATTTCGCTGGCTCCCTCACCCTTCAAACCGAAACACAGCAGTGCAAACACTGCTATTTTATGGCAGAAATAGGCAAGGGGGTGGTACTTCCCCAGACGGACTTTACAAAAGCCCTACCACCTCATTATTTATATGTTTGTTAATATTATTGCCTAAGTTAACACATAACACTTAACAGCCAAAATTTCTCACTACTAATTGAACACTCTTCGTATTTTACAATATGGTTGTATTTTGCTAGTATTTTGTTTTATATCAGATTTCCCCCATCGCAAGGAAAAATATTCACAATCCTACAAAATAGGTATCTAACAACTTTGCTTCTCTCAGTTACAAATGGCGTCCTTCCCAACTTTGGTTGTATTATTTCTTTGCGCTAATTATACGGACTGGGTCTGTTCATTCTCTCTAAAAGGAAAATTGGGAGTCACATAATTAAATAAGATATTTTTGTTGTACAAACCAATTTTACGGTTTTAAGAGACATTGAACAGGATTTTTGAGAAGATTTTGCAGAATTTCTCGTCAGCACAGATTAAATAATAGTAAATCGTGAGCGACTGGTGAGTGTTCTGTCATTGCCGTAAAAAACTGGACCGCTAGTGGCATATTTTATTTTATTTGGAAGATTAAAACATACATTTATTACATAAATAAACAAATCGTATCCCAAGAAATGTCCACCGCAGGACAGGGAGCTCCCTACATAACTCCAGCAAAAATGCGTGCTTCTTAGGAAGGGATCTACCATAGTCACCACGCTTGTATAAGCGTTGCGGCTGGCGACCGCTGTTGTTGGTGACCACAGTATGTGAGATGGTACGATACACAGAAAGATGCTGCTGCCCATCCTCCGGTTAAATCAGTAGTCACCTTTTACGACAACCACGAGCAGAAATGGATTGATACTATTCTTTGCTCGTACCACACTTATGGCATAAAAACCAGTTTCTTTGTCATCCCCCAGGTTAGATAAGGCTAGGGTTAGAAGTTCTAAAGTTATATCAATAAAAAAAATCAAATTCATAAATTTAAATTCTCAAAGCATTTAAATGAAATTAGGCAAGCTTTGTCCTTTTTTGTTTGTTTTTGGCAGTAAATCATCAGTTTTTCTTATAATTCTATGGTGTTTGTTTTTTATACTACTCGTAGTACTTTAATGCATGAATTTTGTTCATTAAGTACCTTTATTTTATTATTTATTAAGTAAGGCACTCTTTGTACGAAAGTCGAGTTACTGTTAAACTATTGCATAATGTTTATCTAATTGGTCCTCATGATACAGGCTTGCTCTAGGGCACCACACTAGTGTGAGTACCGTATAATCAGGAAAGTAGACCAAATGGGAAAGTGGACCGATTGGGAAAGTGGACCGAATGGGAAAATGGACCGATCGCACTTGAGGGTAACTAGCGTCTGTGTAAGCTAACTACTTTTTTTGTTTTGTATGTTTACATCTACGAGTATGTGCTTTGTAATGTTTTTAATAATAAATTGAAATTGAATTTAATTTAGTGCCGCTCATGAATACGGACAAGAACAGCGTCTGTGGTCTGGTGGTTGGAGTTTTCGGCTTTCGATCTGGAGATTCAGGGTTCGATTACCGGAAATGACAGTCAGTTTCAGAGACTTGCCAGTTTGGGTAAGACAAAAGTAAGATGATTCCGTTCTTCGGAAGACACGTTAAGTTGCTCTCGGCTACTATTTACAGAAGGAGTCATTAAATAAACCTTGTCAGAAGCCTTTGGCGGCTCAACAACTAAGACACCAGGGTTTGTGAGGTCAATCATCGATCTGACAACTAACACGATCAAACAATACGATAAAGATAAACGGACAAGAAGCGAAACAAAATAAAAAGCTAGCGATATATTCCACCATTTCCTTTCTGCAATCGGGAGTCCAGACGCACTGCAGGATATCACCCATACTTAGTTGATATTCCGCACATTCGCACAAAGCGCTTTGAAACATCTTTTATAATGCGCACGGCTATAAAGTTGAATTCTCTGCCTGCGTCTGTGTTCCCGCGAGTTCATATAACCCTAACCCAAAAAAAAAGCAAAATCCAGTCAGTTGAAACCTTGCTTCCAACTCTAAAAATTCCACAATAAAAAAACAGGAATTAAAAAACAAAATTCGTATTTCTGTTTGTCGTTGTAACTAAAATTAAAAAGAACATGTTAATTTTATACAAGTCATTATAACATAGAGCAAGAGCTTGTTGCACCAAATTAATTACGAGTATGTTTTAAAGTCCCCTTTTCATTTGTAAAACCGGGTAATTAGTAAATCCGTGAGAGCTCAACCGGCCCGGGTAACCGGTACAAAAAAGTTATACTAAAGTGAGCATTCTGTAATCTGTTAATCGGATAAAAGGTGACTACACTTAAAATAACATACGAAGGTTCATGCTTTTATAGTAAATGCAGGTAGGTACTTAAAGGATTTATTGCGAGATTAGTTTATTAAAATAACCAGTTATTTTTTCTACCCGTGGTCACGCTCTGTTAAATACAAGGTTATTTTTAGGGTTCCTTACCTCAAAATTAAAAAACGGAACCCTTATAGGATCACTTTGTTGTCCGTCTATCTGTCTGTCAAGACCCGTTTTCTCACGAACGAGAAAAGGTATCAGGTTGAAATTGATAACGAATATTAAGGTCTATAAACCACACAAGATCTGAAAATTTCAATTTTTTACAACGACGCATTCAAAAGATATGGCTTTTGATGTCCTCGTCTTCATACATTTATGCAAAAAAGCAAAACGTACAGGGTACTTTCCGTTGACTTAAAATTATGAAATTTGGCAAGAAGCTAGGTACAAATAGGTACAAATAGGTACAGTACAAGTAAAGGGAAAAGTCTAAAATCATTAAATATTTTAATTTTTCTTACAACTAATAGTAACCAATTAAAGTGAGCTCCCGTTTCAAAAAAAAATTATATAAAAGAGGGGGTCAAGTTGGATGGTCGCGGCGTTTTTAAAATCAAATAGCAAAAGCTTTTAGTATATCATATAGTAGATAGGTACGGAACCTTAAGGGCGCAAGTCCGACTCGCACTTGGCCGGTTTTTTTCCTGACATCCGTTTGCTCACTTATTAGTGATGTCGAAAGAACAACTTTTGTTCTACGACTTTGCTAACAACAATTTTCCATACAGACTGTGTTGGTCACTTACGTTACTTTGTATAGAAAGTTGATTTTTTTTGTGCGTTGTTAGCAAAGTCGTAGAACAAAATTTGTTGCTTTTGATCTTACTAATAAGTGGGCAAGTGGGTTACCGAACATTAAGAGTTAGTATTATAGCTAAAAATGATTTTTCATTTGCATATGACAAACCAATAAAAAACCGAACTGTTTGTCGACTTCGATACACGAAATTAGGTATCTAAATTATCCGTGTAATAACCGTACAAGAAGTATATTCACTCTTTCCTAAACCAGATAAAATATAACCGGTTGTGTAATAGAAATCCACACTCACGCCATCATGGTTAACCTATTAAAACCGAGTATCCGGCTTTCCTTTCGGACATGGGCTGGGCAAATTGATGCTTTCTGAGCCACACGCGGGCTGTTTCCGAGCTTAGCAAGTTAAATCCGGTTTTTCCTGACCGGGTATTGTAGGGTTGGCCCATCTACAAAGCAAAAAAAGTAACAAGAAATTAAAAGTAAAGAATTAGGGAATTATTTTCAAAGAAAATATTTTTTGTATTTTTATAAAATCTGAAATATTTTTGGTATTTTTTACTTAAATTAGAAGTAATTTATTTCTGGGATAAACGGCGTCAATTTTTATTGGTTTTGCTCCCGAAACCCAGTGTTTCATGATAACAATCAATGTTCTTGAAGAAAAATATTTATACAAGTTGTAAAAAAAGTACTATGATTTAATATAAATTACTGTAGCAAATTCGAAGGAAAATCAAAATCATGATCACCGAAAATAAAAAAAAATATATATTTTTTATATTTTTTTTTACATTCTATTCGTGATGTAGAATCATCCCTTAGAAGGATCATCATATTTTATTACACCCTACATACACGAAAATTTTTTTTACTCCATCCATGGTAATGTAGTCACGTGATTGATCGACTCACCTGGTATGGGAAGGCGAACAATTTTTTGTTCGGGAAAGTTGCTTGTTTTCATGCGTAGAATCACTGGGCTTCGCGAGCAGAACCAATGAAAATTCACGCTGTTTTAATCCGATTCATCATCATCATCTCAGCCGAAAGACGTCCACTGCTGGACATAGGCCTCCCCTAAAGATCTCCATGACGACCGGTCCTGCGCTGCTCGCATCCAGCGACTTCCCGCGACCTTGACCAGATCGTCGGTCCACCTTGTGGGCCTCCCCTAAAGATCTCCATGACGACCGGTCCTGCGCTGCTCGCATCCAGCGACTTCTCGCGACCTTGACCAGATCGTCGGTCCACCTTGTGGGCCTCCCCTAAAGATCTCCATGACGACCGGTCCTGCGCTGCTCGCATCCAGCGACTTCCCGCGACCTTGACCAGATCGTCGGTCCACCTTGTGGGCCTCCACTAAAGATCTCCATGACGACCGGTCCTGCGCTGCTCGCATCCAGCGACTTCCCGCGACCGCCACCAGATCGTCGGTCCACCTTGTGGGGGGCCTGCCAACGCTTCGTCTTCCAGTACGTGGTCACCACTCTAGAACCCTTACGCCCCATCGGCAATCGGTTCTTCTTGCGATGTGCCCTGCCCACTGCCACTTTAATTTAGCGATTCTCAGGGCTATCGTAATCCGATTAGGTGACACTTTTTTTATAATTGTAATTTTTTTTAACAAGTTATACAGGGTGTTAGGGTAAACTCTGTGCTCCTTGGAACTGTGCATTTAGACCAAGAAACTGAACAACTTTCCACAAGGAATATAGGAACATTATATGCTTTTAAGTCAGTATTTATTTGACATCCTTATCATGGTAAAGGAAATTGCACAATAGCTCCTTTTGGGTCACGTAAAAGGGCAGTTTTGCGAAAACTGCTCACGGTTTGCTAATTTTACTATATATAAAATTGTACTGAGTTTACCAGAAAGGCCAGCTAAATAAAAACGCACTTTATTAAGATGATGTATTTTGTAAAACTAGAGATTCATAAAAATTCAAGCGAAGTTGTGTCAATTCTGTATAGAAATCGAAGGTCACTGTAGACAGCAGCCTCCTTGGTCTAGCTTGTGGTTAAAGCACTCACTGTCAAACAAAAATCCCTGTGTACAGTCATCAAAAGGTCAAGCTTGACACTTGCAGCGCGACTCTAGCTCGTACGTCTATTGAAATAAGAACGGTTCAAAGTCCAATGTGTCAAGCTTGATGTGCTCTTGACTGTACGATCTTCCCAGTTTGGTTAGGACATTGCAGGATAAATTATCCGATTGTCCGAAAAATTTGATGATTCTGTGCTTCGGAAGGCACATTAACCGTTTGATCCGACTACTATCTACGGATGTAGTCGTTGGCCCTGAGTCAGGTGGCATTCTACTATCGAAAACGGTATAGAATAGAATAAAACTCTATGGGTTTCACATAAGCTGTCACGTGACATTTCGTTAGCTAATGTCAATTCCATATATTTTCATTGTATTCTACTGGCGTTTGCGATTGTAGAAAGCCACTTGACTCAGGGCCCAGGTCAGAAGCCTTTGGTGGCTCAACAACTTTGACACTAGGGTTTGTGAGGTCGGTCATCGACCTTGCAACCCACACGATAAGATGATGATAATAAAGACTCGAAAGTCAGTGAATGGAGTTTGGTAAAAATCCGGTACGTAAAAACCGCAGTCGTAAGAAACTTCTGCAGGGTGTCTACTCTCAAAGTCCGATATATCTATAACGATACTATTCGAAACATGCAAATTCAAAACTTCGTGTCTTGACAATAGAGTACAATATTGGTTGGATGCTAACTGCTGGCAGTTCGAAAATTCGTCCAACCAATATCCTACTCTATTGTCAAGAGACGAAGTTTTGAATTTGCATGTTTCGAATAGTATCGTTTCGATATATCGGACTTTGAGAGTAGACACCCTGGTGACAAGGCGACAAACATGTATAGTATTGTAATAGTTTCAAAGTAGTGACCAAGATCATGTTGTATACTGCGTACAAAATAACTTTTTCCGTGACCGTTAATGCGCAGAAGTTGAAAAATGAGTTGCGGGGGTGCGCGCGGCTCCCCCCAGGGGGCGAGCGAATCGTTCATTGGCTCTCCGCCTGTCACCCATGCGCGGAAAATAACCGTCATGGACAAACTTGTTCTAAAAGCGCTGTACAAGGTGTAACAGAAAAGGTATAACGACTCTGTAGGATGTAAATCTGCCCATGAAACTGAACATCTTATCTCCAAAAACGAAAAATCTAATTATTTGACCTTCCATATATTTCTCTTTAATTATTTCCCTTTTCTCACATATTATTCTCGTACTTGCACTCACTCCCACACTCTCAAGCACAAACACACACACTCATACGCTAACAAACACAGTAACACACGAAAATACTTACATAAACAGAAATTCATCATCCATTCATCATTCATTCATCAGTCTAACGCAAACGTACTCTTGTTGTCATATCCCTGTTGTACAACATTATAATTATGTAATTAACAATCTCTGCTTGTCTCTATCAGTGTAGTCATGTACCTAAAGGGATATATAATATAACACAGGTTTTCCCTAGCATTAGATGTCATTTGGCACAAAAAAAAATATATATCTTTAGGCAAATTGTATACCTATTTGAAGCCTGTTTGTTGTTTGCAAACGAAGTTTGTTTGTTAAATAAAGTGCGCTAGAATATAAGTTGATGCAATTATGTGAGAAGTTTTTTCTTTGTTAGATACAAATAAGCTAAAAGTCAATAAAATTATCTAAACAAGTTAAACATCCACAAAAATAAAATCAAACATAAATCAAAATAAAATGGAACAGGAAAATAATCAATTGAACTTATAATTATGAACTGTTTCTTTAAAAGTACAAGAGTTATCCGCCAAAATGTTCCGTTGAAAAGTAGAAGAAAATAGTTGTCCGATTTGTTTTAGTTTTTGGTTGTTTGTTTTCATATTGCATTTTATCGTATTTTAGTTTTTGATATCTGCGGCAAATGCAATACCCGGTTGAAAACCGACCCGGATCAACGCAATCTATTTAATGACTCTACATCCGGATCCGCACTGAACGAAGAGTGATGGTTGGTTTTGTGGAATGCAGTCTACTTAGTAATTTAGTCTATCGGGAAAATGTTAATACGGTAGGAATGTATTTCCGTTTGCAAACAACATCGTTCTCGAACATTATTTTCGAAGGTGGTAAGGCTTTAGTGGAAAGTCCGTCTGGGGAAGCACCACCCTCTTTCTTTTTTCTGCTGTGAAGCAGCAGTCTGACACGCACTTGACCAGTTTTTATTATGTGTTATTCTATGGCTTACGCTCTATAAACATACAAATTTTCACTCTTGTAAGTGTTACCCTTTTGACGATAGAGCTAATACAAAAATCAAGCAAGAAAATACGTTTTCAGTAGGGAAGTCCCCCTTAATTATTTAATAAGTACTTCATTTTATTTTTATAACTGTCAATATATTACGGTTCACGAGATACAGCCTGCTGACTGACAGACTGGCATCGGAGGCATATTAATGGGGTCCCGTTGTTCACCCTTTGGGTACGGAAACCCAAAAACCGGAATAAGACTAGGGCAATGATGAATGAATAAATGCAAATAAAAATGAATATGTTCCAATGTATATGTTGTTATCTTCCAACTCCACAAATAAGCATGCGAGATGGCAATACTAGATATTTCAGGATGGGATTTTCTTGAAGTTTCATTTTAAAATACTCTTTGTTACGTCGAGTTATATCTTGTGCATACGTGACTCGCTATCATGGTTTATTCACTAGAGATGTGTTGAGTATATTCGTAGGTATTCGTTTACGTGAACATATTATAACCCTTTTTGTTAAGTTTAAGGCGAGGTTCAGTTCGGTTGTATGTAAGTATAGACGAGAGTAAAAACATAATTTTCTGCTATCGGCGTTACGTAGCGCCTAATATTTAAAAACGTTGTGCATGCATACTATTGAAATAAATAAAATAAAATAATTAAATATAGAAATAAAAGAAAACATCTTTATAAATCTTTCACTTAATTTGTGAATAAAAAAAAGGTAAGCGTTAGTACGAAAATACCGCTAAAGTAAAAATATCGTTTTAGTCAGGCAGAATATGCGCGCGATTCTGACTCGCACTTGACCAGATTTGATTATCAATTTTCACGCTTCTAAGTAAATGTTAACGTTTTTACGATAGAGCCAAAACAAACAAACACGTCTTTTGTATGGGGATTTTTCCCTTATTTTTTAACTTTTATATTTTTTATTGTTTGTTAGGTTATCCGCCAAAATAACACATAGTCTGTGAAAATTACAACCATATACCTAGTACGGTTCAATATATTAATACCTAATAGAGTCCCGCTGGCACCCTTTCAGTACAAAAAGAATACGTAAGGTGACTTACGAATACGAAAAATCGTAAGAAAAACCGTATTCGAAGTTACGAAAAGATCGGCACATTCCTTGCCACGATTGTGTACTAACATAGCACGTACAATGCGATACGTACCTACGAGGTCATAAGATATCATTTGGAATAAGATATGCATTCAAAACTGGTTGACTCAATGCGATCCTATATTTTCAACCCTGTATTCATTGAACATCCACATTACAATCCATTTTTAATCTAAACATGATCTAAATACATGACGCTTCTTCCATTTGTTTTCTTTCTTTTGTTTAGATCGCATGAGCCAACAAGAGTATTTAGATTTTATTATGAACAGGAGTAATGGAGATTTTTGAAGTGATAGCTTCTTTAGCGGCGCTTGGCACTTTTTTAGATGGGTAAAAGATTGTAAACTCACGTCAGATGTCGCATCAGATCCGGGTTTTTATTCAGTGACAACAAAGAAGCACGCGAGCAATGGCGCGATTGATCCTTACAAAAGGCATAATATTCAAAAATGCAAGTTTTCACTTATGTCGGCACTCCCGGAGTGCAACCGTTCCTTTTTTAGGGTTCCGATACCAAAATGGTAAAAAAAGGAACCCTTATGGTGCCGCTCTGTCTGTCTGTCTGTCTGTCACACCTCTATATCTCAACAAACACTTATGCTATCGACCTGAAATGTGGAATAGTTTTAGAATATGGTTGCCCAACTTAATTGCACATGAAAATATTTAAAAAAAAAAGTATGATTATTAATGTAAAGGGGGCCAAAATAGGGAGGGCCAAATTTCTAATTGTCGCTACTAGGTCGAATGGGTCGAATTATATGAAAGGACTTTACTTGTACATTTTAAAATATATTTTTGTATTTTTTTAAGTTTCTTAGTTCTCAAGTTATGATGAAAAATGTCAAAGAAAATACCATTCCCCCCCTTATCTCTGAAGTTTGAGTAAGGAAAAATCTGAATTAATTCCAGTTGACAGAAATTTATGTAAACTTTACAGCAAAAACAAAACTATCTTTCTAAGTTGCACAGTCTTTTAGAAATCTGCAAAAAACCTTTACAAACAAATTTAGTTATGCGGTCCTAAAAATGGACTTTATTGCGTCCAAAAATAATAAAGGCACATCGGAACCCTCAGCGCGCGAGTTCGACTCGCACTTGACCGGTTTTTTTTAATTTATTTTATTTCAGAAATTGGTTTCGTGTCATGTCTAAAATGATAAGTTTTTGTTTTTGCTTTATTTTTTTCCCACTTTGCGCCGCTTTGTGAAGTGACGTCATTTTTCATCTAAAAACTGAATCTTTTGATGTTTTTCGAAGGAACATAAATCAGAAAATATTTGATAGAACGCAACGTTTGATTTGTAAGGGAAGTATAAAAATCTTAGGGAAATAAAATTGTTCATTGGTCTGAATTCAGATTTTCAGTATTGGGGAAATGTCTGTTTCTGTTTATCTGAGGTCTGTTTATACCCTGTATCCAACCTGTACCTTACTCTGTATGTATAAATAAAGAAACTTAGATTTAAATTTGAGTCAGATTTTTTTTCTAATTTTGCATTTTGTACCTACAGCAGCTGTCTCAGTATCCTACTAAACTAAAGGTTTTTGTTGTGGAAATAAAACTCGTTCTTCCACAAAATAAAAGAAAATGTCTAGAAAAGTAGAAGTACCATGACGCTAGAGCAAATGATAGCAATCTAAAAATATCCAGGTCGTGGTAGTAAAAGCATTATCTTAACCGGATTGCTGCCCAGTCTTATCGAGGGCCGGTTAGACGAGCGGTTGGAACGCCGAAGTTACGGCTTAGCTTCAACCTCGCTGCTACGGTTTAAGCGGTGACCAATTATTTTATATACTGCCTACGGGTAGTACTTATAAATGGTTATTTTTGGACCCTTAGCCAAATTTTTGTATGTTACTCAGAACACGAATCTGAACAACTTTCCTAAAGGAACATTGGTCGATGAACGAAAAAAAAATTTGCTCATTCCATACTAATCCCACTATTGCCGGCACAAGATTTGTATGGCAGGACCAACAATTTTTTTCATTTTTCGACCCATGTTCATTTGGGAGAGTTGCTCAGATACATGTTCAGAGCAACATACTAAAGTTTGGCCTGGGGTCAAAAAATAACTGTATACCACTGCCAGTGCGCGTTATATTTTGGACTTAGTTTACTTAAAAACCACTCTCCGCTTACTACGTAGCGGCAAGGTCGTGGCCCAGTCGTAAATTATAAAGCTTATATTTTATTTACCTACTTGCGATTAATAAAGAATTATCTTTTCTTAATTAATCGCCCTATGCCGTCAATAAGACGTGAGTTTATCCGTCGAAGTACATAATTATGTGTAACACTCACGAATCATTGAGTGATAAGACAAAGCGATATTGATAATATTAGCTAAGTTAAATTACATATCTGCGTAAAATTAACACCCGTCTGTAGAACCAAGCGCATTACACTAACTAGATTGTCGCCGCACCCTGGTTCTATCTTCCTCATCTATATTGTATGTGTAGTGCACATCCATATACAGGCTGTACATTTTAATATACAAACAAATACAATGACGAGCAATAAAAATCAATTGCATAAAAATTGTATTTCGCTAAGCGCAGTCGAGAAAAAGGAAAGTCTAAGTCAAAGCTTCTTTAAATCAATTACAGCAACTTTTTTAACAGACTCAAAGGAGGTTTAAGCTTAAAGAAACTTTCTGGTCCTGGCCGATAGAGATTTTTAATTTGATTATTTTGAGTAATGGAATATTTTGTAAAAAAAGATGCGCACGGAAGAAACACGCGGGACTGAACGATTTATAGTTGTTTATTCATTAGTGGGGTTCTAGAGAACGTGCCATTAAATTTAGAGATGACGAAAGCCAATGTCAAAAAATGTATGGGATGACATAATATGTCAAATTACATTCCTTACGTTTCCTGACGTTCGCTTTCTACAAATAGGACGTTGTTGTCTAGACCCATAGAGTAACACGATTTTCGCGCGCAAAGAACGGGCTTGCGCGGTTTGACGCGTTGCTCTAAGTCTAGACCCCATGGTTTACTAAAGTTAAATAAGTTAGCGTTAAGTTGAAACTGAAAATGGTTAATTTATTGAAACCTGAAATTAGTTTATTTATTTTATCTATGTCTTTAAAAGTACAATAATATCGTTAGTTGACTTTAGTTTCAGAATTCATTTTCCGTGTATGAAACACGCTGTATTTTCCCATTATTACACGTTAATACGCTCTATTATCTGACCCATTTACTTGGGCGGATTTAAGCCTAGATTTTATAGAGCCTAGGTCCTTGATTTAATATTGCATGGACAGATCACGTGAAGAAGTATATTTTTTTATCCAAAAAAGATATATTTTTTGCTCTAGGTAAGCTATCAATCACATTTTAAGAGAAGGGTCTGTCAAATTGGAACAACTTTCCGTAGGAAAATAGTTCAAACAAAAAAAATCGTCTTTCCATGCACTCTTCATCAGGGGATCTGGACATTTGACGAAAGCGAACGTCTTAAAATGTACTTATGGCACAGTAAATATATAAGCTAAAGCAGTATGGAAACTCCTAACAAACGTCCAAAACTGGCGCACTCACACATGCGCACACCGCTACAGGAAAATAAGCAGTTTTCGCGCTGAAGTCAGTCGTGGGTGCCAAAACCATAATACAAACAAATAGGTACATATATGGTCCCTATAAGTATGTTCCTGTCCTTGTGCGATAAAAGGCGACTAAGTATCTTAATCTGCCCTTGTGTCATAAAAGGCGACTAAGTGACTTAACCTTTTCTTGTGTCGTAAAAGGCGACTAAGTGTGAAAAAAAAACATGAAAAATTGAAAACATGCTGAAAGGAACAAAGTTGATAGAAGCACCCAATATTTGAGTTCATCATACTATTCTTATTTCAAAAATTCTGGGTTACAACCCTGACGCTCCGACGCAGAATAGTTCTTTTTTCAAAAAAAGGCGAGAGTTTCCATACTGCTTTAGCTTATATATTTACTGTGCTTATGGGGAGACTTATGGGACACGACATATTTCCCATACATTTTATGACGTTCGCTTTCGTCATCTCTAAATTTTATGGCACGTTGTCTAGACACCCAGCTGACAACAAATTTTGTATGGGAGGTCCTGGGGAAAAGTTGTTCAGTTTCATGAGCAGAAACTCATCTGAAAATATCCGAGATGATAAAAAAAATAAGTCTTCTCTTATTTCATGCCTCAATTTTTCTCCATCGACCAAAGGTTTTCAAATCCACATCTTGAAACAAAGATTTATGAACCATACATCGACCTTAATGCTGGGAGAGTAATATATTGCGGTGAAACTGAGCCTACAATACGTCTCGTGCCGAAATGGTTTGATTAAGTGCGCCTTGGTCAGCCTGGGGCTACACCTGATTTATAATGATGGTTCTTACACGCGCTTTGGAGCTTACACTGATGTGAGTGTCAAGGACTTTGACCGAACCCTATTTTAGGGTTCCGTACATCAAGTGGAAAAAACCAGCTAAGTGCGAGTCGAAGTCGCGCAACGAGGTTTCCGTAACATTAAGGTAAAATACCGTCTTGGTTATGGACACGCAGTCACGCAGAAGTATTAAATGCGCGCGAGTCTGAGACGCAGTTGACAAGTTTTTATTATTTGTTGTTACTCTATAGATTATACATATAAACATAATAATGTTCACGATTGCAAATTATCCCGTTTTTACAATAGAGCTAAAACAAAAATTGAGCAAAAATTGCTTAAAAACACGTTTTTACGGTTAAAGAACATTTATTTCCCAAAAAAGAATGTAACATTCGCTTACATTGAGAAATCTAGCTTAATCTTAAAACATATTTTTATAAGGCGAGAATTTAGAAGTTAGATTTAGACTTACTCATTGTTAGTTTAGGTAGTCACGACTTTTAACAATTCAGACTAATTTATTTTTATGACGATATCTTGAAATATTTTGAAATATTTTTTACTAGAGAAGCCCCTTTTTGTTTATAAATTTTTTAATTTAATTATTTTGTTGTTAATGTTGTTATAGAGGCAACAGAAATGCACTATCTGTGAAAACTCAACTACCTACCATTTTCGGTTCATGAGATAAAACCCGCTGACAGACAGACAGACATCGGAGGCATATTAATAGGATCCCGTTTTTCATCCTTTGGGTACGGAAACCTAAAAAAACGGAACCCTTATACTAAGACTTTGTTGTCCGTCCATCTGTCTGTCTGTCAAGACCCTTTTATCACGAAAGGATAAAGGTATCAAGTTGAAATTTGTATCAAATATATAAAAATCTATAGAACCTATGAAAATTTCAAGCTTTTACGACAACACATTCAAAAGATACGGCCATTTATGGCCCCATATCCATACGACCTTGTAATGTATAAATGGTGAACAGATACGGAACCCTTAATGCGCTTGCCCGACTCGCACCGGGCCGGGTTTTTTATCCTTCCTCTTTATTGATATCCTACCATCATTTGATGACCATTTAATAAAACAGTTTACTACTTCCATTTATTATGTTGGTCTTTATTTCCGCTAAAACTTATCAATCTTCGCATCCTTCTAATTCCCTAAGAGATCATCGATCCCCCTAATTCGAGCTCGTATATTCTCTATTAGACCACTGAGTTTTACAAAAAGAGATCTCGATTCATCACCGCAAAGCATCAGGGAAAAAATGGATAGAAGCAAGAATCAGAACTGATTATCTTTTGTCATTACTGTACCTTTTACTTCAGTTTTTTGTCGTATGACGTCACATAAAAGTCCACTGCTGGGCAAGCCCTCCTCCCAAATATTTACACCAAACGTACATATTAAACATAATCTTACATGTCGTACATATCGTACGATACTTTGGTCACTTACAACCGCGGTTCATGGTGCCAGCCAGCCAACGAGCGTCGTGGCTATAGTACTCGTACATCCCCTCAAAATTGTACCACATATTTTTTTCGAATTCTGGAGGAAGCTCCTTATCCTGCAGTGGACATTTCATGGGATATTATGATGACGTATACCAAAATACTAAAATATTATGGATAGTGCCCAAACTGCTAATGTTTGTGCTAGTCTAGTACATGATATTTCAATGTGATCTACAAAACACATCGGGGCTATAAAAGTACCGATGGACCGGCAGATCATTAGCACGTACAGAACATTAATGTTGCTATCGTTTGATGAGGTACTTGGTTGGTTTTTGCTGGATAAAATAGGTATACAGGGTGTAAGGCCGGTATTTCAGTGGGACACCACGGTGTCGCGATTGGTTGCCCGACTGGTTACGCCACTGGTGTCCGTAACTAGAGACCAGTAAAGACACACCCTGCGGCCCCAGCATTAAGGGCTATATTTCACTGGGAGTTGTAGCGCGACCAGCATCCGAACTGGTTGCGCCGCCAAAGTGGTTGCTCAACCAAACGGACACCAGGTGAGTAACTCTCTATAGAGCTGTATACATTTTGTTGGTAGCGGCGACTGGTTGCGCTGCCATGGTGTCCCAGTGAAATACCGGCCTAAGGGACAGGATTGCAAAAACTGAAAAGTCATGATCAGTTAATCTAACTGAACAACTTTCAGTAACAAAACTTTCTGGAATAAAAAAAAAATCGGTGTCTTCAAACAAAATTGCAAACTTTATTGGACAATTTATATGGAGGCTGATTTTGTTTCATTTACTGAAAGTTTTAAAACGGGTTATCAATATTTTACTTTAAACCACGGTACTGTACTAAACTGTACTAAATCGACTTTTAATGTAAGCCGTGGTGCTGTTTTCTTGTTGTTTCATAAACGATGATGCGATAGCACGCATTTATTTCCTCCCGACGCATAATGTCACGTTCGCAAAATGTCACACTAGGGTTCACCATAGCAAAATGTCACGTTCGCAGAATGTCACGTTCGCAAAATGTCACGTTCGCATAATTTCACACTTAATCGTGACATTGTGCGAACGTGACATTCTGCGAAAAAATATTGAAAATTTTTCTAAGTCCGTAAAGATTAAAACATTTTGCTAAGTTCAAAATACTTACAAAAAAAAATTTCAAAATTTTCTTAAGTCCCAAATTCATACAAAAAAATTTCAAAAGTCCCAAAAAACGTGACATTTTTCGAAAGTGACAATTTGCGAACGTGACATTTTGCGATCGTGACATTCTGCGAACGTGACATTTTGCTATGGTGAACCCTAGTGTGACATTTTGCGAACGTGACATTTTGAGAAAGTGACATTTTGCGAACGTGACATTATGCGTCGGGAGGATTTACTTGCTTGCTTGGTGTCCTGCCTGTCATGACATCAATAATTGTTTTCGACTTCCGTGACTATTTAAGTATGTTGTATGTCTCGTGATTATTTAAGTATGAAAAGTAAAAAAAAATATGACCTGTCAAAAATGTTTTCTTTGAAAAAAAAAACCCTTATTAGGCTGCTTTAGAAACAAAACGTTACATAAACTCATTGCCGTACGTTCAATAAACATTTGTACTTACTTTATATGTCAAATACCTTAAAAAACTGCAGAGCTTTAATATTTTGATTAACGAAAAGAATCACTTCTGCAAAACAATGAAGAATTTTGTCAAGATTCCCACTCGTGCAATTAAAATGTGCTCACGAAACGAGAACCGCCGACACTTCGCGAAATTACTCTTACAAACGAATTCAAAACGACTCAAATGGATATAAAGAAGCATTAAATACAAGGTCCGACAAGACAAGGCGTGATATTATGTTTGTATGTATGTATAAGTAAGAAATCGACATGACAGGAATAGTTCGTAAAATGTATCTGGGCAAGCTCGTTCCATCGTTGATTCCATCTATTTTTTTTGGTCTTAAAAAGTTCACTGTACTTTTCTTTTAAACGTTTTGGCCTTAAAACTTTCACTGTACTTAAGTTTCTTAAGTTAGAACATCTATCCGAGTGGGTGCGAGAGACCAGGAGACCTATAGCACAGGGTCTACCTAGTTTAGGCTCCTGTCTCTCATACTAGTTTCAGATGTTAACAAATACTTGTATTTACTTTCGAAAATAAACGCATATTTAATTTTTATTTTATTTATCTCATCTCTGCCCTCAAGACTAGATCGAGGCCAAGAGTAAACCCATTGACAATAAAAAAAATCCAAAAAAATCTTCAGTGTAAGTAGTTACAGGTGAATCTAAAAAAATAAGGCAATAAAGGAAGTGAATGGGTAGAGAGGTAGCATCCATAAAAGTCATATAAACTTTCACCTTTATTTACGCTTCGCTTAAACTAGATTCTAGATGTTAATTGTTAAGCCATCAGAGGCCACCCATACGAGCCATTATCGCTGTGCATTTGTGACCGAAACGAAAGAGCAAATCAAATTTTAGTGTAATGTCAGTGACGCGGAAAGTTCCGCTACCGGAAAATACAAATTCCGTCAGATTTGTCGATTTTTTTCTCGCAATTCTGTAACACATTGAATCATATAGGAGTATCCGCACTGGCGGTAAAAAAATCAAAAGGCCCTGACAGTGTCAGTTTTCATTTGTGTTCGAAATAATACAATCAAAAATTAAATATAAAAACTAAATTCAATCTACGACTATTTCCAAATTCATTCAAAATAATAACATTGAAATAAAAATTATCTAAAATTGACAAAAAATAAAACCAAAATGTCATCATCACAAAAAACTTACAAAATACTTACTAAAACATTACTTTAGATAGGATCGATTCGTTGTTGCTAGTTATAACAAGGCAATTTTTTTTTGACATCCATTTTCCCACCTTATTTGTGAGGTCACTAAACTGTTACGAAATTGTGAGACTTGTTTACTTCAATACCGAACACGTAATACAGTGGAATAGTTTTAAAACCAAATCACAGAGTTAAGATTTAGTGGTCTGGAACTAAAAAAAATTAAAAATATATCATTTTTACTTCTCTAGTATTGATTTTCACTGTACTAATTACCTTAAGGGTCCTCTGGAGCTGTGAGTTCCCATACAAATTAACTTTTGAGTTAACTTCTAAACTACGAAACACATTATGACAAAGATTTGAACACACAATTTGATAAGATCTATCAAGGTTTGAAATATGTTTTCAATTGAAAACAATTAGGAAGATAGAGCGAGTTGAAAATATGTTGGAAAAAAGTCAACTCGCTTATCTTCAAATTGATTAATCATTTTCAATTAAAAATCTATTTCGAACTTTGATATATCTTATCTTATTGTATGTACGAAATGTTGTGATAATGTGTTTTGTAGTTCAGAAGTTATCGCAAAAGTTAGTTTGTTGAACTCACAGATCCAGGGGACCCTTAAAAGAGTTTTCTCGATGTCCTGTACACAAACAATTTTGTTTTGAAAATATCTTGTAGGAAAAGTAAAACAAATCCTTCATAAATTTTATTAATGGTCTAAAAACTGACTTCAAACTAAGATTTTCGCATAATCATTAAAATAATAGGTCTTTACCTATGAAATTGCCGAAATTTTCTTACAGATTAATGAGATCATAATTCCTATAATACAAATGCAATTTTTTTCATTTGTTTTATATTTGAAAGTTGACTTCAAGGTTATTAATTTACGCATAAAATAAAGTTTTTGTTTTTAGTTTGATATATAAAATTTAAAGTTCGAAAATAGTTCGTCTTAATTGTCGTCCGATTTCATCATTAGATTTGCTATATTTTTTTACAGATAATATTTTTCGAAAATCAAATTTAAGCTTCTGTTAGCTTAATGTCTTCCCAATAATGCTTAAAAAAATAAAAAAGATTGGATTTATATTTCTTAAGAAAAATGCAAAAATGTTAGTACTGAAAATTGAGTTTACCTAAAATTTGCCATACAAAACGGCAATTTCATAGGTAAAGACCTAATATTGCCTTAAAATGTCTTTTCCTGTTAAGTTTGGCCCCTGTAAATGAAGGTATGTGAGCGTAAAATATATTCAATTTAAAACGGCGGATAAAAGTAATGAGTTCCACAATTTAGAAGTCTGATAGCGAATCCGAATGTCGACGTAACTTGAGCTTTGGTAGAAAGAGGTATACAGGGTGTTAAATGTTAAAAGACATATGCCGAAAACCTAAACTATCGATTTAGACTATAAAACTGAGCAACTTTTTCCAAGGAACATAGGTCAAAACTCGTTAAAAAGTTTATGACCACCCATGTTATTTTTCATCATAACTTGAAATCTAAGAGTCGTAAAAAAATAAAAATATCTATGTTGAAAAAAAAAAGTGAAGCCCTTTCATATGATACCCAACTCAACCTAGTAACGACAATTATAAATTTTGACCCCCTGTTTGGGCCCCCTTTACAATAATAATAATATTTTTATACTTCTTTCATTTGCAATAAAGTGGGGCAATTATTTTATAAATTATTCTAAATTTCAAGTCGATAGCATGAGTGGTTGCTGAGATAAACAGGTGTGATAGAAAGACAGACGAAGTCGCACCATGAGGGTTCAGTTTTTACCATTTTGGTTCGGAACCCTAAAAATTATTTTCGATAAAAATAAAAATCTAATCCGGTCAATTTGTACCAAAAGTTGTAGGACGAAAGTTGTTCAGTTACATGGGAAAGCTAATACCCCGAGACGATTTCAGTAAGTAAAGTTTCACTTCAAATGACACAACACAATTTTAGTAAGACCTCGGTTATAGCTTCACATTTTTGTATCAATAATCTTCATATTTAATTTATTAGTTTAATACCGTAGCTGATACATAAGCCATATAATTTTAACAAACAAAGAGGATAAGTACCATATTCACTAGAGAAAACCGCAACACAAACAGTACGCGTATTTCTGGATTAGTTTACAAACAGACGAGCTGCATCCAATTCGAAGGCAATTTCGAAAAGTTGACACGCTGCAGTAGCTCAAACGACGGATTAAGTTATGTAGGTATTAATATTTTACACAGTAAAATAAAAAAAAGTTTTTCTGATCCTAGGCACCTACAATAATATTGCACAATTATGATTAAAGGTGTAAGAGACAGGTTTACGGAAACTGAAAGAACATAAGCAGTCAACGTATCCTTTCAGTGAGTAAAACAGTCAGGAAATGAAAAAAAAAATGAATGGGAATGAATTTTGTATCGAGAGGTTATCAACCTCAAAATTGCAAACTTGATTGGACAGTTTGTATTAGGAGGACGTTATTTTTTCAAAAGTTTTATTTACTGAAAGTGGTTTAGATATATTGACAGATCATATACCCTATCGGGAATCTATCCCTCACACCCCGCAATTTTAACTGAATCGTTCAGGTACAGTCAAGAGCACATCAAGCTTGACACACTGGACTTTGCATCGCTCTTATTTTAATAGACGTACGGGTAAAAGTCGCACTGCGAGTGTCAAGCTTGACCTGTAGCTGACTGTACTCAATCAATATTAGAGTTATAAATTTTGTAGAATATTGTTTTTTTATTTTATTATTTATTTTTCTTACAAAATTACATAACTTATAATCTAACAAAGGTCCCGCAAAACTGCTCAGCAGTTTGTTAGTCTCTACACAATATAATAGTATTTTTATATAATAAAAGTAATTTTTCAACACATTTGCTCATAAAACAGCTCTATTTGCACTGTATTTAGGTCCATCATCGAGCTTATTAAAAACGCGTGCTTTTCTCATTATATATTACAGAACTAGTTATTTAATTTTTGTTTTTTTTTTTTTATATAAACTAAGAGCAAGGAGTTCTAATGTCTAAAATATTTATGACATTTTCGTAAATATATACCTAATGTTGATGAAAATATAATATATAAACAATTTGTTGCATGAGATTAGTAAAGTTTGACAACAAATTAACATTAATTGATTTTGTAAGCAATAAATTTATAGTTTTTGTATTTTTTCAATGACTACGCTGTATGGGAGCATTGCCACTGCTTTGTCACAGCTCTTCATTTGAAAAAAGAAATACGCGCGCAATAAGAATTCTGCGCGCCATTTTTCACAAGTATTTTCATTTGCTTTGATTTTTGTGACTAACTAACAATGTCGTCGTGGGTTTCAAGCAATGAAGAAGAACTTAATTTACCCCTACAGGAAATAATTACTGGGGCACAAAATGCAAGTGAGAGTCTCCTTCCAGCAAAATCAAAGAAAAAATACATTCTTTCCTACGAGAAGTTCATTAAATGGAAGAACAGCAAAAATGCCAATTCGTTTTCAGAGAATGTCTTTTTTGGCTTATTTCAATGAGCTGGCGAATAAGTATAAACCTAGCTCTATGTGGTGAATTAATTCCATGTTGAAAAGTATTGTGAGAATGACAAATGGAGGCTCAGGAATTGCAGCCTGAACCACAAAAAGGTAAGCGAATTTGATTCGTTTTTATCCGCAAATGTGTTGAAAAACGTCGTAAGAAGCTTGTGCGCTTTGGTGATTACACCCTCGGCTCCATTACGCCCTCGCCTGCGGTTCGGGCTGCAATTTCTGAGCCTCGGCCGTAATATCCAAAATAGCGCACGTGCATCTTAGGTGTGTGGGCCGTCTCAAAATATTGCTTTTACTAAGTGTATTGAATTCAGAAATCACGAAACAGCGAGTTATACTTTTCATTCGTTTTAAACCCGAAGTCCAGTGAAGCCGAAGCTTTTACGAAAAAAAAAACCACTTCTCAAACTAAAGTGGTCACGCATGTCACGTGATTTTAGAGCAATACGTCAAACCGCGCAAGCCCGACTTTGCGCGCGAAAATCATGTTACTCTATGGACATGGCCGATATTTTATATGTATAGGAGCCAGATTTTGTTTTGCGCAATATTTTTATCTGCTCGATGTTTTCTTATAAATAATCGCTGAGACTGGGGTTTAAAACGGAAGACCATTCACCGTGTATTAATCTTATACGTTTTTACGAATTTTTGTAGACTTACGATATGGTGATTATTTTCATTGGACTAATGATAATTTTGTGGACTTGTGACAAGCATATGTAAATTTTTGACATATTTATAAATAGAATAAGGAAACAAGGAAATTTCTCATCAAAAACTGCACGTGAACTGCAAAATTGCAGCTGCATCGCAGTCGGTCTGTATACCCTTAACCGTAACATAACCGTCACGTGCAACCATTGTCGTTACTAAAGGGATATTCAGAGCACCATATCGTGTGTTACTGTTAGGTAACAGATGGCACTTTAGTAAAAGCACCTAAATTATAATGGTTATTATTTTCTTGAATGGGTTAGTGCCTGGGAGACCAACTAACACTGGGTTGCTCGTAACACTTTCTTCCCATTGCTATATCCTTTTTAATGCATTGTGTAACATGTGTAACAAATACAGGGGGGGGGGAGTGACAAAACAACTTGAAACAATAGTCGAAATACGAAGAGCAGATTCGTATCTTTCAGTCTTTCTTTCGGTAATGCTAAAGTTACAGTCGATATCAAAGGTAGATATAATCTAGCTTGATTAGAATGACAGAATAGAAGTGTGAGAGCAGGACGAAGCGATGCGCTAAACATTAGAGCGACAAAGACAAGTATCGATCTGACCTGCTCTAACGCATAAATTTTCCTGCTGCCATTCTAATCAAGCTTTATTATTTCGACTATACTCGTAAAAATAACGCAGTAGGTGTACACCAGAACTAAGTTGAAGAAATTATGTCCCAATATTAAGGAAGAGTAACTAAGAAGAACTAAAAGAAAATTAATCTCAATCTTGTGTCAACTTTTGCCTTAATTTTTTATATAAAATACGACACACGACAACGTTATTATGTGTAACACACTCACGAGTCGTTTAGTGATAAAATAACTTTTGCCTTTTCCTTTTACTCAGACAGATTTTCCTTTGCATTTTTTTGGTGCATTAATAAATGCACAGAACTAAGTGTTTTGAGTGTTCTTTCTATTTAACAGTCAGAACTGAGAATGCAGTCAGAGTTCTCTAATAAGGAAACCGTTTGTTATACATAGTATCCTATTTGGTTGCTTGTTACTGTCACCCAATAAACTTGGAACACGGCTCCTGTCATACATACGCATGAAGACGTTACCTTGTTTAATAAGATTCTGGCAAGGTTAGTTTCTGTATTGTTCCGACGATGCAGTACAGACTAAAGCCGCTATCACGAATTCCTTAATTCAGAAACTAATTCGGCTTACATTGCTGGTTGAAGTAAGGATATTAGAATTAACAGAGCTAAGCCTCCCAGCAATGTATGCCGAATTTATCTTTGAATTTAGGAAGGTGTCATTGTGGCTTAAGGTGATCTGTGACGGCCAGCTTAGCATCGAACGCAACTAGATGGAGCCACTGCTGCAAATATAAGGTTTTATTTTTTAATGCAATAAGTACCAACTATATATGTGCATAAAGTTGATTACGTCAGTCCGTGTTTACTTGAGTACGATCACTCACACATGCACACAAATCACAACCGTACAGTTTTGACCGCACGCCCACAATCGTAATATTGAATCAAAAATAGTACTTTCAGTACATTAACTGTAGTTTTGTATTAATTAGCTAAAAATTTAACTAAAAATAGCAGTATTCGTTCGTTTTTCAACAGAATTTTATGTCCCACGTAAGAATGCAAGTCATTTGAATTTTTGTATGGAAAACGGATCACCTTAACTATGAATTACTATTGCCTTCCCAGTGTGCAGCTTTTCATTAAGAGCTGAAATACCAGCCCTGCAGTGATAGGTTACAACCACTAACTGTATCAAAAGTTATGGCCAGTTTTCATCATTTTTGCTTTACTATAGATTATGAACCATAACAATTTTACCAGTTTCACGCAGTATCCGTTACCGTTTGAAAGTAGAGCTAAAAAAAAAACGCTGATATGGCACGTTTCTTACATGGAATCACTTCTAATATTTCATTATTTTTATTATTTTTTAGAATATTACACGTAACAACATATTCTGTAAAATTGATATATCTTATGTAGCAGTCAATAAAACAAGAAACTTTGCTAAAGTTAAAGAGAAATCTTCCTTCGTGCTGCAAACTTCCTTTGACTTACATCCCCAGTAAAGTTGAAAAGCAGATATCTTAACTTTCCCGGCTGCAAACCTTTAGAAGCAAATTATAAGATAATTTTAATACTTATAAAAGACCTTACTCGACTGAAAAGAACTCTTAAATTTAAGAACAATGAGTTTTGGCTTTACCAGAGATACTAACTTCATTAACTTACCTACGCAGTCAAAACGCCATCTAACTCCTAAAGCTATACAATAATTTTGGACAATTGGTGAAAGAGACCGTGTATTGTCAACAACTAGCGACCCGCCCCGGCTTCGCATGGGTGAAATGCTGATACTAAATTCACTATTTATAGGCATGCGCCGCCGGCCGCCGCAACCGCTATGTCGGTACCGCCGCAACCGATATGTACCTGCATTTTAAATTTTTAATATCTTCGAAAATATTCATTAAAATTACATGATGTAAAGGGCCATATTAATCTATATTAAATGCACAATGTATTTAAGGTACTTAATTGGATAAGGATTAATGCTGTACTGCTTAAAATCACTTCGTAAAAAATAAAGGATGAAAAATTGTTATTGTGGGTTATCCCTAAGAGATAGATATATACCATTGCAGATTTTTTTGTAGATCTTTTTAAGGTGTACAATACTGTAGTACATTATTTTGATCTATCTCTTACGGTACAGCCAGCGTTTGCAATGTAAGCGCAAAAAAATGTGTTTATTTACGACATCACATTAGAAAAGTGTTTCTCTACTATATTACCTTTCTCTTAAATCACTCTATCTATTAAAAAAAACCGCATCAAAATCCGTTGTGTAGTTTTAAAGATCTAAGCATACATACAGACAGACAGCGAGAAGCGACTTTGTTTTATACCAAAGTTTTATACTATGTGGTGATAGTGAAGATTGCGCCTGACCACTGTTGCTTGCATGTGGCGATCTTCGACCCTGCCCTTACTAATGACGACAACAGCTTTAGCTTTGTGATTTTTTATGACTTTTTCGGGTCCATGTCATAAGTTAGGAGTTAAAACTTGCACATAGCGGAAAAAACTAGCAAGGCGGAGCCAGCAGAGGTTCCAGCGAGCCACTAATGCACACGAAACTAAACTTTGAGGTATTCAGGCGACGACTGTTGATGTACCCAAAACTGGAAGGTCCTTTCCCTAAGAAACATCTGGAAAAAAAAGACCTCTCCATACATTTCCGTGTCCTTTACGCCCTGTATTTTCACTAGATATGCCTTCGACTTGAGTTGCGTTGAGTTCGGACTACTACAGTATACCCTCAATTAACAAGATATTCTCAAATGGGGTTTCTGATAACATTATCAGAAACCCCATTTTGCGAAAATATAATCTTTATTTTAATAAATTGGGTTCACTCAAACAGCCGATAGACCTCTTCGCCGCTTGAAATTTTATCTGTGCATACTTCGAGTTAATCTATCGTAATGATACAAAACTTATACACATAATATATTGCAAGAAAATAAGCCAAATACAAAATTTTTAAGTCCGTTTGAATCGGTCCAGTAGTTTGTGTGTGATTATAGGCGCGCGAACATCATCATCTTAAATTCCTTGAAACGTCCACTACAGGACTGGGAGCTCCCTCCAAAATTAATTCCATCTTATGCTGGAACAATGTAGAGGGTAAAGTACTATAGTCACCACGCTTGTTAGCGATACGGCTAAGCACCATGGACCGCGGTTGTTGGTGGCCGCAGAATATAAGATGATATGAATACACAGAAGGATGCTGCTATACATCCTCTAGTTCAAAAACCCTTAGTCGCCTCTTACGACACCCACGGGTGTAGCTGTAAGCTAATCTACATTTAGCCAGCATCACGTGGCCAGTGCAGAGCCATCCGCAGAACATATCATTTAGAGTATCTTTGAATCGCAAGTAAAGTGTCATATCTAAAGTGATTTTTTTTATAAAGTACTCAATATTTCGCATTTATTTACTTATGCAAAATTTTGTTTACAAAATAAACTTCATACACGACTCGCTCATGTAAAATAAACATGCCCTGCGTTAGAAGTTGTTTACTTCAAACATGTTTATACTTGGTGTATACAGGGTGTAAATGACAGCTTTCCGAAAACTGAAAACGCATGATCAGTCAACGAAACTGAACAATTTGAGTGAATAAAACTTTCAGGTAAAAAATAAATCAACTTTGTTGAACAATTTGTGTGGAAATGCTGATTTAATTTACATTTCCTCCAAATTTCATTCACTGAAAGTTTTTTTTTATGGTCAATGGTAAGCCCATTGACAATAAAAAAATCTCTTGACCTCGATTGAGGACAGAAATGAGGTCGACAATGGGACAAGCTTGCCAACAGAAGAAGCCTATTCATTCGCGACTTGAATAGATTTGGGAAGTTGATCAATTTCGTTGACTGATCATGCCCTTTCGGAAAGCTGTACATTTCACCCTGTACATTATAACCTCGTATGTACACACGGCCGCACATCAGTAGAAACACTTTTGGACCTTATGGCGTGGTAATAGAGTTAAAAAAGTTCCTACCGACGTGCGGTTGACCGTACCACTATACTACTGTATAGTAACGAGAGTTGTTTTAGCGTAAAGGAAACCAGCAAAAGCCCCAAGCGGATACATTGAAATAATACGAGTAGGTGATGTATTTTTATTTTATTTTGTGAGGTTGGTGTATTGCGTACAGGTGGTGTTTGGCGTATGTGGTTATTACCGTCTGAAAGGAAATTAAACTTTAGTTCATCGCTCTCTATTCATATTTCATATGTTTTCATATAAAATTTTATGTTACCTACCTAGTAACAGTAGCAGTGCTGTTTTCTTTCTCCTTGATTCCAATTGACGCAGTGCTTTTGTTTGTATTTGTCCAATTATTTAAGGTTGCCTTTAAAAGATCGCTTGTAGCGATAAGGCCGCCTTTGCTCACATTATATTTAAGATTTCCTGTAAAACTAATTGTATTTTTGTTATTCAATTCAATTTATTTATATCAGATAGGTACAATCACAGAGCAGAAACAAAGCTGTGGGTACAATCCATATTTGTTAGTAACGTTAGACTTAAAAACTATGTTAGTGTTATGTGCGCAATAAAGCATTTATCTATCTATCTAGTATGTAAGCATTGAGAAAAGCCCGATCAGAGTTTATGCAATGCTTGTTCTATTTTATTTTATTAAAGTAATATGTAGTAATATGATGTTAAATAAAAACAACCGGCCAAGTCTGTGCCGGGCCACGCGCAATGTAGAGTTCCGTAATAAAGTTGCCATAGCAATTATTATTGCAGGTTTTTTTTTTTTATATTCCTGATTAGTATTATTTTCAGTTTTTCGACTTTTACTCGCCAACCTCTAAAGCTGTGATAGTTTTTCTTTTAATTTCGTCAATTATATGCTACTAACTACTATGATTTCTTTTCACATTTCAAGTAATAAACTAATAAACAACCGTTTAGATTTCTAAGGTTTTTTTATACCACTTTGTTAGCGTAAGTAATATGTATATCCATACCAAATTACATTACAGCTTTTTATTTCTAAGGGTCGCTGAGCTGAGCCACAGACAGAGTTTCACAGATAAATAATATTATGCACTTAAAAATTTATGATTGTTCATCAAAATTACTAACGTGCATCAAAAATAATCATTATGCAATATGCATCAAAAAGTTTTGGGTTGGGTTAGGTTGTCTTGCGACCACAACGTCTTGCGGCCAGAAAGAAATTAGTGGCTAAGAAAGTTTTATTTAGTTGCATGTTGTTTGTGACTGAGTAATTTAGAATGCAATAATGCTGTTAAAAAGAAGTCTAATGGTATTAAAAAGAGGTCTGTGTAATTAACACCCAGTTCCACACAGATTTACGGTCATAACGAAACTATAGGGGTTCCTTGTTGAATACGGAACCCTCATAAGTAATAAAAGATTTTGTTTAGCTTGTTTTAGATGCTGTCATTTGAGTAATGCAAAATCGTTTGACTTTATTTGCTAGGAATAGGCTTAATTTAGCTTAGCCTGCAAAAGTGAGCAGCAGCATTAAAATTAAATCAGTAAATTAAACGTAACCTTAGTTTCAAGAACACATATTAAGAATGAAGCCAGTCGAAATTCCCAAGAAGGAAAATTCAACATTCCAATCACTCAGATGCCAGTTGTAGGTTTGAAGCCACTTAATTCCACTTTGAGTTTGTTTGCCCGAATTTGACTGACCTATTTGGCGCTGGGGCTTCGTTCCCTAGAGCTGTAGGGCTAAAGATTCCTAGTAGTTTAATTAAACTCCTCGATTAAACACTTGTACCATCGGGAGTTCGAACTCAATGCGAGCTGTTACTCACTTGGTCGATATTCCACACATTTGATCACAGCGCTTCGCATAATGCGCACAACTAAGTGTAGCCACACACCAGCGGCAATTCCTACTTAAATATATTTCTTACAATAAATAGATAACTTACTTTTGAGATATGCAGGTGATAGATAAGCATAGATAATATATTAAAGTAGTGATAAGGGAGCAGTATTCCAACTGCCAACAAACTGCCATGCAGTTTGGCAGAAGTAATAATTATAAGACAATATCTTGCTAACCAGAATAAACTTCATTTTTCATTTTTTTTTCATTTCATTTCATTCCGACGCGGAAAGTTCTGCGACCGAAAAATATGTCAACTATGACACCGGCGGAAATTCCGCTGTATGTGTCATCTTCTTCTTCTTAGTCCTATCCTCATGACTGAGGGACGTGACAATCGTGGGCTGCTACTTGTGCCGCCACACCTCTCCACATCGCGAAAAATATGTCAACTATGACACCGACGGAAATTCCGCTATATGTGTCATCTTCTTCTTCTTAGTCCTATCCTCATGACTGAGGGACGTGACAATCGTGGGCTGCTACTTGTGCCGCCACACCTCTCCACATCGCGAAAAATATGTCAACTATGTCACCGACGGAAATTCCGCTATATGTGTCATCTTCTTCTTCTTAGTCCTATCCTCATGACTGAGGGACGTGACAATCGTGGGCTGCTACTTGTGCCGCCACACCTCTCCAGATCGCGAAAAATATGTCAACTATGACACCGGCGGAAATTCCGCTACATGTGTCATCTTCTTCTTCTTAGTCGTATCCTCTTGACTGTGGAACGTGACAATCGTGGGCTGCTACTTGTGCCGCCACACCTTTCCACATCGCGAAAATATGTCAACTATGACACCGACGGAAATTCCGCTATATGTCTCATCTTCTTCTTCTTAGTCCTATCCTCATGACTGTGGGACGTGACAATCGTGGGCTGCTACTTGTGCCGCCACACCTCTCCACATCGCGAAAAATATGTCAACTATGTCACCGACGGAAATTCCGCTATATGTGTCATCTTCTTCTTCTTAGTCCTATCCTCATGACTGAGGGACGTGACAATCGTGGGCTGCTACTTGTGCCGCCACACCTCTCCAGATCGCGAAAAATATGTCAACTATGACACCGGCGGAAATTCCGCTACATGTGTCATCTTCTTCTTCTTAGTCGTATCCTCTTGACTGTGGAACGTGACAATCGTGGGCTGCTACTTGTGCCGCCACACCTTTCCACATCGCGAAAAATATGTCAACTATGACACCGACGGAAATTCCGCTATATGTCTCATCTTCTTCTTCTTAGTCCTATCCTCATGACTGTGGGACGTGACAATCGTGGGCTGCTACTTGTGCCGCCACAGCTCTCCACATCGCGAAAAATATGTCAACTATGTCACCGACGGAAATTCCGCTATATGTGTCATCTTCTTCTTCTTAGTCCTATCCTCATGACTGAGGGACGTGACAATCGTGGGCTGCTACTTGTGCCGCCACACCTCTCCAGATCGCGAAAAATATGTCAACTATGACACCGGCGGAAATTCCGCTACATGTGTCATCTTCTTCTTCTTAGTCGTATCCTCTTGACTGTGGAACGTGACAATCGTGGGCTGCTACTTGTGCCGCCACACCTTTCCACATCGCGAAAAATATGTCAACTATGACACCGACGGAAATTCCGCTATATGTCTCATCTTCTTCTTCTTAGTCCTATCCTCATGACTGAGGGACGTGACAATCGTGGGCTGCTACTTGTGCCGCCACACCTCTCCAGATCGCGAAAAATATGTCAACTATGACACCGGCGGAAATTCCGCTACATGTGTCATCTTCTTCTTCTTAGTCGTATCCTCTTGACTGTGGAACGTGACAATCGTGAGCTGCTACCTGTTACACACCTCTCTAGATCGCCTTGTCTTGAGCAAGGTGAATGCTGGCCAGTTTATTTTATTCCAGGTCTTAGCGCGATAATAATTATAAGGCAAAATAAATTACCTTACTATTCCCGATGTTTCGGCTGCGTTGCATCAGCCGTGGTTACGGGTAGACTAAAGAGAGGTGAACTACGCAGATATTATTGTGAGGGTAGTCTAAAATTGTTATTGTCTTGCACAGGAATGTCACGACACCCAACACTTTCTCGTACAACGTCCGCGGACTGGCCCGAAGATGCTACGCGCGGTTTTATGCGATCTATCACTGGGTTCCACGCATAGGTTCCACGTCACCGATAATTTAAAACCATCTTCTCTATTGAAAGCTTTGTAATTTTTTATCTCAATAGCTTCACGGACCATTCTAGGGAAATATTGACGGTCAGTGGAGAGGACTTTCGGCGCATAATTCGGTGAATGCTGGCCTGTAGTGTCGCTCCTGTAGCTTCTTTTATATGGTCCCATCGCATTGGCATACGTCCTCTGCTCCGTTTACCCTCTATTCGGCCAGAGATGATAAGCCTTTTCAGGTTATGTGTCATAGGTAACCTTAAAAGACCCGCATGTGTCTCTACAATTAGGAGTGGTGTTCATGTCTGCGTTTGTATTCCCAAGTTCATATAATCTATTCAATTCCAATCTATTCAAGACTCGAGTGAATAGGCTTCTTCTACGCAAGGTCTTTCCATCGTCGACCTCATCTAATTCCACAGGGCTAGATCGAAGCTATTAAAAGAGCAAGTCCATTGAAAACAAGAAATAAAAATTGAATTAAATAATAAAGCATGTTGAAAAATTATAAAAAGAAGGATTCGGTGGTCATATCTCGATATCACTGTTAGCTTTTTGTCTCCCACAGCTGGACATAATTTACTTTTCCATTGAAACATAACTAAATGAGTCGATCACGGCGCTCCGGACCCACCATACCCCTGGCCATATCCCTGGGGGAAGGGTGGGACGAAACCATACCACCATCGGGATCACTTTAGAGGCGAAAATTTTAACTTCATGTTAGAGTTTATGAAAACCTAGTCTGTGCAACGTATTTACCGACTGACTCCACATCAGTTGGTCTCAGCTAGTCTCAGGTCAAAAAGCACGGTGGGACGATTTGCAAACGACTACATTGGGCCGCTGCCAGATATTTTGGACAGCCAAGCAGAATTTTTGAAGTTAGTACGATTTATTTCTAAAGTTTTATAATGGGAGGTTTGCCAAAACTTTTCTAAACGTATTAAAAAAAACATATTTTTAAATATAAAATAAAATATATATATTTCTTAGGTATCTTGAAAACGCTATAACGATTTAGATTAAATTTATAGCTTTTCGCGGGTGAAAAATCAGTCTAGGTTCATCATAACATCCCATGAAACGTTCACTACAGGACAGGGAGCTCCCTCCAGAATTCTAGCTTTTGCTGGAAAAATGTAGAGGGGAAGTACCATTGTCACCTCGCTTGTCAGCGTTAGGCGCAGTCTAGGTTACATGTCTGAAAAGATTCGTTTTCTCCGTTTTATTTAATGGTATTCAGTGAAAATTTAGAATCCATTGATCCGTTTTACAAAACAAAGTTCGACTTTTGGAATCGAAAAGGGGTTATTATACGGTATTTAATTATATTTTTTACCAGAAAACCCTTCAGTGACGAACCTTTTACCTAACCCATAACCAGTTTGCTATCGACCAACATAAGATGATCCTTCAATTTCATCTCCGCTACACGAACCTACGCAAATTCCCGCAAGCTCATATATTTCCAGAGCTCCATGAAAGATGGTTTTAAAGCCCGTACGAGAGATGTAACTTCGTAATTGGATTCTGAAAGTTTGGCCGACACAGTACATCTAAACTTAGTTTCGACCCCAGAGTTTTTGAGTTTATATTTTTTTAAACTTTTTTTTGTCGTTCCTCTAAGGCATTGCTTCGATTGAATTGGTTTTGGTTTTTGGGTCAAAACAGTGAGTTTGCCAACAAATACGGGACGAGCAAATTTTTGTACGGGACGAAGAATAATTCTTTTAATTGTTGTTATCTTGTCATATGCATCTGTTTAACTTACTTAGTTAATTATCATTAACATCTTTTAAGTATGATTATTGTTACTACACTGCACTACTCATTTCATTATTACGGATTCCTCTCCCAAAGGTTGTCTGGAAGAAATCGCTTCCAGCGATAAGGCCGCCTTGCCCACATTTAGTTAAGTTTATTTTGTGACTGTATTGTTTTTGTTTCTGTAATTGTGTGCAATAAAGTGTTTACCTATCTATCTAAAGTAATAACGTTATGACTCATCGTCCATGGTGCTATCTCACACAACTGATAAGGGGATCCTTTTGTTGGAATAGCTAATCAAATATTCGGGAATGCGTACCTAATTTGGGTATTATACAGGTTCCAAATGCCGTTTGATTACAAACAGTCCAACCACCTTACATAGGGTAAATCTAGAATTAGTATTAATAAAACAAACAAACATTAACGCTTGGTCATATGTGAAAACTACTCATCATAACATCCCATACAACGTCCACTGTAGGACAGGGAGCTCCCTTCAGAATTCTGACAAAAACGCGTGGTACTTTGGAGGGGAATTACTATAGTTACCACGCTTGTAAGCGTTGCGGTTGGCGAACGCTGTTGTTGGTGACCGCAATATGTAAGATGGTACGGTGAACTGCTTGTCAGTAGAAATTTTTTCAACTCTATTACCACGCCATAAGCTCCAAAAGTGTTTCTACTGATGTGCGGTCGTGTGTACGATACACAGAAAGATGCTGCTGCTCATCCTTCAGTTCATAAGCCCTTAGTCGCCTCTTACGACACCCACGGGCAGAGATAGGTTGGTACTATTCTTTACCGGCACCATACGGACCCCGCGTTTATCTTATAAAGAATTTCTGGAAGGATGCGCATGGCAACAAACCCGACACATGTAGGTGCCCTTACTGGCCACTTTAGGACCAAAGAACGCTTACAGAAGATGGTTCTGTAAGACAACTACCTGCAGAGCATGTGGTGAATACAGCGAACGCATAAACCCCAGCTGTATACGTGCAACGCTTTGGCATAGACGAATGAGTATTCTGGTTCAGGCTTACCCGTCAACAAAGAGTACAGGCTCCTTCCGTTGAAATCTGTATTAAACCTTACAAAGATTATCTTTACAGCAGAAGGGAACGGAAGGGGGAAGGGAGGTGCATCAAAGAAGGCATATATTAAAATACTACAAATAAGTACAAACTTGATCAACCATATACTAGATTACCTAAAGTCAATAGTCGTTGGTCTGTGTGTACGACACTACAACAAAATACCTGACAATATAGTGCAATTACTTGAGAGAAAGTTTAAAGAATGTGTATAAAGCAAACGTTATGTAAAAAAGCTTACTATAGATTATATGACTATATCAATGACAAAGATGTATGGTGCTCTGATATTCCAGCGAAACACAAGAAACACATTGCAAAAAGCCGACTCTTAAAGTAGACCGTGCTGCAGTGGTTTCTTGCCGTTTCTTTTACGCTGCCTTGGCACGATCCGAAACGGCGTAGACTCGCTCTATTTGCGTTGTATTCTGCATGACATTCAATAAGTATTCTGTTAAGAATCTACATTTAATAAAATTATCTGAATCTAAGGAGAAGAACAAGAGATCCCATAGGGTCTAACACCTAATAAGATACTTACTAAATCTGAACAAATAATTCTGAAAGTATGGGCTCTTAAGTAAACATTTCCTGCGATTTTTTAATAATGCTTTCTAGTCTGGACGTATACTTTTCAAAAACTACTGTTCCGCTTTTCCTTTTAGCTTTAAGCAATGCATCAACCAACATCTGGTACTGACTCTCTGGTTAAACAAGCGTTGCAGTGGTAAGCTAAACATAAGGAAAATACTTAATTTTTGTTTCATATATATATTATATATTCTTTATTGCACATTTAACATACAGAAAGTAAACAAACAAAAGGACATTTACAAAGGCGGGCTTATCTCTACCAGAGATTTCTTCCAGCCAACCCATGGTTGTGAGAGAGAATGTTCATAGCGCGATACAATCGTGCATGTAAATGGAAAAAAAAACAAAAATAAATAAATAATACGAACAATTTAATAGTAAATAATTAATACCTGTATATAAATATATATATACTATATAAACACTATACAGGGTGTTAATTTGATTGCGTGCCATAGCTCAGGGGCGGGATCAGTATTAGTAACTGAACAACTTTTCCTAAGGAACATAGGTCGAAATATGAAAATCAATTTTTGACCTCCCATAGAAACTGCATCAGCTAATAGCGCATTTTGTATGGGAGGTCAGATTTGGTTTTTCGTATTTCGACCTATGTTCCTTGGGAAAATTTGTTCAGTTACTGATACTGATTCCGCCCCTGACCTATGGCACGCAATCAAATTAACACCCTGTATATATAATAAATATAAATACATATAAATAGATATATAAAAATATGTACATAAATATTTTTTTTTTTTTCATTGTACACACGACCGCACATCAGTAGAAACACTTTTGGACCTTATGGCATGGTAATAGAGTTGAAAAAGTTTCTACCGACAAGCGGTTGACCGTACAATTGTACATATTTTCTTGAGCCAGAAAAACTTTTATCCCGCCTATCCAAATAGCTATACATATATAGGATAACTGGTACTCATGGTCTATGGATTTATGTTTAATAAATATTAAATTATGACATACCATCTAGGAATTGGTTAGAGGAAAAAACATGATTGATCGGAGTTCCTTGTTTATAGTTTCTGAAAAATGGTACGCACTACAGCAAGTAAGTGAAACAAAACCAGTCTAATTTAAACCAGTGTTACTTTACAAATGCCCGAAACCAGAGACCCGCTTAACCTCACTGATCCCATCATACAAAAAATTCGCAATAATCTATGCAATTAAAAAGAGGGTTGCGAATTTTTACGGTCGTATAATATGGCCTTGAACCCCGGCCGCCATTGACCGACTCAAATCGGTCGGATGTTGCCACGTGACCAAGATTTTCAAAAATTTTGAACTTTGGCGCGTCATCCGTCCGATTGCCGCCAACTTTAATCTATGGTTTATACGTCATTCGAAAGGTAATTTAAATAGGTCATTACTCCCTATACACACCAAACCAAAATAAACCATAGCTTCGACGCAATAAGGCAGAATATAAAGCGCGAGAAGTCGATCCTCTTCTGTATCCTTCGGGATACACCGGGGCTCTACAGGTAGGTGATCTGAGTCGGCCAGCTTAGCCCCAAACGCAACTAGATGGAGCCACTGCTGCAAATATAAGGTTTTATTTTTTTAATGCAATAAGTACCAACTATATATGTGCAAAAAGTTGATTCGCGTAAATTTCATCGTGCAACTTCAACGCCTAACAACAATTTCGATAAGAAAAATATCTCCATATGTCCACTAAAGTCAATTACTCTCGTCAGTCCGTGTTTACATGAGTACGATCACTCACATATGCACACAAAGCACAACCGTACAGTTTTGACCGCACGCCCACAATCGTAATATTGAACCAAAAATTGCTAACAAAAATAGTACTTTCAGTACATTAACTGAATTTTTGTATTAATTAGCGAAAAATTTAACTAAAAATAGCAGTATTTGTTCGTTTTTCAAAAGAATTTTATGTCCCACGTAAGAATGCAAGTCATTTGAATTTTTGTATGGAAAACGGATCACCTTAAGGTCAAAGTGTGTACACGGTCACATTTGTACAGTGAGCCTGCGTGGTCTAGTGGTTAGAGGGCTCAGCTCTCGATCCGGAGGTTCTGGGTTCGATTCCCAGTGGGCAGCCTATGAAACAAAATTCCTTAGTTCGACCTCCCCAGTTTGGTTAGGACATTGCAGGATGAATCACCGAAAAGCTAGATGATTCCGTGCTTCGGAAGGCACGATAAGCCGTTTGTCCCGACAACTATTCATGGATGTCTGACAACAGGGTTTATGAGGTCGGTCACCGACCTTGCAACCCACACCAAATGATTTATTATTCATTGATTATCAAATGTTTACCGGCCAAGAAACTTGCAAAAATGTACGCGTTTCCGCTAGGTTCTCACTCACGGATTTTACCTTTTGCCGGAAAAGCACCAAAATCGAACCTAGCCTTGACTTGAAAATCATTAATAAATAGATCATAGTAGGACAAAATAAATGATATATTATTTATTCTCAACTTAAATTAGAAAACAAATTACTTATCCATAATTAGGTTTGGTCATGTACGTAAACAATAACTTTGCAGTTTGTAAGGACACCTAAGGGCACAAAAACTGTCCAAGATTCGCTGACTTCCGCAATTTGAAGTGATTTAATGTTACAAGGGTATCTACTTTTGCTTGCCAAAGGAAAGTAGTACTTACGGCCTGGAAATAAAATTCCAAGTAATTTTTTGTAAGAGAACTCTCGTAGACTTGGTAAAATTGGAAGAAAATGGCGACAGGTATTTATAATATCGTTCGGGTGTTTTTGCAGTAATCCGTTTGGATATCGAATTTTTTTAGGTATTGATTCATTTCCGTAAAAAAAAGATAGAGTGATTCTATCATCACATCAGTGGACGTAACCGTTTATACAGGGTGTAAAAAAGTACGATGATCCTTCTAAGGGGGTGATTCTATATCATCACAAATACATAGATTGTAAAAAAAAATATATATTTTTTTTAATTTGTGTGATCATGAAATTTTAATTTCCTTCGAATTACAATGCAGTAATTTATTGGAATGTATACTTGCTACTTGCTAGTGACTTGATATTATAGTAAAAACATCTTCGTCTGCATCATCATCATTTAATCCTCCAGGCGCTTTACTTCTTCTTAAGCTAAAACTACCTTATAAAAGGTGTAAGGGACGGTCTACCGAAAACTGAAAGGGTGTGCACAGTCAACGGAACTGAACATCTTTCCCAAAGAAACATTTTTGGGAAATGAAAAATAAATTGACCTGTCCATACAAACTGTTCGTACAGAGTGAGCAATTTGTATGGAGAGGTCAAAAATTTTTTTCATTTCCCAGAAATATTTCTTTGGGAAAGTTGTTCAGTTTCGTTGTCTGAGCACGCCCTTTCAGTTTTCGGTACACCGTCCCTTACACCCTGTATAACTAAAAGTATTTTTACACAATCTATTAGTAATGTAGAATCAACTTTTAGAATGACCCTATAGCTGGCGATCAAAGCAGACAGTTGAAGGTACTTATTTCGTGGCTATGGAAGCGAATTCGAGAGCGACAAGATTTCCCACACAGTAAAATTAGCCCTTAAACACCCAGTATAATTATAGACTAGAGAAAACAATGTTTTATAGAGGAATGGCCACAATGGCAGACGCAATGTTTGGCTGCGTAACGGATTACATGTGGCATTTGAGACAACAGTAAATTCGGTGGAACGATTAAGAGCAGCAAGCTGCTGTATATTTTTTTGTCCTCGTAGTCGCCTTCTACAACGAGAAGAAAAAGAGTTGTAACTTTCATAGCCGACACCATACTGTTAATAGTTTCTCGAATCGGAAATGTATACTGGAGAAATTCTGTAGGCGTATTACGGAGAAAGTAATTTAAGCCGGCAGTGAATTATTTTACGTAAGATTGCGAGAGGGTGCCAAAATTAATCTACCTAAATTTGTTATGACACAATGATTTCAATTGTCAGCATAAATAACTTTATTTGGAACTCCTGAATGTGTGATTACTTTTTAGAAAGTCAAGTAGATAGCAGCTACTTTTAGGGTACGGACTAAAATGACAAGACATCCTTTTTGGAGCAACTTAATCGTTTGTCTGTCACACTCTATCGATCGATTTACAAATGGGGCTGAAATGACAGGACCGAAATTTTAATAGTACATAAAGATGCACGTGCGCTATTTTGGATATTACGACCGAGGCTCAGAAATTGCAGCCCGAACCGCAGGCGAGGGCGTAATGGAGCCGAGGGTGTAATCACCAAAGTGCACAAGCTTCTTACGACGTTTTTCAACACATTTGCGAATAAAAACGAATCAAATCCGCTTATCTTTTTGCGGTTCGGGCTGCAATTCCTGAGCCTCCATTTTTAGGGTTCCGATACCAAAATGGTACAAAAAAGGAACCCTTATGGTGCCGCTCTGTCTGTCTGTCTGTCCGTCTGTCTGTCACACCTCTATATCTCAGCAACCACTTACGCTATCGAGCTGAAATTTGGAATAGTTTTAGAATATAGTTGCCCAACTTAATTGCACATGAAAATTTTTTGAAAAAAGTATGATTATTAATGTAAAGGGGGCCAAAATAGGGGGGGCCAAATTTCAAATTGTCGCTACTAGGTCGAGTGGGGTATCATATGAAAGGGCTTTACTTGTACATTTTAAAATATATTTTTGTATTTTTTTAAGTTTCTTAGTTTTCAAGTTATGATGAAAAATGTCAAAAAAAATCTGCAAAAAACCTTTACAAACAAATTTAGTTTTGCGGTCCTGAAAATGGACTTTATTGCTTCCAAAAATACTATAGGTATATCGGAACCCTCGGCGCGCGAGTCCGACTCGCACTTGACCGGTTTTTCGTTCTCACAATACTTTTCAACATGGAATAAATACACCAAAAAGAGCTAGGTTTATACTTATTCGTCAGCTCATTGAAATAAGCCAAAAAATACATTCTCTAATAACGAATTGGCATTTTTGCTGTTCTTCCATTCAATGAACTTTCCGTAGGAAAAAATGTATTTTTTCTTTGATTTTGCTGGAAGGAGACTCTCACTTGCATTTTGTGCCCCACTAAATATTTCCTGTGGGGTTAAATTAAGTTCTTCTTCATTGCTTGAAACTAACGACGACATTGTTAGTTAGTCACAAAAATCTTAGCAAATGAAAATACTTCTGAAAAATGGCGAGGACCTGTGACGAAGCAGTGGCAATGCTTCCAAACAGCGTAGTCATTGAAAAAGTACAAAAACTTAGAATTTATTGCTTATAAAATCAATTAATGTTAATTTGTTGTCAAGTTTAACTAATCTCATGCAACAAACTGTTTATCTACACTAATCTACATCTACACTTATTATATAATATAATATATAATATATATATATAATAATAATAATAAAAAGAGAAAGGAGAGAAAAAAAAGAAACAACAAACAATAATAATAAAAAAATATTAAATAACAAAAAACCCAACTGCTTAGACAAGAGAGGAAAACAAGCTTAAATCTATTGGATTTGGTAACTTGAATTGTATGAGATACTGCAGGCGGGGACGAAAAAACATTTTGTGGATGTTTACGACTTAATTTTGTTTGTCCCCGCCTGCAGTATCTCATACAATTCAAGTTACCAAATCCAATAGATTTAAGCTTGTTTTCCTCTCTTGTGCTAAGCAGTTGGGTTTTTTGTTATTTAATATTTTTTTTATTTTAAACTTTTTAGTTTTCAGATTTGCTACGTCAAGTTATATTAAAAAAATTGCCTAAACCTTAAAATCAGGTTTTAACCAGCTATTGTTTGATACCCATGTTGTAAAAGTAATTATTTAAAAAAAAATCGCCCTTTTTTTCTCTTCAAAGGTGCCGTACTAAAATATTATACCATTTGACACTCCTACAATGAAAACAAATCTAACGACACTTCACATGTTAAAATCTATCAAGCCGTTAAGGCTGCAGAGCGCGACAAAGAAATCGACATACATACATACATACAAAAACAACTCTTTACACAGCCTGGAATCAGACGAGCCCAAACCCAAGATATTAATTAATTCAAATTGTCTTTCCGGGTATTTGACAGGTTTTGTATATAGCGAGTAATATTTTTTTAACTGATGGGGGCGCTAGTGGACGGGAGGTAGCCCCATAATGCTGCATCTTGCACGGGAAATTTAGTCATTACTTTATATGTTAAAAAAAAAAATAACTAAGAAAATTATTTCCAAAAGGCCTAGCTAACTCTGCACTACTCGTGTCCATCTCAGCGATTCCCAGTCCTAAGGTTGCCTGGAAGAGATTGCTCTAAGCAATAAGGCCGCCTTTGCACGCAATTAGATATAAAGTTTCTTACGCAATTACTTTTAATTTGTGTGCAATAAAGAGTTTCTATCTATCTATCTAAACCCAAATATTTTATAAAGAAACCTCCCAGAGTTGGTTTATCAATAAAATATTACCAGATGAGTAAGTGACGCTACCCACTAACAGATGGCGCTGTAGGTTTCTGAAACGCGGTAATAAAAACATCGCCTCTGGTATGGAGTGGAAAAACTACAGTATTACAAAAGTAATGAATGCAGCATCTTGCACGTGAAATTTAGTCATTGCTTTGTATGTTAAAACTAAGCGATTTTTTTTTCCAAAAGGCCTAGCTAAACCCAAATATTTTATAAGGAAATCTGACAGAGTTGTTTTATCAATAAAATATTACCAGGTGAGCAAGCGACGCTACCCACCAACAGATGGCGCTGTAGGATTCTGAAACGCGGTAATATCTCCACTTTTTCATGGATATCTTCCGGCTCCATCATCAGATCAGCTCCTAGTTACAATAATATTGCATTGTCATTCAATTCGCATACGCATGCAAAATTTCATCTCAATCGGAAACCGATTGCGATTCTTTTTTCAGTCGGGTATTTTGTTTTTTGAAATAGTTTTTTTATTTAGTACTTTTTATTTTTTTTTATACCCTATGACACTCCTACAATGAATACGAACCTAACGACACCTCACATGTTGAAATCTACAAAGCCGTTTTGGCTACAGAGCGCGACAAAGAAATCGACATACATACATATATACATACATACATACACTCGAAAAACATAACCCTCCTGTTTTGGGGCAGTCGGGTAATTATAAAGAGGAAAAATTTGATTGTTTGTTTGTTTGTTTGCATCGAATAGACTCCGAAACTACTGGACCGATTTGAAAAATTCTTTCACCATTAGAAACCTGCATTTTTTGTGATGAACATAGGCTATAAAGTATTTTCAAAAAAGTTAGGGTTCCGTATGTAAACTTCGATAATGTAACCCAAGGTGTGAAAAAAATACCAAATAGCATCCTTATATCGCGTACGCTGCCGAAACTATTAACAATAGAGCAAAGTGATGTATTACAGGTTTATAGAAGACATTAATATCTACAAAAAAATCCGGTATATCATATGTCAAACTGTTACAGTTATGTCACAATAACTACATTTTCATGTTAAAATATGCAATAGTAACGCCGGTACAAACTATATAGGCCACATTATTCGGACCTAATAATCCTTATCCAAACAAATGATTTTGTATTCAAGGCTATATCAGTACCTATAAATTACTTTTTGAATTATTCAAATCGGACATACCATTCAAAAGTTATCATGAGTGTAATCGTTATCAAAATTGAAATTAAAGAAATAGCGCTCTAAGTAACTGTAATGGTTTTATCTACAAGAGAGAATAGACACGAAAAATTTGGCTTATGTTTCCTGTATGTGTAATTGAGTGTAATCTCACACCTATATCCCTTCCTCACGGGGTAGGCAGGCAGGGCATCAAAGAGTGTATGTGATGATGAGAAATCTAGCTTTGTCTATTACTTAAGTACCTAAACATTTAATTCAAAATATTATCCAAATTTTCTTTAAAATGTACTCTTTTTAGGGTTCCGTACCCAACGGGTGAAAAACGGGACCCTATTAATATGCCTCCGATGTCTGTCTGTCTGTCAGCGGGCTGTATCTCATGATCCGTAATAGGTAGACAGATTTTCACAGATTATCTATTGCTGTTGCCGCTATAACAACAAATACTAAAAACAAAATATAAATAATGGGGGGCTCCCCTACTAAAAACGTGTTTTTCCACAGATTAAATCATAGTAAACTAACGTTTAGTTTTTCTGAGCGATTTTTGCTCGAGTTTTAATTTAGCTCTATCGTAAAAAGGGGAACACTTACAAGCGTGAAAATTGGTATATAATAAAAACTGGTCAAGTGCGTGTCGTTCCGTGTAGTAGCAGCAAAGAATAGTACCGACCAATCTCTACCTGTAGGTGTCGTAAGAGGCGACTAAGGGTTTACAAACCTGAAGATGGGCAGCAGCATCTTTCCGTGTATCGCACCATCTTACATACTGCGGTCACCAACAAACGCGGTCCATGATGCCAGCCGTAACGCTAACAAGCGTGGTGACTAAGGTTCTTCCCCTCCACATTCTTCTAGCTAGAGCTGGAATCCTGGAGGGAGCTCCCTGTCCTGTATTGGACGTATTATGGGATGTTATGATGGTTATGATAAAGTGCGTGTCGGCTAGAGCGAATTTAATGCACTTCTGCGTGACTAAGACGGTATGACTGCTTACATGGCGCTGTGTGGATTGCAAAACGTCTGGATCTTATCCACAAACATCAGATCCGCAAGTGATGACGCAGCTCAACGAGTTAAAGGAAGCCTTAGCGAATATCACCAAGCAGCTGGCCCCCCCTGGCATCCTTAGTAGAAGATGTACAGACTGTCAAGACGGAAATATCTCAAATTAAGGAATCACCAAAGATTGCGCGTGATACTACGAACAAGCTTTCGAGTACAACTGAATTCCTACAGGAAAAGATTACTAAGCTTGAACAATCATCCAATGTGATCGTTAAGGTACAAGCTGAAATGGAAAAAATTGGTCAAGATTTGCAGGAGAAGGAACAATGGGCTAGAGCAAATAACATAGAAATAAAAGGTATTCCACAGAAAAAGAATGAGAACCTATACGTTATTGCCCAAAAAATTTGCGATGTAATACAGTGTCCGATTCGTAAAGAGGACATCAACTATATTGCCCGGGTACCAAGTCTGAAATCTGGCTCACACAAATCCATTATTATGGCTCTCAACAACCGATACTCCAAGGAAGAGTTCATCGCTGCTGCACGAAAGCGGAAGACACTTCTGACTGCGGACTTGGGGTACACTGATGGTGAAAAAGTCTTCATTAATGATCATCTAACTCTGCATAATAAGGCTCTGTTAAAAAGAGCAAAAGACTTGCAAAAGGCTAATGAAGAAAATTTCCGCTATATTTGGGTGAAACACTGCAAAATACTAGCCCGAAAATCGGACACTTCCCCCATAGTTCTCAAGCCCATGTCCATCATTTTACTCTTTCGACTATCAGCAAATTACCTATCTAGATCGCTTGGGGCTCTTCTGCTGACGCCGAGACTATTGGTCATTTTGACCAAATCGGTCCGGTATAAGTTCTATGGATGCTCAAAGTCGGGATTTTTGAAGTTCGATTTACTCTTTTTACTATCAGCAAATTTTATATCTTAATCGCTTGGGGCTCTCCTACTGACGGATAGTCTATATTGCATTTTGCTCAAATCGGTCCGGATAAGGTTCTATGGACGCTCAAAGTCAGGACTTTTGAAAAACGATTTACTCTTTTTACTATCAGCAAATTTCATGTCTACATCGATGAGCGGTCTTACACTGATGACTAAACTGAAAACCATTTGGATCGAATCGGTCCGGATAAAATTTTATGACCACTTTAATAATGAAAAATTAAATTGCTAAAATAGAAATCGTCACGTTCTTACCGCAATATTTGACAAATCAAAGAAGTAATAGGTTGCAAAACTAATATTTAAACGATTTTTTAATAAAACCATTCTCAGATCTTTACTTCTGATGATGGAGACGTACTGCCCGCATAAACGGTAAGAGCCATGAGTGTGCTGCTCTAACAAATTTTGCTCAAAATCTATGTCAAATTCATATGCGCAAAGAAAAAAAACAAAATGGCTGATTTCACATTGGTGACTATAACCAGTCCTGGATTTGAATGTTGGGACTATCAGCAAATTTAATATTTTAATCGCTTAGGGCTCTTCTACTGACGTATAGTCTTTATTGCATTTTGCTCAAATCGGTCCGGTTAAGGTTCTATTGACGCTCAAAGTCGGGACTTTTAAAAAACGTTTTACTGTTTTTACTATCAGCAAATTTCATGTCTACATCGATGAGCGGTCTTAAAGTAATGACTTAACCAAAAACCATTTGGATCGAATCGGCCCGGATAAAATTTTATGACCACTTTAATAATTAAAAATTAAACTGCTAAAATAGAAATCGTCGCGTTCTTACCGCAATATTTGACAAATCAAAGAAATGATAGGTTGCAAAACTAATATTTAAACGATTTTTAATAAAACCATTCTCAGATCTTTACTTCTGATGATGGAGACGTACTGCCCGCATAAACGGTAAGAGCCATAAGTGAGCTGCTCTAACAAATTTTGTTCAAAATCTATGTCAAATTCATATGCGCAAATAAAAAAAACAAAATGGCTGATTTCACATTGGTGACTATTACCAGTCCTGGATTTAATGGTTGGTACTATCAATAAATTTTATATCTAAAGTACTTGGGGCTCTCCTGCTGACAAATAGTCTATATTGCATTTTGCTCAAATCGGTCCGGATAAGATTCTATGAACGCTCAAAGTCAGGAATTTTGAAAAAGATTTACTTTTTTTTACTATCAGCAAATTACTTATCTAGATCACTTGGGGCTCTTCTACTAATGCCGTAACTATTGGTCACTTTGACTAAATCGGTCTGGTATAAGTTCTATGGATGCTCAAAGTCGGGTCGGGGTTTTTGAAGTTTGATTTACTTTTTTTACTATCAGGAAACTTTATATCTTATTCGCTTGGGGCTCTCCTACTGACGGCTAGTCTATATTGCATTTTGCTTAAATCGGTCCGGATAAGGTTCTATGGACGCTCAAAGTCGGGACTTTTGAAAAACGATTTACTGTTTTTACTTTCAGCAAATTTCATGTCTACTTTGATGAGCGGTCTTAAAATGATGACTAAACTGAAAACCGTTTGGATCGAATTGGTCCGGATAAAATTTTATGACCACTTTAGTTACGAAAAATTAAACCGCTAAAGTAGATATCGTCAAGTTCTTACCGCATATTTCGACAAATCAAAGAAATAATAGGTTGCAAAACTAATATTTAAACCATTTTATCAATAAAACCATTCTAAGATCTTAACTTCTGATGATGGAGACGTACTGCCCGCATAAACGGTAAGAGCCATGAGTGTGCTGCTCTAACAAATTTTGTTCAAAATCTATGTCAAATTCATATGCGCAAATAAAAAAAACAAAATGGCTGATTTCACATTGGTGACTATTACCAGTCCTGGATTTAATGGTTGGTACTATCAATAAATTTTATATCTAAATGACTTGGGGCTCTCCTGCTGACAAATAGTCTATATTGCATTTTGCTCAAATCGGTCCGGATAAGATTCTATGAACGCTCAAAGTCAGGAATTTTGAAAAAGATTTACTTTTTTTTACTATCAGCAAATTACTTATCTAGATCACTTGGGGCTCTTCTACTAATGCCGTAACTATTGGTCACTTTGACTAAATCGGTCTGGTATAAGTTCTATGGATGCTCAAAGTCGGGTCGGGGTTTTTGAAGTTTGATTTACTTTTTTTACTATCAGGAAACTTTATATCTTATTCGCTTGGGGCTCTCCTACTGACGGTTAGTCTATATTGCATTTTGCTTAAATCGGTCCGGATAAGGTTCTATGGACGCTCAAAGTCGGGACTTTTGAAAAACGATTTACTGTTTTTACTTTCAGCAAATTTCATGTCTACTTTGATGAGCGGTCTTAAAATGATGACTAAACTGAAAACCGTTTGGATCGAATTGGTCCGGATAAAATTTTATGACCACTTTAGTTACGAAAAATTAAACCGCTAAAGTAGATATCGTCAAGTTCTTACCGCATATTTCGACAAATCAAAGAAATAATAGGTTGCAAAACTAATATTTAAACCATTTTATCAATAAAACCATTCTAAGATCTTAACTTCTGATGATGGAGACGTACTGCCCGCATAAACGGTAAGAGCCATGAGTGTGCTGCTCTAACAAATTTTGCTCAAAATCTATGTCAAATTCATATGCGAAAAGAAAACAAACAAAATGGCTGATTTCACATTGGTGACTGTCCTGGATTTGAATGAATGTTGGGACTATCAGCAAATTTAATATTTTAATTGCTTAGGGCTCTTCCACTGACGTATAGTCTTTATTGCATTTTGCTCAAATCGGTCAGATCACTTGGGGCTCTTCTACTAATGCCGAAACTATTGGTCACTTTGACTAAATCGGTCCGGTATAAGTTCTATGGATGCTCAAAGTCGGGGTTTTTGAATTTTTCTCCAATAAACTGGTCATAAAATTTTATCCGGACCGATTCGATCCAAATGGTTTTCAGTTTAATAATCAGTTTTAGATCTCTCATCGATGTAGACATGAAATTTGCTAATAGTAAAATGAGTAAATCGTTTTTCAAAAGTCCCGACTTTGAGCATCAATATAACCTTATCCGGACCGATTTGAGCAAAATGCAATATAGACTATTCGTTAGTAGGAGAGCCCCAAGCGATTAAGATATAAAGTTTCCTGATAGTAAAAAAAGTAAATCAAACTTCAAAAACCCCGACTTTGAGCATCCATAGAACTTATACCGGACCGATTTAGTCAAAGTGACCAATAGTTTCGGCGTCAGTAGAAGAGCCCCAAGTGATCTAGATAAGTAATTTGCTAATAGAAAAAAAAAGTAAATCTTTTTTCAAAAGTACCGACTTTGAGCATCCATAGAATCTTATCCGGACCGATTTGAGCAAAATGCAATATAGGCTATTTGTCAGCAGGAGAGCCCCAAGTCATTTAGATATAAAATTTGGTGATAGTACCAACCATTAAATCCAGGACTGGTAATAGTCACCAATGTGAAATTAGCTATTTTGTTTTTTTTCTTTGCTCATATGAATTTGACTTAGATTTTGAGCAAAATTTGTAAGAGCAGCACACTCATGGCTCTTACCGCTTATGCGAGCAGTACGTCTCCATCATCAGAAGTTAAGATCTTAGAATGGTTTTATTCATAAAATGGTTTAAATATAAGTTTTGCGACCTATTATTTCTTTGATTTGTTGAAATATGCGGTAAGAACTTGACGATTTCTACTTTAGCGGTTTAATTTTTCGTAACTAAAGTGGTCATAAAATTTTATCCGGACCGATTCGATCCAAATGGTTTTCAGTTTAGTCATCAGTTTAAGACCGCTCATCAATGTAGATATAAAATTTTCTGATAGTAAAAACAGTAAATCGTTTTTCAAAAGTCCCGACTTTGAGCGTCCATAGAACCTTATCCGGACCGATTTAAGCAAAATGCAATATAGACTAGCCGTCAGTAGGAGAGCCCCAAGCGATTAAGATACAAAGTTTCCTGATAGTAAAAAAAGTAAATCAAACTTCAAAAACCCCGACTTTGAGCATCCATAGAACTTATACCGGACCGATTTAGTCAAAGTGACCAATAGTTTTGGCGTCAGTAGAAGAGCCTCAAGTGATCTAGATAAGTAATTTGCTGATAGTAAAAAAAAGTAAATATTTTTTCAAAAGTACCGACTTTGAGCGTCCATAGAATCTTATCCGGACCGATTTGAGCAAAATGCAATATAGGCTATTCGTCAGCAGGAAAGCCCCAAGTCATTTAGATATAAAATTTGGTGATAGTACCAACCATTAAATCCAGGACTAGTAATAATCACCAATGTGAAATTAGCTATTTTGTTTTTTTTCTTTGCTCATATGAATTTGACTTAGATTTTGAGCAAAATTTTTAAGAGCAGCACACTCATGGCTCTTACCGCTTATGCGAGCAGTACGTCTCCATCATCAGAAGTTAAAATCTTAGAATGGTTTTATTCATAAAATGGTTTAAATATTAGTTTTGCGACCTATTATTTCTTTGTTTTGTCGAAATATGCGGTAAGAACTTGAAGATTTCTACTTTAGCGGTTTAGATTCAGATTCAGATAATTTTATTCAATGTAGATTCTTTACAGAATACTTATTGAATGTCATGCAGAATACAATGCAAATAGAGCGAGTCTACGCCGTTTCGGATCGTGCTATGGCAGCGTAAAAGAAACGGCAAGAAACCACTGCAGCACGGCCTACTTTAAGAGTCGGCTTTTTACAATGTGTTTCTTGTGTTTCGCTGGAATATCAGAGCACCATACCTCTTTGTCATTCATATAGTCATCCAATCTATAGTAAGCTTTTTTACATAACGTTTGCTTTACACATTCTTTAAACTTTCTCTCAGGTAATTGCACTATATTGTCAGGTATTTTGTTGTAGTATCGTATACACAGACCAACGAAAGATGTGTTGACTTTAGTTAATCTAGTATATGGTTGATCAATTTTATGCTTATTTCTAGTATTAAAATTATGCCTGTCACAAATTTTAGGTAATTGATGAATGTTCTTTCTAGCATACATTATATTTTCATAGATATACTGGCATGGCACTGTCATAATGTTGATTTCCTTGAACAGTTCTCTCAGGGAATCACGAGTCTTCAGGCAATAAATTGCTCTTATAGCCCTCTTTTGTAAAACGAATATTGAATGTATATCAGCTGCTCGGCCCCAAAGCAGTATGCCATAAGACATAATGCTATGGAAGTAGCTAAAGTAAACCAGCCTTCGTAACTAAAGTGGTCATAAAATTTTATCCGGACCGATTCGATCCAAATGGTTTTCAGTTTAGTCATCAGTTTAAGACCGCTCATCAATGTAGATATGAAATTTTCTGATAGTAAAAACAGTAAATCGTTTTTCAAAAGTCCCGACTTTGAGCGTCCATAGAACTTATACTGGACCGATTTAGTCAAAGTGACCAATAGTTTCGGAATCAGTAGAAGAGCCCCAAGTGATCTAGATAAGTAATTTTCTGATAGTAAAAAAAAAGTAAATCTTTTTTCAAAAGTCCTGACTTTGAGCTACCATAGAATCTTATCCGGACCGATTTGAGCAAAATGCAATATAGACTATTTGTCAGCAGGAGAGCCTCAATTCATTTAGATATAAAATTTAATGATAGCCCCAACTATTAAATCCAGGACTGGTAATAGTCACCAATGTGAAATCAACTATTTTGTTTTTTTTCTTTGCTCATATGAATTTGACTAAGATTTTGAGCAAAATTTTTTAGAGCAGCACACCCATGGCTGTTACCGTTTATGCGAGCAGGACGTCTCCATCATCAGAAGTTAAGATCTTAGAATGGTTTTATTCATGAAATGGTTTAAATATTAGTTTTGCGACCCATTATTTCTTTGATTTGTCGAAATATGCGGTAAGAACTTGTCGATTTGTACTTTAGTAGTTTAATTTTTCATAACTTAAGTGGTCATAAAATGTTATCCGGACCGATTCGATCCAATGGTTTTCGGTTAAGTCATTAGTTTAAGACCGCTCATCAATGCAGACATGAAGTTTTTTGATAGTAAAAACAGTAAAACGTTTTTCAAAAGTCCCGACTTTGAGTGTCAATAGAACCTTATCCGGACCGATTTGAGCAAAATGCAATATATACTATACGTCAGTAGAAGAGCCCTAAGCGATTAAAATATTAAATTTGCTGATAGTCCTAACATTCAAATTCAGGACTGGTAATAGTCACCAATGTGAAATCAGCCATTTTGTTTTTTTTCTTTGCGCATATGAATTTGACATAGATTTTGAGCAAAATTTGTTAGAGCAGCACACTCATGGCTCTTACCGTTTATGCGGGCAGTACGTCTCCATCATCAGAAGTTAAGATCTGAGAATGGTTTTTATTAAAAAAATCGTTTAAATATTAGTTTTGCAACATATTATTTCTTTGATTTGTCAAATATTGCGGTAAGAACGCGACGATTTCAATTTTAGCAGTTTAATTTTTCATTATTAAAGTGGTCATAAAATTTTATCCGGACCGATTCGATCCAAATGGTTTTCGGTTAAGTCATTACTTTAAGATCGCTCATCGATGTAGACATGAAATTTGCTGATAGTAAAAACAGTAAAACGTTTTTCAAAAGTCCCGACTTTGAGCGTCAATAGAACCTTATCCGGACCGATTTGAGCAAAATGCAATATAGATTATTCGTCAGTAGAAGAGCCCTAAGCGATTAAAATATTAAATTTGCTGATAGTCCCAACATTCAAATCCAGGACTGGTAATAGTCACCAATGTGAAATCAGCCATTTTGTTTTTTTTCTTTGCGCATATGAATTTGACATAGATTTTGAGCAAAATTTGTTAGAGCAGCACATTCATGGCTCTTACCGTTTATGCGGGCAGTACGTCTCCATCATCAGAAGTTAAGATCTGAGAATGGTTTTATTAAAAAATCGTTTAAATATTAGTTTTGCAACCTATTATTTCTTCGATGTGTCAAATATTGCGGTAAGAACGCGACGATTTCTATTTCAGCAGTTTAATTTTTCATTATTAAAGTGGCTATAAAATTTTATCCGGACCGATTCGATCCAAATGGTTTTCAGTTTAGTCATCAGTGTAAGACCGCTCATCGATGTAGACATGAAATTTGCTGATAGTAAAAATAGTAAATCGTTTTTCAAAAGTCCCAACTTTGAGCGTCCATAGAACCTTATCCGGACCGATTTGAGCAAAATGCAATATAGACTATTCGTCAGTAGAAGAGCCCCAAGCGATTAAGATATTAAATTTGCTGATAGTCCCAACATTCAAATCCAGGACTGGTAGTAGTCACCAATGTGAATTCAGCCATTCTGTTTTTTTTCTTTGCTCATATGAATTTGACATAGTTTTTGAGCAAAATTTGTTAGAGCAGCACACTCATGGCTCTTACCGTTTATGCAAGCAGTACGTCTCCATCATCAGAAGTTAAGATCTTAGAATGATTTTATTAAAAAATTGTATAAATATTAGTTTTGCAACCTAATATTTCTTTGTTTTGTCGAAATATGCGGTAAGAACGCAACGATATCTACTTTAGTAGTTTAATTTTTCATTATTAAACTGGTCATAAAAATTTATCCGGACCGATTCGATCCAAATGGTTTTCAGTTTAGTCATCAGTGTAAGACCGCTCATCGATGTAGACATGAAATTTGCTGATAGTAAAAAGAGTAAATCGTTTTTCAAAAGTCCCGACTTTGAGCGTCCACAGAACCTTATCCGGACCGATTTGAGCAAAATGCAATATAGACTATCTGTCAGTAGGAGAGCCCCAAGCGATTAAGATATAAAATTTGCTGATAGTAAAAAGAGTAAATCGAACTTCAAAAATCCCGACTTTGAGCATCCATAGAACTTATACCGGACCGATTTGGTCAAAATGACCAATAGTCTCGGCGTCAGCAGAAGAGCCCCAAGCGATCTAGATAGGTAATTTGCTGATAGTCGAAAGAGTAAAATGATGGACATGGGCTTGAGAACTACCATTTTTCGCATAAAAACAGAAAAAGACTTACAGAAGATAATTTAAGTATTATACTATATTTTATTGCTATACTTTTCATATTTTGTCGTGCTTTAAACTATTATTCAAAATTAGCTTCTTACCTATATTTAAAACTGTATAATCTATCGGAGTGCTGCGCCCGCGGCTTGGGAATCCCTGCCTCTTTTGTGTTGCTTATCGCAGTATTGCTTGACCGGTTTCACCCGATCATTAGAACACACTTGTATGTTGTTATGCGCCTTATTACTGAGTGTACTTGGTTGATTATTTATTTCACTATGGGTTTGTTACTTGTAGGATGTCAATACATTAAAAATACGTATGCGAGCTGGATATTAAATCTACCCGCAAATCTCTATGTAAAATGTTTACTTGTAAAGAATATTGAAATTATCAGCTTTTGGGTTGTGTATAGGTCTACAATAATAGCACAAATTGAATATTACCACTCTTATTATCTGATATTAATTGTTTATATAGGCAACCACTATAGGTTCTTTTACACTTAACATTTATCACCAAAATGCTCGAGGACTACGCACTAAAACTGGTACTTTTAGACGAAATGTGCAGTTATGTAATTATGACATAGTTTCTATAACTGAAAGTTGGTTGATCGATGGCATTGGGGACCAAGAGTTGTTCGATGACAGATACATAGTATGGCGTCGGGATCGGAATTACGACATGACCGGTCAAATGTACGGGGGTGGGGTACTAATGGCAGTGCGGCGAGACTTCGTCACAGACGAGCGTTTGCAATGGCGCTCCTCAGCCGAGGACCTATGGCTAACGTTAAAGCTGCGCGTCGGGGGTAACTGTGTTTTATTGCATCTGTGTACTATATATCTGTGTAACCAGCGAGGAGGCAACTCAATCTCTGCGCAACTAGATAATTTTTCGAGTAAACTTAGTGATAATTTAAATTGTAACCCTAATGACATAGTTATAATTCTTGGTGACTTTAACATGCCTAATATTTCTTGGAACCCGCAATCCTCAGGTCGACTGGGGCCAACGGGTGTACTTAATGAAAGTCAGACCAATTTTTTCGACATCATCTCTGAATCTAATCTCGCCCAATTTAATTTTGTATGTAATAGTAATAACAGGATTTTAGATCTCGTTTTTTCCAATATTGATTTAAAAGTGCATCCCTGTAACTCCCCACTCGTACCTGAAGACTTACATCATCGATCTTTATGCATAGAAGTACCTACAGTCTCTTACACGCCTTTATTAGAAAATAGGAGGAAAGTTTATTTTTATAGGAATGGTGACTATGAACGCATTAACTCCGACCTAAGTGCTATTAATTGGAATCAAATACTCTATGGTAATTCTATCGACGATGCCGTCAATCTTCTAAATAGTACTTTAAATGATCTTAGGGATAAATATATTCCAAATAAAATTATTTCCAGTAGCTCCTTCCCAACTTGGTATAATTCTTCGCTGAAAAAGCTGTTAAAAGAAAAGTTCAAATTTCTTAGTAAATATAATAGGTATGGGAACCTTGACGACTATCAAACATATTCACTGCTTAGGGAACGCGCAAAGGCTCTAGAAGTAGTGTGCTATGAGAATTATATAGACAAAGTTGAGAAGTGTGTTATTGATAATCCCCGCTACTTCTGGTCGTATTCAAAATCACTTAACAAGCCATCACACACACTTCCTTCGGTGATGAACTGTGAAGGTCAGTCAGGTGATACCGGAGAGAGTGTCTGTAATTTATTTGCTACGTATTTCTCTTCTACTTTTCTAGCCCAACCTTCTTCGTCTTCTGTGTCGGATGACCTCTCCACTATGGATCAATCCTGCCCCAATAATTTTAGCATCAGTGATATAGAGATTACTCCGGGAGAGGTACTAGGCTTGTTAAGGAACCTTAATCAAAATAAGGGAGCAGGGCCAGATGGCATATCTCCGATATTAATTAAGCATTGTGCTGAAAAGCTTGTCCTGCCTCTTTGTATAATATTTATAAGATCATTGAAAGAAAGCACGGTGCCTCTACTTTGGAAGTCTGCCTTTATCACACCGGTCCATAAAAAAGGCGATAGATCAGACGTTAAGAATTATAGGCCGATATCTAAGCTCTGCATCTTTGCAAAAATATTTGAAAAAATTGTTCACAATCAGGTGTATAAGTCACTGAAAACGTTCTTCTCACCAGAACAACATGGCTTCCTGAGCCATCGATCAACTACGTCTAACTTGCTTGTTTTTACAGATTTTGCTTCAGAACAAATGGACTCTGGTGCCCAAGTGGATGCCGTGTTCACAGACTTTAGCAAGGCCTTTGACCGGATAGATCATTTGTTGCTTCTAGAAAAACTTCTTAATGCCGGTATACATGGAAATCTCTTTCGTTGGTTTTGTTCCTATGTAAAAAATAGAACCAAGGCCGTCGCTATAAATGGCTTTACATCTACATGGATGCCTATTCCATCTGGAGTCCCACAGGGATCTTTATTAGGACCTTTGCTTTTTGCAATTTTTATCAATGACATCGGATCATGCTTTAATCATTCTAACTTTCTTTTATACGCCGACGACACCAAAATTTACAGGTCTGTTCAAAACGTAACTGATTGTGAGCTTCTTCAGAATGACCTAACCAACTTTGAACAATATTGTACAAAAAACAAATTAGACTTAAACATAACTAAATGCCTAGTAACTACTTTTACTCGTAAGCCGCAACCAGTTATGTTTAACTACTCCATCAATAATAACCCTCTTGCGAGAGCTAACTTTACGAAAGATCTCGGAATCATCCAAGATGCCCTCTTATCGTATAATAACCACATTGATTATTTAATTAAAAAGGCCTCCAGATCACTAGGCTTTATAAAACGGTCCACCTATAAATTTAAAACTATAAAATCAATAAAAATATTATATTGCGCTTACGTACGTAGTATTCTGGAATATGCGTCTGTCATTTGGAACCCGCAATATAAAGTCCATATTAACAGAATCGAATCTATTCAAAAAAGATTTCTCAGATATCTCCAATTTAAGTGTAAACGGATTGATCACGGATATGAAGCGCGTTGTCAAAGATATCACTTTCTCCCTTTAGAAAAAAGGAGGGAGATATCCGATATAATTTATCTTTTAAATATAATAAATGGAGGTGTTGATTGTCCTGTTTTGTCCGAAAAAGTATGTATCTCTGTACCTAATAGACTCTGTATCAGACATTTTAAAACTTTAGCTATTCCTCGAGCAAACACAAATTATCGCAGAAACTCTTTCTTTTTAAGAGTTGGTAATAAATTTAATTGTCTTTTAACCGAACATAAATATTTAGACTTATTTAATTCGAAACCCTCGGAAATAAGGCGCATCTACACTCATTGTTTCTTTGGGCCCACTTAAGCAACAAACTCCTGTAGGTAATTAATTATCAAAGATGTGAATGTAACACCCTCTTCATTGGTTTTTAGTTGATATGTTTCTGTCTTTCTAGTCTGTATCTTGTTTTGTTTCTATTTGCGAATACTTGTAAATGGCTTTGTAGTGTTTTCTTTACGTACTTATTTTAATGTATGCTTAGCTGTTAGTGTTCCGAATAAAATAAAATAAAATAAAATAAAATAAAATAAAATAAAATAAAATAAAATAAAATAAAATGAAATGAAATGAAATGAAATGAAATGAAATGAAATGAAATGAAATGAAATGAAATGAAATGAAATGAAATGAAATGAAATGAAATGAAATGAAATGAAATGAAATGAAATGAAATGAAATGAAATGAAATGAAATGAAATGAAATGAAATGAAATGAAATGAAATGAAATGAAATGAAATGAAATGAAATGAAATGAAATGAAATGAAATGAAATGAAATGAAATGAAATGAAATGAAATGAAATGAAATGAAATGAAATGAAATGAAATGAAATGAAATGAAATGAAATGAAATGAAATGAAATGAAATGAAATGAAATGAAATGAAATGAAATGAAATGAAATGAAATGAAATGAAATGAAATGAAATGAAATGAAATGAAATGAAATGAAATGAAATGAAATGAAATGAAATGAAATGAAATGAAATGAAATGAAATGAAATGAAATGAAATGAAATGAAATGAAATGAAATGAAATGAAATGAAATGAAATGAAATGAAATGAAATGAAATGAAATGAAATGAAATGAAATGAAATGAAATGAAATGAAATGAAATGAAATGAAATGAAATGAAATGAAATGAAATGAAATGAAATGAAATGAAATGAAATGAAATGAAATGAAATGAAATGAAATGAAATGAAATGAAATGAAATGAAATGAAATGAAATGAAATGAAATGAAATGAAATGAAATGAAATGAAATGAAATGAAATGAAATGAAATGAAATGAAATGAAATGAAATGAAATGAAATGAAATGAAATGAAATGAAATGAAATGAAATGAAATGAAATGAAATGAAATGAAATGAAATGAAATGAAATGAAATGAAATGAAATGAAATGAAATGAAATGAAATGAAATGAAATGAAATGAAATGAAATGAAATGAAATGAAATGAAATGAAATGAAATGAAATGAAATGAAATGAAATGAAATGAAATGAAATGAAATGAAATGAAATGAAATGAAATGAAATGAAATGAAATGAAATGAAATGAAATGAAATGAAATGAAATGAAATGAAATGAAATGAAATGAAATGAAATGAAATGAAATGAAATGAAATGAAATGAAATGAAATGAAATGAAATGAAATGAAATGAAATGAAATGAAATGAAATGAAATGAAATGAAATGAAATGAAATGAAATGAAATGAAATGAAATGAAATGAAATGAAATGAAATGAAATGAAATGAAATGAAATGAAATGAAATGAAATGAAATGAAATGAAATGAAATGAAATGAAATGAAATGAAATGAAATGAAATGAAATGAAATGAAATGAAATGAAATGAAATGAAATGAAATGAAATGAAATGAAATGAAATGAAATGAAATGAAATGAAATGAAATGAAATGAAATGAAATGAAATGAAATGAAATGAAATGAAATGAAATGAAATGAAATGAAATGAAATGAAATGAAATGAAATGAAATGAAATGAAATGAAATGAAATGAAATGAAATGAAATGAAATGAAATGAAATGAAATGAAATGAAATGAAATGAAATGAAATGAAATGAAATGAAATGAAATGAAATGAAATGAAATGAAATGAAATGAAATGAAATGAAATGAAATGAAATGAAATGAAATGAAATGAAATGAAATGAAATGAAATGAAATGAAATGAAATGAAATGAAATGAAATGAAATGAAATGAAATGAAATGAAATGAAATGAAATGAAATGAAATGAAATGAAATGAAATGAAATGAAATGAAATGAAATGAAATGAAATGAAATGAAATGAAATGAAATGAAATGAAATGAAATGAAATGAAATGAAATGAAATGAAATGAAATGAAATGAAATGAAATGAAATGAAATGAAATGAAATGAAATGAAATGAAATGAAATGAAATGAAATGAAATGAAATGAAATGAAATGAAATGAAATGAAATGAAATGAAATGAAATGAAATGAAATGAAATGAAATGAAATGAAATGAAATGAAATGAAATGAAATGAAATGAAATGAAATGAAATGAAATGAAATGAAATGAAATGAAATGAAATGAAATGAAATGAAATGAAATGAAATGAAATGAAATGAAATGAAATGAAATGAAATGAAATGAAATGAAATGAAATGAAATGAAATGAAATGAAATGAAATGAAATGAAATAAAATAAAATAAAATAAAATAAAATAAAATAAAATAAAATAAAATAAAATAAAATAAAATAAAATAAAATAAAATAAAATAAAATAAAATAAAATAACTAGGACGGTATTTTTACCTTAGCAGTCCTTACCGAGTCCGACTTGCGCTTGGCCGGTTTTTTTAGTAACCCTCGACGCAACAAGAACCTATATCTACCCGTGCGAAGCCGTTGCGGACCGCTCGTATATAATATTTTCATCAACATTAGGTACCTATATATTTACGAAAATGTCATAAATATTTTAGACATTAGAACTCCTTGCTCTTTGTTCATACAAAAAAATAAAAATAAATAACTAGTGCTGTAACATATAATGAGAAAAGCACGCGTTTTTAATAAGCTGGATTATGGACCTAAATAAAGTGCAAATAGAGCTGTTTTATGAGCAAATGTGTTGAAAAGTGTAGTTACTTTGTCAAATGGGAGATAATCTCGGATTATAATAGGCTTTATGTTTTTTTTTCATGATCTTTAGATTTTTACTTATAAAGTAAATCATCGAAAAATGCCACTCCCTTATATCTTTAAAAATCTATATTATTTAAAGCCGATAAAAAATTGGAATTAATATAAAAAAACTACAAACAAACTTAATGCGGTAAAACACCACAAAACCTCAAGTTGGTGCTTTGCGTATCTGGTTCTATGCATCATCTTAGTTATGAACTTTATTACGGCCTAATATAAAGGTGTATCAGAACCTTTGGCGTCTAAGTTAGTCTCGCGCTTAACGATTTTTAGGGTTCCGTAGTCAAAAAGGAACCCTTATAGTACCGTCATGTCCGTCTGTTAGTCTGTCCGCGGCTTAGCTCAGAGACCCTAAGTATTCATAACATCCCATGAAACGTCCACTACAAGACTGGGAGCTCCCTCCAGAATTCTAGCTTTTGCTGGAATAATGTAGAGGGGAAGTACCATAGCCACCTCGCTTGTTAGCGTTACGGATGGCACCATGGACCGCGGTTGTAGGTGACCGCAGTAACTACGTTGTAAGATACAAAGGAGGATGCTGCTGGCTATCCTCCAGCTTATGACCCTTAGTCGCCTCTTACGACAAATGCCACTTTTTCCGCGAATTTAATCCGTGACCCGGAGTCTATAGATGGTTAGGTCCGAAGGTTACGTCACTGTTTTATCGCTTGTTTGTCGATTGCGTGGATAGGTCTAAAATGCAAACGATATTTGTAGCTTGCATGCATTCGACAAATATCGTCGCTGTGGACAGTGACTCTAATTCTTTATGACCAACTCAACCATAATCTTGTTATCAAACACCTGTTTTAATAAAAGGCTAGCAACTTTTACTTACAATCCTTTGTCATACACACGTCACGTAACAAACGTAGTGACTGGATCATCTTATACAGGATCTTTCGGTAATTTCCTGTAATCTTTTTGTTTAGTTAGTACCGCGACTCTTTTTCTTTGAACAAAAAATCAAATTCGGTCTTTCATCCAAAAAAAAACTATTAACATTTATATAAATTCTACAAATCTCTTCACTAAATAATTTCGCAAAACTAGGATTTATAGGACGCAGAAAAGGTAATAAAACCCATTCACAACGTTTGCATTTTATGCCTTTTTGTTTCTCTTAAGGGGGACGTAGGAAAAGTAGAAAAAAGACCAGGTAGATCACTTTCGAATTCTATGTTTTTTGTGTGTCTCTGTGCGCCTGTAACTCTCAAATTATTTGAAAGAATTTTACAAAATGTAATAGATCTTTCTTGTAAGCTTTTTCATCGAATACAAATTATTAAAAAAATAGATAATGCTAATAAAAAGTTTCAACCGGTGATACCACTACTGCAAAGGAATAGTCTTATATATACAACTTGATTTTGTAATGCCTGACTATACTTGAATATGGTACTTAGTACGTCATGAAACTGAACAACTTTCGCCCGAGTAATAACCCTATTATTCGGGCCGAGTTAACACTAACCTATTTATAACTCGCGAACAGCTAGTTTTACATAAACATTTTTTATTTGTTTTATTACAATTTAATGTTGTTTTTGTTTGTATCGATTACGTTTAGCAGGATCTAAGCCCCTGTCTATTTGTACAGCAGGACATAACGATAGGGTTATGTTATGTAAGGTGCGTAAGGGCAAGTTGAATTGTTGCCCAGCTTTATGACTTAGATAGAGTAAAAGATAGATATGACTAGGAAGAATTTGTGAAATTATCTTTTATGAATTTTAAGGAGAATAGCCTCAGTGGTCTAGTAATAGGGAATATGCATGATGTTTTTTTAATTTAAAAATTTATCCTCATTCATGAAATAACCAGTTTAGTAAAACTATTTTTCGAATAACTATAAAATTAAAAAAGATATAAGCCATCGAAGATTTGTTTCTGTCTCTTTCTAGCAAAACGAAATTTAGTACGAAGTTAATATGGCCGTAGTGGCATGTGACGTCACATGCCATGTCGGATCTCTCTGTCTAATCGGCGCGTAATTAAAAGTTTTAAATGCTTATATCAGCCGTATTTCTTAGCCGATTTAAATTTTAATTTCAGTTTTTGTCATCTCTACTACGGTTTTTCATATTTTGTTAATAAATTCAACTAAAAAAAATTAAGCATATTCCCTATTAGAGCGATCGGCTCTCGACCTGAGGTTCTGGGTTCGATTCCCGGTGGGGACACTGTCAAAAATCCCTTTGCGCGACCACCCCAGTTTGGTTTGGAAATTGCAGAATGAACCACCTGATTGTCCAAAAAGTGAGATATTTCCGTGCATCGGAAGATACGTTAAGCCGTTGGTCCCGACTACTATTCCCGGATGTCATTAATGAGCCATGATCATTAATCAGCCAATTGGCTTCAACAAACCAGGATTTGCGAGATCGGTCATCGACCAACCCACACGACATCATATACGCTATGCCTGTACCACGCAAGACCATATCCAATGTTGGACGAAATTTCAGTGGGTAGGTTCAAAACTTCTGTATCGGTTAAGTCTGACTTACACGTATTCGGGTTTTATTAACGCTTGTAATAACAATAACCTGTACGATTTTAGAGCTCAAAAAAAAGTTAAATAGAACACGTTTCTTGCAGAAGAACCCATCTCAATTATTTCTTTAAGAATTAGTAATATATTTTTATAATAAGTTCGCCATAATTATTTAATAATCTCATTATTCTGTGAAAATTTTAACTCGCAACACAAAAGACCAGCCCCTTAAAGTAAAGGTCTAGTAAGCCTGTGGTCTAATGGTCAGAGCGAGGGACTACGATACCGATGGACGCGGGTTCGAATCCAGCCACCTCCAGGACTTTGTAAATTATGATGGTTGATAATGATATAATAGTTAATGATAACCTTAATAAATAATATAAATGGAAACAAATGTGGAATTAAAAAATAAAAAGATCGAATATAAAAATACCGACAGAGAGCAGAAGAAGACGAATAAAAAGAAAAAGGAAAGTGGTTTTTTTCATTAAAAAAGCCTTTTATTTTATTTTTTTATTTTTAAAGAGCTTTAAATTTTTTCACAAAATTAGTATCGCTCTTGGGGTGACACATTTAGGTTTTTGAAAAAAGAGCTTTAAATTCTTTATTCAAATTCGTTTCCTTCTTGGTGTGATAGATGCTTCAATCAAATAAGTTTGGTTCTTGATGTGATAGCTTCTAGTTTTTACAATAAGATAACAGTTGAAAATTGATATAAGAAATTTAGTTCTTGGACGGAGAACTATGATACAAAACATTTTATTTCTCAATCTAAGACGTTTTCGAGTTTCCTTATATCGAAAACCCAAAAGATTTTAACTTAAATAATATTATTTGGTTCAAGATATCTTTTTTTTCTGTGTAGGCATAGTACCTAATAGGGTCCCGTTAGTACCTTTTAGGTATGGAGTACTAAAAAGTGAGAATTATTTAATTATACGAGACAGTACATGGGTTAAAGAAGTACTTGCGAGAAAAGTACCTACTTAAGAGAATGATTAAGTTTACTTAGAACTGCATAATAAAGATATCACTTCTAATATCTCTATTATCCACGGAAGGGTTAAAATGTTGCCAGGTTTAAATGGTCCTGGAGGGTTGCCAGCAGGTGGGCGTGATATACGAGCAGACGGACGATTATTTATATAGTGAGGGTAGTTGCTAAACCTCCGGTTGAGCTTTAAGAGTTAGGAACTTCTGACGTAAGTTATATATTTGAAGGTTCCTGCATTGCAGCAGAACTGCAGTATTTTGTTAATGTTTTAAGTGTTCACAAAGGTTCTTTTAAGTTAAAGCTCCTTTAAATCTATTGCTGCCACTTTTTTCATAATAAAAAAGAAAACATATAGGTAGACCAAAATCTCGTGAATAAAGAATTAAAAATAAAAAGAAGATTTTCATTTGGCTAAGTTGAGCTGTCACATGTCTAACCAAAGTAAGAGTTGTGTCAAAAATACTGAGATTTTACTTGGTTTACTTGAAAACACTAAAATATTTCGTAAGAATGTCGGAAAAACTGGTACGATTAGGAGCAGGATTGTTTTTATAATGTCTATCGTTAAATTCGTGAAGAAACAGTTATAAATCAAACACAATTTTTGATTTTAAAGCGCCACAAAATATTGACTTGTAAGTAGGGCCGACTAGTTTTGATACTTATGAGGGACTGCTCAATATGAATTTATTGTGTATAAAATAGTAATTAAATCACAGCTGAAAGAAACACAAGGCATACACACACGAAGCTTTACTAGCTTTACAACTCGGATAACTTATATAAATGGTACGCAAAAATTTTTACATAAGGGTGACACTTCGCATCGCGGTCGCAGATACAATGATTGAAAAATGTTTGATAAAGCGCGATTCAAAAATAAGTTTCTTCTTTTGGATTATACGTCTTTGAGACAAGAAAATCATCGTAGAGTTTCTATAGCTGCCGCTTAGAACCTCTACAGTACTCAACAACGCAGACGTATTGCAAAATCAAAGGTCGTGCTGCCGGTCGTGCGGTCCCGTGACCCTACCACAAGTACAAAAAGTATCAAGAAGTTCTAGTCCAATTACCCCAGTGTTGCTTACTTTAAATTTTCATTTCCCTATTATTAATCAATTTTTGGTCGACCTATACAGTCGAAGAGAGAATCTCCACCTTTCTTTGAAGTCGGTTAAAAACAGAAAGTGACAGCGATAGATTTAACCATAGGATTTAACAGAGCTTAAGTTAGAGAAGCTATGTTCAACTACCTGTAAGTAATTAGAATTCCTAAATTGCTTTAAGTCTGACTAGGTTTAAATGTCTATGACTTGTTATTCAGGTATATTATTATTATTATTAGGAGCCTGTGTGCCACTGCATAGCAAAGGCCTCTCTCCCACCTTTCCACTTTTCCCTTTCCTGGGCCAACTCCTTCCAGTTATTCGCGCAAATGTCGAGCTCGTCCCTCCATCTTTTTCTAGGCCGACCACGACGACGCTTAGCATTAGGTGGAATTTATTCTGTCGTTTGTTTCGCCCATAGTTGTGGTGGCATTCGGGCGACGTGGCCAGCCCAGATCCACTTAAGATTGGCTGCCTTAGTTGCTACGTCAACAATTTGTATATAAACGTATGTCTCCGTTGGATAACACGGAATCATAAGTTGATCTATTTTCTAGTAAGTTGATCAACTTTTTAAAAGATAATTTACTGTGCCGAATTCACTTCTGGCCCCGAATTCTTGTTTGGTCGAAAGAAATCCTAACACAACCTTACCTATCCCGAACCTAACGTACCCAAAGAACTACGAATTTCCTAAAAGTATATTATTTTTCGAAAGTTGATCCACTGACGAGTAAATTGATCAACTTATAATGCATATTCTTCGTTTTTTCCTACGCTTACCAACACAATTTGCAGCTATTATATATATGTCAAAATAAATCGGCTAAAAGCTGTCAAAAATAACAAGTTTGTAAAACAGTGTTATTTTTTCCGTCACATATACTCTGGTTTTATATTTGAAAGAAAATGGATTATAACAAATTCTTTGATTCACTGGCTATCGAGTGGTGGAAGTCCATAGAAAAGTAGCTGCAACTGTAAAGTGTATCTTCCAATTTGGTAACAATCAGCTGCCGTACTCCGAAGTGAAACTACGATAATATCGAGCCGATAATTAGTCTACGGTTCGGCCTTTGACTAAGAAATTCCGAACGTATTTGTTGTTGTCAATCTGATAATATCGGAGCTCTGATTTAACTTCGGAGTACGAACCCAGTTTTCTGAATTGCCCCCAGTATGAAGGAATTTAAGGACGCATTTACGTCAAAAGTGTATCATTAACACGTGACATGACACAGTAGATGGCAAAATATGAGATGAACCTAAAAGTTAATCTCAAATTTCCAATTAGTTTAGTTCTCGCTTAAAAGCGTGACAACCTTTGTCGAAAGACATGTTACTGCATCGATTTGCTAGCATTGTAATATAAATTGCTGCGGTCGTCCTTATTACAAATTATTATAAATAATTGTTAAGTATATGTTTGTACAAAATTTACGTCCGTGAGTATATAATTGTACACAAGTACCTACGGATGAAGCGTCGTAAGATATACTGTACCTTTACTAAGAGCTGTAAAAACAAAGTTATAATTTAGTCATAAGAAATTGTTATGTTTGCCAACATTCCGCGACAACGATCTTAATGTGTTTGTAATGTTATTATGATTTCTGCTTCTTATTCGAATAACTCACGTCAAACTAGTTTTTATTACTTTTTCAGTAAGCAGGTGAATAATAACATTTTCCTTTGCGATCAATTAACTTTTTGTTATATCCAAAGTAATATTTTTTAGATATTAAGTACTAATCACTAAAATGAGCATTTAATTAACAATATACACTAATTCGTTATTTTTAAGTATATATCCAAAACAAATTTTTACGGTAAAGTTGATAATTGTAGGTGAAGGTGGTACAGTGTATTCAGTGTATAGTATAGCTTGTGCCATCTACATAGCATTTATACTATGTATACTATACATAGTATAAATGCAAAACCGTACAGTAGCTCAGGGGTGTGTTCAGACCACAATACTCAACAACTTTCCCAATGAAACATGGCTCGGAATCGGAGAATTTTGGCTTCTTCATACAAACCTTCAACAGCCGATAGTGCATTTGCGTGAAGAAGCAAAAAAAAACTTCGATTTCGAGCCATGTTTCTTTGGAAAAGTGGTTCAGTTTCGTGGTCTGAACACACCCCTGAGGTGCTGCATGCTTCTGTATTTACAACCAGTTTTGTATATAATACGTTTAATAAATGGTCCAAATTGCGTCTCATAACAGAATTTACAAAATACCTACGTGATGAATAGTCCTATTCTATTTGAATTTGGTACCAAAGGACCTCTTACCAAAATTATCTAAGGCTTTTACAATATTACACTTTTTCTCGCAAAGATTCGTAAAATATTGTTGTGCTCTTGAAAAAATGGCTTGAGCCTAGAAAATGGTTTTATAGTTTAGTTTTTAAGCTACATCTTAAACAATGGTATTTTGTGCTCTCTTGTCCTCTGTGCCCTTAGCTACTAGCGTTACGGCTGTTAGCATGGACTGTGATTATTGGTGACCGCAGTATGTAAGAAGGTACGTATGATACACAGAAGAAATCTGCTGCCTATCCTCTGGTTCATAATCCCTTAATCGTCTTTTACGACACCGACGGGTAAAGTTGGGGTTATTATTCTTTTCTGGCACACACGGAAGATTTTGTAGAATTCGTAAACTGCGTTTGAACGTGGACAATGTCAATACTGATTTGTTTACACTTAAATACATAGATAAACATATACGAAAAACTTAGAAAAGTACGCCCAATTACGCTTTTGACTGCACCTGGTGGGTACAAAGACCAACGCCCTCTCTTACATAAAAGATTCTTAATTTTTAATACATATGTACCTACGTATTTATAAATTTTTAATAATAACAATCCTCGTCAAAACTTTCCAAGAATTTCCAGTCTTAAATACCAGTCGTCAAGGTTTTGTTCAAATTTGATTTTTATTAAAAGCAAACAAGGTATAAATCAGTATAATAGAGTTTTAGCCGTGGTCTAAGATCTGGAGCCTAACTTCCCGGATGTAAAAATTTATGCTGATTTAAACAAGGCCTAAGTTTATGGCAAGATCGAAAGCCTTGAAGAAAGTGGAGGAGACCTTTTCCTAGCAGTGGGATGCATAGAGGCTCAAATTGCGTAAATTCCTTTAGTGAGCGGTGGATATAAAGTTGCATCCACGTTGGATCTACAGATTGCAGGCACAGATTGTGAAGATATTTTAATAAGCTCCATAGGTTGATATTATCAGCCTCTTTCTTTCATCGTAAGTATGTTGATAACTCGATAGATTCAGATCTATTTTGTTTGAGAATGTTTTTCAGCAGGTTTCGTTTCCGTTGTTAGGGTTCCGTACCTCAAAAGAAAAAAACGGAACCCTTATAGGATCACTGTGTTGTCCGTCTGTCTGTCTGTCAAGACCCTTTATCTTACGAACGGGTAAAGGCATCAGGTTGAAATTAATACCATATATTAGGATCCATGAACCACACAAGATCTGAAAATTTAAATTTTTTACAACGACGCAATCATAAGATACGGCATTTTATGTCCTCATCTCCATACATTTATTCAAAAATGAAAAACCTACAGGGTACTTCCCGTTGACCTAAAAATTTGGCAAGAAGCTAGGTCTCACAGTACAAATAATGGGAAAAGTCTGAAATCATTAAATATTACAACTTTTCTCACAACTAATGGTAACCAATTGTGGTGAGCTCCCGTTTCAAGAACATTCATATAAGAGAGGGGTCAAGTTGGATGGTTGCTGAGGCGATTTTTGTTTTAGTTCTATTTAAAAACGGGAACACTTACAAACTTGAAAATTGGTATGTTTATAGGGCATAGGCTATAAAATAACAACAAATAATAACATTTGGTCAAGCGCGTGTCGGACTCAAAAAATCTAGCACATTAACTTACTGAAATTTCAACTAATACAATTTGTTTATGTGGTGGTACGGAACCCTCAGTGCGCGAGTCCGACTCGCACTTGGCCGGTTTTTTTTTTATTCATATTTATTTCTGTCTTATTAACAGCCCATGAAACGTCCACCACAGGAGAATAAACTCCCCAGGACTTTCACAAGTGTAGTAAGAATTTGTGTTTTCAAACCACCAAAACTAAAAGGTCTGAGTCATATTTCTTTTGATTCCTAAATGTTTCCATAACATGTTTTCAAGTCTCATATTTTTTTTTTATATTGAGTGATCACCGACGTTCGTAAACTTAAAGCAGACGACTGCCGAATCATCGCAAAAAAACCAAGATCAAATAAAATACCCGTTTCAGAGTCCAAGACTAATTTTGAGTCGTTGCGCTAGAAAAACAAGTAAGTATGTATTTTTTTATAATTATATGTTCTACCCCCGGTTTTTCACCTACAAACTCTTAGACCACAATCCGCTCAAATGCCGATCACGTATCTCAGGCTCTTAATATTGCCTTAGAGGGTGCTTTCCCATTATTGCCTCGATTCAGCTTTTTCTGAACGACTCATTAGGCTTCGGAAATACGAAGACGGGTGCTACGTTAGCCAATTTAGGGATTTCAAGTGATGGATTTGTGTAACATTTGCATACATATTTTACTGGGAACTTTAGTGAATAAAGGTAAGATGTTAACCACATTAAAAATAGGCTTAATTTTGACCTTAAATCACCCATTCATTAGCAAATTAAATAGATGCGGGTTATGTGAACTCAAGAATTTAGACGCAGTCAGGAGACTTCAGTTTTTGGTCATCCACATTGAAAGATGTTCCAAAGCGCTTTGTACGAATGTGTTAAATAACAACCAGATAATATATAGCGTTACCTTTTGCAACAGGATAATTTAGTAGGGAAGCAAAGGGTGGAATAAGAAGATCAAGACGATGTAACTAAGTCTAGAAAAATCAGTCAGTACTATGATGTTACGAGTATAGATATACTGTAACACAAAGTATTCTATGTTTATATTATACGAAGGCCCATTTTTACTATTAGTCTTCCTTTGGTCTTCTTTTATATGATTAATTTTTCAATAAAATTTGATATGGCTCTTATCTGTGCACTTTTCTTCATTAATTTTTTAATATATTTTAGTCCAGCGGAAAACTGTGGAGTAATTTCTTTGCGATAGTATTCGCTTTTCGATTTTGTTGCATGTAATGTTTCAGATGAATCGCTCTTTGATGGTAGCGTAACACATTGCGAAGAACGAAAGACCTGAGTTTACAATGAACAACCTGTGAAGACCACGTGCGAAGCCGGGGCGGGCCGATAGTATTAAATAGATTATTCTTTATTTCAAATGCACGTGCCGGTACACAAAGCATCCCGAACATCTAATTCATCTGCTTCCAACAAAAAGTTCTTGGAGACCCTCGACTGCTAATAAAACATGACAATAATACCCAACTTCGATCCAGTTTGAATAGGCTGGTTTATTTCGCAATGAGAAAGGTCCTCTTAATACCCATACATGCACCAAAAACAGACAATATAAGTAGCTTTTTTTCATACACAGCGTACAAAATAACTTTGTTCGTGACCGTTAATACGCAGAAGTGAAAAAAATTGTCGCGGGGGTGAGCGCGGCTCCCCCCAGGAGGCGATCGGATCGTTCATTGGCTGTCACCCATGCGCGGAAAATAACCGTCATGGACAAACTTACGCGGAAGAAATATAATGAATCCCGCTTGATATGGTCACGAAACAACCATTTATCATAAATCTTACGCGTTTTTCGCCTTTGCAGCAGGCGTCGTTTGATACCAGACTGTCGAGACTGTCAGTGCTGAGTGCCTATTATTTATTTTTAGGATACAAAAAGGGTATACCAACCATGAAAAATGTTTATTTGTCCATGAAACTGAACAACTTCCCCTGAGAAACATAGGTCAGAATACGAAAAAAATTTTTCACCTGCCATAGAAACTAAATCAGCTGATAGCCCATTTTGTATGGGAGTTCAAATTTTATTTTTCATATTTCGACCTATGTTCCTTAAAGAAAGTTGTTCAGTTTCGTGAGCAGAATCAAATCCTTCAGGGTTGACAAACCTTTATATTACAACTTGTATATGTGATGATGATGGATATTAGTTATGTTTAAGTAGACAGCTGTTATTGGCTGAACGAACGTGTTAAAGTAGATGATAAGAGTAGAAGAAAGAAGGTCAAGATCATAGCAGGTGGAAAAGTATCGTCTCTACCTATCCCGACGGGAAACAGGCGTGTTGTTGATTTATGTATGCATGTACAGTCAAAAGCAGGTAAAGCTTAACACTCAGCGCAACTTCAGCTCATACGACTATTGATATGAAAACGGTGCATAGTTCAATGTGTCAAGCTTCACGTGCTCCTGCTTGTAAGAAACTTTATTTATTTATTTTTTATTGTGTATGGGCTTATTTTTGACCTCGATCTAGTCTTGCAGACAGAGATGAATGAGGTTGACGATGGAACAAGCTTGCCCAGAAGAAGCCTATTCACTCGCGACTTGAATAGATTCGGGTTATATGAACTCTCGAACACACAGACGCAGGCAGAGAATTCCACTCTTTAGCACTTGCATTCCATTCCTTTTCTTTATGAAACTAGAATTCCCATAGAAAAACTGTGTCATAGCGGAACCAACTCCGATCCAGTTTGAAAAGAGTCCTCTGACAATAGCTTTGGAGAACACCCTTTGTGTGGTGACGTCACAAAGCTTCCGAGATGTAATCATACTGTATACGGCATGTCTTTGTAAAGCACCAACGTAATAAAGTAAATAACTCAAACAGTTAAGGCTTTGTTTCTTATATTGAGGGTTATCTCGTGTAAACATTTAGAGCCTTGGGGCCGAATAATGTATTTTGGGAATTCGCAAAACAAATCGACTTTATAAAAAAATATCAAAGTAGGAATTTCATAATAATTTCGAATTTCAAGTCGTAAAATAAAAGTTGTTGTTGAACTCAAACTCTTAAACTCAAACTCAAAATAGTTTATTCATTGTTGCATATTAAAATCTCGTAATGACGGCAGCTAAACTACATCGCTTCACAAACAAATTGGCGCCATGGTGGGAAAAAAAGAAGCGACAATAAAAACCCACATTGCGTAGGTCCCAGAAGTTTTTACACGATTTTATAAAGCCCTGTAAAAGAGGAGTGGTAAATGTAATTTTTTGTATAATACCGTTTGTAAACATTCGCTAATCAAAATTTTATTTTGTGTGCCTTCTGTGGAATATGAACCCGTAACCCAACGCTTTATATACTTATTACTAGAGAACTACGAAAAATTAATGTAATCATAAATACATCCGAACTTAGTGGCCATCAAAAACAAGTTTCTAATAGTTATAGTGTAATAGTGTATGTGTTGCTAAATATTTATTGCACTTTTGATAATCCAATATTGCACGTATTATACAGAGTACCTGGTCGACCGAGCTTCGCTCTATAATAGCTACCTCAACATGAAAATATCATCGGGTGAGCTAGCTATGCTACTCGCCAACAAATGGCGCTGTAGGTTTCTGTCTGAAACGCGGTAATTTTTTTGAAATGCTTAAAATCACGGGGAAAACGAATTTTCCCAGACATGAGACCTAGCTAGATCGATTTTTTGCCCTCAAAAACCCCCGGATACAAAATTTCATAGAAATCGTTAGAGCCGTTTTCGAAAAACCGATTACAAATATATATATATATATACAAATATTGCTCGTTTAATAGTATAGGATATCTCAATAATATTAAAAATACAAAAAAATTATGTTTGTTTGTTCGACTATCACGCCTAAACGGCTTAACCGATTGCGATGAAATTTGGGGGGTAGATAGATCAAGCACTGTACATAGGCTACAAATTTATCCGGAAAAAATGCATGGTTCCTGTAGGAGATACTAGGATGACACAAAGACTAACGCGAGCGAAGCCGCAGGTAAAAGCTAGTTACACATATTTTCCGATACACCCTTACCAGAATGGACATGAGACTGGATTGTAGGATGTTGAAATAAAATTGCCAGTGACAGGTTAGTTTAGAAGATAAATTGTCTCAGGGTTCTGTCGGGGTGATTTTAAATTTCAAAAATACTATTGAACTCAAAGCTGTAATAGTTTAAATAAAATTGGTCTTGCCAGAAATGTTAATCTGGCCTGAAATGTTATTCTTGCCTGAAATGGATTTAACGAAAATGACTTAAACATTTCGGAATCTTTCTGAAATCAAAGAAACAGAAACTTGAAAACAAAGCAGTCAGCAAGGAAACATTTTTTTTTCTAAAACGAATGAAAATTGACGATTTTTCTGGCAGAAATACGGGAAAATACGTCATGAATAGCTTGAAAAATTATATCAAAGTAAGCAATAAATACATTGTGGTAAACTCATGTGGCAAACTTTAAAGGGAATCAAGTGTTGGAGGAAACAAATCCTACTATATAGTATTACTAGCTGTGCCCGCGGCTTCGCCCGCGTGGAATCAAGAAAATGTGCAGTATTGTGCAGTATCTCCCTCTCCCTCTCTCTCTCCCTACCCCTACCCCTTCACCTACCCCTACCCCTTCACCTACCCCTACCTCTATCCCTACCCCTATCCGTTCCCCTATCCCTACCCCTAACGCCATCTTAACCGCTATCCCTATCCATATATAAACGTAGTAACGATCCATATTGATTTTTAGACATTTCAACCCAATCCCACCCCAACCCCATCCCCAGGGGATGATGGTATTTCACGTCCACCACATTGGATTTCAAAATTGTTGTAGTTTTCGTAATCAGTGACCCGATACCCATATTGGTTTTTAGACTTTTTCACCCCATTTTCCTCTTTTAGGGGTTGAATTCGGGGTGGAATTTCAATAACATTGATGTACGTTCCACAGAATTACAATCCTAATGCCTAAATAATAAATTTAGTGGATTTACTTTGAAAATGAAGGGTTTTCAACTTTATCCCCCTTTTCACCCCTTAGGGTGTAGAATTTTTAAAAACCCTGAAACACGTAAAACTTAATTTTTAGTCGTTAGCCTAAATATAAATTTTGAAGATCCTAACTTCAAAACTAACGGACTTACATACAAATTTTCATCCCTTATTTCACTCCCTTAGGGGATGAATTTTGAAAAATCCTTAAAACACGTACTTTTTTATTTTTCACCAGGAGCTCAAAAACAAATTTGTATAATTCTACCTTTAAAAATGAAATATTTATAGACCAACATACGGAAAAAAAATCATCCCCCTTTTCACACCCTTGAAGGGTGATTTTTAAGAAATGCTTGAACACGTGTTTCTTTATTTATTACTAAAAGCTTAAATTCAAATTTGTGTAAATCTAGCTCAAGAAACATAGGACTTTCATACAAACTTTCATCCCTTATTTTACCCCCTTGGGAGATGAATTTTCCAAAATCCTTTCTTAGTGGGTGGTTTTGATGTGCATAGAACCTGTGTACAAAATTTCAGATCTGTATCTATAGCGGTTACGGCTCGGCGTTGATGAATCAGTCAGTCAAGACATGCTCTTTTATATATTTAGACTAGCTGTTGCCCGCGGCTTCGCTCGCGTGGGTTTCGTATTTATGTTGTTACCGGTTTTCCGAAGTAATGAGATATTTTCCCGTAATTTCGGGGTAATTTTAAACTAAGGAAAAACGGGACTAACCCTGCGCAAATCAATGAGTACAATTCAAGATCCAGCAAAATTTTATATAATATACAGACGTTACTCATAAATTCCTCAGAACAGAGGAACTTAGCAGCAGTATTATGCCTTTTTTTTTTTTTTAACAAATGTAGTGAGAGATATGAGAGACTCCTTTACGTTATATTTTAAAACAGAGCCAACTCGCAGAAGTAATTGAGAAAAACTAAAACCCTCTCCCCGTTCCTCTCTCTCCCTCTATCTCCCTCTCCCCCTCACTCTGTATCCCCCTCCCCCTCCTACCTCTCCCCCTCCCCCTTCTCCCCCTCCTTCTCCCGCTCCTTTCCTCTCCATCTCCCCATTTCCCTCCCTCTCCCCATTTTCCCTTCCCCTCCTTCTCCCCCTCCATCTACCTCTACTCTACCTCTTCCTCTACCTTTACCTCAACCGCTTCTTCTGCCTCTACCCCTACCTCTCTCTCCCCCTCCCTCTCTCTCTTCCTCTACCTCGCCCCTCCCCCTTCCCCCCTCACCCTCCCTCTCCCCCCTCCCTTTCCCCCTCCTTCACCCCCCCTCTACCTCCCTCCCCCTCCGCCCTCCCTCTAACTCTCCCTCTCGCACTCTCTTAGATTGATTTTAGACATTTCAAACCTATCGCACCCCAACCCCATCCCTAGGGGATTATGGTATTTCACGTCCATCACGTTGGATTTCAAAATTATTGTAATTTTCGTAATCAGCGACCCGATAAACCATACAAACGACACCCATATTGATTTTTAAACATTTCAACCCTTTCGCACTTTAACCCCATCTCTAGGGGATGATGGTATTTCACGTCCACCACGTTGAATTTCAAAATTGTTGTAGTTTTCGTAATCAGCAACCCGATAAACCATACAAACGATACCCATATTGGTTTTAGACTTTTCACCCCATTTCCCTCTTTTAGGGGTTGAATTTGGGGTGAAATTTCAATAACAGTGATGTACATTCCACAGAATTACAACCCTAATGCCTAAACAATAAATTTTGTGGATTTTACTTTGAAAATGAAGGATTTTCAACTTCATCCCCCTTTTCACCCCTTAGGGTGTAGGATTTTCAAAAACCCTGAGACATGTCAAACTTAGTTTTTAGTCGTCAGCCTAAATACAAATTTTAAAGATCCTAACTTCAAAACTGACGGACTTTCACACAAACTTTCATCCCCTATTTCACCCCCTTAGGGGATTCATCCATTTTGGAAAATTCTAAAACACGTACTTTTTTATTTTTTACCAAAAGCTTAAATACAAATTTCTATAATTCTACCTTTAAAACTGAAAGACTTATAGACCAACATACGGAAAAAAATCATCCCCTTTTTCACCCCCTTGAAGGATAATTTTTAAGAAATGCTTAAACACGTATTTCTTTATTTTTTATCAGAAGCTTAATTCAAATTTGTGTGAATCTAGCTCAAGAAACAAAGGACTTTCATACAAACTTTCATCCCTTATTTCACCCCCTTGGGAGATGAATTTTCCAAAATCCTTTCTTAGTGGGTGGTTTTGACAAACATAGAACCTGTGTACAAAATTTCAGATCTGATCTATAGCGGTTACGGCCCGGCGTTGATGAATCAGTCAGTCAGTCAGGACATGCTCTTTTATATATTTAGATAGATAGATAAAGGCGAAAGTTTGTAAGTATGGATGGATGGATGTATGTTTGTTACTCTTTTACGTAAAAACTACTGAATGGATTTTAATGAAACTTGGCACACATATAGGCTATGTCTTGGAATAGCACATAGGCTACTTTTTACCGCGTGAAAAACAACTGATTCCCACGGGAAAACGCATTGAATGCGGGTGAAACCGCAGATTCTGCGCAGACGAAGTCGCGGGCACCAGCTAGTTAAAATAAAATAAAAGCGTGTGCTTGAGGTACGAAATGGTCACTGTCATATCACTTTCAGAAAAACTATACAAACCTGAGGGACAAGAATCTGCCCACCTAACTGACCAAAGTTTTTCATGGAATGTAGGTCCAATACGAAAAAAATTTTTTTTTTCAAGATTCCATGGAAACTGAATCTACTGAGAGCGGACGAAAAATTTTGTTTTTCATATTTCATGAAAGTTTAAAGGGCAGATTCACAACCTTCAATGATTATGTAGCCTAACCGTTGCACCATTTGTAACCTCATTGAGACATCGAGACACTAATAAAACAATTATAAGATCTGTTGCATCGAAATAACTAATAATCAACCTTTTCGGCTACCTACTAAAACGTTTTAGAATTTCTACCGCTGATCCCTAAGCTGGGATAAAAAGAAAACAAATTCCCATCAAGGGCTGACGGGGTGGAAAATTGTAAAATACCCGCTGGTTCGGAAACTATGCCCGGTTGGGGCTTTAAACATAAATTCATGTGAAACTAAAAATAAACATAACAACTTAAACATGCATAAAACTATGTCAAGCCTTTTTCGGAGAAACATCGTAAGGAAGCGCCATTGTTTTTAAAGCACTTTTGGCGATTCTTCGTAAATGACGTGTGTAAGTTCCGGACTCGGAAGGGATGAAATTTGCATAATGGCTATTGAATGTATCTGTTTCCATTTGAGCATCAGAAGGTATATCAAGCCGTTACCGTAACTGATTGTAGCCTTTAAAGAATTTGGTGTCTTATCAATTCTGAAATTCAGGTTGTCCACTAAACTAGCTACACCTTTTAATCTAGGATTGGATTGGGTTTTTAAGTGGAATTAGCTGTGTGTAATACACATGCCCCAAAAATTCCCTCTCAGGTAGCCAACTTCGTAAAATTTCAAAATATATTTATTCCAATTAGGCTATTTCATATCGTTTAGTAGTGCCATAGGTAGTGCGTAGCAGTAATAGTTTTACGTACATGATTGTGCCATTGGGAATACTAAATTTGGATGGTATAACTAGTTTTTCGTAGCAGTTGGTCTAATGGGAAGTCGCGCTCTTTAAAATTAAATCATGACATCAGTTAAATTTCATCGATTCACAAACAAAGTGGCATCATGTGAAAAAAAAAACAACAAGAAATGTTTTACTCAACCAAGTAGGTAAGCTTTATAAAGTCATTTCTCAGTCGACATAAAAGAAAAGCAGCATGTTATTTTATTCAATTTATTTATCCCCATCTGTCTGTTCAAAGTGAAAATTATATCATAAATAATTCATGTCTCGACGCGAAAATACCACTCTTAACTAAATCAAAGAAAAAGTTTCTTAGAACTTTGCTTATTCAATAATTCCAAACTTCGTTCTGTGAATCTAATGAAAATAATTTGGTAATGTTTTGGGCTTGCTCTTAATCCCTATCTAGCATTGAGTAGGTGCAGAGATGAGGTCGACGACGGAACGAGTTAGCCTAGAAGAAGCCGATTAACTCGCGACTTGAATATATTCTGGATGTACTCGTATGAACTCGAAAACACAGACGCAGACAGGGAATTCCAGTCCTTAGCTGTGTGAAATTTGTGGAATGTCAACCATGTGGGGTCATATCCTGCAGTGCGTCTATATTCCCGGTGGTTGTCTAGATGGTGGCGAAATAAGCTCATCGAGCTCTTGGACATATGTATTTATTGGTTAGCGTCGAGTGCGAGTCACTAGGCGAATAGGAAGCGCGCTGTTTACGTATGCGAGTTCGTGGCTCACTTCGCGATTCACCTCGTCATTCGTACGCATAATATGTATAAACTGTAAAGATGTTTTGGCCAAGTTTTGGCGGAAGTCTCTTTATTGGGCTTGTTCTTGACTTCGATATGGTTTTGAAGCTAGAGATGAGTTTAACGATGGAACGGGGTTACCCAGAAGAAGCCTGTTAACTCGCGATTACATTACAGGTTTACATTAACGAATTCGTTGTAGTTCAGCCGAAGAATATCAACTGTGGACAAAAGGGCTTCTTTCTACCTTGACCAGATTATCGGACTATCTTGAGGGATGTGCTGGTTAGTGGTCACCACTCAAGAAACCTTTTGCTTCATTAGCCAGTGGTTCTTCGAGCGATGTGGCCTGCCCGCCCACTGCCACTGCCCAGTTTGGCAATTCTAAGAGCTATAACACTATTAGTTCTTCTGCGGATCTCCTAATTTCTGATTCGACCTCGCAAAGGGACTCTGAGCATAGCTCTCTCCATAGTCCTTTGGGTGATTTTGTCCTGCAAGGATCTACTTGCAGGCAAGAAAATTAACTACCAGCGATAAGGCCGCTTTTGCCCACTTTTTAGGATTCCATAGTCAACAAGGAACCCTTCGTCATGTCCGTCTGTCTGTATGTCTGTCCGCGTACTAGGAAGCTGTTATTTTTAATGGACGCGGTTTAAGTGGTTTAATAAAACTTTGTAAATATGTTTTTTTAGGGTACCTCCTGTAGGTTATACGTAAAGAGGGGATTTTTTTTCCCCACTTTACCTTTGGGGGTGTTGTTAGATAGGTCTTTTAAAAATATGGTGAGTTTGTAAAGACAAATTTTCGATTTAGGGATCCGTTTGCATAATATTTAGCTTGAAAGCACAAATTTTTGTTACAGTTAAGTGTCCCTCAACTTAACGGCGGCTGTTACTAGAAATATGAAAAAATTCAAAGCAGTATCATATATGATAAAATTAAAAGGAAAACTATCACAGCTATACTGCGTACAAAATAACTTTGTCCGTTGAAGTCAAAAAATGAGTCGCGGGGGCGAGCGCGGCTCCCCCCAGGGGGCGAGCGAATCGTTCATTGGCTCTCCGCCTGTCACCCATGCGCGGAAAATAACCGTCATGGACAAACTTGTTCTGAACGCGCTGTAAGTAGGCTTTACAGGTTAAGGAGTAATAGTCAAAAACAGAAAATAATAGATTTATAAATAGCAATCAGGCGCTGAGCTTCGCTGGTCATTAGGATGGAAAAAAATTATGAAAATCTCGAAACCTGTTTAACAACAATAATTTCCAAAGCAACTTTACTACAAAACTCTACATTGCGCGTGGCCCAACACGCACTTGACCGGTTTTTTATTGTATTAATTTGTCTTCTTTTATGTGTGCAATAAAGTGTTCATCTTACTGCCTAAAACCACACGCGTTTATAAAAGACATAATTTACCTCTTTAAAATCATCAAAATCCTGGTTGACCATATCCTTGATATGGCTTTAATTTTTACGTGGATAAGTCTATGTAGATAGGTACGGTCAACCCCACGTCAGTAGAAACTTTTTTAACTCTATTACCACGCCACAAAAGTCCAAAATTGTTTCTACTGATGTGCTGTTGAGTGTACAGTCAAGAGCATGTCAAACTCTAAACAACGTCCACTTACCGCCCTTCCCTCACCCCCATCCCCTTAACCTCTAACTCATCCAAAGCTCATGTAGTACCAATTATTACCGCCAGAGTAATTATAAATACTTTGCACAAAATGATCCTCGAACGAAAGCATAAACGTATCCACGTAAAAAAAAGCTTACAAAGTTACGATTTTTGTCAAGTGAGTTGATTTGGTTGTTTGCGAGTGTATTTACTGGATATTTTACAAATTAATTGGAAATAATTAGTTTTTCGCTCACAAGCGTAGTGCATTGTCTGCTGTATACTCTCAAGGAAAATCTCATAAATTTATTTACCTACCTTAAGGGGATGATAAGACCTAAATACGCTTCACTTGAGGAGGTTTTTAACGAAAAGTGATGAACATATGGCAGTGAAGAAAAAAAACGTGATAATTAAGAATCTTGACAAGAATATGGCCGACTCTAAAACACGATTAAATATATTTTGTACGCCATAAAAAAAATCCAAAGTTACCTCTGCTTTTTGCTTTTAAACCGTTTTTTAAGTACCTATCCATTAACCTATGGTCCCAAAACTTTTACACACTATTCAATATATTATGCATAATAATATAGCTGATTTATAATTAATATTATGGGTACAGATTTTGAGCAAAATGCAAAAATGAGTGAAAAACGTAAAACAGCGCAAATCCACTCCGTTCTAGCACGCGCATTCTGCCCTTTGTTAGAAAGGGAGGTAATTCGGCTCTTATCAGCCCCTTAATGTGAATTTTACTCTTCAGCTACACAAGCACTTAATTTATTTCCTCGGAAGTAAGGAATGTAATACGAATAACGATCCATTCCAACGTCTGCGTAAAGAAACCCTTCGGGAATCGAACCTGGATGCCAGCGAAGCCATCCAATTAAATTCAGGAACTTTCTAATGGAATGTGAAGTCGTAATAGCATTTTTGTAATTTAATAAGTTAAAAAATCTTTGATGTTTTTCTACCTTATTTACTGGTCTATTGGTGCTTATACTTCGGAGTTCAATAAGTAGTGAGTTTCATCCAGAAAATAATCGACTATTGATAAATTTATAGTTACGAGTATTAGATTTTTTTATTATATTATTTTTCTTTCCTACTTAGCTTCAACATCGCTTTGGACCGAAAATCCCGCAGTTTCCCGATGCTTGGATCTTTTAAAAAAATAAAGCTTTAATTTGGTCCTGCCAAAGCTCTCCGTATGAGAACTATGACTTCCATTTTGCTTCCGTATCTGTTTCTCCTTTGGTGTTATTTCAGTTTATGCAAATCCGATAATTAGGGAGAGTCATTTACTTGTTAAAACTCAGCTTGTTGAATGCCATGTATCAAAACTTCAATTTTTTTCAATTTTCGAATTTATTTATCTCATAATTTGTACGTTTCTAAATATTAGATTGTGTTATCATCTTTTTCTAAAATGAACTATGAGTATTTATTAAAATCAAAAGAATTTACACCCAAAATATTATTCATTCTCACTATTTATTGAGTTCTCGTCATACGAATATTATTATCTTTGAAAATGTCAAGAGCGAACAGTCGGCAACCCTACCTTATCGAATACTAGATAGCGACCAATCTATAAAGGTAATTGCGCACAATCAAATACCGAAGTATCTTGCTAATACGTTGTTTATTTTTTTACTTCATTTAGTAACAAATTAGTTAACACTTAATTTCTTTACTTATAGCAAGTTATAGTAATCAAGAAGTACTATGATTAACAGGGTTGCCTTGCCAAATACTGAAACTTTGTTTTATTGGCATACTATAAAAACGACATCGTGCATCTTTATTATTTTGAATGTACAATCAAAAGCAGGTCAAGTTTGACTACTATTTAAATCGTACCTCAAATTAACTCCTACACCTATTTAAATAAGAACGATGCAAATTCCAATGTATTAAGCTTGAAGGGCTCTTGTTACCGTGTACTAATTTGGTACTCAATGAAGAATTTCGCTCGCTTCGCTCGGAATAGATACCTTGCTAATTTATTTTAGTAGGGGATGACATCTGCCAACATGTCACAACCCCATCATCGATGATCCATAGAAAATATTCAAAATAACCTGTCAAATCCATAGAAAAACGCCTACACCACCTAGTGACGAATTATTTCTTCAATCCTCCTTCTAAGTACCTTTATTTTTCTGTGGTCTTACTACAAAAAAGTTAGACATCTGTTAAACACTTGATAAAAAAAATCGTACCAAATAACTCTGTCTATGTCATTGACGAACAGAAGTCAAAAATGACTTCTTTACTTGACTTGACTTCTGCGCATCATCTGACATAGCTAGTTATTTTGTGCGCATTTTTTTAATCAAGTGTTCAACAGCTGTCTAACTTTTTTGTAGTAAGACCCAGTATGTTTTTCCTTGAATGTACAAAACGTGCCATGTTATGCCCTGACCTCCTTGTCTGAAAAGACTCAGTTTTGAGCAGCATCCTAGATATACTCGTAAGTATATGGTATACGCGACGAACCAGGGTGTCTACTCTCAAAGTCCGATATACCGAAACGATACTACTCGAAAAATGCAAATGCAAAACTTCGTCCCTTGACAATAGAGTAGAATATTGGTCGGATGCAGTTTGAAAATTTATCCATCCAATATTCTACTCTTTTGTCAAGGGACGAAGTTTTGCATTTGCATGTTTCCAGTAGTATCGTTTCGATATATCGGACTTTGAGAGTAGACACCCAGGGTGTCCACTCAAATTTTCGATATATCGATACAATACTATTCAAAAGAAGCAAATTCAAAACTTCGTACCTTAATGATAGAGTAGGATATTGGTTGGTTGCTAATCACTGCCAATTTGACAATTCATCCAACCAATATTCTACTCTATTGTCAGTGTACGAAGTTATAAATTTGACTGAATCGAAGTAGTATCGTATCGATGTCGCAGGAAAATCGTAAAATTCGCCGTTTACAAACGGCGGGCAAACTGTAAACGGTCGGAAAATTGTAAAACGGCGTCGGCAGATTGTAAACGGGTTTAGATCACTGGTGCATTTTAGGTTCGTTAGCCACCATTAGGTTAGGTCATCTTGCGACCACAACGCACGAGCCAAGTGAGCGAAGCGAGCGTGCCAGAAAGGAATTACGCGCCGTTTTGTGAAATGCCGCGGCATTATGTAAAATGCCGAATTAAAATGTTTTCGGCATTTTGTAGAATACCAAGGCAAACAAATTATACGATATGCCTGCGACATCGGTATATCGAAAATTGAGAGTTGACACCCTGGGTTCCCATCGACCAGCTCCATCTAAGCCTTATCTAACCCATCTAACCCTTAGAGTCTAAGGGTTCAGCTCTTGACAATAACAGAGATGGTCAGGTTTAACTTCCTAACTAAGTATACTGGCAGTGGCTGCTTGCTTTCATTTTTTTACCCTGATCATAACTTAAGCCACCCGTTTTTTCCCATAAAATGTCCCTACGAAGCGATAAATGTTTGTTTAGGGAGTCGACATCGGGTTACAGTAACTCAATATCACCATTACCAAGTTCGATTTATGGGGTCCCCAGAATATAGGAGTTGTGGTTTCACATCAGGACACTTAGTCAAGTGGCTATCCACTATCGCAAACGCTATAGAATAGAATAAAAATGTATGGGAGTGACATTAGCTGTCACGCAACATTTCGTTAGCTAATGTCAATCCCATACATTTTAATTCTATTCTATTCTACTAGCGTTTGCGATCGTAGAAAGCCACTTGACTCAGGAGGCGCATTCTTGAAGCGTTCGAACTTCAATTAGCATGCGTAAAATTCCAATTTTTGAATATTCATACCTGTGAATTCTGCAACGAGTGGCCCGACTCACTCGTTTTGCAATTCTACTACTCAAAAGTATGTATAATCGGTGATGAGAACGACATTGAAGTTTCCTTCACATATGACATTATACTGACATATCAACTTTTTAATTTGCGTTCCATTCCCTTGCAATTAATTACCGGTTTTTAAAATCAATGAGTAATTGCTTTCCGGTTTTTATATTTTTTTGTTCGTAAATTCGTACACACGGCCGCACATCAGTAGAAACACTTTAGAACCTTATGGCGTGGTAATAGAGTTGAAAAAGTTTCAACCGACAAGCGGTTGACCGTTCACGATTCGTTTTCGTATGCGAACTAAAGATTTATTTCGAACGCTTCAAAAATCCGTCTCCAGGGCCCAGGAAAGTCAAAGGGAGGGTCACATATTAGTCATGCCGAAAAAGGGGTAAAGTAAAAATTATATTTGATGAATTTAAAAGTAAAACTATCACAGCTAAGTGAGTAATAGCCAAAATACTGAAAATTATAAAAATTGCAATCAGACGCTGGACCTCTAGGTTACTATTATAGTATAATCTGTGCTCTAGGAAAGAAAATGTAGGTACATAAAAAATTTACACTTGCTTAACAAAAATGATTCCTAAGGCAACTACGAAATCCTACACTGCGCGGGCCCGACACGCACTTGGCCGTTCCTTTTTCTGTAGTTTTTCGATCTTAGGATCATAATTTCTAGATAATTTATGATAATGATAAATGTACATTCTATACACAAAAGACAACTTAATAAAAAAAACGTTGGAAGAATAAATTCCAACCTGAGCAGAGGAAATGCTTTGGAGCCTTCTTTTTAAACAAAGGAACTACAAAATATACAACAAAAGCTTCAGACAAGTCTCAGGTAGAGTAAAGGTGAATGCACATTAAATACATACATTACATTAAAACATATTGCACAACACATACATACATGCATGCATGTATGTATATTTTTTGCATTACTTACTTTATATTGTTACTAGCTGGTGCCCGCGACTTCGTCTGCGCAGGTTTATAGCCTATGTGTCATTCTGATTTGTAAGCTATATTATTGTAAAGTTTCATTAAAACCCATTCAGTAGTTTGTACGTGAAAGAGTAACAAACATACATCCATACATACATACTTACAAACTTTCGCGTTTATAATATTAGTTAAGTATATAAGATTATTTTTTGATAATTTTTTAGCTGAGTCTGATTTGCAGTTTTATATTGTTTTTGCCCGTGTCGTGCCGGCAAAGAAGAGTACCAACCCATAACTACCCGTGGTGTCGTAAGAGGCCGCTAAGGGACTATGAACCGGATGATGGGCAGCAGCGTCCTTCTGTGTTTCGTTCCATCTTTCATGCTGCGGTCACTAACAACAGCGGTCTATGGTGCCATCCGCAACGCTAACAAGCGCTGTGTCTGGTATAGGTTTACAAATTGTACCACGCACTTTTGCTGGAATCCTGAAGGGAACTCCCTGTCCTACAGTGGACGTTTCATGGTATGTTATGATGATGAATATAATTTTGAATTTTTAAATTAATAAATTTTAGTCCTTGACTACAAACGAAGTAATAATATTATATTCATCATCATCATAACATCCCATGAAACGTCCACTACAGGACAGGGAGCTCCCTCCAGAATTCTAACTTTTGCTGGAAAAATGTGGAGGGGAAGTACCATAGTCACCTCGCTTGTTAGCGTTACGGCTGGCACCATGGAGCGCGGTTGTAGGTGACCGCAGTAAGTAAGATGTAAGATATAAAGGAGGATGCTGCTGCCTATCCCTTCAGTTAACCATTAGTCGCCTCTTACGACACCCACGTATGTATGGGTTGTTACTATTCTTTGCCGGCACCACACGGTAATATTATATGTATTACTCTATGGTAATACTTTGTGGGGAAAATTAACAGAGCGATAAGACAACATCCACCCACGCTTTCTTTGAAATATTTGCTTTGTATCAATGAATATAATTTGATTTATTAATATAGCCTGTTTGAATAAAATTTAATGTATTAAGCTCCTCTAAGTAGGTCTGACATTTGGTTATGAACTAAATTGTTCAATACCTACCAGGTTTAAATATAAACGAATTAATTAATCCCACCAAAAACATAAATGTAAAAATGTAGGCCAAGTTCTTGTACATTAAAAAAGAGTTGAAATCTAAACTACAGCCAAGTTAATAATAATCAGAACCGATACTAATCATTCCAACTTGGCGGGTTTTCAACACACCAATACTTCTGAAAAGAGCAAATCTTACGGAGGTAAGTTTAAGAGTTGGACTTTTTTCCTTCATTAATCAAATTAAAATTTCAAAACCCGCCAAGTTCGAATGATTAATATCGGTTCTGATTATTATTAACTTGGCTGTAGTTTAGATTTCAACTCTTTTCTTATGTACAAGAACTTGGCCTACATTTTTACATCTATGTTTTTGGTGGGATTTCATTTCTTTTTGTTCAGTTTGCTTTATAGTACCTATCGCAAGGTTGTTCATATTATATTATTATTAAAATGAAGTGTGTCTGGTCCACCAGATGTAATAATAGCTTTATGTAACAGGTAATAATTTAAACATTTATTTTAAACTGCAATACGGTACGGTGCACGACATCTTGGGATGAATGTGGCATGGGTTCTTCACCCACCAAAAGTTGGATTATCTCCATATTATTCGAGGTTCAATTCGAATCGGTAATGATAAATGATATCGAAAATGTACGAGAAATTTGATAGCGGCCCCACCTGCGTTACCGGGGTAGCCTAGCCAAATAACACGTAAACGTAAAAGACACACATAACATAAGCCCGAAGGCATATAAATAGTAATTGAAATGGGAGTTTTAGCCAGTATCAAAGCGCTAAACTGTTACCGCCATCACCGCGTGGAGGTACTCCCAGCTTATTTTGATTACCAAACCAATATTTTAAGATAGATATGTTTTCTAAAATCTGAATGTTCGTTCATAGTTTCTTTAAAACATAGTTAGGTACTTGTTTTCATGCATGACTAATTCTGACCCTCTAGAAGTACTACTTTTTTAAATATTTAGTAAATTATTTTTAATCTGACTCGCACTTGACCATTTTTTATTTTCTTAAGTTTTCCTTTACTTTTATGCTAACGACTACCCCGATGCCAAATTTCAGATTTGTAGGTCTTAGAGAAGTATGACCAACATTTTTATACATAATAATGACTATTACCTGACTTGCACTGGACTAATTTCCAATTTTCAATGTTTTCTTTACTTTTTAGGGTTCCGTAGCTCAAAAGAAAAAGACGGAACCCTTATAGGATCACTTTGTTTTTGTTGTACGTCTGTCTGTCTGTCTGTCTGTCACGACCCTTTATCTCACGAACGGGTAAAGGTATTAGGTTGAAATTAATACCATATATTAGGATCTATGAACCACACAAGATCTGAAAGTTTCAATTTTTTACAACGACGCAATCAAAAGATATGGCATTTTATGTCCTCATCTCCAGGAGTATGATTGGTGTGAAATTGAGTGACAGGATTAGAAATAGTGTGATAAGAGAACGTTGTGGCGTGAAAGAAGACGTAGTGACTAAAATTGAGAGAAAGGGATGCTGAGATGATTTGGTCATGTAGAGAGGATGAATGAAGGAAGATTGACGAAAGAGATCCACAAGGCGAGAGTGAATGGAAACGTTGGAAGGGGAAGGCCTCAGCGAACGTACCAGGACCAAATTCAGGACGTTCTGAATAAAGGCCAGGTTAAAAGTACCCTAAACCGACGAGCATGTATGAAAGGATTGATGAAGGTTCAGGAAGCAAGGGAAGTATGTCAAGATCGTAGCAGGTGGAGAACTGTGGTCTCTGCCTACCCCGATAGGAACAAGGCGTGATGTTATGTATGTATGTATGTATCTCCATACATTTATTCAAAAATGCAAAACCGACAGGGTACTTCCCGTTGACCTAAAATTATGAAATTTGGCAAGAAGCTAGGTCTCACAGTACAAATAATGGGAAAAGTCTGAAATCAATAAATATTAAAACTTTTCTCACAACTAATGGTAACCAATTGTGGTGAACTCCCGTTTCAAGAACATTCATATAAGAGAGGGGTCAAGTTGGATGGTCGTTGAGGCGATTTTTGTTTTAGTTCTATTTAAAAACGGGAACACTTACAAACTTGAAAATTGGTATGTTTATACTCGTAGTGCATAATCTACACACAAATGATAAAATTTGGGTAAGCGCGTGTCGGACTCAAAAAATCTAGCACAATAACTTACTGAAATTTCAACTGATACAATTATGATTATGTGGTGGTACGGAACCCTCAGTGCGCGAGTCCGACTTATACTTGGCCGGTTTTTTTTTTAATGTTAACGATTATCCACATGCCAAATAACAGATTTTTAAGTCTTAGAGAAGTATTACCAAAATTCTTTTACATAATTTTGACTAAAACCTGACTCGCACTTGACCAATTTCCAATATTCGAATTTTCCCATTACTCTTACCCTGACGACTAGCTAAATGCCTAATTTCAGCTTTGTAGGTCTTCTAGAAGTGGTCAAACATTTTGATGAGCTGTCAGTGAATACGTGAGTCAGTGAGTACCAAATTTACAATTTTCTCGAGTCTATAACTTTTTTTCTGTAATAGCTACAATATTGAAGCTTTTTATTCAAAGTAAATTAAATGGTGTTATTATGTCCGTAAAGTTTCATCCAGATCTATTAATCAGGTAAGAAGATACAGGAGGGTCAAAAGTGCCTAGAAGCGGTTCGGGTAAATAGTGCACGGTGTGCGCGCGGCCTGTGCTTAGAACTTGGCCGGCGCACTATCGTGCGCTTTGATTCTACACATTAAGCATATACTATGCTATACCGATAGATATGTCGTGCTTTAAAACATTTGTGTTAAACCTTTAAGGGCTTATTCTGGGGGCTAAATGTAGCAAATTTTGTACAAACAAATATGTTTGCCTCAAATGTCTGCCCAAGACTTTCGGATCGGCAGGTAGGTTAACCAACTACACTATTCCTGTCGCCAAAATTCAATAACTTTGCAGTGAAATGTTCATTACCTTAAGCTTACTATAGAATCTTGTGAGTACAACTTAAACAAAACTTCTAATTGAGTTAGGATTACCTATAGAGCGGAGCGAGGTTCAAAACTCTTTGACCTATACCTAACTAACTATTAATCGGCATGAATTTAATGCCATAACTGATAATGACTTTTCTTTGAACAAAATATTCGAGAGCAGCACCAAAAGTTACTGGATCGCACACTGAAATGTGCTCAATATAAAAAATGCAAAAGTCTGTCTTTCGACCACAACGCACTAGCCAATAATAAGGCGCAGGCCAGACAGAAGAGGTGCGCCGCACGGCACGCCTTCAGCGCACCTCTTCTGTCTGGCTTGCACCGCGTCGTTCTCCTACGTTTTGTATGCATGTGATTTGAACAGGCATGCCTAAGGCGCACTGTCGGTGCACCACCGGCGCACCACCGGCGCAAGGCCGGCGTGACCGCCGGCACGCCGCCACACAGCACAGTCCGCTGCCGTCGATTGCGTCGTCCAGCCAAAAAGTGTACCACGGGGGCGCTCGTAGGGCGCCTCGGGCGCACCCGAAGCGCGCCACGCCCGTTCTGTCTGGCTTGCACCTAAGCGAGCGTACCGCGGCAGCGGCCGACGAGTGGTAAAAGCGAATTTGCTTGAATTGTGAGTACATTTTAGTGTTCAATCCAGTGTTTTTAGTGTTATTTTGAATTATTTTAGTAAGCACATTTTAGAGAGCAATCCAGTATTCATGATATGTAATTAGTATTTTGATGCGCAATAAGTATTTTTGATGTGCAGTTAAACATTTACCCTTTGTCACAGATTAAATAATATAGTTGTTAGTCTTGTGAACACCCACCTTTTCTGAGAAACAGCCTTACCTAGTTTGTTCCTAGTTGGACTCAAGCCAACGAGGTAATGTTACAGTATATTGGCAGCCTTGTAGGTTTTGAAACAACAATATTTTATGAGGGCCCGCGGCTTTTAGGAACAGCTTCAAAAATGTTGGTAATAGTGGGAAAAATGGCTTTAGAGTTTAATTTAAGCAAATTTTAGTTCCATCTAAGATGTTGTGTATTCACTTTTATAATTAAGTAAGATTTTGATATTCATCCAGATTTACTCAGCTACCGAAGTCCTCTCTTACTTGATAACGAGTACTTGTTATCGTTACAAGTTATTGTTAGTATAGAACCTTTGACTATACGAGTATATATAGGATAAGTTTGGCTCTGACGTTTATTTTCTGCGCATGGGTGACAGGCGGAGAGCCGACCTCCCCAGTTTGGTTAGGGCATTGTAGGATGAATCACCTAGCTATCTGAAAAGTTAGATGATTCCGTGCTTCGGAAGGCAAGTCAAGCCGTTGGTCCCGACTCCTATCTACTGATGTAGTCGTTAAGGAGCCATGTCAGAGGCCTTTGGCGGCTCAACAACTCTGACACTAGGGTAAGTGAGGTCGGTCATTGTCCTTGCAACCTACACGATATGATGATGATCAATAGTACCAAAAATATAAAGGTGTACCTAAGTTTGTAAAACTAAAACCGGTGAGAAGCGCCTATCTAAAAAGGGTATTAATAAACCAAACGTAGGTAATAAAGTACCAACTGAATCGTAACATGTCTCGATTTAATCCCCAAAAAGCCTCTTTGGATTAAAATTTAACGTGAGTGCTTCAGGGTTAAAGTCCTGAGCTTGTTAAAGGTACGTTTTCTATACAGGGTGGCTACTCACAATTTTCTATACAGGGTGTAAGGGACGGTGTACCGAAAACTGAAAGGGCGTGTTCAGTCAACGAAACTGAACAACTTTGCCTAAGAAACATTTTTGGGAAATGAAAAAATATTTTGACTTCTCCATACAAATTGCTCACTCTGATCGAACAGTTTGTATGAAGAGGTCAAAATTTTTTTTCATTTCCCAAAAATGTTTCTTTGGGAAAGTTGTTCAGTTTCGTTAACTGAGCACGCCCTTTCAGTTTCGGTACACCGTCTCTTACAATCTGTATATCGGTGCGATACTACTTCGATACAGTCGAATTCATGACTTAATTCACTGACAATAGAGTAAAATATTGGTTGGATATATTGTCAAATTGGCAGTGATTAGCATCCAACCAATATGCGTTCTATCGTCAAGGGACAAAGTTTTGAATTTGCTTGTTTCGAATGGTATCTTGTCGATGTATCGAAATTTGAGAGTAGACACTAGACACCCAAAAAACCGGCCAAGTGCGAGTCGGACTCGCGCACCGAGGGTTCCGTACCACCACATAATCATAATTGTATTAGTTGAAATTTCAGTAAGTTAATGTGCTAGATTTTTTGAGTCCGACACGCGCTTGGCCAAATTTTATTATTTGTTGTTATTTTATAGCTTATGCACTATAAACGTACCAATTTTCAAGTTTGTAAAAGTTCCCGTTTTTAAAATAGAACTAAAACAAAAATCGCCTCCGCTACCATCCAACTTGACCCCTCTCTTATGTGAATGTTCTTGAAACGGGAGCTCACCACAATTGGTTACCATTAGTTGTGAGAAAAGTTGTAATATTTAATGATTTCAGACTTTTCCCATTATTTGTACTGTGAGACCTAGCTTCTTGCCAAATTTCATAATTTTAGGTCAACGGGAAGTACCCTGTAGGTTTTTCATTGATAAAACCTATACCTATAATTGAAGATAACATGTTCATCTTACGTTTTGTTACAGTTGATTGCTGACGTAGGTACATCTCAAAAGGTGTACAATAAAACCATAGTAGGTATAAAACTAAATTACCTGCTTAGCACATCAAGCTTGACAGTTTAAGCCACGATCACACCTACCTAAATTCCAAGACTTAATTCGGCATACATTGCTGGGAGGCTTGGTTATGTTAATTGCAATATCCTTACTTCAACGAGCAATGTACGCTGAATTAGTCTTTGAATACAGCTAGGTGTGATCATGGCTACGTACGGTCCGTCAACGTACGGTCAACCGCTTGTCGGTAGAAACTTTTTCAACTCTATTACCACGCCATAAGGTCCAAAAGTGTTTCTACCGATGTGCGGCCGTGTGTACGTACGGTCAACCGCACGTCGGTAGAAACTTTTTCAACTCTATTACCATGCCATAAGGTGCAAAAGTGTTTCTCCTGATGTGCTGTTAAGTGTACCTAAGACCAACCTCAGCTCACGCTATAGGTTGGAATAGGTACAGCGCGTTCAGAACAAGTCTTTATTTTCCGCGCATGGGTGACAGGCGGAGAGCCAATGAGCGATTCGCTCGCCCCCTGGGGGGAGCCGTGCTCACCCCCGCGACTAATTTTTTGACTTCTGCGCATGAACGGTCACAGACAAAGTTATTTTGCACGCAGTATACCTACCTACCAGCTATATTAAACGGTATAGATGGCGTATCCTACCTCCATCCTAACCCAATTTACGCTTATGTTGCATATTTCTAATTTTCAAAGCAGTCCGTGATATAATTTATTTATTATAAGCAGGAAATTTTTTTTGAGTACCTATAGCATACAATCAAACGGTTCTAATTATTTTTTACCTGTGTCGTCCTAGTGGCAATCCTAGCGGCCATAATTGGTATTATCTTGAGCTTTGGATGTCTCAGAGGAAGTTAGGTTAAAAAGTCTGTACCGTGTACCTAAAGATGGCGCTGATATCAGATTATGGTTCCACACTTTGTCACGTATTAAATAAACTTTGTTTAGTAAGTATAATTATATTATAAAAGTAAAAAAAACATTAACTATTTTCTTATCTTTATTTTATTTAAATATTGACGGCGAAACCTGTAAGGTAAGCGTCTAAAAATATCAAAAATATTTCAAAAGTAAAAAAGCAAAAATTTTTAAAAATTTAATAAGCAATACCACCACCGTCCAGGCACAGTATGACCCATACTACCCAGTACTAACTACCATAATTATTATATACTAAAAGCTTTTGCTCTTTGACTTTAAAAACTCAGTGACCATCCAACTTGACCCCTCTCTTATATGAATGTTCTTGAAACGGGAGCTCACCACAATTGGTTACCATTAGTTGTGAGAAAAGTTGTAATATTTAATGATTTCAGACTTTTCCCATTATTTGTACTGTAAGACCTAGCTTCTTGCCAAATTTCATAATTTTAGGTCAACGGGAACTACCCTGTAGGTTTTGCATTTTTGAATAAATGTATGGAGATGAGAACATAAAATGCCATATCTTTTTATTGCGTCGTTGTAAAAAATTGAAATTTTCAGACCTTGTGTGGTCCATGGATCCTAATATATGGTATTAATTTCAACCTGATACCTTTACCCGTTCGTGAGATAAAGGGTCTTGACAGACAGACAGACAGACAGACAGACAGACAGACAGACAGACAGACAGACAGACGGACAACAAAGTGATCCTATAAGGGTTCCGTTTTTTTCTTTTGAGGTACGGAACCCTAAAAATGGACTTCTCAAAATGTGTTTTTAATAAATTTGGTTTATTCTGGGGACTAAATGCAACTGGGGCCAGAGTGTTTAGTTTAATTTGTTAAATTTTTGTGAATGAAAAACAATTCTTTTTTTTTAACTACTTTTTATCTCCTACTTTTATAAACTAAAAAACAAATTAATGCATTTAGCCATCACAATAAGCAGAGGTAAAAAACCCTGTATTTTGAACTTCAGAGGCAGTTACAAAAATTTTAAAAAAGTGTTCAATGCTTGTTGCATTTAGCTTCCAAAAGGGTCTCACTTATATTTATTTGTTTACACCCTGTATAGATATCATAGACGTTGTATAAACCAAAATCCTTGAAAATCCAGCTAGGTATGCAGATGCCCGCATCGTAGTTAAGATCTTGGCTATTTGAGCGATTCTCTTTGAGAAATATTAGCGTTACTTTGATGTTGTAGACGGTTCGAGAGTCGAGTCAAGCGAGAGTGAAATGCCATTTTAGATTCTTCTTATACAAGGTGTAACACAAAATGTATAACAACCGTTAAAGTAGGCGTAATCTGAGACGCAGACGGTGCAGGGCAGCACAGAACAGTATCCGCAACTTTCAGTTTTCTTCGCAATTTCTGGCTTAGCTTACGCTCAACGTTAGGGTGGTCAACCTGCACATAAACTGAACATCTTTATAATATTTTTTTTTATTTCGACCTATGTGACCCTTTTTTAGGGTTCCGATACCAAAATGGTAAAAAAAAGGAACCCTTATGGTGCCGCTCTGTCTGTCTGTCTGTCTGTCTGTCTGTCTGTCCGTCTGTCTGTCACACCTCTATATCTCAGCAACCACTTACGCTATCGAGCTGAAATTTGGAATAGTTTTAGAATATAGTTGCCCAACTTAATTGCACATGAAATTTTTTTGAAAAAAGTATGATTATTAATGTAAAGGGGGCCAACATAGGGGGGGGCAAATTTCAAATTGTCGCTACTAGGTCGAGTGGGGTATCATATGAAAGGGCTTTACTTGTATATTTTAAAATATATTTTTGTATTTTTTTAAGTTTCTTAGTTTTCAAGTTATGATGAAAAATGTCAAAAAAAATACCATTCCCCCCCCTTATCTCCGAAGTTTGAGTAAGGGAAAATCTGAATTAATTACAGTTGACAGAGGTTTATGTAAACTTTACAGCAAAAATAAAACGATCTTTCTAAGTTGCACAGTTTTTCAGAAATCTGCAAAAAACCTTTACAAACAAATTTAGTTTTGCGGTCCTGAAAATGGACTTTATTGCTTCCAAAAATACTATATCGGAACCCTCGGCGCGCGAGTCCGACTCGCACTTGACCGGTTTTTTCTTTTATGCAGTAACTCAGAAATTGAAACTGAACTACACTATTATAGATCTGAACAACTTCCCAAAGACTTCAGAATTAAAAAACGTCAAAAAAAGATTGATTTTTTAGTAATACCATTCCTCTTGCAGAACCTTTTTGTCATTTTCAATAAATATTTTTATATGTTTTATTTCTGTAATACATATAGCGTATTAAATTATTTCAGAAGTGAAATAGACTGTATGACTCCTACTACTAGGAAATTATGTTCTTAGTTACAAGCATAGAAAATAAGAAAGAGGTTACAAGCCTATTTAATTCTTTGAGTGGTGGGAAAAATTCAATATATGGTGTTTGGATATGTCTACAAACTTCTCAGGTGGTTGCTCCACCGATGATAATGAACACTTTTCCTTAAGGAACATAGGTTCGGAGTTGGAAAGTAGGAAAGGAGTTGAGTGAAATATTACAAAAAAGATTGAACTGTTTGACGATCAAATAACACTGAGATGAATATTATCGTCAAAGACTTTTCAATCTTTTTCCTAAGAGGAAAAAAAGATTTCAATCAATCGACTATTGAAGACGAGCCTCATCGGCTTTGAGCGCTTTTGATGAAGCTGTTTTGTGCTGGAATGGTGCCAACTCTGTCTTTTTACTGAATTTGTAGGCACAATGTTTTATTAGATAATTTTAAATTTCTTGCATTGCCTTGCTTTGCTTTTAGGGTCAAGTCCTATGTTTTCGTTTATTTCAACGCTTCATCATCATCATCATCATAACATCCCATAAAACGTCCACTACAGGACACTCCCTCTAGAATTCTAGCTTTTGCTGGAAAAATATAGAAGGGAAGTACCATAGTCACCTCGCTTGTTAGCGTTACGGCTGGCACCATGGACCGCGGTTGTAGATGACCGCAGTAAGTAAGATGTTAGATACAAGGGAGGATGCTGCTGCCCATGCTCCAGCTTATAACCCTTAGTCGCCTCTTTCGACACCCACGGGTATGTAAGGGTTGGTACTATTCTTTGCCGGCACCTAACGGGGCACGCTTATCAACACATATTGCAGCTATGTCCAAAGCAATCGGGTAAAGCTCTCAGAGAAAACAAGTTTGTAAAACAATGTTATTTTTTCCATTAAATATACTCTAGTTTAAGTGTCATGGCTGCAAAATGTGATGGTAATCCTCGGAACAAATGAAAAATCATAGCCTTAGTCTTATTCTGTTTTTAACAACGGTTTCACGGAGTCAAAATAGGGGATTTCACGAGGGCACTGGTTTTTATACAAACGACTACCATCTGACCTCTGGGTAAATCTAGTATTTTATAATAACCTTTCTAATAAAATCTTTGCTTGATAACAGTTTTGAATTCATCTAACGGTAAAATTTCAGTTTTATTTTACCTTACGTGAAATGTGGAAGGGCTCTAGTTATGTCTGCAAGGTAACAAAAACAAAATAAACAGATAAACAAAGAAATTATATCCAGTATTAATTTGTACAACGCGCTTCAAATAACACGTGGATGGCATGTGTACCAAATCAATACCAACTTCGATCTTTTAACACTTTAATAAGCTTATCTCTTTCATGAAAATATGAAAAAGCAAAGCTCGGGATAACCATGATAGAGAAGTGTGTTAAATAAAATAGGCAATTCTGTTATCTAAACGCCAGCTCAATAATCTGCTTACAAAGCCCGTGACACGTATCAAGAGCAAGATAAAGGACTACATGGGGAGTCCAATAAGTAGTGAGAATGCACAACATTTCGGCTGTAAAGTCTTTTGATGAGTATTGGATGGATGGAACGAAAACAATATTTAGGAATGTATAAATAATGAGGAAAAGATCAAGAGCCAGTCAGCCAATCCAGCAAAACACTTGATGCCATTCACTTAGTCGAGTTTGAACAAGGCTAAGTTGTGTACTCTCCTTACCTACTTACTATTTATAGCTGACTGTCTTCTACTTATAGTACTTTCTGTTCCTCAACACCGAAGGAGAAACAGACACGGAAGCAAAATCGAAGTCATGGATCCCATCAGGAGAGCTAATGGTACGATCAAATAGAAAACTTAATTTTTCAAATAGATCGAAGCTTCAGAAAACTACAGGATTCAGGGAGATGTTGAACCTACGTCAAAAAGTGCATTATTAATAGTCGTTTATTTTCTGGGTCATTCTCACTACTTCTTGAACACTGTTGTATACTCGTAATACGCGTCGTTGTTATTTTGTCTCCCCTACCACTTTTGCTCAGCACTCATTATTCATTAGTGTCATGACGCGGGTTGTAACGAATTGTACATAAGCTGTAAAAAAGTCTTTTATTCGTTGTAGTAGGCGACATTGCCCATCTCATCTGATAATTATTATTTTCGATCTCTATCGCTGCCTCGGGGGTCAGCTGTAAATCGGCGGTATAACCTCGAGCTGAAGCACGTTGCTGAGCTGATCAGCTTACCCGTTTAGGAGGTACTTATAGCAAAAATTGTTCTGCAGTTTTGTTTTTATTTTTCGTAATTTATATTTCCTCTCTGCTTGCACTGTGATTGACGCATATGTACTGAAATAAATCTCTGCATAAGTCTATATAAATATGTACGACTAGATTTAAGTTAAAAAGACTTACCAGTAAGCCAACTCCCGTTAAACGGCTTATACGTAAGCTGTGTGAGAGTCTGCAACGTGGGCGTTCTGCCTCGTATCCTGCCCCCATCGCCGGCTGGAGTGAGGAGTGCTATACTGAAGACTATCAGGCCAAGGACGGCTGCGATCACGAGCAGGGCTATGAGGATCCCTCGCCAGTTGCGCTGTGTTGGAGTCGCTGCTGCTAATTCCTGGGGACAAAAGAAGTTAGAATATGAACGAATAATACTTTTTGTCTATGGATTGGTACTATCTATGGTAAGTACTTGGTATTGCCGACACCACGTTAACAAATTGATTTATCATGACATCCCACAGAACAACGATAGGGCCACTTCGCCTGCGCGCGCACCCCCCCCCCCCCCATAGAAGCGAATATAGTAAAAAATGAAGAGTTATACTATCCAATTTTTGTAGGCGCTTATTTCGAATGCACATCATAAACACATTCGTTGCCATAGAGATGCTGTCACTGGTTTTTTGAATCTTACTCTCTCGCAATAAAAATACTATGTTTATCGCACTCAAATGACGCTAGTAGTGTGGGTGCGGAAAACGTGTTAGTTTTAATAAATGGTGACACTGATTTGCACTTCTGCTCTGTGCTGATTTGTATTGAATGACATAAAGAATTCGTCTCTAGATGTAGAGCAAGACGCATGCGCTTCAGAGCTCTGTGTGACATCCCATAAAACATCCACTGCAGGACAGGAAGCTCCAAGAGTCCAGCAAAAACACGCGATGCTTTAGAGGAGATTTACCATAGTCACCACGCTTGTAAGCGTTGCGGCTGGCGACCGCTGTTGTTGATGAATGGAATATATAAGATGGTAACGATACTCAAAAAGATATTACTGACCGAATCCCGGTCTCTTACGACACTCAAAGTAGAGATGAGTTGGCACTATTCTTTGCCGGTACCACACGTACTCATTAATTGATTGCTACTTAATTATTGTGGGTAAAGATCCCATTAAATACATCGGAGTACGTAATTGCGGTTTCTAATTACTTATTTACTGGCGCCAGTTTAATGATACCCTTATTCTAATAATTAAAAGGTGTCTGAAGCTAAAATTGTTTTTATTGTTTACCATATGAATTAATTCGGTCTCGGTAAAGTAGGAGTTTTCATGGACTAACATAAAGAAGCCAGTTTTATTTAGGGTTTTCACCGAAAAGGTAGTCCTGTGTGGTGCCGGTAAATAATAGTACCAACCCATACATACCCGTGGGTGTCGTAAGAGGCAACTAAGGGTTAACTGGAGGATGGGCAGCAGCATCCTCCTTTGTATCTTACATCTTACTTACTGTGGCCACCTACAACCGCGGTCCATGGTGTCAGTCGTAACGCTAACAAGCGAAGTAACTATGGTACTTCCCTTCCACATTTTTCTGAGCTAAAGCTAGAATTCTGGAGGGAGCTCCCTGTCCTGTAAAGGACGTTTCGTGGGATGTCATGATGATCGAAAAGGTGCAGACGGGACCTACCTAACGTCACCTTTCTTTAAACAATGGAACGTTGCCGGTTGAATAGTTTTTAGGGTTCCGTACCTCAAAAGAAAAAAACGGAACCCTTATAGGATCACTTGGTTGTCCGTCTGTCTGTCTGTCTGTCTGTCTGTCTGTCAAGACCCTTTATCTCACGAACAAGTAAAGGTATCAGGTTGAAATTAATACCATATATTAGGATCCACGAACCACACAAGATCTGAAAATTTCAATTTTTTACAATGACGCAATCAAAAGATATGGCATTTTATGTCCTCATCTCCATACATTTATTCAAAAATGCAAAACCTACAGGGTACTTCCCGTTGACCTAAAATTATGAAATTTGGCAAGAAGCTAGGTCTCACCGTACAAATAATGGGAAAAGTCTGAAATTATTAAATATTACAACTTTTCTCACAACTAATGATAACCAATTGTGGTGAGCTCCCGTTTCAAGAACATTCATATAAGAGAGGGGTCAAGTTGGATGGTCGCTGAGGCGATTTTTGTTTTAGTTCTTTTTAAAAACGGGAACACTTACAAACTTGAAAATTGGTAGGTTTATAGTGCATAAGTTTTAAAATAACAACAAATAATAAAATTTGGTCAAGCGCGTGTCGGACTCAAAAAATCTAGCACATTAACTTACTGAAATTTCAAATAATACAATTATGTTTATGTGGTGGTACGGAACCCTCAGTGCGCGAGCCCGACTCGCACTTGGCCGGTTTTTTGGAATATGTGTTATTACGATAAACTTCCCCTTCGCCCGTGTACGAAACCGGAGGTTCGTAACTAGTTACGATAGAAAAAAATACTCTTCGTACGATACCAGTTACTAACCAAAAGATTGTTTTCTCTACTAGATACTGTTATTTAAGATGCATACATACATACATACATAAAATCACGCCTCTTTCACCGTCTGGGTAGGCAGAGACCACAGCAAACTTGTTTACTATTATATATTCTGTGCCACACGCAGCCCTCCACCTGCTACGATCATGACATATTTTCCTTGCAACCTTTACTTTCATCTACCCTTTCGTACACACGGCCGCACATCGGTAGAAACACTTTTGGACCTTATGGCGTGGTAATAGAGTTGAAAAAGTTTGTGCCGACAAGCGGTTGACCGTACAAATTCGTCGATTAAGGGATAGACATAGACGCAAACGTTAAGTGCACACAACGTACAAACAAGCTTAAATCTTGGTGAGCTCATAGATAAAAAAACCGGTCAAGTGCAAGTCCGACTCGCGCGCCGAGGGTTCCGAATACTTTTTGTATTTTTGGAAGCAATAAAGTCCATTTTTAGGACCGTAAAACGAAATTTGTTTGTAAAGGTTATTTGCAGATTTTTAAAAAACTGAAACTTAGAAAGATCGTTTTATTTTTGCTATAATGTTTTTGCTGTAATTAATTCAGATTTTTCCTTTCACAAACTTCGGAGATAAGGGGGGGGATTTTGGCCCCCTTTACATTAATAATCATAATTTTTTCAAATTTTTTTCAAGTGTAATTAAGTTGGGCAACCATATTCTAAAACTATTCCAAATTTCAAGTCGATAGCATGAGTGGTTGCTAAGATATAGAGGTGGGACAGACAGACGGACAGACAGACAGACAAAGTCGCACCATAAGGGTCCCTTATTTTACTATTTTGGTATCGGAACTCTAAAAACATCCAAATGCGACAAAATTTGGCACAGTACTCTTGAACCGTTTGACTCGGTGAACGAGTGCTACTAAGACAGTTTGTATTAAAGTACCTGGGCGACCGAGCATTGCTCTGTATAATCTTAACCAAAACCCACTAACAGATAGCAGGAAAAACGAAATTCTCAGACATGAAAAAAAAAACAAAACCTGCGTATAGTAAATTTCATCGATATCGTTAGATCTGTTTTCGAGAAACCGATAAAATTTTGCACAAGTAGAACCTCTCCGTAGTAGAATAGCTCCATCAGGTAGCTTGCGAAACACGTTAGTTAAAGTATGGAGGCAGTTGGAATTATGGCTGAGGATAGAGTGCAAATTGCTCTTGTGCCTGTTATGGGTCTGTTAATGATCCCCAGATGTGTTGTTGCTTTGATCGGCTGTGCTAAGGGTACAATGACGAGAACGTGACCTATTATAACCAAAGAGATTTTATTTATGGACCTTAATCTTAACCGCAGTACGGAGGTAAGATGTGAAGATAAGGTGCTGCTCTTCCTCTGGTTAAACATCTCTTAATCGCCTTTTACGACACCTACCGGTAGAGATAGGGTTGTATTAATCTCAGTCGGCATCATGCGCATACCTTAACGGTACAGGAACTTAGTGTGAGTAGATCCTGTAAAGTCCTCAACGTTCACGATCAATATTCAAGGTCTGTCCGTCGCTGTGCATGTGACAGCTCAATTTAGGGAGACTGACGAATTGAGTGACCCATTCTTCCTTCATTATTGAAGACTTACAGAGCTTTAACAAATTCATGACACGGTTTTTTAGGGTTCCGATACCAAAATGGTAAAAAAAGAACCCTTATGGTGCCGCTCTGTCTGTCCGTCTGTCTGTCACACCTCTATATCTCAGCAACCACTTATGCAATCGACCTGAAATTTGGAAAAGTTTTAGAATATAGTTGCCCAACTTAATTGCTCATGAAATTTTTTTGAAAAAAGTATGATTACGAGTATTAATGTAAAAGGGGCCAACATAGGGGGGGCCAAATTTCAAATTGTCACTACTAGATCGAGTGGGGCATCATACGAAAGGGCTTTACTTGTGCATTTTAAAATATATTTTTGTATTTTTTTAAGTTTCTTAGTTTCCAAGTTATGATGAAAAATGTCAAAAAATATCATTCCCCCACCCCTTATCTCCGAAGTTTGAGTAAGGAAAAATCTGAATTAATTACAGTTGACAGAGGTTTATGTAAACTTTACAGAAAAAATAAAACGATCATTCTAAGTTTCACAGTTTTCAGAAATCTGCAAAAAACCTTTACAAATGTTGTGTATGTATATCTAGCTATAGACAAGTGGTAATAAACCAGTGTGCAAATGGCTGCCGTGTTGTTAACTCGCCCGTCCCTGTACCTCGTAAAGTAAGCAGTGGCGACGATAATAGACTCGCGCGTGTTACAAAATGACGTTGAATTTCGCAAATTTGTCTAGTTTCGACCATACCAGTCAAGATTGGAACACTTTTAAAGGTCGAATGGAACAAATGTTCGTGCTAAATGATTTCGGGGACGAAAGCAGCAAAGTAGAAGTGAAAAAGAAGGCATTCCTACTCAGCGCACTCACCGAATCTACCTACCAGTTGGTCGTCAACCTTCTACTGCCGGAAAAAATTGAAACAAAAAATTATTCGGACATTATTAAGGTGCTCGACGCTCATTTTACGCCTAAGCGATGTGTTTTTGGTGAAAGGTCCAGATTTTACACTGCCGGCCAACGAAGCGATGAGTCACACACGCAGTGGGCCGCTCGGTTAAGAGGTCTCGCCGCACATTGCAATTTCAAAAGTCTTGAAGAAGCTCTGCTCGACAAATTTGTGATGGGCATGATTCCAGGACCGGAGCGCGACAGACTGTTCGCGCAGGATGTTAGCCAGCTCACACTGAGCGATGCGGTTAGTCTAGCTGAAACACAAAGGAGCGCGCGCGCCAGCGCAGCTGCGTCATCATCATCGACGGCATCGGCTCCCGACGGAATTCACAAAATTTACAAGAGCGGAAAACGCGTCAAATGTTCGGTGTGCGGTCGATCTAATCATGATTCATCGAAGTGCCGTTTTTCAAATTATAAGTGTAAGCGCTGTAATGTGAAAGGTCATCTGCGCAAAATGTGTCCAAAACAGAAAGTGAATTTCGTAGATCAGGGTAGTAGTGAGGAAGACGAAGGCGATGATGGTAAGTGTTTTTACAACATTCGTTGTTTTGATGGGAAGCCGATGACGGTAACCGTGAGTATCTTGGGTCAGGAGGTATTCTGTGAAATAGATAGTGGTTCCGCAGTTTCGGTAATATCAGAAAAAACTTATGCTAAGAAGTTTGCGAATGTCCCATTGTCACCTGCTCCAAAAAAGCTGATAAGTTATACTGGGGGTAGTATTGAAACGATCGGCGTGGCTAAATTAAAGGTTGAATATTTAAATCAGGCCGCGGTGTTATCAGTGTATGTAGTTAATAACGGCGGTCCACCCCTAATGGGCCGCGATTTCATACAATCATTTAAGCTACAGCTGACCCAAATAAATTATTGTGAACCGGTTAGTGATCATGATTTGTTAAACGACTTGAGCCAAAAGTACCCAGATGTTTTTTCACAGAAACTCGGTTGTTTTAATAAATACAAAATAAAATTGCATTTAAAGCCTGACGCAAAGCCAATTTTTTTCAAAGCGCGTACGATTCCATTTGCGTTAAGAGATAAGGTAGACGCAGAGTTAGAGCGACTGGAAGCGTTAGGCATTCTTAAGCCCGTAAACCATTCGGAGTACGCATCCCCAATCGTTCCAGCTTTAAAGAAAAATAGTGAAGTTAGGATCTGCGCCGATTACTCTGTAACAATAAATAGACAGCTCATTGTGGAGAAATACCTCTTGCCGACAGTGCAAGAATTGTTTACTAAATTGCACGGAGGCCAACAGTTTAGTAAACTAGATTTATCTATGGCTTATAACCAATTACAAATAGATGAAGAGTCGCAAAGCTATACTTGTATAAACACACATCGTGGCCTATACAATTACACTCGCTTGATTTTTGGCTTATCTAGCGCTCCTGCCATTTTTCAACGTGCCATAGAATAGGTTATTGGTAACATAGAAGGGGTAGTATTTTTCTTGGACGACATTTTGATCACAGGTAAAAACAAAAATGAGCATTTAGAAAGATTAAATAAGGTTTTGCAATGTTTACAGGAAGCAGGTTTAACGTTGCAAAAAGAAAAATGTGCGTTTTTCCAAAATGAGGTAACATATCTAGGTTACATTGTAGACAAAAACGGAATTAGGAAAAATCCGGATAAAGTGAATGCCATCCTGCAGGCAACGGCTCCCAAAAATATAGGTGAATTACAATCATTTTTGGGAATGATAAATTATTACAGGATTTTTGTACCTAATGCTTCATCTATCCTAAGCCCTTTACATTCATTGCTACAAAAAGGAGTAAAATGGAACTGGACCAGCTCACATGATAAAGCTTTCAATATAATTAAAGTATGTCTAGCATCGAACCAAGTGTTAGCTCATTTCGATCATAAGGCGAAAATTATATTGACGGTGGATGCATCCCCAGATGGATTAGCTGCAATATTGGCACAGGTTAGCAATGACGGTGTTGAGCGGCCCGTATCATATGCCTCACGGTCGCTATCAAAGGCTGAGAAAAAATACTCTCAGATACAAAAAGAGGCGACAGCAATTATTTTTGGCGTGCGTAGATTTCATCAATATTTGTATGCGCGGTCGCAGCCTTTTGTGTTACGCACAGACCACAAACCGCTGACTGTAATTTTCGGTAATCAGCGCGGAATACCAGAAATATCAGCCAATAGGCTACAGCGGTACGCGATTTTCCTTAGCGCTTACAATTACGAGATTGAATATATTTCTAGCTCATCAAATAGCGCGGATTTCTTATCGCGTGCAGTACCGGTTATGCGGGAGGAGGGCGGCACCGGGGCGGAGGACGAGGCGCGGGACGAAGCCGCGTACGTTAACTTCGTAGTAGAAGGGTGTTTGCCAGTCACACTAAGTGACCTGCGCCGGGAAACTGCAGCGGATCCATTGTTGCAGCGTGTTACGCAATACGTAATGGGCGGATGGCCACGGAAAGTTCAGGACCAACATCTAAAACCTTTTCATTTGTGTCGAAATGAGTTAGCCATTGAAAATGGTGTAGTAATGCGAGGCCATAAAGTCGTTGTGCCAGAAAAATTGCGCGATCATATCGTTACTGAATTGCATGCGACTCATTTGGGAATCGTGAAAATGAAGTCGGAAGCACGGGCTCGTTTCTGGTTTCCGGGCATTGATTCAGTTTTAGAGCGGTTGGTAGGCATGTGTAGTGTATGCACACAAATGAAACCCGCTCCGCCGCGCGCGCCGCTGGCACCATGGCCATACCCACCACATGCTTTCTACAGAATTCACATGGATTTTTTCGGCCCGATTCACAACAAAATGTATCTTATCGTAGTGGATGCTTTTTCAAAATGGGCAGAGTGTTACTGCATGAATTCAAATACAACTTCTAAAGCGGTAATCGTTAAGTTATGCGAGTTTATGTCACGGTTTGGCATTCCTAGGTTATTAGTAAGTGACAATGGGACCGCTTTTTCCTCACAGGAATTTAGAAATTTTTGCTTGCTAAATGGCATTACTCATTATTTTTCACCTGCTTATCACGCTATGAGTAACGGACAAGCCGAGATTTATGTAAAAATAATTAAAAAAGGATTAAAGTCAATTTTTATTTCAAACCGAAGTGAGAGCGATGTACAAACTAACTTAGCAAGGTTTCTATTTAACTATCTAAATTCCACCCACAGTACCACCGACTTGTCCCCAGCTGAACTGGTTTTCGGTCGGAAGCTTCGTTCACGTTTAGATCTAGTTACAGACCCTATCTCGCCTTCCTCTCCCGAACTGTCTAAATCGGTTGGTATTAAACAGTCCTTACAGGCTAAGAACTATGGTGGTATTAAGAGAAAAGATTTGGAACCAGGAGACTTTGTATGGGTAAAACAAAATGAGAGTAATACGAAATATCACTGGGTAAAGGGTCAAATAATAAAGAGAATCGGAAAAGTAATGTATGAAGTACGTCTGCTAAACAAAAATTGTATACAAATGAAGCACAAAAATCAGATAAGATTTTTCATAGGAGATACTCGTAACAAAGAGGAAATAAATTACGATTTCCGAAATGTTTACCCCTTAACCCAATCACAAAGACTTACAACAAATACTATGGGAGCAGAAAGGAGTACGTCTTCAGCGGCTAACCAAGCAGCAACGGGGGGCTTAGTCCAAGACAGCGGAACTGAACCCGACCCGGGAAGTAGTGCGGCCAGCCAGGCGAGCAAAGCACCCGTCGCCGCCAGTTCCGCCACCACGGCCAGCGTTGCACCTGCCCCGGCTGTGACAGCCTCCACGGCCGGCGACTCGCAGCCAGCTGCTGCAGGACCGTCGACGCCTCAAGCTGCCGTTGACTCGATACCATCAAGACCAGAACCCCCTACCTCAGGGGCAGAACAACCACCGCCACGTTCTAGACGAGTTAGACCACCCGTAGATTATAGGCCATTCTTTAAGTAATACGGTTATTATACATAGTTACATATTTTATGTTTGTTAGCAAAATGCTCTATTCCACTTATTTTTTTTCTTTTGTTTCTCGGAGGGGGAAAAGTTGTTGGGTTGTTTATTAAGAGGGGAGAAATGTTGTGTATGTATATCTAGCTATAGACAAGTGGTAATAAACCAGTGTGCAAATGGCTGCCGTGTTGTTAACTCGCCCGTCCCCGTACCTCGTAAAGTAAGCAACAAACAAATTTAGTTTTGCGGTCCTGAAAATGGACTTTATTGCTTCCAAAAATACTATAGGTATATCGGAACCCTCGGCGCGCGAGTCCGACTCGCACTTGACCGGTTTTTTATTTCTATTTGGTCCCGAATCTCAATGATTCAACAAGGTAATAAAAACAAGCAACAAAAAAAGTTCTCTTGTTAGTCTTCTCGTACTTAAGCGGTCACGTGATCGAAACGGTTTTTTTGGGAAGTCTGAAAACCGTTTTACAACCACCAATTCTTTTCTGTAAGAGAAAAGTAAAATATAATATTTTGTGTAAGAGAAAAGTTCAGTGTTGGATTTTTCAGTTTGACATCAAAAATTCAGTAAGACCGATTTACACTGGGTAGTACTAATACACTATGTATACAGCGTGTAACGGAAAGGTGTGATAATACTGAAGGGTGTGAATCTGCCCATGAAACTGAACAACATTCCCTAAGAAACATCGGTCGAAAAACTAAAAACCAAATTTGACCTCCCATACAAAACGCGCTATCAGCTGATGCAGTTTCTTTGCATACATACATACATAACATCACGCCTTGTTCCCGTCGGGGTAGGCAGAGACCACAGTTCTCCACCTGCTATGATCTTGACATACTTCCCTTGCTTCCTGAACCTTCATCAATCCTTTCATACATGCTCGTCGGTTTAGGGTACTTTTAACCTGGCCTTTATTCAGAACGTCCTGAATTTGGTCCTGGTACGTTCGCCGAGGCCTTCCCCCTCCAACGTTTCCATTCACTCTCGCCTTGTGGATCTCTTTCGTCAATCTTCCTTCATTCATCCTCTCTACATGACTAAACCATCTCAGCATCCCTTTCTCAATTTTAGTCACTACGTCTTCTTTCACGCCACAACGTTCTCTTATCACACATGACAAGTCTAAAATTGATTTTGTTCTATGAACAATGCTCCTTGGGAAAAGTTGTTCAGTTTCATAGGCAGATTCACGACCTTAAGTATTATCGCACCTTTTCCTTACACGCTGTATATAGGATCTTACTTATCACGTTTGAAGCCGTCAATTTCTGTAGATTATGCTGTAACTGACGCCGGGAAGGCTAACGTAACTATGTTTAGTCGGGCTGATTACTGTTTACTTACTAGCTTGAGACTCTGTGCTTGGATTTCCATACGAACTTTCATCCCTTACCACAGAATAAAATAATAGTAATCATACAGAACAGACACTCTCCGCCCCGCTGCCCCGTGCGCACCCGCCCGCGAGATTCTCGCGGTTCTTCTGAGGGTCTTTTCTCAGAACAAAAACCTCCTTGCTTCGCTCGGGGTCTTTTGTACTGAATATGCAAGCTTACGTGACCGTCTAATTTCAAATTTAAAATTGCGCCCGATGTATGTAGTGTCTCCTGTGCCCTTACTTAACGTCCTTAGGGGATTGAATCTGAATAACTTTTAAAATTATAATCTCCAAACTCAAGTTATAGAGGGTTCAGCACATTGCTCAGAGAACTGCGATGGCCGATGGAACGGAAAAATAGAGCCGAAACTCATAGACCGGCGGCAGGTTCTCCACAAGGAGTCGTAGAGATCTTTAGGAAAGGCTTATGTCCAACGTCTTTCAACTTGAGAAATGCTAAACTCAAGTACCAGTGGGCAGCTTACATCGCTCGAATAACCGATGGCAGACGGCTGACAGGGTGGAAAAATTCTACAAGGTTTAACAAAAAGGGCATACGAGTATCAACCCTGCCCATAAAACTGAATAACATTTCCCACAGAATATAGTGATTCGAAATAAACAAAACATTTTTACCTCCCATACAGCGCTATCAGCTGAATCAGTTTCTATGGGATGCAAAAAATTTTGTTTCGTATTCGACCTATGTTCCTTACGGAAACTTGTTTAGTTTCATAAGGAGAATCACATCCTTCAGGGTTCATATTATGCCCTTTCTGTTACACCTTATACAACGAACGTGTTAATGGAATAAGTGAAACCCTTATACACCCCAACAGATTTTTATTAAAATAAATCCATTCCTGTAATTTTTTTTTTTAAGTTTTCTTTCTTCTATTGTTATTTTAAAGTTTCATGATTGTTCTAGTTTCATCGTTGTTCTAGTCCGCGAACTCCGCGCACGCCACGTCCACTTCCCTCCCCTCCTCACCGCTCACGAACCGCGAGGCGACGCCGACGGCCGCCAGCGCGCTTATCACAGAAATATTTAGAATAGAAGCGGCAAAAATTTTAATAATAAAAATTTAAAAAAATTTACCCCTATCAAAAACCCGTGTTTATTCTACTCTCGATTCTGAAAAAACTATTTTAGTTTCGCTTTGTTACCACGTTGTAGAGTGGGGTGCAACGAAACGAAAAACACCAGCACGTGAAAACAGGCAGCCCAGGACTTGTCACCCCGGGGGGACTTGTTCAGCAGTGGGTGTCTTTTGGGTAACTTTCGAAATAGAAAAGTCGTGAATGAGACGATTTCTTTGTACAGATCTGACATACAAGCGGTAAAATAGATACGTAACCGTCTATGGACTCCGTGTCACGGAAAAAATTCGCGGAAAAAGTGGCATTACTAAGAATTTTTTCTGCTTCAATAATAAGTAAATGGCAGGATGCATCTGCAGTTGCAAGCAACTGATAAATATCGTAAAAGTGATTAATGTCTGGTATGGAACCGAGACGTGGCCGCTCACGATGGGCCTTATCAGGAAGCTCAAGGTCATCCAAAGAGCTATGGAAAGGGCTATGCTCGGAGTCTCTCTGCGAGATCGAATCAGAAATGAGGAGATCCGCAGAAGAACAAAAGTAACTGACATAGCTCTGAGAGTCGCTAAACTAAAGTGGCAGTGGGCAGGGCACATCGCAAGAAGAACCGATGGCCGATGGGGCGTGAGGGTTCTAGAATGGCAACCACGTACCGGAAGACGAAGCGTTGGCAGGCCCCCCACAAGGTGGACCGACGATCTGGTCAAGGTCGCGGGAAGCCGCTGGATGCGAGCAGCGCAGGACCGGTCGTCATGGGGATCTTTAGGGGAGGCCTATGTCCAGCAGTGGACGTCTTTCGGCTGATATGATGATGATGATGATGATTAATGTCGCTTATGTGGTCAGTGACTCTAAAGTTGGTGAGATGAATACTTTCCCAAAAGACCTGACAGACTCACTTCGAAAACATATCGGGACCATTTTTTTAAAATCGTCTGTTTAAAACTTAAGAAAACTCGGGAGTTCGGATTTCTCAAATCTCCGACACATTTCTCACTGCTGTCGCCACTTGAAACTTGGACTGTTAGAGTCACGTAGTCGATTTTTACCCTCCGTTTATTTCCAAAGAGTACTTGTACTTTCTCGTGTAGAATATTCTGGAATTCTTGGTGGAGGAAATACAGGGAAAAGGAAAAGGATCACAAAGTACAAGTGACGGCAAAAGTGCAGAGACATGGCGACACGATTTTTTTTAAAACTTGCTCCAAAATTACATATCAAGACCACGATCGTTGGTGTTAAATAGAGAAGCCTTTGTCCAGAAGTAGAACACCTAAAAGATCAATGAAAAAAAAAAAATTACTAAGCCTGGATTCTAAAAAGTGGAAAAACAGAAAGAAACTGCCAGCCATAGGACTGGCTCTACAAAGTAACTGTATCTCATATTATGACTTGTCTTGCTTTGCCTGCATTCAGCAGCATCCCGCAACTCGCTCATAATGAGTACATACATAGAGTTAAGTCATACATACATACATAACATCACGCCTTGTTCCCGTTGAGTTAAGTCAATAGCGCAAAATCTCTCGCTCTGAACATTTTAGTCCTATTTTCCTAATACGTTGTAAAAAAATCTTCAAATTTATTCCATCCTTTAGTTGGTCGGAGGTTACAACCCTAACTCACATTTTGAAAGCAAGCTGACCTCTGAATAGGCTGTATCTAGTTCTAAAGCCATTTTCAATATTCAAGCTTCGCTCCCGGCGGCCATTGCTTTCAAAAGCAGATGTTTCTAACCTTTTGTGAAGCGTAAAACTGGCAGTATGAAATGGGCTACAGCCTACAGTCCTGGAATGAAACGGTCAGTTTTGGGTTTTGAATTATGGCTTGAATACGCGTTAATTTTTGAAAAAATTTACATTTAGTAAAAGTTGCACAATAAGTAACTTGTGAAGATATTGATGTCTAGTTGATTTATAATTAGATTTCTGGATCATCTGATGCCGATTAAAGGAATTTGAACTGGATGATGAGCAGCAATTTATGTTATCTTACGATCTATGCAAAAAACTTTTTATAATTAGCAATAAAACTTTTCAAGAGGCGCTTTGTGCAATTGGCATTTAGAAATATTTATATTGTAAATGCTTACGAAAACGTATTCTGAAGCGCAATTTATTCCAAGAGGGTTAAGAAAAACTGTACAGGGACGTGACGGATCGCACCGTTCACTCACAGACCTTTGTCTGCGATTACTATCAAGATGGAGAACGGAATAAAATGGCTATAATGTTACGAATCGGACTATTTTTGCTAATGGACTTGACAAAAGTTCATATAAAATTGTTGTCTTTTCCACGGGAAATTTATTATATGTGGACAAAACTACAAGCTTACAATAAAGGTGAAAAAATCACCACATTTATTACAGCCCAGCGGTCCCATCCGCAAAGTAAGATTATTCCGTGCTTTGGAAGTTAAGTTAATCCGTACGTCCCGGCTACTGCCTACAAAGCAGTCGTATATGAGCAGTGTCAGAGGCCTTTGGCGGCTCAACAACTCTGAAACCAGGGTTGGTGAGGTCAGTCATCGATCCTACCAAATGATATAATATGATTATGAATTTCTCTCAAAGTTGATTGAAACGCTTCAACGTCAATGTTCCAGTCGGCGTATTCGAACTAACATCACGTCTACGGAGAATTACAGGTTCAGATAGTGTCATGTATTCCCTTGTGCTTATGTCAACAGTAATGTTAACGCGAATGTTTTTATTGCTGAATAGAATCAGCGAGTGAGGTCTTATCTTATACTAGCTGTAAGAGACAAGACAATATATTTATTTTTAAAAACAACATCACATTTTCGTAGAAAACTAGTGGCCAGTACTTGCCGCCAACATGCCTCCCCCCGGTGTGAGCACAAAATTAGGGTGGCGGGCAAGCACTGGTTAAAAGTACAATTGACCTTACGGCTCTTTTAAAAATTCCGCCTTTGGTCTTGATTTCGACGGTTCGCACCTTTCCATCTTTGCCTGGAAACGTTTTGACTACCCTGCCACGCGGCCAGGAGGCCCTTGGCAAAGATCCATCGACGATTAACACCAAATCTCCACAGCGAATTTCCTGTACTCCCTCTGCGGGTCTCGTGGCCACAAGACAAGGCAACACTTCTTTTGTCCACCTGGACCAAAAATGGTCAGCTAGCCTGAGACCCTTTCTGTAGCTTTCTCGACTGCATAAATCGGAATCCGTCAGAGAACTCAGTCGCCTGTCATCCTGAGCACCGCCAAGAAGAAAGTGAAAGGGAGTTAGTGCTTCCTCATCCTCTGGTCCCACTGCCACGTGAGTTAGTGGCCTGGAGTTGACAGTGGCTTCTGCCTCTAAAAGCAATGTGTGTAGAATCTCATCTTTGGGCGCGCGTTCCTTCAGGGTTGCTGATAGGGCCACCTTCACTGATCTTACTAGTCTTTCCCAGCTTCCACCCATGAAAGGAGCTGCAGGTGGGATAAAGTGCCAGCTTATCTTATTGTTGGCTGCAAAATCGTACAGTTCTGATAGTTTGCGGGCGGCACCAACGAAAGCAGTTCCGTTATCCGAGTATACATCTGAAGGACATCCACGGCGAGCGATTAGTCTGCGAAGAGCCATCAAAGCGGAATCAGTTGATAGAGTTGAGACTATTTCCAGGTGTACTGCATGGACTGTAAGGCAGGTGAACAATGCCACATATCTTTTTTCATGATGCCTTCCGACGGTCACGTTTACAGGGCCAAAATAATCCACGCCAACATGAGTAAAGGGTCGTACGTGGTGTGCCAGCCTTCCTGGGGGAAGATCTCCAAAAGATGGAATTCGGGGTGTGGCTTTGCGAATTCTGCATAGTTGACAGCGATTAATAATAGACTTCACTGATGGTCGCAGATGCAAAACGTAGTATCTCAATCTGATTTCATTGACGACTAAATCGGTGCCCCCATGAGCGCGACTTTGATGGATGTGACCGATGAAGAGGCGAACAGTTGGGTGGCGTCCATCCGGGCTGAAGATCTCTTGTCGGTGGAGTATCCTTGACGGCCAAAATTCTGCTTGAGAGTCTCAGGAGTCCATCTTCGTCTAGATTTAGCGTAACATTTTTCAACCGACTATGTTTAGGCAAAGGTGCGGACCGTCGAACATGCTCTATTTCTGTCGGAAATGAATCCATTTGAGATTGCCGAAATAAATCCCGTACGGCTAGTATAATATCCGATGCAAGGAGTGCACGCGGAGAATTTGGAAGAAAAGGGTTCGTAACGGAACGTTTGCCAATGACGTTAAGAAATGTTTTGGCACAAAGATGGACACGGGCTGTTGAGCGTACCAATCGAATCCACGTACTAAAATGAGAGGGGTCCGCAACCACCGGTAAAGGAGGTTCTAGCGGAATAACCGTTGTAAGTCCGACCAACTCCTGACTAGGTTTGAGCTCGTCAGGAGTTAGAGGGTTCGACATTTGGGATGGCTCCCGGGGCCAGTTTGAGTAAGGAAGACGCAAAAAAGAAGACCCAGAAAACCATCTGTCAATTTGAAATTTACATTGGGCTCGCGTAGCGTCGTCCGCTACGTTTAAAGCTGTTGGCACATATTTCCAACTAGTTAGGTATGACGTCTCTAAGATTTCGCCCACTCTATGAGCAACAAAGGCCTTAAACGAGCGAACGTCACTACGCAACCATTTAAGAACCGTTAAAGAATCGAACCAAAAGAACGTTTTAGAAGGCTTGTGTTTATGAGCCTCTGTGATGTAAGCTGCGAAACGAGTTGCAATTAAAGCCGCTTGAAGCTCGAGTCTAGGAATCGTGACAGGCTTCAGCGGGGCTAGTCTGGCTTTGCCACCAATGAGAGCTAGTTCAATGCTGCCATCACTATAAGTAAAGTGCCAATACGCAATGCAGCAGTAAGCTGACTCACTGGCGTCAGCAAAAAGATGTAACTGACGGTCTATCGGGTTAGATTGCTTTAGGTAGCATCGAGATATAGTGTACTTGGCTACATCTGTCAGCTCTCTAAACCAACCTTCCCACTTGGAAATCACACTAGGAGGAAGTGCATCATCCCAGTTAATGCCCATCTTCCAGGTTTGTTGAAAAAGAATGCGTCCTCTTATAGTTATCGGAGTTAAAAGCCCTAAAGGGTCATAAACACGCATCAACTGCGAAAGAACACATCGTTTGGTCCACTTTGGCGGAAGGGGAGAAGGTAAAGGTCTGAAACCCAAAGTATCCTCAGTTACATTCCAAACTACTCCGAGAACCTTAATATTTATCATTTCAGGGCCAATCAAACCCACCTGTGTCGTTTGACAAGGAGCGCAAAGCTCTGCAGGAAGTGCAGAAAGTGCTTCGCGGCGATTAGAAACCCACGACCTCATCTCTAGGCAGGCCTTGGAATGCACCCTAACGATGTCGCTAGCCAACCGAGCAGCATCTTCAACTGAGTCGACACTGCCTAGGTAGTCATCCATATAATGATCTTCAATAATTGCTTTGGCGGCCTCTGGGAAAGTTTTAGTGTGTTCCGCCGCATTTAGGTTCTTCAAGTAAAGTGCAGTGAAAGGACTGGATGTCGCCCCAAACATCATCGAAGACATACGGTATTCTTTGATTGGCTCTGAGGGGCTATCTCTCCAAAGAAAGCGCTGAGCGTCCCGATCTTCTTCTCTAATTTTGGTCTGAGGAAACATTTCCCGGATGTCACCATTAAGGGCGATTAAGCCCTCTCGAAATCTCATTAAAATTGATAATAAGGGTTGAAGGAGATCGGGAGTCAGGACCCTGCAGAAGCATAGAATTTAAGCTTACACCTCTGACGGAAGCGGCAGCATCATGGACAACCCTTAGTTTGCGCTTCTGCGGATGAATTACTCCGAAGTGAGGAAGATACCAAGTTATGCCAGACTCTCTGGGCGGTTCATTGCAAAGCTCCGCGTACCCTTTATCAATCATCCCACTTCTGACACCAAATGTAAGAGACAAGACATTATATTTATTTTTAAAAACAACATCACATTTTCGTAGAAAACTAGTGGCCAGTACTTGCCGCCAACACTAGCTGTTGCCCGCGACTTCTTCCTAGCGAATTTCCTTAGATTCGTAAGGGGAATTAATTTCGCCAAATCTTTTCGTAGCGGATGCCTACGTTGTAGCTTTCTGTGTGCTATATTTAAGGCCAGTCCGTTTAGAATGTAAAACGGCGCCGGCAGATTATAATAGGGTTAGATCACTGGTGCATTTTAGGTTCGTTAGCCATGTTAGGTTTTCTTTCGACCACAACAAGTACCAGAAACGAATTACTCGCCGTTTTGTGAAATGTCGCAGCATTATGTAAATTGACGAATATTTTTTTTTGGCATTTTGTAGAATGCCAAGGCATTATGTAAAACGATGAATTATACAATTTGCCTGCATTATTTATGCTATTTATTGTGAGGACTTAAGTGTTATGCTAAGTGCAGATTTTGTTTATTAAAATGCAACGTGAACTTTCGCTCCCGAAACCAGTGATTTTACTAGGTACTGAAAAAAATGCAACATTCTAGCGAAAAAAAAAAATTTACTCGAAATCGTTTTTTTAAGACTCCGTGGTTACTAGATCGACTCATTTTGTGCAGGAATTCGAATTTTTTTTTTCGCGCATTATTTTTTTTTGGTACGAAACTTTGCTTGTTTTCATTATAGTAGAATCACTGGGTTTCGGGAGCAAAACCTGTAAAAATTCACATTGAGCAAGTTTCCAATAAATACCAAAAAATGGGACAAAACAAAACCTTCATTTTACCGTCAAGTGCCCTCAAACATGTTCCATATGCTTCCAAATTCAAAACGCACGTTCCAAGTTCATAAGTTTTCCAATATGTCCAATCTTGTCCCAAGTTTCGGAGACATGTGCCAACATGGAACAAACAGGGTGGGACAGGGTGTTTGTCAAAAGAAATAAGGGGCGAGTTAAAAGGGAATTTTGGTACAAACTTTAGACAGCCTCGAACAAAGATTTCCTCTTTTGGGAATATAAATGTTTTTTTGTTTTGTGAAAGCAAGTATTAAATTGAAAAACAAATATAGGTCTTAGTTTTTGTTTATAAGGTAGAATAAATTATGAATGATATTTTCCTGAATTACTCAATGTAACAACTTTCGTTCGACAACTTTTTGAAGATGTTCGACTAAATCGCTTAGTAAATGATAACTTTTCTTTTTTTATTATTGTCAATGGGCTTACTTTTTATCTCGATCTAGTCTTGAGGACACAGATGAGGTTGACGATAGGATGAGCTTGCCCAAAAGAAGCCTATTCACTCGCGACTTGAATAGGATTTTCTTTCGGTAATATCATTCAAATTACCACGATAACCCCTAATTTACACGTAACGTTTAACGTTTACAGTAAAAAGATGCTTATCTATAGGGCAAATTCGAGCTAAGAAAAGTGTGACGTAAAAATATACGTACAGCCTGATTCACTGACATTTACCCCATAAATTCTCTATAAATAAATATTATTTTAAGCCACGCAGCTATCGATTAGAGGGATGGGAGTGCGAAGTGGGAGGGAGGTTCTAATAATAGACCTCTTCGTGTCATCTCTCTCGTTGTCGAATGAAAGGAACTCCGAATTGTAAGCAATGTGTAACATTAAATAAGGTACGAGTATTTTACTGTGAAAATTTTCTTTTCCTATAGTAATTCTTAGGTCTCAGTCTTGGTCCAATTTTTTTTTTAAAAAGTATAGGTAATATAATTCAGTTATTTAAAGAAACGGAATCAAATTACAAAAGTGCAAAAAACTGCAAAATAAGGCCTACTGTCCACGTTAATCGCACGTAGTTTACGGGTACTTGCATCATCCATAGAAAAAAACGAGACTGTGTACGCAATGTAACGCATGACGATAAGCAAATGCTTCTTTTCCACTCTGATGCAAGCAAGAAAAAGGCGTGCGTATGTTGAGCGGTTTACATGAACAGAATGCCTGACTGTTCGTACAAAATCATTCCTTCTTTCTAAATAGTTTTGCTTACCTGGTATCTGTGTGCCCCTAATAAAATTACTGAGACCAAAATTCAACATATTTAGGAATTCAACATTTTTCAAATTCAAACACTCAATAATAGGACCGATCATCTGTAAAAAAAATTAAAAGAACAAAAGTTGTTGATTTTTAACTTACTGAAGAGTGTAAACGAAAACCATCACAAAAAAAATACCTTTTATAAACCCATTTCAATAAAATGTTTTTATAAAAATACTCTAAGTACAATAGCGTTTGAATATTTGATAAACGTAGAAAGCATTTGCCGATTTCGTAAAATTTTCTATTGATAGAGAAAAGACAAAACGTATATTATTTAAAGAAGAATGGTAAGAATATTGCGTGAAAAGTAAATATTATGCTTCGTAAGTGAAGGATCTAACTAATAGGACAAGCTAAGAGTGTCCAAGGCCACCCAAGATGAGGGCTTGGTGATCCTTATTTGTGGAGTATTGGCAGGGCCTAAGAAGCCTTAATATGCGTAAGATTACAACTTACATACACACACACACACATATGAACACACACACGCACACATAAACACACACACATATACACCCATATCCACAAGAGCACCCATTCACCTTGTTTTTATTTTATTAGTTTTAAATACATTTTTTAATTAATGTTGTTGTCGCCCTCGTCACATAGTGCTCCCTCTTACCACCTTAGGGAAGAGGGACTGGCTGAAAACCAGCGCTGTATGGTGTCCTCGGCCCCATCACAGCATAAAGCTGAGCCACCTCCTTTTTGTCATTTTAGCTCTAAATGTATATTTTTAAATCTTAATTGTACTAGCAAATAAATATATTTTTATCTTTATACGAGTATTTATCTTATCTTTAAACTTAATTTGTTTTGAGATGAAACTCGATAAGGTCCTAATGAAACAATTCTTAAACTGTTATTTCTGTTAAACTTCTAGCTACTTGAAGCAACCAAATAAAATTTTTCTTAGTGAGAGTATAAGTGAGTATCTGGAACGAGCTTTCCCAGAAATGGCAAAAGCTATGCTTCTGTAGTTTATCTCAGTGTATCTTTGCAGGAAGTTTTTATAAAAGTATATTAATCAAAGTATAGAAAACCTGGATTTTTATAACAAGTATCAGGAGAAGGTAACAGAAGGTCATGTCAAGTAATGCAAAACAAGTGTAGATAGTAGTTTTGTATTAAAAGCAATGTGTAGGGGAGGGTTATGTAGTCGTAGTTTATATCTACTAGCAAAAACTTGTCACTGCTTATTAATTAAATATTACCGTGCTCGCGAAATGTCTTTGGATGACAGCCTTAAACGTCAGACAGACAACTTTCTTTTCACTGTTTAAGAGCTTATTCTTGACCTCGGTGTCTCCTTGAGTACAGAGATGAGGTCGATGATGGAATGAGCTTTCCCATAAAAGGCCTATTCACTTAAGAGTATGGTTCCGTTAGCATTTTTAGGAACTAAACCTAAAGGGTTAATGAGGTAACTAACTTAAAATGCATAAGTTAGGTATATCTCCACAACCTCTTTCATACAAAACATAATGGAAGTTTGTATAGGTGTCGAGTAACGACCACTTGTTGAGTTTGACCTTTTCAAGACCTTTTTTACGTCTAACAGGTGGGTACTATTATACAGAGTACGGATAAGGGACTACTAATGAAGGTAGTGCTCGAGTCTTGCTGACGATTACTCTTTTTTAGGGTTCCGTACTCAAAGAGCGCCAGTGGGACCCAATTCTGTCTGTCCAGAGACGTTTCGCTAGCACGGGGCCAGCAAAACCCAAGTATAACCTCGGTCTATTGTACACATTATCTTGAGCTATAAAACTTTAAATACAGCAAAATAAAGTTTTCAGGAAGCAAAGCCCGCTAGCGTAAAAGCCATCCAATCTACCATCAAGTTGAAACCGTTAAAATCCTCACATAAAACTGGGAACTATCCTGTCTAGAACAAAACTAGGTTTTACTATAAAACACTGCGAAGAGTCGTTTCGTTCTTTATCGCCCATCGTTAACGGTTTGAATAGACTAACTGCATTGAGCTGCATAGATACTGCAGCTTTGCTGTTGACGTGCAGTCACGATGAATGGTTTTGTCTTATTTCAGTCTGCCCAGGTCTGTCACCTACTTTTTCATTAAAAGGATTGAATAGATATATTTGTAGGTGCTGGGGTTTCAATAATAGATATCTATATAATTGATGCCTGTGCAAAGGATGTGAGCTAGCTTTTAGAATCACCTTTTGCCATTGAATCAAAAAGAAGAAGAAGACCTCGAAAACTATTTCGAATTCATCATATCATCATCATAACATCCCCTAAAACGTCCACTACAGGACAGGGAGCTCCCTCTAGAATTCTAGCTTTTGCTGGAAAAATGTGGAGGGGAAGTACCATAGTCACCTCGCTTGTTAGCGTTACGGCTGGCACCATGGACCGCGGTTGTAGGTGACCGCAGTAAGTAAGATGTAAGATACAAAGGAGGATGCTGCTGCCCATCCTCCAGTTAACCCTTAGTCGCCTCTTACGACACCCACGGGTATGTGCGGGTTGGTACTATTCTTTGCCGGCACCACACGGGACAATTTCGAATTATTCCACCACATTTTTATAGTAATTATCGAAGAAACACATAGACAAAAACACTGAAAATACAAAATTCTAGAATGGTCTCAAGTGTTGGTATTTCCCCGAAAATTGTAAAATTACAAAAAAAATTGTGTCATCATCATAACATCCCATGAAACTTCCACTGTAGGACAGGGAGCTCCCTCCAGAACTCCAGCAAAAACGCGATGTACTTTGGAGGGGATTTACCATTGTTTGTAAGCGTCGCGGCTGGCGACCGCTGATGTTGGTGACCGCAGTATGTAAGATGGTGCTATACACAGAAAGATGATACTGCCCATCTTCTGGTTCATAAGTCTTTAGTCGCCTCTTACGACACCCACGTGTAAATATGGGTTGATACTATTCTTTGCCGGCAGACCTTAAGTGTACCTACAATCACATTATAGTGCAGTCCGCGTATCAGGTGCAGGATTAAACATTTTCAAAGCTAAAACTTTAAGATTAGTTTCATCATGGCCGTTAACGACTAGTTCCGGGAGAAAACAGGACGAGATCTACTTTGTATCAAAAAGATAATCTAAAATTTAACAACTGTGCCATTTAAGATCTTTATGGCTATATTTTTGATGCATTTTTTTATTACAGCTGCTCATAGTGTTGTCAGTTGTTTTAAAGGTACAATCTTAAAACTTTCTGTTCAGCAGTGGATCTTTTAGATGAGTCATCATCATAACAACCCATGAAACGGCCACTACAGGACAGGGAGCTCCCTCCAGAATTCTAGCTTTTGCTGGAAAAATGTAGAGGGGAAGTACCATAGTCACTTCGCTTATTAGCGTTACGGCTGGCACCATGGACCGCGGTTGTAGGTGACCGCAGTAAGTAAGATGTAAGATACAAAGGAGGATGCTGTTGCCCATCCTCCAGTTTAAAACCCTTAGTCGCCTCTTACGACACCCACGGGTATGTATGGGTTGGTACTATACTTTGCCGGCACCACACGGGACGGATGAGTATTCTTTATTTATATTTATTTAACGTTTACAAAGAATACATAATAATTTAACACTAAACAGCGCAACAAAAACCAGAATTGGTTTGTCCGTGCGCATTCCGCATTGCGCAGTCCGTATAGCATTCACACCAGATTTAACTCTGACACCAGATTTTGTGAGGTCTTCACTCGATATGATGATGAGCATTCACCGACAGCGGCGCTAGTTACTGTGCACCGTGCGAAGCAGTACAATACGACTAAAATAGCTAGACACACGACACGACATCTTACAAGTATGAACTGCAACAGCTTAGTCCTGCCTGCTTATCGGTATTCTATAGAATACATTTCGGTGAGTGTGCATCTGAATTGCATGGCCTGGTACCACCATTCCCATTCAACTAGTTGTGCGTAGCAGTCGGTTTAATGGGAAGGATCCTTTCTTCTACGTAGGGCTAGACGTGGGTAGAAGTTCCTCCCATATGTCGTCGACATACCATACCACCTATTCGCACAAAGCGCTATAATTCTTCATTCTTAATGCGCACAGCTAAGCAGTGGACCCTCCCTGCCGATCTTTTTCCCGAACAATAAACGGTTTAAGGGACAGCCTTCCGAATACTGAAAGGGAATGATCAGTCAACGTAACTGAACAACTTTCAGTGAATAAAACATTTACTGCATGTTAGAAACCGTCTGTCTTCGATGTTCGTGCGGCAACCCGCGCACTTGAGCTTCACAGACGTATCCTTCAGTCTTTACCTGTCCGTGAGTTGTTAGAGCAAAAATTTGCAGCGCGTAACAGTACGTGCGTAGATGGTCGGCTCCGTTGCGCGTTCAAGGACAACCGGATTAAGCATGCTACATCTTCAACTCCATCATCACTTACCACCACCTTCCCTATTCCGTATAAAATATCCACCATCCCCCTTCTTCCATAAGGACTCTAAACATACTGCAGGATATCCGCTTGCTGACTGTGACCCCTTCTGTTTTGTCACAGAAAATCGTATTATTGAGTCTCTGCTCCCCTCCATTATGTATACCACACCCCCGGGTAGGATTCGTTACTAGTCCGGAAGAAGCGGCGCGCAGCGTGCATTCGATGACACGGAATTATAGCACTTATAGCGATAAAGACAGGTTGTTATTTGGCAAGTATTCTAACAGTGACCAATTTATGATAATGTGACTGCAGGCTTCTCCTGTCACCAGATTTAAGTGCACTCGACCACACAGAGGATATTATTATAGTTACTGTAGCTAAAGATGTAATGTAACATTGTAAATGGTAAATGTGCTCACCTGTGGCACCGGTCGGGCTTGTGCGACTCAGTGGCCTGCCAAAATGGCTGCCCGAAACAAACAGTGCGGCATATTGTTTTCGAGTGCCCGCTTACCAAGTTCTCCGGCCAACCCGAAGACATCAAAATGCTAACGGATGACGCAAGGACGTACACACGGCTGCACATCAGTAGAAACACTTTTGGACCTTATGGTGTGGTAATAGAGTTGAACAAGTTTCTACCGACAAGTGGTTGACCGTACCTCGGTTCTGCTTTAAATGATTAAAACTAGTAAACTAAACTCCATTCGATAAATAAATAAATAATTGTTTGATTGTTGCACAAATAAATACATTCCTGGTACTCTCTGTTTTCGTGACTTAGAAAGTGACAGTAATAGGTTAATCAGAGTTTAACTTAAAAATAAACATTAAGAGGGACTTGATGCGACTGCCTTTAAAACAATCAGGAAGAGTTTTGTCTTTGAATTTCATTAATACCCCGGAAATTGGATGTAATCCAACAATAAAACAAAATCCATGTCTTTAGTACAATATCTTCAAAATGTTAATTCCTCAATTAATCCATTAGTCCAAGAGCCCTGGCCCGAAATAGCTTTCGTATCGATAGCACTTTAGATAATCCTGCTTACTTACATTGGATAAGTAAGGATGTACCAACATTAACATTATACAAATATATATAAGTGAAATATTGAAAAAATCACAACCACATGCGGGCCTCAAACTCACGTCTTCTTCGTTCTTCGACCAAAACATTGATTAATTCAATATATTCGAAAAAAAATCTCTTTTAAAGAAACAAACACAGAAACATCTTTCTCTTTTCTATGCTCATGCATGTTTTGTCATAGGTTATGGTGTAGTTCTATCGGTGAAGAGTAATCTTTACACTCACGCAAAGATCTGGACAAAAACTAGTCACAGAAATGGGAACAAATTTAGAGGAGTTGCCCCGCAGTAATTAAGCAAAATAATTAGGATTATTTTGATTGATTTTTACTATAACTCTTAACAGAGAATATACAGCGTATAACGGAAAGGTGTGATAATAATAAAGGGTGTGAATCTGCCCATAAAACTGAACAACTTTTCCTAAGGAACATAGGTCATAGAAAACAACAAATTTTTGAACTCCCATAGAAACTGCATCAGCTGATAGCGCATTGTATGTATGGGAGGTCAACTTTGGTTTTTTGTATTTCGACCTATGTTCCTTGTGAAAAGTTGTTGAGTTTCATGGACTGATTCACACCCTTCAGTATTATCACACCCTTTTCTTTCTAACTACGAATTTTAAGCAACTTCAATGCTGTCCGTGATACCCTAATACACTTCAGACAAAATGGATGAATGTACACCAAATTGGCTGAACGTACACCAAATTTGGGTAACCGGTTCGGTTAGGTTGTGTTAGGTTATCTTGCGACCACACCTTCTTGCAGAAGCATTTTTTTGTGTACATTCATCCATTTTGGTAGACAAAATTTGGAGAATATTATTTGGTAAAAATTTACTCAAATTTGGTGGCACATTAATACACAGCCTTAAAGTTTTTTCACATTCCATTGGTCAACTCATTGAAAAAGCTTAAGTGGAAGTCGAATTTTTTTTTCGAGTAGGCAATTGTTTTTGTCTTCTTGATAAGAATCATTGGGGTTCGGGGGCGAAACCAACGAAATTTCACATTGTCTATTTGAAATATTGATGTAAGTAAGATATTATATAGGTAGGTACATAAAGTTGAGATGTTGGATTCCGTTAGCGACGGTAACGTCATGATAACGAACTGAAAGTTTTGAAGGACTGAGAAGTAATTAATGTTCCGTTTCCCACTTGTTTATTATGGTCTACAAGGTGAAAGGGTTGCCAACTTAGTGGAAAATCCACTGAAACTGGTGGTTTAGACCTCCTTGTCAGTGGGCAAATTTTGATTCTAGTGGCTAGTGGCTTTTTCTAGTGGATTAGTATATTTTTGTTAGTGGAAATACATTTTTTTGACCACTGAATCCACGAGTAAGCCAAAATAAAATGGAAATTTTCATATGTGTAACCTACTGGTAACCGCTGCTGGTAACACAAGTCAACTAATTCCAAAATTTAAGCTACATTCGTAATCTTTATGCTAGTTTTTCTACAATTTAACGCTGATGTGGAAAGACTAGACTTTTCAGTAAGAAGTTCACACATGAATGTCCCTAAATGTTGCCATGACCTAGTCTTTTAGGTAGGTACACGATTCCTAATAGACACTAAGAGTGTTGTAAAAAAAATTAAACGTGTCCTGCTGAAGAAAACAACGAAGACTTTTTAAATTCCATTTTCTTGCACATTTTTAACAAATATGTAAAAATTTAAGATAAATATAGAAAAATTGACAAAATTCTTATTTAGTGCATTTTTAGTGGTTTTCACAACCGCTTTTAGTGGATTAGCGAAAAAAAAGTTGGCAACCCTCTGAAACACAAACGTTGTACTGTTACATTAAAAACCCGTCTTAAGTTACAACGCGTTTTTTCTAGTTAAAACTAAAATTTACTATTAGTTAAATTTGAATTTTAGATAAAACTCGTTCTGACTATAAATGTTAGTAAAAACCGGCCAAGTGCGAGTCGGACTCGCGCACTGAGGGTTCCGTACAATCCTGTACGTAAAAGTTATGGTATTTTTAAAATTTGAATATTGCTCGTTTAATAGTGTAGGATTAAAGGTTTATCTCGTGTCTTTTATCTTTACCTAATTTAATTAAAATCTAATAAAGTCAAATTAGGCGCCCGTGCCATTTTGGAAAAGCTTACAAAGTATTTTTTTTTTTATTTTGTGTAACTTTCAAAGCTAAACTATGTGTGTTGTTATTCGTGTCACCAACGTACAAAAAAAACCGGCCAAGTGCGAGTCGGACTCGCGCACAAAGGGTTCCATACCACCACATAATCATAATTTTATTAGTTGAAATTTCAGTAAGTTAATGTGCTAGATTTTTTGAGTCTGACACGCGCTTGACCAAATTTTATTATTTGTTGTTATTTAAAGCTTATGCACTATAAACATAAACATTTTCAAGTTTGTAAGTGCTCCCGTTTTTAAAATAGAACTAAAACAAAAATCGCCTCCTTGACCATTCAACTTGACCCCTCCCTTATATGAATGTTTTTGAAACGGGAGCTCACCTCAATTGGTTAACATTAGTTGTGAGAAAAGTTGTAATATTTATTGATTTTAGACTTTTTCCTTTATTTGTACTGTGAGACCTAGCTTCTTGCCAAATTTCATAATTTTAGGTCAACGGGAAGTACCCTATAGGTTTTGCTTTAGTGCATAAATGTATGGAGATGAGGACATAAAATGCCATATCTTTTAATTGCGTCGTTGTAAAAATTTAAATTTTTAGATCTTGTGTGGTTCATAGACCCTAATAAATGGTATCAATGTCCACTTGATACCTCTACCCGTTCGTGAAATAAAGGGTCTTGACAGACAGACAGACGGACAACAAAGTGATCCTATAAGGGTCCCGTTTTTTTCTTTTTAGGTACGGAACTCTAAATATATGATCGAATACAGAACCTCCTCCTTTTTTGAAGTCGGTTAAAGTTAAAGCCATTCATCGTGTAATAAAGCACTCACAAGAAAAACAGTGGGTCTATGGGCAAAAGTCAGAAGTAACCATATATGGTAAGTAAGAGTCTAGCGCGTTCAGGATAAGTTTGGCTATGACGGTTATTTTCTGTGCATGGGTGACAGGCAATAAACGATTCGCTCGCCTCCCCCACACGCCGCCCTCACCCCCGCGATAGATATTTTGACTTCTGCGTATTAACGATCACAGCCAGAGTTATTTTGTACGACGTATACGGAGGTAATGTTATGGTAAAGATTATAGTTAGTCACACAACTCTCAGTTACCATTAATCAAAGCACTGAATCTAGTACTTACTGTAAGTATTGTAGTTATTACTATTAATAATAGTACGTGTCCTAGCTTTGCGAACCAGTCATGAGAGATACATCGCGTGTTTTGAATTGTGATCGCCACAGGTCGGCGTGTTTATTTCGTGCGATTGTGTCGCCACACCACCCCAATCGTACTCGTGTACTGAAGACGAAATTTTGGTATTAGAATTAAAAGCATTGCTGATTTGTTATAGTAAAAGACACAGCCTAGCTTGCTAACCTGTGAGCTACAAAAATTCCAATCAACAGGACTTCTCCATATTCAGAATCAGTATCAGAATATTTTTATCAATTTACGAACATCACAACACATACGTTATTACAAATCAAAACAAAAATATCCAAAACATACACATAATAATGTGTAATGAGGGCATGTGTGTGTAATATGTTCTTGTATTTCTTGTTATCTGTGTAAAATAAAGAGTATTGTATTGTAACAATGGACCCATGTGACATTCAGTAACATAAAAGGGCCTCACTCAGGATAAACTACAGCACAGGCTGCAGCGCTGGTTTTCCGTCAGCCCTGCCGAGTAAAGCCGCAATCACACCTTCCTAAATTCAAAGACTAATGCGGTATATGAGGCTGGGATAATTGGTTCTGGTAATTCCAATATACTTACTTAAACGAGCAATGTCTGCCAAATTTCTTCCTAAATTAAGGAAGGTGTGATAGCGACTTAAGGCATAGAGCTAGGAAAACGGAGCAACCCTTTTGGGTCGCATTTTTACAGATCACAGTTTAGCACACACAGCTCTCGTGGAATGACACCCTTGTGAGGTAGGTAGTTAAGGAAATACTTATATGAAGATACCCACTTGATGTGATGAGTAATAAATGTCAGTATTGGCTTAGATCTCGTGTTTTAATGATGTGACATGGCGCAGCTGGAAAGTTAAAGGAAAATTTAAGGATTTAAGGAAGTGATATAATCATGGACAGTGTGTTAACTCCCCCGTCATCGTTCCGATTTGAAGATAATGCAGTGGATTTAGCTTCGGGCACCTTAAGCGATGAGTGGACAAAATGGAAACGTAGCTACGAGATCTACACTAAGGCGTGTGAAATACAGAAAAAATCTCCCGAAATACAATTAAATATACTACTACATGTGGTCGGGGAGCAGTGTCGGGAAGTTTTAGATCAATCGGAGAGATGCGCAACGGTACAGGAAGTGTTAACAAAATTGGATGCATATTTTCAAAGGAAGAAAAATGTTACGGTAGAGAGACATCGATTTTTCACCCGCAATCAAAAGGAAAATGAAACTATAGAACAGTATGTATTTGAATTGAGAAAATTAGCAAGTACGTGTGAATTTTCTACATTGCGGGAAGGATTGATTAAAGATAGGCTGGTATGTGGCGTCATGAGTTCTGCAATTCGTGAACGGCTTCTACGGGAAGATGATTTGGACCTACCAAAAGCGCTAGAAATTTGCCAAGCAGCAGTGGTATCAAAGGTGTACTCGGAGAGTATTAAGCGAGAGAGTGAGACAGTTTACAAAATAAATGAAACTCAGGAAAATTTGGAGGTGTGTGCAATAAGGCGTGGTGCATCGTTATCATCAAGAGGTCGAGGTGGAAGTACATCGCGTGGCGGTAGAGGGCGCGGGAGCTACAGCGCGCCGGTAGCGCGTACGCCTGCGTCAAGTACATGGAACCGGTTCGGCGGCCGCGGCTCGGTGGCGGCCAATTCACGTAACGCTTCAAGAAATATATCACAATGTGGTCATTGTGGTAGCGTACATAAAAAATATGAGTGTCCGGCTTATGGGAAAACTTGCGTACGATGTTCAAGAAAAAATCACTTTGCGCGGGTTTGTAACGTCTACTTCGTGGAGGAATCAGAGGAGCAGGTAATAAATTCACTTAATGTTAGAAGAAACGACTGGACTGTAGACTTAAAAATTAAAGAACAATTAATAACATTTAAAATTGATACCGGAGCAGACGTGAATGTTTTACCATTGAGTTATCTATCGAATCTTGCTATAAAAGATTCAGATCTGTTAAAAACAAATACCAAGTTAACGGGATATTCCGGTGATTGTATAAATGTGGTAGGAAAGATTAATTTAAAGATTAACTACAAGGAAAAAATTTATATGTTGGAATTTAAAGTTGCAGATGTACAATCGGTGCCAATTTTAGGAAAAGATGCTTGTACAGAAATGGATGTAGTGAGGCGAGTGATGTCGCTATCGGAGTCGAGTTCTAAACAAGGAGCACCACAGTTTGTAAAGGAATTTGATGATGTGTTTCAAGGAGTAGGGTGTCTGCCGGGTAAGTACACTATTAAACTGAAAGATGACGCTGTTCCCGTGGTACATGCACCGAGGAAATTACCTTTTGCGATTAGGGAAGGAGTGAAGAGGAAATTAGAGGACATGGAGTCAGAAGGAATTATAGCTAAAGTTGAGGGTCCATCAGATTGGGTAAGCAGTATTACGGTGGTAAAAAAGCCGAGTGGAGACTTAAGGATTTGTTTAGATCCGAAGGAATTAAATGAGGCTATTAAAAGAGAACATTTTAGGTTGCCCACAATAGATGAAATAGTATCCAAGCTGTCAGGTGCAAAATACTTTAGTACGCTAGACGCTTCCTCCGGATTTTGGAATGTTGCTTTAGATGAGACCAGTGATTATTGCACTTTCAATACGCCTTTCGGCAGATACAAATTCTTAAGGATGCCGTATGGTATCTGTTCTGCATCGGAAGTTTTTCATAGGAAAATGTATGAAAATTTTGATGATTTAGAGGGTGTCTGTATGTACATTGATGATTTACTGATTTTTGGTAAAAACAAGAAAGAGCACGATGAAAGACTGAGAAAAGTGTTAGAAAGATGTAGAAAAGTGAATTTAAAATTAAATAAAAACAAGTGTAAATTTGGCTTAGAAGAAATAAAGTATTTAGGGCATAAAATTACTAAAAATGGACTACGTCCAGATGATTCTCACATTTCAGCTATAACTAACATGCCGACTCCACAAAATAGGAAGGATGTAGAGAGATTATTGGGTCTAATCACATATGTAGGAACATTTATACCGAACTTATCGGACAGGACGCAACCATTACGTGAATTGCTACGAAAAGATAACGCTTGGCAGTGGAATGAGACTCATGACCACTGTTTTAGTGAAATAAAAAAGTGTTTAACTAAATGTCCAGTATTACAGTATTATGACTTAAATAAACCTATAACTATATCAGTAGATTCAAGCAAGAGTGGGATGGGAGCATGTTTAATGCAAAATGGTTTGCCAGTATGTTATGCGTCAAAGTCTTTAAATAAAGCGGAACAGAAATACGCACAAATTGAAAAAGAGTTGTACGCCTGTGTTTTTGCGTGTGAAAGATTTTATGCGTATATTTATGGCAGGGAAGATGTAACTATTGAGACCGATCATAAACCGCTTATATCTATTATAAAAAAACCAATTGTTGATTCGCCAGCGAGGTTACAAAGAATGTTACTAAGGTTACAGCGTTATACTTTTAAATTGGTATATAAGGCAGGTAAATATCTATATATTGCGGATACTTTGTCCCGCGCGTACGAGCCGGCCAGCAGCGCGCAGCACCCGCGCGATGACTCACTGCATGAGGAGGTGTGTGCGGTGACGCGCGATACAGTCGTAGCCGTCTCTCATGAGCTTACGGACTTACAGTTTATTAGATTGCAGAAGAATACAGAGATTGATAAAGAATTAATAACTATAAAAAAGTATGTCATGAAGGGGTGGCCTACAGAAAAAATCAGTGTCGAGGACTTGGCAAAACCGTATTGGAACTATAAGGAAAACTTGAGTTTTGCTTCGGGCTTACTATGGAAGGGAGATAGATTAGTGATACCAAAAATTATGAGAAAGGAAATGCTGGATAAAATACACGTAGGACATATGGGGTTGGAAAAGAGTAAATTGAGGGCTAGAGATACAATTTTTTGGCCAGGAATCAACAATGATTTAAAAAATTTGATATCCAATTGTGACATTTGCTTAACCCACAGAAAAAGTAATCAAAAGGAAACTTTACAACCTCATGAAGTACCAGACAGACCATGGGCAAAGGTAGGCATTGATCTATTTGAAATTAAAGGTGAAAACTATTTATTGCTCATAGATTATTACAGTAAATTTATTGAGATAGTAAGGTTACGTACAACAACATCAAAATATGTCATTAATAAATTAAAAGACATATTTGTAAGGCAAGGTATACCGAATATTGTCATGTCGGATTGTGGGCCACAGTTCAACTCAAGTTTATTCAAACAATTTGCGTTAGAATGGAATTTTATTCATCAGACTTCATCTCCCCGTTATCCACAGTCTAATGGACAAATTGAGAGAACGGTACAAACGATAAAAAGAATCATGACAAAATGTACAGAAAATCAAACAGATTATCGTTTAGGTTTGCTAGAATTTTTAAACACACCCATAGACAGGGAGCTATCCTCGCCTGCAGAAATTCTACAGAGTAGAAAGTTAAGGAGCCTCTTGCCTGTTACTAGTAAACTATTAAAACCAAAACTACAAACAGGTGTGAAAGAAAAACTGGAAGAAAGACAGAAAAAACAAAAAATATGTTATGATAGGAATGCGAAAGACTTAGAGAAACTACAAGTAGGACAAAAAGTAAAAGTATTAAATTTATTTAATAAAAAATGGGAATCGGGAATAATAAAAAACACCTTAACAAACAGATCTTATGGTATTCAATTATTGAACGGCCGTCAAATTATTAGGAATAGGAAACACATCATCAGTGATTCTGCAAAAAGACAGGATTCGCCTCACTACAGTTTCGATTATGATGATATACAACCATCTTCACCTAATTTTACACCGACAAATAATTATTATGTTTCTCGTTCTGGCAGGATAGTGAGGCCACCGAATAGATGGGGCCACGACCACCAACCACGATAGTAAATAAGTTAGTAATAATTATATTTTTAAGCATGAAGTTAAATGTTTAATGTTATAAATTTTTAACAATACTATTAATACTATTTATTGAATGAACATAATGAAATATCTAATCAAATGTAATATGCTGTTCAGATTTTATTTATTACATAATGTACTCAGTTATATAAGATTAGTGGAGCTTGCATGTTATTAAAAGATTGCACTAGAATGAATAGGTATGTAGGTAATAAACTTGATAAAAATGATTTTTTTAACTATTGTCTTATTATATAATGTATAATATGAATAATAGAAAAAACATTAAAAAATATTAAATTATTAAAATATTTTAAATACACTATACTTTTCACTGTTTGGTGCTATTCATAATATTAGTTTAATAAATAAGTTAAATAATTTAATTGGTATGTATGTATAGGTACTTGTAGATACAATTGTTATTGATAAAAAGAAGGAAGAAAGTAAGATTAGGCAAAAACAACACATCATTGTAAATTAATATCAATAGGCAAATCGTATTCATTTTGAAGAAGGAAGATGTGAGGTAGGTAGTTAAGGAAATACTTATATGAAGATACCCACTTGATGTGATGAGTAATAAATGTCAGTATTGGCTTAGATCTCGTGTTTTAATGATGTGACAACCCTAAAGTCCTAGAGGTAAGACAGATATCAAAGGTCACACAAACGTACAACATAGGTTTGGTAATAGGCCGGTAAGCTGTTGGCACCTTTTGGATACGGTACCGTGAGAAATGAACAATAATTAACTGTTTTAATTCCAAAGACATTTTGCGCTTTAAGTATGGAAACAAAATTCAAACAATTATATAAGATTGTAAATACAAATAGTCACCATGCAACGTGAATTTTCAAAGGTTTCGCTACCGATGCCTAGCGAGTCTACTAACGAAAACAAGCAACATTCCTGAAGAAAATATATTCGACTTTCGGCACAAAATGAGCCGAACACGTGATCACTTTAGCGTAGACAGACGAAAAAATTTTATCTTGTAATTTTTTTTTTCTCCGGGAAAGTTGTTTTCATGAGTAGAATCACATGTTAGCCCAGTTATCATAGCCTATAAGAAGTTAGCCGAAACAAAGCTCAGGTTAAAAGTACCCTAAACTGACGAGCATGTATGAAAAGATTGATGAAAGTACAGGAAGCGAGTGAACCAATAAAAATACACGGTGTATAATAAAGTCGACGCGTGTGTGCTAAAAAGTAAAAAAATACCGTGTTCTTAAACCTGCATAGGCAGAAGCCCTGTACGGCTCAACAACTCTGACACCAGGGTATGTGAGGTCGGTAATCGAACTTCACAATGATGACAGCACATCAATGTCACTTTTTGAAACTGGAACACTGTGAGAAAGCTTTATTTTTAAAAGTAGATTAACGTGCAATAGCATCCTAATTAGACCTTCTTCATTAAGAGTACCTCGTCCCTTGTTACCTAATTAAGTCAACGTAGGCGCTTGTACCTTAATTTCTTCATTCTCTTAATAAGTGACTTTGAAGTGTTTTTTAACAATGTAATTTTATTTCTAAAATTTACTCTCGTGACGATTTCAAAGTTTATATAAATATCCTAACGTGAGTGTTTAAAATATTATTTCAAGTAAGCGTAAGCTCTTGGCGTAAATTATGTACGCAAATAACATTAAAGTGTTACTGAGCTAGTGAAGTTGATAGTAAAGGGGTCTGAATAAAGTGTCACCTGATCGTCGATCTGATACTGTCCGATATATGACGCGCATAGCTGTTATTTTTTGATGATTATGAAATATTCAAAATAGCCCTACCAAATTAATAGAACAACGCCTTCATTGCATTTATAAAGATAATAGGATTTTTAATTTGGTGTGACTTTACATCACACATTCGTAACTTGTGACGAATTATTTCTTTAATCCTAATTCTAAGAGCTGGGGCACAACACGTTGTTTATGAACGTCCCTTATCGTCCTGTATTTTATATTAGGTTTGAAGATTTGAAAGAGCTACATGCATGACTACTAATAAAGGGTTTAAGGGACAGTCTTCCGAATACTGAAAGGGCATGATCAGTCAACGTAACTGAACAAATTTCCGCGAATAAAACTTTCAGGAAATGAAAAAAAAATCAGCCTCTCCATACAAAATTGCAAACTTGATAAGACAGTTTATATGGAGAGGCCGATGTTTTTTTCATATGCTGAAAGTTTTATTCGCTGAAAGTTGTTCAGTTACATTGACCGATCATGCCCTTTAAGTATTCGGAAGGCTGTATCCCTTACATCCTGTATAGGGTGACTTTTAATTAGTTCTTGATAGAAAAAGGTATGAATGTACTCATGATACTGAACAACTTTCCCCAAGGAACATAGGTCGAAATACGAAAGTCAAGTTTTGACCTTCCATAGAAACTGCATCAGCTGATAGTGCATTTTGTATGGGAGGTCAAATTTGGTTTTTCGTTTTTCGACCTATGTTCCTTGGGAAAAGTTGTTAAGAATGCACTCCGCGCACACTAGCGCCCTCATCAGAATTTAATTAATTTCTTTGAATTGGAGACCAAGCTTTAGGTTCTCTTGTTTATTCAAAATCCTTTGAACGGAACGCGGTGGCCACCAATCTCCGTTTTAAGGATTTCGAATAAACAAGATATCATAAAGCTAATTGTAATAGTTTAAAATAACGCTATCCTGACAAAGAACACTTAGCCGTTCTTCAATTTTTCATTTTGGTCTCCAATTCAAAGAAATTAATTAAATTCTGATGAGGGCGCTAGTGTGCGCGGAGTGCAGTCTTAAGTATCATGAGTACATGCATATCTTTTGCTATCAAGGACTAATTAAAAGTCACCCTATATTAGGTTTGAAGATTTGAAAGAGCAACATGCATGACTACTGTAATTGATGTAAATGCAAGGTAACGGTATATTCACAATGGAGTAAAAATGCAAAAAAAATATTAATTTTTATTTTATTAAAGTTTTTTCTTATTTTAGGTAAGACACAAACGAACGAAACAACCGTTTCTTTCAAAGGCGGCTTGCCTTCAGTTAGCCATTTATTGTGCATTTGACGTTATAATTTTAAGCCACCTGATTGGTTACGGGGCTTGGCTACCAGCAGCGGCAAGCGATGTCTCACTGCATTCTTAAGATGAACGAACCATAGAAAATTTCACCTTCATAGTACTGGTACGACAATGACGTCGGGTCGTCGGCCCAAAATTCCAAACAAGAAGAAAGAAAATCCAAAGAAGAGGACTCAAAGTAAAGTGAAATGTTCAAAGAGAAAATGTGTAAAACAACTATGAAGGAATTTCCAAGAAGCCTCAGAGGGAAGACTCCGTGAAGAGTGAGTCAATCGAAAAGCTCGGGTGTGTAAAAAATAAGTCTCAATAAACTTTGAAACTTACATTAGCGTTGCTCTATGATCTCAAACCCTAAACTCCTACGCCTAACTTATGTACTTTATTTCCATCGTACTCAAAATTAAACTTAAAAACAAACCACACAAAATTAAAAACTTAATAAGTAAATGTAACTGGAATGAAAAACACAATTTCCAACAAAAAATGGATAAAATGTCCTCGTCAAAAACACACACCAATTTTTCTGGAGTTGGCATAATTTGAACATTAAGGCCAGCATTGGCCAAAAGCTGTCATCATGTAGCTCTAGTGATGGGACAAGGTAGATATCAAGGTAAGTACTATCATAACGACATGGTTCGCGTGAATTTTAGACTTATACATAACGGTAACCTGAACCACAGATTAAATAATAGTAAACTCTGAACCGCAAAATGGAATACGGCGCTACGGTTTTCTTTTTAGGACCATATTACCAGGCAGGACAAATTCAGTACTGATAAAAAAGGATCAACTAACATAAATAAACGGGTTAATTGGTTAGTAATAAATGGTGGTAAAAGGAGAAATGTCATCAAGGCCCAGTCCTGACAACGAGACAAATCGGTACCGGGCAACTTATCTATTTATGTGCAAGTGCATAAGATAACATAGAAATTTATACGCTGCGCGAATATGCACTACGCACTTGTTCCCTTATTCTTAATGTTTGCTCCCATATAGATAAAAAGAAGTACTGTCATGACCAGGTCAAACTTAACACTCGCAACGCTACTTTAGCTCTAAACGCTATTGGAATAAGGATGGTGCAAAGTACAATGTGAAAACCTCAACGCGCTCTTGACTGTATATAGAGGCTGTTTGTTATATGTCAGCAAACCTCTCAAAAGTCGTTCAGTTTCATGGGTAGAGCAACTATGCGAGAGATTTGCAGACATATAACCAACAACCTAGATATAAAAGTAATAATTATTCAATATTAAAAGCCCCGTGTATAGGGGCTAGGGTAATATGATTATACATAAACAAAGTTTGTAGAATTATTAATGAATAAAAAAAAATGGTTTTTGAACTCAGTTTTTTGTGTGTGAAAAAATCTTAAATTTAGTGAAATTTTATGAAGTGAAAAATCCTTAATTTCCTTTGCAAAATGAAAATCATTTTAAAATTGTTATGAAACTATGAAATTGAATATTATAACAAAAGCCACACGAAACTACGCAAAGTTTGGAAAGTATCCCAAAGTTTTCTCATTTAGTGGAGAGCGAAGTAAACGCTTGAGATTGGTTGACAAATTAAACTTTGATTTTTTGTTCAAAAGTTGCTAGACACTCTAAAGTAAAGTTACAGAAATTTTGAAAATAGCTTTAAAGAATAATAAACGAATCGTAGTTTGAATGTACTTTTCTTTATATAATTTCATTTTATTATTATACGTGGTTTTAAAGTAAGCAGTGCTCTATTTCAAGAAGAAAACTGAGTTTCGTTAATAATTTCGAAAATTATCGTTTTTTATGAGAAATTTCCGTGTAGAAATAAGCAGCGCCTGTTGTGTCATTTTTCTTAATTTTAGTTTTATGTTTGTATTATCTTGTGTACAATAAACTGTAAATAAATAAATAAAGTTCAAAATTATCATGTTTCAAAAATGACTAAATAATTATCAAAACAAACAATTTTTGGCCAAAATTACTTTTTAAATTTAACAAGTATTCAAGCTATTTTCCTTTTATAAACAATTTTTCATTGAAAAAAGCAGTACTGGCCATAATGGCGGACTGCCACTGATTTTGTGTTCACGTCTGCTGGGCGCCTAAAATTTGTTTGAAGATACGACTTGTCACACTTATTTCTGATTTTATCATAATCTTGTGACATCTACCATTTCTTTTTAGCAATTACAGTGCTTTTTAGCAGTCCAATAGTCATTATTGACAATTGTGGAGCTTTTAAGTATTGCTTATTACTAAATAACACATGCTCATTTTTCAACATGGGCATAAAGTTTTTTTTTTTGTATTGACATGGAAATCGACGGAATAGGGTGTTTTCCAGTACCTTTTCAATGTTCAACTGGATGGCACTGCTAATCATCATTAGGATAAAAGAAAATGAAAACACTGGTACGAAACGGTCACCCAGTATGAAAATGAATGAGTCAGTTTTATTGCTGCAGTCAAATGTCTGTCATATATTTTCTTCTAAAGAGATTTCATTTATTTTACAAATCCATAAAAAATGGATTACCAACAGTGATGAGCGTGCCACCTAGCGAGACAAAACGTAGTTGATAATAGTCATAGAAAATTGCCTATTGGAAGATTAAAGAAAAACAAGTATCGATAAATTTCACCCCATCACTAAAATAAACATTGGCCAGGAAAAATATCGTAACACGACGTATATTATGAGCGGTAACAATCTGGAGCACGCTGTATAATCGCGCGATAAAACATGAACGGTGATATTTTGCAACAGGCTGTATAAAGGATGTCAGTTTATTTTATTAATTGGTGAATTAATAATTTTTTTAAAAATTATGACCTCAAAAAAGAAAATCTTTCACTGAAAGTTAGCAACCTTGGGCGCGGTAAGAACCTGGATTGGTGACCACTTGTGGCATAGCATCTCTAGCGTTTCTAGTGCTTTGAACGGCACCTTAAGCCTGGCTACTAATAATAGTAGTCTTTAAATCAAACCAAAGGCCATTCGGCGATTTATTTTTTTGTAGGTGGTAGGGCTTCTGTGCAAAGTCCGTCTGGGGAAGTACTACCCCCTTGCCTATTTCTGCCGTGAAATAGCAGTGTTTGCCCTGCTGTGTTTCGGTTTGAAGGGTGAGGGAGCCAGCGAAATTACTGGCTCACGAGAAACACCATCTTAGTTCTCGGGGTGGGTAACGTGCTTTGCTGTCTATATTAGTGTCAAGTTATGCCACTAATAAGACAGCGGGCACCATGGGCGGTGGTGACCACTTTCTATCAGGTGGCCCACTTGCTCGTTTGCTCACTTGTCACATAAAAAAAAAATGCTCTAACATCTAGGTTAGCCATCATATTAGAAAAAAATAAATTAGGATTGACTTTGATTTCTCTCCGGGTTGATTTAGTCTAGCTTTCTCTTTAGGTTGTGGAGGTGGAGGACACAGTTCTCTACCTAAAAATAAGTGCTTTTGTCTAATGTCTTTGGTTAGAGAACCGATTTAATTATACGGAATACGGCTAGGCACTCTACTTAGTAGCGGGTTGGTGGGTGACTTCTATTTTTTTTACAATAATTTGGGAAACAATTTACACAGAGTCATCTGATCCCAAACTAGGCAAAGCCTGTACAGTGGAGAATAATATAGTTAAATATATAGATGAATAACACCCAGTCTAGTGAACAAAAGTCCAAAATTACCACAGTATTACTCGAAAAAATAAACTGAGGAGTCAGTTGTAAGTGAGGGGGATGTTTTGCAAAATACAAGTTTGGGTCATTAAATCTGGTTGACACAACGATAGCGTGTTTTACGATATCGACATAAGAGAATAACGACATCTATCGATTTTTACCCGACTACGGCAAAGCAAAAGGAGGGTTATGATTTTGACAGGCTATGTATGTATGTATGTATGTTCATCTGTTCCATCATAACTTCTAAACTACTTTTCATATTTTGACAAATGAGGTGTCGTTAGAAGCGTCTTAATTATCCGCTGGTTATAAGATACAAAAAATTTCGTTTAATTGTATTTGGCGCCCTCTAGAGCAGATTAAGTCAAGGACTAATAAAAAAAATTTTTTTTTACCGTACCGTGTTGGGTAATAAATGAAAGGGCTTAACGAGCACATTTCAAAAATATATATGTTGTTAGCTTTTTTTATTTATTTACAACCCCAAAATAATTGAAATAAAAAATCAGTTCAAAAACTAGAACCCGACTACTGGCAAATCTTGCTCTAAAAAGTATGTAACAAGAAAATATTGTCATCGGAAATTGTTATGTACAAACTATGGTATTAAATAAATATTAATAGCGATGTTCAGATAATAGCCGTGGTCATGTTATGCCACCTATCCGAAAAAAGCGATCATAAACTTCAGGGCAAAGAGGCATAACAATATGACCACGGCTATTATCTGAACATCGCTATGAATATTTATTTAATACCATAGTTTGTACATAACAATTTCCGATGACAATATTTTCTTGTTACATACTTTTTAGAGCAAGATTTGCCAGTAGTCGGGTTCTAGTTTTTGAACTGATTTTTTATTTTTAGAATTAAAGACTTATACTACATTGAACGTGGGACCCAGGCACCCAGACATAGAACAAACACCTGTGTCACAAATGTCCGCTCGAAGCGGGGATCGAACCCACGGCCGATGGCGTAGAAGACATTCGGGGGGCGGATGCGCGTATGAGAATGCCCCGCCGCCCGCCGCCACCCGCACCTCTTTTGTTCCCCCTTTGTCGCCTTACCCCCGCGCCCCTGTACCCCGCGGGCGAGGACTCATTAAGGCGGTTTATCTATACATCTACATACATACATACATAATATCACGCCTTGTTCCCATCGGGGTAGGCAGAGACCACAGTTCTCCACCTGCTACGATCTTGACATACTTCCCTTGCTTCCTGAACTTTCATCAATCCTTTCATATATGCTCGTCGGGTTAGGGCCTTTATTCACAACGTCCTGAATTTGGTCTTGGTACGTTCGCCGAGGCCTTCCCCTTTCAACGTTTCCATTCGCTCTCGCCTTGTAGATCTCTTTCGTCAATCTTCTTTCATTCATCCTCTCTACATGACCAAACCATCTCAGCATCCCTTTCTCAATTTTAGTTACTGCGTCTTCTTTTACGCCACAACGTTCTCTTATCACACTATTTCTAATCCTGTCACTCAATTTCACACCAATCATACTCCTCAACGCTCTCATTTCTACTGCATTAATTCTGCTTTCATGCTTTTTCTGCCATACCCAGCTTTTACTGCCGTACATTAGTGTTGGTACCATCTACATCTACGGGCTGGTATGGTGGTACGATACGCAAAAAGACGCTAGTAGTTTAAGTGTTTAAAAAAAAAAAAAAAACCTAATACCACATCTATTATTGCGTTATATATTACGCAGTTCATACTCGTATAAATTGAAAAGACCTCGTATGACAAAGTTAACGAAGATTGACGCAGGGTGACTTCAATACTGGGTGTTTGTGTAACCCTTTCATTTGATTTTCTGAGTCCATGAACTAGATGCAATTATGTTATACCAATTTTCAAATTTCTTACCTTATCTGAGACAACGTAATATTAAAAAGAGCCGGCATCGGCGGAAGTTTTAAGTCAAAATTCAGGATCTTCTGACACTTCTCAGATAGAAAGTAAGTGTTGGAAAGCAGCTCACCGAATCCATTTTTACAGATCTAATTTTTTTTGTGCATCAAGCCACGATCAAACCTAACTAAATTCAAAGACTAATTCGGCATACATTGCTTTATTGCATATATTGCATACATTGCTATATTATTAACCAAGCCTCCCAGCGATGTATGCCGAATTAGTTTTTGAATTCAGTTAGGTGTGATCGTGGCTTTACTGTGAAAGTAATTTAATATCATGGCCTCAGAAGTCAGGGCTGTCTGCGAAATTAGACCGTGTATAGGAGCATCCTGTATGTTCATTTCTGTCAGTCTATTGTAATGTGAAGGCATTGTTGTCATTCTATGCTTTCACTTATGGGTATTATGCTACTAAAATAGACAGCCATAGAATAAACTTGCGTGTTATTTATAGTTTATTATCATATTAACTTGTGGGTTGCAAGGTCAATAACCGACCTCACATAGCCTGGTGTCAGAGTCGTTGAGCCGCCAAATTTCTCTGACATGACTATGGTCTCTGTAGATATTAGTCGGGACCATCGGTTTAACGTGCTTTCGGAAACACGGAATCATCTTATTTTATCCTGCAATGTCCTAACCAAACTGGGGAGGGACTTTTGTTTCACAATGTCCCCACCGGGAATCGAACCCAGAACCTCCGGATCGAGGCTGTTATTTATTCATAGAGTTTTGGATCAGAAGTTGTGTAAAATCTGTTTAAATGAGTTTGCATGGTGTCAGTTTTTATTTTACAATATCATAATTATCATATACTACTACTACTACTCATCATCATCATCATCCGACCGTTTTCGGTCATGGCGACCGCTGTCAACTCCTACATAGAGGTGTGGCGTTGATGTGCCCGTATGTGACTTACATATCCAATTTTTGCTGTAAACTCACGCGCACAATGAGAGCACGTGAGTCTACCGTTTACATAATTATAAGTGATGGCCGCTGGTGGTCGCGCCTTAAGTTCGTCGCGCTTAGTGTCGTATCCTATCCTGCTGTTGATTTCAGACTCAAGGTCTGTTATAGTGCTCCCCAGGTATTTGAATTTGTCAACCTGCTTTAATACGTCTTCGCCGATTTTTACGGCTATTGTCTCGTGACCGCTGCTATCCAAGGACATCACCTCCGTCTTTTTGACACTGATCTTGAGACCAAAATTGCAGCACGAACTGTGAAGAGCCGACATTAGCTGTTGCAGCTCATCTGGAGAATCTGCTAAGAAGCACAGATCGTCAGCATACATAATCTCACTGATCACATCAAATGACACCTTGGTACGTGCCTTGAATCTTGCTAGATTAAAAAGTTGTCCGTCTGTGCGGAAACGGATGCGTACACCCATCGTAGAACTTTGTGAGACTTCCTGGACTACCACAGCAAAGTATAAAGCAAACAGTGTTGGTGCGAGCACACACCCCTGCTTAACCCCACATGTGACGGGGAAAAAACTTGACTGTTCACCATCAACTGTGACACAACACTCCATGTCATCATGTAGCAGTCTGAGAAGCCTCACAAACTTTTCCGTGCACCCTAATTTCTTAAGTAATAACCAGAGGGCTTCTCGAGGAACACTGTCAAATGCCTTCTCTAGGTCAACGAAGCAGAGGTACAAATTTTGACCTTGTTCTCTACTTTTTTCTTGTAGTTGACGCACAGAGAATATCGCTTCACACGTTCCACGGTCAGGTCGGAAGCCAAACTGGGTTTCTGGCAGAAGCTGCTCAGAAAGTTTTCTAAGGCGGTTTAATAAGATTCTGGCAAAGACTTTTCCAGGGACTGACAGAAGCGAAATACCACGGTAGGAGTTGCACTCGGAACGGTCACCCTTGTTTTTGTAAAGGGCACTAATGCGTGAGACTTTGAAGTCATCTGGGACACGCTCTTCATCCCACATACGAACAAATTGGTCATATAAAGAGGAGTGCAACGCCTCTCCGCCGTATTTAAGTAGTTCTCCTGGTATATAGTCAAGGTCAACCGCACGCTTGTTTTGCTGTTGTTTGATGGCGAGGACTACCTCGTCAAGTGACAGTGGCTCATCTAGCTCGTCAGCAGCTTATAAGGTATAAAGGAAAGGGCATACCAACCCTAAGGGCCTGTCCGCACAGCCAAAAAATCGCGAGAGAGAGAAAAAAATCGCGCGATTTTCTGCTATTTCAAGCACTTCGCTTTTCAGAAAATTCGCTGTGCGGATGCCTGTCCCTAAGGGATCTAAAAATGTTCATGATACTCAACCACTAATCCCACGCACATAATTTTGAAATCCCATACAAAATGCGCTCGCACCTATTAAGTTGAACTTTTATTCGTATTTGATAAAGAGAGAGAGATACAGAGTGTAACTAAAACTGAAAGAGCTTACTCAGTAGACAATCCTGAACAACTGTCCCTGAGGATCATGTGTTGGGAAATGAAAAAAAAAACTGCCAAGCTGTTCAAGCTGCCTGAACGAAGCCGATTTTTTATCAAGCCCCAACACATTTTTCTTAGAGAAAATTGTTCAGTTTAGTTTACAGAGCAAGCTTTTTAATTTTCAGCACACAGTCTCTTACACCCTGTACATTATGTTCTATAAGAAAAGTTTTTCAGTTTCATGGGCAGGTCCTTTACTTTTATTTTTTATTTTATTTTAGTTTAGTATAGTTACAGATGACAGACCTTAGAACTTAGAACATTATCTATGTATCATTATAAATCTGACAACCAATTAAAACTATACACAGCTTTTCCAAGTATCAAGAGAAATTTACATTAAGAGTAGTTAATATAAAGTTAAATTAACATTAATAGTACTAAATAATTGAATTACTTAAACTTAATAAAGAAATCGTCAATAATTATGGGTATTTTACAGTGATTTAGGGTATGTTACGGTTGATACCTTTTTTAAATACGAAAAACCCGAAAATGTTAACTAGAAAACTTCTATTGAGTATTTTTACAAAAAATATACAAACAATTGACGTAAAAAGCTGAATTATTTACAGCTTCTAGACCACAGACCCTTAAAACTGGATTACGGAATCCAACTTGTGTCGCGTAGCACAAGCTACGAGCTACGTAGTAGCAAAGTGCTACGAGTTGCTACGCCACACGTTCCCGTAGCAGTATAAAAGTCAACGGAGGCAACATGAAATAGTGCCCTTGGCCAAATTACCGTTACATATTATATGTGTTTCGCAAACAAGCCATAAACTCCTTAAAAAGTATATAAGTATATGTGATGTGACAAGCTGATTTATGTAGTTTTGTTTTATTTAGAAGAGTTTACTAGGTACACGTCGCACAAAATAACTCTGGCCATGTCAGTTGATGCGCAGAAGTCAAGTCATTTGAATATTAGTAATTTTTGACAGCTGCGCATCAATGACATGGCCAGAGTTATTTTGTACGACAAGTAAGAACTATAAAACTAAAATAGATCAAATTTTAAAACGATAAGGTTTTCTTCTTTGATAATTTAATTCATACTGGGGAGAATATTAAGGCGATATGTAAGTTTTTTTGTGTATTCTAAAGAGAAATATCTTTATATTTACCCAATATCTTGCTGTGATTTTCAGGTATGTATTTATTGACCATTAAAGTGAGGGCATCACCAAGACCAAAACATGATTAGTGAAAATCGACTCGACAAAATAAAAATCCAAACTTGCCTCTTCAATTTTCATTTATTCCTCTTTTTGTGGAATCGGAGGTATTTTAAGTAGTGAAATTAAGTACACAGAATGGTATTTGTAGTTGCTAGGGTTTGCCCAACCTAAAATTTTATTTTGTTACTTAGTTTTTACAAAAAGTCGATATTTTATATCAGGCGCTTACGTCATTTAGTTTTGGTAACACGCACAGTATATCTGTCGCAATCGAATGCGTTGCGGATTGCGCACTTTATCCCTTTCTTTCAAGCGAAAAGACTGCGCGCACTGTCAAATATCTATCTTTTCCCATAGCCTCTTAACCTAATTGTGTTTTAATCTCTGTATCAAAATAAGCTTAAGACCGGTCATGGTTTACACTGGTGGATTGCATTAAGGTTTATTTATTGATCACAAAAATAACAGTTATGACAATATAAATTTTATTGCTATATTGAGTCTTACTTAAAAATATTATTAATAGCATAAGAAACTACATGCCGATATTGTAAGTATAATATATCACAACTAAGCTCCGAATCTATTCCCAATATTCTTTATTTGCCTTAAGCTACTTGTACACAGTACATGTAGCTTGCGCATGTGTTTGTACTTGCGCTGATTTTGAAATATTGTTTAAAAGTCGTTATTTTGCAATGATACAAGAAACAACTTGCAATGAAACAATAATCTACTAACAATAATAACGTTTGTTTCAAACTTGCGATTCAATTCAATTCAATTCTTTATTTGCCAGCTACACGGTAATATACATACAGGTGGACTATATTCTAACACAAAACAGCATGTAGCACCCCGTAAAGGCACTGCAAATATACAGAGGGCGTTTTAACAATTTAAAATTTATAAAATAAATATATCCGAAACAAAATTAATAAAACTATACAATTAAACATAATAACTCAACATTAATTAATTAAAGTATTACTTATAGAATTTAATATTATTATCTAACAGAAATTAGAAAGATTTATCTTGGAGGTAACTTTAAGCCTGCTTTCAAAAGGTTTTTGTGCCTCTAGTGCTCTAATATCTTCAGGAATTGCGTTATATATTTGAATCACCATGCAGTGGGGACCCGAATTATATAAAGCAAGGTTAGTGAATGGGCGTTGTAACATGTGTAGACCTCTATTATTTCGTTTTACTACTTTTACGGGAGAGTATAGATGATTGTACTTCCTTGCGATTTGTAATGTTTGAATTTATTATAAGTAAAATTTCTTCAAAAAGACGTGGATCGTATATTTTAATGCTTTGAAAATCGCTCTGTTTTAATTAATCCGGATATATTATCCTCTCATGGCACGCGCAGGTTAGTATAGTGAGTAGGCGCATGCATTATTCTTTTCAATCCCTTAAGCGACTCCAGTACTTCCTTCCCTTTCAGACTAAAATCTTACTTGCACAATCTCTACTCCTTCCCATTTTTGACTACGCTGATGTAATGCTACCTCGATGTGACTGAGAAATTGCTGAACAAACTTGAGCGCCTTCAAAACCTGGCTATTGGTTTCATCTTTGGTCTTCGTAAATATGATCATATCTCCGAATTTCGTGCTCAATTAAAATGGCTACCCATCCGACTTCGTCGTAATGTGCACATCCTTTCTGTCCTGTATAAGATCCTTAATGACCCCGCCACTCCCGAATACCTTTCTTCCCGCTTCCAACTTTTACCTCCTGATCCCGCTCTAGGCGCGACTGCATCACTAATATGTTGGAGTGTCCTAGAGCGAACACCAAATTCTTTTTTAACTCCTTTTCTTCCCAAGCTGTGCGACTATGGAAACAAACTTCCCAAGAAAATACAATACAGTCCGTCAATAACTTCGTTTAAAATACGATTGAAAGAGCACTACTTATCGGAATTATTGTAATGTATTTTGTTTATGCATTATATTTACATACATACATACATACATAACATCACGCCTTGTTCCCGTCGGGGTAGGCAGAGACCACAGTTCTCCACCTGCTACGATCTTGACATACTTCCCTTGCTTCCTGAACCTTCATCAATCCTTTCATACATGCTCGTCGGTTTAGGGTACTTTTAACCTGGCCTTTATTCAGAACGTCTTGAATTTGGTCCTGGTACGTTCGCCGAGGCCTTCCTCTTCCAACGTTTCCATTCACTCTCGCCTTGTGGATCTCTTTCATCAATCTTCCTTCATTCATCCTCTCCACATGACCAAACCATCTTAGCATCCCTTTCTCAATTTTAGTCACTACGTCTTCTTTTACGCCAAAACGTTCTCTTATCACACTATTTCTAATCCTGTCACTCAATTTCACACCAATCATACTCCTCAACGCTCTCATTTCTACTGCATTAATTTTACTTTCATGCTTCTTCTGCCATACCCAGCTTTCACTGCCGTACATCAGTGTTGGTACCAAAACGCCTCCATGAACAGCCAGACGAGCCTTGTGAGACACCTTCTGACTTTTCATAAAAGCATGCAGAGCACCATTCACCATGTTTCCAGCATTCACTCTTCTTTCGATATCACTTTCACACTTTCCATCTCTCGTGAACTTAGAACCCAGATACACAAACTCCTTCACTTGTTCGACTTGTTCACCACCTATTAATATATTATAGTACACTCTGTCATACACTCTTCTCTTTCAAGTACCATTACTTTCGTCTTGCTTACATTTACTTTCATTCCTTTCCTATCAAAAGCCACATTCATCATTGTTACCATCTCCTGTAACTCGTCAGCAGATGACGCAAGTATAACTTGGTCATCAGCGTAGAGAAGACATTTGATGAGTAACTCATTCATTCTCAGTCCACACATACTCTCTTTCAGATCAGTCAAACAATTATCCATGAATAGGTTAAACAGCCAAGGTGACGCTACACATCCCTGCCTAACACCTTTTTCGATGCTAAACCATTCAGTGTACGCCCCGTTTATTCTGACGCAAGCACTGGAATCCTCGTAGAGAGATTTCAGTGCTTGAATCAGATGACCGTTTACCCCATACATAGACAATGCCGACCACAATTCATTCCTCACCACTCGGTCATAGGCCTTTTCCAAATCCACGAAAGCGCAGTAGACTAATGAAAAAAAAAAAGGTATTATATTTATAAGTAAGTATATATTATGCGTTATTAATATTTTTTTAAGTATAATTTTATTTAGTATATGAATATGTATTATTTTTTTAATGTAACTATATATATATATATATATATGTATATGTTAGTCTATATGTTTTAATTTGGTTTCTTTTTTTTACAATAATAATTTATAAATACACATTCTTGTGCCCTCTGTGATGACTTGCTTTCACGCCAGATAGGTTGGCTGGAAGTGATCTCTTATAGAGATAAGCTCACCTTTGTAATCATAGTTCATAATCATGTTTTTGAAAATATTTGTGCAATAAAGAATTTAATTATATTTCAATTTTAACGTTCAGAGATTAGTTGTGACAGTTTAGGACGATATATAATTTTTTTGGGTATTTTGAAGACAAATATTTTTTTATTTACTCTGTATCTTGCCGTGATTTTCAGGTATATGTTTCTTAACCATTCAAGTGATAATAAAATCATCATTAGTGAAAATCGACTCGACAAAATAAAAATCCAAAGTGGACTCTTCACTTTTCATTTCTTCCTTTTTTGTGGAATCTGAGGTGTTTTAAGTAGTTGTATTAGGTTTACAGAAAGGTATTCGTAGTTGCTATCATTATGTCAAACCTAAAATTTTATTTTATTACTTAGATTACAAAAAGTCGATATTTTTTATCGGGCGCTTACGTCATTTAGTTTTGGTTACAGGCATAATGTAAAAAACTATTCGAAATGAAAGATTTTAGATATTTTACGTGTTAGCACGAGTCCGCCATATTTATTACTACACAGAAAAAAACATACAAAATGAGGTTTTCAACATCCTCCACACGTAACAAAATAACTTAATGTACCTTTTTAAATTCACGAACAGGCAAAGGCAAAGTAACATATTAAATAACGCGAAAATAAACTTCGTAACCTACCTATTATAGTACCTAATCAAAATTTAAGTCGGTCAGGGATCTTAACTTCTCTTCCGTAACGTGTTCTAACTGTTTTGTCTTTTTCTGTAGTTACAGATAGCACCTCTAACTTATAAAGTTTTTGGAATGGCCTGAGTTTTATACCTGTAGACGTTTTTAATTTTGCAACTCTAGGCACTCCATCTATTCCTTTGAATATCTCCTCCACAAGCCCAAGAGGCCACTTTAGTCTCTTCTCTTCTGTTTCTATTAACACAACTTCTCCTATTTGTAAATCTTCAGTCTTCTGTTTCTGTTTTTGTACCAAGAATGTTAAGTATTCTTTACGAAATCTTTGTTTGAAATCATCTCTAAGTTTTTGTAAATACTGTAGACGACAATTCAAACTTCTTCCATCAATTTCATCGAAGTCTGAAACATCCGAAGAAGGTAACGAATGTAGAAAACACATTGGAGTTAACGGTTCTAGAGACGATGACTTATCGCCTTCCACATACGTTAACGGACGACTATTCATTGTGGCTTCACAATCGCACAGTATCGTTAGAAGTTCTTCATAAGTAACCGAGCATTTTCCTAATACTCTCCGTAATAGATTTTTTAATATGTTAATAAGTCGTTCCCAATAACCACCCCACCAAGGAGCAGAAGCAACATTAAATTTCCATTTAATGCGTACAATATTTGAATGTCTTTGTACTTCATTCCAGTCAATGCTGGCAAACAAATTATTAGCACCGACAAAATTAGTGCCATTATCTGACATGATTGTCTTTACCCTCCCACGACGCGCAATAAATCGCCGTAAAGTCATGAGAAAATCATTGGTAGATAAACTCTTAGTCAGCTCTAAATGTACCGCTCTGTACACCGCACAAGTATATAAGACGATCCAACATTTTGTGCCACCTCGCAAATACAATGGTCCAGCTAAGTCGACTCCTGTCACTTCAAAAGCTGCGCTACAATTAATGCGATCAAACGGTAAAGGAGCTGTTGTTGCTTCTATACGTTTAGCTCTAAATCTTCTGCATATAACGCACTTTGATATTATTGACTTAACTAAAACTCTCATACCGATGACCCAAAATCTTTGTCTTATATCTGTTATAACTATATTACTTCCCGCATGTTGTAACTGCTGATGACGCTCTTCTATCATGCGTTTTATAACAAAATGTTTACCAGGTACTACAACGGGTTTTTTAGTACTGTCTAAAAAATCACCGTAAGTAAGTTTTGTTTCAATTCTCATTAAATTATTTTCATCATAGAATAATTTCAAATTAGAACATTTCTGTTCTATGAAACTTTTATTTTCTTTCTGTATCAACAATATTATTTTATTTTCTGCGTTTTCAAATTCATCATAACTCAATTCTCCTTTATTTTTATTGACGATTTGTCTCAAGTTATGAATAAAACGTAATATCCACGCTAAAGTGCGAACAATTTGTGTGTATTTAGAAAAATAAGTAAATCTGTCTAAAAAACTTTCCTCTAAACACACGTTTACATTGCATGACGTCTTTTTCAGTTCTTTTACAGCCTCTGATTCCTCTATATTAACATCCGATTCAGGCCAGTTTTCAGCACTGAGTAATAACCACGGAGGTCCTTCAAACCAACGGCAATCAAATAGATGTTTTGCATCGCAGCCTCTAGAAGCCAAGTTAGCCCAATTGAGTGGCCCTGGAATATGATGCCAGTCTTGAGGTTTAGAATAAAATTCTCCCTTATTTCTTTAACTCTATTTCCAACAAACGTTTTCCACGGAAGTTCCCTTTTGATCCAACATAAAGTTACACTAGAATCTGTCCAAAAGTACTCACGATCTATAGGGAAATCTAGTCCCTTTTTTAGTTCTGTAACTAATCGTGTTGCTATCAAAGCCGATGTCAATTCAAGACGAGGAATAGTTACTTTTTCTTCCGGAGAAACGCGAGATTTAGCTGTTAGTAGTTGAACTGAAACATCAAAATCATTTTCAAATCTTAAGAAAACACAGGCAGCGTAACCATTTTTGTAGGCATCGCAAAACGCATGTAAACTCACTCTGCAGTTTTTAATTATCTCTTTAGACATTCTTCTTGGAATTCTGCAGCGTTTTATGTAAGGAATATATTTATACCAGTTTAAAAATGTCGTTAATATGTCTTCTGGTATATTTTCATCCCAGCCTAAATTACGACGGCACATTTCTTGTATAATAAGTCTCGGCACTAAAGTCACAGGACACGTGAACCCGATAGGGTCGAATACTTTTTGTGTCAAGGACAAAATATTTCTTTTTGTAAATTTATCTATACTTTCCTTAGGAGGTAAATCAATGTTGCAATATAACTTATCTGACTCGGTATCCCACGTAAGCCCTAAGACAGATATTTCCTTTTTTCCTGTCTCGTTTATCGGCAAAGGAGACATAACCCACTGTCGTAAGTCAAACTTTGCCCAGCTCATTATTTCTTTTGCGTCACACATAAATTTATGAGCCTCTTCTTCAGAATCAACACTAGTTATGCAGTTATCTACATAAAACGACTTACTCATTTCTTTAGCGCAGTTTGAATATTCTCCAGCAACGTTTTCTAAATGATGGAGTATAGTCGCTGAAAGTAGGAATGGACTCGACGTTAAACCGAAAACCACCCGACAATGACGGTAAGTTATAATTTCTGTAGCTGATTCATCTCTCCACCACAGAAACTTCAAATAGTCTCGATCGTTAGGAATTATTGATATTTGTAAGAATGCTTTAGCAATGTCAGCAGTTACGCCAATAGCACCTTTTCTGAACCGAACTAGCAACTTAGGAATATTCTCAATTAAATTCAGCCCTTTATCGAGACATAAGTTTAAGGATTTGCCATTTTTATCTTTAGCTGAGGCGTTGAAAACTGGTCTCGTTTTGGTTGTAAGCCTGGCCTCGTTTATGACCGCATGATGACTAAGATAATGACCTGACTCATGATTGTCCACCGATGCTGAGGCAGTTTCAATAATGCCTAACTGCTGCCATTCATTAAAGACTGTGTTGTAGTCAGCTAACTTACCACATTTCTCAAGACGCTTAGTCGTGCTTATCAGTCGTCCTTTGGCTAACTCGTAGTTGCTAAGTATATCTTCATGCCCTACCTTCCACGGCAACTGCACCTCATACCTTCCTTCATGGTTTAATTTGATACCGTTCTCAAAATCTGATAAAATCTGAGCTTCTTTTTCTGCAACATTTTTCGATTCCGAAGGATCTTTTATACCTAATGTCTCAAATGACCAAAAGGTGTCTAAATCTGTTGAACAAAATAAGGTATTAATATTACATGCTACACTCTTAGCACTCGTCTGTTTTCCTACTAATGTCCAACCTAGTTTCGTTTTACACGCAGTTAGTTCATTATTTAGACATATAAACTCATTGGTCATCAACTGACCGAAAAAATCCGCGCCTATTAACAAACCTATTTCGGAATTGTCAATGCCCTTGTCTGTCAGTGACACATTGTGACTTTTTAACAAATTTGACAATTTACTGTCACTCAAATCAACACAAGGAATGTCACCACAAATACAACTTTTTGATAAAGCGAATAAATCTAAATTAAATAATTTATCTAAACTTTGCACGCTAAATTGATAAACGTTGTATTCTTCGCTCTTCGTTTGTATGCCGCCAAACAAGGAATGACTTAAAAGTTCTTTACTTACAGGTTTTAGTCCTAAGCTTTGCGCAATGGATTCTTTTATATAAGATCGTTGTGCTCCGCTATCAAATAGTGCTCTTACAGTTATCTTCTTTCCGCAGTTCACAATAGACACCAACAGAGTTAGGAGAAGCGTCACACCTCGTATCTGTGTAGAGTTATTACTGACTATTTTGCTATCATTCGATGTACCAGCCCTTTCTTCCATCTTACCAGGACACAATATAACAGAGTGACGTTTCGAACAAATACAGCACTTTGTATAGGCTTTGCAAAATTTTGCAAAGTGCCCTACTTTCAAACATATATTACAAGCTCTCTTCTTCTTCAAAAACTCTTTTCGTTGATCTACGGACATTTTCTGTAGCTTATAGCACTCAACACTAACGTGCGAAGTTTTGTCGCAAAATACATATTGTTTAATATCTAGTTTTTTAATGTTAGCGACTAAGCATTCAGCAGAGGGAACTTCAGGGCTCGGAATCAAATTTTTGGTTTCTGAGAACGTTGAGCGCGCCATATTCACTCTCTGTTCGCTATCAACTTCTCGTTTTAAAAATTCCAGTAAATTATTTAGTTCCTTATCTGAACTTTGTGCAGTGAGCTGGTGAGGTCTGGTTCTCTCCCATATCTTTAAAATATCACTTGGTATAGCCGACTCTAACATTGGAAAAATAAATGCCGAGTACTTATCTTTAGTTACTCCGAGCGACTCCAACGATCGTATTTGTGCACTGATTTGATCATACAGCGATGTCAGTGACAGACGGCTACCCTCCTTAGCTTGGAGAAGCACCAAACCCAATAGTTCTCTCACATACACTTCTATTAATAAATCGTCTCGAGCAAAACGTGACTTTAACTGCTCCAAAGCATGACGATAGTTCAAACCAGACGGAGGAAAACTTTCGACGATTTTTCTAGCATTAGTACCTGGTTCCATTGACTGCAGTAAATATTGGTATTTATCATCATCGTCCAATTCTCTGTCCTCATCTATTTTTCGGAACTGCCCCCAGAACGACAGCCAATTCTTTAAATTGCCATCAAATTTATTCAGTTCCAGTTTCGGTAGATTATATTTTCTGGTTTGCTTGCGTTCGGCTGTGCAAGAACTGGTAGAGCCGGAGTTTTTATAGCTGCAATTTGAATTGTACACCGACTCGTACCTTGAAAATTTGCTTCTCTCCGAACTATTATCGAGTGGATCCACAATTCTGTCAATCTTTTTTCTTGTCAAAATCCACTTCATTCGGTAGTTATCCTGTTGATCGGACTCCTCATCGATGGCTTTTTCGTCCGCCCCGCTTTCTAATAGCTGACTGTATATTATTTCGTCCAGGTTGAACATTTCTTGAACCTTTGGTTCCATTACCTCGACGGAAGCCAAAATTTGATCGGGTTCGGTATCTGCATTTTCCATCAACTTATTTAATTTATTTATTTTATTTGTAAAATATCTACGAAGGCTCGAACGCTTTTTTAAAGATTCTTCGGTCGCCATAATGTAAAAAACGATTCGAAATGAAAGATTTTAGATATTTTACGTGTTAGCACGAGTCCGCCATACATAGTATATCTGTCGTAATCTAATGCGTTGCGAATGTAATCATTTTATCCCTTTCTTTCAAGCGAAAAGACTGCGCCCACTGTCAAATAACTATCTTTTCACATATCTTCTTAACAAGAGGATAGGGCTGGTAACATTTGTAAAGCGCAACAATTTGAAACAAAACTTGTTCCAGGTTCCATTTCACATTTTCTTAAGGAAATTAGGGTAGCATTTTTTGTTTTCGTTTGACTCACTCCAGAAAGAAAAAAATGCTGATATGCATGTGAAGAAAACAAACAGAGTTCGGAACTTTTTGTCTCTTTCTGCGTTCCACTTTTTATACTAAGTTATACAATAATATGCTTACGTGACTCAAGGTAAAACTACCATAGAAAGGGATATGTTTTGTCTCTTTCGTTGACACGCTCTGCCAAATGAGTAAGGTAGTGTATTTCTTCAGCTTGCAAGGTACTATTTTGCTTCCTCACCCAAGTAGTAGCTTGCACAAATAGCCTTAAGACACGCGCAACCAGACTTCTCATGTATAAGGGCTACTATGCACAAGAGTACAGCCGTAAACAAATAAAACCAAAGATCGTTTGGGATCACGATGTGGATTTACCCCAAATCCCTGGCTTATACAAAGTTTGATCTTACTGCTAGTATTACAGAACATGGAACTCAATAATAGTAAGGCGAAATCTTCTCCAGACAAAGAACACTTTTGTAGGTAAATATTTCGATTACGCGGACTTTGTTTTGGAGAGACTACTTTTCTTCACATGAGGGATAAGTATGAGAATTTAATGATGACTTTTCTAGATACCTTTAACGGAACTATTTTTACACACTTAATTATACTCGGCAGCACGTCGGTGGAAACACTGACCTCGGGTCTCGGGCGTTTGTAGCGTGACAATGGTTTAGTTTATGCTGCGGAACTAACAGTCAAATTAAATTTGACTTATGTTTATTGTATTACCCCTTTACATTTAAAAGGGCATGAACATGTTTAAAAGAGCGCGTAGGAGTTTTTGTTGCTCCTTTTTTTCCACATGGCGCCACTTGGTTTGTGAAGCGACTTAGTTTTAGTTTTCTTTGATTTTACTGAGGTCATACATACAGTTGTGGGGACGAACCCCAAATGATACGCAGGAGTGATTTTAACGTATCTATTATATTATTGAGGCTCAAACAAACTTTACAATATTTTAATCTTTTCACATGCAGAAGAATAACAACCGAATCTCCATAGGAACGTGCATAGAATACATGAAACAGAGTTCATGTATTCTATGGGAACGTGGCTGTAAGACGTTCATTGCGGGGCGAGCGCGACGGCATACATTGCGCGCCGCCACACTACCCCCCTGCTGAGACCGATCCTACGGACGGTAGAAACTCACGCGGCGTCCACTGCGTGTTGCTATGGATCTGGACGGCTCAGGTTCTTCGTGCTCAATTGCAGTTGAGGCACTAAATTCGGCTCTAGCCGCGAACATTGGCATTAGGCGGTCGATCGAAATCGTGACGATTTTGCCTTTGATTTCAACATCAAACGTCTTTTCTCCGTGTCGAATGACTTTGAATGGGCCTTGATACGGTGGTTCGAGAGCTCTGAGAGGTTGTCCTTTAAGAACAAATACATGAGTAGCAGTGCGAAGATCTTTAGGTATATAGAAAGTTTTGTCGTTACTAAGGTGCCATCTAATGGGCTGTGGAGACAACTTGACGAAATGGCTGCGTAATCTTTGTGCGAAATCTGTGACATCTGCGTTCGAATAACTAGTCTTTGGATTGATGAAATCTCCAGGAAGTGTAAGTGGCTCACCATAAACGAGTTCGGCTGCTGTTGTTTGCAGGTCCTGTTTCCAGGCAGTGCGTATGCCTAAAAGTACGAGTGGCAAAACTTCTGACCAACTTGAGCTGTTGTGGCACATTTTGGCGGCTTTAAGCTGTCTGTGTAATCTCTCAACTAATCCGTTCGCTGCTGGGTGATAAGCTGTGGTTGAGTGATTTGTTGTGCCTAAGAGAGAGGTCATGGCCTTAAATAACTGTGATTCGAACTGTCGGCCTCTGTCTGATGTTATGTGGGTCGGGCATCCAAACCTTGCGACCCATCCTGAAATGAATGCCACTGCGCATGTTTCTGCAGTAATGTCTGCTAAAGGATATGCCTCAGGTCATCTGGTGAAACGATCGATTGCAGTGAGGCAGTATCTGTATCCATGAGAATAAGGCTGTAAGACGTTCATTGCGGGGCGAGCGCGACGGCATACATTGCGCGCCGCCACACAGTGATTAAAGAATCCTAATATAAATAAATTATACTTTGACTGGTTTTATTTCTACGATCTTGCTGCCGTGCACTACTTCTTTACACAAAAAAAATCTTTGACTTTGTCCGAATGTTTATGTGAATATCCAAAGTACCAGGGATCCAAAACCGCACAAGAGTCATCCCAACTAAAGCTTCAAAGGGAATAAATATCCCTACAGACGTGAAAGGGTCAGATTAATAAATTGTCACTTTGACGTCATACGCCAGATTTGGCGCCCGACCTAGGAGCCCGAGAATTATAAATTATTTTCTTGAATATTCTGCGGGACATAGATTTCTATGATGCTGACCTTTTCTTTGGAGACTTCTTTTATTGAATTCAGTCATATAAGAGTCTCTTTGGTCTAGTACGTTCTGAAAGGAAATGCTTTTGTGGGATACTTTTTAACAATTAATTTTGTAAGTAGAGTCTTCAAAATCAACGTTTTTATAGTAGTTACGGACATTAAAAATACATGACTGCACTATTTGTCTGTCTTTTTTATTAAAAGCTTACACAACGAAGTCACTGAACAAATTTTGATCGACTTTCATTGGGAGACTTCCACTTAGACTTTCATAGGAAACCTAGGGAAGGACGTAAGCGTAGTCGCGGGTAAGAGAATCTTATAGTATTCACATTCCAATGTCTTAATATTTTCCGGTCGTTGTGATGTTTCTAATGTATTATTTTATCATCGTCTTATCATCCCATTCAACATCCACTGATGAACGATATGATACATCAAACACTACACTACACTATATTTTGGGAAGGGTTTAGGTAACATAATCACCACGCTTGTAAGAATACAGTAACATACGTTACATGTTATAAGTAAATGTTTATAGCATACATCTTTACCACTAACTAGGTATAGTGTATAATAAAAAAGGCGCCACACAGTCGCGCCACTGTGCCTCGATGGATGTAGCTAGGTAACTGGAATCATGACGCGAGCCGTGTGTTTATTAAATAAACAAAAAGTAAAACGGTATATTTAATTACTTTATATTCAAAGCCAAAAGTCGTCTCCTGCGCCTCCCCTAAATGACCACTTCTGCCCCCAACCAGTGGCCAGAACAAGACTAGGCATTACACACCTAAGCCGATAAAGTAAAAAAGACTTATGAGATATAAGGCCGAGGGCGATAAAAAGTGGACAATTTGAAACTTTTTTATTCTTTACTACAGTGTTTTTTTTATAGTTTACTAGCTGTTGCCCGCGGCTTCGTTCGCGTGGATTTCGTATTTATGTTGTTACCGGTTTTCCGAAGCAATGAGATATTTTCCCGTCATTTCGGGGTGATTTTAAACTAAGGAAAAACAGGGCTAACCCTGCGTAAATCAATGAGTATAATTCAAGATCCAGCTTAATTTTATATAATATACAGACGTTACTTATAAATTACTCAGAACAGAGGAACTTAGCAGCAGTATCCTAACAAATGTAAAGAGAGAGATGAGAGACAACTTTATGTAATATTTCAAAACAGAGCCAATTCGCAGAAGTAATTGAGAAAAACTGAAACCTCTCCCTCTCTCTCCCACTCCCCCCTTCTTCTCCCCCTTCCGGTCTCTCTGTCTCTCCCCCTCCCCCCTCCCCTTCCCCCTCCCCCTCCCTCACCCTCAACCTCTCAACCTCTCTACCTCTCTAACTCTCTACCTCTCTACCGCTCTACCTCTATCTATACCTCTACCTCTAACTCTACCTCCACCTCTACCTCTAACTCTACCTCTAACTCTAACTCTACTTCTACCTCTACCTCTCCCTATCCCTGCTCCTATCCCTACCCCTAACGCCAATTTAACCACTATCCCTAACATAGAAACGACACCCATATTTATTTTTAGACATTTCAAACCTATCGCACCCCTACCCCATCCCCAGGGGATGATGGTATTTCACGTCCACCACGTTGGATTTCAAAGTTGTTGTAGCTTTCGTAATCAGCGACCCGATAAACCATACAAACGACACCCATATTGATTTTTAGACATTTCAAACCTATCGCACCCCAACTCCATCCCTAGGGGATGATGGTATTTCACGTCCACCACGTTGGATTTCAAAATTGTTGTAGTTTTCATAATCAGCGACCCGACAAACCATACAAACGACACCCATATTCACATTTCAACCCTTCGCACCCCAACCCCATCCCAAGGAAATGATGGTATTTAACGTCCACCACGTTGGATTTCAAAATTGTTGTAGTTTTCGTAATCAGCGACCCGATAAACCATACAAACGATACCCATATTGGTTTTTAGACTTTTTCACCCCATTTCCCTTTTTTAGGGGCTGAATTTGGGGTGTAATTTTAATAACAGTGATGAACGTTGCATATAATTACATCATTAATGCCTAAATAATAAATTATGTGGATTTTACTTTAAAAATAAAGAATTTTCAACTTCATCCCCCTTTTCACCCTTAAGGGTGTCGAATTTTCAAAAACCCTGAGACACGTAAATTTTAGTTTTTAGTCGTCAGCCTAAATACAAATTTTGAACATCCTAACTTCAAAACTGACGGACTTTCATACAAACTTTCATCCCCTATTTTACCCCCTTAGGGGTGGAATTTTGTAAAACCCTTTCTTAGTGCACCCCTAAGTCTCATAAGGAACCTACATGCCAAATTTGGAATCTCTAGACCCAGTGGTTTGGGCTGTGAGTTGATATGTCAGTCAGTCAGTCAGTCAGTCAGTCAGTCAGTCAGTCAGTCAGTCAGTCAGTCACCTTCTTCTTTTATATATATAGATGGGCTTACTCATTGTCATTTCAATTTAAGATGTGGCACCTGCTACTCATTCCTCTTGGTTCTCCCAGTCGTTCCCCTGGGTGTACACGAGGAATTTATTTTCCTCTTCGTACAGCTGTAGTAGAGACAATTAACATTGTATAATTTATATACTTAGGTGAGCACTAAAGTAGGTATTTTTAATTCATCCCTTTATGGCATAACTCTATTATGTAAAAATAAATCGATCATAATAAATACACCCTGACACCCTGATGGACTTAGTAGGCATTTTGGTGAAAAGGGTATACTATCGACATAACCCGACTAGCTTGATAAATGACCTTTAATCCATTATTATTATCCTCTTCCATGGCACTCCTTTATTTGCCATCATAATGTTCTATTGTGCTCATAAATTTATATGTGGACTGTCGTTGAAAGACTTACGTCATTGGTTCATATAACTTTATTACGTTAGATGAAATCAGGGCTAAAAAATTGAAGTAAAATATAATAGTGAAATGGTTAAATTGGTAAAGCTTTTTAGCACTTTTAAGGACCCTTTCCAAAACAGTGAATCATTACCCTGACAACAGGATAGCTTTATGTGACGTCCACCCATATATGTGAAAGAGACATACTGCTGTAGATAGCGATTATTGACTAATACGTAAAGGATTTTGTTCCGTTTTGTAGCATCTGATTTAGGCCGACGTGCAGGATGGCCTGTCTGGCATTATTATGAGCTTTTTCGATTAAGAAAATAAAGGAGGGTTTGGACGTTAAGGACCAGCTGGGCTGGCTGCGTTTTTTGGACCGGCGTGCAAAATTAATTCAAAAAATTGTTGCTGCGCCACCGTTGGGCTTTGTATCTGCATTTGTTATTGTGTGGTGTTCCCGTATGGTTACTGGTCGTATTGTTAGACGCCCTCTTGAAAACTTTGTTAATTAAACCTTGTGATACTTGATCATTGTTGGAACCGCCACGTAAAGCGAGATTCACATTTGTGAATACTTTGGACAATAAGATTATAAATTAATTTTGTACGAGACTATCATAAAATCCCAAAAGAAGTTCAGTGCTGGAAAGGAAGATCCTATCCAGAATTTCAAGACTCAAATGCGTGATGCATTTCGGGAGATTACATATTTTACTTAAACACTTTTTAGCATTGCAGCTGGCACAATGAACCACGGTGGATAGTGACTGCAGTATAATCGCACGCAGAAGGACATTGATGTGCGTCCGCCAGTTCAAGATCACTAAGTCACCTTTTACGATTTTTATTCCAAACATTTTATAGTTATTTCCGCGTTATTTAATATAACATATTTAAAAATCGTTTTAATTTTGAACGTTTAAAATACCGTGACAGTAAAATTTTATGGTTTAGATGAAAAAAAAAGGGCAATTCAAAAAAGGTTTTATGAACAAAATTGCAAAATAGGTTCTCAAAAAACTCAGTACCTGAAAATTATTTTAAGTCAATATTGGGCCGTAGACAAGTGGCTTTAAATGATCGTACAAGCCCGACTGTTACAATTAGACTCTTGAAAGATGTACCCTGTACCCGCCTTTATCCTGCACTTCCCCTTGTAAAGTAGGGACTTGCCGTACGTACACGTTGTCAACTCTCAAATGCCATGCACCTAATTGTAACGGCCGCCTCAGTAAGAACCGAATAAAAACGTTTAAAAATATTACGATTGTGGGCATGCGGTCAAAACTGTACGGTTGTACTTTGTGTGCATGTGTGAGTGATCGTACTCATGTAAACACGGACTGACGAGAGTAATTGACTTTAGTGGACATATGGAGATATTTTTCTTATCGAAATTGTTGTTAGGCGTTGAAGTTGCACGATGAAATTTACGCGAATCAACTTTTTACACATATATAGTTGGTACTTATTGCATAAAAAAATAAAACCTTATATTTGCAGCAGTGGCTCCATCTAGTTGCGTTCGGGGCTAAGCTGGCCGTAACAGATCACCTTAAGATTTAGGTACATAAGCTAACGAAATGTTGCGTGGCAGCTAAACATCATTCCCAAATTTTTTTATTATATTTTACTCATACGATAATAGAAAACCACTTGTCTATAGGCCCTCGTATATGCAAAGTCGTATTTATTAACATAAAATTTACGCAAAGTTTATACAAATGATACCGAAAGTCGAAGAAACGAATACCATTTTTCTCCGAACTCCTGCTTTGAAAACATCCGGTAGATAAGGGTATGATCTCATTGCAAAACTTATTTATTTATTGTTGAGACATATTTAAGTTAGTTTTCACAATGGGTCATACCCTTTTACCTACAAATTCAGGTTAATATACTAACCCACTGAATAGAGAGGGGGTTACCTTACAAACGATGCAACGACTCCAAATTTTTGATATGTTGTCTAGGATTGTTAGTAAGTGTTTAAAATGCAAAATGCACAATTCTCCCCCCTTCGCGCCCCCCACCATATTTTTCGCTTATATCTTCGGTAACATGAATTTTAACGAGAAATGTGCTTTACACAGTGTTGTAGAGAATTAAAATACCTATAATTTACGTTTTTAATTTTGTTTCTAGAACTGATAGTTATGGAGATATGCACATTTAAAAAAATTAAAATCTAATTTCCCGAGAATTTCCGAAACTTCTAACTTTAGAACGCTGTAATTCGATTCAGACCGATCCGCTAGGTATTGATTGACTTAATTTATTTCCGCGGGAAATGATTAATTTTTTTTTCAGTGCATATCTCCATAACTATCAGTTCCAGAAACAAAATTTAGAGCGTAAATTATAGGAAATTTAATTCTCTACAACACTGTACAAAACACATTTGAATTGCAGTGATCTAAAGTTAGAATTTTCACAAATATCCGGAAAATGAGATTTTTTCCTCTTTTTAAAAGCGCATATCTCTACAAGTATAACTATCAGTTCTAGAAAAAAAAAATTGAAAACGTAAATTATAGGAAATTTAATTCTCTACAACACTGTGTAAAACACATTTCTAGCTAAAACTCATGTAACCGAAGATAGAAGTGAAAAATATGGTGGGGGGTGCGAAGGGGGTTTAAACACTTACTAACCATCCTAGACAACATATAAAAAATTTGGAGTCGTTGCACCGTTTGTAAGCTAACCCTTCATATCACTTTTAATCTCTATTTAGTGGATTATACGAGGTGTAAGGGAAAACTGAAAGGGCATGTTAAGTCAACGAAAATAAATAACTTTCAATGAATGATACGATCAGGAAATGAAAAAGAAATCGGCAATCGGAATCTCCATACAAACTGTCCCGAAAACATGTTCAATTTTGTATGGTGATGTAATTATTTAAAAAAATCTAGTTTGTTCAGTTTGGTTGACTGATGATCGATTATGCCTTTTCAGTTTTCTTAAATCTGTTTCGACCTGTATCCCTGTAACCCTGCATTTTTACTGAAGGTCATCTGATCCCAAACTAGGCAAAGCCTAAGACACTTGATATTATACGTACACAAAAATAAAACATCTACACAAAATTTTAATCAGTTATTGTGTTTGTATGGGATCTAAATCTTCTGCTTTCTTCTCTATTGAAAAAAATATTCAGTTTCATGGAGAGATTATGATAAATTCGTTTTGTTGTGCCCTTTGATACGGACCTTCGCGTCGTTTTTTTTCGCAACATGTTTTTTAGGGTTCCGTACCTCAAAAGAAAAAACGGAACCCTTGTAGGATCACTTTTTTGTCCGTCTGTCTGTCTGTCGGTCAAGACCCTTTATCTCACGAACGGGTAAAGGTATCACGTTGAAATTAATACCATATATTAGGGTCCATGAACCACACAAGATCTGAAAGTTATTTTTTTTTACAATGAAGCAATCAAAAGATATAGCATTTTATGTCCTCATCTCCATACATTTATGTACTAAAGCAAAACCTATAGGGTACTTCCCGTTGACCTAAAATTATGAAATTTGGCGAGAAGCTAGGTCTCACAGTACAAATAAAGGGAAAAGTCTGAAATCATTGAATATTACAACTTTACTCACAACTAATAGTAACCAATTGGGATGAGCTCCCGTTTCAAGAACATTCATATAAGAGAGGGGTCAAGATGAATGGTCGTGGAGGCGATTTTTGTTTTAGTTCTATTTTAAAAACGGGAACACTCACAAACTTGAAAATTGGTATGTTTATAGTGCATAAGCTATAAAATAACAACAAATAATTAAATTTGGTCAAGCGCGTGTCGGACTCAAAAATCTAGCACATTAACTTCCTGAAATTTCAACTTGGTACGGAACCCTCGGTGCGTGAGTCCAACTCGCACTTGGCGGGTTTTTTTGTTTTGGTCGGATCATCGAAGTGATATTACCATATTTGCAGGCTTTTGTTCACTAAAAACACTATTAAAATGGCTAAAAACATAATGACCATTGAAAATTTTTATATAATCATCATAAATTACAGACGAAAATTAAAATAATCACCAGTAAAATATCGCTAAATACGGTTAATCTAGGTTGGCTGGCTTGTGAGCACAAATATTAAATGTTTAGGGCGAGCAGAAAACTATAATACGTTTACATAATACCTACTATAAATATAAAGAAAATTGGTTTGGTTGAAAAAATTGTTAAGTGATTGTAATTTTTTTTGTGACGAGACATAAAAAATTATGATGACAATGCCGAGAACATTTCTCTAAAACTGATATTACTAAAGTTTTTCAAAGAAATTTTATTTCTAAAGCCATTGTCGTTAAACGCGAAGTTTCGGCACAACACAAAATGCGCTAACTCATTATTTTGCAAAACTGTCGTTAGTGCTTTAAATACGAACATATCTATCTATCTAGCGATTTGTATAAGGTTATCTAAAGAATAACCTTTTAAAACTTTGGGACAAATGCGAAAAGTTTAACGTATCTTTTCTTTTTTGCCTGTGTGTTGATTATGAAAAATGAAAAAAGTTAAAATAATTTTAAAATTTTAAAACTAATAATTTGAGACTTTTTGCATATTATTTATTAAATCAATAACGTCGGTCATTTTGTGTTAAAAGTCAAAATAATTAATAAAGATTTTCAAAAAGTCATAATTTTTTTACGAGTACAAATTAAATGTAATCAATGACTCAAAAAGTCTAACGAAGAAAGGAGAAACGAAATAATTATTTCCTTGGAATTTAAAAAAAAAATACTGTTAATTTTTACCTGGCGAAACTGATATAAAAACTAACATTTAACTAACCTGTGAAGAGCGTTGTAGAATATGGCATAAAAAAATACTTTATTGGAATAAATGTACTTACGGTCCTTCCCATTAGACAAAATGCTACGCACATTTGGTTGTGTCATTTATTTTATTTAAGGGAAACAAACAGTTTATGTTATTCAATAACAATAGGGGTTCCGTTTGCACTAAACTTAAGAATCGCCCCTAACTTGTTTAACACACTCCTAGCAATAGTTTGACGGCCCGCGTTTCTTAAGTTTAGTGCGAACGGCCCTTAGTAACTTAACTTGAGTAATTCTTAAACCTACATTTCCACAGACATTTAAACATGTAGTAAAACTATAGCGTAAGGCGTAAGTTTTGTGATCTGAACGACAAACAAAATAGAAGTGATAAAAAATTTCTGTACAATTAAATTAAAATTACGTCCAAAGAGCGTAAATTTTAACAAAATCACGGAAGGAACTTCCATAGACCTTTCCTCATACATTACGATATTCAGTAATTTATGTACGTGTCCCAAATATCTAATCTGGACCCTCGGTTGGGACCATTTGAGGGACAGGTCTGGTGGCTGAGATAGCGACGACGACGGGACTGAAATTTATTATCCTGCGGACGGTTCAAAGATTGCGGTCTTTGGTACTTTTATCTACACAGTTGAATGAATATGCACGATAGGGTGAAAAAGGATCTTTTTATGTTTTTCTAATTTATTTTTAATGGACGAAATTTAAGGTACTTATTGTATAGGCTTTTGATGGAGTTCTGGAGGGAGCTCCTTCTTCTGCAGTGGACGTTTCATGGGATGTTATGTTGATCAGTGTTTGGCACCCATAGTAAATACAGGTTCTGCCTAGTTTGGGATCACACGAGCTTGTGTGAAATGTCTCTCAATATCTTTAAAACCATTCCGTCCTAATAAATAAAATAAATAACTAAATTACAAAATTATTAGTTACCTACTTAGTCATAGGCAGCAAAGTTCACAGCTAGGCGATTAATATGCAACCGCATCTATTAAACATGTTAATTGTTCCACCTAACTTTACCAAAGACGTTTCTGAAACTAGCACGACACATTGCCAGTTTAACTACTACGTGTTACCAAAGAACTTAAACTCAGAGCCGATACAGGTACTATATATTAAATTTCAGCTGTACCTAAATATCAAATTTAAAATTTTTGTGCCTGGGAGCCAATTCTTGAATGTCACCGGGTGATAAAATTAATTTAGTAGTTTCAAAATTTTAATTCACCCTGATAAAGATTTTAAAGTTAATAAAAGAAAAAGAAAATTAATACTTATTTACACATTTATATGTAAGGAAAATCAATTTATTTATGTATTTATTCAATCTTCTATAACGCGGATGCCCTAGAATCGCAAACTGCCAACAGTTAAAGGAAAAAGTGGGAGTCAAAACGTATAAAGACCTCAAGAACCTGATGCAGGATAGAAATAGGTGGAGGGAGCTACACCGACAAGAGCTTTGATCTTAAATTTTGAATGAATTCAATCTTCAATTTTGTTTTTTAGTGATATCCATTGTTAGTCGACTCCGTAAAAAGGAGGAAGTTCTCTATTCGACAGTATGTTTTATCATACAGTGGGTGAATAGGAATAAAAAAATAGCGCCATCTAAAGTGAAAATTACTATTAATGGATCATCATGCTGCACAGTTTCTGAAACTCGTTATTTTTTTTTTCAGAGAAATTATTAAAAAAATGGAGGCAACGAATATTCCTAGACTCAGGACTTAGGCCAATCGAATTTTGGCCCCCAAAAACCCCTGTATTGTATACGTCTATTTTTATTACTTTATGACGTCAGTAAAATAACATCACTTCACAAACAAAGCAGCGCCATGTAAAAACAAAAAGAAGGAAGTTGTTTTCATGTTATTGTTATATCTTTTAAATATGTTTAATTGTAAACAATACCTGGAAAGCATTGATGTAGGGCTGGTATTGGTAGTGCAAGTGCAACCAATGAAATATGACTGACTGTTAGACCCTATTTAGAAAGGGCGAATTCGCGGCGATTTTTTGGCGCAATTTTTTGTTCAATGCCCCTTTTTTTAGCTCTGCATGCAATCAAATTGATAACGACTAAGCAATGTACTTAGTAGACGTAAACTTGCAACGGGTCCTATAATTTAAAAGTTAGGAGAAGGAACTTTGTTGCAGCAGGAAGTTTTGTTTCGTTTGCATTTAGTGTGGCTTCCATTAATGTTTGATTAATTCCAAAACTTCTAAATTTCAACTAAAAGATACGTACATAAAAAAGGGTCAAGTGCGAGTCGGATTCGCGCGCCGATAGTACCGATACATTTAGTTTTTTTGGGAGCAATAAAGTCTATTTTAAGGACAGCAAAACTAACTTTGTTTGTAAAGGGTTTATTGCAGATTTCTGAAAAACTGTGCTACTTACAAATATAGTTTTATTTTATATTATAATATAATATACTTTTTTTCCTCAGTCGAAATCAATTTATAACTACTGTATTGAATAGCTTGCCCCATTTTAATAAACCGGACCAATAAATAAAACAGCAGACACACACACACACCCACCCACAGTATACACATAGCCTTATCACATGATCTCATCCTAACACGCATATATACATATTATTTATTTTATCTATTATTTATCTTTTACATTCCCGCCCTTCCTACTTTCTTTTTGCCATTTTTTTAAACATACCTAAATAATCTACATTTTTCTTTTTTAAAATTAAATTTTGTTTCCTGATGTATCATATAGTATAAAGTTGTTTTAATAACGTTATAATATAATTTGTAATAAGTATTATTTAGTATTCAACGTAGTATGCCCATTAATTTAAATTTTAATGTGACAAACTTTGTTATAGGCTGTATAAATATTTAAGGCAAGAATTGTAATAATGAATTATATGCTGTTAAGTTTGCTTGATAAATAAATTAAATAAAAAAAAAATACTTCTCCGTACAAATTGTTTGACCAGACTGAGCAATTGGTATGGTGAGGTCAATTTTTTTGTTCTTCGGCAAAGTTGTTCAGATTCGTTGACTGAACATGCCCTTTCAGTTTTTGGTATACTGTCCCTCACACCCTGTATAAAGCTAAGATATAACAAAATAAGAAGAAAATACATCCACCAAAATGTATAACTTCGCTCGTATAAATGAATCACATGAATCACCTTACAAGCAAAATGGTAACAGTTATTTTAAAGACTTTTTATCACTCCATAATTCTTTTCCAAGACCCAGTATGCACTAACAATATCTTAAAATCGTAAATCCATGCGCGTGCGTCTATTTATGCGCCATTTAAACGCAACCATTGTTCTGGCGCAACTTTATGCGCTATAAATGTGCTTTTGAAGTGTATTAACGAGGCGAAACAACGGAACTAAAATTTCGCATATTCGTTAAAATGTTAATGGATATTTTCGAATGAAATACGGTACAGCAAGTAAGTGAAAATAGACAACTTTGTCTAGGGATGTATGGAAATCACAGTTTCCGCGGAGCTGGCTACCCAACTTATTAGGATACCTAGGTGAATTGACAAAATTTGTTCCAATGTATACACAAAATTCAAACAAACATAAGAAACGACCCATCATCTTTCTGGTCCTTCGTCGCTAATAACCGACGATCTCAAGAGCCTACCACTTTTGGCTCTTTAACAGCGCACGAAATAGTCAGCGAATTTGCCAATTTTTTCGAAAGTGTATTTCTTCCTACGCCATCTCTCCTTGATAATAACTTTGCCTTCCAGCAGGCATCTAAAGATCCGCTTAATGCCCTCCAGAACATAGACATCGGAGAGATCACCGAATCCGTTATTAGTCGTGCTATAAAACGTTTACGGCCTAAATTCACCCAAGGCCCCGATGGTGTACCCCAAGTCGTAGTTAGAGACTGCCGCGAGGTATTCATAAAACCACTCCACTTCATTTACAACCTGGCTCTAAAATCGGGATCTTTCCCTACGGCCTGGAAGAAATCTAAAGTTCTTCCAATTCACAAAAACGGTCCAAAAGATGACATAAAAAATTATAGGCCGATAGCCATTCTGTCTGTATTCGGCAAAATATTTGAATCGACCATTTACTATCATGTTTACAACCAAATGAAGGGATGGTTTTGCAACGAGCAGCACGGTTTCCTCCCCAAAAAATCCACAATGTCCAACTTACTAAACATTACGACTTTGATTGCAGAAGGTACCGAAATAAAAAAACAAGTGGACGTTGCCTATCTAGACTTCAAAAAAGCCTTCGATAGAGTAAATGACGATATTTTACTTCAAAAAATGGCTAATGCAGGACTTTCTAGCCAACTTCTAAGACTATTTTCATCTTACTTTTCTAACAGAATTCAATATGTTGAATACATGGACGTTACATCATCCGAATATAACGTAACATCAGGCATTGGACAGGGAAGCTGTCTCGGTCCATTGTTGTTTTAATACTAATTAACGACTTGCCGTCCGTCATCAATAATTCCACATGCCTAATGTTTGCCGACGATATAAAGTTAGCGCTTCCTATACAAAAACAAACTGACTGCCTACTCCTACAACAAGACCTTGACAGAGTCCATCAGTGGACCCAGGACAATTGCCTTGACCTCAACGTATCAAAATGCACTATTGTTACATATACGCGATCTAAATCACTTATAAGTTTTTTTTATGTAATCGGTAACGAGACTATATCCCGCGAAACCAAAGTACGTGATCTCGGCACATCGTTCGACACTCAGCTAAAGTTCAACGAGCATATAATACAAGCTTGTGCCAGAGCCAGGAAATTTTTAGGTTTCATAATGCGTCAAACCAAATATTTTGACAACAAAGAAGCAATATGCTCAATTTATAACGAGTACGTTCGAAGTGTACTCGAAACCAATTCTGTTGTCTGGTCCCCTCATGAAAATTTTAATAATCTTCTGGTTGAGAAAGTGCAAAAATCTTTTCTGAGATATCTATATACCAAAATATACGGGTATTATCCATGTATGTTCCCTACGCCGTTTATTCTAGTTATGGTTGAATATGTCACGTTGGAAATAAGACGCAAGTTGTCACTGTTGAAATACTTCTATAGAGTTTTGCGTGGCTTTACCTGCAACCCGTTCTTACTTGCCCAAATACCATTTCATGTACCTCCACCTGATAAATACAACCTGCGCCCCCGTCAACGGACTCTTTTCGCTATACCCTGTGACCGTACCATTTCTTATACACACACTCCCCTTATGGAAGCACTAAAAATCCTGAATGTCTTGGGGCAATCTGATGTAGATATATTCAGAGATGCAGAGAATGCCTTCTTGGAATCTGCTGGACGCTACTAAGAGTCGATGTATAATAAGAGCTCTATTATTACAATGCCAAAGAAGTGTGCAACCTATTTATAATAAATATATGTTTTTTTTACTCTTGTCTAGACTTACATGATTAGCTTAAGCTGTTAGTGTAAGGTCTATTTTAATAATAAATAAATAAATAAAATAAAAGCTAAACTACTAGCTCTGCTACTAGCCCTGACAGTTGTTATCTGCGCGTGGGTGACTGGTGAAGAGCCAATGAACGATTTGCACCCCTCTTCCCAACTGCCGTACTCACCCCCGAAACTAAGTTTTTGAGTGCTAGAGTTAGTTTGCGCCCCGTATAATATATTAGTCTCTTGTCAGGTCAGTTTTCAAACAGTGGAAATAAGTAATTTAGTCTTATCAGAGATCTGCAAAAGTCGATGTCAGTTGTTGTACTAATGATAGCAATCACTTGTGTTAATAGAAGTGTTAATTTGTAGAATGTGTAAATTTAATTAGTTAAAATATATAAATACGAGTACAAACACAAATATAATACTTTTACAACGAAACGAACTTTAAAATCGTATGATTTTAGCTTTAAAGCCATGAAACAGCTGCACAATGAACCGGTCACAAACCATGACAAAACCAGTAGGGATTTCGGTAGAAGAAGCTTGAATCATATTTTCAATATTTATTTGTTTGATTGTATTTATATTATTTTTTTAGCGCAGGAGTTTTATCGTCTCATATACGACCACAATAAAACTTAGTTTACAATAGTAAATATCGTCTGTCTGTTTGTAACTGGGTTAATTGTTGTTCTGAACTAGAGTTGGGCTTCTGTGGGTACATGAAATGATTCAATATTTACGAAAATTTTACTTCTGTGTTGAAGAAAATGGCTTATATCAGTTTTCTTTCGCTCTGCGTTCGATGTGGTGTAATGAGCTAATTGATTTAATCAGCTTATCGGGTCTAAATATGACTTCATGGAAAGGCTGCTGTGTACAAAATATATATTGTCTTAGTCAGACCTTACCGGTCGTTTCAAGATTATCTAGTCTTTTAATAAATTCTAGTTAAAATGCGAAAGAATACTTACTTTTTGTTTTATTTATAAACACTGACGAGCCCGTTGGTGTGGTTGGTAGTGAGTCTGCCTTTCACGCCGTTGGCCGCGGGTTCAATCCCCGCCCAGGGCAAACATTTGTGTGATGAACACAAGTGTTTGTTCTGTGTCGGGGTGTTATTTATATATTTATGTATGTATATCAGTCTCTGGTTCCCATAGTACAGGCTTTGCCTAGTTTGGGATCAGATGACTTTGTGTGAAATGTCCCTCAACATAAAAAAACATACAACTTCATCATTCGTGTGCTCTTTGTTTTGGTTGGCTTTTGTGTCTACACGGTCCAACAAGCCGTCTTATTCACTTCTTTCTTTTTAGTAGCATCTTCTACACAAGCCCATACCATGCCAAGTCATTTTCTGTTAATGCTTCCTAAGTTGCTGGTATTCTGTCTAAAATTTAAATAAGAGAAAAATAATTCGACGTCACCGGGCTTGAACCTACAAACTATGACGTACTGTGCTAAGCTTATTGTCAACGCTCACACTGACTGACTATCACGCATTCAAGCACCCCATTTTTTTCTTATCTTTTGTATACTTTTAAAACTTTAGCTTTATTTCATTTTACGACATTTGCCCACAAATCTCCACTATATCATTATACGATCATTGAGTCTACTCACTGACTCTCATTCTTCCAACCCTATACAAAACTAAGGGAGGTATCGCTAAGTCGATAATAATACAATTAAAGTTCAATTTTCTGCGCTCGCTCGACTCGCTTGCTATTATCAAGGAAACGAACAACTTTACTCATTAGCAGAAATTGCAAATTATCGACTTTTGAAATGAATCAAGGTTAGATTATAAAACTGGATATTGTTCAGAAATTGGATTATTATAAGCACCCATTGATTACATCATTTAAGAGCGTACTTTATAATAACAATACATACTTAATACATACATAAAAAGTATAAAATAACCATAGCAGTTAATAATCAGTAGTGAACATACATTAAAAAAAAGACAAAAAAATACATACAGTGGAACATAGAACTTCCTCCTTTTTGAAGTCGTTTAGTAAAAATATCACGCCTCTTTCTAGTCGGGGCAGACATAGACCACAGCTCTCCACTTGCTACGATCTTGTCATACTTCCCTCACTTTCTCTACTTTTATTAACCCTTACAACGCTCATCGGTTTAGGGTACTTTTGACGAGCCCTTTATTTAGAACGTCCTGAATTTGGTCCCGCTACGTTCACCGATGCCTTCTCCTCCCAACTTTTCCATTCACTCTCGCCTGAGAGATCTCTTTCGTCGATCTTCGTTCATTCATCCTCTCTACACTTGACGAAACCGTTTTAGCATTTCTTTCTCACCTTTAGTCACTACATCTTCTTTTTTGCCACAACGTTCTCTTGTGATACTATTTTTAATCCTGTCACTCAATTTAACACCAATCATACACTTCAAAGCTCTCATTACTATAGCATTAATTCTATTTGCTTGCTTCTTCAGCCATACCCAGCTTTTACTGCCATACCTACCTAAGGTATATCAGTGATAGTACCAAAACTCCTATTTTAACAGCCAGACGAGCTTTATGAGACTCATTCAGCTGACTCCTCATTTTAAAAGCATGCAGAGCACCATTCACCATGTTTCCAGCATTCACTCATCTTTCAATATTACTTACTTATACCTCCATCTCTCGTAAACTTTGAACCCAGATACATAAACACTTACAATAGGCAATTTTATTAAAATATTGCAAATTCGCTATTCATCTATCCCAGGCACCTAATTAAAATAAAGAATTCTCAATTTCAAACTCTCAATTCTCTCTTATTATTTATTTAATTTGACCAATTATTTCTTGACTTTTGTAAATCTTTAATTATTCTCAAATGCTATCTAAAAACACGGCAATACAAATAAATCCAAACCTTTTTACTCACAAAATAAAATACTGAAAACATGCCGTCACCCATACATCACGGGGTGGCCGCTAAACCGACACCCGTGATATACGGCGTTTGGCTGCGGATACTCAGTACGGAAAAGTAAATATGTGCATATAGGGCGTAAAGTATAAGCTTGCAAAAAATGCGTGATCTGTTAAAGAAACTTAAAAAAATTCCCAAGAAACATATTACCGGAAATAAAAGAATCGGTCGATCCATACACAAATTGGTTAGTTTGTATTTAGAGGCCGTCTTTGTTCCGTCAATTGTTCAGTTTTGATTAATGCCCATTCAGTTTTTCCAACACCTTAAAAATCGATAGAAACGAGATTCCAAATAGTTTGATTTTTTTTTGTAAACGTTGAGTCAAATTAAGTTCTATCTATATGGTCGTAGCTTATACCAAATTATAAAGGACGCATAAGTGTCCCCGCATAAACCATTCTAAAACACATAAAAAAATAATTCGTTTAAAAATTATGTACCTACTTATTGGTTTGGATATTTGGATAATCTATAAAATTCACAAAATAGAAAGGTTACGTAAAAAATTGGCTTTTGCCAAGTAATATGCATAAAATCTTGGCTAAGCGAAGCACTTCTTGCATAAGCATTCCATACATTAGGGTTTGGCAACAAAACGGGCACTATGCTGTTGGCTGCAGATATTTTGCAAATGAAAATTCATATTTGTGATATTGATTTACGAAGCTTATATCTGCACGTTCGGTAGGATTCGTAATATTTTATCAAATGTTTTTCCGTTTATTCTATGCATTTTAAAACTCTTGTCCTTAGTCCGTTTAGCAAAGTAGCTTTACCTATTTCGCCGTGTACTACTGCAAAACTGATGTTCTTACTTAATTTTCCGGGAAGGCAACGCTCTTTTGCTGAAGTACAGGGTGGCGCAATAGAACGTGCATTTATTAAGTATAGGCTAAAAAATAAATACAATAGGTATAGTTGAAATAAAAGATAGGAATGGTTAGGTAATGAAATGGAGTTTATTTTTTTTAAATAACTTCTTCTAAGTGATGGCCCTCTCATTGACGGCATTCTTCTAAACGCGAACGAAGATTTGTGAGAACTCTCGTCAATAATTCTTGAGTTATTGCTGCCATTTCCTCACGGATATTCTGCTTTAGCTGACTGATGTTCCTCGGATTGTTCATGTAGACTTTGTGTTTGAGGTATCCCCTCAAAAAAAAAGTCAGGCGTTAAGTCAGAGCTACGTGGGGGCCATGGGAACATTTATCTCACAACTGCCATAGAGTCATTTGATGTGTCTCTACGAGAGGGCCGTCATTTAGAGAGGAGGTTATTTAAAAAAAATAAATTCCATTTCATTACCTAATCATTCCTATCTTTTTAGGGTTCCGATACCAAAATGGTAAAAAAAAGGAACCCTTATGGTGCCGCTCTGTCTGTCTGTCTGTCTGTCACACCTCTATATCTCAGCAACCACTTATGCTATCAACCTGAAATTTGGAATAGTTTTAGAATATAGTTGCCCAACTTAATTGCACAAGAAAAAATTTTGAAAAAAGTATGATTATTAATATAAAGGGGGCCAAAATAGGGGGGGGCAAATTTCAAATTGTCGCTACTAGGTCGAGTGGGGTATCATATGAAAGGGCTTTACTTGTTCATTTTAAAATATATTTTTGTATTTTTTTAAATTTCTTAGTTTTAAAGTTATGATGAAAAATGTCAAGAAAAATACCATTCCCCCCCCCTTATCTCCGAAGTTTGAGTAAGGAAAAATCTGAATTAATTACAGTTGACAGAAGTTTATATAAACTTTACAGCAAAAATAAAACGATCTTTCTAAGTTGCACAGTTTTTCAGAAATCTGCAAAAAACCTTTACAAACAAATTTAGTTTTGCGGTCCTGAAAATGGACTTTATTGCTTCCAAAAATACTATAGGTATATCGGAACCCTCGGCGCGCGAGTCCGACTCGCACTTGGCCGGTTTTTTTTTTTCAACTATACCTGTATTTGTGTCGAATTATGTCAAACACAAATAAGACAGATAGTAAGTAAATTTGAACAAGATGATGAGCAGTAGCGACTTTCTTTGTATCGTGGTCTTTAACAACCGCGGTTCATTTGTGCCAGCCGCAACGTAGAAAGCGTGGTGACTATGGTCCTTTCCCTTATTGGGAGTTTCCTGCCCAGCAAGTGGAGTGGAGTGCCCAGAAGTGGCAGTGGGCAGGGCACATCGCAAGACTAACCGATGGCCGATGGGGCGTAAAGACTGAAGCGTAGGCAGGCTCCCCACAAGGTGAAACGACGATCTGGTCAAGGTCGCGGAAAGCCGCTGGATGCGAGCAGCGTAGGACTGGTCTAATGGAGATATTTAGGGGAGGCCTATGTCCAGCAGTCCGGCGTCTTTTGGCTGACATGATGATGATGAATAGACTTTTCATGTGATGTAATAGTGAAGGTACGTACGTACTGCATCAGCTTGACGTAGTACTTACTTATTGAATGCATAGATCACACCGTTTTTGACTTCACTTGAAGCTGAGACTTACCTGCAATAGAAAGAATAAAATTAGAACAATCTAAATATATAAAAGAGCTTGTCCTTAGTGTAATAAGTTTGTTATTTGTTGTCTTAAATTTTTCGTTAATTGTAATTAAATTAGTAGTATAAGTTGTTTATAGAGGAATGTGCAGCACTCATACAAATCATTCAAGATTTAGGAGTGCGAAGAAAAATATGTTTTCACCTCCAAAGCTCGGAAACATTTGTTTATAAACGCAGCAAAGTTATTTTGCGTTTCGTGCCTTGAAACCTTCGCTACGCTCAGGATTCTTCTTTTGAACCACTCGCTTCGCTCGTGGTTCAATTCTAGAATCCTTCGCTTGCTCAGGTTTCAATATAAGGCACTCACGCCAAATAATGCTTTTGCTGCCTTGCATAACAAATAACTATTTCACCTCCAAAGCTTGGAAACATTTGTTTTGTCGGTTAAATTCTGCGGCCAAAAGCGATTTTTGGCCCCTAGCGGGCAAAAGGTTTTTCTGCGGCCAAAAGCGATTTTTGGCCGCTAGCGGACAAAAGGTTTTTGAAATTCGAACGTGATGCAGTATGGCAGACCTCCACGCTGCGGTACTGGCTGCTTCCTCGCTTTAGTGAGGTGAAAAATTTTGTGTTTCGCTCGGCAGCAAAGTTATTTTGCGTTTCGTGCCTTGAAACCTTCGCTACGCTCAGGATTCTTCTTTTGAACCACTCGCTTCGCTCGTGGTTCAATTCTAGAATCCTTCGCTTGCTCAGGTTTCAATACAAGGCACTCACGCCAAATAACGCTTTTGCTGCCTTGCATAACAAATAACTATTGTATAATGTTTAAAATAAATAAATAAATATAATAGGCATTTCGACAAACGAAATCTATGTGTAGGGTCCTAATGTTCTAGTGAACATAATTTTAGCATGTTGCTTAGACTATAAAACTGAACAACTTTTCCCAAGAAACATAGGTCGATATACATAAAAAAAGACCTCCCATACAAAAATAAAATCTAAACTTATATACTAATTTTAAAATGTAATGCTTCTAGTTGGTTACTTATAAACGGCTATACCTTAATATAGTAACATCCCTTCAAAAAGAACATCGAAATCATCGAACACTAAACCTTGCAAAGCCAATGTAATAAAATAACCGACATAAAATTGTTAAACCATAACGAAGCCTCCTACACGGTTGACATCCCATAACCTTAAGAACACCATGAAATATTATGAAACCACCATTAATATGGGAGTGACGCAATATGGTTAACCCGCAAGATGAATTGGAGCTATAAACCAGAATCTTTATTAATTTAGCTTTGTTGTATAACTCGACTTCTACGGTTTTGGCGCTTAAAGTTGGGACAAAAAAATTGGCTACATATGTGCAGTTACAGATCTTTTCTTGTAGGGCCGAGTGAGAGTGAATGAATACCTATATAGAAAAAACCGGCCAAGTGCGTGTCGGGCCACGCGCAATATAGGGTTCCGTTGTTTTTTTTACGATTTTTATCGCAAAGCAGGTGTTGACTAAGTATGTCATAACATTCATAACATAAAAAATTTACATCCTAATACTCAGCGAGGTCCTATCGCCCGATTGCTACGAGTATTGCTATTTACTCGTACATTATTTCCAGTTTTTCAGCTATAGCTCATTAACCTGTGAAGCCTACTTAGTTGTAAAAGTTATGCTTTTTATTTCATCATACATGTTATTCCTATGATTTTTTTTTACATTTCCATTAACTACCGTTTAGCTGACAGAGAAGGACACTCGACTCCAACAAAAAATTACGCTTTCAAGCTGACTATTTCGCAAACGAAAAATGATCTTCGCAAATTCACATTATTTTTAAAAGACCTATCCAACGATACCCCACACGATGGGGTAAACAAGAAAAAACAAATTCACCCCCACTTTACTTGTAGGGGAGGTATCCTAAAAAAATATTTTCTTAGATTTTATTTTACCACTTTCTCGGCGTGAATGAAATACATATCCAAACTAAATTTCAGCTTTCTCGTATGAAGGGTCTCTGAGCTAAGCCGCGGACAGACAGACGGACATGACGAAACTATAAGGGTTCCTTGTTGGCTACGGAACCCTAAAAATGAGTCTAATTCAAACAAATTTTCTAAAACTAAATTCAGAACGTTCTGATTAAAGACCAGGACTGGTAAACAATACCATGAATAAACAATGAGCATGAAAGGGTACTGGCCTTTGTTTCATGGATTTCATATTTTTTTTATACTTTTGATATTGTTAAAAAAAAACGTGGTAATAACTGAGATTATAATTACAAATATCACGTAATATTTTTTCAAACTGGGACTTTGTTCCTGTTTAGTAGACCTAATACCACTAATTATTTTGTGCTTTAATGCTCCTCTTAGCTTTTACTTTCCTCAAATACGCTTGTTATAAACATGCACGCTGCCTAAGAAAAGTCTCTTCTAACCCAATATTTATCTCATCAGCCCTGCGCTCAACTCAACTAAGTCGTGTTACACCAGGGAGTATTAATAAAGCACAGGATTATTATGTTTGTTCGTCACGGCCTTAATATCGCGTTATTTTTCCTTACATCTTCTTAGTCGACTCATCCGGACAAATCTTATCCGCGTGGATCTGTGGACCATATTATTCACTGTAGCATTTTATGATTTATTTTTTTCACCTTTGAAAAACAAGCACCATCCCATGACAGAGGGTAAAGCATAGATAACGATTTGGCAATAAAATATAATAAAAAATTGCGTAAGAAACGAACGGATTTCTTCTCCGACTTTATTAATAAAGCACCAAGTAAGGATAGGGGGAAATGTATGTGGCAAATAGTAAACGTTGAGCTCGGCCGCGGTAACCGCGAACGCTTAGATTATACCGACCAGGTGCGCGACTGTGACGGCAATCCGTACACCACCAAACGGGACCTTGTTGACGCAATGAACCTGGAGTTCGTGTCGGCGGCAGACAGGTGCGGTGCTCCTCAAGCAGACACCCCGCACGCCCTTGCAGCGCTGCGTGCCAGCGTGCCGCATGCGACGCTCGCTCTACGCTTATCAATGTTTACGCCCGCCGAGGTGGTAGCGATACTCCACATATCTATAGCATCGAAAAAGAGCACAGATATTTACGGACTATCGCCAAATATAATAAAGTCAGCCGTTCGCCCCGTGGCGGACGTGTTGAGCTACCTCTTTAATCTATGCATTAGAGCAGGTACATACCCAGTGGCGCTGAAAAGAGTCAAAATATCACCCCTCTATAAAGGCAAAGGGAAAAAACTGATATTAAGTCATATAGACCTATCTCATTGGTACCTATTATCAGTAAAATATTCGAGGTAGGCCTCAATAAGAGATTACTCGCATTTCTAAATTACAGGGAAATAATGTCTGACAGGCAGTATGCATACCGCGAGGGACGCTCCACGACTGACCTGGTCCGCGAGGTGGTGTGGCGCGTGGTGGGCGCGCGCGAGGCCGGCCGGCATGTCGCAGTTATATGCTGCGACCTCTCGCGCGCGTTCGACACCGCGTCTCATCACCTCGTCACCCAAAAGCTAAGTCACTATGGAATACAAGGGCCTCCTCTGCAGCTCCTCGTGTCATTCTTAAAAGATAGAACTCAGGCAGTAGTAGGAAACAGAGGGCGCATAACATCCTCCGAAGTCCAAAATACAATGGGAGTCCCCCAAGGGTCTTGCCTCTCAAATACTCTGTTTAGCCTACTGTTAAACGACCTACCACACATGGTCGAAGACTCTGAAGTGTATATGTACGCGGATGATGTCGCAGCAGTGATCTCTGCAACCACGCATTCTGAGCTCGAGACCAAGCTCAATAGATCCCTCCAGCACCTCGACCAATGGTTTCGGATGAATGGTTTGGCTCTAAACAGAGATAAAACGTCATACATGTGCTTCAATTTAAATGGCAAGGAGCCCAAGCCCATGAAAGTATGTGTAGGTGGTTCGCAACTTTTGCAGGTACGCTCAACAAAACTGTTGGGGTTTTGTATTGACAGCGCCCTCGTGTGGGAGACGCATATCGATCAGCTCTGCACCAAACTCGGTCGCGCATGTTTCGCTCTGCGACGCCTTAGAGCCACCGCTTCTAGGGAAGTGGTAAGGACATGTTACTTCGCGACTGTCCATTCCACCTTGACCTATGGTCTGGAACTTTGGGGCAGAGCTGCAGATATCGAGAGAGCGTTTATCTCGCAGAAACGCGCGATACGCGCTATGGTAGGCGTGCAAGACGACGTATCTTGCAGACCTTATTTCAGGGACATGGGAATTTTGCCGATGCCGTGCGAGTACATCTACCAACTTGCCCTGTTCGTACACACTAATATAGATTCATTCAAGCGCAAGGGAGAAATATCGACTCACAACTTACGCAGCAACGCCAACGGGCATGAGCTCGCCACCCCGTTTCATAAATTGAAAAGGTCGGAACAATCAGTGTATATATCGGGACCTGCTGTCTACAATAGGCTACCGGACGAAGTACGAAATGCAGCCTCTACCCGATTATTCAAAATTAAAATTAAAAAGTTTTTAGCATCCATGCAGTTTTATAGTCTGTCGGAGTTTTTAGAACAAAAAAATAATTAATATTTTATATTTTTTGTATGAAATGTTTTTCAGAATTGGTTGTGTTTTTACATTCTTTAAATGTAATATAATTTATCTTTGACTTGTAATTTGGTATTATCAATAAACGTATTGTATTGTATTGTATTGTATTGTATTGTATTGTATTGTATTGTATTGTATTGTATTGTATTGTATTGTATTGTATTGTATTGTATTGTATTGTATTGTATTGTATTGTATTGTATTGTATTGTATTGTATTGTATTGTATTGTATTGTATTGTATTGTATTGTATTGTATTGTATTGTATTGTATTGTATTGTATTGTATTGTATTGTATTGTATTGTATTGTATTGTATTGTATTGTATTGTATTGTATTGTATTGTATTGATATCTTTCCTTAATTCAAAGACTAGTTCGGCATACATTGCTGGTTGAAGTTAGGATATTGGAATTAACAGAACCAAGCCTGCCAGCAATGTATGCCGAATTAGTCGCCGCGAAATTGCCGGGTTTCTAGGGCCGTAGAAAACTGGCTTTCTGTAATTGTAAACACTAGTACAATCAGGTTATGATAACAATATATGAAATTGACATAAGTTAAAGAATGACAGCTAATGTCAAAACCATGCATTTTCATTCTATTCTACTAGCGTATACATGGTGTAACAGAAAGGGTATATCCACCCTGAAGGATGCGATTCTGCCCATGAAACTGAACAAGTTTCCCTAAGGAACATAGGTCGAAATACAAAAAAAAAATTTTTACCTCCCATACAAAATGCGCGATCAGCTGATTCAGTTTCTATGGGAGGTCAAATTTTTTTTTTCGTATTTTGACCTATGTTTTTTAGGGAAAGTTGTTCAGTTTCATGGGCAGAATCACATCCTTCAGGGTTGATATACCCTTTTTGTAACACCTTGTATAGGGCCGTAGACAATTGACTTTCGCCAGTAGAATAGAATAAAAATGTATAAGATTGACATAAGCTAACGAAATGTTGCGTGAGAGCTAATGTCAATCCTATAGGTCCGTTTTAATTCTATTCTTCTAGCGTTTGCGATTATAGAAAGCCACTTGTCTAGGTACCATGACCATATAAAGCCATTTGTCTAGGTCTTGCAAGCAAGCAAACAAGCAGTTCTTTATTCTGAGTTCTAGGTACTCTAGTGGTACTTGCGTGCATGTGCATACGCATCTGTCATTTCCAAATTTTGACAGTGAGTGGTTTTGCGTTCGTTTTATGAAGTAATAAGAAGTGCCCGGTGTTTGCCACTGGATTGACGATGCCTAAACGAAAAAAAAACCGGTCAAGTGCGAGTCGGACTCGCGCGCCGAGGGTTCCGATATACCTATAGTATTTTTGGAAGCAATAAAGTCCATTTTCAGGACCGCAAAACTAAATTTGTTTGTAAAGGTTTTTTGCAGATTTCTGAAAAACTGTGCAACTTAGAAAGATCGTTTTATTTTTGCTGTAAAGTTTACATAAACCTCTGTCAACTGTAATTAATTCAGATTTTCCCTTACTCAAACTTCGGAGATAAGGGGGGGGGAATGGTATTTTTTTTGACATTTTTCATCATAACTTGAAAACTAAGAAACTTAAAAAAATACAAAAATATATTTTAAAATGTACAAGTAAAGCCCTTTCATATGATACCCCACTCGACCTAGTAGCGACAATTTGAAATTTGGCCCCCCCTATTTTGGCCCCCTTTACATTAATAATCATACTTTTTTCAAAAAATTTTCATGTGCAATTAAGTTGGGCAACTATATTCTAAAACTATTCCAAATTTCAGCTCGATAGCGTAAGTGGTTGCTGAGATATAGAGGTGTGACAGACAGACGGACAGACAGAGCGGCACCATAAGGGTTCCTTTTTTTTACCATTTTGGTATCGGAACCCTAATTACCTTTATTAGTAGTCGGTTGTAACTGGATATTTTTTTACTGGGGTAACTGTAACCCAATGTCCGGGTTTTTCTCCGGAGTGGCCATCGTCACGGTAAGAGTATGAAAGCTTTTTATAACCGAATAGTAAGAGAAAATTCATTTGCAGTAAGAGGTACTTGAGCTGAGAATGAAAGCGACTTGTAACAAAAAGGGTGTAATGACCCAGATGTATACACTGGGTTATTATTAAAGCTCTAGCTAAATTTTTAGGGTTCCGTAGAGCGTTGCGGCTGGCACATATGAACCGCGGTGATGTGTGACCGCAGTATGATGGTATGAGATATACATCCCCACAAATGGAGCCCATTTTTTTTAAATAATAACTTATCCCTTAGGAAAAGTTGCTTATTTTCATTAAAAGAATCACTTTGCTTGATTTGCCGATGAAAATTCACCGTGTAGAAGGCTGTTTCTGTTCAAGGCTGCACCCAAAGGGTGAAAAACGGGACCCTATTAATATACCTCCGATGTGTGTCTGTCAGCGGGCTGTAATAAGATGAACCACAATAGATAGACAGTTGAAATTTTCACAGAGTATGTATTTCTAATGGCGCTATAACACCACAAATTAAAAACCGGTCAAGTGCGAGTCGGACTCGCGCGCCAAGGGTTCTGACATACTTTTTGTATTTTTGGAAGCAATAAAGTCCATTTTTAGGACCGCAAAACTAAATTTGTTTGTAAAGGTTATTTGCAGATTTCTAAAAAACTGTGCAATTTAGAAAGATCGTTTTATTTTTGCTCACTTTGTTTTATGTTTACATAAACTTCTGTCAACTGTAATTAATTCAGATTTTTCCTTTCACAAACTTCGGAGATAAGGGGGGGGATGGTATTTTTTTACATTTTTCATCACAACTTCAAAACTAAGTCTTAAAAAAATACAGAAATATATTTTAGAATGTGCAAGTAAAGCCCTTTCATATAACAGCCCACTCGATCTAGTAGCAACTATTTGAAATTCGCCCCCCTCCTATTTTGGCCCCCTTTACATTAATAATCATATTTTTTCAAAATTATTTCACGTGCAATTAAGTTGGGCAGCTATATTCTACAAATATTCTAAATTTCAAGTCGATAGCATGAGTGGTTGCTGAGATATAGAGGCGTGACAGAAAGACAGACAGACGGACAGGCAGACGGACAGACAAACAGACAGACAGACAGACAGACGGACAGACAGACAGACAGACAGACAGACAGACGGACAGACAGACGGACAGACAGACGGACAGACAGACGGACAGACAGACAGACGGACAGACAGACGGACAGACAGACGGACAGACAGACGGACAGACAGACGGACAGACAGACGGACAGACAGACGGATAGACAGACGGACAGACAGACGGACAGACAGACGGACAGACAGACGGACAGACAGACAGACGGACAGACAGACGGACAGACAGACGGACAGACAGACGGACAGACAGACGGACAGACAGACGGACAGACAGACGGACAGACAGACAAGGTCACACCATAAGTGTTCCTTTTTTACCATTTTGGTATTGGGACCCTAAAAAGGGGGGTTTTCCCTTCTAAAAACGTGCTTTTAGGCAGGTTTTGTTGATTTTTGTTTGACCTCTATCGTTAAATCGGGAAAACATACTGAAAACATATATAACAAAAAATAATAAAAATTGGTCAAGTGCGTATCGGACACTTCTGCGGAACTGCTCGTCCATAACTAAAACAGTATTTTTGCCTTAGTGGTACGGAACCCTTTGTGCGCGAGTCTGACTTGCACTTGGCCGCTTTTTCTATAGCACGTGATAGCTCAGGAGTGCGGGTGAAATATATGGCGCACCATACATTTTAACCGCTCTCCTGAGATGTCACGTACTTTATGTACATAAATATTTGCAATATTCCCACAAAAATATAGGTCGAAAATCGAGATAAATTTTAGGCTTCATACCATACAAACATTGGGCCGGCAACAGAAAAATTTTTAAGGGAGGACCAAATATTTTTTTTGTTTATACTGTCTCTTCGAGACAGTGGTTTTATCCATGAGTAACATACCGAAAAGCCAGTTGTCCAAAAATTACCCTATCAGCCCATAAAACTGAAAACCTTACTTAGGGACCACAGGTAAAAGATGTTAAAAGTATATAACAAAATCAACTCATGTTACAATTACAACTAGCGACATCTAGTGTAAGTTATGTGCACCATTACATAAATAAATCAGTCTGATTGCAACTGTCATCTGTGTATCATTAGGTTATGGGCCCAGTCCACTAAATCTAAGTTTTTTCGTGTAAAAAGTGAATATTTCTGTGCGTGTCAGTAATTAAAATGTCGACGAACTATATCGCTAACGTTCCGAAACTGAAAGGTCGCGAGAACTATGACGACTGGTCTTTTGCGGCGTCAAACGTGTTGGTGTTGGAAGGCATGGAGGCGGCCATTAAAAAGCCGTTAGCAGACACGGCAACTGAAGCTCAAAAGACAGAAGATTCCAAGGCGAAGGCAAAGTTAATTCTCACAATCGACCCGTCGCTTTATGTGCATATCAAGAATGCAGAATCGACTTATGACCTGTGGACAACATTGAGGGGTATGTTTGATGATTCGGGTTGCACAAGGAAGATTAGCTTGCTTCGGAATCTCATAAATATTCGTCTAGAAAACTGTGAATCTATGATGAATTACGTGACTCAAATCATAGAAACAGGACAGCGACTTCAAGGAACAGGATTTGAGATCACAGATGAATGGATCGGTGCATTAATGTTGGCAGGATTACCAGAAAGGTATGCGCCTATGATAATGGCCATCGAGCATTCGGGGATCGAGATAAGCGCCGACATTATTAAAACGAAGTTGATGGATATGTGTGCTGATGTTGGTACTACTTCCGGTTCGGAGAATGCATTCATTGCAAATGGAACGCACCGTTCGAGAAATGGCAACACCAAAGGGGTTCATTCAAGACAAACGTCAGAATTGTCAGAAATGAAGGCTGTCAAATTGATAAAATGCTACAATTGCAAACAAACCGGTCATTATAAAAATCAGTGTCCGAGTCTAAATAAAGGCAAAAGAAAACAATCTAATGCTTTTAGTGCAATATTTCTGAGTGGAAAATTCAATCAAAACAGTTGGTACATTGACAGCGGCGCCAGTAAACATATGACAGCGAGACGAGATTTAATCGTAAATCCATCACAACAGTTAGACACGAAAGAAATTGTTATTGCCAATCAGACCAGTATCCCAGTGTTATGCTCAGGTGATGTGAACATCGTTACTCTTGTTAACGATATGGAGTACGACATCACAGTTTCCAACGTATTGTGTATACCAAATTTAACAACCAACTTGCTTTCTGTGAGTCAGCTGATTGAGAATGGCAATAGAGTTATATTCAAAGAGAATGTTTGCTATATTTATAATCAGCAGAATGAACTTGTTGGCCAAGCAGAGTTGAGTGACGGCGTGTACAGATTACTAACGTTGCAAACAGAAGATGCATTAGCAGTGCCAGCAGTTGTCTCTAGTGAGATGTGGCATCGAAGGTTGGGACATATAAACAGTACCAGTTTAAACAAAATGAAAACGAAAGCTGTAGAAGGAATAGTTTTTCCAAATGTGGCGAACATAAAAAAATCAACCTGCACTGTATGCTGCGAAGGTAAGCAAGCTCGATTACCTTTTGAACAGAGCACTTCCAAGTCTGAGAATGTGCTAGAATTGATTCACGCAGATGTGGGGGGTCCAATGGAAAACTTATCTATTGGAAAGTCGAAGTATTATGTTTTGTTCGTAGACGACTACAGCAAGATGGCATTTGTTTATTTTTTACGAACAAAGGATGAAGTTTTCAAATATTTTAAGTATTTTCAATCCATGGTTGAGAAACAGAAAGACAGAAAAATCAAAATTCTCAGGACAGATAATGGGGGTGAGTTCTGTAGTCAAGAATTTGAGAAGTATTTGAAGGAGCAAGGAATAGTCCATCAAAAGACTAATGCTTATACACCACAGCAGAACGGCTTATGCGAACGGATGAATAGGTCAGTAGTAGAAAAGGCCAGATGTTTGCTGTTCGATGCCAGCCTAGATAAGAAATTTTGGGCAGAAGCTGTCAATACTTCAGTTTACTTGAGAAATAGATCTGTGGTTTCGGGATTGAATGATAAAACACCATATGAAGTCTGGACAGGCCAGAAGCCGAATTTGAGCCATTTACGTGTGTTTGGAAGTACCGTTATGGCACATGTTCCAAAGGAAAGACGTACCAAGTGGGACAAGAAGGCGAAAAAGCTTATCCTTGTGGGCTATGCTGAGGATGTCAAGGGATATAGAGTGTATGATCCAAGCACTAATTCTGTTACCACCAGCAGAGATATAGTTATTATGGAGCATTCAGAAAAGGATACAGTGGATATTGCGATTCAATGTAAACCTACGCCAGAAGATGTCAAGCCAGAAATCTTGGATAAGGGGCCAGATGTGTCAAAACAACAAGCAAAACAAGAAGAAAAAAAAAAGGAAAACATGAGACCAGATTTATCAGAATCCGAAGAAGATGATGAGGATGAAAGTTTGTTTGTACCAGAGCAAGAAGCTTCTTCGGTGAGTACTGATAATGAATTTTTTGATGTCTCTTCAGATATGGACATAACTCCAGTACCGAACCAAGAAATTCCTGCAAAGAGAATAAGAAGAAAACCAGATTGGTTTGGCTACAACAACTTATGTTTTGCAGAGAGTCAAGAAGGAAGTGACGGAGACGTTACACTCGAAGAAGCTTTGCATGGACCCGATAGCGAGTGCTGGAAAGCAGCCATGCAAGAAGAGCTGAATTCCTTCGAGGAAAATGATGCTTGGGAGGAAGTGGATAGACCCAAGGACAAGGCGGTGGTACAGTGCAAGTGGGTTTTCAAAAAGAAGTATGACAGTTCCAATAATGTTCGATACCGAGCAAGGTTAGTGGCAAAAGGTTTTTCTCAAAAAGCCGGTATAGACTATAATGAGACTTTCTCTCCCGTGCTTAGGTACTCCACATTGAGACTATTGTTTGCACTAGCTGTAAAATTAAATTTAGATGTGTGTCATCTTGATGTTACCACTGCCTTTTTAAATGGTTTCCTGAAAGAAAATGTTTATATGAAAAAACCAATTACTAATAATTATAAAAAGAGTGAAGATAAAGTATTAAAATTAAAACGTGCTATTTATGGTTTAAAACAGTCCTCTAGAGCCTGGAATGATAGGGTTGATAATTGTTTACTGTGTTTGGGCTATAAAAAATCAAAGTATGAGCCATGTCTGTACACAAAATTTGAAGGAAATGTTAAAATAATTATTGCCTTATTTGTCGATGACTTCTTTGTTTTTTATAACTCTAAAACAGCTTTGGATTCGTTAGTAAATGAATTGAGTAGCAGATTTAAAATTAAAAATTTAGGTCAGTTGAAACAATGTTTGGGAATGAGAGTGAAAATTGATAAAAATGGAATTTCTCTAGATCAAGAACAGTACATAGATAATTTGCTTAAAAAGTTTAATATGTTACTGAGTAAACCTGCTAAGACTCCTATGGAGATGAATCTAAAATTAGGAAAATCTCAGAATATTTGTTATGATTGTCCATATCAGCAACTTTTAGGTAGCTTAATGTACTTAGCAGTCCTAACTAGGCCTGACATTTCTTACAGTGTAAGTTTTCTTAGTCAATTCAATAACTGTTATAATGAAACTCACTGGAAACATGCTAAGAGGGTGTTAAAATACTTGAAGTTGACAAAAAATTATGGTCTTGTATATCATAAAGATAATTTACCTATTGAAGGCTTTGTTGATGCAGATTGGGGTTCAGATGTGAACGATAGAAAGTCATATTCAGGTTTCTGTTTCACATTGTCAAATTCAGTAATTTCTTTTGAATGTAGAAAACAGAGAAATGTGGCATTGTCAAGTACTGAAGCTGAGTACATTTCCATGTGTGAAGCCAGTAAAGAAGCAATTTATTTAAAAAATTTATTATCTGAAATTGTAGGAAGTTCAGAACCAATAATGTTGAATAATGATAGCCAAAGTGCTCAAAAACTCGCATTGAATCCAATCTTCCATCGCAGGTCTAAACATATAGATATAAAATATCATTTTGTAAGAGAGGCCTTACAAAATAATATGATAAATATTGCTTATCTGGAAACAGCAGAAATGCCAGCAGATATTTTAACTAAGAGCTTGGGCTCAATTAAACATTATTACTTTATGAAAAAGTTGGGTATTTCTCCTGTTTCATAGCTACTAGATTTATGTTTCTATTTTTTGATTTTGTTAAGGGGAAGTGTTAAAAGTATATAACAAAATCAACTCATGTTACAATTACAACTAGCGACATCTAGTGTAAGTTATGTGCACCATTACATAAATAAATCAGTCTGATTGCAACTGTCATCTGTGTATCATTAAAAGAGATATCTGAAAATAGAATTTATTTAGTGGTAGTTCTTTACACACAATTACACAAGTCTTCCGTTCAATAATTACACACATTTTCAAAAATTTGCGATTTTCGTAAAATAAATGCCTGTAATTAAAATCAAATAGGAATTTCAACTACGAGTATCAAATCCATTTCAGTACGATTTGTTAAAAAGATCGTAAGCGGAAAAAATAAGACATTGCCCTAAAAATTTTTTTGGCTCTATAAGACAGACTGGCGCCCAATAGAAAATATCTGTTAGAATCGAATAATACACAGAAGCAAAATAATACACCCACCAGCATGTCAGTAGAAGCACTTTGGACTTTCTGGCATGATAATAGATTTGCAAATGAAATTACTGACTTGCAGTTGACTGTACGAGCACCACAAAGGCATTTACTCTGCAATCTAAGTGAAATAAGCCGGTATGAAAGTCAAGCTTTCTCATTAAACTTGATTCTAGATTTCCCTGGAGACTCTCTGAGATTTTCTCAAACTAAGCTGTACATTTTATATGCTTAGCAACCATGCCCATTCCATTAGAATTGTGAAAAAATCTTAATTCATTTCTTAGATTTCTTTTTTTTACACTAATATTATAAAGAGGAAACATTTGATTGTTTGTTTGTTTGTTTGCATCGAATAGGCTCCGAAACTAATGGACCGATTTGAAAAATTCTTTCACTATTAGAAACTTGCATTATCCGTGATGAACATATAGGCTACGAGTATAAAGTATTTCCAAAAAAGTTAGGGTTCCGTATGAAAACCTCGATGATGTAACCCAAGGTGTAAAAAAATACATAAGAGCATCCTTATATCGCGTACGCTGCCGAAACTATTAACAATAGATGTACTACAGGTTTATAGAAAACATCAATATCTACAAAAAAGTCCGCATTACCATATGTCTAACTATTACAGTTATGTCACAATAACTACTTTTTCATGTTAAAATATGCATTAGTAACGCCGGTACAGACTATATACTCGTAGGTCACATTATTCGTACCTATTAATCCTTATTCAAATAAATGACTTTGTATTTGAGGCTATATCAGTAACTGTTCATTACTTTTTGAATTATTAAAATCGAACATACCATTCAAAAGTCATCATGAGTGTACTCGTAATCATTACCAAAATTAAAATTAAAGAAACAGCGCTCTAAGTGACTGTAATGGTTTTAACTACGAGTACAACAAAGAATAGAAAAAATTGGCTGATGTTTCCAGTATGTGTAGTTGAGTGTAATCTCACACCTATATCCCTTACTCAAGGGGTAGGCAGGCAGAGCATCAAAAAGTATATGTGATGATGAGAAATCTAGCTTTGACTATTAAAGTTATCCAAATTTTCTTTTAAATGTACTCTTTTTAGGGTTCCGTACCCAACGGGTGAAAAACGGGACCCTATTAACATGCCTCCGATGTCGGTCAGTCTGTCAGTGGGCTGTATCTCATGAACCGTAATAGGTAGACTTGAAATTTTCACAGATTATATATTTCTGTTGTCGCTATAACAACAAATGCTAACAAATATAAACAAAGGGCGGCTCTCCTACAAAAAATATGTTTTTCCAAGCAATTTTTGCTCGAGTTTTGATTTAGCTCTATCGTAAAAAGGGGAACACTTACAAGCGTGAAAATTGGTATGTTTATAGTGCATAAGCTACTCGTATAGAATAACAACAAATATTAAAAACTGGTCAAGTGCGCGTCGTTCCGTGTGGTAGCGGCGAAGAATAGTACCGACCCATCTCTACCTGTGGGTGTCGTAAGGTGGAAGTTGCCCATAACCACAATCCCAAATACCTGGGTGTTACTCTGGCCAGGTCTTTAACATTCAAAGCTAACTGTCAAAATTTGAAAAGCAAAGTTAGTGCCCGAAATAATATCATCCGCCGTCTTACAACCACCCGTTGGGGAGCAGTGCCTCATGTCCTCCGTACTAGTAGCCTAGCGCTATGCTACTCAGCAGGTGAGCACGCATGCGCCGTGTGGGGGCGATCGGCTCATTCGAGGGATGTGGACACTGCTCTCAACGAAACCTGCCGAATAGTTACGGGCACCCTGAAGCCAACACCGCTGGGCCACTTATACTCCTTTGCTGGAATAGCTCCTCCGGACGTCAGGCGTCGGGTAGCCTGTGCTATTGAGAAGCAAAAACAGGAATTAGACAACAGACACCTACTTTACGGCCATAACCCACCACCCTCACGCCTTAAGAGTCGTCACAGTTTTATCAAAGACACCATGCCGCTCGATTTAGATCCATCCAAGGCTAGGGTAGAACTGTGGTCAAAAAGGTACCCTCCTGACAATATTCACATCCCAACTGCCGAAAAGCTGCCACCAGGTCACGACCTTCCTTGGTCCATATGGAAGTCACTAAACAGACTGCTGTCGGGCGTTGGCAGGTGCGGGGAACTCATGAAGAGGTGGGGCTTCTCTGATAACGACAAGTGTGAATGCGGTATTTTGCAAACCATGACACACTTGCTGTCGTGCCCTACTTCTCCAGTTTCCTGCACTCGGAGGGACCTTTTTGAAGGCAACCAAAAGGCTATTGATGTGGCTACTTTTTGGGCTAAGCGTTTATAGTCAGTTTTGCCATTGACTCGAAAAGAAGAAGAAGAAGGTGTCGTAAGAGGCGATTAAGGGTGTACAAACAGGAAGATGGGCAGCAGCATCTTTCTGTGTATTGCACCATCTTACATACTGCGGTCACCAACAACCGCGGTCCATAGTGCCAGCCGTAACGCTAACAAGCGTGGTGACTAAGGTGCTTCCACTAGCCAAGGGCTGTAAGGCATCAATTGCAGCCCGAGATATTTCGGCGAACGAGCGCAGCGAGGGCGCCTATAGTTCGAGGGTGCAATTGATGCTTACACCCGAGCTAACTACTTTGCTTTACATCTCGATTGTGAGGTAAGTAGGTCCTTATTACCACCAAATTGTAGGTGACCAATTAGCGCTATAGGGTAATAATGTAGATAGAAAAGCCCTAGGGCGGTAAGTAACTAAAACGCCCGCCGCCCCGCTGCTGGAGCCGGCCATCAAGGCGGACGTTATAATTACTTAGCGCCCTAGGGCTTTTCTAGCTCCATTATTACCCTAGAGCGCTAATTGGTCACCTACAAGCCCCATTTGGGGGTAGTAAGGACCTAATTACCGAATATGAGAGATGTAAAAGTATATTTCAGGCCGCTACTCGTCCGTTACCACGGGCCAGCAAAGGCACGCATGGTGCACATACTTTACGAAGATATTTTCATTCAAATAGTGAATTTATGGTGGACAATAGTGTGTTCGGAGCTGAGATTATAGACCGTGTTCCTGAGGATATTCATTAATTTTAAGAGCATGTTTACTTAACAAAATTGTACAATATTCCGTACAAAAAATTGTTTTCGTATTTCAACCTATGTTTCTTAGGGAAATTGTTCAGTTTCGTTAACTGAACTTGCTCTTAAAATGAATTCACAATACGAAAAGAAATTGTATAGGGCACATTTTTTTTGTATTTCAACCAATGTTTATTAGGGACAGTTGTACTGAACATGCTCTTAAAATAAATGCATATCCTCAGGGTCATGGTGTATACGAGTAAATGCGGATACTTCTGGGTGTGCCGTAATCCCGTTACTAATTAATATCAAACAAATAAAAATCACTCCTGCCTATCACGTTTGGCTTTAAAGGAATTACAATTATAATAATAATTACCTCAACATCTTCCATCGTTTATATTAGTTCACTTTTAAAAGCCAAAACCAATCACAAAAAAATTATATTCTCTGCAAAAATAATGTTTAACAAAGAACCTTTTTAGGTCATACGATGGTCTTAGTTATTTGATACAATAATGCAACTAATACAATTAATAATGTTAGAAACGTCCTTCTAGAATATACAAGACATACGATATGGAGGTTCAATAGAGCAGATAATGTTTGCAATATGTCACAGGACAGACGTAAAACACGTAATTTGGTGAAAAGCCTAATAGTTTTTTGTACTTGTGCGCGTTTGGAGAGCTAAATAAGTATGCTAAAGGAAGTTTTTCAAATGTCAATAATTAAGTAAGTCTGGGTTGCAGACGTCAGATGACAGTCGTTCTGTGTAAAAATTAGTGCCTTGGTCAAATCCCTTAGGTTAAGTAGCCGACTCCGTAAAAACCATTGGCAAAAACGGAATAAGGCTAGGATAATGAAAAGATGTTCGTAGTAAATAGTAAAACAAAAAGTTGAGGGGTGAATAGGCGTCAGAATTTTTATTTCTACAAATATAAAAAATATGTGCATTCACCGATTAATATTCTGCGATATAAAAACCGAATCTTTTGTGATAGATATAAAAAAAACTATATTTTTATCCTAAACAGATTTTTATCATCGTACTAAATATGCTAAAAAAAATTATTAAAGTAACGATGGCTAAGAACTATGCGACTTTTTTAAGTTGTATAAGATTTAGTGTTAATATAACTAAAACATGTTTTTCTAGCTGGTGCCCGCAACTTCATCTGTGCAGGTTTATAAATTGTAGCCTATGTGTTACGAGTATTCTGATGTATAAGCTATATTATTGTAAAGTTTCATTAAAATCCATTCAGTAGTTTTTACGTGAAAGAGTAACAAACATACATCCATACATGTTTACAAACTTTCGCGTTTATAATATTAGTAGGATTTCAGTGATTTTTGTCTACAATAGCTCCAAGAAAAAATGAATATTTTTTTTTATTTGCAAACAACAAACATACAATAAAACCACTGGTTTCATCCTAAAAAAAAACTAAAACGTAGGCTTTTGGATAAAAGACAGATATACTGATTTCCCTGCAACAGTCTAGTCCATTAGTGTCCGTTTGTACGTTCAAGCTATTCTCATGGGAATGGCCATGTGTGGGTAATTCCGAGAATGCCGCTTGTCCAGTCTTCAACCTAGTCTAGTATATAATGGCTAGCTAGGTACAGTTTTTTACTGAAGTTTTGAATGGCGCAGAAACACCTGTGCTCGATTTTCAGACAAATTGTTATTTCTTGAATGATTTTAATTATTCTGCGAAACCTTTTTGAGTTTACGAACAGGACAACGGGTATGAAAAGACAATGTCTTCAAGGATTCATGTCTCAAAGGATTTTAACTACGAAATTGTTCATTTTCCAAGCGACATAGATGGATGTCTTAAAAAATATTAAACAAAGTGTTTCAGATTTTTTGAGATTGACATTCTATCTGCCAGTTTGCTATAGAAGCATATCCAAATCAGACTATTTTCATATAGCCTACTTTATCAACGCTCGGGTAGCGTCGTGCAATTTTTACTTTCGAGCGGAGCGAGATTTTTATTCGTGAAAAAAAAAGTTTTTCTAATTTTCTCAAAAATGTTTTCTATATCACTTATACATCATAAAAAGCAAGTCTCCCAAAAATTTCCGTCCGTCGGTCGGTCGGTCGGTCGGTCAGTCGGTCGGTCGGTCGGTCGGTCCGTCGGTCGGTCCGTCGGTCGGTCTGTCCGTCACGCTTTGGCCTAGCGGCTAAACTAATGGTCCTATTGACACCATATTTTGAATTAAGGAGTTTTATGCAAATCCATCGAAAGGTTCTAAGTGGTTTCTTGCTGGCTCTCATTTTGAGGGTAGCTGTCATACAACGAAAATAAAAAAATGATTTTTTTTCAAAAACGGCTCATACAATCTTGACGAAACTTGGCATGACCAAGCATCTCCATTTAAGATATCTTGCGCCAGTATCAATTGATCTGTGTAATTTCATATAAGGGGTGTTCCTGTACCACCAAATCGTAAATATGTGATTTACCCAAAATTGGTTCCATTGAGTTTATAAAAAAAATCTATAATATTAATCCTAGATTGGTTGTCTACCTGACTGGATATTCTTTATGATTTTTTGAATAAAATCTAGTACACAAGTGTACCAAAAACTAAAAGGGCTTGCTCAGTAGACTAAACTGAACAATTATCCATAAGAAACATGTGTTGGGAAATTAAGTTTAACCTCCATGCAAGTATCCTACGGTAGTATCCATTGATCTGTAAAAATTCATATAAAGGGTGTTCCAGTACTACCAAAATTTAAACATGTGATTTACCCAAAATCGTTTGTGGTTAGTTTGTTTTAATGTTTAACTATTTGAATTCTGAATTGATCGATATACTTTATTAGAACATTTTTTGGAAAAACGTTAATAAAAGTTTGTATTTCCATACTACAAATTTAAGATTGCACTTGATAGTTTTTACTTGCGTATTTCGAGAAAGTAAGTGCAGTGCTGCTGTACCATTTATTTACATTGTGTGCATACGTGTGTATTAAACATTGCTCAAAGTTTCGTTAGTCGTGGATTAGTTGTGGCCATGTTCACATTGGTGTTTAATTTTGGGGTTTGCAACATGACATTCTTATGACATTTAGACATGGCAGGTGTCACATTTGAAATGGTTCTAGACAGATAAAAAGGAAGAAAAATTTATCCTGACCCGGATTTGAACCTGCGACTTTCGGCGTACCGTTCCGTCTATCTTCTTCTCAGCTATCGCGTCTTCAAGCGGTAGTTAAAATTTCTCTCCTCCTTGTTCATAATACACTTGGTCGCTAACAGGACGACAAGCGCCATCTTCCTTTGGCTTATAGCACCATATGGGCTGATTAGTCCTTGTGGGTGTCGCAGGCAAAACGGCGGGCAAACTGTAAACGGTCGGCAACTTGTAAAACGACGCCGGCAGATTGTAAACGGGTTTAGGTCACTGGTACATTTTACGAGTATGTTCTTTAGCCACGGTAAATGCAATTGGGTTAGGATAATCTTTCGACCACAACGCACGAGCCGAGCGAGCGAAGAGAGCGTGCGACAGCGGCTGGAGAATAGCAGAAACAAATTATGCGCCGTTTTTGAAATGCCGCGGCATTATGTAAAATATCGAATAAAAAAATTCTCGGCATTTCGTAGAATGCCAAGGCATAATGTAAAACGACGAATTCAATTCGCCTGCGACATAGGCACAAATCGAACGAAAGACGCTTTTTTTTATTGAATTAAATATATTTTTATGACATTAAGACACGGCAGTGAAGACGCGATAGCGTTCGCTGAAAAACGCTGGTCAAATCCGGGTCGCGTCAAATTTTTCTTCCTCTCTATTTAAAACTATTCCAACAAAACCAATTAACCTTCAGCGACGAATGCGTTCCACAAAAACCAAAGAATGTTGCCACACACCACATAAAGAGAACTTTGTTTGTTTATGTAACAGTCTTGGGTTCGATTCCCGCCAGTGGAGCGCAGTAAAATTGCCATCGACGTCAGTTAACGCACCTGCAGAACGCGTAAATTCGTCAATGCTTGTACAGACGAATGCACATCAACCGTGACATTTTTTAGTTCGAATTAATTTTGTTTTACTAAGATGTAAAAACATTCATTGAAACGTCGAGTAACACGTCAAATCCGTGCAAAAACGACCATGAATCATATTTTTGCCAAGAAACGTTATGAGATAGTACCTACATTGAAAATGATTTTATTTTAACACTTCTTGTGTTCGGATAAATCTACAAAGTAGAAAATCGACATCCTGCCTGTGGTTGTGAAATTTTGCGATTTTCAAATTTTTTTGCTCATCGAGAAGAGAAAGGGATCTATTTCCAACGAGGGTGTAGTTTGTGGCCTGTTTGGAGGCCTGAGTCGCAGCCGAGGGCCTCAATATACCCGAAGTGGGGATCCTACTTCCTTTCGAGTAGTGCATAATGCTATACACTTCACCTTAGAAGAAAAACTTAATATAAATTAAATACAAATGAAAGATTCAGAACTACATTTTCTTCTATTCCATTTTTATTAAAATTTTATTAAAGTGGCCAGTATCTTTTCGCGAACTCAGAACTAAAATAGGTATTTAAAATAGTAATGGATTGTCATACAACATTCCATCCCGCTCATTCCGCTCGTTGGAAATGAGTTAGAAATGGATTTGCATAAATAGTTCCATCCCGGTTATTTGTACGATAGATAGCATTTAAAAAAAAGGATTTAGGTTCTTTCCGAGAAAGTGAGGTATAAAGAAATTGAAGTTTCCCATATGGGCCTGTTTCGTAAAAATTATAAGTTTCGTATTCCAAATCTACAGCTTCACCTTATTTTGTGATGTTTTTTTAAACCCGATATAGTACCTATAGTACTTAGCAGCTTTTGTAGTTCAACTGTTACCTTTGCGTGTTGTTTCCTGCACAGGTTAAAATTAGGCAGACCTAATAGTAGATTGTATCACAAGGCTGTAAAATAATATTTGTAAGGCGAGGGCGCTATTTTCAGTACAGAGAGAAGTGATGGATTCTTGAGTAGAAACCCGAGCATGGCGAGGGATTCGAAAGTAGAATCCTGACCGTAGCGAGGGATTCAATAGGTCACCCAAGGTAAAAATACGAGTATTTTTGCAGCCGCGTAATACACTCTATTTTTCATCTCCCCCTATCTACGCCCCCTATGAGAAAACAATAAGAGGCTCATTGAGACACACACTCGTCATTAATTTTAAATATAAAATACCATTACAATATTAGTACTTCATAAAACAATACTAAAAATCACATTAAGTATTATATGTAACAACTGAAAATGTTATTGACATTTTTGTATCATTTAGAAAAATAACATGTTTGGTTGGTAGTCTTGTTTACATTTCAAGCATATGTACAACCGGCCAGTATAATTTTTCATACAATATTTTGGTTCGACCTATATGGTTGACCTAAAATATCCTTATGGTGGACCTAAATTCAAATTCTAATTTTATTCGATTTTTACCCGCTACGAAAGTCTCTTGGAGAAAACAGCTATTTTGTTCGCCTTTATTGACGAACCGTTCAGCGATTTTCGAATAGATGGGATGAAAAAATGATTGTGTCCCGTGTCGTGCCGGCAAATAATAATACCATCCCTTACATACCCATGGGTGTTGTAAGGGGGGACTTAGGGTTATAAACTGGAGGATGGGCAGCAGCATCCTCCTATGTATCTCAGCATCTTACTTACTGCGGCCACCTACAAACGCGGGCCATGCTGCCAGCCGTAACGCTAACAAGCGAGGTGACTATGGTACTTCCCCTCAACATTTTTCCAGCAAAAGCTAGAATTCTGGAGGGAGCTCCCTGTCCTGTAGTGGACGTTATATGGGATGTTATGATGAAACATGATTAGTGGGTTGTTCTATATTTACAAATAACTGTTTTATTGTATTTTTCAAGTTTAAGTGATTTCATTGTGGTTTTAAAACAAAGTAACTTTTTTAAAGCGGCATGTATTTATCGCAGCGACAAAATTAATGTACTCGTGAAACAATAGGTTGTCGGCAAACTTTATAAAACAAGTGCGAGCATTTATTTAATTTCAAGATATTGTTTTAATAACAAAATTTATTTGCAAACAAAAACTTAATGGAGAATAAAATGTGAAATATAAACGTTTATTACTGTGCAATTTGTTTTAAACTATTTAATATTGTTTTAAAACTTTAAAATTTGCATTCATAACATTCCATGAAATATCTACCGCAGGACCGGGAGGTCCCTCCAGAACTCCAGAAAAAACGCGTGGTACTTTGGAGGGGATTTACCATAGTCACCACGTTTGTAAGCGTTGCAATTTGCGAACGCTGTTGGTGACCGTAGTTTGTAAGATGGTACTATAAACTGAAAGATGCTGCTGCCCACCCTTACGACACCCACGGGTAGAAATTACTATTAGTGTCACAACTTAGGCAAAAAATATTAAGTAACTAATTTTACCACTAGTACTTTCAACTACACACTCGACTTTTCAAAAAGCAGCTGATATAATCAAATTTTTGCCGAAGCAAGCAAAGCTTTTGTAGACTAAACAATGCATAAAATTAATTACTCATCCATCCATTTGGCTCACAAAGCTATGGCGGATGAATCGGCATTAAGCTACGGTAAGTGGAGAAATGGAGTGACGAGTGTCCTCTCTGCGATTCCACTTCTAAGTGGGGCCTTTAAAAATGAGATTAGGCGCAGAAAGCGTTAAAAACTCCTTTACATTAATTACTCATCCATCCGTTTGGCTCACAATGCTATGGCGGATGAGTCAGCATTAAGCTACGGTAAGTGGAGAAATGGAGTGACGAGTGTCCTCTCCCTGATTCCACTTCTAAGTGGGGCCTTTAAAAATGAGATTAGGCGCAGAAAGCGTTAAAAACTTACTCATCCATCCGTTTGGCTCACAAAGCTATGGCGGATGAGTCGGCATTAAGCTACTGTAAGTGGACAAAATGGAGTGACGAGTGTCCTCTCTGCGTTTCCAGTTCTAAGTAGGGCCTTTAAAAATGAGATTAGGTGCAGAAAGCGTTTAAAACTCCTTTAAATTAATTACTCATCCATACGTTTGATTCACAAAGCTATGGCGGTTGAGTCGGCATTAAGCTACGGTAAGTGGAGGAATGGAGTGACGAGTGTCCTCTCTGCGATTCCACTTCTAAGTGGGGCCTTTTAAAATGAGATTAGGCGCAGAAAGCGTTTAAAACTCCTTTAAATTAATTACTCATCCATCCGTTTGGCTCACAAATGGCGGATGAGTCGGCATTAAGCTACGGTAAGTGGAGAAATGGAGTGACGAGTGTCCTCTCTGCGTTTAAAAGTTTTGTTTGATGTTTAGTAATATTGAGGTAACTGTTATTTGTAACCTTTCGATCGCGCTTCCAAATTTTTGGCGTTTCGTTTTGAGAGCTCATTACATTTACATGTTTTAGTGCGGTCAGTTAGCTGTTTCACGTTTACACGATTTACAATTTCACCAATTTTTTTCCAGGTACTTGTTAGGTACATAGCTCTCAATTTTTGATAGGAGCCAATTCTTGAATTTCAAAAAAAATCCATAGAAAATTCAAGAATTGAGAGCTATGTACCTACTCGTAACTAGAACCTAAAAAAAAATTTGGTGCAATTTGGTGAATTTGGCGATATAAGACTATAAGGGACCGGACTATTTGGTTTATTGTAATTTAGGGGACTCCAGGTCTGTTTAGTTCTACTCTCAATTTAAATGTTTATTAAAGACTGTTTGTTCCCCAAAAATCCTTTAAATTTATTTGGATTGGACAAGAGCACTGGTTTTTACACAGAGCGACTGCCACCTGATCTACGCCACTCAGACCAAATCCTAGATGACGCTTGGCCAGGTTAGTAGGTATATAAACCTGGTTATGAGACCCGCCGAATATCCTCTTCGGTTGACGACTACTATGTGTATCAGTAGCCAGAGGCAATGGTTTCCTGCACCTTTTTTATTGTCAATGGGCTTAGAGAACAGAGATGATGTCGACGATGAAACGAGCTTGCCCAGAAGAAGCCTATTCACTCGATTGGGGCTATATGAACTCGGTAACATAGATGCAGGCAGAGAATTCCACATTATAAAGATATTTCAAAGCACTTTGTGCGAATGTGCGGAATATCAACCAAGTATGGAAAAAAAAAACAAAAAAAAACGATAAATTACGCGCTACTTCTGTGGTCATCCATCCGGTTTCTGACAACAACCAACCTTGCTTAATTTTCATGATCGGATTGAAAGAGCAACCTCATTGCTCACTTTAGTCTTTAATATGTTCAGGAAGAGCAAAGAGTTTAAAGTTCCCACAAAATTTTTGGTCCAAGAAAAAATGTGCTCGTATCAAAACCCGTCGTAATGAACGCTTGCTAATTAAACCCTCAGCTCGCTAACTCTGTAGCCCCTCTCTTCGCAGCCTACTCTTGAGCTCTGAATGAATGAATATTAATAAAAGCTCATCCCCTCCTAGCTGCCATTGTTTGGGCCAAAACTATGCTAGGACAGTAATATATGACAACGGAACTTGCAGTACGAACTAATTTCATAATAGTTAAGTGGAGAACAGTCTATTGTACACAATTTTCAAACACCGTCGTAAAGTGTCCTGTTTGTCGGTATTCTGCAGAATGCATTTCGGTGAGTGTGCGTGTAAATTGCACGACCTGGTACCACCATCCCCCTTCCACCTACGTGGTACTAAAGGAGTGATCACACCTAGCTGAATTAAAATGCCGAAAACTGAACGGAACCATACAAACTGTTCGACCAGAGTGGGCAATTTGTATGGAGAGGTTAATTTTTTTTAATTTACCAACATGTCCCTTCCAAAAATCTACGCTTGAACAAACTGCTAGATGTTCCCTCCTCCAAAATAAATTATAGGAACAATAGTTTTCTAGTTAGATCATCAAGACTGTTTAATGATCTAAGTGGCAGCAGTGGCATCGATTTGTTTTGCAGCAGTCATAATATTATTAAAAAAACTCTTTCTAACGAATATTTTAATAAGTTCAATATAGAATCACGCTAATGTAGTTTTCGTTATTGCAGGCAGTCATCCAGACTTTGTTAGTTATTTATTAGTAACTTAGATATAGTACTGTGTTTTGTCATAGACATAAGTTTTTAATTTGTATTCTTTTGTACATGTGGAAGCTTATAATTGGCTCTTGTAACAATATTTTGTAACCTAGACTGATTTAGCTGTTAGCTTCCCGAAGAAAATAAAATAAAATAATAAAATATGTTTCTTTGGGAAAGTTGTTCAGTATCGTTGATGAGCACGCCCTTTCAGTTTTCGGTACACCGTCCCTTACAACCTTTATAATATGGATCTTTTCAAGGCTAGCTAGAGTGAAAAGGCATTTGCTAAGTAAGCATACTACATCTTCGACCCCCATCATCACCTACCACTAGGGAAGATCGGGGTCAAATGCTCACCTATTACAATACATAAAAAAAGGACGGGTTTGCACTCCGGGAGTACCGGCAAAAGTGAAAACTTGCATTTTTTAATATTATGCTTTTTGTAAGGGTCAATCGCGCCATTGCTCATGTACTTCTTTGATGAAACTGAATAAAAACCCGTATTGTAATAACAATACGGTTGATAGTTGACGCTTTTTGAATCAAGCTACGGCAAGGAGGTTTTACTACGCTTCGCCGTAGCGTGGGTTAAAACCTCCTTGGGCTACGGATCTGACGCGAGATCTGACGTGAGTTTACCTTGCTCCTCCAAGTTTTTTACCCATCTAAAAAAGTGCCAAGCGCCGCTAAAGAAGTTTTCACTTCAAAAACTTGCTAAATGTGGGCAAAAGCGCCCTGTAATAGTTAAGTAGGTAGTTAACGTCAAGGCACTGTTAGGCCATTAGCAATAACCCAGAGATTTCATGTATGTTTCCACATACAATGAGAGGGCTCACTTAAAGGAATCCGGAATCTCCATCTCTTTCTAGCAACAATACCAGCGATGTGCTAGAATGGAAGATAATAATGTAGGCGCATACTCGTAGTTCTAAGGAAATCAAATCTCGTGTGCTATCCGAAACAGGGAAAATGCCGGTTCCTGGCAGCGACCCACGTTCTTGTAAGTCATAATTTAAACTCAATTTTTAAATGCATAAGTTTGAAGACGAAATATTCAGGTAAAATTTTATGATCGGTAACAATAAATTAAAATACACGTACATATAGCGTTATTATTTATCACTACGCATATTTTAAGAGGAGGAGGAGGAGTTCAAATAAATAAATAAATAAGAAGTGATTCTGATCATGCAACTGAACATATTTTCTAAAGAAATTTCGACCTCCCATACAAAATGTGTTCAGCTGATGTAGTTTGTATGGGAAATAGATTTTTCAGAGAGGTAAAAAAGTCGAAAGGATCAGGTTAAGGTTGTATGATGAAATTATATTTATTATTCCTCAAATTCAACAGAAAATCGACCTTTAAGTGTACAGTAAAGTATTTATTAATTTAGTATTTACCTCTATATTCAATCTCAAAGAGAATTTCTAAGAAATTACTTCTGAGAAGAATGTTATAATGGGCAAGAGGCGAGAGCAAAACTTTGTAATTCGAGTTACTTTGGCTAATGACAATATTGTCACGTAAGGCCTAACTTAGTTTATAAGATTTGGAACAAAGAGAACGAAAAAGTTACAAGGAAAATGGCAGCATTTGATTTCTAAGACCCAAATTACATAAAAAGGGCATACGGTATGGCGAGGGCGAGGCGCAGGCACGGTACGTGCTTGGACCGGATACGGCACGGACGCGGATAAACATGGTATAAATTTGATTGCGTGCCAAAGCTCAGGGGCAGGTATCAGTATCAGTAACTGAACAACTTTTCACAAGAAACGTGGCTTGAAAACCAATGAAATTGACGTCCTGTAAACAGAATAGGCGTAAGGCGCGGCGTAGGTGTCGAAGCAGGCACCACGACTCTGGTGTGTAGTTTACGATGTGTCGGTTTCATGCATTCTGTATGAACAGGATTTAAAGTGTCCCCGTGCCTTCTCCACAACCACGCCCTCGCCGTACGCCCAATATGTGTAATTCGGGCTTAAGGGCGTAAACATAAAGAAAAAGGTTGAATGAATGAATGAATGAATGTTTATTGTGTAAAGCAATCAGGTACATAGTGCAGATATAATTACAAAAACATTGTCCCATTGAGAGCTACCTTTGCAGGCATGCACACTATTACATTTAATTAAAACTATGAAATTAAGAACTTAACTATTACAATTAATTAATGAAATATTTGTCAAAAAATTACTAAATTACTATAGATTACCATCTCAATGCTTCAATTATTTTCAAAAATCAAAAATAATATATAAAAAAAAATCTTATCCAATTAGTCATCATTTAAACAAGTCATTGGTAAAGTTTATAAAAAAAGATTATATAATATTAACAAAAAAAGTTGCGTTTAAAATTTTCAAAAAGTGTAATTTTATATCACAGAGCAATTATTTGTAAGCAAAAAATTCCTTTAAATCATAAAAAGTGTTTTCAACAAGCCATGTTTTTACCACTCGTTTAAAATCTCTGAGGTTATGAGTCAAAAATGATACTGGAATATTATTATACACCTTGATGCACATGGAATACGAATTATTTGAGACTAGAGAAAGCTTAGAGGGAGGGATGTGTAATTGATTTTTGTATTGTGAACGTAGGTTTCGGTTACTAACTTCACTATTTGTTTGAAATAATTGCTTATTTTTGTGCACAAATACACTTATCTCTAATATATACAAACATGAGACCGTTAAAATCTCATACTTTTTAAAGAGAGGACGACAAGAATCCGTCAGTTTTAGCCCGAATATTGCCCGGATGCATTTTTTCTGCATAATAAACACTCTATTAACGTCACATGAGTTCCCCCATATAACTATTCCGTACCGCAAAATTGATTGAACGTATCCATGATAGGCAGTAATTGCAGCTTCTTTCGAAACGACTTGACTGACTCGCCTTAACGGATATACAAAACTATTTATTCTTGAACAAACTTTAACTATGTGTTCTTTCCAGTTGCAATACCTATCAATGGTTATCCCTAAAAATTTTGTACTTGGAACATTATTAACCGATTGACCCTGAAATTGAATATTTAAGTTTGGAGGCTTTCCTTGGTACGTAGAAAATTGAATGTAAATCGTTTTTTTTATGTTAATTTTAAGATTGTTTTGAGTCAGCCACAAAATTGCATTTTTTAAGGTTTCATTTATCTCATGTTCATATGAATTTAGATCATGCCCCTTTACAACAAATGTCGTATCATCCGCAAACAAGATGCATTCTTGTGATATCGAGTGAGGTAAATCATTGATATATGCAAGAAAAAGTAAAGGTCCTAAAATACTGCCTTGTGGCACACCAAAATTGTTTCTTGAGAGAGATGATCTGAAACTCTCTATTGTCTTACTTTTCTCACAATATGATTGAATTTCCACACATTGCTCCCTCCCACTTAAATAGCTTTTAATCCAATCGTATGCCGGTCCCCGCACACCGCTTAAATGAAGTTTAGTCAGCAATCTCCTGTGACAAACAAAATCAAAGGCCTTGCTCATATCCATAAAAAGCACAGTTACTGGAAGTTTACAATTTAAACAGTCTGTTATCATTTTTACCAATTTGAAAGAAGCCAGTGTTGTACATTTCCCTTTACGAAAACCGTTTTGTTCATCTCTCAATATTTTATTACATTCAAGAAAATTCGATAATCTTTTATGCATGCATTTCTCTAGAATTTTTGAAAAGACTGGAACTAGAGTGATGGGTCGATAATTATCCATTATTTGTCGCTCACCTTTTTTGTGAAGGGGTTTAATTACAGACTTTTTTAGTACATTAGGAAAAACTCCGGCCAACAGACACCTATTTATTACATGTGTTAGTGGATGCACGATCGTATGTATACTTATTTTAACTATGTCAGTCCGTATTCCATCGAAACCGACGGCTTTAGAGTTATTCAGTTCGCCAACAATTTTAATCAACTCCTTTTCATTTACCGGATATAAGAACATACTTTTTTCCCTGGAAGTTATATGTGCACTTAAGTCATTTAATTTGGAATCTGTTGCACTATTGGTGGACACAGTGTCTAGAAAATAACAATTAAATGATTGTGCTATCGACTTTGGATCCAGTATTTCTTTATTATTTACTTTTATTTTCTTTATTGAGTTTTTGGTTGGACTAGAAGTATGTTGTGTTATTAATTTCCAAACAGCTTTACATTTATTTTTATTTTTGTTGATATAATTAGAATTTCGTTTTCTTTGAGAGATAATTATACTTCGCCGTAGAATTCGGGAATATCTTTTGTATACAACTTTATCAATTCTTTTTTGACGATATTCTAAGTGTAGATAGCGCTTTGTCTTACAACTTTTCCTAATCCCCTTTGTTAGCCAGGCTAATTTATGATAATTGGCAGTTTTTTTAACTTTTATAACCGGAAAACATAAGTTGTAGGCCAGAAGGTACGATTCGTAAAAAACGTTGAAAGCTTCTTCAGCGGTGATATCTTTATCATACACTTGTGAGAATAAACAACCCAGACATTCTAAAAGTTTTATTTTATTTTCTGTACTATAATCCCTCGTATATTCAAACCACCATAAACGTGGAGGTGCCCTAGGTTTAGATAACGGTAATAGGAAAGTTTGGCCAGTATGATCCGATAATCCAAAATTGTGAACTCTAGCTTCACCTTCTGATACATTAGAAATTATGTGGTCAATACAGGTCTTAGATGTGTCAGTAACTCGGGTAGGCTCAAATATTTTGAGGTGTAGATTGTAAGTTTCCAATAGCCTTTTAAATTCAATAGTTATATTTGACTCTATTAAGGTGTTTAGGTTGAGGTGACAAGTACGGGTCAATTTTTTAATTATAATTATATTATGCCAGTGCTAATTTGTCAAGATGTCAGGACTAGGCTCCCTTTGATAGGTTATTGTTAACCGTACATCTGCGAGACCACCTGGGTCAAAGAATGATATTTCCCACTTCTGCCCTATCACGCCAAAATAATGTATCTCCCAGACGGTCATTTTTGCAAAATTACTTTAAAGTTAAGCAATATTTCCTTGTCATAGCGCTAAGATTAATGAATATTTAGATGCATTTTAAAAACGTTGATAATATTAATTAGAATAACGTAAAAAAATATTTGCAATACTTACTACGACCATATATGACAAACAAAGTTTTAAAATAACAATTGTATTTTCACCTCCAAAGCTCGGAAACATTTGTTTTGTCGGTTAAATTCTGCGGCCAAAAGCGATTTTTGGCCCCTAGCGGGCAAAAGGTTTTTGAAATTCGAACGCGATGTACTTATTATTTTGTAGTATGCTGCAGTACTGGCCGCTTGTAAAACCAGGCACGCACTATCGTTTTCAAGATGAGAAAGAGGGATGCAGCTATAGGAAAGAAACAAATAGTATTATGAATAGTGAATGCCTGGTGGGTAAGGTACTGGCTGATAATGAAAAGTAAATTTAAAATTCGATCGCCTTTTTTTGTTCTCTTGCCCAGATTAATGGACTCGCCCTTTGACTTCAAATCAACGCAATACAAAATAGATTTGCCTGCCACTGCCTATCCTCTGTCTCCATATTGAAATCCAATGAAAATAAACCTTGTTCCGCAAATTTATCAAGTAGTTTATAGGTAGAGTCACGAACATAAGCACAGCAGTCCCAAAAATAATAATAATTTAATTATAGTGATTTCCTTTTTAATGTCTAGTATTCTTGGCCACTCGTCCGTGAAAACTCTTTGACCTTGAGCTGGTCTCTGGGTACGGAGGTTTGTAGCGAAGCGCTGGTTCAGGTTATACTGGTTATGTTTCCACTTGCTTGCTGCCGTCAGTACCATTATGTAGGTATTATGCCCTTATGTTAAAACGTTTGAGTAATTATTTCTTATATTTGAATTGCTATTCTTGCATTATGTTAACATTTCCTCGCTTTAATGAGGCGAAAAATTTTGTGTTTCGCTCGGCAGCAAAGTTATTTTGCGTCTCGTGCCTTGAAACCTTTGCCACGCTCAGGATTCTTCTTTTGAACCACTCGCTTCGCTCGTGGTTCAATTCTAGAATCCTTCGCTTGCTCAGGTTTCAATATGAGGCACTCGCGCCAAATAAACCTTTTTCTGCCTTGCATAACAAATAACTATTGTATTCCTAGGCTCACTTTTAAATCGTCCTTTATCACAAAAGATATACATATACTCGTGGTTACAAACATGGGTCAAAAAACAGTATATTTTCTGGTTTTCCCATACAAACCTGTATGGCTCACATACTTTGTCTAGGCCTAATTAAATGTCACCCTATGGAAATATATTGATTGTGCCATAGAGCTCCTTACTTCCTCTTTCTAACCTAACTTGGTAGATATTGTAAACATTCACACAAAGCGCTTTGCTAAAGTTTTTTCTCATAATCAAGGAGTGGAATTCCCCGACTGCCTCTCTATTGTTGAGATCATTATGTAGCCCAAATTTATTCAATTCGCGAGTGAATAGGCTTGTTGCTTGTTCCTTCTCCTTTCTTAAATCCGTACGCTAAGGGCTAGACTGAGATAAAGAAATAGCCCAATGATAAAAATATAAAACTTTTCTTATGTCAGCTAAACATAATTTTGTCGACATTTTTGATTGAGAAAAGATTAAGTTAGAGATTAAAGACCTCATCAACCTTTGAGAAAAATCATGTTTAAGTTTAAACAAATTTGATCAAATATTGGATTTCGATTAAACGAAATTGGATCTGAGTCCATAATCGTTTGAGTCCGGCCAACGACGGGGCTTAAGGAAAAAGGTTTATTATTAAAGTAAATAATAAGATCAAAAAGTGCTTTTCTGTCTTTTCGTACCAGATAGATAGATAGAAACTCTTTATTGCACACAAATTAAGAGTAATTGCGTAAGAAACCTTATATCTAATTGCGCGCAAAGGCGGCCTTATTGCTTAGAGCAATCTCTTCCAGGCAACCTTAGGACTGGGAATCGCTGAGATGGACACGAGTAGTGCAGAGTTTGCTTAACTAAGTTAGACTAATTTGAAAATAAATTAGGTACATAAAATCAAACAATAAACTTAAGTATTTACCAAAATACTTAAATACAGACATAGAATAAATAAATACACATATATACTTACATACAATAATACACATATACACAGATGTAATATACATAAATAAACATAAAAATATATACCTTTATATATATACATATACATACATTATATAAATAATATAACAACAAAATGCAAATAAGTGTCCTATTTTCCTACAGACAACTTTCCTCTTTCTTTAGGTAGAATTCGATCAATTTAGATTTGAAAGCATTACTGGTTTTTGCTTCAAGTTCAACTAACAAACTATAAATAGATTGACAAATAACAAATACAGATGCCAATTAAGATAGATAGATTATCGGTTTCGGAAACGCTAATAGAACAAAAATATATGGAATAGTCAATAATGGTAATTAGCTGTCACGAAACAATTCGTTAGCATATGTCTATGTTTTTTTCTATACCACCTTCTATACTCTTTTTCTATACAGCGTGTAACGGAAAGGTGTGATAATAATAAAGGGTAAAATCTGCCCACGAAACTGAACAAAATTTCCTAAGGAACAAAGGTTATAGAACAAAATCCATTTTTGACCTCCTATAGAAAATGTATCAGCTGATAGCACATTTTGTATGGGAGTTTAAATTTGGTTTTTCGTATTTCGACCTATGTTCCGTGGGAAAAGTTGTTCAGTTTAATGGGCAGATTTACACTTTTCAGTATTATCACACCTTCCCGTAACACGTTGTATAGTCTTGTTCACGGCCTCTGCTGGTTTATGTGTAAGTACTAAATGTGAAAGTATGGATGTTTGTTTGTTTCTGTTTTTAGGACTTGGAATTAGACACTTTTATATTGATGAATACTGTTTTTATTGCTAAAGAAAACTACACCACGAAAAATGTGATCAACCATTTTTGTCATCGACAAACTAGAATCTAAGCATAGACAAGATGGCGTCAATTTGAGGAGCGGGAAAAATCAAAAATATTTTATTGTCTGCAACACCACCCCTCAAGAAAATATAAAAAAAAAATACCCTGTATTTACTTTGTAATACCACCCCTCAAAATAACATCCTTTAAAAAAAATTATAACACATACTAAATCATCCATCTCTTAAATTAGGACACCCTATACTAACATTAACATTTTTAATTTTTAAACAATCTCTCTCTTAGCTTTCTAAACTGTGTCCCACCCAAACATTTAGTAAAAATATCACCCAACTGATCTGTAGAACTAATATATTTTATTGTAATCAAACCTTTATCAATTTTCTCCTTTACAAAACTTTGTTTTATTTGTAAGTGTTTAATTTTAGAATTATTTGTAGCCATGTTGGCCAGTTTGATTGCCGACTGATTGTCTTCAAACATCACAACAGGCGTTGTCTTTATGTCAAAAGAATCCAGAATCTGTATTATCCAGCAGGCCTCACTAGTAGCTCTGCTCAAAGCTATAAACTCTGCCTCCGTAGAAGACAAAGCAACACACTGTTGTTTTTTAGAAAACCATATTACAGTGTTCCCAAATAATTTAAAACAACATCCTGTAGTTGACTTACGGTCAACACAACCACCCCAATCACTATCTACATACCCAGTTAAATTTGGCTCTTCTTTATTTTTAGAATAAGTCAGACACAGATCTAAGGTTCCTTTGACATATCTCAAAACATTGATCAACAGTTTATACAATAATTTACTACCTTTGAATCTACTCAAAAAAGAAACAGTTGCACACAAATCTGGTCTAGTACCCATTACTGCGTACATCAAACTACCAATCAACTTCTTACATTTAGTTTCTAATTCTTTACTTTCTGGTTCACTCCTGTTCAACAATTCTAATTTAAAATTCTTATCTATAGGCAGTGATAATAGTTTTCACTCCGACATGCCATATTGGCTAAGTATGTCTTTTAAATACTCTTTCTGACTAATGGTGGTACTACCCTTGTCTAAGTTCTGCTCTATCTGTATCCCCAAAAATTTACTTACAGACCCCATGTCTTTTATCTTAAACGACTCACTCAAAACCTTTTTTAATTTCAAACCCTCCCCTTCAGAAGTACTGAACAAAAGTATATCGTCCACATATAATAATAAGAATGTTCTGTGACCCTTTTCAATCTTAGAATATAAACAATAATCTTTATCAGAACTTCTAAAACCTTGGGCTTTCATAAGCTCATCAAATGTTTCGTTCCAATATTTAGGAGAACGCTTTAATCCATAAATGGACTTATTAAGTTTGCAATAGTCATATTTAGACTCTACTCCCTCAGGCAACTTCAAATAAATATCCTCATCTATTTTACTATTTAAGAACGCGTTACAGACATCCATTTGTATTATTTTACAATTTAATTTTGTTGCCACTGCTGTAAAAATTCTAAATGTATTTAACTTGGCTACCGGAGCATACAAATTATTATCATAACACTCACTCTGCTGGAATCCACGTGCAACTAGTCTTGCTTTATAAATTTTGTCTCCGTTTTCACTTTTCTTGTTTTTTAAAACCCACTTAGTGGATATTATTTCTTGCCCTTCTGGCACTTTTCTTACAAATGTCCATGTATCCTTTTCTTCTAATTGTTCTAGTTCTTTTTCTATTGCTTTCTTCCAGCTATCAGCATCTTCTCTCTTCATTGCTTCGCTGTAACTGGCAGGTTCTCCTTCTGCAACTAATCCAAAATAATCATTCAACCATCCGGGTTTCTTTACTTCTCTTCCGCTTCTAGTTCTTTGTTTATCTTCTTCTTCATCCGATGCTTCGGAATGTTGTCCACTTGAATCACTTTCTCTTTCACTTAGCTCTTCTACATTTTGCTCCTGTTCTGTCTCAGTCTCTCCCTGTACCACACCTTCCGGTTCTTCAACTTCCTGCTCTTCTATAAAACTTTCTTCTTCTAGGACACTTTCTAATTCAGGCTGATCCAAGTAAACAACTTGTTCACTCTTTTCCATGTCTTGTTCACTTTCTTCCGTTTCTCCCTTCTGGATGAACACTACATCTCTCTTTGTTTGGACAATTTTCTCTTTTTCATAATATATTCTATAGCCCTTGGTTCCTTCATAACCAACAAACAAGCCGTCTTCTGCTTTCGAGTCTAACTTACGCCTTTTCTCTTTAGGTATATGAATCCAAACTTTTGTCCCAAATATTTTTCCCAACTTACTCATATCAAAGTCCTTTTGTTTCCATAATTGATATGGTGTCTTCTCGGGTACCTGACTTTTGCTAGTTCGGTTAAGAACATATATCACTGTGTTTATGGCCTCTGCCCATAATTCCTTGCTTAGGTTCTTTGCCAATATCATAGTTCGAGCGGCCTCTACAATTGTGCGCATATCCCTCTCTGCTTGGCCGTTCTGTTCGGGCGAGTAAGGAACAGTTGTCTCATGCTGAATTCCCTTACTTGTGAACAACTCTTTCATCTCTTTATTGACAAACTCTTTGCCATTGTCCGATCGAAAGACTTTTAGTAAATACCCTGTTTCTCTTTCTGCTGTCTGTATAAACAACTTCACCTTTTGAATCACTTCAGATTTCCTTTCCATAAAATAGATGTGCCGAAACTTCGTATAATCGTGTTTTATCAACAAGAAGTACTTAGCCCCGCCGAGCGACGACACCTCTAGCGGCCCGCAAACATCTGCATGAACGAGCTCCAAAGGCTGTGTAGAACGGCTCGTACTCTCCCTGAAAGGTAATCTGTGCGCTTTTCCCTTAATACACGCTTCACACTTTTTGTTGTCATCCCTAAAAGTGAGGTTATTTTTCGTAAGCACTGTCTTAATATAGTCCTTGTTTTGGTGACAAAGTCTTTCGTGCCACTCACTCAGCGACACTACCGCACAATGAGCGTCACTCATCGCAAACGGGTCGGATTTAGAAGCCAGCCACCTCCTTTTCTTTTTTAATTTTAGATTTTTGGCTTGGCTACCGAGACTTTTCATCATGTTCATACAGCCTTGTTTCATTGCATTTGTCAAATGTTTGTTCACAGTTTACCCAAATATTTTTTTATCGATATTGCTTTCTCTTTCTTTCACATCATTGCATCTCTCTCTGGAAGAATTATATGTTATGGCAATACCAAGAAAATTGTGTTCTACCCAAGTGTTTTACCCATAAATTGGTAATAGAACCGAATTGATCAACCCCGATTCCAAGCTGCCGACTTTAATGGATGGAGTTTGTTTTTATAAAGCCGGAGGAGCGGAGGGAGAGCAGCCCCCGCCCGCCGTAACAAGAGCCAGGCACCACGCGAGCCGCAGCGGCTGAGGCTGGTCGCCGTAGGCGACCAAAAAGCCGAAGCTGCGGAGGCGAACGTGGGTGCCTGGCTCTTGTTACGCAAGGGCGAAGGGGCTGCACTTCCCGCAGCTCCGGAGCTGTGAAAATTCAAAATTTCTACTTTTTTCTTGTTTTTCTAAACGAATGAACTAGGCTGTACTATGTCATTATTCTTAGTCCACATCCTTAAAAAATAAAATTAAACTATCTATAGTAGCCAAATAATAAAAAAAATTAAAAAAAAAAAGGTTGGTGGCTGCCTTCTAAAATTTTCCCTCGCAAACTTCATGATGTAAAAACTGTCCTCTTTGAACCCAGAAGCACACAAAACATCATTTTTCTTTATCAAGCACTTGTCCCTGGTTAAGTCTACTGTATAACCTCTGCTTGTAGCTTTCGACACCGAAAACAGATTTAGTTTCAACTCGGGTACGAATAACACATCACTCAATGTATTGTCCACGAATTCAATGTCTCCAATCCCTAAAACTGGTAATTTTCGCCCATCCCCGACAATAACAAACCGATCTGACGTTTCACGGAATGATTGTGACGTAAACAAGTTTCGTTCAGAAGTCATGTGCTCGTTGGCACCACTTTCAATAATCCACTTGATTGACGAGGATGCGACTGATTGTTTATGCAAACTGTTTACTGCACACTCACTTTCGATTGTCATTGCTGTTACCGGAAACGCATTACTTTTCTTCCCACTGTTATTGTCTTGTTTATTTTCACGTTTTGGGCACTGAGACTTTAGGTGACCTATTTTATGACAAATAAAACACTTCCTGCTGTCCTTATTACTCTTGCAGTCTTTGATAAAATGTCCCATGCGACCACACTTGTAACACTTTCTTTCTGCACTATTGTATGTCTGTTTTACAAATAATGCTGCATTTTCTTCACTCTCTGAACTTTTGGAATGCTTTCTTTCCTCTTCAATTAAAAGCCTTCCCACAAGGTCATCATAATTTTGTTTTGCTGAGTCCACCGACTCCCAAGCCGACACAAAATGACTATATTCCTCAGGCAATGACATCAGTACTTTTGTTATCATAAATTTCTCAGATATATCTTCTCCTGCCTGCTTTAATTGGCTTTTCAATTCTGGTAACTTAGAGAGAAAAACTGACATCTCCATTCCTCTCTCAAACTTAAAGTTGAAGAAGCGCTGTTGAAGAAGATGTATGCTAGTACTGGATTTTTGCTCATACACACTCAATAGTTTGCCCCACATCTGAGCTGCAGTTTCACAGGTTGTCACATGTACCATAGCACTTTCACTCAACCTGGTAACGATGAGACCTTGGACTTTTGCATCTTTCTTTGACCACTCTGATGCATTTTCTTTAGACTTCACCTCAGTACCATCAACAACTGAGAGCAGTTCCTGCGACCTCAATAGCACTATGATTTGGAACTTCCATAAACTCCAGTTCCTTTGACCTTCGAGCTTGAAGACTCCAACCGGCGTCAGCTGATCCATTTCTCCGGATTGCTCTGCCCACTCCCCCATCGTAGTAACAGCAAAATATGCGTAGCAACGTCTGTTGCAGTGCTTCCACGCCCTTGCACCGCTAATCCCCAGACGCAACCGCCGCCCCCGCTGCCAAACACCACTGCGACGCAAAAACAGCTTGACTTCCGAAACACGCGCTTTCACCTAAGACAGAGTTATGTGTCTGGACCCATAACCTGTTTTTAGGACTTGGAATTAGACACTTTTATATTGATGAATACTGTTTTTATTGCTAAAGAAAACTACACCACGGAAAATGTGAACAACCATTTTTGTCATCGACAAACTAGAATCTAAGCATAGACAAGATGGCGTCAATTTGAGGAGCGGGAAAAATCAAAAATATTTTATTGTCTGCAACAGTTTCACTATCACGCCTAAACGGCTAAACTGATTTCGATGAAATTTGGGAAGTAGATAGATCAAGCACTAGACTAACACATGGGCTACAATTTATTCCGGAAATGTGCATGGTTCCTGAAGAAGATACTAGAATGACACAAAAACTATAAAGGTTGTAAGCGACGGTGTACCGAAAATTGAAAGGGCATGCTCAGTCAACGAAACTGAACAACTTTCCCAAAGAAACTGTAATGTATTTGAATAAAGTTGCTCGACCGCGAACTTGCTTGCTGGCAACAGTGCTCACGAGAGAATTGAGGCAAGCGGGTGTGCGGGACAGGCTCATAAATAAATCTGTTTTTATTTGATATACCACCTTTACCCGACCATGAATAGGAGACGCTGAACACCACACGTGGCGACGAGACCTAAAAGGTAAGTGGAAAACGTATGAAAATACGAATACATTCAGTGTTCGCAAAAAAAAAAGGGAAGGTAATGGTGAAAGAAACATTACCAAGCTTCTCCATAATTATCGAAATAACTGTAACGTTACCGCGCGATAGCGTAAACAAACAAATGAGTGCAGAAATCCCTGTTATAATTAATAGTTTCCTGTAGGTACTTGATAAAAAAATTACATTTTTTCATCTCGCCAGCCAGGAAAGGCTTGCACTTGCGTTCGAAATCGGGGTGTATAAGTTCTTATTGTAAGCTGGCGTGGAAATAGTAGTTGAAAAACTAGATAATATACCATAGTATTATGATATTTGCGCTAATCATAGCGCGTGATAATCTAGTTGCGCAGAGGTAACAAATTATGTGTTTCACTCGAGAGCAAAGTTATTATGCGTCTCGTGCCTCGAAAACCAAGCTACTCTCAGAATATTTGAACCCCCTACTTCCTCAGTTCTAAGTTACAAGCCACTCGAGCCAAATAACAGCTTGCTGCCTTGCAGACGAAATAACTATTAACCGTGACAGATACTGCGTGTCAAAAAGAAAAGATTGTAATACTTTCCTTGTAAAATTATAAAAATAATACAGTCAAGGACACATCAAGCTTTACACATTGGACTTCGTACAATTCCTTTCAACAATTGAAGGAGCTAAATTCAGGTTACAAGCAACTACAAATATCAGGCTTGCTCTCACCTGTACGATTAGCACGACTAAGTGTGCTTACCTACCTTGTAGTCATCTACTAACAAACTATATTTTGTGTCTATACGTGCTAGTCTAGTTGATGCCTGTAGTAAATGGACAAGAATGGAGAAGCCGAGTAAAAATAGTACAAAAGTTGACTGTACAACTAAACATGATTACCTATCTTGTAGTTATCTACTATAAATCAAAGTTTTATCCACACGGGTAAGCTGGCACGGTGTTCCTTGGTGCCCTGGGCAGTAACAAACGAATAAGAAATGGAGAAGCCTAGTAAAAATACAACCAAGGGGTACAGCGCACAATTTAGCCAAGGAGCATTACTTATTGTGATGTCAAGCTGTAAAAGTCTAAAAAAAATAGTACTAAGGGTACAATGCACAATTTTCCCAGTAGCATAATTTATCAAAGTGCCAGGGAGCACAAGTCTAAAAACAGTACCAAGGTGTACAATCTTGCCAAGGAGCATAATTTATAATGGTGCTAGAGAGCTCAAGTCTAGAAAAATAGTACTTTGGTGTAAAATCATGCCAAGGAGCATAACTTATTATGGTGCCAGGGAGCACAAGTCTAGAAAAATAGTACCAAGAAGTACAATCTTGCCAAGGAGCATAATCTATTATGGTGCCAGGGAGTACAAGTCTAGACAAATAGTAGCAAGGTGTACGATCTTGCCAAGGAGCATAATTTATTATTGTGCCAGGGAGCACAAGTCTATAAAACAGTACCAAGGTGTAAAATCATGCCAAGGAGCATAATTTATTATGGTGCCAGGGAGCACAAGTCTAGAAAAATAGTACCAAGAAGTACAATCTTGCCAAGGAGCATAATCTATTATGGTGCCAGGGAGCACAAGTCTAGACAAATAGTACCAAGGTGTACGATCTTGCCAAGGAGCATAATGTATTATGGTGCCAAGGAGCACAAGTCTTAAAAAGGAGTACCAAGGGGTACAATGCATAATTTTGCCACGGAGCATAATTTATTATGGTGCCAAGGAGCACGCGTCTAGGAATAGTAGTGTCATGATGTACAGTACAGTGCACAATTTTGCCAAGGAACATAATTTATCATAGTACAAAGGTGCTCATGCCATGGAGCACAATCAATTGCACATAATTAAGGTAAAACAATGCATCATTCTTGCGCAGCAGCAAAATGAATGAGTGAATAATTGTAAGTAATGAAATCACTTCAATAAAATTAAGTAAATTAATAACTGAACTTAATGGGAGTTTACTGTACAAATAATTGTTGATTTTTATTCCAAGTAGCTACATTCAACTAACATGTTCTTAAAGTGTTGCATTACAATTCGACAATATGATCCAGGTGTCTATATAGTACAGATTAGTAGTCACGTACTTACCTGAAAAGAACAGTAACGGACAACGAAAAAAAACAAAAAGACAGAATCTACAAAATGATTTAATCTAAAAAATATGACTATCGTTTTAAAATAAAAAAAAATAGAAATTAAAAAGTGCTGCTACGTCGGAAAAAAAATAATTACCTACCTACCTTCGTTATTTTATTCTACAAAACTAATCACTTATTTAGTCATATTTTCGTCTAAATTTGTACAAGTAAAACCGAAGGAAACACCAGAGTTTCATGAAAACACCAAGGGTGAAAACAATACATAGTGTACAGTTGCAATGTGACGGCGACCCCATGTCACTGAGACTGCGCTGGAAATATTGAGTATACAAAAATGAGGTCTAGAAATGCTCCTGTTGGCATCAAACATACAGAAACTTGGTGTAACTTTTTACACCGACTGCGCCACCCTCTTATTTACAACTATGGAAGAAAAGTAATGACTTAAAGTTTGCTATAGCTTTTGTTGTAAGGAAAAACGTCTATCAATTTTATTCGCCAACATCTCATAGGTTTCTAAATAGTCAAAAATAGTCCCACGTTGACGGTAGAAAATTAATTTGGTTGTTTACAGTCGACAATCGCTCTACGTAGTTAGTGGAAAAAACTGTTCAACGTCGACAGTACGAAAATAATTCATTGTTTACATTTAATTTGAGACATAATCGTTTTATAATTTTGATACATAATCGAAAATCATGTAGATGTGGCATTTTATTGACCAAAGTAGTATAGATATTGCGGTCAAACATTTACGATAAGTAAAATGTAGTGCTCAAATGTCTGGTAAAATTCGGTTTACCCGTGTTTTTATGCATTTTTTTGAAATACCGCGATTTAGGCAAAAAACCTACGGCCCATTTGTTGGCGGGTGGCATAGCTTGCTCACCCAATAATATTTCAATGTTGAGGGAGCTATTATAGAGCGAAGCTCGGTCGCCCAGGTACTTATATTTATAATCGATTAGAGGTGGGCGTTAAATAACGTAAATAGTTTTGATAACTATTTATTGGTGCAATAGCTTCATTACGTTATTAGCTATTGCGAAAACTATCTATCGAGCGAAACTAGTTATTTCTGAAAACCGAAAACCATTGAGATCGCGCTACTCAACGCGTGAACGAATGAAGCTTGATTTTATATACTCATTGGCTTGATTACAGCGCGAAGTTAATTTGATTTCGATATTTAATTTTGTTTAAATCTACAGTCAAAAATCCGAAAATATTCCTAATCAAACTAAATCACGTATTTCATAAAAATAACCAACACGCATTTCGGTTATTCTGATACTCGTTTTCCGAACGTCAAGCGATATTCAAAAATAAATAGTTATTAAAATAAATAGTCGCTATCGGCTACTATAACGATAGCTAGTTTCGGTATTCCGAAAAACGACCCACCTCTATAATCGATCTACTTGCCTGTCTTATTTACAGCAAGTAGTCTATCTATGCGGCACGTCGCACATAAAAAGTGCATATGACGCGCTTGCAAAAATTCCGTTAACTCTACTGATGATGGGCGCGACAGCTTGTTTTACGGAGGTCGTATAGTCAGAGAGACACAATGATAGCGCGTTTCAGTAACCTAGTGGCGCCATCTATTTTTGAAGGAAAAAAAACTTTCATTTTATTGGCTTAACGGCCACTTTATTTCTATTATTTATTGCTTTGATAATGATAGATGAAAATTAACAATTATAAAAAGCAGAACACGAACTCTGCGGGCTCAGCACGTTGCCCACAAGAAAGTATATTTCGGAGAAATTACACTTTATTTGAGGAATGACGTCAACTATATCACCTCTAAACGCGAAGAGATGTTAGTGCAAGAAAATATTTAGCTAACCCACAAATTACGTTTTTGATATTTTAGACAGAGATAGCTTTAAAAGCGATAAACCCCCCGTGTAAGCCGTCTCAAATGCTTTCAGCGCCTGACATTTGTGACGTCACACTGTTTAACTGTCATAATCAAGTAGTGATGAGGTATTGTCGATTTTTATAGCGATGAATTTTGGATACAGGTGACAAAATGTGTGAAAAAGAAAACAAATACTATCAGATTTTTTTATTATTATGGATTACTTATTTTTAAACTTGTATTATGTAAATAAAAAGGCTAATATAAGTTTATAATTTTATTTTTAGGTTAAAAAAAAAAAGATTCTTAAATAGGTATCCTTAACAATAACTATCATTATGACAATGGATAATAATTTTATTATTTTCCATTAGGCAGTGTATTTTATCCTTAATAATACTACTTATACTTAAAAAAATGTACAAAAAGCTATTATTAGTACAGGTTTCACTCATGATTCTTCATGACCAGCAGTTGTCTTTTTCACTACGTACTCAAGATTAACAATCATAATAATCAGTAACAAAACGCATTTTTAAGTACAATATCGTAAGAATTTTTTATTTTAACACTTCCTGTGTTCGGATTGTTCTACAAAGTAGTAAATTGCAAAATTTCACAACCACAGGCAGGATTCGAACCTGCATCTTCTCCGTCAGTACCGGAGACGCTTTACCAACTAGGCTCAGGGTCCCGCATGATGTTGTAAAATTTGCGATCTCTATACGTATTTCAACGTTGCGTTTGTGCTTCCACCTAATAAGCATTAGCTGTACTAGCTCAACAAGTCCTATTTTGGTAAATATAATTCAAGTCAAAAATTGGTAACACTACGTATAATTCAAAATGATTGAATTTTACAATTTTCTACTTGGTAGATTTATCCGAACACAGGAAATGTTAAAATAAATCATTTTCAATCACACGTAGTGTTACCAATTTTCGACTTGAATTCTTTTTGCAATAATAGACTACTTGAGCTAGTAGTCTATCTAGTACAGCTAATGCTTACTAGGTGGCAGCACAAACACAACGTTGAAATGCGTATAGAGGTCGCAGATTTCACAACATCAGGCAGGATCACAGTAGCCTAGTTGGTAAAGCGTCTCCGGTACTGACGGAGAAGACGCAGGTTTGAATCCTTCCTGTAGTTGTAAAATTTTGCGATTTTCTACTTTGTACATCATCATAAGTTCAAAATTATGCTATTAAAGGGTTTAGAACAAAACACAGTTTACTGGCCTTCCAGGCTCCGATATTAATACCACCAACAGTTGTCTTTTTCTCTCCTTATTTAAAATGTACAAACATAAACACCTGTAACAAAATACATTTTAATGTACAATATCATAAGTTAAAAACGGGTGTATTAACGTGACACCAAATTTGAGTAAATTTTTACCAAATTAATATCCACCAAATTTTGTCTACCAAAATGGATGAATGTACACCAAATTTGCTTCTGGCACTTCGCCGGCAGCGGCCGCGGCACGCTCGCTCCACTCGCTCGGCTCATGCGTTGTGGTCGCAAGATATATAACACAACTTAACCGAACCGGTTACCCAAATTTGGTGTACGTTCAGTCCAGTGGAATGTAATATCACACCTCGGAAGCTCCATACAATCGGGCTCAAAAGTGACAGCTGTCATTTTTACACGCGCAAATGTGTGGGTGGGTTAAAGATGTGTGAGTGTAGGGTTGATGGTATCTAGAAAACACCTACCCTAGAAAACGTAGATACCAGAACATTAGCATTATACTTTTATTACAGTTTCGAGTTGCACATTTTTCGTTCGACTATAAAGCGACTTACACAATTCACAAACGAATTATAACCTCACTTTGTTGTATTTAGTAATCGAATTTCAATTAAAACAAACAAACACACGTTGAAATAATCTCACAAACTCTATGGTGTTTATTCCATAAAAATTGCTTCTTATTATTGTTTAACTTTATTCCAAATTTTACTTTGTCTTGGAGAGTCGAAAGACAACCGTAAACTGCACAACCACGCACCTTTTTTTCAACTTTTGCAAGCGTTGCATATCGCGTGGCAACAGGACGAGAAATGGGACGAGATATCGCGCAGGGCTCCGCGGAGTGATGCACGCGCACTTGAGGTACTCCGATTGGTGGGAGGCGGAGAGCTTCCGTTCTGTATGTAGTACTATTATGAATTCTGTGGTAATATCGAAAGTTAATCAATATCCTGCCACGGAAGAAAAGCAATAATTGGTCGGAAGAACTCAGATGAGTGTCCGTTTACTATTGGCAAGCCTTTTGAAGCCGTTGGTCTCACCATTTGGCGGCTTGAAAACTCTATCAGTCAGCTTGATCACTTGCCCAAATACAAGGTGATTAACGTTTGCAAGTGTATTTAGTGTAGTTTAGTGTAGTGTAGTAGTTTATTGTTCCTTTCTTTCTTTTTTATGGGTATACACCCATAAAAAAGAAAGAAAGGAACAATAAACTACTACACTACACTAAACTACACTAAATACACTACTATACAGTATGCCTCAAATAAATAATAGTAGATTGTATCACAAGGCTGTAAAATAATATTTTTAAGGCGAGGGCGCTATTTTGAATCCAGAGCGAAGTGAAGGATTCTAAAGTAGAATCCTGAATGTAGCGAGGGATTCAATAGGTCGCCCAAGGTAAAAATATTGTTGCAGCCGCGTAATACACTCTAATTTTCATCTCCCTCTATGAGAAAAGAATAAGAGGCTCATTGAGACACAAACTCGTCATTAATTTTAAATATAAAATACCATTACAATATTTGGTCGGCGACCTGAACGTGGATTACTTAACTGATAATAATTTAAAGGTAAGACTGAATAATATTTTGAACAGTTACGGTTGCGCGAACATTGTCGGGTTCCCCTCCCGAGTGTGTGCTGATAGCTCCACCTCTATTGACTGTGGGATAGTTGCTCGTACCTGTGACGTCACCTTCATTAGCGACCACAGCGCCCAGCTCTTCTCGTTAACTACGTCAAAGCGTTTACGAAGCTTCTGTGACAGTGTTAAGATCTTCGTAGTATTTTATAATGTGTTTTTTTTTGTTGCTTATAAAATTTTACATTTCACTTACGTAAGTAAGTACACACAATTTTCAATTCAAATTATTGATTAATAAAAAAATAAAAAATTACAGAAAAATCCAAGGATTAACTTAAGACAATATTTAGTTAAGATATTTTTTTATATATGGGGGCATAACGTTTGCAGTGCTACCCTACGTAATTTTTGTAGTGAAACAATGGTAACAAATAAACAAAACTCGATGTCTGTGAAAATATATGACTTGTAACTAATTTTGGCAGGTAGTCGACAGCCTCCGTAGTCTAGTGGGTGGAGCACTCGGCTCTCGATCTGGGGGTCCTAGATTCGATTCCCAGTGGGGACACTGCCAGGCAGGGATCCCTTTATGCGACCTCCCCAGTTGGGATATTGCAGAATGAATCACTTGATTGTCCGAAAGGTTGGATGATTCCGTGCTTCGGAAGGGGCGTGGGGCCGTGGCTCCCGACCGCTATGTGTACGGACGTAGTCGTTGATGAGCCACTTCAGGGGCCTTTGGCGGCTCAACAGCTCTGACACCAGGGTTGTGAGGATGCTCATCGACCTTGCAACCCTCACAAGATGATGATGAGTATTGATAAGTTAGTCTATCAAACAACAGACCGAGACGTTCAACTAGACATACACTTTTCAATTTAAACAAACTTCTTTCAAGAAAACCTAAATGCCTCAAGTAGTGTTACGCAATTTTAATACTTACCTTCCCGAGGAATGGGGCTATTTCGTAGCTTAAGAAAAAGAAATAATAATAATAACCGAAATGAATATTGCATAAATAAAACTTTCTGTCTTAAATATTTTTACCCTATTCAGTACTACTTGGTGGCTTTTCGGCAATAAACAGAAATCTGCTTGCTGCTTTACATTGTACTTGAGTTATATTGTGATAAAAGACTCAAAGCGTCTGAAATGTTGTAACAGGCTAAATAAAAAGTGCTCTAATAAGTGAATGATTTTGCCAATGAATTAGCTGTCAAACTAGTGATTTTCAATACCTACATTTACATTGAAAATGCTGAATATTTCCATCTTGTTCCTGGTTAACAACATTTCCGACGAGCCCTCCATGGCCATATACTTGACTTTGATACTTTGGAAGTTGGAACAGGAACTTTTTATTTCATTTATTTAGGAACAACGAAACAATAAGATTTTTGTTGGAATTAAATAACTACATATATAAATAAAAAGTTGTTGCAGAAACTCTTTTATTTCATCTTAAAAGAACAATACAATATAAAATTGTGTTTAAAAACAATAAATAAATTTAAGAGTGAACTTAATTTAATTTTCATTATAATAAAAAAGTACCTCATCCAACAATAACCCACCTAGACGTTAAAATATGGATTAATATACTATGAAAACAACAAAAATGGGAAGGAAAAATGTCAAGGTCAGTTCAACTTATAAATAAAATAAACTCTTGTTGCACAAAAAACTCACAATGAATACCATACAAATAATTTATACCCGCTCGTAAAAGCGGCCTTACTGCTTAAAGAAATCTCTTCCAGACAACCCTACAACTGGGAACCGACATGAGAAGTGCAGAGTCAACGAAAATAATTAGTGACTTTTAGACGGTTCAAAAACAAAAATAAAAAGATAAAAAGACCAAAATAAAATAAATAAAACAAATGTAAAAAAACCGGTCAAGTGCGAGTCGGACTCGCGCGCCGAGGGTTCCGATATACCTATAGTATTTTTGGAAGCAATAAAGTCCATTTTCAGGACCGCAAAACTAAATTTGTTTGTAAAGGTTTTTTGCAGATTTCTGAAAAACTGTGCAACTTAGAAAGATCGTTTTATTTTTGCTGTAAAGTTTATATAAACTTCTGTCAACTGTAATTAATTCAGATTTTTCCTTACTCAAACTTCGGAGATAAGGGGGGGGGGAATGGTATTTTTCTTGACATTTTTCATCATAACTTTAAAACTAAGAAATTTAAAAAAATACAAAAATATATTTTAAAATGTACAAGTAAAGCCCTTTCATATGATACCCCACTCGACCTAGTAGCGACAATTTGAAATTTGGCCCCCCCTATTTTGGCCCCCTTTATATTAATAATCATACTTTTTTCAAAAATTTTTCTTGTGCAATTAAGTTGGGCAACTATATTCTAAAACTATTCCAAATTTCAGGTTGATAGCATAAGTGGTTGCTGAGATATAGAGGTGTGACAGACAGACGGACAGACAGAGCGGCACCATAAGGGTTCCTTTTTTTTACCATTTTGGTATCGGAACCCTAAAAAGTATCATTCTACTATTATTCAAGTTACGTCAAATGGCATATATCTTAGTAGTAAAGTTATAACAAATAAATTCGTTAACATTTAATAATGTATCAATTAAATTAACTAATATAATAAGAAACAAAAACCATATTAATAAAAATCTACTATTTTTAGACAGTTTATTTGCAAAAGTGAAGTCAGTCAAAAATATGAAAAATACATATAAACACATTAGCGGCCAGCTCGCTACCGTCACCAACATCCTCGCCCCCTCGCAACTGCACAAGCTTTTTTGTGGGCCTCCTCAGGAGTCCGCCCTTCGTGGCCACTTCTACAACTCTAATGATGCCATCCTTACCGGGAAACACCTGAGTTACACGACCGCGAGGCCAAGTACCCCGAGGCAGATTCCCGTCAACTACTATAACGGAATCACCAACACCAATGCAACTGGTTTCTCCAGCTTGAGTTGCCTGCCGAGCACGAAGAGTTGGCAAATATTCTCGCACCCAACGCGTCCAAAAATGATCCGCTAGTCGGAGGCCACGCTTCCATTCAGCCCTTCGGGATAAGTCCCCATCATCTACCTGCACCACTGGCCAATAGGAAGATGATGATCCAAGTAAAAAATGAAATGGTGTTAGGGCCTCCATAGAATCTGGATCTGTAGGTACAAAGGTAAGTGGCCTTGCATTCACAATTGCTTCGGCTTCCAATAGTGTGCTAGTGGCTTTGGCATCATGCACGATACGTAATTTTCGCTTTTGCGGATGGATGACACCAAAATGTGGTAAATACCATGAGACAGCCAAAGGGTTCGGTGGGCTGAAACAAATCTCTGCATAGCCTTTATCAATTGTAGCGTAAATATTACTGCGATAAGAATTAGCATAAGTATCACTAGCTCTAAACTTTTTCTCTAAGCCAAAGAAACGCGAAAAAGCTAAGTTATAACTATTTGGGACTATCAATTGATCAGATTTCCACAAAAGCCCGGTTTCAAAGTGGCCATTAGATAATCTAATGGTTGTTTTTTTTAGGATTTCCAATGCTCGGTTATCTTTAGGTTTAAGATACTCCTTCTTAGTTATCCCGATCGAATCTATTTTATAGTGTTCCTGTAGGAGAACATCTAAAGATTTTGTTACCTTGTCAATTTGAGTAGTTGAAATATTGCTAACAAAATTTATCGGCATAGTTTTACTCGTCATACAACCATACAGGACCCAACCTAGAGCAGTGCGGATGGCTGCTGGCTGAGTGCGAGAACCACGACAAATAGACTGTGCAATCGTTAAATGCCAATTATCTGCTCATATGATCAGCATTGGCTGTGCGTCTTCATACGATAACATTTCAGAAATTCCTGAAAGATAATCAAGACCTGTAATTTCTTCTCTTCGTACCGTTTGCTTCGTGACACCTAGGTCAGGAATAGCTCGAACCCCCTTAAGAATGAATTTATCGTCACTAAAACGGCCTTTAATCGTTATGTCGATACAACTCACCTCATAATGTTTTGACATGCCACCAATGCAATCAACACGCATATCCAAGGTCGGACCAGACGCACCGACAAGCTGTGCTATCTGTCGGTCAATGAGCGTAGCTGTAGATCCATCGTCTAAGAGAGCGTAAGTGTTATAGCTACCTGCTGGTCCAGAGATGGTAACAGCTATTACCTTCAATAGAGGGCGCATCCGCTGACAAGTCTCAGGAGCGCAATGTGCGATTTTTACAGGATCTAACTTTAACCCGGGTTTGTCATAATATTCCTCATTATCACTTACGTCAGGTGAGTTTAAATCAATCAAGTTGGCTAACTCCGCAGACTTATGCAGGAGGAAGTGATGCCTGTTAAATTTACAACCTTCCACAGTGCAAACCTCTTTACATAGTGAATAGCGATGCCCGCCTCTTTTGAGACATCGCCGACAAGTTTTATTTTCTGTAGCCCATTTCCATCTGTCGTCGACTGTCAGTGCTAGAAATTTTTGAGGTTTTTTGGCGGGAACTCGACGGCGGCGTTTTCAGTTTCGATTGATTTTTCGTTTTTCGTGTTTAAAGTGGTTTAATGGATAATAAAGATAGTATGTTGTACAGTGAACTAATTCAGGAGTGCGAAGCTTATGGAAATTTCAAGTGATTCTGTGTATATTCCCCGTTTGAGTTGTCTCAAAAAGTCATTGCCATTTTCCCTCGTAAAGTCTACTATCGTTTTACGAGGGAAGCACAAGGATACAAAGAAAACCATACAGATGAAGAAGGACATAATTCAAGAAAACCTACTGATGAACATGGGGGACTAAAGACCTTCAATTTAAGACACATAAAGAAGTAAAACTGAAGATATAGATGCAGGGACTAGATAAGTAGGTACTATATATAGATGTTCAATTTGACGGCGGGACCGCGGGATTGCAGACGAAGAATAATAACAACGGACGTGACTGACGGTGCACTCATCAATCGGCATTAGCGCTGAGTGCCGGGGGATGACTGCTTCGTCAAACAAAACAACTGAAGACAAGACGTTACTTATCAAACATACTGATGAGACAAAATTACTTCTGACAATGAAGAACTTGGAGTAGTAGAACTAAAGATGTTCAACTTAACAAACTAATGATGAGTAAGGGGGACTGAAGACAGAATCGAACGGACGAAAAAAGAAGAATAACTGAAGACGATAGGTGAAAACCTACTAACGAAGACAAAAATTTAAGTGGAGAAGAAAACTTAACTGAAGAAGTTTTATTGAGAAAACCTACTGATGAAGAAGAAACTTAAGACGAGGCAGTATGGTCTTGATACCTTCGCCTGTCCCTAACAGGGACGAATGGAATAAAAAAAAAATAGAAATTTTTGACAAGTCACGAGTTCATGACTTTGGTGACATATTGTTTGCTTACCTTGGTAGCTCACTTTTTTTGTTTCTGACCTATTGGGATCAGTTACGGCTACATGAGCTTTTTCAATTTTACCTTTTGGAGCAGATATTGCGACCGGTGCGTTAGATGTACTAGAGTCAACCAGGCCATGTTTCACGTGTATTTCCGCTTCATGGAGCAAGAACTCAGCTAGAACTTCCAGTTTAAATTTTTGTACATACCGAGCCTGCTTTTCACCGAGAAAGGCGAACTCTACCCACTTTTCTCTTAGAAGAGGAGTTAATTTCAAAACGATTGAGTTAGCGAGCTCAGGAGAGGCCAGGTACTCGGGACGGTTAAGATGCCGTATCGTACTCACCGAATTTCTTACTTTACACGCAAGGTTATTAAGCTCACGCGCAAAATCGTGACTATTTAGTCTTGGAAGAGATCTGAGCTCTACCTGAGTTTCCATGATTATCGTTTCAGGGCGCGCAAACTGTTCTTCGAGGGCCTCCATGACTTCAGCAGGCTTATCAGCAGAGACTAAAAGGGTTGAAACCGACTCTAAAGCTCTACCTTGTAGGGCTGATGAAATCCGCACCAGAATCTCCAGGTCGTCGAACTCACCCATTGTTCGTTCGTAGATTCTTCTGAAAGTGAGCCAATCTGCAGCGCGACCTGAGAAAGTTGGAAGCTTTAGACTACTTACGTTTCTTCGTTGAGCGTGGGACAGACCGGCAATGGCCTGCGCCAAGCTATTAAAATCGTTATTTACATTGTGGTTTGTGTGAAAAGTTTCAGCTTTATTGGTGTTACATAGTTTGTGGCGTGTTCCTACTACTGTATGAGGTGTACCTAAAAAATGGCTTCTCGAAGTCGTTGGGTAGGGGATGTGGCTTGTTGAAGTCGTTGGGTAGACTGAAGAATGTGCAACACTCACTTGCACCTTATCTGTGTGAAAAAGGTATGAAGGTGCGACCGCGGTGCTTGACTGGATGCGAGTCGTAGGTGCTAATTGCTCATGCAGAAAACGTGATGGACCACCACCACCCACTGGGGGCACCGGCGAGGACCCAGCATAATAAGGAGCACTCCCGCAAAAGTGGTGCGGTAATGCTTGTTGGAGCCTGGCCAAGGGGGCGCCTGGGTAGTGTGGTACTTGATCCAAAAGCCCAGCCTCCGCGACGTTACTGTCAATAATCGGTAACGCCCCTAGCGTCGATTGGGGTAATGGTTGCTCACTTTCCGCTATCTGGGAACATAAAAGAGAGTCAACTACGTCTACGTTAACATTTTCGTCCAGCAGCTGAACCACGCTACGGCGAGTTCGGCTACTAGCGTGACTGCCACGTTCACTCCTATCTTCAAGTTCTGCTAGGTGAGCCGCATGCTCAGCGTCGACGGCCGAGCGCTCTGCAGCAATTATTCGCTCGACAGCCGCAGCGCGCTCTAATGCTGCGGTGGCCGCAGCTCGCTCAATCGCGACCTCGTCTGAGGCAGCCTCTGTATCTGCCATGCGGCGCGCATGCTCGGCCTCCAGATGGAGGTGCTCCGCCCGGGAGGACTGGCTACCCAGGGAAGAAGCCGACTGCGACTTATCCTTCTTGGATCGAAGGTTATAACTACCTCCCATTGCAGATAAATTTGACAACGACACTAATAAACACTGATAAAGCATACCAAATCACTTAGAGAAAAAAAAATATAGGTATATATCACAAAAAAACATAGGTTCTATGTTTTTTTGTGACACATATAGAAACATATAGAATAAACACTAATATACACTGGTCAGGAAATAATAACATTTGGGCATTTAAATAACGTATTTATCCCATTTCTGACACCAAATAATAAAAATCGACTATTTTTAGACAGTTTATTTGCAAAAGTGAAGTCAGTCAAAAATATGAAAAATACATCAAAACACATTAGCGGCCAGCTCGCTACCGTCACCAACACATATTATATAGGCTTCCTATCAAACTGGTGGAGGACTAAACATTTTTGACTTCTTCATTCCAGCTGCGAGTAGAAAAACATTTCTAGACTTCTCTTCCAAGTATCCTTCGGGTTGCTGCACGTACATGGTTTCGTCTAAGTTTCTAGTTCCAATAGATTCTGTGGTCCCATTAAAAATTCTGCATTTGTGAAAAATGCCCAACGAAATATCCTCGCTCAGATTCTTTCAGATCAACTCCAGGATCTACGCGTCAGATAATAAATTAGGTACTACTCTCTCGGTGAACTACCAAGGAATTGCTCACCAGGAACAGACCTAGATTTGACCGATTTAGGTTCTATTGATACTATCTTACTTTAACCAAAATTATCAGTAAAGATTATATCTCTTGCTCTCACGAGAAGGGCGTAAATCATGTAATCAGTGTAGCACTTGCACACAGACCTCGCTATTTCAAAAGTGGTACGCTCATCGCTCTTCCGGCTACTGCATTTTGTCCCAGTTTGCGGAGAACAGTCAATTCAGGTTCGATTCCTGTATGTTGCGGACGGCGACACGGAACGCAACTCTCAAGTACCAGAGCAAGCTACGCACGAACATCACCCGCCCCCCGCACCGACGCCGCGAGAGCACAAAGCGAGCGAGACGGCCAGCGCGTGCGAGCGAGATAGTCGGCGTGACGCACGCTAGTTCCGGCCGGCGCTAGCAGGATATAAGCGCGGCCAAATCCACCATTCCACACAGTTCGAAGCTGAGTGATCGTCCAGTAATCAACTGTCAACCGTTCCAGTCAACTGAGTGAATCGTCCAGTCTACTGTGAACTTCCAGTCTACAGTCGAGAACTCTCCTGTAGTGAACGAACCCTATACAGTCCACTTGAAAAAGTCAGTTGCAGTTGCAGTCACAGTTGCAGTTCGACCACAGTCTACAGCTCAAGAATACAAGTGCACAGTACAGTCGAAGATACAGTTCCAGTTCTGTCTACGATCCGAACACAGTTGGAAACAGTCAGTTGTACAGTGCAGTGAACAAGTGAATGTTATACAGTCCACTCAAAGAGTTGACAAGACAGTGAAAACTAGTTAGTGACTAGTCAGTGTCAGTGCCAGTGCCCGCGAACTCGTCTGAGCCTGCGTGCTCGTCACTTGTTAAGTTTTCTGTTTGACTCTTGTTGACTCTTGTTATTACCTGTTGTTATCGTTGTTTGAACTTGTGTGTTTAATAAAGACGATTTGTAAACTTGATCTCGTGTTTAAGTCACAAAGCACCCGGTGAACCCCGAACTCGTGTTGGTGTAGCCAGCACTGTATTTTAAAGAATTACTTTTTTGTTAAGTAGATACACAGAATTCTATTACCTTGCCGATATATTTACCCTTAAAATTTAGGGAGAAACAACCTTCCTTAGCTGGAGACAGGATTGGAGTTAATCGTGAAGTTCAGACATCATCCAGAGATCGTTGGAAGACAAAGATACTTTTATGAAAAAGAAAGGAAAAGTGAATAGCAACAGATAGATACATGAGAAATGAGTAGAGAGAGAGAGGGAAGGGAGAGAAGGGACAAAGAAAACATGAAAAAGGAAAACAAACTTAAGCGTCCGTCCACCCTACCCCACACACACAGTACTTATCTCAAAGGGAAATTAATATTAAGTACGACGGTACCAGACATAAAGGAAGAACAAAGGAATGTATGGCACCTGAAAAATTGAAGGCAGGCTAAGTCGATGATACTGAAAATAGAAGTAGTAAATGTTTGTCAATAATTGTATGTAGGTACTCTAGAATGTATGTAGGTACTCTAGATGAATTAAATACTTAGGTATACTAGTATAATTTGTTAAAAAGGAAGAGGTGTAATGTATTTGAATAAAGTTGCTCGACCGCGAACTTGCTTGCTGGCAACACTGCTCACGAGAGAATTGAGGCAAGCGGGTGTGCGGGACAGGCTCCCAAATAAATCTGTTTTTAATTGATATACCACCTTTACCCGACCCTGAATAGGAGACGCTGAACACCACAGAAACAAATGTTGGGAAATGAAAAAAGAATTGAACTCTTCATACAAACTGTTCGACCAGAGTGGGCAATTTGTATGGAGAGGTCAATTTTTTTTTCATTTCCCAACATATGTTTCTTTGGGAAAGTTGTTCAGTTTCGTTGACTGAGCACGCCCTTTCAGTTTTCGGTACACCGTCCCTTACACCTTGTATAACGCGAGTGAAGCCGCGGGTAAAAGCTAGTGATTACATAAAACTGAAAAGCCATGATCAAGGAAACTAAACAACTTTTATTGAAATTTTAAAGAGAAATCTGCATCTTTATGTAAAATTGTAAACTTGATTGAACAGTGTTATATGGAGGACGATATTTTGAGGCCGTATCCCGTTTTTTGTCCGTTCTGTCAATAAGGGATTATAAGTCGGAGGATGGACAGCAGCGCTGCGTCTTTCTGTGTATCGTACGGTCAACCGCTTGTCGGTAGAAACTTTTTCAACTCTATTACCACGTCATAAGGTCCAAAAGTGTGTCTACTGATGTGCGGCCGTGTGTACCATCCTACACACTACGTTCACCAACAACCGCGGTCCATTGTGCCAGCCGCCACTAACAAGCGTTATAAAAATGATACTTCAATCCAAATACTATGCGTTTTTGCTGGAATTTTGGAGAAAGGTCCTGCAGTGGAAATTTTATGGGATGTTATGATGATGATGTGTTAGTGCAGGTATCCGTGTATTTTTGCATCAATATTATTTGTAAGTATTTGAATAAAATTGCGTGCCTATTTATCATACACCACTGTGAAATTTCTGTTTCGTGTCAGGCACTGGTTTCCACTTCATCGATAAGGGTGGAGGTGTAATGTGCACCCCTGATTTATTTTGGTTATAAAAGGTCTGCCTGTTTTTTAGTAACTAAAACAGCCATTTTGAAACCCTGGCCAAACTGTACTGCGACTCAAACAGCTTAAGAAACATGGGCGTAGAAATAAAACTATGTTTTATACAGACTTACACGTTTAACAGATGATGTATAAGTACTTATGTGGTGTATATTTATTTGCCCTTATCAAGCCATTGTTTGTATTATAAGTAAAAAAACCTGCCAAGTGCGAGTCGGACTCGCTCTTTAAGGGTTCCCCTATTAGGTTTTGGTATGGTTCATAAACGTATGGAAATAGGAACATACTAAATGGCACTATCTTTTGATTTTGTAGTTGTATAAGCTTGGAATTTTCACAGCTCCAAGCGTCAACCGACCTTAATGTTTGATATTAATTACAATTTGATACCTTTACTCGTTTGGGAGAAAAAGGGTCTTGACAGACAGACACACGGACAACAAAGTGATTCTATAAGGGTTCCGTTTTTTTTTTCTTTAACCCTAATAATGAGAGTTGTCCTCATTGAAGGAACGCACTGTTTACCCTAACAACCCGTATATCATAAAGCAGTTTCAATCAAAACTACATAATCTGTTCATATTATGAAAGTACAGAATACTAAAAAAAAAGACACAAAAAAAGGCAGAGTCATCGTTTCTCACGAAATGTTTGAATGAAAGATGGTTATCGAAAACTTTTCACCGCTTCGACTTTCTCTAGACCCAAACTTTGCCGAAAACGCCGAATACCCTGAAGTTTTGGAAGTTATTGAAGTTTTGCGATTGGTCAACGATAATGAGTTTGAAGAATGAATTGCTAAGGTATTCGAAAAAAGGATCCTGCAGAGGGTCGTCGACGAATTATTTGTGTACGTGCCGGGCTATTTCAAAGGAATTCTCTAATATCCTTCGAAAGTGAAGGGCCCAAATATTTGCTTTTTCAAAAGGAAAGGGCGAAGAAAAAAAGATTTATATATATATATCTAACTTTTGGGAACAAATGTAAATTGTAATGAGTTTCGCAAACTTTTATGTTTAATCATGTAAAACAAAAAGAATTTAACAACAATGTAGAACTGCCCCTGAAGCTGATTTTTTAAATATAAGGAACATACAAAAACTGTATCAGATAGCAGCTGATATAGTATTATGTATGAGAGGGGATTTTTTTTTGCATTTGACCTATTACCTAAAGAATTCGGACTCCTTGCTTAGAAGGAAGATTAATGAAAATATGTGTCACAAGGTATTCTGACATTCATTCAGTCATTGTAAATACAGCATATGATAGGTGTCGTTCTGCAAATTTTGTATGAGGATTTCAAATCACGTTTGATGATTTGACATTTTAACTTGGGACACAATGGCAGATGACATCCCATAGTAAAAGAAATTAGTATTCCTTTTATTCCGAGTGGAGCAAGTTGTGTCACAAGTCTATGACATAAGTAATTCTTGTTTATATTAAAGATAACTTTATATAATAATAGGAATTTTCCACTTCTCCGGGTAAAAAATTAAAAAAATTATAGATTTTTTTATGATTTTCGTATTTCCGATGCGTCTATTCAGTGTTGCCTGCCACTTCAAACTTACCTGAAGCGTTAATAAAAAGGTACGTTTTTGTCAAAAAAATATATATTTAATATTGATTCCTGTACCTAGTAGGGTATTAATAGTTGTAAAGTTATGCACAGCAGTTTCCTGCTGTGGCGGTTACCATTTAAATGAGTACCCATCAGGCAGGCGAGCGAGTCAAACGAATCACTAGCATAGTTTTTTTGTTTATACATACGTAGTTAGCTAGCCTACACTTGCCAACTTATCAACTCTTTTCTCATTCATAAGGTTATTGTACTCACAAAAAGGGGACAGTGTTAAATATTTTGGGTACGATGGCTGGCAACACTAACCTTGTCAGCTATTGTTACGTCAGTGATGAAGTCACCTCAGTATGACACCTCGAATTCAAGAATGGGAATTTAGGACCTAATTTCCTGGGCTAATTACTGTAAAACCTGGAGAACTACAATCAAATGCCTAATCATTTTAATAAGTCCTTACAGCAGGCTTTACGTCAAGCCATAAAGCATTGTGACACAATAAGTTTAATACCAATTTCTGAGCAATACTAAGTTCCATAGTCACTTGGGCATTTTCCTTTATCTACGAATTTGCTTCGCTATGGATTCACGATTTTTTATTGTGATGTGTGAGTCTTTCTTTGCATTTCACAAGCAAAGAAAGCATTAAAAAAGAAAAAAATATATAAAAGAAAAGTAAGAAAACATGAAAAAAAGCAGTAACCGAAATAGTCCAAATTCCACTGTTTACTTTCGAGAAATCACGTACGAAAAGTTTCGGACTCGCATGGACAAACAGAATGCAATATCGGGTGTCCAAATTAAATAGAACCCTGAAGCATTGGAAGTAATTTTTAAAACCAGGGGATCTAGCCCACGCCACGTACCGTTTGACTAAAGCAAACGTCATGGAATGTATGAGATGACTTTTGACATATAATGTCATCCCATATATTTCATGTAAGCTGCCGTTATTCATAATCTAAGATTTCATGTCGTTCGTTTTCGTCATATCTCAAAATGGCACGTTGCTTGAACACTTTGCGGAAATCAACTTCCCTGAAGATAGTAACAATGTGTAGCTATTTTCATACAAAAAATGATGGATGCCATGCAAACATAACATGTGCGAAAATCCGCTCTCAAAATATGAGTAAACAGTCTAGTTGTTTATATAGAACGATTACGTCGATCTATCGTTGTTGTAGAACATCTCCTAATCCCTCGTTTAGAAGAAAAACACATGTAGAGAGGAGATTTATAGTAGTATTGTCAAAATTGTTTAGCCACTCAATGTAAATAGGTTCTTTTTACTTGCTAATTTATACTTGTATTATTCAGCTTTAGCACTATTATTCGGCCATATAAGGAATTCACCTCGGAATTTGAGTAAACCGGCTGTAAACTCGTGTACACCTTCAGTTTGGTGTTTGGTCCTTCAGTTGTCTCAAAAGTCTCATAAAATCTCAAATTTATTGTAATTTTATCTCAAAAACGGTTGGGCGTATAAAAAATAATTTACTAATTTGTTGCAAATGTTATATTCTACAATTCATACATAGATGTCAACGTGATTGGAGCTATGCAAACCGAGATAATCGCTAAAAACAATTTTTTGTGACATTTGACCTTGAATAACTTAAGACGCGGACACGAGATTTTATGAGACTTTTGAGACAACTTTTAGCACATAAAAATGAAGGTGTATACGAGTTTACAGCTGGTTTGCTCAAATTCCGAGGTTGACCCCTTTTTTTCCTTACGTGTCTGGATAACTAGCTTTTTTCAGTTATGCTAAGTAGGGTACCTAGCCTAGGAGATTTGACAAGTGTACTGGTTTTTACGCTTAGTTACTGCCATCTAACCTCTACATCCCAAAGGGCTAGCCAGACCCCATCCTAGATGAGGATTTGCCAGATTATTGGTCAACCTATCTGCCAGAGTGACGCTTGCCATAAAAAAAAAAAAATTCAAGCCGCCAAATGACCTCTGATTCGGCTTAACTATTGCTATCAGTGACAGTAGCCGAGCTCAACAGCTTAATGTGCCTTCTAAAACACAAGCAACGTTCTAAGTTTTTTACCATAAGCAGCCATCCATTTGTATCTGATTAGCACAAACGTTCATTTATATCTGATTAGCACAAACGTTGTTTGACTTTAGTGATTGGATATAAGGAGGAACTACCCACCCACTGGCCACGAGTTCTTCCAAATTTATTTTTGTTGTTCTAAGTAAATGTTTTAATCCATCCGGATTGGTGAACCGAAGTCACCACGAAACCCCGCCTCATGAAGGACCTTAGGATAGAGGAAGATCAAAAAGCAGCCGGACGAATAATCTGAACGTTTTTGAGGAAGAGATGGGCAATAAAAATCATTAGAGAGGGAAGAAGGGATAGGCCTTTACCCAGCAGTGAAACTGCAGATATTTCATGCCAATATCCACACGTGGATTAAGTCGAATACCAAAGATAAAAACGACGTACTCGTATGGGCACACAGTGCATCTTTCTCCCGCCCGCAAATCTAAAAGGGATAACAACCACTATCTATTACGACTCTACAGTCTACACTTCTTTCGAGTCTACTTGAGACACCATCAGGAGATGTAAGATCACTGCGTCGAATCGCATGTCACCGCTATCTTGCCTGCCTCGCAAACAGATTAACGTAAACGCCACACAAAATAACTCTGGCCTTGTCAGTTGATGCGCAGAAGTCAAGTCCTAAGAAAAAGAGTCATTTTTGACTTCTGCGCATCAACGAAATGGCCATAAATATTTTTTACGACTTTTACACAACAACAAAAGAGAGAGATAGAGATCTCTTCAAACTGGCTAGCGAATCATTGGTATTCGTTTGACGATTTGTTTGTGCACGATAATGAACCTCAACCTTGGAACATAATGGCGGTATTCGATTGAAAACTGTATTCTATACGGTAGAAAATTAGGTCAATACAAGCTTTGGCTTTGGAGTACTTTGGTGCAATTTTTGTTAAGTATTTCAAGTTACTCGTAAAGTGAATACTTTCTGAAATTCTGTTTCATTAAATTTTGTAAGTAATTTTCTGTGCCTTAGCCATATTATGTTGGGCTTGAGCTGGGCTTGGGCCATCTTATACATAGTCCAAAGAGCAAATCAAACAGGAAAGCAAGTGACCAACTTGGCTGTAATTTTCAACCAGCCAAACAGCCCTTTGATTGTAAGTACTAGAGTAATATGAATGAAAGTAGAAAGCTCGTAAATCTTTCTACATATTATTTTTCCTTTTTTTAACTTCATATTTTGTATTCTCAGAAGTATATAATGATTCATGGTGAAGACTGAAATTTTCGAGGATCTTGTTTATTCTAGTAAGTAAGTCTAGTTGTTTGTGTGTCTAAACTTTTCTTCTACTAACGATTCCAAGTTTTAAGACTTTAAAACTCCAACAGGTCTCGGTATAATTTAATATACCCAAGTTTTATTTACCCATAAAACAAGCATACCGAAACCAATAACTACATTTTCTAAACTTTTATTATGTACTTTGGAAGTCGTGGAATCGTAAAATGTAATTGTTGTGGGTCAACCAGTTAGCTTTCTGAAACCCCAAAACGGCTTGAAACTTTAAACTAATAATGTAACATGACCTTAGTAAAGTTTGATAATGTCCTTGTAATTCGGTTAGTAGGGTCTGTTTGTTGGGTCTTGTTTGCTGAACTTGATGCAATTATGTTTTGACGTCCTATTTTGCACAGTGATGGCAGAACTATCAACAATATCATGACGATAGTCATGAGCTCCGAAATCAGCCGGGGCAGTAGACAGATGTTTAAATGCTAAGTTTGGTCAATTTCTTTGTTTGTGTGTACTTGTGTGAATAGGGAATTGAGTTTGATTATTGTTTTTCTGTCAATAGGCAGCTAATGATTCAATATAGATTTTATAATAGCTTCAATTTTGTTTGTAAATTTTCTTTTTGTTCCCATAAACCCGTAACTTCCTGCATAAACATATCCTTTCTTCTTGTTCTTCTTATCGTGTCCACTAGAACGACCAGCCCGTTATTTTGCTGAATCGACAGGCTTGATTCACCATATGAAGGTCCTTTACAAAGTATAAAGGAACATAGTTACTAGGTGCAGGGCATAATTCAGAGAGAACAGTCTTTCGCTACGTTTTATGTTTCGATTTAGAGTCAATAAAGTTTCAAAAAATCTGAATGTGATTCAAAAGTTTTGTTTTTAATATACTATTTAAAAAAAATAGGCAAAATATGCTTTAAATGAAATGTGATGAATTACTCTCTGCTTCATCTTAATGTAGTATAAATTTAGAATAAATTTCTTTAAAATGATTGTCAGACGACATATTGTACGGAATGATGGATGAATCTCTAATGCATGCTAATGCTTGCTTGCTCTAGGGCTAAAATATTTATATAATGTCAAATGTTGAATTCCCACAAGCACTTCCATCATCTTCACGAAAGCGCAAGCTTTTGTTTTTACAAATAGGCAATAATAATATAATAAATAATAATAAATGAATAAATAATAATATAATAATAATAAATGCATGATTTTTTTTTATTTAAAAGAAACTAATTTTCGAATAACTATGAAATTAAAAAAGATACGAGTATAAGCCATCGCAGATTTGTTTCTGTCTCTTTTTAGCAAAACTTAATTTAACGCAGTTTATATGTGATGTAACTATCCATATCGCATCTCTCTGTCTAATCGGCGAGTAATTAATAGATTTAAATGCTTATATCGGCCGTATTTCTTAGCCGATTTAAATTTTAATTTCACTTTTTGTCAGCTCTACTATACGGTATTCTCATATTTTGTTAATAAATGCAACAAAAAAAAATTATTCATATTCCCTATTATATTTTTCTCCGGCTTAGGTACATTCTGGTTAATAATGTGCGGTTTAGGTGACTTCACTACTGCATGCGCTATAGCACTTTCTAAGATGGAATAAGAAAGAAGAGAAAACATATTTCGTGTAACTTTGGACAATGGTTTTATTTTTATTACCAGGTATTATTTGATACTGACTTATTGCTTTTTGTTTTAGGTCAATTATATCGTCTGCGTTACTTTTTTTCAAACATAAAACTAAAATATGATTTCAACTTTACTTACCTCGGGATTAATCGTCGTTGGCATAACAATCTTCTTTTGTGGCGGTGATTTCAATACCACGTTCTCATCTCTTATTATTACTTGAGGTTCCATACCCAACAGCTTCCTTTTACACTCCTGCATTTGCAATGACTCCTTCTCTTTTTTTGAAGACAGTACTGACTCTGAAGACGCATGCTTCGAAGAGTTTCTCGAAGTAGCTTTGCTTGATAGTTTCAAACTGTCCATTGAAGCTGTCATTTTCGAACTCTCTTTGCCGTTTGATGATGCCATCTTTGGTTTTTATCTTGTTTTGTTAGTAAAATAAGGTTTATGTATTTAGAATTGCTTATTTTATATTGTGTAAGCTCAACGTGTTTACGAACTTTAATACGTTACATTAGATTTTTTTGAAGTTCCACAGGGTTCTATTCTAGGTATTGTGTTCTTCTTTGTGTATACGCTTTGTTATTTTTAGTATACATTATTATTGTCTGTTGTTAGTTTTGCTGCTGTTTGAGTTTTTAGCTGGTATTTAAGCGTGTTTGAAAATCATGATTTGGAAATGGTCATGGAAGGTAAATCATTCTAAATGTTTTTGTCTGCCCAGTAAAGCTGCCCTGCTGTAATTTGTTTTATAATCAAATAACATTCATGTTTTGCCTAAGTTGTGTATGTAGTTACCTAATATTTTTATACGTTTTTGAGCACAGCACAATTTTTTTTTGTGTATAGTAAGTAATACTATTTAAGAAAAATCTTAATTCATATCACTCAATAAAGTCAAATGCAAATGTGCTGCTGAATAATAATATTACCATTCGATAACACAGGATGGAAAGGAGCATCTTTCGTATCCTACCAACACGGTCCAATGTTTGTACGGTCAACCGTACGTCGGTAGAAACTTTTTCAACTGTATTACCACGCCATAAGGTCCAAAAGTGTTTCTACTGACGTGCGGTTGAATGTACTAGCTGCAACGCTAACGAGCGTACTGACTGTGGGTCTGTTGGTCATCTATCTCCAACACGTTTTTGTGTAACATCAGCTGAGTTGTTGATCAAAATAAACCCAATTAGTTCAAAAGATACACTCTGTAAAGATCGTACAGACAGATAGGTCGATTATTAGGTTTTTATTATTCGAGACTAGCTTATGCCCACGACTTCATCTTTGTAGCCTATGTGTTATTCTGATGTATAAGCTATATTATTGTAAAGTTTTTACGTGAAAGAGTAACAAACATACATCCATCCATACATGTTTACAAACTTTCGCGTTTATAATATTAGTAGGATAGGTAGGTTATTTATTAGGTAGGTCACTGATACCACAGATAATATAATACTATACTAGTACAGATGCCTCACGTCATAGAACGAATTTGTGCTGAAAATTGTTCAGGCAATTTTTTCCATAAGGTATTTTTTTTAGAATAAATTGATATTTGGATGTTAAAATTGAATTAATGTCACAGTTTACACCTTTACCTACCAACCTAGTAGTAACATTTAGTTTGATTATTAGAAACAAAAGGGCCAAATGAATTCGGGCTATTTACTCCGTCGAAAAAACCGTAGTACGGAATGGGACCCCATGCTGATACTACGACCCCGTTGGCACCCCATGACACAAAAACTTAAAAACTGTACGTTTTTCATCATTGTAAGTTCATTAATGACTATTATTTTAGATTATCTATATAAATCAAGCCCTTCAGTTTCCCCATAGTCGTTACTAAATAACATTGACTTTTTACAAGTTTAACATTTCTAACTGCTTTTTAACAACCATATTTACAAACCCATAATACATGATATTAAACTACGGGATGTTTTTATTTGTAACAAAAGAAACACTAATTTTCATACTAGTACATATTTCAGTGTAACGCAAAATTTAATTTCTTTTTCATGCACAAAAGTAAATTACGTGATTTTGTAATGTCTGACTATACTTGAGTATGATACTTAGGACATGAAACTGAACAACTTTCCCCTAGAAACAAAGGTTGAAAAATGAGATTTTTTTTGGTCGTCTCATACAAATTCGGTTATGGACTAAACAAATCTTCTTAATTATGAATATCATTATCTTTCTATATTTTTATTTATTTATCTATTATACTATTATAATATCATATATTATATGTATTCATCATATAGGATGTTTCTATAATTTATATACTAAGAAGTATCTTATGTTAACTTAACGGTGCTCCCCTCTTTGCCTTTAATATAATTTAAATACTGGCTAATCCACAATCGCTTAAAATTGTAAAACGTGGACAGTTTTTATTGGCTTACAAAATATGTATCCCGTAATTTCTTAGAAAATAAGCATAAGCTGTTATTGTCCCAAATAAAATAAAATAAAATAAAAATAAAATTTCAGTATTTGTATAGCGCGCAAGGTTTGTATGGGGTAGCCAAATTTTTTTTTCATATTCCAACCTATGTTTCTTGGGAAAAGTTGTTCAGTTTCATGTACTGAGTAACATACTCAAGTATAGTCAGACATTACAAAATCACGTTGTATAATTTTAAAATTTGTTCATGCACAAAAGTTAATTAATGTACTCGTACGAGTATATCTTCTGTTTGCTTATAATATGTTCAAAATAACCAGTTTGTCCGCGTGGTGCCCGAAAAGAATATTACCAACCCGTCTCCACCTGAGGGTGTCGTAAGAGGCGACTAAGGGCTTATGAACCGGAGGATGGGCAGCAGCATTTTTGCTGACGTTCTGGAGGGAGTTCCCTGTCCTGAAGTAGACGTTTTATGGGATGGTATGGTGATGTTCAAAATGAGCATAATACACTATCGAAACCTCCACTTAAATCAGATCAGTAGTTTGTGAGTTGATGATGAATTGATGACGTAACAAAAAGACAAACAGACAAAAAAAAGAAATTGCCGTATTTTGGTGCAAAGAGACTTGAACCTCGCTGCGCTTGAGTTTAGTGTAAGTAAAATTTTATTTTATTTTTATTTTATTTTATTTATTAGGCTTTCCTACAACGAGTGCACATTGATAACATAGGTTGCTTACAATTTACAAGAACAGGTGCCTCATCACTTACAGGAGAGCACAGCATGCACAAATATGTCCAACGAGTTTAGGAACAAGAGAAGAGCAAATTTAGGTAAAAGTAGGTATTTGATTTTTGCTATTATTTACTGTCTTGTTATACAGGGTGTAAGGAACAGCCTTTCAAATACTAAAGGGGCATGATCAATCAACGTAACTAAACAATTTTCAGGGAATAAAATTTTCAGAAAATTAAATGACAAATCGGCCTCTCCATACAAACTGTCCAATCAATTTTGCACTTTTAAGTTGACTGATCATTCCCTTTTAGTATTCGGAAGGCTGTCTTTTTATGTATGTATGTATGATGATGGTGATGACGACAACAGCAGATCGTAGCAGTAGATTTTTATTTTTACACAGCTATTTCATATTTTCACTCTTACTTTATCCCCCGGTCTACACAAAACAAGCACTTAAGTCCGATTTAGTACAAATAGAGTAATTTAAAATTATGAATGAATTTCCGAGCATGTTTAAGAAAAACAAATTATAAACGCCATAAACTAAGAATTTGTATGAGTAAAGTTAATAGATCACCCACGCCAGTTTGCTATGTTTGCGTTATATCTATCAACAGTTTACATTAAATGTTTACATTTCGGAGCAATTCGAAAGGAGACGAGTTAATATTTCTGAAGTCAAGGCTGTCTGACAGTGCGTTTAAGATTAGAGGACTATTGTCTGTCTAGCTGTTTTTTACTGTATTTGGATTGCAAGGGCTACTTTGGCTGTCCTGGAAGTCTGTTAATAGACTTCCGGCTCAAGTCGGCTGTACTAGGAAAACGTACACAGGTTGGGGTTCACTGCTGAAATGAAACTCTCTTGCGAGTGCTTGCAGCTAAACATTGAGACAAATTCATTTAATAGAATTTTCTGTCGACACGTCAAGCGAAGAACAAGATATTTCTTTAGTATCTACATTTGCTTCTTTTCATACTATTTTGGTTTACAAATAATTGATCTTTATGCACCGTCCCCGCATTACTGTTAGTTGAATTTTCTGCACCTAAAGGTTGCCTGCAAGAAACTGCTGTTTAAATTTCGTAAAAGGAGGCAGCAGTATCCTTCTGGGTATCGTACTACCAGTCGCCATCCGTTGTGGTGTATTCGGCCAGCCACGGCACTATCAACCGTGGGGACTGTGGTCTATCCCCCAAAATATTAATTTGAAATAACCTGGGGAAAAAGAACGTCATTTTTGTTGCCTAAAACATCAATGATGAATTCTTGTAAAATATTTTAAGGGTTTTAATTTATATTTAAGGCTTTAATAATAAAAATCTTAATCTAAATAATTATGTAAAATATTGTAAAATAATTTATGGCGTACTAGAGAATGTATGAAAGGATTGATGAAAATACAGGAAGCAGGAGAAGTGTGTCAAGATCGTAGCAGGTGGAAAACTGTGGTCTCTGCCTACCCCGACGGGAACAAGGCGTGATATTATGTATGTATGTATGTAGAAATAAAATCCGTGCGTTCAGTCTGATGTCTGTATTTGAACAACTGAACAGATTGTTGCACGATGTTAGATGCTCGACGAATGTGTTTATTTCTAACTTGTACGTATTCTCCTGAAGATGCTAAATAGTTAGCGAAACCGGTTGAGAAAAATAAAATTTGTGAACCAGTGTACAAGTGTTTCAGTACAAAAACTGAATATGGAGTTTCACTAAGCGCCGACAATCGCAAGTATAAATCATAACAACTGAATAGATTTTCAATGACAATGTATGAAAATCTAGTCTGTCACTCTTTCCGTCCACCCAGTGTCCTCTCAATACAAAAAAGTCTGCAACATGGGGGTTAAATGCAAAAAGTTTTGTTCTAAAGTTAAAAAAAAAACGTAAAAAAATCATCTCTGCATACAAAGTTAGTTCATCAAATCAAATATAGTTTATTCCGAAGAATTCGGACTCCTTGCTCCGCTCGGAATAGAAGGAACACTAATTTATGTAATGGCTGTGTATTAACGTGCCACCAAATTTGAGTAATTTTTTACCAAATAATATTCACCAAATTTTGTGTACCAAAATGGATGAATGTTCACCAAATTTGCTTCTGGCACTTCGCCGGCTGCTGCAGCAGCACGCTCGCTCCGCTCGCTCGGCTCGTGCGTTGTGGTCACAAGATAACCTAACACAACCTAACCGAACCGGTTACCCAAATTTGGTGTATGTTCCGCCAATTTGGTGTACATTCATCCATTTTGTCTGAAGTGTATTGGGGTATTAAAAATTATTTTGGGAATCATTTAATTTGTTGCCTTATGTAATTATGGGATGACATCTGCCATTGCCATTGTGTCCAAATTTAAATGTCAAATCATCAAACGTGGTTTGACATTCTGATACAAAATTTACAGAACGACACATATGCCGTATTTACAATGACTGAATGAATGTCAGAATACCTTGTGATACTTATTTTCATTGATCTACATCTATTAGCCTTAAATTTATATGGTTTATTCATTGTTGGATTTTAAAATCTCTCAATAACGTCTGCTAAACTTCATCGCTTCACAAAGTGGCGCCATGGTAAGAAAGAAGAAGCGACAACAAAAACCCACGAGCTCTTATAAATCAAGTTGAATTTCGAATTCGTCAATATTTTTTCACGAAAAGTAGAAGAAGAAAAGTTCTTAGTAGCCATATATGATAATAAAGCCCTGTATTAGCCGACACAAGAAATGGCATTATATTCAAATAACTGGCAATCTAAAACCTATTTGCAAAGAAAATTTACAAATTCACAGCCATCAAACAATCCCAAATAAACATCATTCATTCTGATCAAACCGAGAATCAATTTTGGGACAAAAACGTTTCGCTTTTACGACAAAATAAAACCGAATATAAAATTATCGGAAACGAATTCAAGGAGGCGATTTGAAGGAAGTACTTAGCAGTTTTCTTGACCAAAGGTGCGTCTAGAGTGACGAACAACGAATTTTAGGGTTCCGTACCTCAAAATAAAAAAACCCTTAAAGGATCACTTTGTCTCCGTCTGTTTGTGTGTCAAGACCTTTTTTTCACGAACGGGTAGAGACATCAGGTTGAAATTGATAACGAATATTAAGGTCCATAAACCACACAAGATTAGAAAATAAAATTTTTTTACAACGACGCAATCAAAAGATATGGTTTTTATGTCCTCATCACCATTTATGCACTAAAGCAAAACCTATAGGGTACTTCCCGTTGACCTAAAATTATTAAATTGCGAAGAAGCTAGGTCTCACAGTACAAATAAAGGAAAAAGTCGAAAATTATTAAATATAAAATTCTCGCAATTAATAGTAACCAATTAAGGTGAGCTCCCGTTTTAAGAACTTTTCAATAAAAGAGGGGTCAAGTTTTTCGGAGCTTTTAAAGTCAACGAGCAAAAGCTTTTAGTATATCATAATGGTAGATAGGTGCGGAACCCTAAGGGCGCGAGTCCGACTCGCACTTGGCCGGATTTTTTTTGTAGTATGTTTATAAGTGAACTAACAGCAAATAGGCCACTAGTGGTAGCCTGTGCTAAACGTCATAACAACCCATAAAACGTCTTATGCAGGACAAGGAGCTCCCTCCAGAACTCCAGCAAAAATGCGTGGTATATTTTGGAGGGCAAGCACCACAGTCGCCACGCTTGCTAGCGTTGCGGCTGGCACCATGGACCGCGGTTGTTGGTAACCGCAGTAATTAAGATGGTGCAATACACAATGGAATGCTGCTGTCCATCCTCGATTTCATAATCACGACAGCCACGGGTAGAGTTAAGTTGGTGATGTTCTTCGCTGGGCTGTACTAAACATTACATGTTTTTATATGGGAGGTCAAAATTGGTTTTTCGTATTTCGACCTATGTTCCTTGGGAAAAGTTGTTAAGTTTCATGGGAAGATTCACACCCTTCAGTTTTATCACATCTTACCATTACATCTTTTATAGAAGGCCTTGTATATAGGGTGACTTTTAATTAGATTTTAATAGAAAAACAACAACAACTTTCCCCAAGGAACATAGGTCGAAATACGAAAATCAAGTTTTGACCTCCCATAGAAACTGCATCAGATGATAGCGCATTTTGTATGGGAGGTCAATTTTGGTTTTTCGTATTTCGACCTATGTTCCTTGGGAAAAGTTGTTCATTATCATGAGTACATGCATATCTTTTGCTATCAAGAACTAAATAAAAGTCACCCTTTATGTTAATAAATATATTTTTATTTTTTCGACCTATAAAAGTTGTCACGTTTAATAAGAATATTCCTGTAACAATTTTGGTACACCTTATACTTCGCAATAGAAAGAGTTGTGTTCGTGAATTACATCGACCATGTGAAAGGGCTTCAAGCCCATTTTCAGCCATTTCCCACTGATATACAGAGTTTCAACCGACTGGCTTTATAGTTATTTAAATAAACCTATAGTAACCTTTTAGTTAGATTTTAAAACGTTTCTCTACTATTTCAACTCAGCATACCAAATAATTAGCCGATCGCTCATATTTTTTTTTATTGTAAAAAATTGAAAAGTCGTGGAACAAAAGTTGTTGCATTTAGCCCCAGGATAAGCCCTAAAAAGGTTACACCAATTTTTAAAAGTCCGACATGATGACACATCCCATGAAATGTCCACTGCAAGACAGGGAGCTTCCTCCAGAACTCCAGCAAAAAACGCGTGGCTGGCGACCATAGTATGTAAGATGGTACAGAGAAATGCTGCTGCTCATCCTCCGGTTCATAAGCCCTTAGTCGCCTCTTACGACACCCACGGGTAGAGATGGGTTGGGAGAGAGTAAGACCATTGACAATAAAAAAAGAAGCATTTTACTTTTTTTGGGATAGAAAGATAAGATCAATATTTTTAAAGACCCTTTATAAGAGAAGCTATCTAATCCCCTTTCAGCGTCAGTCTACCGAATACACGCAATAATTTCTCATGAAAAATTTCATTATTTCTTCGTTTGATTAAAGGGAAATTTGTTGAGTCAATTTTAATAATTTAAGCTCTTTTTATTTTAAGAAAAGGTATTATAAAGTTTGATTTTGGTAATTTGTGAAGTTTAAGTCATAAAATTGGCAGTAAAAAAATAATTAAAGTTTACAACTACGTTGGCTTTACTTAGTAGTAGAGATGAAAAAATCGTATTACTTTAAAAAAAACTTCCATCTTGACTTTCAACAAAAAATTCTTATGAGAACATACAGGGCAAGAAAATAAAATTAAAAAGTAAAGCGCAGTTGTAATAATACATAAACTAGAGAAATAATTTAATCAGATGAGAGTGTTTGTTGAGTTATGTCTAAATGAAAATCAAGTAATCAATTAGTAAAACAATTGTTTTGTTTATGAGAGGAACTCATTAGATTTAACGATTTGGTTAAAAAACGAATTAATACGACACTTTCCAGCCATATAATTTAAAAAACGATTTTTTTTTTCAGTTCACTATACGTAATTTGTTGAAACCAATAAATTTTATTTTTATATATAATGTAAAAAAAAGTTAACCTCGTTCAAAGCAGTTGCTAAAAATATTGAAAAACCTGAATTTTCACAAAAATACCAGCTATAATACTCCACTTAAATTAAACATATAATTTTTTAACATTATTCTTTATAACAATTATCTACACATTTATCACAATTCTACACTGCACTAGAACATTACAATATTAATTTCTTACAATATTTGAAAACACATATTTTTTTTGGGTTTTTGTTTGATTTTCGTAGTTTGCTTTATATTGAAATTGGTAGTGTCAGCAGACACGCCTTAGCAGTTCGCGATCCGGCGACAGACTGACGCGCCTCCCCTTCGCTCCTTTGTACTGTTAGCAAATTATATATTTGTGGTTAGGGGTAAGTGACATAGCAATTGCTAGACGACTTGACTTGAGTATCAAAGGATTTTACATACATAAAACGATGTTTGAGGGTCTAAATTTTAGAAGTAAGAGATGAAGTAGGTAACGAACCAAAAAAAAATTAAGTACCAAACTTAGCAATAACTTACCGAATAGAAAATTTCTTATGTGTGTGACTTACCTGCAAAAAAATAGAAATGTCAATATTTATAACGTAATGCTGAATTGTTTCACTTAATGTCAAAAAAAGAAAACTAGCTTGTGGTTTTTAAGTTACAAAAATCCCAAAAAAAATAAATTTATGCATTTAAAATATACAAGTATAAACAGCATCCCCAAAGTAATATGCTTCATCATAGATCATAAAACTACTTTGATAATTGAAAATATTAAACCATTTTAGTGTAGCGACACACCTGCGTATCTTTCGTACGCAAAGAGTTCCGCTCATTACGCTCACAACGCTTTTAACTATGACACATTTGGTGAAATTTCCACTGGTGTTAATTTGACAGGTTTTGCGATTGCGGAACTTTCCACGTTGCAATTTCCACGGGTATACGGCGTGCAAATAACTCTGTCTGTGACCATAAATGCGCAGAAGTCAAAAAAATTGTTGCGGGCGTGAGCGCGGCATGTGAAGGGAGGCGAGCGAGGCGTTCGTTGGATCTCCGCCTGTCACCCATGAAATAACCGTCATAGACAGACTTGTCTTGAACGCGCTATATATCGCTACGCTACACTTAATATGCTTTTCACTAATATATTTTATTTAATAAGGCCACAAATAATTTTTTTAATCAACGCAATTATATTTTTCTGCTATCTGTCCCGACAGTTTCAAGCTGCGACTGACATTTGACGCCGTTACGTACCTACGTGTCGTATTTACAGCGTATTTTGTTTGTTTTGATTCTGATTCTAACACAAACAACAATTTGTAGATTTTTTAAATAGGACTTTGTTTTTCTCGCCGATTCTGTACTTTGAAAATTTCCGCAAAAATATGGTCACAAAAAAAGTTATTTCGACATTCGGGAGATTTTTGGATTTTTCGACTGTTGGTCTATGACTGAGTGATAAACTCACAACCCTATGAACCGATTCAAACAAAGTTTCGATAGTATATTTAAGTCTACGCAACATAGCCCAGTGATTCTACTAATGATAACAGGCAAATTTTGCGAAGAATTTTTTTTTATTTGTAGTAAAGTAATACCGTGATTGACTCATTTTGTATGGGAAGACGAAAAATTTTTTTTCGAGTAATTTTTTTTTTCTTCGGGAAAGTTGCTTGTTTTCAAGAGTAGAATCACTGGGCTTCGGGAGCAAAACCAATGAAAACTCACGCTGTATAAGCTTTGCTTCTATACGAATGTAACTGAAAAGGGGATATTTTTAAATGCACATCTGTATAATTTTTCAGCACACTAGGTAACTCCACTAATTAACTGAATGCATACCAGAAAAATGAATGCTGTGCAAAAAAACTAATTGATTAACTAAAAATGTCCTACAAAAAAAACTAAAAAAATCACACAAACCGAGATAACTTTTTTTAAAGAATTAAACCAAAAATGTGGTTCGTACACCGCATTAATGATTTATAATACAAAAATACGAATTGTTTATCAAAAATACTAACATTTCACTGTAATTGTACAATCTTACAACGGAATTCCTTAAACTGATATCTAAAGGTGCACCACAATAAAGTAAGTTTTTCATTATCAAAAATAACTATACAAATTGACTAATCGTGCATTTAAAATTCATTGAACCTAACTTATTTGCTTTTTGTTTCTCTGTTTTACTGAAAAACGTGTTGGCGCCTGCACATCTAACGCCGCGCTCGCTCCTTCGCGACCGCTCTTTAGCATCTTACGCGAGTGCGAGGGAGACTGGGGCACAGTGTAAACGGTCGGCAGATTGTAGAACGACGCCGGCAGATTGTAAACGTGTTTATATCACTCGTGCGCTTTAGGTTCGTAGGGATCGGTTAGGTTGGGTTAGGTTGTCTTGCGACTACAACGCACGAGCCGAGCGAGCGAAGCGAGCGTGCTGCTGTAGCGGCCGGGGAGTGCCAGAAAAGAATTACGCGCTATTTTGTAAAATGCCGTGGCAATATGTAAAAGGTCGGCAAATTATAGAATGACGCCGGCAGATTGTAAATGGGTTTAGATCACTCGTGCGCTTTAGATTCGTTAGGTTAGGTTAGGTTGTCTTGCGAACACAACGCACGAGCCGTTCGAGCGAAGCGAGCGTGCCGCGGTAGCGGCCGGGGAGTGCCAGAAACGAATTACGCGCCATTTTGTGAAATGCCGCGGCAATATGTAAAATGACGGATAAAAAAATTCTCGGCATTTTGTAGAATGTCGAGGCAAACTGTAAAGCGACGAATTAGACGATATGCCTGGGACATAAAGATAGAAACAATATTGTTTCTAAACTGATTTACCACTCATTCTGCCATTGTTTAGTGCATGTTATGTAAGCACTTCATAATTTTTTTGTGTACTTAATTATATAAAGAAGACCGTTTAAATTGGGTTATATTTAGAATAAACGATGTTCCTAAAAGTAAATTAGGTGATGGTTTGCCTTAAAAAAGTTTTAATATGTTTGTTGAACTAAGGAATTGTTAGATGTACTATTTTAATATTAGTTATTCGTTCAGTAAAACAGTTCTGCAAATTCCATTAAACAGTATATTTTATTTGATTTATTTAATGTGCATAATTAGTGTGCAAGCCAGTATTTTTGATAGAACTTGGAAATATTTTGTTCGAAAAAAGGGAATATACAGATATCGATTTAAATACATGCCAATGAAAAGTAACTCTCAAACAACTGGATCGATTCAAACGAGCTTTTCAATTAAAATAAAGGCTTATTTCTTTGCAGCGTTGTTATACATATTGCAATCGGTTCACTTTGAAAATTTTACATTCACTTAGCTTCTGTCCGAGTGAACCGATCGCAATAAAACAAAGCTTATTTGTTGCACAGAAGTAAGCCAAATACATTATTGAAAACCCCGTTTCTATCGGTCCAGTTGTTTGTATATATTGCAAAAGACCAAACTACACGTGAACAAAGTCGTGGGCACAGCTAGTACCAATATAAATACATAAACTACTTCGTAAGGGGGTCCGCAGATTTCATGGCACTTTTTATATTTTGGTATACAAGATGTAACCAATTTATTCTAAGGAAAAAAGGTCATAATACGTAATAAATCACCTTCTATAGGTATATAAATGCCTTGCCTTCTTTGTATTTCGGTCTATGTTCCTTGGTAAAAATTGAACAGTTTAATGGATTGTTTCGCATCCTCCAGGGTTATCAGTTATCATACCATTTTTGTTACACGCTTCGAATAAGTTGTCTTATTGTATCGTTTGACACATCACAGGACTTTGCATAGAAATGTCATAACATCCCATGATATGAGACGTCCAGTACAGGACAAGGAGCTCCCTCCAGAATACCAACAAAACGCGTGGTAGATTTTGGAGGGGAGTACCATAGTCACCACGCTAGCTAACGTTGTGGCTGGCACCATGCATCGCGGTTGTTGGTGACCGCAGTATGTGGTAAAACAGAAGGATGCTGCTGCCCATCATTCGACTCATAATCCTTTAGTCGCATTTTACGATACGGCTAGAGATGGGTCGGTACTAGAGATGGGCCGACTATACACCGACTAGACGGTAAAACCGACTATTCGGCATATTTTATAGTCGGTTACTAGTCAGCGACTAATCGGTAAAAACTGCGCCGATTATTCGGCAGTAAAAGTATGAAATAAAAATACAGGATCTGAATATTTATTATGTTCTGTCCTTAGCCATGACATAAGCTGTGCATCATAATCATCGTTGCTCAAGGAATCTTTAAAACTTCTAGTAAAAATTGTAACCTGATTGTTAATATATTTTGCGGCTCAAATTATTCTTGGTTTCAAATGTTTTGTTTCGAAAATGCCTGAAGTCGCCGGCCCCACGCGGGTAATCTAATAGAAATGTAGAATCATAAATATTAGATTACGTAAATCTGATTGCTCATTTTGTCTATTGACGCGTGCAAGGAAAGGTTGTAGGCTTTAATATATTCGCTACAGCCTGATCCCATGCCAAGGGAAAACCAATATCCACGAGCAAACAAGACGACGTATTTGATCTATAGATTTGTTTTATGAGTAAGAGTAAGTTTTTCTCATGGAGGATCACAGCAACTAAGTATAAGGTTACTTATTTATTTATTGTTGTAAAATTTTACAATGGTTTAGATCACAGTCAAATACAATAAATAAAAATGTCAAGGTAAAACAATACAATAATACTTATATCTACTCAAAAAGGCACCCACGCAATGCTCTCTGTCTGACCAAAAGTGCCCATTATACTGGCTGCGTTGCCTCTTTGAATGGCGATGGAGATGTGCTGGGCAAGAAATGACCCCGAACGACGATCACCTCCTTAAGGTATAATAAAAAGTAGAAGTCTTTTTGGTTAGGAGTACAATCGGTAATGTGTAGGGCGTCTTAAGGGAGGGCATAATTGTAGTACTCTCGATGTTCTCACCAATAAAGCTCTGAAATCGGAAAAAAATATATATTATTGAATTTTTTCAAGTTTAATACTTTAGGAATTGAATATTTTGGGAGTTGAAAGCCGACTGACTGAACCATCTCCTGGTTTTCAACCAGGGTTGATTTGCGCCGCTTCACCAGTAATCATTTAGTTTCTTTTTTGGGTTTTATTCTCTGTTATCGCGAGTGCTAAAAGATTTGAGGCAGTTTATTTATCGCGAGGCAACTCAGTTTTTGATTCCCCCTTATGTTTGAACACCCTCTTTTATTTTAGTTGGTAAGGTCATTCGTAGGAAATCATGAGATATTTTTGGCCTTACACATTTCTTTTAATTTTTAACTTTTAATCTAAGTACCTTACTTACCTCCCTTTATTGGGAAAAATCATATTTTTAACAATTATCAATCTTTTTGTACTTCTAATGGTGCATAATTTATAAACAAATTTAATAATTGGCTACAGTAAAGTATACTTTTTAAAACAAGGCACTGGAATTTTTAATTTTTCATAAGAGGGACGTAATAGGTAATTATAAAAGAATAAATAGAAAACAAAAACTCTGTCTATCCATATTCCTCGCCACATCGTCATAATACTTTAACTGAATTATGAACACATTACTTTAATTTGGGACCTATCTAAGAGAGAAAATCCTACAGGAAAGTTTATACCATAAGTAGCTCTAGAATTTGTTCAATTGCATGGTATGAATCCTCTGAGTAAGTTTTTGTAATAATTATGAGAACTCTAGTTTTAAAAGATGGAATGTCTTTGGCATACCTATATAAATAGTCGACAAATTTTGGTAAGTAAGTAGATTTTAGAGGTCGTGGGTTAAAATCCCACGAGAGCTTACAAAGTGATTCAGGAACCATTCCTAAAAGTACCGTACCAACTCCAGATGACAACGTTAGCAGAATATAAATAAAATAGGAGAGTCGTTTAAAGGAAAATCTTTCAGAAATGCTGACTTAGTTATGAAACTTCTCTGAGTTGTTCATGAGGTCAAAAAAGCCTGATTAACATCGGTACCTCACGGGAGACTTAGTTATGAAACTTCTCTGAGTTGTTCATGAGGTCAAAAAAGCCTGATTAACATCGGTACCTCACGGGAGACTTAGTTATGAAACTTCTCTGAGTTGTTCATGAGGTCAAAAAGCCTGATAAACCTACACTGAGATGTTCTGACCGGAGTCTCAAAATGTAGACGCTAGAATATAACTATCAGGTTGAGCCTCGCGCATCGATGGTTCCGTACCACCATGGTAAAACTACTTAGTTAGGACGCGCAGTCATGCAGAAGTGTATTCAATGTGCGCTAGTCCGACTCGCACTTCATTAAAACATAAAAAAAAATTAATTACAGAGCAAGCTTTCTGAAAGCTAAAACAACACCAATAAAATTCCAATAGATTTCACAATTTCAGTAAAATTACTTTTATAGCTTATTTATGATACAACTCGCCGAAAATTTTAAATTTCGGCGCAAATTTTTTCGTCATAATTTCTAAAAGTATAGAGTAACGCGGCAATGGGGCAGATTACTTACAGATGTTGCGAACAAGGAGCTTTTACTACAAGAAATCGGTACTAGGCTTCAAAAATGGCGCCATAAACTTTATTGCATAATGATAAAACTTGGTAAGAATACAGTAGTAGTAGCGTAGCGTATTAGTACTTTGTAGTTTGAACCATGGTAAAAGTCATTAGTAAGGTTTTTCGGATCCCCACGCGGACGGAGTCGCGGGCAACAGCTAGTTGCATAATAATCTTTTTCATGCTGGGTTTTTATTCCAAGTTTTTATTTCTTGTGGTTTTTGTTTTTAGCTTCTTTTTTCTCTTTCGCTTTATGGCTCAGGAAACTTTTACTTCGAAATTTCAAATTTGGAACACACGAAAATTGCCTTGGGATCTCTTTTTCGTTCGAATCTTGAATACGAATGTACATCTACTGGGGCCTTATTTTAATGTTATTATGAGGTCAAGTTGAGTCACAGAGTTGAGTATTGAAATTAACTTTATTAAAATTTTCACAATCATTTTCCAACACATGTTTTGTTGACTCATCATCCCGTTAAGTTATTCCAATCGATAAAAAAAAACCTTGTAGATGAATCGGTAAGGTACATACTTCATATCTCAACATCTTCATCTTCATATCTAACAAGCTCAAACAAGCATAAAACAAGAATGTGTTCCATCTCGATAAGTACGTGAATTTTATTCGAGTAGAATTTCTTTGTAAAAGCCGCAAAGAAAATAATCGCCATTCTCATTATCGTAAGTATCGAAAGAAAACATTATGTTCAACCATTGTGTTCAACTGATCACAGAAAGAAACGTTTGAAGAAAATGCTTCAAAGATAAAGTTACAAACACACGTTACCTACATGGAACAACAAAGAAAATATAAAAAAAAAAAAAAAAATTAAAACTGTTTATTTCAAATTAAAAAATTATGAAAAATTACATGCACCAAGCGCTTAATCTTATAAGTAATGAAAGATTATGTGCGCTGGAGGAGTTTAAAACACGCGCGCGCAGTTTGAAGAATTACATACACGGAAACAATATTTAAATTATTTTAACAATAACATCACATGGATTACATTTTATGGGCCGGAGGCACATCGTTCCCGTACTGTCGAACAAAGTGCCATTTAAGAATAGTTTTAATTTGGTTGGCGTTTTTATTTTCAATTTTGTCTAACAGATCCTTGGCAAATTGTTCAACGTAGAGGGAAGGATGTACCTCCAGTGTCTTTTGCCATATTCATTAGTATACATGGGGACTTCGTAGGTAGGTGAGCTAGTTAGTTGACGTAGGTTACGAGATCTATTATATCTCACTAACAATTCAATAGATTATGTCTTTGTGTCAACCGAATAAGACTGGAATAAATGTTGGGTAAAATATGTTTGTAATCCACCATAACATCCAATGACACGTCCACTACAGGACAGGGAGCTCCCTCTATAATTCTAGCTTTTGCTGGAAAAATTTTGAGGGGAAGTACCATAGTCACCGCGCTTCTTAGCGTTACGGCTGGCACCATGGACCACGGTTGTAGGTGACCGCAGTAAGTAAGATGTAAGATATAAAGGAGGATGCTGCTGCCCGTCCTCCAGTTTATAACCCTTAGTCGCCTCTTACGGTTCGTAATCACCTAGTAACAATGCTTACCAACAGATGGCGCTGGTTTTCTGAACCGATCTATAGTTCTTTCCCGAAACAACCAAATACACAGAGAAACGAAATTCCCAGACAACCTGGATCGATTTTTAAACTCCATACTCCTGTCTTGTAAATTTTATCGAAATCACTAAAACCATTTTCGAGAACGCCAGGACAAAATGCAGGCAGTTAAGCACCTTAACCATTCAATCTACAGGAAAACGGTTTTAGGAGCCTGTCCTTATATTTTAGAGCCATTTTGACCTACATTCATAGACTTAAAGAAAAATGTACAGTCAACCAAAAAATATGTCTATAATGAAAAAAAATAATTATATGAGAGTCTGAATTCTTTGTGTAAGAGCGTGTTAAAAATGATGCAAAATCTCCGGAACACGATTTAAAATGATAATTAAAGAAGCTGGAACACATACATACTATCACGCCTGTTATCCGTCGGGGTAAGCAGATGCTACAGTCCTCCTCCTTCTATGATTTTAACATACTTTTCTTGCTTACTGTACTTTCATCAATCCTTTCGTGCATGCTAAGTTAATTTTAAACGGGCAAGAAATTTCCTCGTCCCTTTTCACAAAGTTTATAGAGAAATCTCAAGATGTCGCTATCAACAGATATTTCTGCCATCTAACGGAGGGCGAAAGAACTAAAAGTACTGAGAAAACAAACAAGAGCAGGGTACTTTTCAAAGTTAGAATGTAGTTCAGAAAAACATGTGCAGATGGCGCTTGAAAGAGTTGTGCAAAGATAAGAGAGATGGCGTAACCGACTTAGTTTTAAGGAAAAGCATCATGATTAGTATTCATGTGTAGAGGGAGTACCTACTTGTTTTCGTTGTTTAGTTCTTCGCTGAAAATAACAATAAAGGAAGGCTTTAACAAATTCGTGTTTTTTATTTGAGACTTAGTTAATTTATTAATCGACAGGCCATGCGGAACTAGATGGTGATACTTCAAGTGAGGTTTCTAATTTGTAGGAAGTAAAAGGCGTTTTGACAGGGAACTCGGGTATGGCAAGGCTGCCGGCTTGACGACAACCGACACCCAAAATGCAACCCCAGTTAACCGCTCACAATTCAGTCGTTAGCTAGCCTACGACAGTGCTGAATATATCGATATACAGGATGTAAGGGACGGTGTACCCAAATTGAAAGAGCGTGCTCAGTCAACGAAACTGAACAACTTTCCCAAAGAAACTTTTTGTGAAATGAAAAAGGTTTTTACCGCTCCATATAAATTGCTCACGCTGTTTGAACAGTTTGTATGGAAAGGACAATTTTATTTTGTTTCCCAAAAGTTGTTCAGTTTCTTTGACTGAGCACGCTCGTTCCGCTTTCGGTACTTACACCCTGTATAAGTAAAGAGGAGAGATGCGCAATCAACAACAAACCGAATAGAATAAAAACAACTATGGTCACAGATTAAATAACGCACAAGATTAAAATGACGCACGGCAGCAAGTAAATGCTAACAAAATCGGTAAGCTGAACCAGTACGCTTCAATATAATTAATGTCTTAAACTGGAGACCCTCAAGGTCAGTGTTACCATTAATGTGCAACCGTGTGTACCAGTAAACTACACACCATGGGGAGAATTAATCTTATAGAAATATTAATAATATGATCTGAAACTGTCTTTATTATGTCGCCGTAATGTTTTCTGTAAAAATAGTTCCTAAAAATTCGATAGATGGCGTTGATGAGACCTAACTGAAAAAGGATGTGTGGAAAAAGGCATAAAATCAGCGTGAAATTCAGTGATCTAAAATTAATAGAAATTTACCAAATAGCGCAGATGTATAACGATAAAATATTTTCTTAATGATGTGTGCTTACAACAAATACAATAAATCTAAATCCAACGTCCACGACACTCTTGATGGAACTCAATTTAACTTTTTCAATTAGAACTCTTTCACGTGTGAATTAATCTCATTTGCAACATCACTTAAACTTGTGACCCAAGGAAGATTAACTAAGTACTTATAACTAGTTGTGGAAAGCGTCTTTAAATTTAAAGTTCCTTTAAATCTTAGTAGTCGGTAGTCCGACAGTTTTTATTTTGTTGACAAAGACCGGGACCGGTCGTCATGGAGATCTTTGGGGGAGGCCTATGTCCAGCAGTGGACGTCTTTCGGCTGATATGATGATGATGATGATTACAAAGAAAGTGTTAGCAATAGATTTAAAGAAGCTTTATCTTTGAAGAGAATGTAGCTGTAACTGATTTTAATGCCGGTTCAGTAAAAGTCCCCAAACGAGAAGTAGCGATTCTATTGGAGCGACAGAGACACCTATCGCTGCATTTTTTTATGTTACATGGGCCAACTGAAGATAAATTAAGTGGTCACTACCGCCACAAAAATAGATGGGCTTATGAGCAGTATGGAAACTCGGCCTATTTTTTTATATCCATATGCCGCACAATATGACATGAAACGGCCGACAGCAAACTAACCCACCGCTTCCCTTCACGCGACAACCGCGATTGAATTCAGGGCGAACTTTGCTTAGCGGCCTGTAGAAACGTGCGTGCGTGAGTGCGGCGTTTTGGACGTTTGTATGAAGCTTCCATACTGCTGATAAGCCCATCTATTTACTGTGCTACCGCCCATAGCATCCACCGTCTTATTAGTAGCATAACTTTAAAGCGCGTTGCCCACTCAGAGAATTAAGTTGGTAATTCTCAGGTGCCAATAATTTTACTGGCTCCCTTACCCTTCGGACCGAAACACAGTAGCGCAAACATTACTGCTTTACGGTAAACATAGGCAAGACGATGGTACTTCCACAAGCGAAATTTGCACAAAAGCCCAACCATCTTCCAAAACGAATCCCGCGTAATAACACTAATATCGAAAATATTTTCTTACTTAGGAATGATGCATGACAGATTTCGTAAGCATTTACGTAAACGTACTCTTTTCTTATACTACCTAAGTGGGACGGTTGTGACAAATTTCCACGCTGATATGAACATTTGTCAACCTATGACACTATGGAAGCATTATGAGGCACTTGCCGTGCCCACAGCCTCTTTTGCGTGGATATTGAGCTTTACGGTTTAACCGAAAACCCAATTAGTTTTCGGTTAACCCGTAACAAAAAAGCTGCTCGCGCTTCGTACCATAAGGATTATTTCAAAATTACCATCGTAAACTTCGTGTTTGCGTATCTTCTGTTTAAACGAATCGACTGCAATTGAACAAAGCTTTTATATTACATCAAAATTAAGCCTAATACATCATCAAAAATCCCGCTTGAATTGGTCCAGTAGTTTGTGAGATATTGGTTGACACATACATAAACGGACAATGGATTGATTTACCTGTCGTGCGACCTCCGATATATTTTTGCGATTTCTGTGCTTAAGTGCCTACAGCAGTTTACTTATTATCCAATCTGTGTTACAGCACAGAATCTGAGTAATAAGCATACATCGAAATTAAACTTTTAGGAAATGCTCTTGTTGAATCCACCTTTTCTGAACCAATCTCACTTGGGTGGTTTACATCTGTTATCGGTAAAAATACTCGTACCAATAGAGGCCACAAACGAACGCCTTTGAGTAATTTTTCCAAGTAAAGAACATCTCGATAAAATGTTATGTGCCCGAACGCCAAAATAACACAATGAATGACAATTTTGCTTTATATAATTTTTTACGGATTTATAACAAATGAAATCACAAAATGTGAATCCTTTTTAACACAGATTAAAAGTTTTAATTTAAGTATTGGAAAAGTTGTTACATTGAACATGTTCATAAATATTATACAAAAAAGGATTTTATTCTGAATATTTGCCTGATCTCCATTGTTTGTGCATAACACAGGTGCTACGGACAACGTTTTACAGACTATAAAACTCCATTTGGATGCCTGAGCGCTGTTTACGAGGAAAACAGCCAAATTACTGCAGTAATTGTTCGCAAACATGCCTGTATGCGTACTTAAATTCACTGGCGTAATAGACAAAATAACGATAGGACATTGAGGACAATAAAACTTAAAAGAAGCACGTTTCGTGTATGGGTTGTGTTACGTAACAGTTTTGTTATTATGTTCTTCATAACTTTTCATTAGTTTTACTAAATCTTTAAGGAGTTGGCTATCATATTTGACGACAGAGCTGTAACGCTTTTTAGGCCGATTTTTCACTGGGACAACACGGTGGCGTGAATGATTGCGCCACTGGTGTCCGTAACTAGACACCAGTAAAGACACCAGAGTCGCCACACCCTGCAGCCACAGTATTAAGGGCTATATTTCACTGGGAGTGGTAGCGCGACCAGCATCCAAACTGGTTACGCTGCCAAATTGGTTGCGCAACCAAACGGACACCAGGTGAGTAACTCTCTATAGAGCTGTTTACATTTTGTTGGTAGCGGCGACTGAATGCACTGCCTTGGTGTCCCAGTGAAATACCGGCCTTACGATGTTACGAGGTTTAGTTTTCAAGCAGCTGACGTTCCAAATTCAAAATTATCATGTGCACTTGCGCTCGCAATGTCTTGACGTTTTCTTTATCTCCTATCTGCTAATCCTACTCTACATTTGTCATCATCATCATAATATCCCATGAAACGTCTACTGCAGGAAAGGGTGCTCCCTACAAAACTCTAGCAAAAACGCATGGTACTTAAGAGGGAATTTACCATGGTCACCAGTGTCACCACGCTTGTGAACGTTGTGCCTGCGGCGACTGCTGATGTTGGTGACCACTGTATGTAAGATGGTACGCCCATAAGCCATTAGTCGCCATTTATGACACCCATTGGTAGAAATGGGTTGGTACTATTCTTTGTCGGCACCAGTTGGACGACATTTTGACATTTGAAAATATCATAAAATATACATCTGTAAGTACTTGTATCTTTCCCTTATTTCCTGCAGTATCTTCTATCCCTCAACCTGCCTCTACACTTCGATGGCCTGACTGCAACTCCAGGACCACAACGAACTCACGAACATCTTCCCTGGCGTCACTTTCCACCTTAATGTCACAGAGCGACTACTATATGACTTCCACAACCAAGGAACATACTACTCTCTAACCGAGAGTCCACAACTCAGCAACTCCGCAAACCAGATCCAATCTTACCTATAGTCATACCCCACATATACATCGAGCGCAAAATTGAAATTGGAAGGTCGCGTAGGCTCGCATTTTCAGTACAAAAGACCCGAAGGACCACGAGAATCTCGCTGGAGAGTGCGCGCAGGGGTGCGGGGTGGATTGCAAGGGGGGCGGAGAGTGTCCGTTCTGTATAACAGTACTATTAATTTATTCTGTGCTACAGTTTAACCTTTGTCATGTTAGTGGCCAACCTGATTGTGAAAGTTTAAAGGCGATGACCAAAAAGTACAACGCGTTTTGCTGGAAGTTTTTTGGAGAGAGCTCCCTTTCCTTCAGTTGACGTGTCATGGGATGTTATGGTAAAGGCGACTTCAATCAGTGTAAATTATCAGGTCCAACGGCTTATAATGCCTTCCAAAGCACTAAAAACGCTTGAGTTTATACCAATAGCATCCAGGTTCTTACACGTCCAACGTTAATTTACTTTAGGGATCGGAAAGAAAGATACAAAATACAAATACAAAATAATTTATTGAACAGTCCACATTAAGCATGAATTCGCTAAACTACGATAGCCACACTAGGCAAAGCCTGTGTTGTGGTTATCATTACATTGTGCGATTTAAAGGACATACATCTAAAGAACAAAAAATATTACAATTTACAAAGTTAAAGATATTTACTAAATAAATACTTTTTAGGTACAAACGAAAATAAAAATAAGAAGCCAAAAAAGACACCACTGACACAATCCTATGAAAGGTACATAAAACTAAAACTGATTGAGTATTGTGTGTAAGTGTTGAGTGTGAGGTAAGAGTACCACTCGGCCGCAAGCGCAACCTATGACGTTTTTAGAGTTCCGTAGTCAACAAGGAATCTTTATAGTTTCGTGATGTCCGTCTGTTTGTTTGTCTGTCTGTCCGCGGCTTAGCTGACTTAGCTCAGCGACCCTTTGTACCAGAAATCTGTAATTTGGTATGAATATATTCTTTATTGCGCACAAATAACATAAAGTTGTCAAATGAAAATTGTTCACGAAGGCGAGCTTATCTCAATATCAGTGAGAATATCATATTAGTCAGCTCCCCTATTCTAGTGGGGATGAAATAGTAGATTAGTAGCCAAGGGCTGTAAGGCATCAATTGCAGCCCGAGATATTTAGGCGCACGAGCGCAGCGAGGGCGCCTATAGTTCGAGGGTGCAATTGATGCTTACACCCGAGCTAACTACTCTGCTTTACATCTCGATTGTGGGGTAAGTAGGTCCTTATTACCACCAAATTGTAGGTGACCAATTAGCGCTCTAGGGTAATAATATATCTAGAAAAGCCCTATGGCGGTAAGTAATTAAAAAAACAAACACTTTACTCTTTCAAAATTTAATTACTTACCGCCCTAGGGCTTTTCTAGCTACGTTATTACCCTAGAGCGCTAATTGGTCACCAACAATTTGGTGGTAATAAGGACCTACTTACCTCACAATCGAGATGTAAAGCAGAGTAGTTAGCTCGGGTGTAAGCATCAATTGCACCCTCGAACTATAGGCGCCCTCGCTGCGCTCGTGCGCCTAAATATCTCGGGCTGCAATTGATGCCTTACAGCCCTTGGCTACTAATCTACTATATCAATTTGGTGGTTATAAGGACTTACTTACCGAATATGAGAGATGTAAAATTATTTTATTTATTTATTTACAGTTTATTGTACACATGAAAATACATTAAGAAAACTAAAATTAAGAAAAAGGACACAACAGGCGCTGCTTATTTCTAAATGAAATTTCTTCCAGCAGACCTACAGAAGCGTGATTTGACTGGAAGAGGCAGATAGGACGTGCACAAAAACTAAACCTTAACATTATACTTAAACTATATAAATACACAAGTATACATATATAAATATACATATATAAATATATATTATATATATTCATAAATACATAAATACACTATATGGATCACTTAGACAAAGAGAGATAATGCTCCTTAACTCGCTTCTTGAAGACAGCGATAGTAGGACTGTCACGTATAGTAGGGAGTCTCACAGCCTGGCCGCATGAACAGTGAAAGAGTAGGAGTAGAAATCGGAGTGGTGGGAGGGGATAGAGAGATTGAATCTGACGCTGCGGCGACAGGGCTCCTCTTGAGGACGCGAAAATTCAAAACGCTCGCGGAGATATGGAGGAGAATTGGGATTATTCAGGATATTATAAAGAAGCGAAAGGATATGAGTATTCCTGCGGAAACGGATCGGGAGCCACTTGAGCTGCGAACGGAAATGAGACACGTGGTCATACTTGCGCAAACCGAATATGAATCGAATGCACAAGTTTTGGAGACGCTCAAGCTTGTTTAAGAGCTCCTCAGTGACGTCCAAATAGCATGAGTCGGCGTAGTCAAGGATAGGAAAAAGGAGACTTTGGGCAAGGGAAATCTTAGTTTTTAGGGGTAGGAAACTTTGAAGGCGTTTAAGTGAATGCAGTGAAAAATGCATCTTCCGGCTGACCTCATTTACATGTGAAACCCAGAAGAGATTAGGGTCCATTACCACACCAAGATTCTTGACGGTTTTGACAAAATCAATGGGAGTGCCATTGTAAACAACTGGTGAAATAGCGTAAGAACCCAGTTGTCTGCACATATATGGACTACCGATAATCATAGCCTTAGACTTGTTCGGGTTGACAAGTAGGCCAAACGTTTCGGCCCATGTGGAAATACATTCCAAATCTGCGTTAAGACTGTTAATAGCACTATTGACATCACAGACGTTACAGCTGCGATAGATTTGCAAGTCGTCTGCGTAGAGATGGAAGTTAGAGGAGATGACTGATGTAACAGTATTGATGAAGATAGAGAAGAGGAGAGAGAACGCCACCCTGCGGTACACCCGCAACCAGATCACACCAGTCAGAGGATTCCTCGTCCGAGCGGACCCGCTGCGAGCGACCGCGAAGGTAAGAATCAAACCACGCTGTAGCTGAAGCGGAGATGTTGAGTGAGCGAAGGATAGCGTTTATTTATCGTTGACCACATAGTGTGACGTGTCGTTAGATACGTATTTTAAAAATATTGAATAGTGAGCTTGCAAAGACTACTTTTCGATTAAGGAATCCGTTAGCGAAATATTTAGCTTAGAAATGCAAATTTTTGTGAGAGTCAAGTGTCCCCTGAGAGCTAAATGGTGGTTACTGGAAATGTGGAAACATTCATAGTAGTAGCATATTATATGATGAAATTAAAAGGAAAACTATCACAGTTTAGTGGGCTTTACAGTTTAAGGAGTAAAAGTCGAAAAACTGAAAATAATAGACATATAAATAGCTATCAGGCTCTGGGCTAAGCAGGTCGTGAGGACGGAAAAGTTATGAAAAAATAGAAACCAGCTTATCAATAATAATTCCTAAAGCAACTTTACTACGGAACCTCACATTGTGCATGGCCCGACACGCACTTGGCTGGTTTTTATTAAAAAGTTCTACTCATGTGGTAAGACAATCGGATGGAACCCAAAAAACCTCTTACTTAAGTACCTACGAGACCTATCAAAAAAAATTATAGCCAACCTTAGCAAAAGTGTTCACAAGTAAGTACTTAACGTTTTTACCTTTTGCCGGGAAGAAAATAAAATCGCAGGAATCTGAGAGCCTTATTCTTGAACATGCTACAATATAGGATTATTTATTTATATCACTGAAAAAGTTCATTGTCGAATTCATCATTAAATTAACATAATATGTAACGTTTTGGCTAGTAGGTATGTTAGTTACCTACGTTTTTGTAGAATGAATAAATAAATAATATTACAATTATGTACCTAATGTCCTTACTAATCAAGTCATAATACAAAAGTAAAAAAAAAAGTTGTAGTATGCTACTCACACCACAAAACTGCACACTTTCTTCTACGAAACTAAAGGAGAAAAAAGCTTGGTATCTAAAATAGTAGATTTTACAACAAGTGCACAAAACGAACCGATTGATTGCGAGGAAATAAAACGTAAAAGTACTATCTGAATGAGTTGTTCTGTTTTAGTGAAGAATATGTTGACGCACGCGCGGGGGGGGGGGGGGGGGGGGTGCAGCAGGCCAGCGCGCAGAGCTTACGCCCTAGTGCACAAAAAAACACTTTCAGAGCATGAGAAGTGAAACAGTATTTTTCACATCATAATCAAAGTCACGGTACAAAATAGAATGTTATTTGAAAAGAAAACACTATTTGGTAAAAAAAAGTACAACAAAAAATTGCCAAACATAAATAAATATCATTGATTTATGTTAAAACGGGCCCATTTACAACTGAGGCATAATGACCAAGACATAAAATAAGAAAATTTCTCACATCTATCAAAAGCAGATTCTGATCCTAAATCTTCTTGAATAAGGTGGCAGGGATCCCAGGACACAGGTCTCGGGGACCGCAATTTGTAGCTATATTCCCGGGAAATCCCGCGGGACTCTTTCTATTCTCATCCCTGTACTGTTTATTTTTATTCTAGATTTTATATTGCGTGATCTCTCAGGCGATTCTTGTAAGAATAAAGTCGTTAAATGTCAACCGTATGTCGGTAAAAATATTTTCTCTTTTAAGATCGCTATTCTTTAATATAATTTAAATGTCTTTTATCTAAAAGATCATGTAAATTTAAAGAAAAGTCTACAATTTTACATTTTGTGTGCATTTTAAATTTTTAAACAACTATTACAAATAATGTCATAGTTCACGAACATTTTTGTTATGATTTTTTATGGTGACACAAAAAGAATTTTAAAATGATTTTTCTGGTGGAAAGATTAAGCCAAAAGATTAGCTAAACGAAAATACCTTGTCCTTGCCAAAAAAGCATTATTTGTTGCAATTTTTATCGAATCGATATAATTTCATACCCAGTGGAAGAACTTTTAAGCCGCACGAAGTAGCAGACAACTGCTAGTTAATTTTAAAAATCCTTAAGAGGCTACCTGCAGTCCACTAGCGCCCCCATCAGTTTAAAAACTATTACTTGCTAAATACAAAACTTATCAAAAATCCGAAAGACAGATTAAAGTAAAGGTACCCCAGTTTATTTATAACCTATAAATTCTTTAAAATATAGTTCACAGTAGTTACAGATACAAAAATTTGGAAAAACGACAGCTTTTAGCAGTTTTTGTATCTGTAACTACAGTGAACTGTATTTTACAGAGTTGATGGGATCTAAATAAACAAAGGCACCTACCTTATCTTTAATCTATCTTTCCGGATTTTCGATAAGTTTTGTCTTTAACGAGTAATATTTTTTTAACTGATGGGGGCGCTAGGGGACTGCATGTGCATGTGCGAATAACAAATATCTTGTTACTGTTTTTTAGGGTTCCGTACCTCAAAAGAAAAAAACGGAACCCTTATAGGATCACTTTGTTGTCCGTCTGTCTGTCTGTCTGTCTGTCTGTCTGTCTGTCTGTCTGTCTGTCAAGACCCTTTATCTCACGAACGGGTAAAGGTATCAGGTTGAAATTAATACCATATATTAGGATCCATGGACCACACAAGATCTGAAAATTTGAATTTTTTACAACGACGCAATCAAAAGATATGGCATTTTATGTCCTCATCTCCATACATTTATTCAAAAATGCAAAACCTACAGGGTACTTCCCGTTGACCTAAAATTATGAAATTTGGCAAGAAGCTAGGTCTCACAGTACAAATAATGGGAAAAGTCTGAAATCATTAAATATTACAACTTTTCTTACAACTAATGGTAACCAATTGTGGTGAGCTCCCGTTTCAAGAACATTCATATAAGAGAGGGGTCAAGTTGGATGGTCGCTGAGGCGATTTTTGTTTTAGTTCTATTTAAAAACGGGAACACTTACAAACTTGAAAATTGGTATGTTTATAGTGCATAAGCTATAAAATAACAACAAATAATAAAATTTGGTCAAGCGCGTGTCGGACTCAAAAAATCTAGCACATTAACTTACTGAAATTTCAACTAATACAATTTTATTATGTTGATGTGGTGGTACGGAACCCTCAGTGCGCGAGACCGACTCGCACTTGGCCGGTTTTTTTATTACCTTGACGGTTCAAAGATTTGACAAATGTTTTCGTACAAAAGAGACGACGTTTACAATGTTTCCTTAATAAGGGTGTCGCGGAAGGGACAAGAAAAATCGCCCAATTTTGTGACAAAAAATATCTTTGTTTTTTTATTGTTAAAGTTCTTAACAACTTTTTCCATAAACTCAGAAATAAGTTAAAAAATAACAGATCGCTTAATATTTTTTTTTTTTTTCCATTGTATGTTTGCTATCTGTGATCAGTTTTACAACTATAAACAGATCTGATCTAGTTTCTATGGCGTTTTGGAATGAAGAGTCCGTCGACCCTCCTCTTCCTTCATTTTCATGCTTATGTGGCTTTCATAAAATTCTGCGCTTCTTAAGACGACTTGTACAATCTTCTTGTGCTGGTACTAATGAGCGAGCAAGTGCATTCTTATGGCATAGTAGCTTAGCTTTGTAGCAATCTTTTCGCGCTTTGATCTCGTCTCGAATAGTGGGGATATGTAGATACTCATGGACTTCCTGATTTTTGGTGAACCATGGTGCTCGTGCTATAGTTTTTAAAACATTGTTTTGAAATCTTTGTAGAATTTCCACATTTGAGTTGCTGGCCACCCCCCAGAGCTCAAGTGCGTAGGTCCATACAGGCTTTAGAATAGTTTTGTAAATGAGTACTTTATTCTCTAGAGACAACTTAGAGCTTCTTCCCATTAGCCATTGCATCGATCTGAACTTGTTGTTAAGTGAGTCACGTTTACTTTTTATGTGTTTTTGCCATGTTAGTCTGCGGTCAAGTTGCACGCCAAGATACTAAACATCTTCTACATGTGGGAGCATATCATAGCCTAGCTTTACTTCAGGGCAGTTGCGTCTGTTGAGCGTGAAGGTGATATGGTTTGATTTTTGCGCGCTGGTTTTAATTTTCCACTTATGGAGCCAATTATTTAGCATATCAAGTTGCTTTTGTAGTCTCTGCGATGCAAGTTCTGGAGATTTATCACAGCTAAGAACTGCAGTATCATCTGCATAGGTTGCAGTAAGAATATCATCCGTCTCTGGTAGGTCTGATGTGAATAATGTGTACAGTACCGGTCCAAGAACAGATCCCTGTGGGACACCGGCTCTAATATCGTAAATCATTGATGATGCTTCACCAAATTGAACATAAAATAACCTCTCTTCAAGGTACGATTTTAGAAGGGAATATATTGCTTGAGGCAAAGTAGTTTTGAGCTTATATAGCAACCCTTTATGCCACACTTTATCAAATGCCTGCTGTATATCTAGAAAAACAGCAGAGCAATACTGTCGTTTTTCCATAGCTTTCCTGATTTTGTCTACCACTCTGTGGACTTGTTCAATGGTGGAATGATGTCGTCGAAATCCAAACTGATGTTCAGGTATCAAGTTCTTTTCATCAATAATGGCCCGGATTCTATCCATCAGCATACGTTCGAACAGCTTCGATATGACTGGAAGAAGGCTAATAGGTCGATATGATGCTATGTCATTTGGCGATTTTCCTGGTTTTGGTACCATTATAATTTGTGACACTTTCCATTGTGAGGGGAAATGACATGTTCTGATTATTCCATTAAACAAGATTGTTAAGAAAACAACTCCTTTTCGCGGTAATTTCTTTAAGATGAATGGTGTTATGAGGTCATAACCAGGAGCTTTCTGTGGATCTAGATTTCGGATGTGTTTTGCGACTTCTTTTGGTTTAAATAATTTAATTGAAAGACTTATTTCGTCTTCATTGTTCAGGAACTTGTCTACTTCTTCCTCCCACTTTTCCTCTGTAGATGGATTGTCTGTGAAAACTTTGCTAAGATGTGATGCAAATGCTTCTGCTTTTTCTAATTCACTTCGGGCCCAGTTTCCTTCCTGTGTTCTGATTGGGGGTAGCATTGGTTGAGGTTTATTTGCAGTTTTTGCTGCTTTCCACAGCGAGTACTCGCCTTTGTTTGTAGCCGAGAGTCCAGCGATTTTGAATTGCAGTGCTTCATCTTCAAGGTCGCATAAAATTTGTTTAAGATCAGAGGAAGCTTTGTTGAAAATTGTTTTATCTGCTGGCCTTCTAGTATTGTGCCAAATTCTTCTTAAACGACGTTTTTCTTGCACCATGCGTGTGACTATAGTGTTATTAGGTATTGATTTATTTCCGATTCTGGGTGAAATTAATGGGGTTGACATCCATGCTGCACATTGTATTACAGATGTGATATGTGTTGCTGCATCTTCAACGTTATCCGAGGACTTTAATGGTATTTTGAGGTTTATTGATATATCAATATATTCTTCAAAGCAATCCCAGTCTGTTTTTATATTGGTTAGATGTGGGGGCTCTTTTTTAGATATAACTGTAGTACTTAGTGTGAGAAAAACTGGTGTATGGTCACTGCTCCCATCAAGGCAACTTTGGACATCACAATATAAATTAGATATGCCAGCAGAAGTTATATAAAAGTCTAGTAAATCTGGCAGTTTGTTTGGGTCTGTTGGCCAGTATGTGGGTTCTCCAGTAGATAAATAGGAGTATCCTTTATTGTCCAATGCTTTCTTTAGTTCTCTTCCTCTGGTATTAGTAAGTCTTGAACCCCAGTGTGTATTTTTCGCGTTCCAGTCGCCTCCTGAAACGAATCTATTTCCCAGAGTTCCAAAATATGTTAGAAATTGATTATCAATTATATTGTGTTTTGGTGGGCAGTATACTGCAGAATAAGTCAGTGGTCCTTCCTTGTCTTCTACAACTACAGATGTAGCTTGGATTTCTGGTGTTTGATAGGCAGTAAGGCAGTAGTGTTTTAATGAATTTCTCAGTATTATAGCAGTCCCTGCGTGTGCAGTGCCATCAGGATGAGGCGTATAATAAATTCGGTATCCCGGTAGATTTTCATTAGGTAAGTGTGTGAGATGAGCTTCAGATATAAGCAGTATGTCTATATTATGTAGTTTGATAAAAAGTTTTACCTCCTCAATTTTTGATATGAGGCCGTTGATATTCCATGTTGCAATTTTTAGGTTGAATTTTATTTTATTTTATTAATAAGTGTAATCATGATGTTCATAAGAGAGCTCATTTGTTCTAATAATGTGTCTAGCTTTTTAGCTTGGTTCATCAGTATTTCAGTTAATGTGTTCGTCATTGCAGCAGAAGGCTCGCTGGCATTTTGATTTTTATTTACAGCATTAGCATAGGTTCGGTGATTTCTTGAGAATAAATTGTTTATGGGCTGGGTTCCCATTGTAGCTCCAGATTTATTGGTCGAATTTGGTTCTGCTTTTTCTTGATCTGTTTCGCTACTTTTGATGTTAGGTTTTTGGCTTGTTATTCCATTCATTTTTCTTTTGTTGATTTCCTGGAAGACCTTGCAGCCCCTATAGTTTGCCGGGTGAGTCCCAAAACAAAGGGCACATTTGGCTGGTGTTTTGCGATCTACTTTTGGACAGTCTGTTGTTTTATGATTTTCCGCACATTTCACGCAACGATATGGGCGCATACAGTTGTTCTTTGTATGCCCGTATTGCTGGCATCTTTTACATTGGACGACAGTTGTTTGCTTTTTAGGATCTTCAATTGTAACTTTTGTGTAATAAATGTACTTTATTTCTCTTACCTTGCTGTTATTTGGACTTGGCTCAAGATTTACAAACCACGTGTGGAGGGGAATTTTATTTGGCCCATAGCGAGCATTGATTATCTCGCCTTTCACTTTATTTCCAGTGTTTTCAATCGCTGAAATGATTTCTTGTACTGGCGTAGAAGGATGTAGGTTCTTGATCACAATTCTAAAGGGCTTTTCAGATTTTGTTGTGAAAGTATGACCGATCAAACCATTTTCACGTATTAGAGTTATTGCTGTCTTGTATGTTTCCACATCTGAGAAACTGAGACGCAGCTGTTGTCTTGTAATAATTTTGATTGTAAAGGATTCTTTTGGTATTGTTTTTGTGAGGAAGTCTATAAGTTTGTCGATTTCTTTGATCCCATACAAGATAATTGGTGGAGGTTTGTTTTTTCGTTCAATTTGAGCTTCCGGTGTGGTTTTTACCTGATTTAGGATATCAAATCTGTTTTGGGTTGGTCGCTTAATACTTGACAATTAGAAATTTTCAAGGTAGTACAATTAGTATCAAAAGTAGTTAGAGCATTTCTAGTGTCAATATTGGACCACACAATCAAAGTAACAGTAATTAATCTATACTAATATTCACATTGTTGTTGGCTTGCTGTTAAAACTCACAACAATCAGAAAACTTTTGTTGCATAGATTATTACGGTCACTTCGACACTTTAAATGCTTAGCTACTTTTGATGCTGATTGTAGTTAAGTATCTGAAGCTTTCATAGTTTTTTTGGTAAAGCTAGATTAATTTTCCCTAAACAAATTATAGCTTTCAATCCAGTTTACGATAATACGCGAATATAGACACTGTAAATTGTCATTGGTTTCGCTCTCGAAGCTCTGGAAATATATTTTTAGCTGTAAAGGCAAACTCATATCCATCAATACCAAAAGCAATTTTTAATACTGTTCATATCATCCTGTATATCGCAACACGGTTTGCAACAAGGTTTGCAAGCACTTTGTTTTATCAACACCAATTAGGTTGACAAAGCAGCAAACCCACAAATCATCTCTCGTATCAGTGTAAAGCTAAAATTCAGCTGTAGCTAAACCAGCACGGTTATAAATCATCCTGTAAACAGTATAGTCCACGTAAAACTATACCGCTCTTATTTCAATCATCTTTGGGACTAGAATCGCGTTGAAAGTGTCAAGCTCGACGTGGTCTTGACTGTACAGGACTCGGATCAGTTGGCACTGCAAACTGGTGTGTTTGCTCAGTTTAATGAAAGTGGAATGGGACTGCATAGTATTGTAGAACATCATGTATTGTTGATGTTTACTGATAGATGTTTGAACAATGGTTGTGATTTTGGAAAAGTGTAGAAGAAGTAGTTGGACATATGAACAAATACGAACCCATACAGGTTGGTAGGGACGGAAACTGAAACGGTGTGCTGTCAACGAAACTGAACAACTTTCCTAAAGAAACGTTTTTGGGACATAAAAATCATTTTTGACCTTACCATACAAACTGTTTGATCAGAGTAACCAATTTGTATGGAGAGATCATTTTTTTTTTATTTCAGTTACGAAAGCATAGACGAACACTTCAATAAAATCAAGTAGGTAGAGGGTCGTCTATGTGGTGCCGGCAAAGAATAGTACCAACCCTTTTCTACCCGTGGGTGTCGTAAGGGGCGACTAAGGGCTTATGAACCGGAGGATGGGCAGCAGCATTTTTCTGTGTATAGAACCACCTCACATACTGCGTTCAACAATAACAGTGGTCGCCTGTTGTAAATCCATAGTTAGCGCGCTTTTGCTAGGTCTGTGGGTAAATCCCCTCCAAAGTACGGTCAACCGCTTGTCGGTAGAACTTTTTTCAACTCTATTACCACACCATAAGGTCCAAAAGTGTTTCTACTGATGTGCGGCCGTGTGTACCACGCGTTTTTGCTGGAGTTCTGGAGGGAGCTCCCTGTCCTGCAGTGGACATGGGATGTTATTATAAAATAAATAAATAAATAATAAATAAATAAAATTTTCTTTATTTCTTTTAACAATGCGTACTAAGAATCTATTACGCAGGTGTCTCCAAGTAAGCTTAGCGCCTGTGTTTGGAGGCACCGCTCTTCTATCGCTAAGAATTATAATCTACTTTTTTTAAAATAAGTTTAAAGGCACATAAAGACCACGTAGCGACGTAAGTATGTCAATTTAATTATCAGTATGTGTGTAATAGAAAATGTACATAAGTAATTTATATTATTGTGCTGTAAGTGTGTGTGTGTGTGTGTGTGTGTGTGTGAGCGTGTATACGTGTGTGCAGGTGCGTGTGTGTGAGTGTATATGTGTGATAGAGAGAGAGAGTGTATGTGCTTGTGTACTATGGCTAACGGGTATTTAGAAGTAAGTGTAAGAGAGTGAGTTGATAGAAACATAGTTTAATTGTTAGTTTATCTGTAAATAAGACATAATGTAATTTAAATAATAAAAACGTTGTATAAAAAATATATAGATCAGGTATTATATAATATAAATAACATATTATTATATAACAAAGATTTTATGCAAGTTTGTTTTAGAAATGAGGTAGAGGTAGAGGGTCTACAGGATTTTGCAAAATTGTTCTGATTCTGGCATTCGAGAAACCAGTGTTTTGTGACGCAGTGCGGCGGTTTATTCACCCTCAAATAATACGAATATTATTATGTGGTAATATCATGTAATATTCAAAGTGGTTCCAAGGGGTGTTTTTCCGGACTACGGTAACAGGATTTTGTTTTCGTGATAAGAATAACCCCCTATAATTTCGTGCCCCGTGTGGTGCCGGCAAAGAATAGTACCAACCCGTGGGTGTCGTAAGAGGCGACTAAGGGTTAACTGGAGGATGGGCAGCAGCATCCTCCTTTATATCTTACATCTTACTTACTGCGGTCACCTACAACCGCGGTCCATGGTGCCAGCAGTAACGCTAACAAGCGAGGTGACTATGGTACTTCCTCTCCACATTTTTCCCGCAAAAGCTAGAATTCTGGAGGGAGCTCCCTGTCCTGTAGTGGACGTTTCATGGGATGTTATGATGATCGAAATAATTATTATCATTAACATCCCAAAGAAAGTCCTCTGCTGGACAAGGTGCTCCCCATCTTCTGGCTTACTCGTAAAATCTCTTAGTCCCCTTTTACAACACCCACTGCCTGCGAGAAAAGACGGTTCAGTAAGTACTATTCCTGTATTTCATACAATCACCAATACAATATGTATCCTACGAAAACCCGCCATATAAAAAGGACGCAAAAGTTATAACTTAATAACGTTTTCATAACTCAAGTCCGAGCTTGACCCAAAGTAAGCACCACTTACTTTCACACGTGGGGTCTCAAAGTTATCCTCTTCACAAATTCATACGTAAGTACTTACTTGTTTCGTTTATCCCATTTTATAAAGACCTCTTACAAAAGAACGAAATTTACGTGTAGGGTTATTTTTTCATCATAATAATAGAATTAGAAATATGAATCGCAAATATGTTTCTTTTAGGATTCCATAATAAAGGGTGCCTGTAGGACCCTAATATAGCCTAGGTTTTTTGTCTGCAGGCTGACCTAGCCTTCGAGCAATATGATCGAAGGTATTAGCTAAAAGAAGGATTGTATCATTTGAACTGTAATAGATGGTCCATCTATTTTCAGTGGCCCTTGTACAATACGAGGAAATCTATGACTATTAAAAAAATTCGGTCAATGAGAGTTCATCCAGGTTGAAGGCAAAGGTTCGTGTAGTAATACCATTCAGTGCTCTATGATTACACCACAACAAAATACATAAATGACAAAGGAGCAAGTGACCCCACCAGATAACGCTGTACGTTTTTGGGAAAGAATTTGAAAACACACCAGAAAAACATTGAATGAAAACGAATTTTCTCAGTCATGAGAATAGCCACATCGAATTTACGCCCCAGAAAGTCCCTTTCTTGTAAATTTCATTGAAATTATTTTACATCCTCTTCATGTCTTATACAGCGTGTAACGGAAAGGTGAGATGATACTGGAGGGTGCAAATCTGCCCATGAAACTGAACAACTGTTCCCTAGGAACATAAGTCGAAATACGAAAATCCAATTTTGACCTCCCATACAAAATACGCTATCAGTTGATGCAGTTTCTATGGGAGGTCAAAAATTTACTTTCGTCTATGACCTGTGTTCCCTGGGAAAAGATGTTCAGTTTTATGGGTAGATTCACACCCTTCAGTATCATCAAACCTTTTCGTAACACGTTGTAGAGTATCTACGAATAAAAAAGCTGTGTAAATATTAAGTCAGGGGTCAAAGAAATTTTGGGTCTAAAACCGCATTGCAGGGCAGTTGCGTCCTTAAAAGTATAGCTTTATACGCAGTCCGTTAAACAAAATATAAACATTTTCGATAATGCAGATATCATTTTCACACTAGTTCCAAATTCCAAAATGATGTTACATTGAAGTTCCATTCATAAATCACTAAACAAAGTATATCAAATATAATGCAGACAGTTTAAAAATCCAAACATATTAAATCAGAGACGTCTTAACGGCGTTCTTCTGGTTTCACCATTAATAACAATTTTATTCTTCAACGTAGCCTTACTTCGTTTAAAAGGAGAAGGTTTGCAAGGGACTGATTTTCGTAAAGAATTATAGATAAAGCTTTTCAAAATAGTTGTCTAATTTTCAAGTCGCCCATATAGACTATACAATTTACTTTGATCTGTGGCTCATTTGCCTAAATAAAATAATGTGTAAGGCTTTTGATAACGTACACAGCATAATTGGCTTTGGTAAAAACCATACCATACAGCTTTTTCCGAAAACATCTGGCTTTTCATCATAACATCCCATGAAACGTCCACTACAGGACAGGGAGCTCCCTCCAGAATTCTAGCTTTTGCTGGGAAAATATAGAGGGGAAGTACCATAGTCACCTCGCTTCTTAGCGTTACGGCTGGCACCATGGACCGCGGTTGTAGGTGACCGCAGTAAATACAAAGGAGGATGCTGCTGCCCATTCTCCAGTTTATAACCCTTAGTCGCCTCTTACGACACCCACGGGTATGTATGGGTTAGTACTATTCTTTCCCGGCACCACACGGGACTGGCTTCTGGCTTTTACTTGAGTACTATAGACATCGAAAAAATATCATTCATACCCGTCCAGAGAGAATCACATATTTTTTCATCGTCACGTACCATTTCATATATATGCTTAATGGATGAAACACTAAGGAACATTTTGTCACTCAAAAACATTTTGTTCTAGCTTTGCTCACAACTTTGTTCGGGTGGAGTTTGAACTTTTACGAAAAATACAAACGACTGTACAAAATCAAACAGCATTTCTATATGCATTATGATTTTTTTTTTATCGTCAATGGGCTTACTCTTGACCTCGATCTAGTCTTGAAGACAGTGATGAGGTCGACGATGGAACGAGCTTGCCCAGTAGAAGCCTATTCACTCGCGACATCATGATTTTAAGTCAACATTCATGATTTTTTAAGTTCAACATTCGTTTGGTAGTCCTGTGTGGTGCCAGCAAAGAATAGTACCGACCCATACATACCCGTGGGTGTCGTAAGAGGTGACTAAGGGTTAACTGGAGGATGGGCAGCAGCATCCTCCTTTATATCTTACATCTTACTTACTGCGGTCACCTACAACCACAGTCCATCGTGCCAGTCGAAACGCTGACAAGCGAGGTGACTATGGTACTTCCCCTCCACATTTTTCCAGCAAAAGCCAGAATTCTGAAGGGAGCTCTCTGTCCTGTAGTGGACATTTCATGGGATGTTATGATGATGATGTTTCAACATATTTACGGTAGAAAATCGTAACAATTTACATCCCCAAGCAGGATTTGAACCTGCTTCTTCTAGTTCAGTTACCGGAGACGCCTTAACTAACTAGGCTACCGTGGTCCTGCTTGATGTTGCTAGTGAATTTTTGAAATGAAATGAAATGAAATGGTTTTATTTGCTATAGATATGGTAACATGTAGATGAAGGGTACAATATGTAGAGTGCCATATATCTAGCCTATATTTTGGCATGCAAATTTCTTTAAAATTAATTATATTCAAAATAAGATTACAAATTCATTAAATCTACCAGTCAAAAATATAATAGTTAAGCGTGAAATAATCTCAATAATGTCATAAAAGTTGTAAATTGTCAAATATTATTATGTCATAAAAATTATAAAATAAGATTTTGAACATGTTCCAGGTATTCTCTAACCGAATAGAAGCATTTCGATATCAACCATTGTCTGAGCTGGGATTGAAATCCTCGTAACGGCAAGTTTTTTAGTTCCAGTGGTAAATGATTATAGATCCTAACTGAAATTGCGTAACAGTTTAAACTACATATATTATATCTAAGACTTGGAAGCACCAATCTGTTAGGGTACCTTGTATTAAAACCACAAATATCCTTATTTATCTGAAATAGTCTCGGGTGTAGTTTAACAAAATAACATACCTCATATATATAGAGGCATTGTACAGATAACAACTGTAAACTTTGAAACAAAGGCTTACATGGGGTGATGGGACCAACATCACAGATAGCACGAACACATTTCTTTTGAGCGATGAATGCCCTATTTATCTCGACTGAATTTCCCCAGATTAGTATGCCGTACCTGAGATTGGATGCTACATAGGCATGATATGCCTGAACAGCAGTATCTAAATTGCTTATTTTCACTAGTTTCCAAAGTGCATAGACAAACCTATTAATTTTGTTGCAAACTTTTTCTATATGTGATTTCCAGTTACAATGTTCGTCTAAATTTAACCCTAAGAATACTGTTTTTTCTACTTCGTTAATTGTTTTATCCTCATATCGTATATCAAGAGCTAGTTTTTTTGCTTTGTAATTATGGAATTGAATATAATTCGTCTTACTGATGTTGACATGCAGATTATTTGTCTTTAACCAATGTGCAACAGATTTGATTGTGTTATTAATTTCAGAATTATATTCATTAGTGTCATTATTTTTACTAGTAATTATCACAGAAACATCATCTGCATAAAGCACACAAGGATGCTTTGTGGCTAATTGCGATTAGCTGCGACTAGATCGCTGTTTGCGATTTTCCACTTTGTGAAAGCTTTGTGACCTCGCTGCTAAGAGAAATAAATGGTACAGCAGCACTGCACTTACTTTCTCGCAATACTTAAGGAAAAACCATCAACCGCAAACTTAAATTTGTAATGCCATACACATAGTATGGAAATACAAACTTTTATTTACGTTTTTCCAAAAAAATGTTCGCATGAAATATACAGATCAATTCAGAATTCAAATTGTCAAACATTAAAACAAACAAACCTCAAACAATTACGAGTAAATCACATGTTTAACTTTTAGTAGTACAGGAACAACCTTTATATGAATTTTCACAGATCAATGGTTACTACCGAAGGATACTTGCATGAAGATTTTTTTAGTTTCCTAAAACATGTTCCTTACGGATAATTGTTCAGTTTAGTCTACTGAGCAAGCCTTTTCAGTTTTTGGTACACCCTGTGTACTAAATTTTATTTAAAAAAATCATAAAGAATATCCAGTCAGATAGACAGCCAATCCAGGATTAATATTATAGAAAATTTTAATAAACTCAATGGAACCAATTTTGGGTAAATCACATATTTACGATTTGGTGATACAGGAACACCCCTTATTTGAAATTACACAGATCAATTGATACTGGCGCAAGATATCTTACATGGAGATGCTTGGTCATGCAAAGTTTTATCAAGATTCTATGAGCCGTTTTTGAGAAAATTTATATTTTTCATTTTCGTTGTATGACAGCTACCCTCAAAATTAGAGCCAGCAAGAAACCACTTAAAACCCCTCGATGGATTTGCATAAAACTCCTAAATTCAAAATATGGTGTCAATCGGGCCATTCGTTTAGCCGCTAGGCCAAAGCGTGACGGACAGACCGACCGACTGACCGATGGACCGACCGACCTACCGACGGACGGACATTTTTGGGAGACTTGTTTGTTATGATGTATAAGTGATATACTCGTAGAACACATTTTTGAGAAATCTCGCTACGCTCGAAAGTAAAAAGGAAATATAACTTGAAACCTTGGTAACGTAAAAACAGACGGTTGCTGTAGCAACACAACGAAACGTGCGGTACAGGATAAATAATTCCAACTAATCTCGTCGTGTGCAAAACGAAACGTATCTCGTCTCGTACGCGAAATAAAACAATTCCGAGAGGAAATTACTTTGGTATACACGTTCTTGTATTTTGTTTTTGCTTAGAAAATTATGAACAGAATTAGATTTATTTCTGAGGCTTTGCAGTCAAAGCCATTCTTTGTAGGGTTCCGTAATTCAAAAGGAAAAATAAAACGGAACTCTTATAGGATCACATTATTCTTCGTCTGTCTGTTTGTCTCTCAAGACCGTTTTTCTTAAGAATTTAAGATTAAATATTAAAGTCTATAGACCCTTGAAGCTGTGAAAGTTCCAAGCTTCTATGGAAAAATAATCAAAAATTACGGCCAATTATGTCTCCATACTCGTATTATATCTCCATATTATAGGATCACTTTGTTGTTATTAAAGACGGGTCAGGTTTAAGAGGATGAGGACTTTTTTAAAATCAAAGGGCAAAAGCTTTTTATATCATATGGGAAACATGTACAGAACCCTTAATGCTCGATTTCGGCTCGCACTTGGCCGTTTTTTTTTTCTGAAAGGAAAGTTAAGGTGAAGAGACTGACCAGAGTGTAGATGATTCGATAAACTTGATGTTTTTTGCACGAATTAGCAGAACAGGTGTGGAGCCGGCAAAGAATAGTACCATCACATACATACCCGTGGGTGTCGTAAGAGACGACTAGGGGTTATAAACTGGAGAATGGGCAGCAGCATCCTCCTGTGTATCATACCATCTTACTAACTGCGGTCGCCTACAACCGCGGTCTGTGGTGCCAGCGGCAATACTTGTAGTTTCGCAAATATTTTAATATTAAACTGTCTCCGTCTCTTGCTCCAATTTGAACGATTTTCGTAGAATTTATTTTGAGCTCTTCCACCAGCTGATCCGATTTGCCTTCTGTTCAAAAGCGCTTACGCACTACCAGTGATCCGAATTCGTGAAAATACGGTTAAGAGTGACTGTCAGTCTGAGTAAGAGTGAAATCATAATTATTTAATTTTAATAAACATGATTGTGATTTAGATCCAAATTTCCAGAAACGAATGACGCGCCGATTTGTGAAATGCCGCGGCATTTTACATAAGTAAAATGACGGATTAAATTTTTTTCGGAACTTTGTAGAATGCCAAGGCACAATATATAAATGGAAATATTAGGTCTTTACCTATGAAATTGCCGTTTTGTATGGCGAATATTAGTTAAACTCAATTTTCAGTACTAACATTTTTGCATTTTTCTCAGGAATTATAAATCCAATTTTTCTTATTTTTTTAAGCATTATTCGGAAGACATTAAGCTAACAGAAGCTTAAATTAAATTTTCGAAAAATATTATCTGTAAAAAAATATAACAAATCTAATGATGAAATCGGACGACATTTAAGACGAACAATTTTCAAACCTTTAATTTTATATATCAAACTAAAAATAAAAACTTTATTTTATGCGTAAATTGATAACCTTGAAGTCAACTTTTAAATATAAATCAAATAAAAAAAATTGCATTAGAATTATAGGAATTATGATCTCATTAATCTGTAAGAAAATTTCGGCAATTTCATAGGTAAAGACCTATTATGTGCTCAAAGTTGGATCGTACGCGATACACAAGCGACTTCTGAATTCGGTCAGGTCGACTTCTCTATATCCGTATTTTCTCGGATTTGAATAGGAAACAGTGTTTAAGTGCTCCGACGTTGGAATTCCAATTGTGTTCCGTTTGACGCAATATCGTCAAAGGTAAAATAAAAACGCCTTGAGCACGCGATATTTTGCTTTATTTTATTCGCTACCACGAAGACGTGCTGTGATAGATTTTTGTGATGTTATATTTTTGTGACTTTTTTACAATTTTTGTAGGCTATGATACGGGGAGTATAGAGGCTGTGTCAACACTACACAAACATAATTAGCCTGTTCTGTTCTACTAGAGGACCCCTCTTTCCTTCTAGCATTCATCCAGGATCTTTTTTTGCCATTTTTAAACCCTCTATACCCATTAAACCCTAGTGTTCGAAAATCCGCCTTCATAAACTTTTAATATTCATTCAATGCATCCATTGTAAAGTTTTTTTTCTTTTTTACATCCATTGTAAGTCACGAGTGAATTGGCTTCTTCTGGGTAAGCTCATTCAATCGTCAACCTCATCTCTGCCCCTAGGGCTAGATCGAGGTCAAGAGTATGCCCATCAACCATAATAAATGGTACAGCAACACTGCACTTACTTTCTCGCGATATGCAGGAAAAAAGTATCAACTGCAAATTTGAATTTGTAAATCCATACACATAGTACGGAAATACAATTTTATATTAAGGGTTTTTAAAAAAAAATTCTAATGCAAATCAATTCAGAATTCAAATTGTTAAACATTAAAAGAAGCTAACCGTAAACTATTTCGAGTAAATCACATAATTACATTTTGGTAGTACTGTAACAAACATTTATATTAACTTTCACAGATCAATAAAATTAGTTACTACCGCAAGATACTTTGCATGAAGATTTTTTACATTTCCTAATTTCCCAACACATGTTTCTTAGGGAAAGTTGATCAGTTTAGTCTACTGAGCAAGCCCTTTCAGTTATTGGTACACCCTGTATACTAGATATTTGCAAAAAATCTAATATATTATCCAGTCAGGTATATAACCAATCCAGAATTAACATTATAGAACATTAAAGTAAATCATATGTTTACGTTTTAGTAGTACTGGAACACCCCTTATATGAAATTACACAGACAAATTGATACTGCTGCAAAATACCTTACATGGAGATGGTTGATCATGCAAAGTTTCATTACGATTTTATGAGCCGTTTTTTGCGAAAATTTAAATTTTTCATTTTCGTTGTATGACAGCTACCCTCAAAATGAGAGCCAGCAGGAAACCACTCAGAACCCTTCGATGGATTTGCATAAAACTCCTAAATTCAAAATATGGTGTCAATTGGACCATTCGTTTAGCCGCTAGGCCAAAGCGTGACGGACAGACCGACCGACCGACCGACGGACCGACCGACCGACCGACGGACGGACATTTTTGGGAGACTTGTTTTTTATGATGTATAAGTGATATAGAACACATCTTTGAGAAAATTAGAAAAACTTTTTTTTTCACGAATACAATACCTATAGTTACGTCCACCCAGGGTTAGAGGCAAAGTACTTCTCCAGCGCAACTTTAAGCATATGGACCTGGAACGTTTGAGAGAGGATGTGAGGAACATTAACTGGTCATCGGTGCTATAGTCAGATAACATTGATGAAATGGTAGAGTCTCTGACTACTGAACTGATTAGTCTTTATGATATTCACGCTCCTGTACGGCCTGTGCGGGTGAAGCGTGCTCCTGCTCCCTAGTTAACGTCGGTGATCAGGAGGACTATGGCTAAACGTGACAGGGCTAAAGCTAAGCACAAAAAACATCCGTGACAAGAAAACCTTGATGCTTACAAGAAACTGCGCAACGTCTGCAACAGAATGTGAAGGGATGCTAAACGTCATTATATTCATTCAACAATTCAGAAATTTACGAGGGGATTTACCATAGTTATCACGCTTGTAAGCGTTGCGACTGGCAACCGCTGTTGTTGGTGACCGCAGTTTGAAAGATGGTACGATACACAAAAAGATGGTGCTGCCCATCCTCCGGTTTAAAATCCCTTAGTCGCCTTTTACGACAGCCATGGGTAGAGATGGGTTGCGGAAGCACACGGGCGAAAAGAGCTTTTTCTCTTCCCAGGTATTGGTAGGTTGGAATTGGAGCCAACCGTAACATTAAATGTCTTCTAATCTCAAGTCAAAACCAAATTGTATATGAAAAGAAATTGGTTTGGTTACCAAATCTTTTAAAAAGAACATGGCTTAAAGCTAGTTTAGGGCATGGTTAAGTTTCCATTATCTATTGGATTATTTTACGGGTAAAGCACACAAAAAATTAACCAACTCGGAAACCATATCATGTGATTTTTCGTTAGGGTATTTACCTTTTTTGTTAGGGGATTTACCATAGTCATCACGCTTGTAAGCGTTGCGACTGGCAACCGCTGTTGTTGGTGACCGCAGTTTGAAAGATGGTACGATACACAAAAAGATGGTGCTGCCCATCCTCCGGTTTAAAATCCCTTAGTCGCCTTTTACGACAGCCATGGGTAGAGATGGGTTGCGGAAGCACACGGGCGAAAAGAGCTTTTTCTCTTCCCAGGTATTGGTAGGTTGGAATTGGAGCCAACCGTAACATTAAATGTCTTCTAATCTCAAGTCAAAACCAAATTGTATATGAAAAGAAATTGGTTTGGTTACCAAATCTTTTAAAAAGAACATGGCTTAAAGCTAGTTTAGGGCATGGTTAAGTTTCCATTATCTATTGGATTATTTTACGGGTAAAGCACACAAAAAATTAACCAACTCAGAAACCATCTCATGTGAATGGAATCAGTCGTTTTAGAATGCAGTCGTTTTAATCAAATCAAATATAGTCTAATATTATTTCTGAATCAAATAAAAATCAGTCTGAAGTTATCTTCTTGGGAAAGTATATTTGCATAACATGTTCAAAATCTGCATGCTTTTGTATATAGGTTCATTGCCTATGTCCCAATCGTACCTTATGATATGGAGTTCAGTTTTCATCCTTGATACTGAATTCTAAATATGTTCTTTAAAATATTTGTAGTGTCCAAGAAAGCCCTCAGTGAATGTGTTACTACAGTAGATACACACCTAAATCTGTGATCTCATACACACCATCTGACGGACGGACCGTAAAATGTATGAAGCCTTTACAGTACTTTCAGTGCATTGCGGAACGGTTCTGGAGCGGATAGCTCTGCATTGCGTCTGCGAACGGACCTGGTTAGCGTACGGGCAGTGCGCATTTGATCAATTCACATGCAAGACAGGAGAAGCATATACTTATGATATGCATGCGTAGCAGGTCCGCACGCGAACAAAAATCCGCGTGACTGGAAAAGTACCCTTACTAACTAGGTGACATTTCAATTCCTACATTTCCATTTCTGAAGTATAGCTCTTTATAAATCTAAGCGCACGTCAGTCCGCAGGCCAAGTTCCCGCAATAGGCCACGCGAATGCCGTGCACTATTTACACGAACCGTTTCGACCCACTTTTGAACCCCCTGTAGCTCAGTGCCTATTGCAAGTACAGAGATAAAACTGTACCTACATAATTATATAAATAAAATAAAATAAAATCCATTTATTTCAGGTAAAAACCCATATCTTATGACTAATAAGTTCAAATTCAAAGGTAATTCATTTTAGATATTATTTTCAACGTACCTGCGTATTTTCACAGCTAAACCATATTTTAAGTTGGGTGTATGGTAAAGTGAATTCCGGCCAGATGAACCGTTGATGTGAATAAGGTGGCGGATAGTGGCTGGATGCGGGAGGCGGAGGACTGGATGTGGTGGCGAGTCTTGGGAATGGCAAATGTTTACTAGTGGATCAGGCTGCTGATGAAGACGATTATGATCGATATTAAAGTGCATCTAAACTTGGCATTGGATCAGATTTCAACCCTTTTTTAGGCAAACAATTAGCCGATAGGAACTTGGCCCCCTTTTTAACAGTTATGTTTTTAGTGGGATCAGTTTTAAATTAGTGAGTCGAATAAATATGTGCAACACTGAATTTTCATTTGTTCCCTTTGAGGACAATAAATAAGCTGCTGTAATCTTACACAAGAACAAGATTTTGTGTTCAAAAGTAGAGAAAGGCAGCATGATATCGCTGCGGTCGTTATTCCTGTCTCCTATTTTATACCGCAAGGACATCGTTTAGAATTGTTTTGAATTGTTGGACCTAGTTTCAGCGCGTAGCTTCCAAAATCTTTAACCTCGCTTCTGCTCGCATTACTACAAAATTTTGATTGTATCATATCCGTACTATGTTACCTTAAACAGTTTGAACTTAGACGTTTGTTGTTAAGGGCTTTCCTGCAGTCGACTAGCGTCCCCATCAGTTAAAAATATATTACTCGCTAAATAAAAAACTTATCTAAAATCTGTCTTACCAGATTGAAGTGAAGATACCCTAGTTTTTTTTAATTCAATCTGGTATGACAGATTTTCGATAAGTTTTGTACTTAGTGTTAACTGATGGGGGCGCTAGTTGACTGCAGGAAAGCCCTTAAATATTTTGTTTGCTTTGTTGTGTTTTTGTTTTAAATGTTTTTGTCCTTTTTTGCCCTTATAGTGTACAAATTTCATCAAATATTTTCTTATGTATGACTATTTGTTTGTTTTTTATATATTTTCAATCATTTTTTTGTTTTATACTTATGTCACTTTTTTTAATACATTTTACTTTGTTAGGGTTCCGAACCTCAAAATAAAAAGCGGAACCCTTATAGGATCACTTTGTTGTCCGTCTGTCTGTCTGGACCCTTTTTCTCACGAACGAGAAGAGGTATCAGGTTGAAATTGATAACAAATATTAAGGTCCATAAACAACACAAAAACTGAAAATTTCAATTTTTACAACGACGCAATCAAAAGATATGGCTTTATATGTCCTCGTCTCCATACATTTATGCAAAAAAGCAAAACCTACAAGGTACTTCCCGTTGACCTAAAATTATGAAATTTGGCAAGAAGCTAGGTCTCACAGTACAAATAAAGGGAAAAGTCTAAAATCATTAAATATTTCAATTTTTCTCACAACTAATAGTAACCAATTCAGGTGAGCTCCCGTTTCAAGAACTTTTCTATAAAAGAGGGGTCAAGTTGGAGGGTCGCGAAGTTTTTAAAATCAAAGAGCAAAAGCTTTTAGTATATCATATAGTACATAGGTACGGAACCCTAACAGCGCGAGTCCGAATCGCACTTGGCCGGTTTTTTTTTTCAATAATATAATTACCAAATTTTCCTTGTTGTTATTTTTTTTGTACCTTTTATTTAGGCAGGACAGGTTATTCAAATCCATACATAATAATAAAATCGTAAACTCTGATAATCTGTACATTGAAAATATTTGCAAAAATACTAGTTTAATTTTTTGGACCTGATTTTCTTTTGCCCACGAGGTCAAAAGCAACAACTTTTGTTCTACGACTTTGCTAACAACGCACGAAAGATTCTCAACTTCCCATAAAAAATGGGTCGATCACGTGACCACTTAGTGACATAAGTATAAAAAGTGACATAAGTATAAAACAAAAAAAATATTGAAAAATATATAAAAAACAAACAAATAGTCATACATAAGAAAATATTTGCTGAAATTTGTACACTATAAGGGCAAAAAAGGACAAAAACATTTAAAACAAAAACACAACAAAGCAAACAAAATATTTAAGGGCTTTCCTGCAGTCAACTAGCGCCCCCATCAGTTAACACTAAGTACAAAACTTATCGAAAATCTGTCATACCAGATTGAATTAAAAAAAAACTAGGGTATCTTCACTTCAATCTGGTAAGACAGATTTTAGATAAGTTTTGTATTTAGCGAGTAATATATTTTTAACTGATGTGGGCGCTAGTAGTGGGAAATTGGGGGTTTTGCCTCACTTAGCCGTGCGGCAAAACCCCCCAATTTTCACTCGGACTAAAACCGTTTCTCTTTGCATCATTAAATTGTGCATGAAAGGAGCCAGATGTGCACTTCCTGATACCCGGCACACTCTAGGTAACAATCTGAGTGGACTGGACAGCAAGTAGGTGACGTAGATTGGCTGATCCTTCCACGCTGATAGGTAGACGGATGTTTTATTTGATTTAACTCGTCTGTCTTCTAAGATAGTATATTTACACCTATCTGACTAAAAGAGAGGAAAAGTCGTAACGTATCCGTCAAAAATTAAAAATCAACAAAATTTTAATATACCTATTTCGATTACTGAATGATTTTGAATATCCGTTTTTAGGGCAGTAGAAAGAAGGCTACATACTATATTAAAAGTCGGATTCTTTATGCAATACATTTTATTCTATTTATAAGATTTTTAAAGAAAAGTTACATTTTAAAAGTACATAGTGTTGGACGATAAATACATTGACAAACACTTACATTCTATAAGCCACATTTTTTACGTATTAAAATATTTTATTCTTTATACACCATTTTTTTAAACAAGTCACATTTTTTTAAAGCACACATAGTTGGATGATAAATACATTTATATATATCACTAGAAAATCGATATTCTTCATATAAACTTAACAAAGTAGGGCAGTTCTTATCTTCTAAGTTAATAACATTATCAGTTAAAAAAATATCTTTTATCCATTTAAGTTTTTCAAGACCTTTACAATAAATAGTTTTGCCAATTAAAAATTCATCGACATACAAAGATAACTTGTCATATGGTATAAAACCATCGTTCCAGCACATTTTTCTATTTCTTTGAATCCAGTTGACTTGTTTTCTCTCAGTAGTCGAGAGATTATAAAATGGACAAGGAGGTTGAAGCAGGAGAACTTGTAATTGATCCTCACACAAAATTGCTATTTCCTTAAGAATAAATTGATTATCGTCGGTTTTAAATCCTTGGACATCTACGATGGCTATATTAGAATTCATGTTACTTTTCGTACTAAATTACTCAGAGGTCTGTATTCTATCAGGCGATCGTTTATAATTAAACAATAAGCGCTGGTGTTATCAGGGATATCCTTTAGACTTTCTATTTCTAATCGAACATCAACAGGTCCGGTTTTTATATTTTCGTTTTGTCTTGAACAATCTATCACAAACAATGGCGCCTTTTCTTTAAACTTCTGAAGATCGAGCAGGGGATCTACAGGAACGTTGTAGAACGACTGACGAAATCTAGCGTACATGTCATATAATATACTGTATTTGTTTTCATTAAACTTTAAGTTAAGATCATCGTATGGGTAGTAGCATGAATTTAAAAATAATTTCACATTCGTTATATTACAATGATCAAATGAAGCATTATCTTGATTTTTATTATTTTTTCTGTTTGTTTGCAATCCAAAAATTATGTAACGAGGTTTTTCTAATTGTGAAGTAGTTTTAATAGACCATGAATGTTTAGTGGTTCTGGGCAAAAGTGGATATTCATAAAGATCCCAGTTTCGAAAAGCAATTTGAATAAGTTTATCTTTCTCTAAGTGTTTTATTAAGGCGAGTTTTTGCGAGTCTGATACTTTAATATGCGGCATACGCCACTGAATCTTGTGAATATGTAATTGTACAGAATTTTCTTCATCAGTCACAATACTGTTAAAATTTGTGTTACTTCTGTTGAGTATTAATTCATGTTTACAGTTAATTATTATTTTTCGATAATCTTCCGCAAAACCTAATATTTTGTTTAGCGGCAGCAGAACACTGAATTCACCACTTTGTTTACTAAACCCGTCAACGTTCCAGCCCCATACTTCAGCAGCTTTACTTTCTCCGGTGTTCATTGATACTAAAGATTTCATCGTTGTAGTCATTCCAGCATTTCTAATGCGATCTATTTCTATACCATTCATTTCATATCTGATATCTTCGAAAAGAAAGGCAATAGCATTGTTAACAAAATCGAATTCTTTTACCTTTTTTACACCGCTGACGCTATCTTTAGCAGTTACGCTAAATTTTCCTTCGATATATAGTGCGCTAGCTGAAGGCAAGACATATATATCTTGCTGATGAATAGGTATACGTATTTCATCATTTTCATTAAAACTGGTATTGTAGGGATTATACGCATGGATTTCATAACTCTCAATAGAATTGTCAAATTGGGGATGATCTGTTATCAGAAGAACGCTCATATTTTAAATCCAAGGGCTTGAAGAAACTCTCTATTACTTTTGGAAATTTTAACAATTTTTTTACGTCTTGGTCGCGGAACGTCACGTCTGATAATGGTACCCTGATGATATTTACTCTGAATTTTATTACTAACGCAGTTATTATTAAATATTAGCATTTTATTTTGCGCAAATGAAGGCTCAATTGAATATTTTCGTTTTCGAAATTTATAAGATTTCCTTTCAAATCTAATATTTTTACTGTAACTGATGACACCACTTTCTTTCTTAAAGGAAAGTAAATAATATTTTTAGGTACTTCTATAATTTGATGTCCTGGAGGAGTATTTAGTACAAACTCATGTATAACATGTGTAGGTGAACCATCTGTGAAGGAACCTTGGACTAAGTCACATTCAATCTGTACCACGGACACTGGAATAATGTTGACAGGCGAGTCGGATTCATGCCATTTATTTGATTCTAATAACGTCTTTGAAAATCCCAACAAAGGACCTATACTATTTTTGACAGCAAAATTAATTGGTTCGCCGCAAAACAAAGCACATTTCATCGTATTAACATTTGGTTTGATTTTAATTTCACACTGTTTTAATTCATTTTTAAGATATGCGAATACGTCTAATAAATCATATGTTCCATAGGGAATCTTTATTTCCTTTTGTTTATTCCCATAAGCGAAAACATTATTACTTTTATTTATATTTGGTATTGAATGAAATGTTGAAAAATATAATAAGCCACACTCATAGGCATAATCTAATATTAGAGGAGGATTTAAGTCACATTGGAGAACGGATTTGTTTCCCGTGATCGTTAGTGTAATAGACATGATGATAAACTGATATTTTTTCAAAGAGAAGTCTTTATTTATTTTGTTGCCAGAATGATTTTAAAAAATTTATACATAAATGACCGCATATGTACGAATTACTTTTTTGTTCGTTATAATAGTTATACAGAACATTAGATCCAACGTATTGAAGAAATTCCTCAGGTGGTTTCAAATTACCGTAACTATCAAAATATTCTATATAGTTGTTCAACTTAGCATAGGCTACCCAATGAGTACCAGGATTTTCAGAATTGTCGAGATTGATAATGCCACACTCTTTTTTTAAAGGATTTTTTGGAAGCGTATCTCTCATGAATACTCCTCTAAAATATGGTATGTCACTGCTGTATTTAAGAATGTCAATGTTTGTTAGCGCTCTTTTAGGTAGCCTCCGAATCAGTTTTTTTTATTTTTTGCGTAAATTCCTAAGCCTTTCCCATGTTCTTTTAGATACAATCCATTCCCGATGCAAAACTCTTCCATTTTCTGATTATGTCTTTTAAGTTCCTGTAGTCGCTGTTTTGCGGATTTAATTGCATTTACAGCTCTAGCTATCCCAGCCGCTCCTCCTGCAATGCCTCCTGCAGCAGATAAGCCGGCAAATATTGGGATCAAAGGTAGAAATCCTCCGACTTTCGGAACAGGAATTACACGAGGCACGTCTACGGATTTTTCAGGATCTGAGGCTATTTCTTTTGCAACAGCAATAGCTAAATCAATAGCTGCTCTTTTGCATTTAGGTTTGAATTTTTTCAAGTGGTCTTTTGTAATAGAAACTATGTTTTTAAATGTTTTCTTAATCCCGTTTCCAGTTTTGACTTTTTCTTTTTGTGATTTTTTTCTGATTTTTTTCTTGCACTTTTGAATAATATTACTTTTATCTTTTGTTTTCATTTTTAATTTACTTAAATGAAATTTCATAAATATGCACGCTGCCTCTCAGGTGAGGGGCAAAGTAATAATGAAAATGCAATGGAATTTTACTACTTATGAAACATTTGATTTATCAATCCAAGTGTTTTCTTCAGGAGGTAAACCTAACCATTTCACAAATAATTTCTTTCCTTTTGTTTTTATCACCTTTTCAACAAGATAAATGTTTGGATGCTTAGTTTTTTGCAACTCTTCTGAGTAAAATGAACCCAATATAGGACGGTTTCGAGCATCTTTTATTAAATACGTTATCGGGTTTGTGTTTTGTACCTGAGTTATGGAAAACACTTCAGTAGACCAATTTGGAGTATATCCTTTTTCAAAAGCGCCTTTAAACTTACTGATACGAACAAAATCTCCAACTTTAAAAGACCGTTTACTACTTGATACCTTTTTAGACCATTTTTTTTCATAGTTGCGTAAAATAAACAATTTGTTTTTTTCGTTTACCTGATTAGGTTTCAAGCCAATAGTTCTATGTTTAGTATCGTTATATATTTTTGTTAACGATGAAAGTACATTGTCTTTCCACTTATAGTTCCCCTTTAAACTAAAATGTCTGTATAATTTACCTTTCAAGGTCTTAATAAATCTCTCTATTATCGATGCCTTTTTCGTAGAATATGTCGAGTAATGATTTATTTTATGCCGTTCTAATAGCAATTTCATCTGTTTATTATAAAACTCTGTTCCTAAATCAGTTTGCAATTTTTTGGGTATACGCCCCTTACAAAACAAATCTTGAAAAGCATTACATATACATTCTTGAGTTTTTCGTTTTAACGGATATGTCCAGGCGTATTTCGAAAATGTGTCAATGACTGTTAGTATATAATTGTATTTAGAATTTTCCTTGGAAACTGATTGCATGTCAATAAGATCAGCTTGCCATAGATCGTCTATATCTTTCATTATAACATGTCTTCGGGGGTAGTTTCTCCTCGCTTGTTTATGTATTTCATTTACTACGGTTTCTTTACTCATTTTTTTTTTATTTTCTGCGATAATAAATCAATATTTTTTTCAAGGCTGTTAATTCCCGTTCCTAACTGGGTTAAATTTTCCTGAATTGTTTTTAGTTTCTTACACATGCTTTCTATGATTTTGTCAACATATTGTTTAGGAACACAATCTTGAGGATCAACCGGCGTCCCTATATTCTTTATAGTTTTATTTCCCGCACTTAAACAACCATCATCCAATACTATAATAGCTGATGGCATTGGAGCTGTGTTATAATTAGCTTTTTGTTTTTTAAAAGGATGAATACCAAACTTATCAACATTCATGGCTGATCGACGACTTAAGAATGAATGTATAAAATATTTGACATTCTATTTATCCTTGATAATTCCAGCTTCTTTCAATTCTTCAATAATGGATATAATTTCATTATCATGACTTGTATTGCCAGCACTTTTCGAAGCAATCAAAACCTTAAGTCTTTCAATTAACTCATTAGGATCATCCCAATATACTAAATCAACGTTTGATTTATAATGCTTTAAAGTCGGTAATTGACCCCCTTCTTTTATATTTGGATCCGATCCGGAGAAAAGAGGTTTTATAATTTTACAGTATTTCATACCAGAGTTTCCTTGTATCTGACCTGATGGACAGAATCCCCTTTTATGAGCATTTGTACGAATGAGAATATCTTTGTAGACCAGTTTATCCTTCTCGTCTATTATTTCTACATCGGGTTTACTTTTTAATAATAGTTCTGATAATCCAGGTGTCATCTTATAAGAGTTATCACCTATTGTAATCATGGAAAATTTAGAAGAGTCATCTCCAGAAGTTTTAAATGAAAGTGGTAGATTTCCTATAAATAATTTACCGTCATCATTTCGTACACCAAATGCAACATTCAATGTTTTATGATCACTTTGAACTGTTTTGTTGGCTGGAGATTTTGATTCGCTATGATATCCCGATTTTTCGAGAGTTTTGAGATTTTTCTCAAAGTTGATGTCAAATTTTTCATTCTTATCGCAACTCATGTCGCTTGAAGCCGAATCAAAAACGGAAGAATCATTAGATGCCACAGTTTCATTCAATGATTCTTCTAAGCTTTTTTTATCATCTTGCGAAGTATTTGCGGCTATAGCTTCCAATGGGTCTATTATTGGTTTAAATATTTTTCGACGTTTTGAATCTAATTGATGCTCTCTCTCATGCATTTGCTTTATTTTTTGTTTAATACTTTTTACAGAATTTATTATTTGTTTCTTTATTTCTGACTCTATAGTCTGAATAATACAAAAGTCTACACTTCCAATTATTACCGATGTTGAAATATGAATGATCATTTTATGTCTTCTGATATGTATTAGTATTTGCATACGGGTCTAATGCTTACTTCTATTCAAAGTTAACAAAAGTATCAAATGCTTTTCGGTACCTACCATTATTTAATTGACAATCTTTATTGATTATTAAACAGGTAAATGGATCTTTCCATATTTCGGAAGCTAATGATTTAAAGTTGGTCCAGCTTAAGTCAGAATTAACATGCTCATTATATATGTGTCTTAAATTTATATCATCTTGTTTGAAAATTATCAAAAAATTTATGTTATCGCGTATTAACTGTTTCGGAATTTTTGAATAGGTCTGGGACAAATAGAAACAATCTATGTCTTTATGTCGACCCATAGAAAAATAATCGCGAATATGCATTTGATTTTCGCAAGCAATATCATCAAAGATGAAGATAGAATTTTTTAATACTTCATTAGGAGGAATCATATTTTCATTGTTATGAAACTTAAATAATTTGACTTCCGGAATATTTGCAAGCACGTTTTCCAAAAATCGATATTTATCTTGGAAAATTGTTTTTGAATACAGATACAAGTTTTTAAATTTTAATCCATTGTCATGAAGCAATAAACTTATCATAGTATTTGTTTTTCCGCAATTTGAGGGTCCGCATATTATACAGCGTATAGAATTAGGTAAAAGTGGGCTATGTTTTATGGTAGCAATATCTGAACTAGCTCTGATTTTAGCAATTTCTAGAGATACGGGTTGCTTGATTAGCTTCATATTTAACTGTGATGGTTTTATTTAAAATTCACCCATAAATAGTGCGGAGATACCTCATTTGCCAAATTACGATAAGTAGTTTAGAAGTTATGAGGTAGCAGATGAACATACCTATATACATACATACATACTGGTCAAAATCATAATCCTCCTTTTTGCTGCAGTCGGGTGATAAAAATTTGATTATGGTCGACTAACTGCATGTTTAGACATGTCGTCGGAATTTTCTTAAGAATGTGATCATAAGCCATATATGTGTATGGCCCCAATTACAGATTGGTTTCAAATTGCTTTTCTCAATTTTTCGATATTAGCGAATACAAATGCATTTTGCATTAGAACAAGTCAGTTGCTTCAGTCAGAGTTTTAATTACTAATCTCACTGGTAAGTAAGTATCTTTCAGCTAATATTTATTTTTAGCTAAGTGCCTAATTTTTAATAAATCTATCTTTTTTGTTTTATCATCATCATATCGACTCGAAATCGACCACCGCTAGACATAAGCCGCCTTATTGTTTATTTTATTATTATTTTTTTTATGTTTTACAGAATAGTTATGTCTCAACAAACTTCGACATTCGACCCTCTTAGCGTGAGCCAAGATGTCGACGGCAATCCCGATGAGGTATATGCCCAAGACATTAATAAATGGATGGAAAAAGTTGAAAAACGAAGGGTGAGTTGGAACAAGAAACAAAAATCCTCTAAAAAAATGAAAATCAACCCATTAGCCTCATTTATCAGAAGAGAGGAAAAGCGGAGGGGGCAGTACCTTATTAAAATAACAATTGAAACACTTGATGAAGGTGAAACCAATCGATCTGTAAATGCCCAGTATTTGGTCATGGACCCGCAAGATGAAGTGCTAAATGAGACGGAAACGATAGTAAAAAAAATGTCGAAAAAAAATTCTGATAATCAAGAACAAGAACATTCGATATTATTTTGGTAAAATTAGTGATCAGTGATTGATAAGATAAGTGAATAAATTTGATTATTAAGACAGTTATTATGTACCTATCAACTAAATAAAAACATTATAAAAATATGTTTTCTTTTTTGTTTCTTGCTCTTACACCAATATTGAGGGCGATTCTAGCGCGGTCGCAAATTTAGGGAAAGTTTGACAGTTCTAAAGTGTTAGTATCTTTGTTACTGACTAAGGCTGAAAAAAGCAGCTAAGGCAGTAACAGAGACAGCAACACTTTTAGACCTGTCAAATTTGATAAAATTTTATAAGTCTAGATAGTAGCACCCAGGCTAAAGTCACGCAAATTGTCAATTCTTTTAGGAGGCAACTAAGTATCTTAGTTAGTACTAGATATATTTAATGACTTGTACAGTCAACGATAGTTCAAGCTTGACACTCGCAGCGCGACTCTAACCCATTCGTTTATTGAAATAAGAACGGTACACAGTTTATTGTGTCAAGCTTGATGGGCTCTTGACTGTACATGTTATTGTATAAATGATATTGAGTAACCTCCTTCAAGGAACGTACTATTTACGCTCATACCATTTACAGGGTGTAAGGGAAAGGTTGGCAAAATTTAAAAGGCATGATCAGTCAACATAACTGAACAACTTTCAGTTAACTAAACTTGCAGGAAATTAAAAAGATTGTCTAACTAACTGCCTAGCCAAGTTTACAATTTTGTATGGAGAGCGATTTTTCATTTCCTGTAAGTTTCATTCACTGGATTGTGTTCAGTTACGCTGACTCGGTTGACTAAACATTTCTTTCCCTTTCAGTTTTGCCGACCTGCCCCTTACATTCTTAATCACGCCCCTTTTTCCTTTCAGGTTTAGCAACTTATTTTTTAAAATTAAGGAGGTAGGTAAATTAAAAAATACACCCGCGATATAAGAGTAATATATGTTGGTTTATTTAAGTATAATATTTCACATTACTTTATTCTTAGAACTACAAATTAAGTAATATACCTATATTATTTACAACAACATCGAGTACATACAAGTCTTATTTGATAGCGACACGAACGGACTCGAATATTTTCCTGCTCGCACGCTTAGGGTGTTTTGTTCAGCGAATCGGAACGCCTCGCTCGTCTCATTCGGACTTGGTAAACGAGATAGTCTGAGTGCATCAGAAAAGTATTCGAACTCACGCGCCACTGTCTAGTGTAACTGTTAGCATAATAATCATCGTTTACAAAAGTTTCGGCATACAAATTATCTTAAGTTTTTGTTTACTCTAAAACTAAAAACAAAAAGTCAAAAACTAAATTGAACTTAGAAAATTGTGGAGTAATGACCCCAAGGTAAGGTTGAAAAGTTCCCTTTAGTTAACTGCCTTTTATCGTCGTTAGAATTCAAAACAAGTTTATTGACTTTTTGGGTGTACACATTATGATTTTTGGATCGTATTATGTACATTGAATCGCGAAAAGTTACATTATATAATAATGCGTTCTTAAATTTGTCGATATCTAATCTATTCACAATACTTTTTTTTACTCCTTTGGCTTTTCTTATCAAGGACTTTTTCGTGTTTATGCAATATAGTTTTGCTTTTAACCCTACAAACTCAGATATCACTTCTCCACCCATCTCGTCTTTGAAATATCCTGGAATTTGCATATTTAGTCTTGGTATATTAAATATATTATTTGTCTCAAAATTACTGGTGTCGAAGTAGTGACCATATGTTTTTAAATCTTCGTAAAAATCTTCTGTTTGCAAAAAATAAAGCAAGCTGTCTGTATCAGTGTAACAAAGGCGAGCATTTTCACCATAAATCTGTTTTATTACAGAGTAGTGAAATTTGTATAAATGAGTTTTAGCCAATTCGAGAATGGAAAAACCTATGTAAATAGGTCTATCCAATACAATTTTTGTTGGTTCTAATTGGATAGCCACTAAATTCTCAGAAATAATTAATAAGTTTTTAAAATTGGGAGCACTTATGTATTTTTCAGCACCATAAAATTTATTTGTTTTATTCGAGCGATCAGTCCAGATATTTGCAAGTTTAACTTCAACTTGATTTCTTCTATTTTCTATAGTCTTTCCAAAAATAGAATTATTTTGCTTTTTGAAGAAATCTTTTTCAAAAGGAGATTTAGCACGTTGTCTGAGAGTAGTATTCAGATTGATATAGGGTGCTAGAAATGCCGCCTGATCAAAACAAAGGATTCTATGAATTTTGAGTAGTACCAAGCCGTTTTTTAAACATTCTTGTAAGTGTTTGCAGTGAATAATATATTTATGCTTGTCATATAAATTTGCCACCAATTTTTTATTTTTCCCTAATGGTATGGGAACTTTCAACTGTTCGGCAGCAAAAGGTAAGTCAGAGTGTTTATCATGAATCTCTAAAGGATAGTGTAAATCTACTTCAAGAATGTAACCTTTCTCACCATCATGAGGAATAGTTTCAACATTAAATGTAGAAATCTCATGTTCTTTTAAGAAATAAAAATTCCCTATGGGCAATTTTGACATCATCGCATAACCATATAAATTCACGCAATCTAAATACGTCAAAAATGTTGAAGGAGATGAAGGATCATAATCAGGTAAATATTTATAATTAGCTTTTGCATATCTTAAGGAACATTGTGCAAGACCTCCTCGAATACCTTGTTCCAACATTTGATAAACCTCAACGTTTGAAATTAAATCTAATTTTACACCCGTGTACAAAAGCATCGCCTCCCAGCTCATCGATGGCGAGGAAACATAAAAACATGGATCTAAATTGTAATGCTTTAAGCTTATACATCTAAATTTTTCAAAGACGTCAGCAAGCAACAATACGTCACATTTCAAGTAAAAATCTGTGTACTCGCCCAAGTTTTTAAATCCGAATTTCTCCCATACGGTAATAGCATGATTATAATCGTCATTAGATATCGACTCTGACGTCAATTTATTAAAAAAACAGGTCTTATCTGGTAATCGAGTTTCCTCATATCTTTCCCAAGAGTTCAAATAATCGTAGCAATACACACCTTTCCGTCGAGCTAAATCAAAAAAATCCTGCTTAACAAAAAAAGATCTAAGGTTTTCAAAGTCATCAGGATCAAGTGTTTGTACTAAATTATCTAAACTGCAACTCAAAAAATTAAAGGAATCGATAAACTTTAACTGCAGCGTAATTTGTCTATCAATTGGTATAAACTTTGTAAAAGATATGAACTTTTCTTTATTTTTTGCTAAAAGACTTATTCGCCCACATATTTTTGAAAGTTCATTTATAAATAAATGAGAATCATAACCAGAAAGATTATGAAATATAATGGGTATGAAACTACAATCTTTGCAATTTAAATTGCAGCTGTTGTGTGCAGGTCCTCTGAATTTTCCGGTGAAATGATCGTGATCTAGAACCATGGGATCTTCAAGATTAAAAGGCTTTTTGCAAATATGACAGCAAGTAGAATTTTTGACTAACATTTTTTCTGTATTTGTCAAAGGCAGCATATCTCGTTTTATGGATAATATTTCATACAACCTTTGAACATCTTTAGATATCGATTCTACAAATTTTTGAGAGCAGTTCAGCCCGCGATATGATACATACTCATTTAACTCGGGGTTAGAATAACAACAAATATAATAACCAAAACAAGTAGCTTCGTGAACTTGCACATTTTCCACATGTTCAGATTTACTCTTGTCAGAGTATTCGCGTAATAAACTTTCAAAGTCACCATAGATCACAATAGGTATTCTTTGAGTTCTCTCATAGTGAGAGAAATGGAGCTTGGACCCTTCTTCGGGAAGAACGGTTTGGATTCTCGCACAATTATGATTGGATAGTTTCTGTTCTGAGCTGAAATACATAAAACACTCTTCACAAAAGTAGAGTTTAGATTTATGTTTAGTTATTTGATTGTGTATCAATTTTTCAATATTTTTGATTAAACTGAAATGACTACGACCATTTCTGTTAAAAAATAACAAATTAACATGCTCTGGTTTCCGTTTGAGTGTTTTATATAAGGGTCCAGTTATTTTATTATATTTATCCAATCCATAAATATTAACACTTATATTAGAATTATTTTTTTCAAATCTTTTAATGTCATTGAAACTTGGGGGAAACGACATACCTGAAATTTCAAATATTTCAGAGTAATGAGGATATGAAGAAACTCTATTCGGGTTTTGCTTTGCAGGATACATATGAGCGACAATACTCCAAAGAAAACAAAATTCATCATCGTTTTTAATATTAAGGCAAGCTTTAGTGTTTTGTATTTTTTTCGGAAGAGGTAAGTATGAACCTGCTTTTAACGGGCTGAATTTAGCAACATTCATTTCTAGGTGACTTATCGATTCAATTGTCCAACCTGATTCAGATTGATCAAATTCTATACATTTACATGATAGAAGATTTGATAGTTCATTATACAACTCTGATAAATCTGTATTTTGAAATACCAAAGAATATTTTGTGTTAAACGATTTCAAAGCTTCAGTGTCATTCTTTGGAAGTTTATATGTAATAAAAAGTTCTAAATTCATTTTTAGCGATCCATGCTTCTTTCTTAATTTTTCGATAAGGGAGCATACTATTGGAGACGCCTCTGATAAAAACTGTTCTGGCAAAAGATAGTTCGCCAATGGATTTATTTTGTAACTAACTATTCGATTTTTGAATGCAGAAGCTATAATATAAACGTTGCTAAATTCAGTTCGTAATAAACAGTTTGTTTTATGGAGACTACTTCTTTTATGAGATGAAAAGCGAGTAACTTTAACTTGACAATCATTACAAAAGTTCATTTTTTATAAGAACAGAAACTAAAAAATTATAACCATTTGTAAATGATGAAAAGCGGAAAATCTAGAGATAGAAAATCAAGATTATTAAGATAGTCAAACCAATCAGATTTATTTATATGTGCAATAGTATAATCTCTTTATGTTGTTGTAAGTAAGTTCAGCCAAGTAATATAAAAATGAAAATATACTTATATGAAATTGATTATAATATACGAATATGCATAATACATTTTGATTATAAGTACAAGGTAGTGCAAATGCTGATAATATAAAAGACGACTGCCTGTATTTACTCCCTATCCCTATCTCTTCAAATATTGATGCTCGAAGGATAAAGTATTGGGCGAATTGCTTTGAATTGCTCCTTGCTGTCTGCCACTAATTTATTCAGAGAGCGCCACATGGGGTTTTCTGCATTAAGGGCAGTCTTAAACTGCACCAATGCATACTTACTCCGCTCTAAGTCGCTGCAGTGACGATGTTCTATGTCGCGAGTATTGAACACCCGGAACTCGACATAGAATTCTCCTCGGCGGGTTGGATCGGACTGATAGGAATTACCGTTACCAGTACGACGGATGAAGAAGTTTTTCAGGGCAGATGCGCGCACTGGTTCCGATTCGTCCTGAAATGTAAAAAAACATTTTATTATTAACTATTGTAATCACCTACGTGAGTCTAGTTATAAACAGTACACAGCAAGAGGATAAACACTTTCTGACGGGAATTTCCTAATATATACAGGGTGTTAATTTGATTGCGTACCATAGCTCAGGGGCGGGATCAGTATCAGTAACTGAACAACTTTTCCCAAGGAACATAGGTCGAAATACGAAAAACCAAATTTGACCTTCCATACAAAATGCGCTATCTGCTGATGCAGTTTCTACGGGAGGCGTAAAATTGATTTTCGTATTTCGACCTATGTTCCTTAGGAAAAGTTTTTTTCAGTTACTATGATACTGATTCCGTCCTGAGCTATGACACACAATCAAATTAACACTCTGTATAAAAACTAACCCTACCTGCTATTCTGCTCGTGGTGGTCCCCTTTATTACTTAATAAAGGGGAGAGTTTTGCCCAGCAGTGGGACACACTACTGGATATTGAAAATACGAATATTAAGAAGAAACAAAAAAAATCATGATATCAGGAGAGTGAGCTACTTGTAGAATTACAAAACAAAAATGAAGTCATTGGCGCAAGTCTAAATAAAAATACTCAAAACTACTTAAAAAACGTAATGCATGTACTTACATCAGAATCCGGGAATTGCTGAATTCTTTTTCTCTTCTTAGAGGGCTGCGCGCTAGTTATTTCTTCATCGGATTCAGAATCAGGGCCTAGTAATGGTGCATCAAATATCGTCGGAGGATGCAAAGCAGCCTGAGATTTTTTGGGCCTTCCGGTGCTTGGTTTCTTGACTTTAGGGGTAGTCACCTTTTTCTTTTGAGTAGTAGGCGGCTCTACCTCCTCATTGTCTGACACGAAAGGGTTGGAAAACCTGAAAACAAATAAAAAAATGAATAAAAATATGTAATTATGTACGGTCGAGCGCACGTCACTAGAAACTTTTTCAACTCTATTACCATACCATAACATCTAAAACTGTTTCTACTGACGTGCTGCTGAGTATATCTAGTTTTTGAAAATTAAAGCATGAAATAATATAAAGAAATTATATTTAGGATACGTACATACTTTCGGATTATCTCTTCAATTTCACTTAAAAAATCAAGAACCTGTAAGAGGTCTGTGCAACTTGACGGCGGAGAAAATAATGATAATTTATTGGCAACTGCACTAATTCAAAAGTCATAAATTCATCACAGCTTACTTACCCATCTAGTCCTTTTGACACAAATACATTAGGTTTATATTTGTTTATCGTTAAATCGCATAACCAAAACTTCACCTATAAGGAGAACAGCTGTAATAAGATACGAAAAACGTAAAAGGATTGACTATGTACTCGCATCGCATCGCGGCTGACCTGGCGGCGCAGTTGGTAGTGAGCTACCCTTCCGCATCGTAAGTTCGATCCTCGACTAGGGCAAAAACATTTGTGTGATGGTGGGCATGGGTGCTTTTTCTAAGTCTGGATGATATTTTAACAATAAAAGATACATTCGACTTTCTATACAAATGATTCAATTAACTTACATAGCATTGCATGAAAAACAAAATCTTTTCTGTCCCATATTCCTTGAGAAAAGTTATCCAGTTTCATGAGTACCTAAGTATTCGCATTATAAGTAAAATTATAACATATTTATTTTACGCTCTGTCACCAGCTCAACAGCGCCACCTATATTTTCAACAACGTACTTTTAACATGATGAATCTAGTCGGTCCGAATCAATCGCGCTGCAAACCTCTAATCCAATAATAGATGAACCGCAAAGTTTTAGGTCGAATTCGTAAGGTGGCGTTACTTGCGCATATTTTATTCGTAAAACTTACTGATCTATACTTATTGATTGAATATGTATACATAAATTTCAGATTTTTATATAGATAACATATAGGGTGACTTTTAATTAGTTCTTGATAGAAAAAGGTATGAATGTACTCATGATACTGAACAACTTTCCCCAAGGAACATAGGTCGAAATACGAAAATCAAATTTTGACCTCCCATAGAAACTGCATCAGCTGATAGCGCATTTTGTATGGGAGGACAAATTTGGTTTTTTGTATTTCGACCTATGTTCCTTGGGAAAAGTTGTTTAGTATCATGAGTACATGCATATATTTTGCTATCAAGAACTAATTAAAAGTATATTAAACTACGAAATTTTCAACTTTCTCTACAAATGATTTATTTGACTAACGTACTATTGAATGGAAAATAAAATCCTTTTGCCCCATATTCCTTGAGAAAAGTTGTCCAGTTTCATGAATACCGACTTCACCCCTCCTCGTTAAGTGTTATACATTGCCGTTTGATAAAAATATATAATACTTATTTTAAAACAGCGCCTCCTACATTTTCAACAACGTACTTTTAATATGACGAATCTAACTGATCTGAACCGGTCACCACAACACCACGCAAGCAATGAACGATGCATACCTGTAATCCAATCGATGAGCTGTAAAGTTTCATACCTAATTTGTAAGGTGGCGTTACGGGTGCACATTTTATTCGTAAAACTTTTTAAATCTAAACTTACTGATTGAATATTTATACATAAATTTCAGACTTTTATTTTTATAACATGTATTCAAATAAGGTTTTTTTTAAAAAATACTGCTTACGTCGGCGTGTTTTGTTTACAGAGATAATAATTGAAGTCCTAAAACACGCAAGCACTGTTTTGCCTACTGGAAGTATATAAGTCAAATGATATTAATTAGTATTGACCGATCTTACTGAGATGCAATACATGGACTTGCCCAGACCTGTAGCGCAGATCGATTAGATTTGGTCAAGTGTTAGTCTTGGAATGTTGTAGGAGTTGGGCCCTCCGAAAGCATTTCCTGGCGAAGCACGAATTCTTAACGTCTTAAACCAAATAACGTCTTAAACCAAATAACGTCTTAAACCAAATAACGTCTTAAACCAAATAACGTCTTAAACTGAAACAGCAACCATGTCCCAAGTGGTGTGCCTAGTTCTTAAGTTCAAAAATCTTAAAATATTAACTAACAAAGGCACACCACATTAAGAGGGTTTTGCATTTTTTCTTTTTTTCAGATAGGTATCCGCCTAAAGTAAGAAAACTTTTTTGAGTCCGATCAAATTTTAATAATACCAAAACACCAAAGATCCTGTTTAAAATATGAAATGAGATTAATTCTAACAACGGAGTAAAATTGATGGGTTCTGAATAACGAAACCGAGCAAAGCGAGGTGAAGTGATGCAGAACCCTCAATTTTACACTACTGGCGCTAGTCGACTGCAGGAAAGCCCTTAACAACACACGCCTAAGTTCAAACTGTTTAAGGTAACATAGTACGGATATGATACTCGTACAATCAAAATTTTGTAGTACTCGTCATGCGAGCAGAAGCGAGGTTAAAGATTTTGGAAGCTACGCGCTGAAACTAAAATTCAAAACAATTCTAAACGATGTCCTTGCGGTATAAAATAGGAGACAGGAATAACGACCGCTGCGATATCATGCTGTCTTTCTCTACTTTTGAACACAAAATCTTGTTCTTGTGTAAGATTACAGCAGCTTATTTATTGTCCTCAAAGGGAACAAATGAAAATTCAGTGTTGCACATTTTTATTCGACTCACTAATTTAAAACTGATCCCACCAAAAACATAACTGTTAAAAAGGGGGCCAAGTTCCTATCGGCTAATTGTTTGCCTAAAAAAGGGTTGAAATCTGATCCAATGCCAAGTTTAGATGCACTTTAATATCGATCATAATCGTCTTCATCAGCAGCCTGATCCACTAGTAAACATTTGCCATTCCCAAGACTCGCCACCACATCCATTCCTCCGCCTTCCAGCCACTATCCGCCACCTTATTCACGTCAACGGTTCATCTGGCCGAAATTCACTTTACCATACACCCAACTTAAAATATGGTATAGCTGTGAAAATACGCAGGTACGTTGAAAATAATATCTAAAATGAAATACCTTTGAATTTGAACTTGGCAGGTTAATTTAATTATATAAATAATTAATCTAAATACACAATTAATCAAGTGTTACTTACAGCACAAAAACCTGCCAAGTTCAAATTTAGAAGTATTTCATTTTAGATATTATTTTCAACGTACCTGCGTATTTTCATATGACAAATAACCTTGTATTTAGGGGATACTTTAGCAGTCATCATAACATCCCATGAATCGTCCAATGCCACTACAGGACAGGGAGCTCCTTCCAGAATTCTAGCTTTTGCTGGAAAAAAATTGAGAAGTAAAAAAAAATCACCTCGCTTGTTAGCGTTACTCAGTATATTCAGATCATTTTTGGATTTTTTGTCTGTTTTTCCGTTTGTCTGTTTGTTTGTTTCTTAGTCCGCGATTCACGCAAAAACAATATGCTACCTAACAACTTGTAGTAGTGTCATAGTAAATAGGGTCCACGGGTAAATTTGTTGTATGAACCAAGTATGAACCTAATCAGCTAATGATAATGGTACACCCGTGGTACACCCGCGGGGTACTTGTTTGCTCACCGTCCGCTAGCGGCTCGCTCCCCTGCGCTCGTCTACACGTTGAGTGTATGCCTGGGAGCACGCTGTTCTAGCCTACTCTCATCAACACAAGTACGACGACGTGAACTGATTTCTTATAATATTTTCTGAACTGATTTTTTATAATAACTTAATGACCCTATCTCTATTTATGGGTCAAAGTTTCGAGGTTACTTACATTTAGGTTTCTGTTGCGAATTGCAGCCCCTTATCATTGTGTCCTTTATACAGAACCGGACAAAGAACCGGTAGTGACGTCGTAACCATCCGGATATTGACGATACCCGGATGTGATGTAAAAGATCGTTGCTCGCCTCAGTGGACGAACGGAGTTTTTTTTTTTCAGTTTGTCTTTTTTATAGAGGCTAGCCTCTACGAATAAATAATAAGTCAGGAACCAAATTCCAAACAAAAAGTGGGCATACGTGAAACCAAAAGGACGTATATTCAAAATACGAATCAATTGATTCAAATTGAAAAAATGAAAAATAATAAACTGTAAATAACCCTCTTGAGTATAATAAATTTCATTTTCATCATTTTTCAATTCAGAACGAAAGCAGCGATTGGTTCGCGCGCGTGCTGCAATGTCAGCTAGTAGCAGTTGAGCCAATGACGAGCTGGAACGACTTCTGAAATACACGACTTTATTTGGGTAATTTTTTGAGCGCAGTTACAATTCCTGACTTATTATTTATTCGTAGGCTAGGCTAGATTAAAAGTTCCCTGAACCGACGAGCGTTAATGAAAGGGTTTATAGACCGGAGGATGGGCAGCGGCATCTATCTTTGAATCTTACTATCTTACATACTGCGTTGACTAACAACCGTGGTCCGCAACGCCAACAAGCGTGACCTGGTGGTGACTAATGTCACTATGGTACTTTCCCTCCTCATTGATCCAGCAAAAGCTTGAATTCAGGAGGGAGCTCCCTGAACTGCAGTGATGACTTTTCTTATTGAGGTATTATTATTATTGTTAGTACCTGGGCGACCGAGCTATACTCTGTATGATTAAAATATCATCGTGTGAGCAAGCTATGCTACTCAACAACAGATGGCGCTGTAAGTTTCTTGAACGCATTAAAACGCGCTAAGAAATATTAAAAAAAGACGGTGAAAACGAATTTCCCCAGACATGAGACCTAGCTAGATCAATTTTTTTGCCCCCAAAACCCTGTATACTAAATTTCATCGAAATCGTTAGAGCCGTTTTCGAGAAACCGATTACAAATATATATATGTATACTGATATATATACAAATAATAAAGGGTGACTTGTTGTCAATTGACTGTTTGAACCTCCAACAGATCTTTTAGCAAACAACAAGGAAAAATGGCGACTAGTGTGGGAAGTCGAGATCTTCTTCGGGTCGCTGAACCAGCATAAGTAATACATGAAGTCCTAATGAAATAGTGAACATAATTTTAGTTAAGACCATGAAACTGAACAACTTTCCCAATAAAGGAACAGGTCGAAATATTAAAAACATGATTTGACCCCCTATAAAATTAAGCTGATGCAGTTTTTATTGAAGGTCAAAAATTTTCTTTGGGAAAAGTTGTTCAGTTTCATGGGCAGATCTACACCCTTTAGTATCATCACACCTTTTCGTTACACGCTGTATACCCAAAATTATATTTAGTTCTTGATAGCAAAAGATATGCATATACCTACTCGTGATACTGAACAACTTTCTCCAATAAACATAGGTCGAAACATGGATAAAAGTTTTTGACTCTTTAGAGTGATGGCGCCAATTTTATTTCTCGTATGAAGAACCTCATGTAACAGTTGAAATTCTGCAGCTTGTCCATGGACGATTTATTCGTCCGTGCTCGAATTCACTTACCTTTTGTTGTAGTGGTGTGAAGTGTTGTTATAGTACTTACCTGTAAAAAAACAACTACATAAAGCAACACTTATTTTCGTTTGTACATTATATATAGCGCGTTCTCTACCAAAATATTTTTTTTTGTTTGTAATTTGCACATGGGTACCGGCAGTACCCATGGTCGGTCACGTAAGCAACCGTCGAGCAACCTTATTGAAATATTCACGAGCGCTACCAGAAACCTAGCTCCAAGTTTTGTTTCTCAGAATGCAAGTCCTACACAAACTTTGTTTACGGCATCCGGGATTTCGAGTGGGGTCGATTCGGAGTGCAGCAAAGGCGTATTTTGGCTGAAAGAAGGAACATTTTGCGCCAGAAAACCTTCGGGTACCACCAGTACCCGAAAGCACTTCATTAAGTAGACTATTATAGAAAAGTACACAGTCAAACTATTTTATAGAAAAGGGAAGTAAATGTTTGAAATATTAGCTTTCATATAAGTAAGTACGTAAAAATTGGTTTACGTTCAGATTTTACCTGGGAGACAATTCCTGAATATCACCAGGTGATAAATATCACTTTTGAGACTGATTCAAATTCACACTTGTAAATTGTTAAAAATTATATATACAAATATACACTTCTTTATGCTTAACGAATATTAATCTTCACTTTTGAAAAGAAAAATCAGTGAAATTTGATTTTTTTTTGAATATTTTACCACCAAGATTTGGCTTCGTGAACTATTTTTTCCAAAGCTGAATCAGATTATTGCCACTAAAGATCTTATTTTGCACAATTCGAAACAAGTCTGAATAAGTCAAAGAAGCCAATATTCTCAGGACGTAATAATTTTTCACAAACCCAAAAAGTTTGAAGAACTTCGTGAATTAAATTTGGCAGGTTCACCTGGTAAACAGAAAGTACTTGGAAATAGGATTAAAACGCTTGAGGATTAGTTTTACGGGTATTTCAACTTAACCCACCATTATTTATATCGAATTTTTTTACCGAAAAAAAAAACTGAATCTGTCTCTAAAACTGAACTGCTTATTGGGCATATAAGTAGATTGGATATGAAATAATATAACGACCATCTGTTGATAGGTACCGTATCTTAAAACAATAATTCTTCGAAAAATTGTTCTGTTTAATACTCGTAGGCAGGTTCTCATATTTCAGGGTCCTTATATACTTTTTGTATCACGGCCGCCATCGATGCTTTAAGGTGATCCGTTTTCCATACAACAATTCAAATGACTTGCATTCTTACGCGGGACATAAAATTATGTTGTAAAACGAACGAATACTGCTATTTTTAGTTAAATTTTTCGCTAATTAATACAAAAATACAGTTAATGTACTGAAAGTACTATTTTTATTAGCAATTTTAGGTTCAATATTACGATTGTAGGCGTGCGGTCAAAACTGTACGGTTTTGCTTTGTGTGCATGTGTGTATGATCGTACTCATGTAAACACGGACTGCCGAGAGTAATTGACTTTAGTGGACATATTTCCACTAAAGATATTTTTCTTATCGAAATTGTTGTTAGGCGTTGAAGTTGTACGATGAAATTTACGCGAATCAACTTTTTGCACATATATAGTTGGTACTTATTGCATTAAAAAATAAAACCTTATATTTGCAGCAGTGGCTCCATCTAGTTGCGTTCGGGGCTAAGCTGGCCGTCACAGATCACCTTAAATATGAAGAGGAGTCGAATTTATGGAGTCTCAGAGCAGAAAATTATTTTCTGTTCTAGTCCATTCTTACTCATATTTGTTTTTCTGGGTACCCAAAATCTTGGTGCTTTTATAAGAATACTCCAGTTTTAGCTCGCTTAATAGGTTCGGCTATTTAATACTATTAAACGAGCAATATTTGTATTTGTATATATATTTGTAGTTGGTTTCTCGAAAACGGCTCTAACGATTTCGATGAAATTTAGTATACAGGGGTTTTTGGGGGCAAAAAATCGATCTAGCTAGGTCTCATGTCTGGGAAAATTCGTTTTCACCGTCTTTTTTAATATTTTTTACCGCGTTTTAGTGCGTTCAAGGAAACTTACAGCGCCATCTGTTGTTGAGTTGATAGCTTGCTCACCCGATGATATTATCAGGTTGAGGCGGCTATTATAGAGCGAAGCTTGGTCGCCCAGGTACTTATTATTGAAAAAAGATCAGTTCTTAGGTTGAGGAACGCATTTAAACAAACTTAGTGTAATCGTCATCACATCCCGTGAAAGCGTTCACTTTAGGACAGGAAGCTCCCACAATGTAGCGGGGAATTCCCGAAGGCACCACGCTTTTTATCGTTACGACTGGCACCGTGGACCGTGGTTGTTAGTGACTGCACTATGTAAGATGGTACGATACACAGAAGGACGCTACTACCAGTCCTCCGGTAAACCCTTTGTCGCCTCTTACGCAGGTAGAGATGGGTTGGTACTATTCTTCGCTGGTACCACACGGGGTACGTTTGTGTATGTAGTGCATTACAAATAGGTGGAGGCGATCGATCACTTACCATCTGGTGGCATATGTAACTATTTACTCCATTAACTATTAACTCCATTGTGTAATAAAAAAAACTGACTGCAGGGTTGCACCATTTTGCACATACTCCATAATTTTTTTATCACTCCGGGTATTTTAAGAGGTGATTGTGTCTTTGTAAGTGAACAACTTTTCCTATGAAACAAAGATCGAAATACGAAAAAAAAAACAACTCCCAATACATACTGTATCAGCTGACTACACATTTTGCATTTCGACGTATGTTCTATGAGAAAAGTTGTTCAGTTTCATAGGTGATAAAAAATAAACTGTGTAAATTTTGGGAGGAAAAAAAATGCCCTATATTGCTCGTTACTTATAAAGCAGGCATTTTACAACCAAGTTTTCCCAAGAACACTAAGTAAAATTAAAGTAGACACAAGTAGTCGAAGGAAAATACTTCTTTTCTAGAAATTGGATAATCCGTAACTCTCCTTCCGCCACCGCACCGAACGCACCAAAGATTTCGGACCTCCTTGCTTCGCTCGGTTCGCACTCCTAATCTACTGCCTGCGACATATGTACCAAAAGCTTCATGAGCTTATTCCGTTATCCCCCTTCTAACATCGAGAGTCCACACTCACACTTGGTTGATATTACAAACATTCGCACTAAGCGCTTTGAATCATAAATTCAAACTCAAAACTTAAAATAGTTTATTCATTGTTGGATATTAAAATCTCTTAATGACGTCAGCTAAACAACATCACTTCACAAACAAATTGGCGCCATGGTGGGAAACAAAGAAGCGACAATAAAAACCCACGCGCTCTAAATTAAATATGTTTGAATCATTGACGTAAGAAAAACGCTGCGCTTCTGGCGTAGTTTCCAAAATCTTTGGTTTGAATCATTGACGTAAGAAAAACGCTGCGCTTCTAAACGCCCCCTTGCGTAGTTTCCAAAATGGTTTGAATGCACAGGCACAGTAAAGAGATGGGCATCTCATTACTGTGGCACAGGGTTAATACCTCAGAACAAAAACCTCCTTGCTTATGAGGTCAAATTTCTTTGGTTAATACCACGGAGTAAAGAAAGGGAGAGGAGCTGCCCCTACGAGATTTTTGTAGGACACGAAGCGTGACAGTGCGCGGGGGTGAAGATTGAGTCACGGGTTGGCGGGACATAACTAGACTCCACCTACTTATGTAAAATCCATCTAGTGGCAAATAGTGAAACTACTAGCACTTTTTGTCCTTACGCACTTTTTGGTGGTACTGCTATACTCTGCTAGATGGCGTAAAAGACACTATAAAGACACTATACTACAAAAATAAATTGTTTGTGCAGGGTGTTAATTTAATTGCGTGCCATAGCTCGCGGGTTCAGTATCAGTATCTGAACGACTTTCTCAAAGGAACATAGTTCGATAAAGGACATAAATTTTAGACTTCCCATACAATTGTGTTGGTCACTCAGTAGGTATGGAAAGTCAAAAATATTTTTTTGGTTTTCGACCTATGTTCCTTGGAAAAAGTTATTCAGTCACTGATACGGATCTTGCTCCAGAGCTATGGTTGGCAATGAAATTATAACCTGAGACTAAGAGCGGGCAGTCGGTAACCCTTCCTCGTTGCTTATGAAAATAGCGACCAATCTATACGTATAATAAAATCGCGAACTCGGCGAATCTGTAAGCTAAGCTACAAAAACTGTGTATTTTTGACAGGACGGGTCGAATTGATAACCTCTTCTTTTTGAAGTAGATTAAAAAGATAAAAGTGGTGGCAGCTTAACACGTTATGCTCCCTCTATCTATATGAATATAGAGCCAACTATATTGATTTGAAAATTCAAAAATAACAAAAGGTATTCATTTGTATACCTACTTAGTAATCAAATTAAAAATAAGAGGCATTCCGCTATTCCTACTATGAGAAGTAGGTATGTTGTTCACGATTTTGTTTGTGATGAGGTAAGGTTGCTGACTTCCCGCTCTCCATCTACTGGGTGTTTATTGCCAAAGTTTAGAAGATGGTTCGGTAACGATAAAGGAACACAAAAAAATATTTAAAAAATCCTACATAAAAAAACGAAATCTCCTTGACTAACTAAAACTTGAAATTGAAACTAAACTAACGCAATAAAGAAACAGTTTCAGTTATGTATGTGCCTACCTAATCCACTAATACTTGCGCGCTGGTTTGATGATCTGGGTCATTGCGCTCCGCGTTAGTTTAGTTTCTATAAAGTTTTAATTTTTTTTAAGTAGGTTTTTTTTTCCTATCTTACTTAGCTATGGCACGTTATTAAATTAAGACCCTATATACTACTTACTTGCTGAAATCTAGAAGACGGTTCTTGAACCTAACTCTGGCGAGTTTGTCCACTGCATACTAGGTGGCGCTACTACAAACAACATAACTACAAATATTTCTCCAAATAAATAAAATATTCACGATATTCACGTAATTTTTATCAAACTATTGTTAAAGCTAAAGCCAGAAATGTAAATTGAGTCTGTGGAAGTAAAAAGAAGGGGTGAATTTCGATCGCCTACAAATATTCCCAAAACCATCTAGCGACATAAAGCAGAACTAATGTTACGGCCACATGGCTACAGTACATGGATAGCAAATTTTATTGAAAAATCTTACTTACAAGTGAAAAGACACTTTAAATGCAGTTTCTTTTTGCATTTCTGACGATTTTAAACACAAAGGCACACAACACTTCATAGTGGGAGTTGTTTTTCCCACTATTTAAACAATTTTTGCAGAGCGTGTTTCGATGTGATCACTGGTAAGTTCAAAGAGGAAATGGCGTATGCCCCGCCCCCTTTCGTGACGTCATGGCTCAATTGATTGAATCACGGCTCGACTGATATCATCATCTCCTCTTCCCTTTTTTACTCCGTGGTTAATACAGTAAACATAAGCACAGAATATATAATCAATTTGAATTTTGAATTAGCCTGTTAGAACCGCAGCCTAATCCTTTGGATTTTTCTCTCCTAGATAATCTGATATCTTATATTAACCTTTGTTATATAATTTCTGTTTTATAACAGTTTTGAATTTATTTAAAGGTAAACTTTCAATTTGAGTGGGTACCTTATTAATTATAGAAGCGTATACATTGACTTCTATAAGTTTTACAAATTTTGTGAACTCGGCTGACATGAGAAGCAAGTTGATTCTTGATATTTTATAATGCGCACATGCACTGCTAAGGAGTGGACTTTTCTGCCTGCTTCTGTGTTCACGAGTTCTTATAGCCCGAATCTATTCAAGTCACGAGTGAATAGGCTTCTTCTCGGCAAGCTCGTTCCATCTTCGACCTCATCTGTGCTCCCAGGACTAGATCGAGGTCAAAATTAAGTCCGTCGACCATAAAATAAAAAAGTTTTGTTCAATGACTTTTCGCAATTAAAAATTTCGGATTTTCATACAGATTGTCGATCAGCTGATAATTTAGTATGGAAAGACGATTTTTTTTATTCACATTTCAAGAACTTGTAGAACAAAAATTACTGCATTTAGCCCCCAGGCCCCAGAATGAGTCCTTAAAAGAATTTACACCAATTTTTTAAAGACCGACATACCTAAATCCATGCTATGCACTGTAAAAGATAAACCTAAAGTATTGTTATGTAGATCCTGGCAACGCATCGATAATATTTTGGAAGAGAGCTTCCATTTACAATTACTACAAAATGCAAAAAAAAAATTAAAAATGTACATCTATTACTTAACGAGTTACAGGTGGCTCCTCAATTCAGACGTTCAGATTGAGGAGCCACCTTTACATTAGTGTAACTTTTTATAGATTTTACTACAAATTACAGAATTTGTCCTACAAAATCAACCGGTTTGCTACTAAATAAGACAGAATTTGCCATGGCTGACCTGGAAGTCTCTAAATAGACTTCGGACTCAGGTTGGCTGCAGTAAAGACAACATGTCCAGGTGGGGTTTCTCAAAGGATCCTAATCTGATCTGCACGTGTGGTGCGATACAAACTATGGCCCACCTAACATCGTGTTCTGCGTCCCCTTCCACCTGCACACAGCAAGAGTTAATGGACGCTACACAAAATGCAGTGCATGTTGCCGAATTTTGGGCTAAACAAATATAAAATTTAAATGACGATGCCATCGACACGCAAAGAAGAAGACTAAATAAGGGTACAAACTGCCCTTTGAAATCGAGAGTGGCTCCTCAATCCTTACGGACATTCAGACTTGACACATTAGACCGTTCATATTTCAAGCGCTTAGAAGGTAAAGTCGCACTGCAGAGCTTCATCTGATCTTGACTGTACGAGTACCTGTCACGTCGCTTATCGAAAGCAGCCACAATACGGTTATGAATGAGATTCAGATTCAGATAATTGTATTCAATGTCATGCAGAATACAATGCAAAAAGAGCGAGTCTACGCCGTTTCGGATCGTGCTATGGCAGCGTAAAAGAAACGGCAAGAAACCACTGCAGCACGGCCTACTTTATATATTAATAATGATTTTGTAGTCAAGACAAGGCGCCACGTCTATTTTATTTTATTTTAATTTTATTATATTAGGGGAGCTTACAGCTACATTTACAAAGTGGTAAATAATATGGGTCATTAAAGGCCAATAACAAGCTTCCACAAATGGAAGCTTTTTGTGACGCATCAATCTAAAAATGGTTATTTACTATGCAAGGCAGCAAAACTGTTTTTGACACGAGTGCCTTGCATCAAAACTTGAGCAAGCGAAGGATTCTAGGCAGAAAAAAGAAAAATCTTCTTCTTCCAAAAGAAGAATCTTCGCGTAGCGAGGTTTTCTAGTCACAAGACGGAAGTAACTTTCCTGCCAAGCGAAACACAATTTTTCACCTTACTACAGCGCCAGTAGATTGCCAGCAATTTTCGACAGGACCTTGTATACTCATCATATTCTAATTTTAATAAAATTTTCCACGCTAGCGGCCAAAATTTACTTTTGCAATGCCGATTTCGACCGATGAAGCAAAATTTTCCGAGCTTGTGAAGTGAAAAAACTCATTTCTACCTCAAACTAGATATTAAATAGTTCCATTCTTTCTTGCAAGCTGACTGATTGCAAGCAATATTAAAAATGCCTATAACATGCTTATATTAGGTCGACTGTAGAAGTCAAAATAATACAAACACCAAGTTTTAAAACAATTCTGTAGGTGTATTTTTTATACAGGATAAATAAATAAATAACCGACGCACACTTTCCTAAGAAGTTATCAGAAACATTCAAAACGTTCACTCGCAATGGTACTTTGGAATAACCCTCCAAACTCTGTTGGAGAGAAATTGAATCAATCGGGACCTTCGAAGAAACGCTGACTTAGAAAACAAAAAACGTAACGCAATTTGAAGTAAATCAGTGGGTAAGACGAAACAAAACGCAATGTTTCCTTCAAACATGATGGTGGTAGGGGTTTGTCCAATGACCGTCTGGGGAAGTACCAGGAGTCGTAGTATTCTTAGCCGGCATCACACAGTGAAGGTCAGTCAGGTAGCTTTTTGCTGTATTGAGATGATTGAGAAAATATTGTTAAGTCTTTACGAGAACATTTTAATGGTATGGTTGAAAATGGTCGCAAGTCTTACTTACTCAACGAAAGGGAAGTTGTAATAAACATCGTACAAAATAACTCTGGCTATGTCATTGATGCGCAGAAGATAAAAATGACATGTTTTCATATGTCTTGACTTCTGCGCATCAACTGACATAGCCAGAGTTATTTTGTACGACGTCTACCTATCTGTTAATTAAACAACTGTTCCGCTGAGTATTGGACAGACAAGGTTAAATATCGCAGCATATCGTCTGTTTACCAAAAGATTTTGGAAACCCACGCTCTAATGGTTTGTTTAACCACTAACAGACTAGGGCTGAATTTACATGAGAAAACAAAACACGGATCAGTAGACGTACATTGCTTACTGTGTTCGAGTGTTTTCGTAATGACAACATAGTATACAAGCAATGAATTTCTTCTGACCACACTTTACGGACATCATCCTGTTAATCTAGCCTAGTGGTAAAACTGTCGATATGCTGCGAATTAAATTAAAAATACATAGTACCTATAATTATTGCTCTTAAAAATAGTGCTGAAGAAGCATTGCTCATGCCAGACTAGAGCAACAACTGAAAGTGTGCTTCTTGTGCGCTCGACAAGAGTTAAGGGTGTGAAGCAGGGGGTGAAACAGTTCGCATGTACGGGGAACAAATTATAGTTTTTTTAAGCAATCGACGCGGAGAGCATCAAAACAGGTATTTTGTCCATGAGCACCCTCTCAAGACGAAAGAGCGCAAAATTAAAGACAGATTAAATTTTTCAGTGAATTACAGTGTTAGTTGCAACTTCAACTACGGGGCTGGCAACACAGGGGAAAATGACAAACAAAAACCTAAGACAAAAACGTTGTACGTATATAGTACACTTATCTAGTCCCTGACAAAAACAGACTGACTGTTGTCAGACATCTTCCAATAGACGGAGAGCGCGTGGTCGTCAACCCTACCTCATTGATTACCAAGATGCGACTAATCTAGGGTGATGCACGTTAAAAAGTTGTATCCGAATCAACAGGGTTGCCTGGGCGCAACCTGGCAGGTTTTGTACAGTGGGCAAAAAACTTGTAATTTTTTGGGCAAAAATTACCTCATCGAATACCAAATAGGTACATAGTACATTCGATAGTACTCATCAAGGAGTGCCTAAATCAACAGGGTTGCCTCACTCAATCCTGGCACATTCGGGAGTCGGCCTGATTTGAAGGTGGTCAAAAATGACAAAAATTACCTCATCGATTACCAAGTAGGTACTTATTACAACTGATAGAGCTCTTCAAGAAGGAGCAAAATCAACAGGGTTGCCTCGCCCAATCCTGGCAAATTCGTGAGTCAGCCTGATTTTAGGTTGGCAAAAAAATACAAAACTTACTTACGATAACGAGTAATGAATTGAAACTTATGCCATTTGAAGGTTCTAGAGCTTAATAATATTGCTATAGTATGCCGACACTTGAAACTCACGTTTCATATTATTATACAGAATGAAAAGTTAAGATGGGGTATACAGGGCAGCTACTATAAGCATTATAGCTACAAGAAAACTTAGTAAAGAGACTAACCCTAACTTTTAGAGATATTTTGACCTACATTAACAGATTTTGGAAAAAAATTACAGTCAACAAGAAAAACGGCAATTTCCACATTTTTTTTTTCAATTTGATCTTCTCATTCATAAAGAACATAATTTTCTATGGGGTCAACCGAGGTTAATGTATTAGAACTGTCAGAAAGCACAGAATTATTTTCCCAAACATGTAATAGAAACAACAGAAATTTTCATGTACCTTTTTTTCGAAACATTCTATCCTTTTGATACTAAGAAACAGAAGTCTGTAAAAGGTCCACTAGGGTAAAGGTATTAGATTTCTCAGAAATCGCAAAATATTTTTTTTACTGACTTTTATGGCTATTAGCAATTTCTAAGTGGGCAAAACACATTTGGGTAAATGCCCAGTCGTCCTACTGCAGTGTCCCACTGGTAGGTGGACGGGGAATTCACAATTCCCCCTCGTCCTACTGCACTAGCGTTCGAAACAAACTAGTTTTCATGTATCGATATTTTTTTCCTAACAAGTACATGTAAAATATATTTTCGATACAAAGTCTCTTAAAAAAAACGGGTAATCGGGCACCCGCAAATAACAGATCTCGTTGAGATCTTCATTTCTGGTCTTTGTTTCGGTTGACTGCTGTCAAACAAAAATAACTATATTTTAAGACGACATGGATTTTTTTTGTGTATTTTGAAGACAAATATCTTTTTATTTACTCAGTATCTTGCCGTGAATTTCAGTTATGTGTTTCATGACCATTCAAGTGATAATACCGCTAAGACGAAAACACGATTAGTAAAAATTTACTCAACAAAATAAAAATCAAAAGTTACCTCTTCAATTTTCATGATTTCCTCTTTTTGTGGAATCTGAGGTGTTTAAGTAGTGAAATTAAGAACACAGAATGGCATTCGTATTTGCTATCATATAATTAACCTTAAATTTTATTTTATTACTTAGTTTTTACTTAAAGTGGGTATATTATATCAGGCGCTTACGTCATTTAGTTTTGGTAACACGCACATTATATCTGTCGCAATCTTATGCGTTGCGTATTGCGCACATTATCCCTTTCTTTCAAGCAAAAAGACTGCGCTTACTGTCAAGTAACTATCTTTTCACATAATATCCTCTAAAATATATTAACCCTAAACTTCTCGATTGTTAGGACAAAGATAAAGATAAAGTTTCTTTCAAGACTACATAAAACACAATAAAATACATTTCAGGACTTATGAAAATAACTGAGGTTAAATTTCGTTGAGATCTTCATTTCGGTTGAAAGCTGTCAAATCTAAAACCACTTTAACTCAAAAACTGCTCACCCTTAACTATTTTATGATCGAACGAATTAAAGATCTCGTCGAGGTATTTATTTCGGTTAACAGCTGTCAAATTTGAAATCGCTATAACATAAAACTACTCGTATGTTAGGACAAATGATATATCTAGTCGAGATTTTTATTTCGTTTGACAGCTGTCAAACTTTAAATCACTATTTTTTGGAAACTACTGACCCTAGACTACTTGTATGTTCGGACAAATGATAGATCTCGTTGAGATCTTCATTTCGGTTCACAGCTGTCAAATTTAAAACCACCACAGCCCAAAAATTACTGATCCTAGACTACTTTTATGTTTGGACGAATGATAGGTCTCGTCGAGATCTTCATTTTGTTTGACAGCTGTCAAACTTAAAATAACTATAACTTAAAAACTGCTGACCCTAGACAACTCGTATGCTAGGACAATTAATAAAAGATCTCGTCCAAACGAGGAGTCTAGGGTCAGTATCTTCCAAGTAAAAGTGATTTTAAGTTCGACAGACCAACATAAAGATCTCGACGAGATCTATCACTTGTCCGAACAAACAAGTAGTGTAGGGTCAGTAATTTTGAGTTGTGGTGGTTTTAGATTTTACAGCTGTCAAGCGAAATGAAGATCTCAAAGAGATCTATCCTTTGTCTTAACAAACGAGTAGTCTAGGGTTAGTAGTTTTTTTAGTTATAGCGATTTATAGTTTGATAGCTGTCAACCGAAATAAAGACATCGACGAGATCTATCTTTCATCCGAACGTAAAGTAGTCTAGGGTGAGTAGTTTTTGAGTTATAGTGGTTAAAGATTTGACAGCTGTCAACCGAAGTAAAGACCTTGACGAGATCTATCGTTTGTTCGAACGTGCAAAAGTCTAGGGTAAGTAGTTTTTGAGTTATGGTGGTTTTAGATTTGACAGCTGTCAACCGAAATGAAGATCTCAGCGAGATCTATTAGTTGCCCAAATGCCCGTTCATTTTAAAGAGACTGTATGGAAAATATTTTTTTTGTACTTAATAGAAAAAATATCTATACATCAAAACTAGTTTGTTTCAAATACTAGTGCAGTAGGTCGAGGGAGAATTGCGAATTCCCCGTCCACCTACCAGAGCGACACTCCAGTAGGACGACGTGGCAAGCCCCACAATTACCTGTACGAATGTAGATGTAGTGGATGTATGTGTGTGTCTGAGTGTGTGTTTGTGTGTTTTTGTGTGCATGTGATGTGTGTGTGTAGTGTAGGATGTATGTGTGTATGTTGATATAGTGCTCTTTAAGAAGTGGCAGTATCAACACGGTTGCCTCACCAAATCCTGGCACTTTTGGCCTGATTTTATTTTATTACTGAATAAAAATTTATTTTGCATTTACTGAGAATTTTAATAACTTGACCCTGGTTGACCTTTAAAGACTTTTTTTCATAGTAACAAGAGAATAGAATATTTCGTAAAAAAGGTACAATATTTCGTAAAAAAGGTACATGAAAATTTCTGTTTCTCCTATAACATGTATGGTCGGCTCGGTTAACCCCATAAAAAATTATGTGCTTTATCGATATGAAGATGAAATGGAATGATAAAAGTTTATGTGGAAATTGCCATTTTTCTTGTTGCCTGTACATCTTTTCAAAAATCTGTGAATGTAGATCAAAATATCTCTAAAAGTTAGGCTTAGTCTCTGTACTAAGTTTTCTTGTAGCTATAATGCTTATAGTAGCTGCCCTGTGTACCCCATCTTAACTTTTCGTCCTGTTTAATAATATGAAAAATGAGTTTAAGTGTTGGCATACTATAGCAAATATTATTAAGATGTCTAGAACCTTCAAATGGCATAAGTTTCAATTCATTACTCATTATCGTAAGTAAGTTTTGTATTTTTTTGCCAACCTAAAATTAGGCCGACTCACGAATGTGCCAGGATTTGGCGAGGCAACCCTGTTGATTTTGCCCCTTCTTGAAGAGCTCTATCAGTTGTAATAAGTACCTACTTGGTAATCGATGAGGTAATTTTTGTCATTTTTGACCACTTTCAATCAGGCCGACTTCCGAATGTGCCAGGATTGAGTGAGGCAACCCTGTTGATTTAGGCACTCCTTGATGAGTACTATCGAATGTACTATGTACCTATTTGGTATTCGATGAGGTAATTTTTGCCCAAAAAATGACAAGTTTTTTGCCCACTGTACAAAACCTGCCAGGTTGCGCCCAGGCAACCCTGTTGATTCGGATACAACTTTTTAACGTGCATCACCCTAGATTAGTCGCATCTTGGTAATCGATGAGGTAGGGTTGACGACCACGCGCTCTCCGTCTACAAGCAGTGCAAAGAGTTTTTGGGCGTATTCAGCATGATAAACGATTAAATACTTCTTGGTGTCATGTAAAAAAATATAAGAACAACAGTTGCATTGTTAGCAGGGTAAAATACTACTGGTAAGGGTAACATTTCGTATAATTTTCATTTAAAATGCACATTTGTTATTTTGAATGTGCATTTTAATTTAATTAACACGCATGGACTTCAGAGCTCTGTGAATTTAGTCTAGGAAAAGTAGAAAGTCTATTGTCTCAAGTTTGAATGCTGAGCAAGTGAGCTGAATCGAGAGCTGAGAGACTGATTTGTAGAAAAAAAAAGAAATCACACTAAAAATTATGAATTAAACGCCGCGTTTCATACCCATTGTTCATGCCATCTTGAAACTGTAGATCCTTGAGAATAAAAGTGAGCACTTAATCCGTACCTGTCTTCGGTGGGATTTAGGTCGACAGGGCCACCTCTTGTGGGTATTATATTTCGCTGACAAGTGTTCAGCGCTCAAGTGCTATCTTGAATTAAGATACTTCGGGGAGAAGCCTACTTATTTTAACTTTGAAAGCTGAAAACTTATTATAGAAGGTCAAGAGGATCCTTTACTTTGAACTTAATATTGGATAAAGCGAAAAAATTGTCGGAGGATGAGTAGCAAGTGGACAAATGTGGTCTGTGACCATTGCCCCAAAAAAATTGTTCGTACGGTCAACCGCACGTTAATAGGAACTTTTCAACTCTATTACCACACCATAAAGTCCAAAAGTGTTTCTACTGATGTGTTGTTGAGTATACAACCCGTTTACTATAAGTTTGGACCTGGCGTCGGTGTTAAGACGCATGGGTACGGGACAGAGAGTCCGAATGTCAAGGATTTTAAACAGCTGCTATTTGTACCCTTTCCAATCATTTATTTTCACGATGGCAGCGAGTAAGAATTATACGATTAAAGTGCGTAGGAAAGAGATTGATTGAACACTTAGATTATGAATAACTGCAGCTTACTGCCTAATTGATCAGAATGTATGGACTTGACAGCTGTCAAAAAGAAAAATGCTTGGAAATAGTATAGGCAATAAAAATGTGCATATTTTCTTTAATTTTTATTAGCCTTTATATGATCCACCGATATCTGGGGCGGCCAACCGGGCGTCGACCCGTCGGTTGACCCACGAAGGCTCGACGTAGTGAACTCAGACTTGCGCGAGCTCCAGGCAGGCGAATGGCGAAACACCGCACAAGACCGGGACCAGTGGCGTATTCTCGTTTCGGAGGCCAAGACTCACTTTGCGCCAAAGGAGTAAGTACTCGTAAGTAAGCCTTTATATGAATTTCTTAACACCCTCTTCTCTCCTTTTGTTATAAATAAATAAAAAAATTTGCAATTTTTTTTAAAAAAGAGACAGTTGCATATTTATAATTAAATTAAAAACGTTAGTTTGTTTGCTTTATAAAATTCATTTATTCAGAAAACACTGATCTATTTATGTTAGTATACAACTTATAAACTATGTTAGTTTTCAAACTGCTCTAACAGAACTAACAGCTGTAACAGCTTAGATTCTCTGGTACAGTCAAGAGCCGATAAAGCTTGACGTTTGAGGCATGACTTTAGCTCCGATGATTTTGCGAATAAAAACAAGTAAAGTTTATTGTGTCAAGCTTGATGTACTGTCTGTCACATGTCATTGGAAACATTTGTATCGGTTTTTAAATACAAAAAAGTACAAAGTGTTTCTACTGATGTGCCGTTGGGTGTACTCTTAACTATACCTAACTAGTTATTTACTTACGTACTTTAGCCGAGATAAAATGCAGAGCACCAACTTCTTATCTTTATATTATTCCCAAGCAAGCCTTACGGCCCTTACGGAACCTCATAAACTCTCTCAAGGGTGTGTATAAAGTATTCCAGCTGTACATAGCCTTGTGTCCAGTAACTTGGGACACTGAGCCAGGTTTTTCTCGGGTTTAGTCTCCGTGTCCGATAAGAAAAGTAGGTACTCTTTTTAGGGTTCTGATACCAAAATAGCAAAAAAGAAGGAACCCTTATGGTGTGACTTTTTCTGTCTGTGCGTCTGTCTGTCTGTCACACCTGTATACCTCGACAACCACTGATGCTATCGACTTGAAATTTGGAATAGTTTTAGAATATGGTTGCCCAACTTAATTGCACATAAAAGAATTAAAGAAAAATTATGATTATTAAAGTAAAGGGGGCAAAAATAGGGGGGGCCAAATTTAAAATTGTCGCTACTAGGTTGAATGGGATATCATATGAAAGGGCTTTACTTGTAAATTCTAAAACATATTTTTGTATTTTTTTACAACTCTTAGTTTTCAAGTTATGATGAAAAATGACAAAAAAAATACCGTTCCCCCCCTTGTCTCCGAAGTTTGTGGAAGGAAATATCTGAATTAATTGCAGTCGACAGAAATTTATGTATTTATTACAGCAGAAATAAAACGATCTTTCTAAATTGCACAGATTTTTAGAAATCTGCAAAAACCATTTACAAATAAATTTAGTTTTGCGTTCCTAAAAATGGACTTTATTGCTTCCAAAAATACTAAAGGTATATCGGAACCCTCGGCGCGCGAGTCCGACTCGCACTTGACCGTTTTTTTTTCCTTTATGGTCATTATTGTGGCATCTTGTTCTTCTTCCGGCCTTGTCCCATTTTTAGCTGGGGTCGGCTCTCCTAATCTTTTCTCTCCAGAGTCGTCGGTTCTGGGTCGCCACGGTTTCTAAGTTTTCACTTGCGAGGTCCTTTTTAGGGTTCCGATACCAAAATGGTAAAAAAAAGGAACCCTTATGGTGCCGCTCTGTCTGTCCGTCTGTCTGTCACACCTCTATATCTCAGCAACCACTTATGCTATCAACCTGAAATTTGGAATAGTTTTAGAATATAGTTGCCCAACTTAATTGCACAAGAAAAAATTTTGAAAAAAGTATGATTATTAATATAAAGGGGGCCAAAATAGGGGGGGCCAAATTTCAAATTGTCGCTACTAGGTCGAGTGGGGTATCATATGAAAGGGCTTTACTTGTACATTTTAAAATATATTTTTGTATTTTTTTAAATTTCTTAGTTTTAAAGTTATGATGAAAAATGTCAAGAAAAATACCATTCCCCCCCCCTTATCTCCGAAGTTTGAGTAAGGAAAAATCTGAATTAATTACAGTTGACAGAAGTTTATATAAACTTTACAGCAAAAATAAAACGATCTTTCTAAGTTGCACAGTTTTTCAGAAATCTGCAAAAAACCTTTACAAACAAATTTAGTTTTGCGGTCCTGAAAATGGACTTTATTGCTTCCAAAAATACTATAGGTATATCGGAACCCTCGGCGCGCGAGTCCGACTCGCACTTGACCGGTTTTTTTATAATTGACATCCATGTGAGTCGGGGTCTGCCGCGGCTTTTTGGTCCCGAGTCAAGCTGTAGCACTTTTTTGGTCATGTGTTCGTCCGGTCTTCTCATGACGTGGCCGTACCAGCGAAGGCGGGACTCTGTGAGTTTGTCTGGCATTGGTCTGATTTTGAAGCTTCCTCGGATCTATTTATTTGGCACCTTATCTAGCATTGTGACCCCTGCTGACCACCTACATAAGCATCCTCATTTCCGCTACATGCATTTTATTAGACTGCTGCTTCTTAATTGGCCAGCATTCTGCGCCGTAGGCCATAGCGGGTCTTACTGCTGTTTTATAGATTTTGCCTTTAACGCGGATGGGCATTCGAGCATCACAGAGTACGCCTGTCAGATCTCTCCATTTTTGCCATCCAACGTTTATGCGGTGTGTGACATCGGCGTCTATGCTGCCGTCGCTAAATAATATGCAACCTAGGTACTTAAAGTGGTCCACTGTTTTTAGGGCGGAGCTTTGGAGGTCTATTAAGCGGGTGGCTGTGTTGGATTCGTAAAATTTACAGTGCATGTGCTCCGTTTTCTCTCTACTGATCTTAAGGCCCTCGTTTTCGAGTGATGATCTCCACTTTTCCAAGGTTGCTTGCAAGGCGGCCGGATCTTCATCAGTTAGGACGACGTCGTCTGCGTACAAAATGCTCCAGGGCGTAGGATGCTGTATTTCGGCCGTCAGGTAGTTCATCACTAGATTGAATTCAAATTCAAATTGATTTATTATCAGACAACATACAGTCCATTGTTAGTAAAACTAAATTAACTATGTTAGTAACTAAAGTCAACAAATCTGTCATACTATATTATCATTATTATCATTTATATTAAATTAAGATTAAATTTAATAAAAGAATTTCACATTTTTTCATTTTCATCTTGTGCTGTCGTCCAACCCCACCATGATAAGATTCCAATGTCTTAGCATGGGGGAATCATTGGTTCGCGCTTCTGCAAACATATTAGAGGCACTACAGTGACGTGGGAGCCCCAACAGCAACCTAAAGGCATTGTTATAGGTGACTCGAAGTGCGTTGTAGGTTTTCTTTGTGTAATTGACCCAGAGACTGTTCGTGTAAAGACTTTGACAGTATGCTTTGAAAAGTGTTACTTTTACCTCCACTGTACAGCAAGCAAATCTCCGAGCCAACATATTACTACGCACTATCAACGCCCTTCGAGCCCTCTCAATGTCCATATCATCCTTACCATCTTCTGACAAAAAATGACCCAAATGTTTAAACTGGGCAACTCTTACTTAATCAACACCGCATAGCCTTATAGCCGCATATCATTAGCCTTAAAGAGTAGGGGACTGAGTGCCGATCCTTGATGAACTCCAACCTTTACTTGGAACTCCTCGCTGGTTCCTGCAGGGCATCGTACTTTTGTAGTTACGCCATCGTACATGTCTACTATCAGTCTTACATTGCATTCCGGAATCAGTTGCGATCGCAGGGTTTGCCAAATCAGTGATCTAGGGACGCGGTCGAATGCTTTCTCCGTCATTATTGTGGCATCATCATATAAAACTCTTATTCCTTCCTACGTTTAAAATTTTATACAGGATGTAAGCAGACATCTGCCGAAAACTGAAATAGTTGAGCTGAGCGTAAAACTGAACTACTTTCCCCATGGAACCTACGTCAAATAAAAAAAAAGTCATAGAAAAAAATCGCGTTTCGCAAAAGGTCTTCGGTTTCTGGTCTAAATCAACAATTTTAGGTTTCGGGAGATGTTTTTTTTTGTTGAGATATAGGGCTAGGCCAGAGATAATATTTTTGTACGTGTTAGGTACGGTACTTTTCACCATTGTACAGAAAATATTTGACAACAGCGTTATATAATTGTAATATCATTGGACAACAGAAGTAAAAATGGTGGCATCTGTTTTTCTTAATTTATAAAATGAGCTATATTCTATGCAACTAAGCTAGTATGTTTAGTATAATTTAGAAGTTTTTTACATGCAATTCGCATATGCGCGTTTGTCCCAAATTTACTGTTTTTTTTTCAAAGTTTTTTATGAATGAGAGGCCTTTGTTTCAATGGCAATAGTGCAAAACAAATTTTCAACCGAAAAAAAGGCAACCACGTTATGTGGCAAAATGATTATTTTCTTTACGGACACAATGATTAAGAATATCCCTTCCATTCTCATAGATAACTTTTATTTAGTCCAGCATTATGCTACCAGAAATTATTGTCCTCCAGGGTATACAATTGTTGCCCACCCACTGTGATTACGCAGTTTGGTAGAGCTATACAAGGTTCTCAAATCCATACAGACGTAGCAGTAACGCGTTACTTTGTCCCGAGGTTTAAATGACAGCTATTTATTTGTTATGCGAGGTAACAAAATTGTTATTTGGCGCGAGTGCCTTGTATTGAAACTCGAACAAGCGAAGGATTCTAGGAGTGAGCTACGAGCAAAGCGAGTGGTTCAAAATAAGAATTCTGAGTGGAGCGAGGGTTTCAGGGCACGAGACGCGAAATAACTTTGCTGTCGAGCGAAACACAATTTTTACCTCACTGTAGCGAGGAAATTGTTAACGAATAGCCCCAGTACTTTATATGGATCACGGTCTGAAATAATTATTTTTTTTATACTATAATTTATCATCACGTTCTAATTTCAAAAACCCTTTCCACGCTTGCGGCCAAAACTGACTTTTGCACACTGACTTCGACCGATAAAAAATAAAAAAACCCTTTGAATGACCAAAAACGACTTTGACAAAACCAAAAATGACTTTTGTATGTAGATTTTGAAGTTTTTCGAGCTTGTAAGGTGAAAGTAAAATTGTTACTTCCTGTGTTTGGAATCCTACACTATTACAATATAGAGGTTATTGGGGGACAGACAGAACGTCGAAAAAGGTCTAACATGTGTGAAAATTCGATTCCTTCATTATTTTCTTCGTGTTCTTTTCAGGATTCCTTACCCAAAGGGTGAAAAACGGGACCCTGTCTGGCTGCAGGCGTTATCTCAACACACACACTTACAAGATTGAAAATTTGGGTAAGATTGAAAATTTGGGTAAGATTGAAAATTTCTAGTGCATAAGCTATAGAATAACAACAAATAATAGAAACTGGTCATGTGCGTGTTGGATTATTGACGGTAAAATTAAAACGTGCTAATACACTTCTACGTGACTGCGCGTGTATAACTAAAAAGGTATTTTTACCTTATACCCTAAGATCTATCCTATATTTTGGAGAAAAAATTCATATCAGGCCAAGTTTTTGTAAACTGCTTTTAAATGCAATTTTAAGAGACTATATTTTTGAATCGACCCCAATTTCAAACTGGAAGGTACAATTTAATTTTCTGGAGGTTTTAATTCCCATAATATTTTTTGTTGGATTTAGTACACTATATGTTAAGGGACGTTAATGAAACAAAAGCATTGAAGAACTGCAATAGGTCTAATGCAACTTTGATATTTACGTAAATTTGTTTTTTAGATTTGTGTTTCTTTTACAAATATAGGAGGATTCTTCTTCTTTAATTTAAGAGCTTGGCTCTTGTCGATGGAGTAACTTCCAGTCCTCACGTTGTATCGCGAGCTGCTTTACCTCCTGAAACGACACGACATTGACCTTTTCTTTTATCTGGTCAAAGTAGCTTCGCCTAGGTCTTCCTCGTCCCCTCTTTCCTTCAATCTTTCCTTCCATTATGTTTCTCAGGAAATTGTCGTGCCGTATCAGGTGACCTATCATTTTCCCTCTTCGGTTATCTATTGTTTTTAGTAAACTTCTTTTCTCTTTGACTATTTCTAGCACCTCCTCGTTTCTTTTCTTTTCCGTCCAGCTAATTCTTTCCATTCTCCTCCAGCACCACATCTCAAATGCTTCCAGCCTTTCTCTATCTCTTTGTGTCAGTGTCCATGTCTCACTTCCGTACAATACAATACTCCATATGTACACCTTGATTAAGCGCTTTTTTACCTTCTTAGATATTTTGGCCTTCAGGAGGTGTTTCTTGTTATTAAAGGCTTTTTTAGCCATAGCTATTCTTTGAACGATATCTGGTGTACATCTGGAGTCACTGGTGATTAAGCTTCCTAAATATCTGAATTTATAAACCTGTTCTATTGTAACGTTATTCAGTTTGATTGGACAGTGATCTGGGGTATGTTAAGATGCTATAAGTGTTTTGGTCTTTCCAGTGTTTATTTTCAAACCAAATTGTAAGAATGTTTTATCCATTTTTGTAAGAAGATCTTGCAGGTCTTGACTGTTTTGAGCAACTGCTGCTATATCATCTGCAAACCGAATAAACTGAATTTTTTGCCCATTAATTTTAATTCCTCCGCTGTCTGAGTCTAGTATTTCTTGTATGGCCTGCTCTATAAACACATTAAATATTAACGGTGATAGTGGACACCCCTGTCTTACACCTTGTCTTATCTTTGCCTTTCCCTTTTCCTCTCCGACTTCTATGATTGTTTCTTGTCCTTTGTAAAGTTCGTAAATAATTTTTCTATCTCTATAGTCAACTCCTATTTCACGGAGAACTCTCATCATCTTCCTCCAATCTACGTTGTCAAACGCCTTTTCCAGATCGATAAATGCTATATGTGTATTCTGATTTAGCTCCATGCGTCTATCGATTACCATCCGAAGTGCTAGAATCGCTTCCCTAGTTCCTCTATTCTGTCTAAAGCCATACTGATCTGGTCCTATATGTTTTTCTACTATTGGTCTCAATCTTTTCTGAATTATTTTAAGTAATATTTTTGAGGCTTGTGAGATTAAACTTATGGTCCGGTGTTCATCGCATTTCATAGTATTTGGTTTTTTCGGAATTGTAACGGTTTTACTGATACAGAAATCTGTGGGAATTTGTCCTGTTGTATACATAATTTGCAGTATTTCGAAAATTTCTTGAAGCATGGGCTCACAAGCCATGTATTTGATCATTTCAATGCATATCTGATCTTCTCGTGTTGCTTTACCGTTTGGAATACTCACTAATGCTTTGATAAATTCTTCTTTAAGAATAGCTGGTCCTTTCTCTTCTTCATCTACAAAACGTTCTTCTTCTATATCATCCTCTTGTAAACCTTGTCCTTTATACAAACTCTCAATGTACTGTGCACTTGCGGAACCCTAAAAAAAATTTTAAATGCATAAAATACTATTTAGAGGAACTGTCAAGAAGTGTAACGATAAACGGGGAGTAGAAAAATATGACAAGGAGTGACAGTCGAGACAGAGTCAGGAGAAAGTCGAAAAAGGGGAATGAAGGAAAAAAGCATTTTTGCTGATAAAAAGGAATAGTTGCTAAAATTTTTATAAACGAAAGCAACAGAAGAAAACAAAGAATCAGGTTTTGTTGAATAGTGAGGGCAATGAAGCTGAAATAGAATTTTAACGTGTTTGAAAGTTTCAGGTAAGGGAGAATTGGGGCCGTCAAGCAAGGAAAATTTGGAAAAAACCGGAGAAAAATGGAAGAATGAATTCGGTAAACGCTCCAAATATCCTTGTTGTTACTTTGAAACGTCTGTGAAAGAAAAGTCGATAATAAGCTGGTTTTCTGTGAGTTATAATTTTTTTTATTTTGTAGCTCGCGAAAAATAGAATTCATACAGCTGATGTGACGAATCTTTTGTAGGAGGCTATGATCCTGGATTGTAGGCTCCTTCAATTGAGATAAAGATAGGGATTGCTTCGTGTAGGATATAGAATAGGAAGGTTTATTTGCGCATAATTTCAAGACGCTAACATTCAGGGTTTGATTCCAAAGTGTATAGAATAAGTGGAGTGAAACTAACGTTATGTAAGTATTCAATTTTGTGGTTTTCCATCTTTTATTTATTTTCGGTTCAAAGTTGTTGTGTGTATTTGGGATAAGGTGAAATGTGACTTAATGAAATTTATAGTTTCTTCCAGGTTGTGTGAGCTAAATAACGTTGAGAAAATCAAATTTCAATGTCAACAGAGGAAGAGTTGAATGGAGAATATTTGCAGCTTTACAGATCTACCTGCGGGGTCACAAGAGGCTTGTACTGTGTGATACTTTAAGTAAATTGTTATTCCCTCTTAATGATTTTCTTTTGTAAACATTAATAACTCTGCGGAAATTATAACATACTGTGTTTCTAATCTGAGTCGTTATTTGTAGATAGTAATAAAGATTTCCTTTTCCCATAACTAAATATAAACTAGTTCTGCAAATGTCTTTGTTCGCGTATAGCTAGGCAGGATAATGTTCTATTTCTAAACAGGTACAGGAATTACAAGGAACATTATAGACATGGAAAAGCAAACCACAAATGATAAAACGTGAAGGCTAAAAAAGGTATTGCTTGGATTGTAAAGGTAATGTAAATTTCATTGTGTTTAATTTTTCCTTTACAGAGAAATTGATTAAAATAGTCCTTGGTGAAATCATAGAAACTGGACTCTGATGTATATTTTGTCATCGTTTTGGGGTGGCTTTGGATGTTGTATATTTTATCAACATTTCAAAGTGACTTTAGACGATGTATATTTTATCATCATTTCAAAGAGACTTTAGACGATGTATATTTTTTATACTTTTTTAGGTAGAATTGTCTATTTGACATTATTGTCAAATAGTCAACAAATAAAATCATTTTTGATTTAGTTTTACTCAAAGCTAGACGCTATTTTGAAATCTTTATAATTTTTTTATCTCTTTAACTAAAAATAAATCGAAACCCAAAATCAAAATGGAAGAAAATATTAATACATTAAATAATTACCTTTTTTAGAAAATAATATAAAATCTTTGGCCCTAAATCAAAATTCCAGTTTTAATATACTAGTGTCATCATATGATAAAATTTAAAAAATATTCCGTCAGATCAAAAGAATTAGAACGTCAATTCAAAATCTTAAAATAATATATCTGAAAACTAAAACTTGGATATAGTTTGTGACATTTTATTGTGAAATAAAGGGTAAGTTTAAGTAGAGTGAATATCATAAATAATATTAATTAAAATAATAATAAATTGCTTTGATAGTGATTTTGAATCTTTTGCCTCAATTTCCCAAAATTGGAACATGCTGAGAACATTACTACATTTCAGTACTCAAGTTCATAGGAGATGCTTAACTTTCCTTTTACTATCAATCTATATGAGTCCCAGATTTTGAGATTAAGAAATACTTGCTCTCAGGTTTATTTAGTTCGACCAAGCATGGATGGATGCCCTCATGACATGTGTCCCCGTTGTCCACTATATTGGTTGTGGCAAATGTATGTTGCGTGTCACTGGAGTATCTGTCTAAGTTTATCTGATAATATCAACCTTCGGATTTATTTATTTTAATCATTCTTGGGCTGGAGCCCTCAAGCCTAAAAGGGTCTGATACTAAAGTTCTTCTCGTTCTATTTGTGTGAGGTTTCGCTGATTCATCCTGATTTCCCTCTTCTGTGTGTGTGGGATGAATTGGTGTTATTCCAGTACAAATGGAAGGATATTAGCAAGGTGTTTTAACGTTGGATTTTGGAATTGGTGTTTCTTGTGTTATGTGCTGATAACGCTCGCCCATTATTGGATGCGTCGTTTGAGTGGCATATACCACGGGAGAACCTCCTGATCATTGCGTTGGTCTACCAAATGTAGAGTAGTTAGATAATTTAAAACCTTCTTCTTTTGTGTAGGGACATTCTAGTTTAGTCTATTGACATTAAATTGTTTATAAGGAATAAATTAGAATTGTCTTGAATCAAAAGGAAGAATATTCTTGATGGAGACATTACGTTCGTTCGTGGGTTGCTTCTGGTAAGGTGTGTTGACGACGTTCGCCCGTAAGGCTGCGACGGCTGTACGACACTCTGACCTTGGGGGACCTCTGAACTTTATGTGTGTCATCCTAAAGTAGTTAATTAATCTATTTAATCTTCATTGAATCATATAGGAATCTAAACCTTATAAGATTCTAAGTTTTATTTTTCCTTAATAAAACTTGTCATAATTAATCATACTTAAAATTATACTTTGACTCAGTGTGAAACCACCTTTAACATTACTAAATAGATTCTTGAAAACAATAATGGAACGGAATTTATAATGTTTAGTTCCTTTTCATTGTATGTTTCGAATATTTAAGTATATACAATAATCCCATTTTTTATACTTCTTTTGAGTCCTCTTTTAAAAGAACATCGAGTTTTAGCTAGTGTTGTTTACGCTAAATTCTCCCAGTGTTCTTGGTTTTGAATACTCGATGCTTTTGATTTTTCCCTTAAGATCTTAAATCATAAAAGTTTGGCCCAACCTAGCTTAGATATTACTATCCCGTATCTTCTCGGTTCTGGTCATCATACTTCATTTTTATTTAAGGATTACCTTCAGTAATCTTTTGTCATACTTACTTCTTATATGTTCTTTTCGAAATATGCTGGGTAATCCCATAATAGTTTAGATGCTTTTCATTTTATTTAAATGAGTGTTTAGACTGGGGTTACTCTACATAATTCTTGTCCTGCGTGGGTTGGTAACGGAAAAGAGATTTAGCTACGCATCACAAGTGAGAGCTATGAAGGATATACGGAGACCTTGTTGGTGCAATAAAGTCACTCAGTGACTGGGGGGAGGGAAGTTGCCCTTCAAACTCTTTATGTCTCTCGTTATAAAACCGTTATTGATCTAGGCTGGCCATGCAAGCAATAATACTATACCCGTATCTAGTACAGACTTCACACTTGGACGTGTGGAGCTGGCTAATTATTTTCAGTTTAACTTATTTCCAAACAAACTAAGGGATTCGATGATGTCGATCATTGTCTGCCCGGAGGGATTACAGGAAGAGCTCATTTAGCTCATGATGGAGAGTGCCTTGTTTTCCTAAAGGAAGACTGTATGCTTCGTGTGCCTGGCGGGCTCGGTGACCAGCTCTGGTATGGGTGACTAAAAGAAATAGTCAATACCCTGTGAACCCTGGATGAGTCAGTGATCGTCCCTTAAAGGTGGGCCACGTGGAAGTCGGGTTTGACGCGGGGCATGAACATACCGGGGGGAGACATCATCACCGTCTGGGTTGTACTGTGGTTAGTTAGTTCCGCTCTCCACATACATTAACCCTAGTCTTTACTGTAGTTTAAGTTTTCGTTGGGATATCCAGCTCCGCGAGGATGATCAGAATCCTGATGATCCAGTTGGATTGTTAGGGTAGTTTAGCGTCATGTCATCGTGAGCTGGGTGATGATATGCCTCGGACCTAGGACTTAGGGTAGAGGAAGCCTAGGACGAGCTGTTTGGGGCGATGGTGGTGCTCCAAACCTGGGGATTGTCCCCACATTATTTTTATTACTTCGTTTATATTAACATAGGTTTCTTTTCAGAAACTTATCGGCTCTAATATTGCATTGTAAATGAGATGAAACCTTTCCTAAATTGATGAATCTACATGAATTCAGATGAACTACTCCTGTCAATATGAGACTAAATATAAATAAATAGTGATCCAATATAAAATAAATAACACAAATTAGACATGTAAAGATTAGGTTTATATTCTAATATAAGTATTAAAATAACAAGTGTGTTTCTTTTTCATTCTTCTATTGCCACTCTCCACCGAGCAGAATCTGTAAATTACAAAATATTATAAGAATATAAAACGGAATGACGTAGGATTCAGAGAAAAATATAATATTCTTAAAGGGTATTATTCTAGACGATCAACTTTGGCCAAAACTTTCACGTATCTGATTTGAGGATCCTATTGGAAGGGACTTCAGATCTGTACAGTACCTTTTCCACCTTTCTAATATTTTACAGTTGTTTATTAGGATATTTCCTTGTTCATTCAAAATTGCTGTACTTTTTGTTTTATGTTTTTTATCCAAGTCTCTTATTGTATTATAGGCTTTATCTATTTGTCCCTTTTGAAAATATTCTTCTATTTTGTTGCAAATTTGTATTGTGTCAAGTTCTTTGCATTTTCTACATTTAGCTGTTATTTGGTTCGTGAGTCTTCTATATTCCTTTATGCTCTTATCATCAATTTTATTCTTCAGTTGTCTCCTTGCTACTATCAAATCAATAATTTCTTGAGTAAGCCAGCTTTTTCTTGGTATAACTTTTTGTTTGTTCAAGCAATTGTCCGCTGTTGTTTTAAATATATCTCTAACGTTATTCCATCTTTCATTTAAACTTATATTATTATTTATGTTACTATTTATTTCCATTTTATATATTTCTAGCTTAGTTCCTACTTCATTACAATATTGCACTCTATTATCACTATCTTTGTCCTTAAGTGTATTGAGATCGAATTTCTTTGGTTTCTTTTTCTTTTTCTGTTTAGTCTTCTCAAAAATATGTTTACTCAGCAGCAAATTGTGGTCGGTATTAAGGTCAGCTCCCGGCAGGGCTTTGCATGACTTTACTTGGTTTCTGTATATTGTTTTTACAAGTATGAAGTCTATCTGATATCTCCCTAGGAGGATTATATAATTAAAAAAAAGATAAAAAGAAAGGTAATTAAATGTAAAGTAAATAATATTTTCAACACATTGATCATAAAACAGCTCTATTTGCACTGTGTTAAGGTCCATAATCCAGCTTATTAAACACGCGTGCTTTTTTCATTAATATTATTTCACTAGTGTTGTAATTTTTGTCTTTTTTTTTATTGGCCTGATTCAAGGAGTTTCTATATCTATAACATTTATAATATTTTCATGAATAAGTAAACTGTGTTCGATAATATGATAAATAAATGTCAATTACATGGAAATAATTATATTAATCAACCAACTCACTACAAATTTGTCTTTAAAGTAACAAAATATTTAATATTAAAATAATTCAAGGGAGTGAGCCTCAGAACAAAAACCTCTTTGCTGAGTAAGCTGTTTGTATTTTTGTTTTGTTTTTTATAGCGGCAAGGTGCAAGGAGTTTCTATATCTATAACATTCATTCATAATAATTTAATGAATTAAGAAACTGTGTTAGATAATATGATAAATAAACGTTAATTAAACGAAAATATTGATTTTAATCAACTAACTACAAATTTGTCTTTAAAGCAACAAAATATTCAATTTTAAAATAATGTGAAAAGTAGTCTGTTTGATAGTGTCAGTAGTAGTCATTGTCTCCTGCGCGCAAATGTATAATCTGAGTCTTTGAAAAAATTAATACGCGCGCCATTTTAACAGATATTTCCTGTTGTGAAATATGTTTATTGTAATTTTTTTTGTTTTGTAGAAGAGGGAGGCAGATGAGCAGGCGTGTCACCTGATGGTAAGTGATCACCGACGCCCATAGACACCCGCAACACCAGGGGGCTCAAAGGTGCGCTGCCGGCCTTTAAGATATTTGTAGGCTCGTTTCTTTAAGGCTGCCTTGTTGTACCCGTCCGTAAATACCTGCGCAGGAAGCCGATTCCACAGTGCGGTCGTACGTGGTAAGAAGTTTCTTGTAAAACGTACGGTGAAAGATTGCCAGTTATCTAAGTGGTAAGGATGAAATGTTAACTTCTGGCGAGTGGTGCAGTGGTGAAATTCTGCAGCAGGTATTAGCTCGAACAATTCCTCAGAGCACTCCCCATGATACATGCGATAAAGGATGCATAGAGATGCAACATCTAAAAAAAAAATACTTCTACAAATTCAGTGATAAGTGTAGAACGTCGAAAATACTTGAACAAAAAACACAAGTCCGGTGTATCGGGTGACGTAGAAATGTGAGGCAAACGTCTACGAAATTTCCTTAGGAAAAAAAGGTAAGCGAATTTGATTCGTTTTTATTCGCAAATGTGTTGAAAAACGTCGTAAGAAGCTTGTGCGCTTTGGAAATTACACCCTCGGCTCCATTACGCCCTCGCCTGCGGCTCGGGCTGCAATTTCTGAGCCTCGGCCGTAATGTCAAAAAATAGCGCACGTGCATCTTAATGTACTATTATAGCATTTTTGCCCTTTTTTTGTGGAATTTATAATACCTTTATTATTATTTTTATTAATCATGCGGTCGTAAATTTGGGTAGATTACTAATGAATTATTTTATAGATCAGCTAATCAAATTTTTGACGAAAAAAAAATGCTGACATGAATTTTTGTTAAATCTTCATACAGTGAAATCGTTCGGTTCTTAGGCTTTCAGTGGATATTTTAATTTTTTCAATCGTTTTGTGATCGCCATTTATCAATCTCCCCAAAATCACCCCATCAATATTTGAGCACCGGAAGGGGTGTTTCAAAAATCACTCCCCTGGCCCTTTTTCAGGCATTATCTGCAGACGCTATCAGACAAATTATGATTTACGACTATTTGCAAACTATGGCATCGTATTGAAAACGATTTATAAGTCGGCACTTTCTTTAAATAATACTATTTAAGTAAGAGGTCATTTTAGAGGCCTATTGCTCCCTATATATGAACTCTGGTTCGTACATAAAACAGTCGATTTTATGAAAACGAAAAAACTCATAAATAGGTGCCACATGCAGAATGAGGACTAAAAGGACTACTTTGGGGTCCTATTGGTAAATAAATGAAAAAACCGGTCAAGTGCTAGTTGGACTCGCGCGTCGAGGGTACCGTTCCTATACGACTATAGTATTTATTTATGGAAGTAATAGGGTCCATTTTTAAGACCGCAAAACGAAATTTGTTAGTAAAGAATTTTAGCAGATTTCGAAAAAATCAGCCAAGTGCGAGTCGGACTCGCGCACCGCGGGTTCCATACCACCACATAATACCTATTAATTGTATTAAAATTTGAAAAATGAAATTTCAGTAATTTACTGTGCTACTCGTATATTTTGTCTCCGCCGCGCGCCGGCCCGTAGAACGACCTCTGACAAGCGGGGAGGTGAGATATCGGAAATAGCAGGAGAAGCATAGTCCTTACTCTACATTCTTCTGTGCAACTTCTATGATTGGACGTAGTCACGTCTTTGTTAATTTATATTATTCAATATTCCTGTTTGGGTGGGGAAATAAGTTTAGCGCCTTGTTTAGGCGCCGTCCGTCCTGCGAATTGGTCATTCAAAACAGATCAAACCGAATGAAACTAGATTAACTTGTTAGCCAATTTCAGTTCGTGACGTAAAATTAAATGAGGAGAAACATTAAGTTCCCTTTATCAAAAAAAATTTCAATCATAACAAACCCGTAATTTTGAAAACCAATTTTGTGATATCAGAAAAAGTTTTTCGTATAAATTGCAAAACAAAAACTTCGTAACATTTGTCAAATCACATCGTAAATTACAAACGGAACCGACGCGCAAAAAAGTTCCAATGTACAAACACAAAAACGCTAACTCTGAAAAACAAGGGTGATAAAGGCAAAAATATGTTGAAGTTGAATTAGAATGTAAAATGTGGGTGCTACCGTATCGTGGACCAAGCTGCAAAGCGAGTCATCACAATAATTTTGGAAGTAAAGAAGTTAAAAACCGTGACAAAGATAGAAATTGTGTTTTATCACATCTATTCGAAAAGAGCTAAAATCGCGTTTTAATCCCTAAGGGACTAAAAGTGATTTGGATTAGGAATGCGGATGAAAATCTAGTTTGTTCTACGTTAATAGGGGCTAAAATCACGTTTTAATCCTTATGGGACTAAAAGTGATTTAGATTAGGAATGCGGATAAAAAGCTAGTTTGTTCTACTTTAAAAGGGGCTAAAATCGCGTTTTAATCCCTAAGGGACAAAAGTGATTTGGATTAGGAATAAGGATAAAAAGCTAGTTTGTTCTACGTTAACAGGAACTAAAATCGCGTTTTAATCCCTAAGGGACTAAAGTGATTTAATTAGGATTGTAGATATTGTTATTAGCCTGTAATTATTCCTCATTGCTCTTATGGAAATAAATGAACGTATTTTTCTTACGTTTTCACAATTGCATTCCAAAATATATTTTTGTAAATTTTTAAAGCTCTCAGTTTTTGAGTTATGATGATAAAAGTCAGAACAAATACCATTCCTCACCCTTATCATATCACCGAAGTTTACTGTGCTTAAAATCTGGATTAATTACAGTCGATAGAAACTTGTGTAAACACTACAGCAAAATAAAACGATTTTTATAAGAGGCATAGTTTTTAGAAATCTGCAAAAATCTTTACAAATAAAACTTCGTTTTGCGGTTCTAAAAATCGTATAGGTATATCGGAACCTAATCGGAACCCTCAGCGCGCGAGTCCGACTCGCATTACACCTGTTTTTAGGGTTCCGATACCAAAATGGTAAAAAAAAGGAACCCTTATAGTGCCGCTCTGTCTGTCTGTCTGTCTGTCTGTCCGTCTGTCTGTCACACCTCTATATCTCAGCAACCACTTATGCTATCAACCTGAAATTTGGAATAGTTTTAGAATATAGTTGCCCAACTTAATTGCACAAGAAAAAATTTTGAAAAAAGTATGATTATTAATATAAAGGGGGCCAAAATAGGGGGGGCCAAATTTCAAATTGTCGCTACTAGGTCGAGTGGGGTATCATATGAAAGGGCTTTACTTGTACATTTTAAAATATATTTTTGTATTTTTTTAAATTTCTTAGTTTTAAAGTTATGATGAAAAATGTCAAGAAAAATACCATTCCCCCCCCCTTATCTCCGAAGTTTGAGTAAGGAAAAATCTGAATTAATTACAGTTGACAGAAGTTTATATAAACTTTACAGCAAAAATAAAACGATCTTTCTAAGTTGCACAGTTTTTCAGAAATCTGCAAAAAACCTTTACAAACAAATTTAGTTTTGCGGTCCTGAAAATGGACTTTATTGCTTCCAAAAATACTATAGGTATATCGGAACCCTCGGCGCGCGAGTCCGACTCGCACTTGACCGGTTTTTTTTTCTATCTCTGTGGCATTAACGTAAAAAAACGCTCCGCTGCGCGTATAATTCCAAGATCTTTGGCCTGTGGACATTGACGTAAGAAAAACGCTGCGCTTCTAAGCGCCCCCTGGCGTAGTTTCCAAAATCTTTGCTGTGGACCAAAGGCTTTGTGGTCGAGTTTGTGGTCTTCATCAATTGACGTAAGAAAAACGCTGCGCTTCTCTGGCGTAGTTTCCTGGCGATTTCTGTCAAAAAGACAACGTGCAAGCAAGCGCGGTATTCAAACGTTGTATTTGTATTGATGTGAATTGATAGCTTCTTTCTAAGATTTTCAAGCATATTATTTTGAATTTTATTTAGTTTTACATAACGCTAAGGCCTAAAGCCAAAACTCTAGTTTTTATAGAAAAAATGAAGCTTTTACTCTTACTGGTTATAACAATGATGGTCGCGGGAGAAGACTCGATGAACAATTTTTTATACAACCTGAATGAAGCTCCCAACATGTTCAGAAAGTATAAAATACAATACAACAAGCACTACATGAACAAGAAAGATGAGGACTTGCACTTCAAGGCTTTTAGGAAAAACTTAAAATTGATTAACAGGTAACATGAAATTGTAAATAATTGTAAAAAGCCCGTGTAGTGCCGGAAAAGAATAGTACAGTCAAGAGTGCGTCAAGCTTGACATGTAAGACTTTATACCATTTTTATTTCAACCGCCGCTTCGTACTACCAGTGTCAAGCTTGACCTGTTCTGGACTGTACCAATCCATCTCAACCTGTGGTTGTAGAAAGAGAATGGGTAGCAGCGTCTTTCTGTAATGTGGTTACCAAAAACCGCGGTCAATGGTGCCAACCGCAATGCTATCAAGCGTGGTGGGCGACTGACTAAATCACTTCCCCTCCAAAGTATGACACGCGTTTTTGCAAGAATTCTGGAGGGAACTCTCTGTCCTGCAGTGGACGTTTCATGAGATGTTATGATAATGATAAAACTGTTCTTTTTATTTTAAATCATCATCTGCTGAAATACCCACTTGAAGACAAAAGTATACATCAAGGATCAATCAGATTGACCAGCCTGGGCCGCAACTATCGAATATTTATGACTAAACCTCGCCAGATATTTCATGAGTTCCATAAGGGCTCCCGCACACGACCGAGTTTTTGTAGGTCCGATTATCGGGCACATTTTTCCCCCGATTTTACGACCGATTTTGTGACCGACCCAACGCACACGAGCGATAATCGGTGACCGATTTTCTTGTATGACGAATGACGATAGGGAGGTGATCGATCAAAATAATATCGACACACGATGTCGATGATTTTATTTTTTGTTAGTGAGATAAGATTCCATGAACATATTTTTTTATAAGTCTCGGTTTTTTCAAAAATGCTTCTAATGGTCATTATTTGTTAATATACAGGGTGCTAGGCTAGGATACCTATACAGGATGTAAGAGTAAGTATAAAAGGTGTTAGGTTAGAACGACTAAGTACTATACATACAGGGTGCTAGGGTAAGTATACTGGGTGTTAGGTTAGGATTATTATACAGGATATTAGGGTAAGTATACAGGATGTTAGGGTAAGTATACAGGGTGTTAGGTTAGGATAAATACACACGGTTTCAGGGTAAGTATACAGGGTGTTAGATTAGGATCACTATATGTATAGGGTCTTATGGTAAGTATACATGGTGTTAGGATAGGATAACTATACAGGGTGTTAGGTTAGGATCACTATATGTACAGGGTTTTAAAGTAAGTATACAGGGTGTTAGGTTAGGATTACTATACAGGGTGTTAGGGTAAGTATACAGGGTGTTAGATTAGGATCACTATATGTACAGAGTCATCTATACCCGTGGGTGTCGTACGATCTTACATACTGCGGTCACCAACAACAGCGGTCGCCAGCCGCAACGCCCACATGCGTGGTGACTATGGTAAATCCCCCTCAAAGTACCACGCGATTTTACTGGAGATCTGGTGGGAGCTCCCTGTCGTGCAGTGGACGCGTTTATGGGATGTTATGATGATATTACGATATGTACATCGTGTGGCCTGGAGCAGCGGCAAATAAAATTAATGGACCGTCCATAGGGTATCACTGATCGATTGACAGTACTTGCAGGTATCCTAAACCAATAAATTCTGCACAATAAATACAATAAACTTTTAATTCACTACCCGACTACGGCAAAGAGGAGGGTTATGATTTTGAACGGTATGTATGTATACTGGTCCTTCATAACTTCTAAACTAGTTATCGTAATTTGACAAATGAGGTACCGTTAGGAGCGTCTTGATCAACCGCTGGGTATAGTAGGTAGGACTAGGCCCGCCCCGGCTTCGCACGTGTAGATATAGTGTTCTTTTGTGTCACGGGTTACTAAATAAAAAACCGGCCAAGTGCGAGTCGGACTCGCGCACTGAGGGTTCCGTGCCACCACATAAACATAATTGTATTAGCTGAAATTTCAGTAAGTTAATGTGCTAGATTTTTTGAGTCCGACACGCGCTTGACCAAATTTAATTATTTGTTGTTATTTTATAGCTTATGCACTATAAACATACCAATTTTCAAGTTTGTTAGTGTTCCCGTTTTTAAATAGAACTAAAACAAAAATCGCCTCAGCGACCATCCAACTTGACCCCTCTCTTATATGAATGTTCTTGAAACGGGAGCTCACCACAATTGGTTACCATTAGTTGTGAGAAAAGTTGTAATATTTAATGATTTTAGACTTTTCCCATTATTTGTACTGTGAGACCTAGCTTCTTGCCAAATTTCATAATTTTAGGTCTACGGGAAGTACCCTGTAGGTTTTACATTTTTGAATAAATGTATGGAGATGAAGACATAAAATGCCATATCTTTTGATTGCGTCGTTGTAAAAAATTTAAATTTTCAGATCTTGTGTGGTTCATGGATCCTAATATGTGGTATTAATTTCAACCTGATACCTTTACCCGTTCGTGAGATAAAGGGTCTTGACAGACAGACAGACAGACAGACAGACGGACAACAAAGTGATCCTATAAGGGTTCCGTTTTTTTCTTTTGAGGTACCCTAAAAAGAGGAACCCTAAAAAGAGTAAAAACGATTTGGATTTATTTTTAATTTGGATTTATTTTTAAATTACTTAGTGGTAGGGATTTTGTGCAAAGTCCTTCTGGTGAAGTACCACCCCCTTGCCTATTTCTGCCGTGAAGCAGCAATTCGAAGGGTAAGGGAGTCAGTAAAACTACCGGCACATGAGACATACCATCTTAGTTCTCAAAGTAAGCAACGCGCTTTGCTATCTTATTAGTTTCCAAATATCCTATACTATTAAACGTGCAATATTTGTACAGTACCTGGTCGACCGAGCTTCGCTCTATAATAGCTGCCTGAGCATTGAAATATCATCGGGTGAGCAAGCTATTCTACTCGCCAACAGGTGGCGCTGTAGGTTTCTGTCTTAAAGGCGGCCCCCGAACGCTCTCTTATAGTAAATTTCATCGAAATCGTTAGAGCCGTTTTCGAGAAACAGATTGCAAACATATAGGTATATTTGTATACAAATATTGCTCGTTAAATAGTATTTTCCCAAGGAACATAGTTCGAAATACGAAAAACCAAATTTGACCTTCCATACAAAATGCGCTATCAGCTGATGCAGTTTCTATAGGAGGTCAAAAATTGATTTTCGTGGGAAAAGTTGTTCCGTTACTGATATTGATCCCTGATCTATGTCACGCATTCAAATTACCCGGTATATATATATTTGTAAACGGTTTCTCGAAAACGGCTCTAACGATTTCGATGAAATTTACAATTTCTCTGCGATTTAGACGGAAATCTACAGTGCTATCTGTTGGCGAGTAGAATAGCTTGCTTATCCAATGATATTTTAATGTTGTGGCGGCTATTATAGAGCGAAGCTCGGTCGACCAACTACTGCCACTAATATGGGTGCTATGGGCGGTAGTGAGCACTTATCAGGTGGCCCACCTGCACGTTTGCTCACTTGTAACATAAAAAAAATGGTTAAGGTTCATAAGTAATAGACAAAGCTAGATTTCTCATCATCGCATACACTCTTTGATGCTCTACCTATGGGATAAAGGCGTGATGATGCGTTTGATTAATATTAAAATAACTTTAAACATCATTAAACCAATTCCTCATAATATCTAAGAGAGCCTATACTTTAATTATTTGCCCCTGTTATGTACAGGACTAACGTGCCACACGTTGTAGGTACGAGTATATACCTAATCCGTTTCAAGCTATGGTTTCAAGAGTCAATGCCAACACTTACCAACACATATTGCAGCCATAGAACCAGACAAACCACCAAGAACCAGACGAACTAGAGTATATTTGACGAAAAAAATAACATTATGTTACAAACTTGTTTTTTTTCTGACAGCTTTAGCTGATTACTATTGATCATGGTGCACAATAGCCTTGATATAGGTAGCTGCAAAATGTGTTGCTAAGCTTTGGCATTGACTCGTGAAACAGATTATATTATATTCACTAGTACCTACTCTAGCGCACCTAATGTACTTACGCAGAGCAACAGAGGGGTACTTGCGGTGAAGCGGGGGGAGGGGGGCGGGCATCGTAAATACGGATACGGAGCACCTTGTTTTAAAGGTTGATAACTAAACACTGGCTCTACACGTTGGCCGCGTGACCGCGCCGGCGCAGCCAACGTCTACTAGGCCCGTTTGAGTGAGTTTGCCGTTTGCGACCAACGCTCGCCGGCGTGCCGCCGTCGGTTATCGGTTTTGCCACAAGCCGCAAACGGCGTTCACACGTTGGCCGTGTCCTCATTTCCAATAAGTGGAGTAGATGGACGTTTTAATTTTTTTTAATAAGTAAAAATAATTTCGTCTTATTTTTCAAATATGGTGCAGCTGGTAATAAAAATTAAAAGCACTGTAAAAGTACATTGCAGCGGCAGTAATAGTCTCCGCGTCTACGTCCATCTTGCTTGACAGACCTACAAGCTACACCTACACACACCAACGTGTGAACGCTGTCATCAAGCTTGCCGGCCGGCGCGGCGGGTTGGCCCAAAGTCTACTGGGGGCTAAAGGCTCATCCACATATTCGGCCATGACCGCAAAATATAAGCCAACACGCATGTGTAGGTATAAGGCATATACAGCGAACATAACCCTCCTGTTTTGGGGCAGTCGGGTAAAAATAACTCTTACTGTGGCGCAGAAGTCAAGAAAAGAGTCGCGGGAGTGAGCGCGGTAGTGGGAGAGGATGCGAGTGAATCGTTCATTGGCTCTCCGCCTGTCACCCATGCGCAGAAAATAAGAACCACAGAGCTCTGAAGTCCATCTACTTCTAGAGACGAATTCTTTATGTCATTCTTTACAAATCAGTGTCACCATTTACTAAAACTAACACGTTTTCCTTTGAGTGCGATAAACATAGTACCATTATCGCGAGAGAGTAATATGCAAAAAACCAGTGACAGCGTCTCTATGGCAACGAATGTGTTTATGATGTGCATTCAAAATAAGCACCTAGGAACATAAATTGGAAAGTATACCTATTCAATAAGGAACCAATGTTTTTTACTATATTCGCTTCTATGGGGGGGTGCGCGCGCAGGCGGAGTGGCCCTATCGTAGTTCTGTGGTCAGAACCAAACTTAAGGAGAGATCACACCTGGCTTAATTCAAAGACTAATTCGGCACAGTATATCACGCCCCGTGTGGTGCCGGCAAAAAATAGTACCAACCTATCTCTACCCATGGGTGTCGTAAGAGGCGACTACAGGGTTAATGAACCAGAGGATGTGTATCGTATCATCTCTCTTATATTCTGCGGTCACCAACAACCGCGGTCCATGGTGCCAGCCGTAACGACAAGCGTGGTGACTATGATACTTCTCCTGCACATTGCTTTAGCAAAAACTGGAATTTTGGAGATAAGATAAAGATATTTATTTGCTATAGAAATTTAGGGAGGGAGTTTCCTGTCCTGTAGTGGACGTTTCATGGGATGTCATGATAATATTACGATATACATCGTAATATAGTAAAGGAGCTTTTATTTTTAAGAAGATTTCTGCAACTGGCAGTAAGACGCATATTTATAGAAAAGTGCCTACGTACAGTTGACCGCACTTCAGTGGTAACACTTTGTCCATTGCGGGTCTCTGGTTTCGGGCGTCCTGTTTATGTTTTGACTGACGTGCTGTTGACCGTACCTACCTAGCATAGCTATCCAAACCTGAAACGAAACTGGAAAAAAAAAACAATGAAAACCGGTTGTTTCGGTTGTTCCAGTCCAAAAACCGACCCTACCCGTAAATAATCCGTTCTTGAATTTTTTTTCGTAGGTCCCTCGGGGGGTACTGGGAGTGTAAATTTAAAAAGGAGACTGAATTAGGCTCCCGTGTATATTCGAAAAATGGTTTATTTTTTCAAAAAAATGGTTTTTCTTGAATAACTCGGCCATTTTTGATTTCACAGTAAAACCGTACTGACAAAAAATGTAGGAAATTTGAATTTCTACAAGTTTAGTCCTCACAATTTTTCTTCAAAGATCGATATTTTAGAAATTAAACCTGAAAAACGCAACAAATTCAAAATATTACCATTATCTCCTATGTTCCACGTTTTACGGCATGAATAAAAAGAAGCAAAGTTGTAGAAAATCAAATTCTGAACAATTTTGGTCCCACCTTTTTTCTCCCAAAATCGATATTTTGGAAATTAAACCTGAAAAACGCGACAAATTGAAAATATTATCATTATCTCCTATGTTCCACGTTTTACGGCATGAATGAAAACAAACCAAGTTGTAGAGAATCAAATTTTGAACAATTTTGGTTTCTACCTTTTTCCCCCCAAAATCGATATTTTGGAAATTAAACCTGAAAAACACGACACAAATTCTAAATATTATCATTATCTCCTATCTTCCACGTTTTACGGCAAGAATGAAGAGAAATAAAGTTGTAGAGAATCAAATTCTGAACAATTTTGGCTCCTACCTTTTTTCCCCCAAAATTGATATTTTGGAAATGGAACCTGGAAAACGCGACCAATTCAAAATATTATCATTATCTCCTGTTCCACGTTTTACGGCGTAAATGAGGAGAAACAAAGTTGTAGAGAATCAAATTTTGAACAATTTTGGTGCTTACCTTTTTTCCCCCAAAATCGATATTTTGGAAATTAAACCTGAAGAACGCGACAAAAATTCTAAATATTATCATTATCTCCTATGTTCTACGTTTTACGGCAAGAATGAAGAGAAACAAAGTTGTAGAGAATCAAATTTTGAACAATTTTGGTAACTACCTTTTTTCCCCAAAAATCGATATTTTGGAAATTAAACCTGAAAAACGCGACACAAATTCTAAATATTATCATTATCTCCTATGTTCCACGTTTTACGGCATTAATGAAGATAAATAAAGTTGTAGATAATAAAATTCTGAACAATTTTGGTTCCCACCTTTTTGCCCCCAAAATCGATATTTTGGAAATTAAACTTAATTAATTTATTAATTACCCAATAATTAATGACAACTTAAATTGTTCAGAATCTGATTCTCTACAACTTTGTTTCTCTTCTTTCATGCTGTAAAACGTGGAATATAGGAGATAATGATAATATTTTGAATTGGTCGCGTTTTTCAGGTTTCTTTCCCAAAATATCAATTTTGGGGGGGAAAAGGTAGGTACCAAAATTGTTCAGAATTTGATTCTCTACAACTTTGTTTCTTTTCATTCATGCCGTAAAACGTGGAACATAGGAGATAATGATAATATTTTGAATTTGTCGCGTTTTTAGGGTTCCGTACCTCAAAAGAAAAAAACGGAACCCTTATAGGATCACTTTGTTGTCCGTCTGTCTGTCTGTCTGTTTGTCTGTCTGTCTGTCAAGACCCTTTATCTCACGAACGGGTAAAGGTATCAGGTTGAAATTAATAGTATATATTAGGATCCATGAACCACACAAGATCTGAAAATTTCAATTTTTTACAATGACGCAATCAAAAGATATGGCATTTTATGTCCTCATCTCCATACATTTATTCAAAAATGCAAAACCTACAGGGTACTTCCCGTTGACCTAAAATTATGAAATTTGGCAAGAAGCTAGGTCTCACAGTACAAATAATGGGAAAAGTCTGAAATCATTAAATATTACAACTTTTCTCACAACTAATAGTAACCAATTGTGGTGAGCTCCCGTTTCAAGAACATTCATATAAGAGAGGGGTCAAGTTGGATGGTCGCTGAGGCGATTTTTGTTTTAGTTCTATTTTAAAAACGGGAACACTTACAAACTTGAAAATTGGTATGTTTAGTAGTGTTAAGTTTAGTGCATAAGCTTTAAAATAACAACAAATAATAAAATTTGGTCAAGCGCGTGTCGGACTCAAAAATGTAGCACATTAACTTACTGAAATTTCAACTAATACAATTATGATTATGTGGTGGTACGGAACCCTCGGTGCGCGAGTCCGACTCGCACTTGGCCGGTTTTTTCCGGTTTAATTTACAAAATATCGATTTTGGGGAAAAAAGGTAGAAACTAAAATTGTTCCAAATTTGACTCTACAACTTTGTTTCTTTTCATTCATGCCGTAAAACGTGGAACATAAGAGATAATGATAATATTTTGAATTTGTCGCGTTTTTCAGGTTTAATTTCCAAAATATCGATCCTGGAAGAAAAAATTTAATATACAAACTTGTGGAGAATCAAATTTTCTACAATTTTTGTCTTCATGGTTTTACTATAAATTCAAAAAAACAAAATTAAAAATTTTGAAAAAACCCACGACGGTTGTTATTGAAAAAATATTAATTAAGACTTTTGAAATACCCCCGACTTAAAAGGAAGAAGGTAACGAAATATTACGAAGAAAGTACTCATGAAAATCCGTCAACCGCAATGGCAACCCCGACGGATTTTCATGGGTACTTTCTTCGTACTATTTCGTTACCTTTTTCCTTTTAAGTCGGGGGTATTTCAAAAGTCTTATTTAATATTTTTTCAATAACAACCGTCGTGGGTTTTTTCAAAATTTTAATTTTGTTTTTTATTTTTAACTTTTAAGAGAGTTCCCACTTTACTGATTATTACAGCGCCCCCTGGTGAGTTGACGCCACAACTCTAGTCTAAAAATAATCACAAATAAATCATAAATTCTTTACTGAAAACCGCATCTAAATCGATCAAATCGTTTTAGAGATAAATGAGAACATTTGTGTAAATAAAAGTGATTATTACAGCGCCCCCTGGTGAGTTGACACCACAACTCTAGTCTAAGAACCGCCACTGATAAATCATAAATCTTTCACTTAAAACCGCTTCTAAATCGGTCAAACAGTTTTGGAGATAAATGGGAACATTTGCTTAAATAAAAATTATCATTACAGCGCCCCCTGGTGAGTTGGCGTCACAACTCTAATCTACAAACCATCATTGATAAATTATAAATCCATTACTGAAAACCGTATCTAAATCAGCTAAGCCGTTTTTAAGATAAAAGGGAACATAACTTTGCACACACAAACGAACAAACACACAACCTCTCACCCTAAACGCATACACCTTCTCCGTTCCGTCACAGTAAATATATAAGCTAAAGCAGTATGGAAACTCGGGCCTTTTTTTGAAAAAAGAACTATTCTGCGTCAGAGCGTCAGGGTTGTAACCCAGAAATTTGAAATAAGAATAGTATGATGAACTCAAATATTGGGGTGCTTCTATCAACTTAGTTCCTTTCAGCATGTTTTCGGACCGTAAAACCAAACAATTTTTTCCGAAACCCTTAGGCGCCTTTTACGACTCAAGGAAATATTAAGACACTTAGTCGCCTTTTAGCACCTAAGGGCAGATCGAAACACTTAGTCATCTTTTACGACACAAAGAAAGGTTAAGAAGTCACTTAGTCGCCTTTTACGACACACGGGAAGGTTAAGTCACTTAGTCGCCTTTTATGACACAAGGGCAGATAAAGACACTTAGTCGCCTTTTATGACACAAGGGCAGATGAGGACACTTAGTCGCCTTTTATCACGCAAGGGCAGGTTAAGATACTTAGTCGCCTTTTATCGCACAAGGACAGGGACATACTTATAGGGACTCTATATAGGGTGATCTTTAATTAGTTCTTGATAGAAAAAAGTATGAATGTACTCTACTCATGATACTGAACAACTTTCCCCAAGGAACATAAGTCGAAATACGAAAATCAAGTTTTGACCTCCCATATAAAACTGCATCAGCTGATAGCGCATTTTGTATAGGAGGTCAAATTTGCTTTTTCGTATTTCAACCTATGTTCGTTGGGAAAAGTTGTTCAGTATCATGAGTAAAAGCATATCTTTTGCTATCAAGAACTAAATAAAAGTCAGCCTCTATGTACCTATTTGTATGTATTATGGTTTTAGCACCCAGGACTTACTTCAGCGCGAAAACTGCTTATTTTCCTGTAGCGGTGTGCGCATGTGTGAGTGTGCCTGTTTTGGACGTTTGTTAGGAGTTTCCATACTGCTTTAGCTTATATATTTACTGTGGTTCCGTCGTGGGTAAAAATGGTCGAGTTATTCGAGAACACCCATTTAAAAACAAAACATTTTTCGAATAAACACAGGAGCCTGATTCAGTCTACTTTTTGAATTTACACTCCCAGTGACCCCGAGGGCCTACGAAAAAAAAACCAAGAACTGATTATTCACGGGTCATAAATGTCATAATGATTGAACTATTTGTTATTATCTCCAAGCATACAAACATAAAAAATCCGGCAGTGCGAGCGTTTCATATTGTTTTACTAAAGTTTCTAGAACCTAGCCTAGGCACCTACCTAAGTACCTTTGTACCACAAAAGATGTAAAAACAGTATAATTACAACTACCTACAAGGTGAGCACAGTAGCAAGTAAGTGTTAACAAAGCCAGTAGGCACCTATAACTAGAACCAGCGCTAAACTACAAACCCCCGAAACCAAAGACCCGCTCAAGGTCAAAGTGTTACTACCTAACGTGCGGCTGACTGTACCTACCCACTACGGCCGCGGTTGTTGGTCAAACATACACAATCACTCTGATGATGACTAGGTAGGTTTAGGTTACCAAGAAGGTATATTATTATACAACTTGTAATTACCAATACGCAAAACCTCTCGGGTGGTAGTTTTACTCGTTCTACTCATGAAACTGAACAACTTTATTGGAAATTAGAATTAAAAAATTGAGAATCGGAATTTTGTATTTTATTTTTGTTGAACAAAAGTAACACTCGAGAGCTTTTGCATACATTGTATATCTCACGGAACTGTTTAATCTACAGGGTGTAAAAAAAGTTCGACTATACTTCTAAGGAGTGATTCTACATCGTATAAAATATAAAAAAATATTTTGCTCTATAAAAAGTTGTTTTAGCTCAAGAAGAAGTGAAGCACAAGGGTTAAACGACGCAGACAAGGATGTTTACTGTTATTTAATATCCACTCACTAGCACATTTCAATAAATTACTGGAATGTAATTCGGAGGAAAAACTAATTTAATGATCAAACAAATTAGAAATTAAATATTAATTAAAGTATTTTTATTTTACAATCTGTTAGTAATGTACACACGGCCGCACTTCGGTAGAAACACTTTTGGACCTTATGGCGTGGTAATACAGTTGAAAAAGTTTCTACCCACAAGCGGTTGACCGTACAATCACCCCTTAGAAGGATCATCCTACTTTTTTTTTACATCCTGTATTCACATTCGTCCACGGCTGGCAATGTTGATCGTAGTGGCACGACAATTTCTGTAGGTAGGACAAGGATTTCCAATTTCTATGAGGTAGATACTTACCAAGAGGTACTTATGTAAACCTACCTAGAAAACTAAACGTGAAGCAAATCTAGAATAAAATAGGTATATAATTTTACTTATATATATATAGTTGTTCATTCGTCCGGCGAAAAACAGAAAAACGTTCGGTTTTTATTTTTGTCTGAGACTTGTCTTCATACGTTGTTTATTACCTACACGTAACACAGGAATCAAAATCTCGATGTCAATATCCATCGTGCGTGATTCGACACGCACCTCTCCCTAGCGAGTGTACGGAGCTGACTGACGAGACCGCGACGGCCGGCGACGGTGAGTCGTGTGCGTTGAAGTATAGATTTACGTATGTTCTATTTCTCACCGACAAACGGATCGGCCGTGACGGCCGATTTTATTTCTCACCGAGTTTTTGTCGGTCGTGTGCGTTGAAGTATGGCAACCAGTACGTTCCATTTTTGACCTACAAAAAATCGGTCACCGATTCTCGGTCGTGTGCGGGAGCCCTAAGCCCCTTTTTCCAGACATACCACGGCATATCTTCTTCATCTGGTTGATAATCCATGCGTGGTAATGTGAACGATATTAAGTGAAACATTAGTGAAACAAAAACGATTGGGTAAAACGCCTAGTAAAAAATTAACGTAATATTTTAGGCAAAGGCTTTTATTTTTCTAATATCGTTAAAATTACTATGATCACCCTAAGTTAGGACCACGGTAGTCCAGCTAGTCAAGACATCTCTGGTACATACAAAATATAGGAAGTATTGGGAATTTTGAGATTTTCTTCTTTATAAAATATCTACTTAATCTACAGATTAAATGCGGCTGAGATGTATCCGATATACGCGGTGAACCGACACGCTGATCTGACTGATAGAGAGAAACAAATGATGTTTGGTGTGAACTATCCGTAAGTTCTTGTTGTTTTATCCTGCCCTAGTACATCATGCGGCATTTCGGCAATTCATAAAAGGTTACGTTTTAGAAGGGCGTGGTGCGCGGGGCAGGCGTACGTATAATCCATTGGTTACCCGCCCGGTCAGTTTTTATTTTGTGCAGTGTACTCTTGTTGTTAGCCTTTATAGCTTTCATAACTTTACTGGACGTTTAAAGAGCCGAGGGCTCAATCTTGTAACAATCTGTGATCGTACTTCTTCTTCTATCGTATCGATGGCAACACACTACTTTTTTAGACCAGTATTCGGCATCGCAGATAGCATTTGGTCTGGCCTTGTACAGATCATTTAGCGAGCATAATGTAGTGCATGATCCGCAGTCTGTGAGGTGGGAACAAGTCTAAGGCTGCCTTTCTACTAAAGCCGTGCTAAGTAGCTAACATTTGAGCTGAAAAAGTACAACCAATAGCATTGCTCTATGTTCGAGCTTAGACCTGAGCTCAAAAATGGGAGCTAATTGGTCAGCCGTTGGATTTTCAAGCTGTAAAATTGGCGTTTACACCTACTTGCGGATGTGCGATGAGCTGGTTTTCGCCACTCAACGTCGATACGCCTATTTCAAGTAACTCGGAGTCAACTTAGCCAGTCACGTGCTTTCAAGTACCTTTTTTGCATTAGATCGAACGAGTTTTTTTTTTTAAAGCTGTAGATTGCACCTCGAGACTTAGAGAACGTAAATAAACGTTGTTTATGACTTGGGTTTTAAGAATTAGCACTTGTAGCTGTGTTTATATGATAGCTAGTGAATAAACATGCGGACAGATTGAAAATTTGTTTGTATTAATTGCGCCTCTGTAGAAATACTCAGCTGTAATCAATAACATTGAGCTGAAAAGGACCTTGGTCCATTAAAATATTTTTATTTTTAAAAGTAGATCGATAAGCCATGTATTAAAATATTTTTATTGCTTTTTTTTTTCTAACTACACCCAAAATAATAAAAATAACAATAAAATCTTTTTAGTAATTATCACAATTTTTTTATTTCAGGTACTTTTTAAGATCCAGTAGTAGCTAATTATTTAAGTTGATCATATTACTTGATTATAGAACTATTGAAATATAATATTATTGAAAATAAGGTGTTTTTTTAAGCTTTTTCTAGATAGAATCTGAGGGCACCGCAATTTATCTTACGTCATAGAGTAAAAGAAATTTTCAACATTGTAGCGAGATAAGATACCTATTAGATCCACATTACGTTTGTCTGTCATTGCGCAAACTACAGGTTCACGTTCATTGAGTACACGAATGAAACTTGTTCGTAGTAATAGGAAGTACTTAAAAAGTAAGTATAAAACACCAGGTCTGCGGTCTGACCACATCCGATCACATTTAGTAGTCCAAATAGCGACACTAGTAGTGCTACAATATTGTACACGTGGCCATTCGTCGGTGGATACACTTTGATCTTGAGTGGGTTTCTAGTTTCGGGCATTGGTAGGGTAGCGCTCTGGTTCAGCTTACACTGGTTTTGTTTCTATTAGTCCAGTCGCTTAACGTCTTATATCGCCAAATTCACCAAATTTTTTCCAGATACTAGTTAGGTACATAGCTCTCAATTTTTGATAGGAGCCAATTCTTGAATTTCAAAAAATTTCCATAGAAAATTCAAGAATTGGCTCTTATCAAAAATTGAGAGCTATGTATCTAACTAAAACCTGGAAAAATTTTGGTGAAATTATAAGGCGTGTCTACGTGAAACAGCTAATCGACCGCACTATAAGACCTTTCTGCCGTGCGTACAAATTTATTGTTCTCGATGACGTAGGATAACTTTCAGTGCCCTCTGAATCTAACAATATGGAACTCGATTTTTTCCTTAACATCACCAATTTTTATCCACTCTGTAATACTATCGTAGAGATAATTACAGTCTATGTAACTGCCATTAAGGTACCATTTGTTACAAAATATCGAGAGTTTACTAATTCATCTCTTAGCATGCGTTTAAATGAAACTAAGCTAAGTCCATTGAGATCACAGACAGACCACTGTGACACGTGACTACAACGTGGATTTGAACCACTCTGATTGCTCCTATTTAACTTTATTAGAAACGCACCCTATATTATAGTCTGACCGCAACCGCTGTACCGCGCCTTAGGTATGCGAGCGGCGAGACGGGAGGGCCATCGCTCGTCATCGCTCACGGCGGCAACTAGTTCTTGCTCTTTCCTTCCCACTCCCCCACCTCCCCGCGCATACCTAAGGCGGGGTAGAGCGGTTGCGGTCCGATTATAGTTTATTCGTAACACCTCGTAAGTAATTTTAACTCTCTAACAACAAATCCCCCCCCGTGTGGTGCCGGCAAAGAATAGTACCAACCGTTACATACCCGTGGGTGTCGTAAGAGGCGACTAAGGGTTATAAACTGGAGGATGGGCAGCAGCATCCTCCTTTGTATCTAACATCTTACTTTCTTCGGTCACCTACAACCGCGGTCCATGGTGCCAGCCGTAACGCTAACAAGCGAGGTGACTATGGTACTTCCCCTCTAAATTTTTCCAGCACAAGCAGGAATTCTAGTGGAAGTTCCCTGTCCTGTAGTGGACGTTTCATGGGATGTTATGATGAACAACAAATCAGTCGAAAAAATCAACCTAGTTTTGGGATTATGCAGCTAATTGACCGTTTTCCTCTACATAGCTGAAGTTATTATCAGATTGCGCTTCTCAAAGTTGTGCTATAGAGCTGTTGCCGGCCCACTTAACAATTAGGCCAGGAAGTTTGAGGAGCGCGGACAGGAAATGTGCTCGTCTACAGGTAAAGATACAATGCGGCTTTTTATGTGTAAGTTACCAGGTGACTATTATACAGGATGTTAATGTAACCACTGTGATCCTTGAAACTGGGCATTTAGACCATAAAACTGAACAACTTTCTCTGAAGAGCATAGATAAAATTGCGACAAAAAATAATTGACTTCCAATAGAAACACCATCCATCTAAATGCACCAACTGATTACGCATTTTGTATGGGAGATGAAAAAACGTTGTTCAGTTTCATGGTCTGAATACACAGTGTCAAGGATCACAGTGTTTAACCTTACACCCGGTATAATCTGTGGTGTAAGTATTATTATTATGTTGTACCGGTTTGTAAGGTCTGGGGGGTTATCGCGGTAATTTCAACGATATTACCAAAACAAAAACGTTTGCCTAAAACACATAGTTAAGACTTAACAAAACCTTTGAGACATACGTTTACCATTTAAAATTACCACGATCACCCCCCTGTCTGTAGCCAAGACGTCATAAAGTTCTTAGAAGTAGTTCATTTCCTGGCCCTTATAAACATAATCTTCGTTCTCTATTAAGAGCTTTCTGCCCTTTCCTTCGCTAATTGTTTCTTCTACTGAATACTGTTTGTAGCACTTTAGTTTTTGTTGTTTGTTTCTTATTGGGCTCTGTTTTCCTTTCTGTACTGTTAGGTACAAAAAGGTTTGTAGTAATTTATTCCTTTGTGCATTTCAGTACTGTTTTCAAATGTCAAAGTATATTGCTTACCAAGAGCTTAAATTTCTGTTGACAATTGAAACCAACCAACTTATTTAACTGTATAAGGGCCTGTCCGCACAGCGAATTTTAATCGCGCGATTTTTTTCTCGCAATTCTGTAACACATTGAATCCTATAGGAGTATACGCACTGGCGGCGGTAGAAAAATAGCGATTTTTTCTATGTCAAGCGCGGGATATAATTCGCGCGAATTATCGCGCGGGAACAATTCGCTGTGCGGACAGGCCCTAAGGTTCCTAGTTCATCCGCGTTAGGTATGCAGTAAGGCCGGTATTTCACTGTGACACTGGTAGAGCGACTGGTAGCGTGACTGGTTGCGCCACTGGTGTCCGTAACTAGACACCAGTAAACAGTATTAAGGGCTATATTTCACTGGGAGTGGTAGCGCGACCAACAGCCAGACTGGTTGTGCCGCCAACCAATTTGGCTGCCCTTAATACTGTGGCAAGGTACGATTAACCATACGTACGCCCCGATAAATACCTACACTGAATGACAGGAAGTTTATTCCAGTATTCTAGAAAAAACGCGTGGTAAATTAATTTACTGAAATATAAATTTATGTTTTATGAGTTTCAGGGTTTATTTTAATTTTGAAAATCTCGAAAATCACTTATTGATATTCAAAGTCCGGTCCCTAAACTGAAACCTAAATAATAGAAGTTTTTGTCACTAGCACCATAGAGTTCTTTCCTCTATGTTATAGCGTTACGGCTGGCACCATGGACCGCGGTTGTAGGTGACCGCAGTAAGTAAGATGTTAGATACAAAGGGGGATGCTGCTGCCCATCCTCCAGATTATAACCCTTAGTCGCCTCTTACGACACCCACGGGTATGTAAGGGTTGGTACTATTCTTTGCCGGCACCACACAGGACTAGGCGAGGTGACTATGGTACTTCCCCTCTGCATTTTTTCAGCAAAAGCTAGAATTCTAGAGGGAGCTCCCTGTCCTGTAGTGGACGTTTCATGGGATGTTATGATGACTATTATTATAACAGTTTGACGCACTCTTAATCAAACAGGGCTTTCACAATAAATAAAAACCGGCCAAGTGCGTGTTCAGTTCGCGCACCAAGGGTTCCGCACCACTCAGGTAAAAATATCCTCTTAGTTATGAACGCGCATAGTCAAGCAGAAGTCTATTAAATGCGCGCGACATGCACTTGACCAGTTATTATTATTTGTTGTTATTTAGCTTATGCACTATAAACATGCCAATTTTCACGCTTGTAAGTGTTCCCGTTTTTACTATAGAGCTAAAACAAAAAAAAAACATCAAAAGTCGCCAAACAAACATGTTTTTAGTAGGGATTTCTTTTTATTATTTGTTGTTGAAGCGGTAACAGAAATACCTAATCTGTGAAAATTTTAACTGTCATATCATGAGATACAACCCACTGACAGAAAGACATCAAAGGCATATTAATAGTGCCCTTTTTTACAATTTGGGTACGGAACTCTAAAAACCACTGTGAAATTCACGCTCAATTTTCTGTCGAATTCAGAAGGTGACAATTTAGTCCCCATAAAGTCTCAGAAAATTACCAACCTCGAAAAAGACTAGACCTCGTTAATCCCCGAACAATCAGCCTTAATTTGGCCGGGTAATATTCAGTACAGACTGAGGCCTAATTAGCTCGCTCTTGCACCTATCGCCATCTCTTTGAACTTGACTTTTGAAAGAACTTTAATATATATTTTTTTAAGATTCGTGCTTGATAACCGTTGGCCGTTGTCGATAAAGCCGTTGGTCCTCCGCCACGGACACCAGACTATGTAGTACTATTATTAATTCTGTGACCAGACGTCAACGAGAACGAAATGACCGCGCAGAAGTATCAATCCGAAATAGTCCGTTACCAAAGTGGCGTCTTGGGCGTGCATTGTACAGGCGGATATACTCGTAGTAAATGAATTGTTCTGAGACTTGGACCGAGTTCTGTGACGTCCCGGTGACGGTTGACCAACAACCTACGAAATGCGGCAGACTGAGGAGTGCCGGCCTATGTTTTCCTAAGGTTTATTAGGACAATTTCCGAAAGGATTACATTTATTTTCATATGGTCACCCACAAAAAAAAACAAATGGTTGCGTTTCTTTGCTTTTAATCAAGATTTTTGTAAAAGCACTTGTAGTAAGCAGCGCGCGACGACGTATGACTCAATAGGTAAACTTACGTTCAAATCACATTACCTATACGATCAATATACTCGTAGTTAAATATCGTGTGGGATCTTAGGATATTCTGTGTTTACAGAGTCAGCAACTTCATCATATCATCCCATAACACGGTCCATTGCAGGGAACTCCCTCCAGAATTTCAGCAAAAATTCGTGGTACTTAAGAGGGGATTTACCATAGTCACCACGCTTGTAAGCGTTGCGGCTGGCGACCGCTGTTGTTGGTGACCGCAGTATGTAAGATACACAGAAAGATGCTGCTGCCCATCCTCCGGTTCATAAGTCCTTAGTCGCCTCTTACGACACTCACGGGTAGAGATGGGTCGGTACTATTCTTTGCCGGTACCAAACGGGACGGTCGGCAACTTATTCAAGAGGATTCGATATGAGCTCTGTTTTCTAAATAGAGTGGCTGCTATCTATCCTTACAAACCGGATCAGATAGTATTTTAGGCTTTTAATAGATGGCAACCTGGCTATAATAGAGCCCTGGCTAAGACCAAATCGAAAATTAACCTTTTTTTCTCTTCAAAAAATACTCTTGTTGGTATACCATAACGGTCAATGACTCAGGTTCTGCTCACGACCAATTTTTGAATAATCATGACCGAAAGTTTTCAATAAGAAGCAATGGACACACGCCACTAGCGCTACCAAAGAGATAGGGACTCGTTTTGATGTTAACTAATAAGACCCCTGAACGCAACGAGTCAGTCGTGCTGAAAGCTATAACTCTGTCAGTAGCGGTATAGCGGTTAACAAGGTACAAGCTGTATTTGCAATGCAAAACGAATGAGATACTACTGATGATATGATTTGGTCTTTAGAATTTGGTATGATGTAGAAAGAAACCAGCCAACCCTATGCCCTCCATATGAACGTGAGTTTTTCCGTTTAAGTAAGTGTTCCTGACTAAGACGGTATTGAGTGACGGAGAAACAAGACGGTTGAGGTGAACCGATTGCAATGAAACAAAGCTTATATGTTGCACCGAAATAAGTCCAAACTCCACGCAAACCAAGTCGTGGGCACAGCTAATTAGTTAGTTAGTTATTCATAAGTTGTGAACTATTTACCAAAGGTTTTATGTGAACCAAAGGTTACCTGGAAGAAACTGCTATTTAGCAATAAGGCCGCCTAATTGTACACCTGTTTATAATATAAAATTGTATCTTTCTTTAAAATGTTGTGTGCAATAAAGAATATTGTATTGTATTGTATTGTATTGTATTGTATTGTATTGTATTGTATTGTATTGTATTGTATTGTATTGTATTGTATTGTATTGTATTGTATTGTATTGTATTGTATTGTATTGTATTGTATTGTATTGTTTTGTTTTGTATTGTATTGTATTGTATTGTATTGTATTGTAATGTATTGTATTGTATTGTATAGTATTGTATTGTATTGTATTGTATTGTATTGTATTGTATTGTATTGTATTGTATTGTATTGTATTGTATTTACTTGTTATATCAAAAGCTTCCTTCCCGCCATATTTTTTTACGATAACGACATCGCACACCGGTAAAGACGATTAAAAAAATTATTTCCACTTTACATGCAGGGCGGGCAGTATTGTATCGAAAAAAAAATGCATGTTTTAGCATTGAAAACGGTATACAGTACAAAGCACTGCACAAGTTAAACCAGTGAAAGCCCGATACTTTGCATAGTAATCCAGGCATCCTACACAATAATACCTTCCAGTCAATATTTATATGAGAATACAGCTATATTTTTTTATGTGTCACCCTGGATAGTGTTATATTTTTTTAGTTCTCTTAGTTTTTAGATCATTTGTAAAAAATTGTATGTGGTTTTTAGAAGACATTGGGCAGAATTAGAGTCCTGCCTGTCATCCTTTAAAAATTACAAATATGTTACTTTAGTTGGCCCGAATATTTTGAATTAAAGTTCTGCTCTAGGCAAGACGAGGCCATAATTTCTATTATATATACCCCATGCAAACATGATATTTTTTTGTTTAATAGTTCTAAAACATATATCCATCGTTCCCTCTTTTGTGGATACCTACAGCGTTATCTTTTCATCACCCCACCCACCTCTTAAAATATCCGAGGTGACTAAATGATAGCGCTGTATATGAGTTTCATCACCCCCTGTGGTTCTGGGTTCGATTCCTGGTGGGGACACTCAAAAATCCCTTCGTGAGATTTTCCCAGTTTGGTTAAGACATTGCACGGCGAGTTACCAGATTGTTCGAAAATAAAGATAAATCTGTGATTAAAAAGGCACGTTTAGCTGTTGCTCCTGACTGAAACAGACTTTAAGAGGTCAGTCAGAGGTCTATTTTGGCTGAAATACTCTTGGCACCATACTCTAGTCCGGCCGGTGATCGGACTTACATACAACACGGAGAATTTTAATTCATAATTTATAATATTTATTTGCAAGTCACTGTACAGTACAACAGATAGCTAAAGAACAAGTGACGCCCTGCAAGGGCACAGCAAACGAGAGGACTAATTGCACCAATAGAACGTCATAAGAAACATGATGATAAGTTTCCAACGTCTCATGAAACGTCCACTGTAGGACAGGGAGCTTCCTCCAGAATTCCAAAACGCGTGGTACTTAGGAGGGGATTTACCATAGTCACCACACATGCAAACCTTGTGGCTGGCGACCGCTGTTGTTGGTGACCGCAGTATGTAAGACGATATGATACACAGAAAGATGCTGCTGCCCATCTTCTAATTCATAAGACCTTAGTCGCCTCTTACGACACCCATGGGTAGCGATGGGTTGGTACTATTCTTTGCCGGCACCATACCCTATTTTTTTTTCCTTCAAAAAATCGTATTAAGGTCAAGTAAATATCTAACTGGTTCAATATTCCGTAAAACTTACAAACTTTTTAGCATAACTTTGCAAGATTGGAGAGCATCCTTATCAAAATAAGTGGGTATCTTGAGAATCCAATCGAGCTTCTGTACCGCATCCAATTTAATCAAAAGTTTTGGTTGCTGAAATGTTATTTCATTAAAGAACTTTCTGCTCGCTCTATCAAAACTGTTCTTAGCTTTGGGCTACATTTCTTCAGATTTTTTAACATCATAATTAATATTTGATCAATACTGTTCACAAATTACTTTATGTTGACTCGCCAACCCGAAGAGAATCTTGGCCTTTGACACTAAGGCTAGTATTAATAAATCCCGCTCAATAGTGAGATTGTCCAAAAGGGTATTGCATTAATTAATAAACGAAACTTAGGTAGCTGTCATCGAAACGAATATCGCTTGAGTTTTCATAACACACTCGCTAATTAATAAAATGTACTTATGAGTTGATATCACGTTAGTGCTATCAAACGGTGACGATACTTTTGTTGTACTTCACAGGGTGCGTTTTATTTCAGTAATAATACTTGCATAAAATTAATTAAAAACTCTTATGTTTTCCATTTTAATGGTTGATATTCAAGAAAAAACAAATAATTATAAGAAAGATCAGTTTCTATTATTTATTTATTCATTACGAAAGAAGAAACTTTATTCGACGTTTGATTTGACGTATATAGTAAAGACGGCGTACTTGAAATTGATAGGTCTTTATTTATTAGCATGATTTTGAGATGCTGCTCTCGCCTTGACAGCTGATACCTCTACGGAAGGATATTGAGAGCGATTTATTAATACTACCATAAGAGCCGCTATTCTTCACTACTGCATGCAACTTGTTGCCTATTAGGTAGCTGGTTAAAGCTCCAGCAGGTTTTTAGGACTTGGTCAAAAAGTATGGCTGGTTTGATTTCAATATTTCGGTGTTTACAGGATGCCTTTTCATCAACGCTGCACGGAGATGCTAAACTATGGGCTGGGATATTCCAACTGACAGGACCGCCCCATTTATAGCGTATGCGGAAGTCTAAGCTAGGAAAATGATCCAAATGTTAATAGAAACCGGCCAAGTGCGTGTCGAGCCACGAGCAGTATACGGTTTAGTAGTTTTTTTAGGATTTTTTATTACAAAGCAGGTTTTTATTAAGTATTTCATAACGATAAACTTTTTGCCTACTAATGCTCAGCTTTATTATTTCCAGTTGTTCGGCTATAGCTCATTAACCTGTGCAGCCTACCTTTTAATTTCATCTTATTTTTATTTACTATCTTCTAGGGGCGACGACACTCGACTGCGATTAATAATTGCGCTTTCAATTTAGTTTTTGCTCTATCGTAAAACGGGATTGAAGCGTGAAATTTCGTATGACTATAGTTAGCTATTACATTAAAGAAAGAAAGAAAGAAAGAAAGAAAAACTATTTAATCAACTATTGTGACACTACAAACCAAAGTACAATAAAGTAAACATATAAAAGAAAACAATATGTTAACACATAAACAAAAGAAACTTAAATAACTGCACTAAGGTATGCAAGGTGGCGCAATAGCGAAAAGGCGAACGACTCAGCAAAAAGTCCATCTCGAAGAGACGGATATTAGCTAGAATAAAAACTAATAATAAAAACTGATCAAGTACGTGTCGAACTCGCGCGCTTTTAATACACTTCTGCGTGACTGCGCGTTCATAACTAAAACTGTATATTACTTTAGTGGTGCGGAATTGCACCAAATTATATCCTTAAATAAATAGTAATAATAATCTTCATTGATTACTTGTTTCTCATAAAGTACCTAAATAATATGATGCGTCCCTTTAAACAAACAATACCTGTGCTAGGAGCCATCCCTCTTCAATAGACACAGATTAAGTTTAATGAATATAAAAACAAAAACATTTTAACTTTAACGTTTAAAAGATAACTTTTTTACATCAACAGGAAAAGTATAGCGAGAACTTACTATATCCATTTAACTATGTAATATTTTTTTTTATTTTGTTGTGACCGGTAGATGAAATACCTTCGACAACAAAGAAACAAGAAATATCTTTTGAAGTAAGATAAATTCAAAAGACAAAGACGTGAGCGTCCGTGCTACAAGCATCAGTAGATACCGAAGCAACAATATTATCTTGTGCTGTTATCTTAATAAAGTGGAGCAAACCTTTGTGACCTAGATTTTAATTAACCACCACATACCGAAGCGTATTATAGCCTTTTTATTATAACATATAGTATAAGTATTAGGAGCTAATTTTGCGTCAGAATTTGAAATAGCATCACAGATGAATTGATAACATTAATTATTCTGAGGTAATAATTCCATAGGGGAGGATTCCATATCATTAGGGGAGACCAATGTCCAGCAGTGGACGTCTTTCGGCCGATATGATGATGATGATTAATTCCATAGATTATAGTTCGGGCTCCCGCAGCCTGGTCAACTACCTCATAAGATACTTAAACGAAAACATAATGTGGTGAAAGTAGATGCTCAATAATACACTTTTTGAGGGTTCCAATTTCTTAACCTAAAATTATAATATGCAGCGTAAAGCGCTCAAATGGCGTCGATCAAATAAATACGCACAAATACAACGTGACGAACTGATCCATTGTGCTATAAAGACTACAGTTCTGTTCATATGAGTGTAACGTTACAGTCAATCACATTCATAATCACCCCTCTTCATAACTAACTCATACCTCCTCATCTTGTACAAAAATGATGTACTTCATGGAGCAATACAAAAATAAACTTGATTGTTGAATGAAAAAATAATGAATGGTATACAGAAAAGCTACGCGAAGTTCGCTATTACCATACTATTACTCAAAGATGTTTCTCTGAGAACTAAAATATCTCGGGAATATGGAGCGAGCTAGCTGCGGTAAAAGAGGGTAAAATTTTACTTTATTGAGTTTCAATATTCATTGCAAATAAAGAGAGGAAATAGGAGTGTTTAAAGTAAAATTGGTGCTGAATTTCAGTACTGCAAGTTGCAAACCGTTATAACATACATACTCGGAATGTGCCTTGTTATTTCTTCAAAACTTTTGGTCTAGGACTCTAAATGGACACGTGTTATATCTGTTTAGCGCCTAATCATTATGTAGCTTATTTTTCAAAACTTTTGGTCAATGAATAGACTGTCTAGGTCTCAATGGACACGTAAAATTATGCCTGCTTAGCGCCTAACTATACCCTTATGAGCCTACACTCATTTGAAGATAATTGTTAACCGACCTACTCACCAACCTACTAGCCAGGTGCCGAGCAAATTGCAATGCAGTGCGGCCATTTTTATATGCTTCTCTAGAAAAATGCTTCATATGCCGCTGCCTGTACCTAATTATTCTGAGTAACCATAACTAGTCGAGTCACACAAAAATCACATTTCAGATAAAGTTTTATGTTCGATGGAGTAAGTGAGACATTTGCATTCAGATTGTGTCGTTCTAGTTGGCAAATGGCCAAGAGAGAAAGAGACGATTGCGGGAATGAGCTCCGTGCTATTGAGAAGGTATTGAAGAAGAAAAGTTAATCTTCAAACAGTTTGAAGTCATATCATATACTAGATATTTAGTATGTTTTGCCAACATTAAACAAATAACTTTTATTAATGATGGTATAAGGGACAGCCCCCTGAATACTGCAAGGGCATGATCAGTCAACGTAATTGAACAACTTTCAGTGAACAAAACTTTCAGGAAACGAAAAAAAAAATCGGCCTCTCCATACAAACTGTCCAATCAAGTTTGCAATTTTGTATGGAGAGGCCGATTTTTTCTTTAATTTCCTGAAAGTTTTATTCGCTGAAATATGTTCAGTTACGTTGACTGATTATGCCCTTTCAGTATTCGGAGGGCTGTTCCTTACACCATGTATATTCATGCCATGTTTTATTATTACAGTAAATAACAAAAAAATATTTGCACAAATAAAAAAAAATTTATAGGTGCATGAGCAAGAATAAATTTTTATACAACTCTCGGTGAACTAAATAAAAAGCTGTGTAAAAAGTCAGCTTATAGGTCTAATAACAAAAAAAACATAATTTTAAATTAAAACGTAGGATTGTAGTACAACTTCGTACAGTCAAGCCTAAACCAAAGTCATGAAGGCCTTTGTATGCGCTGTACCAATCAGAAATCGTCCTCTAGTTTCAAGATCATGACTTGTTGGCTACCAGCCAACCTATCTGAATGCAAATATCTTCGTAAGGGCACGTCTTGGGTATAGCACTGTTAACCAATCAATTTGTAAGCCTATACATTTTTAGCTTGGCTCTTAAATTTTGAATGAATGAGATAATTTGGTCAGTTCATATAAAAGTACAGTACGTGACAGCTCGGGAGTGCAGGCAAAATGTATGATGCTTCATTTACGTGACCAAGCTATGCTATTTATAATCCGTTTCTACTCTCGATTCTGAACAAACAATTTTCTCAGTTTTGCTTTTTCCGTTAACGTTGTGTCTCTGCCTATCGTAACGGGAACAATAAGGACCAAATGAGAGTTTAATTGCGGAAACAGGAGCCCTACTAACATAACTACGGGAATGAAGCATGATGTTTAACTACCAATTTTATTTTTTTCAAATTAGTACAACACATTTTTTTAAACACTAAATTTGCCAGACTGTACATAAGAAACCTCTCAGTTTATTGCTGAAGTTACGAAGTTCCAACGAGTAGGAGGTACTTTAGATGTCTTCCTAAGTAAAGTTGATGGTCAAAGTTTTATCAGATTAGGCTATCACGAAGTATGTTTAGGAACTTGAAGATAATCAAAGTGTGGTCTCGCGGACGTGATTTCTTTGTTGATGAAGTGAGAAAATTTGTTTTATGGTAATGTACGGTCAACCGCTTGTCGGTAGAAACTTTTTCAACTCTATTACCACGCCATAAGGTCCAAAAGTGTTTCTACTGATGTGCGGTCGTGTGTACACACATTTCTTTATGTTACAAGTGGGCAAACGAGCAGGTGTGCCACCTGTTGGTCAGTGAACATCACCGACCAAAACACCTACTGTCTACTTTGAGACTAATAAGACAGCAACGAGCGTTGCCCACCCTAAGAAATAAGATGGTATATCCCATGTGCAGTTACTTTCACTGGCTCTCTTCAAATCGAATCACACTAGTCCAAACACAACTGCCAAATAGACAAAGGAGTTGTACTTCCCCAGACGGTCATTGCACAAAAACCCCACAAACTTCCAAACACGCCTCATACATACATAAATCATGCCTCCTTTATGCTGAAACGATTTTCATTCACATCTTTGACTTCAGGGTCAACTGAGCCCACAGCCCATTCAGTCCATACGCACGGGCTCAGTAGTCCACATTTTGCTTTTTTTAAACTGATCATTTGTATTTGCATAAGTACAACCAGTAAGACAATCTGGTGACACTAACAATAAATTACTATAGAACGTACGGACCGATTAGGAAAGTTTATTTTTAAATATTTGGAAAATTCTAGAATATCAGTAGTATAGTTGCCCGGGAATCTGGACAATTTCAGTAAACAATTGAGAGTGTGAAATCACAGGCAGTGTCTTAACTGCTCGTGTAAAGTTCTGCGACTAACAATAAGCAAATTAAGAAAGTTACAAAAACATTCTGAGAATTATCACAAAGTTTTTTGTTTTTAACTTGCGCACTTTTCACACTTACATTTTTATATCATTCTGGGTCTTAGCGGGTTTATTTAATGAAAACAAAACAACTTTTGTTTAAAATTCGTTTAGGTTTTTCTATAGGAACCCTTTTTTCTTAGAGAATTACCTTTCTTTTCCATTTTTTTCCCACTGAAGTTTTTTGCCAGTGTTACCTTATCGCCCAGGGCTAAATCGACCTTTAATGTCTGATACCAAGATCATTACCGAATACTGCGAAAATATTTTTCACCCAAGTGACTTCACAAAAAAAAGAGTTCTTTGCGTACCTTGATTACCAACCGAATAAGTGAAGTGAAAAGTTGTTTTTCTGAAATTATTTTTTGAGAAACTTAAAAAGTTAGATTAACCTACTAATCTATTAAAAAGCCATTGTCAAGAATATAGACACCAACTTTGGGTAACTGGGAAAATATCATTAAATCGAAACAGAAAAATTTGCTTCTCTAACGAGGACAAAAGCGTAGCTACTACGAGGTCATTAGGAGATATACCGGGTAATTTTTATAAAAAAATTAAGCTTCTGTAAGCTTAATGTCTTCCCAATTATCATCCCATGAAACGTCCACTACAGGACAGGGAGCTCCCTCCAGAATATAAACATATAAAAATTTGGAACTGTAATTAAAAAAATGCAAAAATGTATGTACTGAAAATTTAGTATACCTAAAATACCCACACAAACAGGAAATTTTATAGTTAAAGACCCAATATTAGTGCAATATGTTTTTATATTAATAAAATTAATAAAAAAAACTGAAAACAGTTTTATACAAATAAGCGAAAAAATATTCCACAATTAAATTTTATTCAGACATAAAAATCTAACTTTCCTTTTGATATAAACATTTTTACCTTGCTATTTTCCTAGTTATTTCTGTCTTAATTATGGAACAATTGCTCATCTAAGTCCATAATCTAGTCAGCCTTAATTATACCCACGTAATCTTGGCTTTTCACAGCTTGTCATCATAAATCAAGTCTGGTGACAACGGACCAGTCCGCTCCTCACATGTTTGTTAACCATGTCGGGGCCTTTGAGACTTTATTAAAGGAGGAATGATATTATATATAAATAAACCATTGCGTTGGACACGTTAGTGATACACAACATTTGACTACCTTCATAAAATATAACCAACCCCTTATTGAAAATAAATTACGTTACAGCACAGAGCTTTGAAGTTTCATGCGTGTTGCCCCAGGCGGAGTGGCCCTATCGTTGTTCAATGCGTTACAGTAACATCAGATTTTGTGGACATAAGAACACTATCTCAAAACGATCATCATAATATCCCACGAAACCTCCACTGCAGGACAGGGAGCTCCCGCGTGGTTCTTTGCAGGGGATTTACCATTGTCACCGCGCTTGTTAGCGTTGCGGCTCGCGACCGCTGTGTTGGTGACTGCATTATGTAAGATGGTACGCCCGTGCGGTGCCGGCAAAGAATCTTACCAACCTATCTCCGACTGTGGGTGTCGTAAGAGGAGACTAAGGGCTTATGATCCGGAGGATGGGCAGCAGCATCGTACTTCTGTGTATCGTACCTCAGTTGATACTTATTATGTAATATGTAATACAAATAAGAAATCAAGTCTTTTATTTTCACGTCGCGTCGGGTCGTCAACTGCTTGCAAAATTAAGTGTTTCAAATTTTTTTTAAAAGTCGGTAGAAGGGTTAAATGGGGAAAAGTCTCTTCTCTTCGCCCCCCTTTCTAGAGTGGTTACCACGTACCGGAAGACGTAACGTGGGCAGCCCCCCAAATGGTGGACCGACGATCTGGTCAAGGTTGCGGGACACCGCAGAATGCGAGCAGCGCAGGACCGGTCTTAATGGAGTTCTTTAGGTTAGGCCTATGTCCAGCAGTGGACGTCATTCGGCTGATATGATGATGATGATGATGACTTTATTATGTGCCTACGCCATAACTTGGAATGTACCAGAATAACAAGAAACCTGAAAACATAAATGAAACAAAACATGAAGAGAATATTTAAAATATATTAAGCTTAATTCGATTTAAGAGTGAGGGTCCAACGAACACTTTTAGTATTATCTAGAGCCATTCACTACGTGTCTGCCTTTGTAGTTCAAGTGAGACGGCTCCAGTCTCAATTAACTGAAACCAATCCAAATGCTATTGTGCACTGGGAACTAGGTTGCGACTATTTGTCTTCGGTCTCCCGTGGTTTCGCTGTATCTGACTTTCTCACTATTTGTCTTCTAGTTTTTTGGGACAATCAAGTTGATAGCTGTTACATTAATTTTTAGAAAAGTTATTTTTATGTGGACAATGAATGTATGAATGAATAATACTTTATTGCACACTAATAAAGTAACATTTACAAATAACAAGTTATAAAATGTGGGCGAAAGGCGGGCTTATCACTAAGAGTGATCTTTTCCAGACAAACTTTTGACATAATCAACTTTATAAAGAATTCTGCAATGTAGTGCACTCATATAAACTACATAAACAAAAATAAATAAATGCATTTACATAAAATACTCAAAATAAATATGAAATACATAAACACATTACATAAATATACTTACATATATATTTTATATGTATATACATACTTACATAAAAGTAAATTATATATACGAGTACCTACCTACATAAATATAATTATATACCAATACTAATTACTGTTGCCAACTCATAACTAAAGCAAGGAAATGTTGTCGCAATTTGCTTTTAAAATTAAATTAAAATTAATTACTATTATTATTTATTAATTAATTAAAATTATAATGATTGGATGGCTTTCGTTTGGGGGGTGATTTCATGCATAGTGGATAAAGGCCCTCTGGCGGCAATAATTGAACTTTGGATGAGTTGTCAAAAATGTAAGTAAGTACTGAAAATTGAGTTTACCTAAAATTCGCCATACAAAACGGCAACTTCAAAGATATAGACCCAATATTTCCTCTCAAAAATATACCGCAGGGTTTTGCTGTAAAATTCTGCAGGGAACTCGCTGTCCAGTGGTGATGATTCAATTTTTTTAAATTTTTATGTCACAAGTGAGAAAACGAGCAGGTGGGCCACCTGATGGTAAGTCGTCACCACCGCCCATAGCACCCACTGTCTTATTAATGGCATATTTTGACACTAATAAGAAAGCAAAGCTTGTTACTCACTTTGAGAACTAAGATACTATGTCTCATGTGCCGATAATTGCACTGCCTCCCTTGCCCTTCAAACCGAAACACAGCAGCGCAAACACTGCTGCTTCACGGCAGAAAAAAGCAAGGGGGTGGTACTTCCTCAGACGGACTTTCCACAGTCCTACCACCTTTCAATGGAATGTTATGATTAATATACATCACTACGTAACTACTATGTGCAATCGAGAAGAAAGTCACCATCCACATCTAAGTAAAAGTGAGAAGTGTATATAAAATCCATGTTCTAGTTGTTTGGTTAACATTTATCACGAAGTAAATTGAGGCATAATTCTGCCTCATTTGATACGTAGTATTAACGTGCGGATATAAAAGTTTAATCTACAGTCTTGTGATAAAATTGATTATCTTTTTTCCCTCTTACATTACCTGCCAAAATAGTAGATCGTTGGTATTGGCAATCCAAAAAATAAGGCCAAAAAACTAAAGCCTAATATCAGATCAATTTTATTGCCTTATCGGCTTCTTCCCGATATATTTATTTCTGGCAAATTTTGTTTCATTTTGGTAATAGGCCGGCGGCCCGGTCCTTTTATAGTCTAGGGCGGGCTTAAGGAAGACTTATTACTTTGAACGAATTTGTATATACCTACTTTACTTAGGAAAGTTTTTGTACGCGTTTAAAAACATGAGTGTTATTATCTTACAAATGAGCAAAGCAGCCTGATGTTACCACTGTGGTCACTGCTGCCTATAGACACTCTATATGACTTTTGTTACGTTTTTGAGATCTGAGATTTTATCTCTATGAAGTAGTGAATATGATGACTTAGGGTGACTATGGGTTACTTGTACAAGCACAACAACTGGAAGATTTCCTTGTTTCTGAAAGCGCGTTACAGCCGTTTTGGTCATGGCCATCTATAATTGTGGCTGTGGCTTGAAATTTTTGACCATTTAAGTAATTTGCTTATAGTCGAAAAATTTGGAAATGTTTATTGATTTATGATTCTTTACAGAATACTTTTTGAAAACTAGTCATTCATACATTACCTATATTCGGTTTTTGTCATGTTTTATTTTTGTGTCAATTTAATATTTAATTTTATATGCCGCAGATTAATGATAAAATAAGGTTTTTTGATAAAAAAGTCGGAAGTAGACCAGATTGACATATCTATATTACTAATCAAAGTTTAACCTAACCTGAAAAAACATTACCTAACCTAACCAAACGTAACCTAACTAAACCAAACCTAATCTAACCTAAACTAGTTCAAGTTAGTTTTCCAGAGACCTCAAGTTTTTGACAAAATCCGGTTTTTCATCAAAGTTTGATCTATAACCATGTAAACCTTTAATTATTTACAGTTGTCTTGGTTAATCTGTAAAATGAAGAAGAAGTCAACACATTATGTCAATTTGTGCACTCTAGCAGAACTAATTAAACTCAAACAACACAATAAAAACTAGGGTAACCAACCGTCTGAGTTTGTCTGAACATGTTCACACTTTGAACTTTCCATCCGGACTTTTGATTTTATGGAGTTTTTAATGAATGTAAAATTTTCGCATTAAATTACTTTGCAGACAAAATGTTTTATGCTACTTACAAATAGGTGCTTCAAACAAATGGCTTTCTATACCAGAGTTGACAAAAGAGCGTTACGTTTTGTTAACAAAAAGTAAGTTTAGACGAAGACTTTTGTCTATTTTATCAACCTTGCAGTACATAAAATATATTTAAAAGAGCGCGTGGGTTTTTTACTGTCGCTTCTTTTTTTCCCCACATGGCGCGACTTTGTTTTTGGAGATTTTTAATATACTACAATGAGTAAAGAACATATAGGTTTTTATATAACTTCAAACTTCTGCAAAATGTTTGATTACAAAACATAACGCTCTTTCATGAACTCTGGCATTCTGTCGTGATTGCTGCAGAGAATGAAAAGCAAATGAGAACGCATTAGCCTACGAAATGTCACGTTATTTTATTGTCAATGAGCTTACAGCGCGTTCAAAACAAGTTTGTCCATGACGGTTATTTTCCGCGCATGGGTGACAGGCGGAGAGCCAATGAACGATTCGCTTGCCCCCCGGGGGGAGCCGAGCGCACCCCCGCGACTAATTTTTTGACTTCTACGCAGTATACTCTTGACCTCGATCTAGTTTTGCTAAAAGACATGCCATAAATATCAATCAATGCATTTTTACAGTTCCACTGACTTTTCTATTCAGGCGGACAAATGGGGAACTAACGACGCACCTACTACAACTATCAGCAGACTGACATAATGCGATTAATGACAGCGACGTCGCGGCTTGAACAGATGATTTTTGGATGGAGAGAAGCGGCTGACATCGTGACTTCAATAATTTTCCCTATCAACTTATCGGAGTCATCATAGTACACAGGCCCTCGTCCTGGTTTTAAATAATTTCTTTATATATTATAATAATTTCTTTACTTTGACATTGGGTAAATACGACTTGTAATGAGATGTGATGCCATTAAATAAATATAAATAATAATAAGTCGGTGGTAGTTAGCTACAGGCTGTAAGCACAGAACAACGATAGGGCCACTCCGCCTGCGCGCGCACCCCCCCATAGAAGCGAAGATGGTAAAAAAAATCGGTTCCTTATTGACGAGGTATACTATCCAATATATATATTTATATTTTATTTATATATATATATAAAATATAAATATATATATTGGATATGTGTTTTTTGTATGCAATTTTTTATTGGTACACTACCTGCTGTGATTATTTATGTATGTCTTTTCCTCTATACAAAGGTTGTCTGGTAGAGATCGCTCTCAGCGATAAGACCGCCTTTGCCCACTATAACCTTAAGTGATATTCTTTGTGTGTTCTTATGTTTATGTGTGCAATAAAGAATTTATTCATTCATTCATTCATTCATTCCAATTGACGTATGCGCTTATTTTGAATGCACATCATAAACACATTCGTTGCCATAGAGACGCTGTCACAGGATTTTTGCATCTTACTCTCTCGCAATAATGGTACCTACTATGTTTATCGCACTCAAATGACGCTAATAGTGTGGGTGCAGAAACGTGTTAGCTGCAAGCCAAGCCAAGCCAAGCGCTTCGAGCGCCCCCGTGGTACACTTTTCGGCTGGACGACGCAATCGATGGCAGCGGACTGTGCTGTGCGGCGGCGTGCCGGCGGTGCGCCGGTGGTGCACCGACAGTGCGCCTTAGGCATGCCGTCTCGTCGCCTGTTCAAATCACATGCATACAAAATGTAGGAGAACGACGCGGTGCAAGCCAGACAGAAGAGGTGCGCTGAAGGCGTGCCGTGCGGCGCACCTCTTCTGTCTGGCCTGCGCCTTAGTTTTAGTAAATGGTGACACTGATTTGTATTCAATGAAATAAAGAATTCATCTCTAGATGCAGAGCAAGACGCATGCGCTTCAGAGCTCTGTGGGCTGTAAGGGATGGTGTGCCAACTTAAAGGGCGTGCTCAGTCAACGAAACTGAAGAACTTTCCCAGCCAAAAATTTTTGGGAAATAAAAAAAGATTTAGACCTCTCCAGACAAACTGTTCCACCAAAGTGAGCAATTTGGGAGAGGTCAATTTTTTTTTTCATTTCCCAAAAACGTTTCTTTGGAAAAGTTGTTCAGTTTCATTGATTGAGCATGCCTGTTCTGTTTTCGGTACACCGTTCTTTACACCCTGTATATTCTATTATATTCTATTAGCGTGTTTATGGTAGTGAAAAGCCACTTTATATAGGCCTAATTCAAGAGAAGTTGTTCTATGAAACAGAAAATCTGTTTCGTGTGAGTTGAGCTCCGATCCCGTTTGGTGCCGGCAAAGAATAGTACCAACCCATACATACCCGTGGGTGTCGTAAAAGGTGACTAAGGGTTATAAACTGGAGAATGGGCAGCAGCATCCTCTTTTGTATCTTACATCTTACTTACTGCGGTCACCTACAACCGCGTTCCATGATGCCAGCCGTAACGCTATCAAGCGAGGTAACCATGGTACTTCCCCTCCACGTTTTCCAGCAAAAGCTAGACTTCTGGAGGGGAGCTCACTGTCCTGTAGTGGACGTTTCATGGGATGTTAAGATGAGCTCCGATCAGGGAAATTATTCCATACCGTAAAATTTTAAGTGCTTTCGGGATTTATTTAATTTTTGTCAAAACAATCAGGATTTTTTTTTATATTCACGTATTGTCCAGATTTCATATACTTCGAGATGGTAAACCTTAATTGGAACACAACAGATTCATTGTACAAAAAGAAGGTTGTGTAACCTGATAAGTTTTAAAGTCTTTATCACTGTAGCTTTTGTTACACCGTAGACACTGCTATCGAGCGCGAATTTGAAATTTGAAATTGGAAGGTCGCGACAGTCGCGTAGGCTCGCATGTTCAGTACAAAAGACAGTCAGAAGGACCACAAGGTCCTGAAGCTGTAATTTTTAATTGGCTGGACATAAATCGAAACCGTCAATTTACTATAAAGTTGCTATGTATTAAAATAGGTGGTGGAACACTTATGTAAAAAATAATTTTTAATGAATTGGCTGGCTTTTAGATTCTCCAGAAAATATATTTTTTTGTTTGTTTATGCATGTGAAGTCAAGCCAAAAATTGTAACTAATATCTGATGGGGTAAACTTTTGATGTGGGTTCCAAGGTACCTACTTTTTTTTCCCACTGAAGTTTTTTGCCAGTGTTACCTTATCGCCCAGGGCTAAATCGACCTTTAATGTCTGATACCAAGATCATTACCGAATACTGCGAAAATATTTTTCACCCAAGTGACTTCACAAAAAAAAGAGTTCTTTGCGTACCTTGATTACCAACCGAATAAGTGAAGTGAAAAGTTGTTTTTCTGAAATTATTTTTTGAGAAACTTAAAAAGTTAGATTAACCTACTAATCTATTAAAAAGCCATTGTCAAGAATATAGACACCAACTTTGGGTAACTGGGAAAATATCATTAAATCGAAACAGAAAAATTTGCTTCTCTAACGAGGACAAAAGCGTAGCTACTACGAGGTCATTAGGAGATATACCGGGTAATTTTTATAAAAAAATTAAGCTTCTGTAAGCTTAATGTCTTCCCAATTATCATCCCATGAAACGTCCACTACAGGACAGGGAGCTCCCTCCAGAATATAAACATATAAAAATTTGGAACTGTAATTAAAAAAATGCAAAAATGTATGTACTGAAAATTTAGTATACCTAAAATACCCACACAAACAGGAAATTTTATAGTTAAAGACCCAATATTAGTGCAATATGTTTTTATATTAATAAAATTAATAAAAAAAACTGAAAACAGTTTTATACAAATAAGCGAAAAAATATTCCACAATTAAATTTTATTCAGACATAAAAATCTAACTTTCCTTTTGATATAAACATTTTTACCTTGCTATTTTCCTAGTTATTTCTGTCTTAATTATGGAACAATTGCTCATCTAAGTCCATAATCTAGTCAGCCTTAATTATACCCACGTAATCTTGGCTTTTCACAGCTTGTCATCATAAATCAAGTCTGGTGACAACGGACCAGTCCGCTCCTCACATGTTTGTTAACCATGTCGGGGCCTTTGAGACTTTATTAAAGGAGGAATGATATTATATATAAATAAACCATTGCGTTGGACACGTTAGTGATACACAACATTTGACTACCTTCATAAAATATAACCAACCCCTTATTGAAAATAAATTACGTTACAGCACAGAGCTTTGAAGTTTCATGCGTGTTGCCCCAGGCGGAGTGGCCCTATCGTTGTTCAATGCGTTACAGTAACATCAGATTTTGTGGACATAAGAACACTATCTCAAAACGATCATCATAATATCCCACGAAACCTCCACTGCAGGACAGGGAGCTCCCGCGTGGTTCTTTGCAGGGGATTTACCATTGTCACCGCGCTTGTTAGCGTTGCGGCTCGCGACCGCTGTGTTGGTGACTGCATTATGTAAGATGGTACGCCCGTGCGGTGCCGGCAAAGAATCTTACCAACCTATCTCCGACTGTGGGTGTCGTAAGAGGAGACTAAGGGCTTATGATCCGGAGGATGGGCAGCAGCATCGTACTTCTGTGTATCGTACCTCAGTTGATACTTATTATGTAATATGTAATACAAATAAGAAATCAAGTCTTTTATTTTCACGTCGCGTCGGGTCGTCAACTGCTTGCAAAATTAAGTGTTTCAAATTTTTTTTAAAAGTCGGTAGAAGGGTTAAATGGGGAAAAGTCTCTTCTCTTCGCCCCCCTTTCTAGAGTGGTTACCACGTACCGGAAGACGTAACGTGGGCAGCCCCCCAAATGGTGGACCGACGATCTGGTCAAGGTTGCGGGACACCGCAGAATGCGAGCAGCGCAGGACCGGTCTTAATGGAGTTCTTTAGGTTAGGCCTATGTCCAGCAGTGGACGTCATTCGGCTGATATGATGATGATGATGATGACTTTATTATGTGCCTACGCCATAACTTGGAATGTACCAGAATAACAAGAAACCTGAAAACATAAATGAAACAAAACATGAAGAGAATATTTAAAATATATTAAGCTTAATTCGATTTAAGAGTGAGGGTCCAACGAACACTTTTAGTATTATCTAGAGCCATTCACTACGTGTCTGCCTTTGTAGTTCAAGTGAGACGGCTCCAGTCTCAATTAACTGAAACCAATCCAAATGCTATTGTGCACTGGGAACTAGGTTGCGACTATTTGTCTTCGGTCTCCCGTGGTTTCGCTGTATCTGACTTTCTCACTATTTGTCTTCTAGTTTTTTGGGACAATCAAGTTGATAGCTGTTACATTAATTTTTAGAAAAGTTATTTTTATGTGGACAATGAATGTATGAATGAATAATACTTTATTGCACACTAATAAAGTAACATTTACAAATAACAAGTTATAAAATGTGGGCGAAAGGCGGGCTTATCACTAAGAGTGATCTTTTCCAGACAAACTTTTGACATAATCAACTTTATAAAGAATTCTGCAATGTAGTGCACTCATATAAACTACATAAACAAAAATAAATAAATGCATTTACATAAAATACTCAAAATAAATATGAAATACATAAACACATTACATAAATATACTTACATATATATTTTATATGTATATACATACTTACATAAAAGTAAATTATATATACGAGTACCTACCTACATAAATATAATTATATACCAATACTAATTACTGTTGCCAACTCATAACTAAAGCAAGGAAATGTTGTCGCAATTTGCTTTTAAAATTAAATTAAAATTAATTACTATTATTATTTATTAATTAATTAAAATTATAATGATTGGATGGCTTTCGTTTGGGGGGTGATTTCATGCATAGTGGATAAAGGCCCTCTGGCGGCAATAATTGAACTTTGGATGAGTTGTCAAAAATGTAAGTAAGTACTGAAAATTGAGTTTACCTAAAATTCGCCATACAAAACGGCAACTTCAAAGATATAGACCCAATATTTCCTCTCAAAAATATACCGCAGGGTTTTGCTGTAAAATTCTGCAGGGAACTCGCTGTCCAGTGGTGATGATTCAATTTTTTTAAATTTTTATGTCACAAGTGAGAAAACGAGCAGGTGGGCCACCTGATGGTAAGTCGTCACCACCGCCCATAGCACCCACTGTCTTATTAATGGCATATTTTGACACTAATAAGAAAGCAAAGCTTGTTACTCACTTTGAGAACTAAGATACTATGTCTCATGTGCCGATAATTGCACTGCCTCCCTTGCCCTTCAAACCGAAACACAGCAGCGCAAACACTGCTGCTTCACGGCAGAAAAAAGCAAGGGGGTGGTACTTCCTCAGACGGACTTTCCACAGTCCTACCACCTTTCAATGGAATGTTATGATTAATATACATCACTACGTAACTACTATGTGCAATCGAGAAGAAAGTCACCATCCACATCTAAGTAAAAGTGAGAAGTGTATATAAAATCCATGTTCTAGTTGTTTGGTTAACATTTATCACGAAGTAAATTGAGGCATAATTCTGCCTCATTTGATACGTAGTATTAACGTGCGGATATAAAAGTTTAATCTACAGTCTTGTGATAAAATTGATTATCTTTTTTCCCTCTTACATTACCTGCCAAAATAGTAGATCGTTGGTATTGGCAATCCAAAAAATAAGGCCAAAAAACTAAAGCCTAATATCAGATCAATTTTATTGCCTTATCGGCTTCTTCCCGATATATTTATTTCTGGCAAATTTTGTTTCATTTTGGTAATAGGCCGGCGGCCCGGTCCTTTTATAGTCTAGGGCGGGCTTAAGGAAGACTTATTACTTTGAACGAATTTGTATATACCTACTTTACTTAGGAAAGTTTTTGTACGCGTTTAAAAACATGAGTGTTATTATCTTACAAATGAGCAAAGCAGCCTGATGTTACCACTGTGGTCACTGCTGCCTATAGACACTCTATATGACTTTTGTTACGTTTTTGAGATCTGAGATTTTATCTCTATGAAGTAGTGAATATGATGACTTAGGGTGACTATGGGTTACTTGTACAAGCACAACAACTGGAAGATTTCCTTGTTTCTGAAAGCGCGTTACAGCCGTTTTGGTCATGGCCATCTATAATTGTGGCTGTGGCTTGAAATTTTTGACCATTTAAGTAATTTGCTTATAGTCGAAAAATTTGGAAATGTTTATTGATTTATGATTCTTTACAGAATACTTTTTGAAAACTAGTCATTCATACATTACCTATATTCGGTTTTTGTCATGTTTTATTTTTGTGTCAATTTAATATTTAATTTTATATGCCGCAGATTAATGATAAAATAAGGTTTTTTGATAAAAAAGTCGGAAGTAGACCAGATTGACATATCTATATTACTAATCAAAGTTTAACCTAACCTGAAAAAACATTACCTAACCTAACCAAACGTAACCTAACTAAACCAAACCTAATCTAACCTAAACTAGTTCAAGTTAGTTTTCCAGAGACCTCAAGTTTTTGACAAAATCCGGTTTTTCATCAAAGTTTGATCTATAACCATGTAAACCTTTAATTATTTACAGTTGTCTTGGTTAATCTGTAAAATGAAGAAGAAGTCAACACATTATGTCAATTTGTGCACTCTAGCAGAACTAATTAAACTCAAACAACACAATAAAAACTAGGGTAACCAACCGTCTGAGTTTGTCTGAACATGTTCACACTTTGAACTTTCCATCCGGACTTTTGATTTTATGGAGTTTTTAATGAATGTAAAATTTTCGCATTAAATTACTTTGCAGACAAAATGTTTTATGCTACTTACAAATAGGTGCTTCAAACAAATGGCTTTCTATACCAGAGTTGACAAAAGAGCGTTACGTTTTGTTAACAAAAAGTAAGTTTAGACGAAGACTTTTGTCTATTTTATCAACCTTGCAGTACATAAAATATATTTAAAAGAGCGCGTGGGTTTTTTACTGTCGCTTCTTTTTTTCCCCACATGGCGCGACTTTGTTTTTGGAGATTTTTAATATACTACAATGAGTAAAGAACATATAGGTTTTTATATAACTTCAAACTTCTGCAAAATGTTTGATTACAAAACATAACGCTCTTTCATGAACTCTGGCATTCTGTCGTGATTGCTGCAGAGAATGAAAAGCAAATGAGAACGCATTAGCCTACGAAATGTCACGTTATTTTATTGTCAATGAGCTTACAGCGCGTTCAAAACAAGTTTGTCCATGACGGTTATTTTCCGCGCATGGGTGACAGGCGGAGAGCCAATGAACGATTCGCTTGCCCCCCGGGGGGAGCCGAGCGCACCCCCGCGACTAATTTTTTGACTTCTACGCAGTATACTCTTGACCTCGATCTAGTTTTGCTAAAAGACATGCCATAAATATCAATCAATGCATTTTTACAGTTCCACTGACTTTTCTATTCAGGCGGACAAATGGGGAACTAACGACGCACCTACTACAACTATCAGCAGACTGACATAATGCGATTAATGACAGCGACGTCGCGGCTTGAACAGATGATTTTTGGATGGAGAGAAGCGGCTGACATCGTGACTTCAATAATTTTCCCTATCAACTTATCGGAGTCATCATAGTACACAGGCCCTCGTCCTGGTTTTAAATAATTTCTTTATATATTATAATAATTTCTTTACTTTGACATTGGGTAAATACGACTTGTAATGAGATGTGATGCCATTAAATAAATATAAATAATAATAAGTCGGTGGTAGTTAGCTACAGGCTGTAAGCACAGAACAACGATAGGGCCACTCCGCCTGCGCGCGCACCCCCCCATAGAAGCGAAGATGGTAAAAAAAATCGGTTCCTTATTGACGAGGTATACTATCCAATATATATATTTATATTTTATTTATATATATATATAAAATATAAATATATATATTGGATATGTGTTTTTTGTATGCAATTTTTTATTGGTACACTACCTGCTGTGATTATTTATGTATGTCTTTTCCTCTATACAAAGGTTGTCTGGTAGAGATCGCTCTCAGCGATAAGACCGCCTTTGCCCACTATAACCTTAAGTGATATTCTTTGTGTGTTCTTATGTTTATGTGTGCAATAAAGAATTTATTCATTCATTCATTCATTCATTCCAATTGACGTATGCGCTTATTTTGAATGCACATCATAAACACATTCGTTGCCATAGAGACGCTGTCACAGGATTTTTGCATCTTACTCTCTCGCAATAATGGTACCTACTATGTTTATCGCACTCAAATGACGCTAATAGTGTGGGTGCAGAAACGTGTTAGCTGCAAGCCAAGCCAAGCCAAGCGCTTCGAGCGCCCCCGTGGTACACTTTTCGGCTGGACGACGCAATCGATGGCAGCGGACTGTGCTGTGCGGCGGCGTGCCGGCGGTGCGCCGGTGGTGCACCGACAGTGCGCCTTAGGCATGCCGTCTCGTCGCCTGTTCAAATCACATGCATACAAAATGTAGGAGAACGACGCGGTGCAAGCCAGACAGAAGAGGTGCGCTGAAGGCGTGCCGTGCGGCGCACCTCTTCTGTCTGGCCTGCGCCTTAGTTTTAGTAAATGGTGACACTGATTTGTATTCAATGAAATAAAGAATTCATCTCTAGATGCAGAGCAAGACGCATGCGCTTCAGAGCTCTGTGGGCTGTAAGGGATGGTGTGCCAACTTAAAGGGCGTGCTCAGTCAACGAAACTGAAGAACTTTCCCAGCCAAAAATTTTTGGGAAATAAAAAAAGATTTAGACCTCTCCAGACAAACTGTTCCACCAAAGTGAGCAATTTGGGAGAGGTCAATTTTTTTTTTCATTTCCCAAAAACGTTTCTTTGGAAAAGTTGTTCAGTTTCATTGATTGAGCATGCCTGTTCTGTTTTCGGTACACCGTTCTTTACACCCTGTATATTCTATTATATTCTATTAGCGTGTTTATGGTAGTGAAAAGCCACTTTATATAGGCCTAATTCAAGAGAAGTTGTTCTATGAAACAGAAAATCTGTTTCGTGTGAGTTGAGCTCCGATCCCGTTTGGTGCCGGCAAAGAATAGTACCAACCCATACATACCCGTGGGTGTCGTAAAAGGTGACTAAGGGTTATAAACTGGAGAATGGGCAGCAGCATCCTCTTTTGTATCTTACATCTTACTTACTGCGGTCACCTACAACCGCGTTCCATGATGCCAGCCGTAACGCTATCAAGCGAGGTAACCATGGTACTTCCCCTCCACGTTTTCCAGCAAAAGCTAGACTTCTGGAGGGGAGCTCACTGTCCTGTAGTGGACGTTTCATGGGATGTTAAGATGAGCTCCGATCAGGGAAATTATTCCATACCGTAAAATTTTAAGTGCTTTCGGGATTTATTTAATTTTTGTCAAAACAATCAGGATTTTTTTTTATATTCACGTATTGTCCGGATTTCATATACTTCGAGATGGTAAACCTTAATTGGAACACAACAGATTCATTGTACAAAAAGAAGGTTGTGTAACCTGATAAGTTTTAAAGTCTTTATCACTGTAGCTTTTGTTACACCGTAGACACTGCTATCGAGCGCGAATTTGAAATTTGAAATTGGAAGGTCGCGACAGTCGCGTAGGCTCGCATGTTCAGTACAAAAGACAGTCAGAAGGACCACAAGGTCCTGAAGCTGTAATTTTTAATTGGCTGGACATAAATCGAAACCGTCAATTTACTATAAAGTTGCTATGTATTAAAATAGGTGGTGGAACACTTATGTAAAAAATAATTTTTAATGAATTGGCTGGCTTTTAGATTCTCCAGAAAATATATTTTTTTGTTTGTTTATGCATGTGAAGTCAAGCCAAAAATTGTAACTAATATCTGATGGGGTAAACTTTTGATGTGGGTTCCAAGGTACCTACTTCAATTAAAACTAAGCAAAAAATATTTGCGCATATTTTTTTATTAGCAAATTTGTATGCAAGTTACATAAAAGTCCCGGCAAAAATGGCAACCAAATTATTTTAAATTTAATAGACTTTCCAGGACAGTTTTTGAGCAAATTACCTAAAATTAAGCATATTAATCTAAAGTTAAATATTTTCGTATTTAATGTTGAAGCAAAAATACCAACTGAAAAATTTTTGTTTAATTACAGGTTTCATCGTGTGTTCTTTCCTTTATTTATAAAATTAAGCATAATTATAAAAAGATAAAAAAGTTGATTTTTATTTCAATAGATCGCATCAAGCAAGCGAGAACCGGCGTAATATTATATGTTCTTTGGAACCGGTATGGCGTGCCGTGCGCCCCGAGACTTTTTTCTTCTACGTAATGTCAAGAGTACGTCAAGCCTGACATAATATTAGACTTTTTAGTGTTCTTATTTCAACAGTCTAAGTAGCTAGAGTGGGCTGCAAGTGTCTGGCTGCCTGCTTGTACAAACAACAACACTTCAAACAGTCCATTGAAAGGAGAAAATATAATTGTGGGATACAGTGTTACAAAAAACCGGGCAAGTGCGAGTCGGACTAGCGTGCTAAGCTTTTGCTCTTGACCCCCCGATCTTGACTCCTCTTTAATAAGAATTTACTTGAAGTGGAAGCTAGCTAGCGTTAATTGGTTGTGAGAAAGGTTGTAAACTTTAATTATTTCAGACTTTATGGTTCCGTACTCATAGGGTGAAAAACGGGATCATACTAATACGCCTCCGATGTCTGTCTGACTGTCTGTCAGTGGGCTGTATCTCATGCTGCATAAGCTATAAAATATAAAAACTGATCAAGTGCGAGTCGGACTCAAAAAAGGACGAGTTGCACTCCGAGAGTGCCGGCAGAAGTGAAAACTTGAATTTTTGAATATGATGTTTTTGTAAGGGTCAATCGCGTCTCTGCTCGTGTACTTCTTCATCGAGACCTAAAATTTGTCTCAGTACATGAGTAGTCTAGGGTCAGTAGTTTTCAAGTTATAGCGATTTTTACTTTGACAGCTGTCATCCGAAATGTAGGTCTCATCAAGACCTATCATTTGACTCAGCACACGAGTATACTAGAGTCAGTAGTTTCCAAGTTATGGGGTTTTTTTAGTTTGACAGCTGTCATCCGAAATGTAAATCTCATCGAGACCTATCATTTGTCTTAGCACATGAGTAGTCTAGGGTTTTTAAGTTATAGCGATTTTTACTTTGACAGCTGTCATCCGAAATGTAGATCTCATCAAGACCTATCATTTGACTCAGCACACGAGTATTGTAGAGTCAGTAGTTTCCAAGTTATGGGGTTTTTTAGTTTGACAGCTGTCATCCGTAATGTAGATCTCATCGAGACCTTTCATTTGTCTTAGCACATGAGTAGTCTAGGGTCAGTAGTTTTCAAGTTATAGCGATTTTTACTTTGACAGCTGTCATCCAAAATGTAGATCTCATCGAGACCTATCATTTGACTCAGCTCACAAGTACTCTAGATTCAGTAGTTTCCAAGTTATGGGGTTTTTAGATCTCATCGAGACGTATCATTTGTCTTAGCACATGAGTAGTCTAGGGTCAGTAGTTTTCAAGTTATAGCGATTTTTACTTTGACAGCTGTCATCCGAAATGTAGATCTCATCGAGACCTATCATTTGTCTCAGCACACGAGTAGTCTAGGGTCAGAAGTTTTCGAGTTATAGCGATTTTTAGTTTGACAGCTGTCATCCGAAATGAAGATCTCATCGAGACCTATCATTTGTCTCAGCACACGAGTAGTCTAGGGTCAGTAGTTTTCGAGTTATAGCGATTTTTAGTTTGACAGCTGTCATCCGAAATGTATATCTCATCGAGACCTATCATTTGTCTCAGCACACGAGTAGTCTAGGGTCAGTAGTTTTCGAGTTATAGCGATTTTTAGTTTGACAGCTGTCATCCGAAATGTAGATCTCATACATTTAGGATTCGCTATTAAATAACGATCAAAACCAGTATATCAAGTCTGTTGTGCACATATCACGTTGTGCACAACAAAAAAAGCCGAGACTATGACCACAGAATATATAATAGTTAACAAGTTTACAGGAGTCGCACTCCTTTGATCTTGGAAAAAGCCTTGGTAATTTCACAGACAGGCCTGCTATGACAAAGACAAAAAAGATGTTTTGGTCTTTACCACACTTTAGAAGTTTTGTATATATTGAGCCTGCTCTAACTTGGTATGATTATTTGCAAATTAATTTCTATACTTCATCCGAGATCTGACGCGACTTCTGATGCGAGTTAATAATTTTTTCCCCATCTGAAAAAGTGCCAAGCGCCGCTGAAGAAGTTTCACTTCAAAAATCGACCACAGTAAGTTACTGACATTTCAACTAATACAATTTATATCATGTGGTGGTACGGAACTCTCGGTGCGCGAGTCCGACTCGCACTTGGCCGGTTTTTCCCTTTCATTAGATCAAATCCACAATTATTTTGAGTCTCATGTCAAACTTGTAGAATATTCATACAAACTTCCACCCCATTTTTCAACCCCTCAGGGGATGAATTTCAGAAAATCCTTTCTTAATGTGTAGTCTTGACGTACAAAAAAACTACTAACAAAATTTCACATCTGTAGCTTTATCGGTTACGGCTCGGCGTTGATGAATCAGTCAGTCAGTCGGTCAGGGCATGCTGTTTTATATATTTAGATTTAGATCAGAAGATCAAAAGTATTTTCAGCTTACTACAACCGATGTAAATTTTCATCTTTCATGTTTAACTTTAAATTCCGAAGCGCGTACCGAAAAAAACAGCGAAGCAATGCGACGTTGCCGTACCGTGCAATCACGAGCCGTGTACTATGTTAATGTCAATTATGAACTTTATTTCAACTTCTTTAGGGTCGATATAAAGCGCTACATAATGTAATTTTTATACAAAAAGATATGCTATTGCCTGAAATGTTTAATTTTCAAAGTAATCAACGTAAGTACAGTTTTAGAGTATAATCAAACACTTTTCATTCAGTTAACTATTTTGGCCAAAGAGAAATCCCTCAATAATTATACCACTGTAAAGCTTTAACATATTGTGTTCACTTTTATGACTGTTTGATCAAGTACAACAAAATTTTGAAGTACAAAAAGTTACGAGATAGTTATGTATTTTGCCCGAGCAGACAAAAAGAAATAAAACTTTTAGTGGGATTTTTTTAATTTTAGGCTTTACCTAAGAACTTAGGTGCTTAATTAGTTTGTAAAATACTAAAAGTTTATCATTGAACGAGCCCAGAAAACATTTCGTTTAGTTGGCATTTTTGCCACAGTAACTATTTATATAATAGGGTTTTTTTAATCTGCTGCCTTGTCCCATTTGGTGATATGCTTAATTTTAAGTAATTATGTAATTACTTCCAAGACTTCATAAACCACAAAAAGAAAATCTTGGTTCCAATTTTTGTCTAGGCCAAAATCTAATTATCTTGGGGTATCTTGCAAGAGTGTGCGCGCGGGGTGCGGGTGGATTGCAAGGGAGGCGAAGAGTATCCGTTCTGTATGATAGTGCTATTACCGTATTCTGTGCTATTGTTAGACAGTTATATTTTGTTCCAATATTTAAGGCTGGGTCAAATAGGATGCCTTGAGCCGGTTATAGCAATTTAATGAACGAAATTGAATTGGAAGTGTCATTCCGAACCATTCCAATACACTAAGCAAATGGCATGGCATCATTGCGTTGCATGGTCTGTCAGAATAGTTTATGTGATGCAAGGAATAGTGTAGGCAACGAAGCGGATCGTTGTATGAAGACCCCCGCATTAAATCCTCAGTCGATGAAACTTTGCTGGGGTATTACCATAGATTTATACAGGGTGTCTCATTCAAATCGGTCAGTATGGGAAAGTCTGAAACTATAAGACATACGAAGATTTGTTCTTAGGAACCATGTCACCGATTTTGATAAAAAGAAAAACTGCATTCATACATTTGAAAAAAAAAAGTGTACCCAGCTGGGGAATCGAACCCGGTACTTTTGAAAAAAAAAAGCTTACAGTTTTTCTGTTTAAATAACGGTTGTGTAGGTCTTAAGCAGTAAATGTCTCTATGAAACACGATGTCTAAAATGAATAAAATGCATTGTTTTTACATACTTTAATTTATCATAGTAGGTGTTCGAAGTGACCACCGTTTTTTTCAATACAATATGGGTACACTTTTTTTTCAAATGTATGAATGCAGTTTTTCTTTTTATCAAAATCGGTGGCATGGTTCCTAAGAACAAATCTTCGTATGTCTTATAGTTTCAGACTTTCCCATACTGACCGATTTGAATGAGACACCCTGTATAGTCAAGATAGGGTCTTGGGAACAAGCGGTTCAAAATTTCCCCATACAAGAAAAAATAGCGCCATCTGTGAGAAATCGCGTGAACTACGTTGTGTAGTACTTCGGTCGGTACTAAATACACGGAACGGAAATAATATGGCGGAAAAAAACTAAACAAACTTTTTACTGTTTATATGTGATTTAGGCCTAGTTTTTCAGTTTCATTAATTGGATTATAGTCAAAAACAATAATAAGAAATAACGATAATAATAATAATAAGAGTATATTGTCTCTTCAAATAAAAACATCCATTTTGTTGGTAAGTTTATTTGCATCCAATGTTGACAATATGCTCAAAACAAAAACCTCCTTGCTTCGCTCGAATATGACTGAAAACGACTGACATTTGTTGGTCCTAAACGTCAGATTTCGGACCAACGAATTGGGGACAGTGTAACGTGCCGATGGGCTAGTACTTATACCAGGCCACTCAGAAAGTATTGCGAAAAATAGTTTTTATATATGGGAGACTGGCCGGTCAGAATCTTTTTCGAAAATATGATTACTTGTAAGTAAAAATATGTGTGTTCCATTTTCAAAATTTCCCTCCACATTTTTTGCGAGCCAATTCAAAGTATCGTGTCTTACTGAAAAATGGATCTGCGCCAGGAACATTTTAGAGCTATGATTTTTTACGATTTCAAGTGTCGCCTGAAACCGGATGAATCGTTCGATAGACTTCAAATGGCATTTATGGATGAAGGCCCCTCCAAGGCAACCGTGTATCGTTGGTATAACGAATTTAGGCGCGGTCGACCAACCTTGGGGGATGAAGAAAGAAGCGGTCGCCCTTTGACGGCTATTACGGAAGAAAACGTACTAGCAGTGAAAAATTTAATCCAAGATAATAGGCGAATTACATATCAGGAGATTCAGCACATATTAAAGATTGGATCGGGAAGCGTTCACGAGATTCTACACGGGCATCTTCGCGTGAGGAGGATAGTATCGCGCTGGGTGCCGCACTACCTCACCGACGCTCAGAAGCAGGCCCGGGTGGAATGGTGCCGTGATATGCTGAACAAATTTGAAGCAGGCTCGTCTCGGCGTGTTTACGACATCGTAACAGGTGATGAGTCCTGGATTTATCAATACGATCCAGAAACCAAGCGCCAGTCGACAGTTTGGGTGTTTCAAAATGAACCAACGCCTACCAAAGTGAAGCGATCTCGAAGCGGGGGGAAGATTTTGATCGCCAGCTTTTTTAATTTGACTGGCCACTTGGCCTCAATTCCCTTACGAGATCAAAGAAGCATCAACGCCGAATGGTATACTACCAAATGTTTACCAGAAGTTTTTTCTGTTGTGAGCAACAAGCGACCAAACACAGGGCTCCGCGGACTACTGCTCCACCACGACAATGCGCCTGCACACACCGCGCTCAAAACGAGGGACTTCCTGGACAGCACACCAGTCAAACTCCTGGGTCACCCTCCTTACAGCCCTGATCTAGCACCGTGTGACTTCTTTTTATTTCCAAAAATAAAAAATCAGCTCAAGGGGATACAATTTTCGTCGCCGGAAGATGCGCTGGCTGCGTTCGAGCAGGCTGTAAACGAGGTGTCTACGGCGGACTGGAAAAAGTGTTTTGAAAACTGGTTCAGACGCATGAATCTTTGTATAGAGGCTGGTGGAGAGTACTTTGAAAAGATTTAATAAAAATATATGTACCTGTAGAACAATTTTTTTTAGTGTCGCAAATATTTCTGAGTGTCCCACGTATATAAGTAAATCTTCTAAAAAAAATTGGTAAGTACTTTTAATTTTTCCATACAAAAATTACAAAAAAATTATGAAAAAAAAATTTTGTGAATTTTTTTTGGATATTTTGAATTTACATTTAATTCATGATACTTTGTCATCCTGTCAAATAAAATCTGCCTGAGAAACTAATGTTGGGGTCAACTGCTTCGTTGTCTAGAAGTGCGAAAACGTGTACTTATTCCCCTGAAAAAAATTACTTTCAAGAATGTTTGCTGTGATATTATTATCGCGTTAGGCGCTTATAACATTTTTCATTAAGATGGTTTGCTCATAATTACATTAGGACTGAAATATTCCAAAAAAAGACTTATGCTATAACTTACATCATGATGCGCATCCTTCTTCATGGAGCCTCCATGGCCTCCTCCTGTACTCTGAACTGTATTCATCTTCGGTTCTTCACTCCTTCAACCTTTGTTCTTCTCCACGAGCTTATTTTCTTCACCTACACGCATACTTTTTGATACTATGAATCGACCCATGTTTAGATTTTAAGTTTAATGAAGAAATACACTTTATGCCTTTAGTCATACAAAATCAATGTTTAGTTAATAAGTGAATAATTGTAATAGCGCTTTTTAAAACAACCACAAGCGCTACCTGTTGAGCGCACAATAACACTAACACAATACGTTTAAATTCTTGCGTCACTTTTGAACTAATCACTCTACATAAAATCCGACTAATTTTAAATGGACATTCTTTCACTACTTCAGGCACTGTTTAATAAGTCATTTTTCATTCACAGCACTTTGTATTTTAATTTGTTAATAAGCTTCTGTTTATTAACGTTTTATATTCAAATTAATTAATTGACCCTGTTTTAATAAAGGATACTCATTAATTATTCATCTTCTACGGGGAAGGTTGTAAGGGATTGAATTTTAATATGGGTATAACTCACTTTCGTAATTATGCGTATTTTTTAAGTAACAGAGCTTAAATTTTATGCTTATCCAAATAATGAACCAATTTTGTTCTTTGAAGCTTTTATCATAAAGAAAAGGCGAAGATTTTTTGCAATATTATCTACAGTCGCTACAAATTTTTTTGTGCTTCTTCTAAAAAACAATTCTTAAGTTTTAAGTTCTGTCCGTGTAACATAGAACAATTTTAAATGTCTACCTGTAAAAGAAGTTATTACATACATACATACATACATAACATCACGCCTTGTTCCCGAAGAAGAAGTAAGAAGTTATTAAGAAGTTATTGTTGATAAAGAATAGCACCAGCTCATCCCAGGCGCGGTTCCAGCCCTAGATTTTGGGGGGGTCATCGAGGCTGATCCTAACCTAACCACAACATTATTTTTACCCACACAAAAATGATCTTAGGTAGTTTTATGAGCAAAGAAAAACAGATACAAAGACATATTGCAAATTCACCATCGAAGCGAGTTTGAAATTTCACGTAATAGAGCTAACAAATATTGATAATAATCTAAATATATAAAATAGCTTGTCCTGACTTAATGACAGATTCATCAACGCCGAGCCGTAAACGCTATAGCTACAGATTTTGTACATAGGTTTTTTGCATTTCAAAACTAAGGAAGGATTTTCCAAAGTTCATCCCCATAAGGGACAGAAGTTTGTTTAAAAGTCTTTGTTTCTTGAGTCCGATTTACACAAATTAGAATTTAAGCTTTTGGTAAAAAATAAAGAAACACGTGTTTAAGAAAGCATTCCTTAAAAATCTCCCTTCAAGGGAGTGAAAAAGGGGATGATTTTTTCCGTATTTTGGTCTATAAGTCTTTCATTTTTAAAGGTAGAATTATACAAATTTGGTTTACAGCTCTCCATAAAAAATAAAGAGTACGTTTAGCATTTCTAGAAATTCATCCCCTAACGTGATGAAATGAAGAATTAAAGTTTGTATAGAAATCCCAGTTTTGTCATGAGGTGCTTGAAAATTTTAACTTAAGCTAAGAAACAAAGAAACACGTGTTTCAGAAATTTTGAGATATCATCCCCCAAAGGGGTGAATCAAGAGACGAAAGTTTGAATGAAAATCTTACAGCTTTGATTGGATTTTAGCTAAACATAAGAAACAAAGAAACACGTGTTTCAGTAAGTTTGAGATATCATCACCCAAGGGGGTAAAATAGGGGATGAAATTTCATATGAAAATCCTACAGTTTTGACATTAGGTACTTGAAATTTGGATTTTAGCTAATAATAAGAAGTAAAGAAACACGTGTTTCAGTAAGTTTCAGATATCATCAACTTCGTATGAAAATCCTACAGTTTTAGAAGTAAAGAAACACGTGTACGGAGAGCTCAAAACCAAATTCGTATAATTCTACCCTTAAAAATTAAAGACTTATAGACCAACATACAGCAAAAAATCATAACCTTTTTTACCCCCGAGATTTTTAAGAAATGCTTAAACACATGTTCCTTTATTAAATTATTTTTTTACCAAAAGCTTAAATTCAAATTAGTGTGAATCTAACTCAATAAATAAGGGACTTTCATATCAACTTTCATCCCTTATTTCACCTATTTAGGGGATGAATTTTGGAAAATCCTTCGTTAGTTGTTGGCTTTGAAGTGCAAACAACCTGTGTACAAAATTTCAGATCTGTAGATATAGTGGTTACGGCTCGGCGTTGATGAACAGTCATCAAGTCAAGTCAAGCTATTTTATAACGGGTGTAAGGGACAGCCCTCCGAATACTGAAAGGGCATGATCAGTCAACGTACCTAATTAAACAACTTTCAGTGAACAAAACTTTCAGGAAACGAAAAAAAAATCGGCCTCTTCATACAGACTGTCTAATCAAGTTTGCAATTTTGTATGGAGAGGCCGATTTTTTCTTTTATTTCCTGAAGTTTTATTCGCTGAAATATGTTCAGTTACGTTGACTGATCATGCCCTTTCAGTATTCGGAGGGCTGTCCCTTGTACCCTGAATATTTAAGAAAAAAGAAAGATCAGAGGAAAGTTCTGTATGTTAGTTTGTTTATATGTGTGTTTTCTAGATTAACGTAAAAAATTCTGTTTGGATTTCGGGGGGGGTCATGACCCCTGTGACCCCCCCCCTGGATCCGCGCCTGGCTCATCCCTACCCGTAGTTGCGGTTACGCCAGCCGCAACGTTTACAAACGTGTTGACTATGTAAATTCCCCTCCAAAATACCACACGTTTTTACTGAAGTTCTGGATAAAGGGGCCCATGAGCTGTTTGTACCTTCTTTAACCAGAAATGCAAATCCACTCCAGGCTATCACTCCAACTTGGTTTATATCCCGTACGTAAGCTCGAAGCACTTGGCAACGTCTGGTCCACGCCGCATAGACAAGGAGTAAAAATTTCTGTATGTGTCTGGCTTCCGAATTCATGCAACCCAAACCTATTCAACTCGCGAGTGAATAGGCTTCTTATGGGTTTTTTCATACTTGACCTCTGTCCCTAGAGCTAGATTGATATCATGAGTAAACCTATTTTATATAAAATTAATGTAAAAGAAATTGTTTTACGTATCACCGTATTTCACGTCACTTTGTCCGAAACATTGTCAGGATTTGTTCTACGAATTGTGTCATTATTCACGGCTTATCTGAAACTGAATCTGTGCAAGTAGGGTGCCGGAGTTCAGCCGCTGTCACAGGTTTTTTTATTGCCGTAACTTGCAAAGTAATCCTGCATCATAATTTTTTTGTTCTTTATTAATCCAGGCAGTTTCGGTTAAGAAAAGCACCACCCCACCTCTAACCGTGGGTGTCGTAAAAGGCGACTGAGAGTTTGTTTGTTTAAATAAGGCAAACCTTGATACGGCTGAAAGTTTTACGTGGATACGTAACGTATATCTAGGTAGGTACAGTTGAGAGCAGGTTAAGCTTCCAACCACCCCCCTCCTCTCTCACCCCCCTTCTCTCAACCCCCTCACCCCCCTACTCTCGCAACCCCCTTTCTTCAACCCAACTCACTCCCCCTTCCCTCACCCCCTACCCCCGAAAGCCCTTCCCTCACCCTCTGACTCATAAAAAGCTCGATATAGTAACAATTATAGCCGCCAGAGGGCCTATGTCCACTTTGCACGAAATACCGGACAAGACACACCATTTTAGTTCTCGGGGTGGGTAACGTGCTTAGCTGTCTTATTAATGTCAAGTTATGCCACTAATAAGACAGCTGGCTCTATGGGCGGTGGTGACCACTTTCCATCAGGTGGCCCACCTGCTCGTTTGCTCACTTGTCACATAAATAAAAAAAACTTAACCCCATACAAAAACATAGACGTATTCACGTCAAAAAACGATGAATTTAAATTAAATAGAGGTAGCAATCCTACTGTACGATAATAGTAAAGGTTTAACAAGAGCTGCCATTAGTCACCGTTTATCTTAAACCGTATCTGCTTTAGACTGATTGATACGTTAAGTTGGATCGTAAGGCATCAAAATTAAGTGGCAATCCCGGTTTAAGAGACCTTACCGTTTTTATTCACAAGCGGTTTCTAGAACGGTAATTTAAAACTTTTTAGACAACTGGCTATCAGAGGCTCAGACAGAGACGAAGGGCGTAATAGTGGGGAGGCATGTATAGTATTGAGTATTGAGGCTTTCTCCTGCAGTGGGACACCTTACAGGCTGCATAAAAAAAACTGAATAGCTTGGTTTTTTGATCAAGGTTCGATTAGAAAAAGTGGAAAAGTTTTTACAGCTTTTAATTTTTAATAGATTGCACATTGAAAGCGTGGTTTGATATTAACGTCGTTATTTTTACTCAAATTCTTGGACATAACACATTTTCAGGAACAACTTTTCAGATATTTTTGCCTGTTTTAAATAACGCCTAAAACAAAAAGCATTTAACTTAACATGGAAACAAAGTTGTTGGACATTTGTTTCAAACTTCTAATTTTTAGGAGCAATTTTTGGACTTGGCAAATCTTCTAAGCGTTATAAGGGGTGTGAGGGACAAGTTTCAACGTAACTGAACAATATTCAGTGAATAAAACTTTTAGAAAATGTTTCGTTACATAATTGCAATCTTGATGGGGCGGTTTGTATGGATAGGCCGATGTTTTTTCCTGAAAGTTTTATTCCATGAAAGTTGTTCAGTTAGGTACGTTGACTTTTTCTTATTTTTTTTTTCAGTAGGCTTACTCTTGACCTCGATCTAGTCTTGAGGACAGAGATGAGGTCAACAATGGAACGAGCTTGCCCAGGAGAAGCCTATTCACTCGTGACTTGAATAGATTCGGGTTATATGAAATCGGGAACACATACGCAGGCAGAAAATTCCAAAAAAGATGTTTTAAAGCGCTTTGTGCGAATGCGTGGAACATCAACCAACTGTGGGTGATATTCTGATCACTGATGATGATTGATCATGACCTTTCAGTTTTCGGAAACCTGTCTTTTATATAGGTGACTTTTAATTAGTTCTTGATAGAAAAAGGTATGCATGTACTCATGATACTGAATAATTTTCCCCAATAATATAGTTCGTAATACGAAAATCTAGTTTTGAACTCCCATAGAAACTGCATAAGCTGATAGCGAATTTTGTATGGAAGGTCAAATTTGGTTTTTCTTATTTCGACCTACGTTCCTTGGGATAAGTTGTTCTGTATCATGAGTACATGCATATCTTTTGCTATCAAGAACTAATTAAAAGTCACCCTATAATAGTAACTCTCTGAAGAGCACAAGCCTCGTGCCAATATTTTTTTTACCAGGCTTACTCTTGACCTCGATCTGGCTCATAGGGTAGAGATGAGGTCGGCAATGGAACGAGTTTGCCCAGATGAAGCCTATTCATCCATACAGTCAAGCAGTTAACGGCTATTTAGCTACGCCGTAGAGAATTGCTACGGATATTGCGTAGAGCTTGGTACGTTATTGTAGCGCGTAGCAAATTACATGATACTATAATGATAAATAAAACGCTACAAAATCGAATATTATCTTGGGTGGTTGACCGAGCGATCTTCTCTGCTCCTTGCTGATCGATGCAAAGTTAACCAACTAACACGCTGCGTTGCGGTCACCCATCCGGTTACTGGCCTGGACCTGACCGTTGCTTAACTTTCATGATCGGAAATAAAAAGTAATTTCCATTAGGCTACAAGTGCTTTTAAATCCGATTAAAATATGTCTTTCTACGTTGCCTATTTTTTACATGTGAGTATCACGCCTCTTTCTAATTTATACGATTTCGATATAACGAACTTTCCAGATTTCTTTAATTCTCTAGAAACCTCTTATTTTTAATTCTTCTTTATATATGTAAACTTCTCGCAAAACAGATGGAAAGGCAAGACAAAAGGTGTGTCATTTTCAGGGGAAAAAACCCACACAAAGTTACGAAATGCTTCAGTAATTTTACTTTAATAATTCTGGTGCCATACCCAGCTTTCGTTTCCGTACATTAGTGTCATAACCAAGACCCTCTAAATTAGATAAAAGAAATTTTCGACGAAATTCTCAAGTAAATACAGTCGGCATTGCAAAACCTATATAAAATGCAAATCGTTCTTTGCTCAGCCATTTATACATTTTTATGGCGTGATAAGTCGGAAATAGCTTCGTTTACATTGATTTTCGATTATGGTGATGATATAAAAAATACGAAAAATCTTCAACCTTTTACGCAACATGTTTATTCGACACAGTTTGGTATGCACCACGTTTCGGAAAATATAATAAAAAAGGTTGTAGACAGTTAATACGCTCATGAAATCAAAATTTTTTTGAAGAGTTGAACTTTTGTTCTTTGGGAAAAGTTCTTTAGTTAAATGAACAGACGTGGGGTCTTTACAGTTTTTTGTTATATCCTGTACACTAGCAAAATTTTCAAAATACCAACTGACGGACAAAGTATTTTATACTGAATAAGACGCTGCTCTACCTTAGTCACTTTCTGAAAATCAACTTTTGATTTTCATAGCACTTTAATAGCCAAAACCACGAAATGTTTAAAATGAGTTGGAGTCGCAATCACCCAAATTTTCTTTATAATAGTGTTTGGAATAAGTAAATTCTTAATGCTGTATTCATCAGCATTTTTTTGTCAAAACCAGCTTGCCATACGCTCATGAACAGGGCTGTCACTATAAAGTTTTCTGCGACGGAAGTAAGTTTCTTTCTTTTGTCCTGAGCCATAGATAATAGAAACGAAACAGAAGTTGTAGTTGTCGCGTGAGTTATTTTATTTCTACTTTATTATGGGCCACAATCACCAGCAAGTCATCAAGTGATAATATAAAGTAGTCGATTGTTTGATTACTAGGTAAGTACTGTTGTTTTTCTAGGTCTTTTTAGGGTTCCGATACCAAAATGGTAAAAAAAGGAACCCTTATGGTGCCGCTCTGTCTGTCTGTCTGTCCGTCTGTCTGTCACACCTCTATATCTCAGCAACCACTTACGCTATCGAGCTGAAATTTGGAATAGTTTTAGAATATAGTTGCCCAACTTAATCGCACATGAAATTTTTTTGAAAAAAGTATGATTATTAATGTAAAGGGGGCCAAAATAGGGGGGGCCAAATTTCAAATTGTCGCTACTAGGTCAAGTGGGGTATCATATGAAAGGGCTTTACTTGTACATTTTAAAATATATTTTTGTATTTTTTTAAGTTTCTTAGTTTTCAAGTTATGATGAAAAATGTCAAAAAAAATACCATTCCCCCCCCCTTATCTCCGAAGTTTGAGTAAGGGAAAATCTGAATTAATTACAGTTGACAGAAGTTTATGTAAACTTTACAGCAAAAATAAAACGATCTTTCTAAGTTGCACAGTTTTTCAGAAATCTGCAAAAAACCTTTACAAACAAATTTAGTTTTGCGGTCCTGAAAATGGACTTTATTGCTTCCAAAAATACTATAGGTATATCGGAACCCTCGGCGCGCGAGTCCGACTCGCACTTGACCGGTTTTTTTATGGCATAAATAGGCCATCGAGCGGTTAGGCTACGATGCTACCTGATGGTAAGTGATCACCACCGCCCATATCATTCAACTAGTAATAATAATAAAAGTGTTCATTTAAGGCTGGAAGCCCACTGTGTCAGTAATATACCGAAAGTATTTTATATTTTTTACAAAAAATCTACCTGTAAATTTCTTACCTCTGTGTTTGCCAGTAAATAAAGTTTTCTGCAGCAAATGTAAGTTTTTACCTTATCCTTAGCCAAGGAATGTCAAAGTTTTTGTTCGAACGATAAGGCAAAGTTGGTACAAAAACACTGTGTTTTTGACGATATTGTAAAAGTTGCATTTTTCATTGAAAAAAATCTCTAACTGGATTGTTTTTAGCCTTATTATTAAAAACTCCTCAGTATAATGGAAGACAGATTACTTGTCGTTTACAAAAGATCAATTAATTTATTTTGGAAAACATATGAGCCCTTTAGAAAGTAAAAGGCAAGAGGTAGGGAGAGAGAGTACGTTACTTATATTTTCATATGAAAATCTCTTTTTCAATAGGAAAACAGAAATTATCTTTGCAAATTGTACACGACAGATTCATATATTTTATAAGCATGAATATATACACCCTTGTTTTTGTATCACTCCTGATATTTTAAGAGTTGTGTCTGTTCATGAAACTGAACAACTTTTCCCAAGGAACGTCGGTCGAAATACAAAAATAAAAAAATATACTCCCCATAAAAACTGCACCTTTTGTTTTTTTTTCTTATTTTGACTTATTTTCCTTGGAAAAAGTTGTTCAGTTTCATGGGCAGAACCACCACTGCATTAAGTTAAGGATATTACAAATTACAAACAACCCTATACACAAATGAAGCATACGTAGTTTAGTATATTAGCATAAACCAATTTGTATCTGGTCACGCTAGGGGTGAGGGAGAAGCGTGGAGGGAGAGGCGTGCTAATATGAACGATGATGTATGGATGTAATGGAGCTAATCCGGTAGAAACCTTGGCCTTATAAGGAAAACGTAGGGTCGTTGCAAATGTAGACAATCTTTAATCAGTGGAAGTACTTTAACTATGACCGTGTGGTGCCGACAAAGAATGGTACCAACCTATCTTTACCCGTGGGTGTCGCAAGAGGCGACTAAGGGATTATAAAACAAGAGGATGGGCAGCAGCGTACTTCTACGTATCGTACCATCTTACATACATCGGTCACCAAGGAACAGCGATAGGGCCACTCCGCCTGCGATACGCATGGACTTCAAAACTCTGTGGCGGTCACCAACAATCGCAGTAAATGCCAAAAGCCGAAACTCTATAATAAGCGTGGTGATTATGGTACTCCCCCTCTAACTTATACCTTGCGTTTTTGCTGGTTGACAAAATATTTGACAAGCTAGAAAAATGGTACAGTGCTGCGCGAGGGTCCCCACACAGCACTAGTGGAAAAGCAGCATAGGTGCATCTCGACTTCGCGCGAAGACCATCGGACATTGACGCGTAACACGCATAACAGCTCAAGCATGGATACTGATATAATAAATCAGGTTTATGTGGGAAGGCAACCAAACGACTGCAAGCGGGGTGAATTAACGAAAGCTACTTAGTACAGTGTGCTCGTATAGCTAGCATTGGTCCAAAATTAGTAAATTGGATTTACAGACGTCCCCAACAAGAAGATCTCAGAACAAAAATTTTACAATTTCCATCAAGATTCTATATCAGAGAAAGGCCGTAAATAAAAAATATAAGGTCAGATGCGTCATAAACTTGTTAGTATCATCTGATTCATTGCAAAACCCAAGATTTTGTTCAACTTTTCTACACCAGCTCATTTATTTCTTATTTCTAAGGATTTTGCCTACAGACAATTTTCTTAGAATTCTTTGCTGAAAATGTAGGCTTACTTTAATAAGAAAATGTTTTTCGGAACGTAGGTAATACTAGCTTGTTTATAATTATGATTTTCGTTGATTATTACAATGTTAGCCTATGTTGAACGCACAGTGAACATCTAATAATTAAACCAGAATAAAATTATGAAACCAGGGTACCTACACGCTACTATAGAATACTTAGATTATAATTATACTAACGTATAAATCTATATATATAAAAGAAGAAGGTGACTGACTGACTGACTGACTGACTGACTGACTGACTGACTGACTGACTGACATATCAACGCACAGCCCAAACCACTGGGTCTAGAGATTCCAAATTTGGTATGTAGGTTCCTTATGAAGCCTAGGGGTGCACTAAGAAAGGGTTTTACAAAATTCCACCCCTAAGGGAGTAAAATAGGGGATGAAAGTTTGTATGAAAGTCCATCAGTTTTGAAGTTAGGATCTTCAAAATTTGTATTTAGGCTGACGACTAAAAATTAATAATTACGTGTCTCAGGGTTTTTGAAAATTCGACACCCTTAAGGGTGAAAAGGGGGATGAAGTTGAAAATTCTTTATTCTTAAAGTAAAATCCACATAATTTATTATTTAGGCATTAATAATGTAATTCTATGCAACGTTCATCACTGTTATTGAAATTCCACCCCAAATTCAACCCCTAAAAAAGGGAAATGGGGTGAAAAAGTCTAAAAACCAATATGGGTATCGTTTGTATGGTTTATAGGGTCGCTGATTACGAAAACTACAACAATTTTGAAATCAAACGTGGTGGACGTGAAATACCATCATCCCCCTGGGGATGGAGTTGGGGTGCGATAGGTTTGAAATGTCTAAAAATCAATATGGGTGTCGTTTGTATGGTTTATCGGGTCGCTGATTACGAAAACTACAACAATTTTGAAATCCAACGTGGTGGACGTGAAATACCATCATCCCCCTGGGGATGGCGTTGATGTGCGATAGGTTTGAAATGTCTAAAAATCAATATGGGTGTCGTTTGTATGGTTTATCGGGTCGCTGATTACGAAAGCTACAACAACTTTGAAATCCAACGTGGTGGACGTGAAATACCATCGTCCCCTGGGGATGGGGTTGGGGTGCGATAGGTTTGAAATGTCTAAAAGTAAATATGGGTATCATTTCTATGTTAGGCATAGCGGTTAAATTGGCGTAAGGGGTAGGGATAGGGACAGGTAGAGGTAGAGGTAGAGAGGTAGAGAGGTAGAGTGGTAGAGAGGTAGAGAGGTAGAGAGGTAGAGAGGTAGAGAGGTAGAGATGTAGAGAGGTAGAGAGGTAGAGAGGTAGAGAGGTAGAGAGGTAGAGAGGTAGAGAGGTAGAGAGGTAAGAGGTAGAGAGGTAGAGAGGTAGAGAGGTAGAGAGGTAGAGAGGTAGAGAGGTAGAGAGGTAGAGAGGTAGAGAGGTAGAGAGGTAGAGAGGTAGAGAGGTAGAGAGGTAGAGAGGTAGAGAGATAGAGAGGTAGAGAGGTAGAGAGGTAGAGAGGTAAAGAGGGAGAGAGGTAGAGAGGTAGAGATGTAGAGACGTAGAGAGGGGAAGGGGGAGAGTGAGGGAGTGAGGGAGGGGGAGGGGGTGATGAAAAGGGAGAGGGAGGGGGAGAGGGAGGGGCAGGGGGAGAGGGAGGAGGGGGAGGGGGAGAGACAGAGGGAGGGGGAAAGGGAGAGAGAGGGAGAGGGTTTTAGTTTTTCTCAATTACTTCTGCGAATTGGCTCTGTTTTGAAATATTACATAAAGGTGTCTCTCATCTCTCTCTTTACATTTGTTAGGATACTGCTGCTAAGTTCCTCTGTTCTGAGTAATTTATGAGTAACGTCTGTATATTATATTAAATTCAGCTGGATCTTGAATTATACTCATTGATTTGCGCAGGGTTAGTCCTGTTTTTCCTTATTTTAAAATTACCCCGAAATGACGGGAAAATATCTCATTGCTTCGGAAAACCGGTAACAACATAAATACGAAATCCACGCGAGCGAAGCCGCGGGCAACAGCTAGTATAATATAAAATGAAAACGTATGAGATTGACATTAGCTGTCACGCAACATTTAGGGAGCTTATGTTAATCTCGTACTAATTTAATATATTGTACTGGCGTTCTCGATTATATGAAGCCACTTGCCTTCGGTCCCAGTGCGTCTTGAAAAATAATCCTTTGTTGATGAATTTTACTGACCTTCCTATGCAAGATTTTTTTTACCTGACATTAGTTTGCTCACTTACTATAGTGAAATTAAAAGCAAAAGTTTTTGTTATACCAATAGTACAATATCGCACAAAAAAAAATCATACAAACATACTACTTCCCACACTTGCATTACATTACTTTGTACGGGAAGTCGAACTTTTCGTAATGCGATGTTGCAAAAGTCGTAGAGCAAAAATTGATGCTTTTGACCTTACTTATAATAAAAAAACGTGTTTAAGGTTTGTTCTAAACTTTCGGACTTTGTCAACGTGTTTATTTGTTTCAAGTCTTTTCTATTCTACCCAAAACAGGAGAAATTTTTTTTTTCTTTTGACGAAAAGTTTCTGGAGGAAGTTTGAACCTAATATTTGATTATAAAGTATGTAAGGGACAGGTTTTTGAAAACTGATCGGGCATGATCAGTCAACGTAACTGAACAACTTTTAATATTCCTAAAATTAAGTGGTATTAAATATTAATACCAGAAGCCAGTTCTAAAAGAGCTTAATATAACAAAGGCAATATAACAAAATAACTTTATCTTATGACCTGTTGCCCTGAGGCTAAAATAAAATAAGGTAGAACGGACTGCTGTTATTAGCTCAATTTTAGGATAAGTATAACTTGAACTATGTTTTTATTTTAACACCTTCTATATGTCAGGAGATGGAATAGATGCCAACAATTTCATATCTATCAGGATTATGTTAACCTAGTTCGTTAATGTGTCTCTAGTACACACGACCGCAATTCAGTGGAAACACTTTGAACTTGAGCAGGTATCTAGTTTAGGGCGTTTGAGCGTAGCGCTGGTTGAACCGATACTGGCTTTGTTTCTAATTGCATGCTACCGTGTGTAGGTACTTGACAAAGAAGACACAGGTTTTCTTATCTTAATAAGCCTATATCATCCCACTGCTGGACTAAGGCCTCTTGGTCCCTATTCAAAGCCTTCTGTTACCAAGTCTTGCAAAAGGCGTCGAATTCATCGCGCCATCGGCACCTAGGAGAGCCTCGACGCTTTCTGTGGCTTTGTGGCTACCAGGTGGTGTCTTGGCCCATAAGTCCTGCGGTGTACGGAACACTTGAGCGGTTTTCCTATTTGTAGAATAACATCAGTCCGTATTTGTAGAAATAATTATTTATTTTAAAATGTTAACGAAGTAATGTAAGTAATTATAGGTGAAAACTTGTTAATGGCCCAGATTCTACCTATTGTATAATGAGTAATGTGTTAAAAATAAGGCTGTAAGTTTTCCGAACAAAATAAAATAATAAAATAAAGTAGCGCCACCTATGTGCTATATTGCATTTATTTAAAAAATTAAGTCTGTCGCTTACGGAAACTCATAGTGTTTTAATAGGTTATGGGCCCAGCACGCTTTCACTGCTTATTCAATTTTCCATCTCTACAAGTGTGATTTTTAAACCGGAGGATAGTCTGCGGAGTTATTCTGCAAAGCGTTCTATCTTACATAATGCGGTCAATGACAATCGCTGTCCATGGTGCCAGCCGAAACGCTAACAAGCGTGGTAACTAAGGTGAATCTATTAGGCAATTCTGGAGGGAGTTGCATGTCCAGCAGTGGGCTTTTGATGAGATGTCATGATGATAACTGTCAAAATAATGTAGCTTGATTAGATTGACAGCTGTGTGAGAGTAGGACGGAGCGATGCGTAAGATATTGGAGTGACAGAGACACATATAGCTCCTTCTTGTTCTCACGGATTACTTTGTCCTGGTAATCAGGCAACATAATTTCAACAGTAATGAGAGCCCCGGTGTATCCCGAAGGATACAGAATAGGATCGATCTCCCGCGCTCGATATTCTGCCTTATTGCGTCGAAGCTATGATTTATTTTGGTTTGGTGTGTATTGGGAGTAATGACCTATTGAAATTACCTTTCGAAAGACGTATAAACCATAGATTTAAATTGGCGGCAATCGGACGGATGACGCGCCAAAGTTCAAAATTTTTGAAAATCCTGGTCACGTGGCAACATCCGCCCGATTTGAGTCGGTCAATGGCGGCCAGAGTTCAAGGCCATATTATACGACCGTAAAAATTGCATAGATAGATTATTGCGAATTTTTTGTATGATGGGATCAGAGAGGTTAAAGTTTGCTCCTTGTAATATTAAGGACATCTGAAAACTATTCATTATTCAACATTATGGAAACTAATTTACGACTCGGCTAAAACTTGAGTCGCAAGTCGCCATGGGGGTAAGTTGATAACTTTACAAACTACCCTCAGTAAACCACAGTCAGTTTAACTGCTATACAGGGTGGCAAACTTCTGATTTTTTTTTGACATGTTCAAAAGTTATACAAGACTAGGGAATATGCATAATTTTTTTTAGTCGCATTTATTAACGAAATATGAAAAACCGTAGTTGAGATTACAAAAAGTGAAATTAAAATTAAAATTGGCTAAGAAATACGACTGATATAAGCATTTAAAACTTTTAATTACGCGCAGATTAGACAGAGAGATCCGACATGGCATGTGACGTCACATGCCACTACGGCCATATTAACTTCGTATTAAATTTCGTTTTGCTAGAAAGAGACAGAAACAAATCTTCGATGGCTTATATCTTTTTTAATTTCATAGTTATTAGAAAAATAGTTTTACTAAACTGTTTATTACGTGAGTGAGGATAACTTAATAAAAATATCATGCATATTCCCTATTATAAGGGATGTAAAAAACTTCTCGAGATAAAGATTCATATACTTATAATGGTTTTCCTAAGAAGCTTATTATAGTACTTAAGATATTTTGCTTAGTACTTACTCAAACAATCATAATCATTAATTATACAAGGTGTTTAAAAATTAGTAAGCACTAGCATGTTACTCAGCACGTGAAATTGAAAAAAAAAAAACTTCCCATAGAAACTCATCGCATGGAACTTTGCAACGTCAGGCAAGACTGTGAAGCCACCACACACAGCAATTCTTCATGCAGGATCGGACTTATGCTTATATACTTTAGTATTTAATGAGTAACATTTTTTGGACTCTATCCACTTCAGGGGTAAAAAAGTTAAATGGAATGAAAATTTATATAGTAACATTCACTATTGGTGCTAGATTCTCACTGCAGGGGGGTGATCGTGGTAATTTCAACGACATTTCCAAAACAAAAACGTTTGCCTCAAAAGTCATGTTAAGTCTTAACTAAGTGTTTTAGGCAAACGTTTTTGTTTTGGTAATATCGTTGAAACTACCACGATCACCCCCCAGGTGTCAAGATTGATTGAATAGCAAGCCGGTAGAAACACTTTGGACCTTAAGAAATAATATTATAGCTGCACTTTTTTACAATTTTATTTTATAAATTCCACATCCCGTATAAACCATACTACTTGGCTGTGCATAGTTTAAGGCAGGATCATACTTTGTTAGAAATAGTCTTGTAGAATGCGCAATTTTGGTTTTATCGCCACTAAAATATTATTTTGTAAGATATCGCTTGATGTTACTTGTGATAAAGTAAAAAAAAAAACGGTCTAGTGCGGGTCGTACTAACGCGCCGAGGGTTCCGATATACCTTTAGTATTTTTGGAAGCAATAAAGTAAATTTTTTGGACCGCAAAACTAAATTTGATCGTGAAGGTTTTTTGCAGATTTCTAAAAAACTGTGCAACTTCTAAAGATCGTTTTATTTTTGCTGTAATATATACATAAACTTCTATGCACTGAAATTAATTCAGATTTTTCCTTTCATAAACTTCGGAGATAATATGGTGGGGGGAATGGTATTTTTTTCGACATTTTTCATCACAACTAGAAAACTAAGAGTCGTAAAAAATACAAAAATAAATTTTAGAATGTACAAGTAAAGCCCTTTCATATGATACCCCATTCGACCTAGTAACGACAATTTGAAATTTGCCCCCCCTATTTGGGCCCCCTTTACAGTAATAATCATATTTTTTTTTATTCTTTCATGTGCAATTGAGTTGGGCAACCATATTCTAAAAGTGAATATTCCACTACATATTCCAAATTTCAAGTCTATAGCATGAGTGGTTGCTGAGATATAGAGGTGTGACAGACAGACAGACAAACAGACAGACAGGCAGACAGACAGACAAAGTCGCACCATAAGGGTTCCTTTTTTTACCATTTTGGTATTGGAACCTTAAAAAGAGCGGAACTGAAACTTTAAGGCTGTCATTCAGAGACGGTTTGCTAGCACCGCTAGCACGGGGCCAGCAAAGCCCAGGTCTAAACTTGGTCTAGCTCTGTCATCGGTCATAATTACCTGTCACTAATCATGACAGTTTTCTTATCACGGGCATACCAAGAATAAGGGCCAACGCAAGCTGAGGGGCAGGCCGCAGGACGCAGGCCGCAGGCCGCAGGCGGCAGATTTTGCAGGCCGCAGACGTAGGTGACCAACGCAAGCTGGGACGCAGATACTAAACACATGCGGGCACAGAATACTATTACACACCTACGGAAGGAAGAATGACAACTTATAGTGAAAAAAATTAGACTTTTTTTTTGATATAATAGAAAGAAGGTTTGAATTCTCCCTTCTCATAAACTGTAATGATATCTTGTACTGTATCTAATATCTACATAGGGATTTAAAAAATAGCTGTAAAACCTATTAAAGGCTTATTTAGGAGGCTAAATGCAACAACTTTTTAGAGTTCCGTAGTTAACAAGGAACCCTTATAGTCTGCCTTTCTGTCCGTCTGTCTGTCTGTCCGCGGCTTAGCCCAGAGACCATTAGTACTAGAAAGTTAAAATTTAGTGTAGATATATATTTCATCCACGCCGAGAAAGTGGTCAAATAAAAGCTTAAAAAAAAATTTTTTTAGGGCAAGTACCTCCCATACAAGTAAAGTGGGAGTGTTTTTTTTTTCCAACGTGTGGGATATCGTTGGGTAGGTCTTTTAAAAATAATGTACAGTCAAGAGCAGGTCAAGCTTTTCATTCGCAGCGCGACTTTAGCTCCTACAGCTTAATTGTCAATTGTTTAAGCTGTCATCCGAAATGTAGATCTCATCGAGACCTATCATTTGTCTCAGCACACGAATAGTTTAGGGTCTGTAGTTTTCGAGTAATAGAAATTTTTAGTTTGACAGCTGTCATCCGAAATGTAGATCTCATCGAGACCTATCATTTGTCTCAGCACACGAATAGTCTAGGGTCTGTAGTTTTCGAGTTATAGCGATTTTTAGTTTGACAGCTGTCATCCGAAATGTAGATCTCATCGAGACCTATTATTTTTCCCAGCACAATAGTAGTCTAGGGTCAGTAGCTTTCGAGTTATAGTGATTATAAATTTAACAGCTGTCAACCAAAATGAAGATCGCGACGGGATCTATCATTACAAAAAAAATTGAAAGATTTTAGCCATAGACAATAGGTGCACCACGGGCGATAGTTTTGAATTAGTTTTATTTCAAAAGTGATCAGGTGAACCACGCGGTTGTACCACGGGCAAAGCCTGCGCTAAAGTACTAACCCATCGCTACCAGTGTCGTAAGAGACGATTATGGAATTATGAACCGGAGGATAGGCAGCAGAGTCCTTTTGTGTATCATACCACCTTATTTTCTGCGGTCACCAGCAATCGCGGTCCTTGGTGCTAGCCGCAACGCTAACAAGCGTGGTGACAATAATGGTACTTCTCATCCACATTTGAGCAATTAACCACAAATTTATTTTATCTGTGGCATAACTTTTTGTTGTTTCTAGTTTCCAGAGTCTGCTTTCACACGCAATAGTGTGTTATTTAATCTGTGGCGCGCAGAAACAATTGCCGGCAGAAACAAGGCGCAGACATGTGTCTGCGTACACATGTCTGCATCCCAGCTTGCGTTGCTCTATGAAGGTTCATACATTACAAAAATCTGCTCTGCTCTGCTCTGCCCTGCCCTGCGCCATCTGCGTGGCAATATACGCTACAGGGCCAACGCAAGCTGAGGTGCAGGCCGCAGGACGCAGGCCGCAGGCCGCAGATTTTGCAGGCCGCAGACGTAGGTGACCAACGCAAGCTGGGACGCAGTTACTAAACACATGCGGGCACAGAATACTATTACACACCTACGGAAGGAAGAATGACAACTTATCGTGAAAAAAATTAGACTTTTTTTTATATAATAGAAAGAAGGTTTGAATTCTCCCTTCTCATAAACTGTAATGCTATCTTGTACTGTATCTAATATCTACATAGGGATTTTAAAAATAGCTGTAAAATCTATTAGGAGGCTAAATGCTACAACTTTTTAGGGTTCCGTAGTTAACAAGGAACCCTTATAGTTTCGTCATATCCGTCTGCCTTTCTGTCCGTCTGTCTGTCCGTCCGCGGCTTAGCCCAGAGACTCTTAGTACTAGATAGTTAAAATTTAGTATAGATATGTATTTCATCCACGCCGAGAAAGTGGTCAAATAAAAAATTAAAAAAAAAAAAATTGGGAACCTCCCATAAAAGTAAAGTGGGAGTGATTTTTTTTTCTTGTTAACCCCATCGTGTGGGATATCGATGGTTAGGTCTTTTAAAAATAATGTACAGTCAAGAGCAGGTCAAGCTTTTCATTCGCAGCGCGACTTTAGCTCCTACAGCTAATTTAATTGTGAATTTTTTTGGCTGTCATCCGAAATGTAGATCTCATCGAGACCTATCATTTGTCTCAGCACACGAATAGTCTAGGATCAGTAGTTTTCGAGTTATAGCGATTTTTAGTTTGACAGCTGTCATCTGACATGTAGATCTCATCGAGACTTACAATTTGTCTCAGCACACGAATAGTCTAGGGTCTGTAGATTTCGAGTTATAGCGATTTTTAGTTTGACAGCTGTCAACTGAAAGTAGATCTCATCGATACCTATCATTTGTCTCAGCACACGAATAGTCTAGGGTCAGTAGTTTTCGAGTTATAGCGAATTTTAGTTTGACAGCTGTCATCCGAAATGTAGATCTCGATGAGATCTATTATTTTTCCCAGCACAAGAGTAGTCTAGGGTCAGTAGTTTTCGAGTTATAGTGATTATAAATTTGACAGCTGTCAACCAAAATGAAGATCGCGACGAGATCTATCATTAACAAAAAAAAATAGAAAGATTTTTGCCATAGACAAAAGGTGGACCACGGGCGATAGTTTTGAATGAGTTTTATTTCAAAAGTCATCAGGTGTTCCACGGGAGAAAAAAATCTTCCGTGGTACACCCAGGTGAACCACGCGGGTGTACCACGGGCAATGCCTGCGCTAAAGTACTAACCCATCGCTACCGGTTTCGTAAGAGATGATTATGGAATTATGAACAGGAGAATAGGCAGCAGCGTCCTTTTGTGTATCATACCACCTTACTTTCTGCGGTCACCAGCAATCGCGGTCCTTGGTGCTAGCCGCAACACTAACAAGCGTGGTGACAATAGTACTTCTGATCAACATTTGAGCAGTTAACCACAGATGTATTAAAAAAGCATGCAAAATTTATTTTATCTGTGGCATAACTTTTTGTTGTTTCTAGTTGCATGAGTCTGAATTCACACGCAATAGTGTGTTATTTATTCTGTGGCACGCAGAAACAATTGCCGGCAGAAACAAGGCGCAGACATGTGTCTGCGTACACATGTCTGCATCCCAGCTTGCGCTGCTCTATGAAGGTTCATACATTACAAAAATCTGCTCTGCTCTGCCCTGCCCTGCGCCATCTGCGTGGCAATATACGCTAAGCCTAAATGTAGTGCTAACTTATTACCGTGCTAGCGAAACACCTCTGAATGACACCCAAAAGGTAAAAAAAAATATTTTTTACTGGCCTTTCGAACTATTCATTATAGTGTAGGATCCAAATCTCAAAATAGTTCACGAAAAGCTGTTCGTTGAAGTAACCTCCGCCGCACTTACTATTGGTATGTACTTGTTCAAGCTATTCTCTAGAACATTAGAAATGTGATACTCGGTTTCGAAAATTCATTTGGATCTCACATTATTTGTCAGTCTAATGAATATGAAAAGTCAATTTTTTGTTACAAAATGTTTTTACTGTTACACTTTCTGTGTTTGTGAATTTAGCGATTTCCTAATTATTTTTTGCGACGGTTCAAGATTTTTAGCACAATAATTATTCCATTTAGCCTCCCCGCAAATGTTATACCCGGTATATCCAATCGGGTAACAATGATATCCGACCGTGCTATAAAGTTGTACGCATCTCCACGCGCCGTGATCCTAATCCTATTCGTACCATTACGCGATTGTGTACACAAAAACAATATAACACTAAAAACGTTTTGCTGAAAACCGAAATGCTTGATACTTAGTTATTTAGGGTTAAGTTATAACAAAGGCAAGTGAAAGGAAACATTGGAAAGGGATGACCTCGGAAAACGTTCCAAGACTGAATTCAGGACGTTCTAAACAAAAGCCAGGTTAAAAGTGCCTTAAACCACAGTAAATATATAAGCTAAAGCAGTATGGAAACTCGGGCCTTTTTTTAAAAAAAGAACTCGTACGTCGGAGCGTCAGGGTTGAAACCTAGAATTTTTGAAATACTTCTATTAACTTTGTTCCTTTCAGCATGTTTTCGGATCGTAAAACTAAACGACTTTCCGTACGAAGTCGAAATACGAAATAATATTTTTATGTCCAATTAGAAACTGCATCAGCTGATGGCGCGTTACGTATTTTGGTCTTTCGACCTAGGTTCTTTAAGGAAAGTTACACAGAAAATGAAATTTTGCAGACAGTCTTGCATAAAATTTTAAGTCAGAAGGATAAATCACTTAGTCGCCTTTTATCGCACAAGGACAGGTACATACTTATATGGACCCTATATTATGTACCTATTTGTCTGTACATATTATGGTTTGGCACCCACGACTGACTTCAGCGCAAAAACCGCTTATTTTCCTGTAGCAGTGTGCGCATGTGTGAATGCGCCAGTTTTGGACGTTTGTTAAGAGTTTCCATACTGCTTTAGCTTATATATTTACTGTGCTTAAACCGACGAGCGTGTTTGAAAGGGTGGATGAAAGTAGAGGAAGCGAGGGAAGTATATCAAGATCTTAGTAGGTGGAGGGCTGTGGGAAGGAGTGTTATGTGTGATGTATGTATATGTCGTGGCCAGATCGTTACGAGTAGAAGTGATCACTTCATGATGTGGCTGACTTCTCACGACCACGTCATGAAAGGTCAGGTTAGGTTGCTTTATCACGAAGTGACCAACATGAAAGTGGCCGCATCATGAAGTAACCAATACCACAATATGGCCACGACATATATAAAATATTGCTACATCTGTGACAACAAACGAAAAAAATTGTTTGCGGGACACTTACGGTAAGGAAAAAGCAGTAAAGGAAAAGAAATACGTTATAAATAGACCACCCTGGATGAGTGAATGCATTACGATGCATCTGACGTCAGAATGACGTTTGAAATTCGAAATCCAGTAAAGATGAAGCAGGAAATGCTAGCGTAGCGAAGCCTGTCAACGTTTCAGTTGATATTAAATTTGGTGGAATGTGGGTGGAATGCATTTTGTGCCTGACGTCATCATGAAATTCTATTTCGGTCTATCCGGAGTTATGGTCGATACAAATTACAAAAAATGTGTAATGATTGGTTAGCGGTTAAACCCTTATATATAATTTTTTTTTCACCTCCAAAGCTCGGAAACATTTGTTTTGTCGGTTAAATTCTGCGGCCAAAAGCGATTTTTGGCCCCTGGCGGGCAAAAGGTTTTTGAAATTCGAACGCGATGTACTTATTATTTTATAGTATGCTGCAGTACTGGCCGCTTGTAAAACCAGGCACGCACTATCGTTTTCAAGATGAGAAAGAGGGATGCAGCTATAGGAAAGAAACAAATAGTATTATGAATAGTGAATGCCTGGTGGGTAAGGTACTGGCTGATAATGAAAAGTAAATTTAAAATTCGATCGCCTTTTTTTGTTCTCTTGCCCAGATTAATGGACTCGCCCTTTGACTTCAAATCAACGCAATACAAAATAGATTTGCCTGTCTCCATATTGAAATCCAATGAAAATGAACCTTGTTCCGCAAATTTATCAAGTAGTTTATAGGTAGAGTCACGAACATAAGCACAGCAGTCCCAAAAATAATAATTAATTATAGTGATTTCCTTTTTAATGTCTAGTATTCTTTATCTATACATGGCCACTCGTCCGTGAAAACTCTTTGACCTTGAGCTGGTCTCTGGGTACGGAGGTTTGTAGCGAAGCGCTGGTTCAGGTTATACTGGTTATGTTTCCACTTGCTTGCTGCCGTCAGTACCATTATGTAGGTATTAGGCCCTTACGTTAAAACGGTTGAGTAATTATTTCTTATATTTGAATTGCTATTCTTGCATTATGTTAACATTTCCTCGCTTTAATGAGGTGAAAAATTTTGTGTTTCGCTCGGCAGCAAAGTTATTTTGCGTCTCGTGCCTTAAAACCTTCGCCACGCTCAGGATTCTTCTTTTGAACCACTCGCTTCGCTCGTGGTTCAATCCTAGAATCCTTCGCTTGCTCAGGTTTCAATACGAGGCACTCGCGCCAAATAAACCTTTTGCTGCCTTGCATAACAAATAACTATTATGTGACAAGTGAGCAAACGAGCATGTGATGCACCTGATGGAAAGTGGTCACCACCGCCCATAGAAACCGCTGTCTTATTGGTGGCATCACTGGACACTGATAAGACAGCAAAGCACGTTGCCCACCCCGAGAACTAAGATGGTGTGACTCGTGTGCCGGTAATTTTGCTGGCTCCCTTACCCTTCAAACCGAAACACAGCCTTGCAAACACTGCTATTTTACGGCAGAAATAGGCAAGGGGTGGTACTTCCCCAGACGGACTTTGCACAAAAGTCCTACCACCTATTTTGTATCAAACGTGTTATAGATGAACTACGTGATAGACAGTGGTCATCATACCGTCTATACAGTTTTCTGTTTTATTTGACGCAAAAGTGAGAGCCAAGCAGAATCTCAAGATATAACCTCTTACCATCCAGTTTTTATATTAACTAGATAGCTGAAGTGGAAAGTGGATGGTTAAGTTAAATAGGTCTGAAGGTTGCGAGTGTTTTAGTGTTGATATTAAATATTTTGACCCATTTTGTTTTCTTTTATACCAACGCTTACCAACACAGGAAAATTTTTGCATGCCTAGTATTTGGTGAACCATGAGATATTGTAATTATTTTGACATCTTCCTAAGTTCTAGCAAATAAATTTCATTTCATTTCACAATTTGCAGCTATGTCAAAAGCAATCGTCGAAAACTGTCAGAAAAAACAAGTTTGGAAAACAGTATTTTTCTTTCCATCAAATATACTCTAGTTTCAGTGTCATGGCTGCAAAATTTATTGTTAAGCATTGGACTGAACGAAAAACTGGATTGTACATAAAAACTTGCCTTAAGCTTTAATTTTTTTCAAATACATCTTAACTAAAAGTTTCTTATTAACTAAATACGGCAGTTTCACATATGAAAAACCTTATATATGCAAGTAGTTGAGAATCTAACCCAGAACTTAAAATAAACAAGAAATAAGTAGGTTAATACAAAGGTAAATCCATTACAATTAGTGGTTTTGGCGAATGTAGTTATTTTTGTTAGTTATAATTTATTCGTGTAGGGAAGGTTTAGCCTAACCATTTAAAAATACTGGGTTTTAATATGTTCTTATCAACTTCTACAGCGTATAACGGAAAGATATGATAATACTAAAGGGTGTGAATCTGCCCATGAACTGAACAAATTTTACTAAGGAACATAGGTCATAGAATAAAATATATTTTTTTTCGTATATGGTTTTTTGTATTTCAACCTATGATCCCTGGGAAAAGTTGTTCAGTTTCGTGGTCAGATTCGCAATCTTCAGTATTTTCACACCTTTCCATGTACTGAGAGCTTGTACTATTAGATCGAAAAGTCACAACTAAAGGCGAAAGAACCCGTATTTTTTTTTGTTTCGTTCTACGGAATTTCAACTGTAAACTTTTGAGCACTTGACTATGCTACTCGGAGCATGAGACTGAACAATTTTCGTCGAAAAGAAATACGAAAATAAAATTATATCTCTTAGAAACTACACTTTGTTAAGGAGGTGAATTTATGTTTGTTGTAAAAGTTGTTCAGTTTTATGGTCCAAGTAACTGACAGATACGCAGCTGATCATAAAGCTGATCACAAAACACACACATTCAAGAGACGATGTACCAAAAACTGAAAGGGCGTCCTCAGTCAACGAAACTGCACTAAGTTTTCCTAAAAAATAATTTTGGAAAATGAAAAAAATATTTGACCTCACCATCAAATTGCCAACTTTGATCAAAGATTTTGTATTGAGAGGCCAATCTTTTTCCTTACAGTTTTCAATACCCCGTCAATCACACCCTGTATAGCATGCATGCTAGGTCTCTTATTAACACATTTACGGGAAGCCTTTTTAATTAAAACTCGAGCTCGCTATTTATACAGCCTTTTTGTAAATATAAAGTGTCGTGTTCTTTTCACACTGCAAACAAAAGCTGTGTTTTATTTAATGACGCCAATGGGGATGCAAAAACATGAATATTTTTTGTCCACTCTTGACATTTTGTAGATTGATTGAGGTTGAAGGCTTAACATAATCCTATAATTTTAAACGCGCAATATTTGTATACATTTGTAATCGGTTTCACGGAAACGGCTCTTCCGATTTCGATGAAATAATTAATAAAATAATTTCAAATATTTTTTTTAATTTTATTTAATTTTAAATACATACATGGGTTTTCGTGGGCAAAAAATAGATGATGATGAGATGATAGAGAATAGATGTCTTACATTTAGTGGTTTAAAATGGCAGCGCCTACATCTGATACAGTACTCATGGAGTACTGTACTTCCCTTTTGTCCATGCAAATATAAGGCCTTAAGTGCTTTTTTTCTGCCAAAGAAAATTCCAATCCCGCTTCACAAGGTCTGCTGCAAGCCTTGAAGTCATTTTCTTTTGCAGCATAATATGTTTTATCGTTAATCACTACTTCAAAATAACTTAAACAAAAGTTATTAGATTAGTTTAACGTGTACATTTCTTCTTTTAAACTAAAACTGCTTAAAAGCAATCAATCTTACCAAGCGTTGGATAGCAGATAATCTTATTCAAACAAGATGGATGACTTGATAGTGACTTTGCGCTTTTTTGATTTATTTTGGCTTAAAGAGCGTGTTAGTAAATGTTTTTTTACGAGTATTTGAACCAAATAGGGAAAATTGGATGGAGAGAGAGGGATTTTAGCTCGGAAATGAGAAATGAGAATATTTTCTTTTGAACATAGATATTTTGGCTGATTTTTGACGTGAATATGTAGTTGAATGCGAAAAAATACAGGATTATTTTTATTATTTTTTTATTATTCAATAATTTTACAAGAAACGTTTACAGCACACGCCAATGCACTTGTATCTTAGTTTACGTAACTATTCTGCTTTCTATCTTTAATAAAGAATTAAGGAACATAACAGCGAATTTATGAAATACGGTAGTACTGTCAGCAAATTTGTTATTTCTCTGCGAGAAATGTTTATAGATGTAGTGTTAAGTCTTTTTTTACATTACCACTATATCTCATGTACATTACTGTTCAGTTTTTTCTCCAAATAAATAAAATATGAACGCATGCGCCTGTAGTGTGGGTATCTGATTTAACAGCGTAATTATACTAATTTATTACTGCAAACATTTTACAATATTACACAGACAATGCAACTCAATAAAGATTACGAAGAAACATAAGTCAAAAACGAGACAAAATTTCAGTATTTGAAAAGTACCCTTATATAAAACCGACGAGCGTTTATGGACAATTGGACAGGGTTGATGAAAATAGAGAAACAGAGTATGTCATGATCGAAAGTTGTGGCCTCTGCCTCCACTGACGGGAAATATGTGTAATGTTATGTATGTATGCATAGAAAACCTATTGGGGCAGCAAGGATGTATGGAAAAGTGGGAAGAATTTCTCGTTTAAACTAGTTTATAAAAATGTAACGTCTATGAAGGAAGTTGACACTAACGAAGTTAGATTTTCTGTTTATAACTGGGACATCCTGCTTGCTGAAAGAAATAATATGTTTCCCCTTATAAAACAAGAATAAGCTAAAATAGAATTTCAGTTATAAATTGAAAAAAAATACCTTTGTTTATATAATTTCTGTAGGTCTGGTCCCGTGTGGTGCCGGCAAAGAATAGTACCAACCCTTACGTACCCGTGGGTGTCGTAAGAGGCGACTAAGGGTTATAAACTGGAGGATGGGCAGCAGCATCCTCCTTTTTATCTAACATCTTACTTACTGCGGTCACCTACAACCGCGGTCCATGGTGCCAGCGGTAACGCTAACAAGCGAGGTGACTATGGTACTTCCCCTCTACATTTTTCCAGCAAAAGCTAGAATTCTGGAAGGAGCTCCCTGTCCTGTAGTGGACGTTTTCTTGGGATGTTATGATGATGTAAGATTTTAGCTAGGACCAATGGCTTAGCATGCTTTCCGAAGCAGTAAGGGTTAAACAACTTACAGCCATCGCTACAGACTGAATGACCTTGCATGAAATATCCTTCATATTTGTTTAGTATGTACATGCTATTAATTCGATTATTTCTTGAAATTTTTTACTGTTATTTAGGTAGCTGAGTAGGGCACAGTTTAATATATCAGAAAGCACGAGACTGGAAAATTATATGATAATTTTCCGAGCGACTCCCGAGTACAGTTCACGCGATGTTGGGTTGCCTTGTTAAAATGTTGTAAAAATATGGGCCTGGGTATTTCCGTAAAAAAATACCTTTTTGTGAAATCACCAATGTCGTTTTACAAAGCAGTGGGAAACAAATATATTATACCATACTTTCAAAGTATTGGTTATTTGTTTAGAGCTCAGATGGATGCGTTTCGAGCTCAGGAAAGCAAGTTAAGCCGTTGATTATAGCTACTGTCACTGATTTTGGCAGCTTGAAAACTTAGATAGCCACTGACAAGGTAAATTCCTCAAAACAAAGACCTCCTTGCTTTTTTAATCTAGGATTGGATCTAGTCTGATTTCAAGGTTGCGGAGTCCAGATGGCAGTCGATTCTGCCAATACCAGTGAAGTCATCAAAGAAGGGTACGCAGCCGACTCCATAAATTTAAAATAATAAATAAATTTTGTAAGTATTTTGTTATAAAAGATTTAGTAACAATTTTAGTATGTTACTTAGGCCATGAAACTGAACAACTTTTCCCAGGAAACATGGATCCAAATACGAAAAGAAATGTTGAACCTCCCATACAAAAAATTCTATCTGCTCAAGCAGTCTATGAGAGACAATTTTTTTTTTCGAATTTTCACGTAAGTTACGTGAGAAAAGTTGTTCAGTATCATGGTCGGAATAACATGCTGAAATTATGATCACTATTTCAGAAGGACCTTATATTTAGTTATTTTTATGAAATGCAAATTATTTAAAATATAAAAAAGAAACAATTTCAAAAACACTGTTATCCTCATGAAATATCATAAAAAAGTCAAATAAAATATTAGCTATTTTACGAGTATGAGTTTCGCATTCTACTATTTTGACCCTTGGGGTCAGCGCGTTCTCTGGTTTTTCTTCGTCTACGGGAAATTCAATGTCTAGGTAATATTTCGTAGGCAAAATTAGTATGGTTCGATAAGTAACTTTTTTAAGTGGTGCTCAAAAACCCTAATTATTTACAACTAAACCGAGGCTCTTGTTCAACAGTGGGTATATGTATAATGTGTGACTTAAAAAAATTTGTATACTGAAACTGGTAAGACTTAAGCTTATCATTATTATGTAACTTACTAAGAACTTAATTACAAAATGTTGCTTAGCTTTGTGTTTCTCTAGCGCGTTAAGAACACAATTTAATATTCTGATTATACTGAAAGCTTTCTTAGTAGCTTAACGCACGCAACGTTTGTTTATTTTTGACTTAAAATAGTGCTATTAAAATAGTGAACATAATTTTTAGCATGTTATTCAGACCATGAATCTGTACAACTTTCTCCAAGGAATACGAGTATAGGTTGAAACATTAAAACAAATTTTTAACTTCATAGAAACTGCATGAGCTGATAGCGCATTTCGTATCGGAGGTCTATATATTTTTTCGGCCTACTTTCCTTAGGGAAAGTTGTTCAGTTTCATGGTAATTTTTTTTTCGTCTTTCGGCCTATTTTCCTTAGTAAACGTTGTTCAGTTTCAGCAAGTAACATGAATAAATTTTGTTCACTATTGCAGTAGGACCCTATATTATGTTGCAGGCAAATTATATAATTCACCGCTTTAAAAACGGCCAGAAAATTAAATCATCATCATGATAACATCCCATGAAACGTACACTGCAGGACAGGGAGCTTTCTCTAGAACTCCAGCAAGAATGCGTGCTACTTTGAAGTGGATTTAATATAGTCACCACGCTAGTAACCGTTGCGGCTGGCGACCACTGTTGCTGGAGACTGCAGTATCTAAGATGCTGCTGCCCATCGTCCGGTTTATAAAACTTTATTCGTCTCTTACGACACCCATGGGTAGAGATGGGTTGGTACTATTCTTGGAGGGGTTGGAACCACACGGAAGACCAGCGTTACAGCAGCGCAAGGTGCTATAGCATACGCTGAGTGGCTACCTTTTTTAGTACTGTTTTACTAAAATAAAAAAAAATATTTCTTTCTTTCTTAAAATTATATACGGCCAGCTAATAATAAAACTGCGTCAGCAAGTTGTCAATGGGTATAGATCACTAGTACATTTTAGGTGCGTACCTAAACTTGGACAGGTTATTCTGAAGGTAAACAGATCTATCTGTCAAACGAACGTAACCAATCCTCTAGCTAGGTTAAGCCACGATCAGACCTAGCTAAATTCAAAGACTGATTCGGCATACATTGCTCGTTGAAGTAAGGATATTGCAATTAACATAACCAAGCCTCCCAGCAATGTATGCCGAATTAGTCTTTGAATGCAGCTAGGTGTCATCGTGGCTTTAGGGTCAACATCCTTTCACCTGCTAAGATCTTGAAATAATTCCGTTTCTTTCTACTTTTTTGCTCTCATCAACCTTTTTATACACAATCGTCGGTTTAGGGTCTTTTTTCAGAACAATCTTAATTTGATCTTGGAGCGATAACCTAAATAAAATATATGAACTTGCTTATGTTTTATCTACCAGCGGGCTTCGTAAAAGGATGTATGTTCTCTTGGACTTTTGTTTCTTTTAGGAAATTTGTTCTACTATAAGAACCGCAGTGAATATTTTTCCCAAACCATATATATTACCCAGTTTCAATAAAAAAAATAAAAACAAAAAAGATTTAAAAGTTCATGTGAAACAGCCGAAATGCAACAATTTAGTTCTACGATTTTTGTAAAGATGTTCTAAGAATTTTCTCAAATTATAAAAAGAAAGTAAAAGAAATATATCGCATTTCGTCTTCAGCCTGAGTGCTTAAAAGGTTTAAAAATAATTTAAGCTCTGTATAATTTTACGCAATCATAAAAATTTTACCTCGAAACTAATATTATTCACAAGCACAAACCTTAGTATTTTTGTAATCTTTGCTCACAAATAGACAACCATAAAACAATAATAAAACAGTTCAAATTCACTTAACACTTTCCAGAAAACACAATTTGCCACCTGTAGATTCTTAATTTGAATTTGGAATTGTATTCGTTTATTTTAAAATTCACTTTTTTATAGTTTTTATTTTGTTTACGTTGCCAGCCAGAGATAGTGATAGATGGTTTTAAGTGAGAAGGGTTTTTTAAGGGGAAGTTTAAGGGAAATGGACGCGTGCGTTCCGTTTCGCGACGAGTTGAGTACTGAGGACGGAGGCTTGACTGGCAACCGCCTGCAGGATATTTCCCGGTTTTTCGGCATACTGGGTGTAACTGTACCGAATACTGAAGATATATCTTTTGTAAAGAAAACTGAAAAAGTTTCTAAACTTTATTATCATCATATCCTGCCACCGTGTCCTTCCAGATAGACAAAAAAATTATGACCAATTGAAAATGATATTTTAATTTACAATTTTTTAAGGTGATCCGTTCTCCATACTAAACTGAAATGACTCGCATTCTTATGCTGGACATAAAATGCTGTTGAAAAACGAGTGTATACTGCTATTTTTAGATAACTTTTTCGCTGATTAATATACACATACCGCTAATGCACCGAAAGTACTAGTTTTTGTTAGCAATTTTTGGTTCAATATAACCATTGTGGGTGTGCGATCTATGCTGTAGTACTTTTGGTGCATTAGCTGTATCTTTGTATTAATCAGCGAAAAATTTAACTTAAATAGCAGTATACAGTCGTTTTTCAACAGCATTTGATGTCTCGCATAAGAATGCAAGTCATTTGAATTAAGTATAGAAAACGGATCGCCTTAACTAGGTATTTACAAATATTCTTCATAAAATTTTGTTTTCAGGAAAAAAAAATAACTTCAATTTTTTTTTTTTACTTGTTTGAACAAAAGTTCAAATATAATATTAGAAATAACAATCAGGCGCTCGGCCTTAGGAGGACATATTAATCGTCTTTATCAAATGAAAAAACAAAATACACTTTTTTACACCCTAAGTCCGTGTGACACTAACTACTAAAGTACCAACTTATTCTCTCCCATGGGTTTGTTTAAAGGCAACTAAAGTCTTTTGAACTGGTGGATAGATGGTTTGGTCATGTATAGAGGATGAATGAACGAAGATTGACGAAAGAGATCTACCAGGCGAGAGTAAATAGAAACGTTGGAAGGGGAAGGCCTAGGCGAACGTACCAGGACCAAATTCAGGACGTTCTGAATAAAGGCCAGGTTAAAAGTACCCTAAACTGACGAGCATGTATGAAAGGATTGATAAAAGTACAGGAAGCAAGGGAAGTATGTCAGGATCGTAGCAGGTGGAGGACTGTGGTCTCTGCCTACCCCGACGGGAAAGAGGCGTGATGTTATGTATGCATGTATGTAGATAAACAGCGTTCTATTGTGTATCATAGGACCATACTGTGGCTCAATATCCCCACATTTTTGCTACGAAATTCTAGAGAGAACTCCTTGTCTAGTAAAACACGTTTCACAAGATGATGGCGATGTTATGATGAAAGCCAAAATATTAATTGTGTACGGAAAAATCAGTTACAATTAGATTCTGTCTAACCGCAAGCCATAACCGACAAATAGCTCATCGTGCCCTGTGAAACACGTAACCGATGGGGAACAATTGAGATGAAGTCATCTGATCCCCAACTAGGCAAAGCCTGTACTATGGTTACCAGAGACTAATATACATACATAAATAGATAAATCACCCAGGCACAGAATAAACATACACTAAAGTTTGCCCTGGGTGGGGATCGAACCCGCGGTCCACGGCGTACAAGGCAGGTGCACTACCAACCACTCCATTAGGCTAGTCAAATCTTTCTACACGGTGAAAATTTTGAGATTGAGTTCAGACCGCGAAACTGAACAATTTTCGCCTAAAAACATAGGTCATCGGACGAAAAAAGAAGTAACCCTTTCGTAGTAAAGTCAGTCAGCTGATCATACATTTTGTATGGGAGATCGATTTTTTTTTACGTCTAAATACCTATGTTCCTTGGGGAAAGTTGTTCAGTTTCATGGTCTGAACTCAACCTCTAAATTTGTCGAATGTTTTCAAATTCACCCATTAGAGTATATTCCAAAGCTTACCAACACATTTTGCAGCTACGGCAAAAGCAATCGGCTAAAGCTGTCAGAAAAAATAAGTTTGTATTTTTTTTTTACTATGTATGGGCTAATTCTTGACCTCGATCTAGCCTTGAGGACAGAGATGAAGTCGACGATGGACCGAGCTTGCCCAGAAGAAGCCTATTCACTCGCGATTTAAATAGATTCGGGTTAGAAGAGCTCGGGAACACAGACGCAGGCAGAGAATTCTACTCCTTTAGCCGTGCGCATTATAAAGGATGTTATTGATGTTATTCTTTCCGCCAAGTTTACTCTAGTTATAGTGTCGTGGCTAAAAAAATTATTGGTAAGCGTAGCAATACTCGTAAACAAGAAAAAATAATGGATTATACAAATTAGGTCTGAGTTGCTTCCAGAAAGAGATAGCATCGTAATTTCCTTTACTTTTTATACAAATATTTTCGTATCGTACATAAGACCCGGTATATCGGGATGTTTCCTTTTTATCGGGGTCTAATAACGCGTGCCGTTTAATTGCTGATAGGAGCCAGTTGGTGTGAAATCGTCGATTGATTGATGTTCCGGCGTATAGGGTTTGCTGTGTAGCATTTTGCTACGACATGTAGCAGATGCTACGAAGTTGTAGCATATGCTACAAAATTGCATGTTGTTTAAAATAGAACAGACAATATTTATTTTCTAATTTATGTTGATTGAAGATTCAAGTAAAATAAATTCTAACCATCCCATAGCGGTCCACTAATGAGTACAACGCTTCTCATTATATCAAAATTTAATAATTCTTCATCTTATTCAAGAGCTACGCACATGTCGGTGGAGTAACTTCCACGCCTCCCTGAAAATGAAATGAAAATGAAAAATGTTTTTTGGTAACCGAGTTAACATAGAATACACGCTATTTAATTAGTAAAATTAGGCACAGCCTGTATCTTGAAAGACCAGTATTCAAATTACAATACAGACTTTGAACTAACATTATATATTATATCTTCTGCAACTTCTTTGACTTTCTGATACGACACGACATTTGTCTTTTCCTTAACCCGATCCATGTAGCAACGTTTCGGCCTTTCTCTACGTCTCCTTCAATCAACCTTTTATTTTATGATGACTTTTAAAAATTTGACGTGTCGTAACAGATGTCTCGACATATTCCGTCGTCTATTTTCAATAGTATTCAATATGTTTGTTCTTTTTAGGGTTCCGATACCAAAATGGTAAAAAAAAGGAACCCTTATGGTGCCGCTCTGTCTGTCTGTCCGTCTGTCTGTCACACCTCTATATCTCAGCAACCACTTATGCTATCAACCTGAAATTTGGAATAGTTTTAGAATATAGTTGCCCAACTTAATTGCACAAGAAAAAATTTTGAAAAAAGTATGATTATTAATATAAAGGGGGCCAAAATAGGGGGGGCCAAATTTCAAATTGTCGCTACTAGGTCGAGTGGGGTATCATATGAAAGGGCTTTACTTGCACATTTTAAAATATATTTTTGTATTTTTTTAAATTTATTAGTTTTAAAGTTATGATGAAAAATGTCAAGAAAAATACCATTCCCCCCCCCTTATCTCCGAAGTTTGAGTAAGAAAAAATCTGAATTAATTACAGTTGACAGAAGTTTATATAAACTTTACAGCAAAAATAAAACGATCTTTCTAAGTTGCACAGTTTTTCAGAAATCTGCAAAAAACCTTTACAAACAAATTTAGTTTTGCGGTCCTGAAAATGGACTTTATTGCTTCCAAAAATACTATAGGTATATCGGAACCCTCGGCGCGCGAGTCCGACTCGCACTTGACCGGTTTTTTTAACCATGTTTAACACCTTTTCATTAGTTTTCTTTTCTGTCCAGCTCATTTTATCCATCCTCCTCCAACACCACATCTTGAATGCTACTAATCTTTCTCTATGTCTTTGCGTTAGGGTCCTCGTTTAACAGCCATAGAGCGCAATAAAAACTTTAATCAACACAAAGACTTTATTCAATCGTTTCCGAGCAAATTTTAAAATGTTTGCTTTGAAAAAATGTTTTTATTTTTATTTTTGAAAGCTGTCTTTGTATTTCCATTGCTATTCTGGAAACAATTTCGGTCGTAGATCTGGAATCGTCTGTGATCAAGCTACCTAAATATTTCTATTTCTGCTTCTATTTCTATTTGCTTTTTATTTCTTCTTAACTGCCGTTTAATATGATTGATCTATTTGATGTATTAGGTTGTTTACCGGACGTTATTATTAATTTAAGACTTCTCTTATCATCTTGCAAATGTAAATAAATAGATAAGGGAATCAACTAAATATTGCAGTTTATTTCTCTAGTGCATAATTTACATGCAAAACAATTTATTCAGTGACAATAAAACAATATTCCAATAATATGATCATTCCGGTTCCCGCCAAGTGAAGTTTTGCTTACAAAGAAAACGCTGACTTTGTATTTTGAGAGTTCTTGGAAGAGCTATAAAATAAATATGTAGGTTAATAAAATATGAAGTCAGAAGCTGTAAAATTTTCTGAAGACATGTTTTATTTGGACTATGTTAAATTTGTTGCAAAAAATCTCTACAACATCCCATACAACGTCTACTATAGGACAGGAAACTCCCTCCAGAATACAGAAAAAACGCGTGGTACTTTGTAGGAGAATCACCAAAGTCACCATGCCTGTAAACATTGCGGCTGGCGACCGCTGTGGTTGGTGACCGCAGTACGTAAGATGGTACGATACTTCAGTTTATAGACCCTTTGCCTGTGTGGTGCCGGCAAAGAATAGTACCAACCCATCTCTACCCGTGGGTGTCGTAAGAGGCGAATAATCTCTACAATACAATACAAAAGTTATTGATAAACAAAAATGTAAATTTCAGTCAGGTTGTTACATTACAATAATAATAAATTAATTAAGTTACTTATAAACTAAGTAACACACATAGTTAATCAATAACACTACCAATGTTCAATGCAGTCAGTTTTTTTGTTTCAAAAATCTCTTTTACCGAATCTATACATATAATAAAAGAGTAGAAACCGCGTGTCTGTACTTTTGATAAATTTATAAAAAAAATAGTGTGGGCGATAAGAAACGACTAATAGAACTCAAAAATATGTTTTCTGAACTTTTTGTCTGTCTGTCTGTCTGTCTGTATGTTTTCGATAAACTCCGAAACTACTCAACGGATTTTCTCGCGGTTTTCGCAGATAGATTCAGCATAGCTCTGAGCAACATATAGGCTATATTTCATTCAAATCGGGTCACTCAATCAGAAGCTACACTTATGTAAAGTATCAAATTGCCTTTACGATAATAACTCACAAACCGATTCAAACTAAGTTTTCAATTACGAGTTTGGCTTACATAAAAGTTTAGTTTCATTGCAAACGGTTCACTCAGACAGAAGGTACGCTAAGTTTCATGCGGCGGCGCAAATAACTCACAAACTATTGAACGGATTCAAAAGGGGTTTTCAATAAACTGTCAAGATTACTTCTTTGCAACATATTAGCTTACTTTCATTGAAAACGGCTCACTCAGACAGGTGCGCGAAATTTCCAGCGGAGGCGCCAATATCTCACAAACAACTGAACCGATTAAAAGGAGGTTTTCAGTAACGTATTTGGCTTACTCCAAGCAACATGTATGCTTAGTTTCATTGCAAACAGTTCACTCAGACATAAAATACACTAAGTTTCAAGCGGCGGCACCAATAACTCACAAACTACTAAACGGATTTAAACGGGGTTTTCAATAACGTGTTTAGCTTAATTCTTTGCAATGTATTAGCTTACTTTAATTGAAAACGGTTCACTCAGTCAGGAAATGCCCGAAGTTTCAAAAGGCGGCGCCAATAGCTCTCAAACTACTGTACCGACTCCAACTGGCATTTCCATGACGTGCTTGGATTAGGTACTTCCGTGCAACATTTAAGCTTAGGTTAGTTGAAAACGGTTCACTCAGATAGAAGTTACGCAAAGTTTCAAGAGAAGGCGCGAATAATTCAAAAACTTTTGAGCAGATTCAAACGTGGCTTTCAATAACGCGTTTGGCTTACTACTGTGAAATAAATGAGCTTACTTTCATTGCGAAAGGTTCACTCTGACAGAAGATACGCAAAGTTTCAAGATGCAGAACCAAGAACTCACCTACTGAACTGGTTCAAAGTCAAACGAGGTTTTCAATGACGCGTCGGGCTTCTTTCTGTGCAACATATAAGCTTTATTTAATTGCAAACGGTTCACTCAGACAGAATGTTCGCGAAATTATAAGCGGCCGCACCAATACCTCACAAACTACTTGAACGACTTAAACGGGGTTTTCAACAACGTATTTTGGTTGCTATCGTGCAATATTTGAACATTTTTTTATTGTAATCGGTTCATTCAAACAGATAATAGGCGAGTTCAAAGTTTCAAGCTGTGAAACCGAGCTGAAATCAAACAAAGCCTATAATTTTGTACGGAAGAAAGCCAAATACGTTGTTGAAAATTCCGCTTGATCCGGTCCAGTTGTTTGTGTAAAAGTCGTGGGTACAGCTAAAGATTAGTAAAATCTGGATTTAGTTTTATTGTAAAAATAATAATAAAAAAATTCCTGTTTCCGCATGGCGATGCAACAAATGTAAAAAAATTATGAAAGTTCTAAAGTTTTGAAAACTTAGGAAGTAGGTACTTATAAACGAAATACTAAAAAAAATAAAGAGAGAAGTGAATCATTGTTTTTTAGGAATTGTCTTTTAAGGGGAGAGATAAGTTACAAAGATTGTACGGAAGTGAAGTCCAACAGTTTTGTATGTAGGTACATGTAGAGTTAAAAGCATGTGAAGCTAGACACGTTGGACTTTGTACCGCTCTTTTTTCAGTAGCCATAGAAGCTAAAGTGACTGAGCCTCACATTTAGTTCGGCTTTGTTTTGTATAAGAAATAACAAAACCCGTATCATAGTTACTCCGCGTGGAATTTGACTAAGATTTTACACTTACGAGGATAGTTGGCGACCTAACAGTCCACACGTAAACAAGAGGTGTTTAATTTACTTTAAAAAATCCGTATTATCGCTACTCTGTTTAGGTTAACAATTAAAAATAAACAATTACGTGTCCTAGGGTTTTTGAAAATTTAACCCCTAAGGCGGTGAAAAAGGGGTTGAAATTTTGTATGGGGAAACAAGATTAGTTAAACTATTTTGTTCGAAACTTCACAGGAGTACTCCTATTAATACTCATAGATGAGTAAACACATGTTTAAGGTTTTTTCAGAATTCAACCCCTGAACGGGGGAAACGGGGTGAGAAAGTCTAAAAACAAATATGGGTATCGTTTGTATGGTATTTCGGGTCGCTGATTACGAAAACTACAACAATTTTGAAATCCAACGTGGTGGACGTGAAATACCATCATCCCCCTGGGGATGGAGTAGGGGTGCGATAGGTTTGAAATGACTAAAAATCAATATGGGTGTCGTTTGTATAGTTTATCGGGTCGCTGATTACGAAAGCTACAACAACTTTGAAATCCAACGTAGTGGACGTGAAATATCATCATCCCCTGGGGATGGGGTTGAGGTGCGATAGGGTTGGAATGTCTGAAAATCAATATGGGTGTCGTTTGTATGGTTTATCGGGTCGCTGATTACGAAAACTACAACAACTTTGAAATCCAACGTGATGGACGTGAAATAGATAGATAGATAGATAGGTTTGAAATGTCTAAAAATCAATATGGGTGTCATTTCTATGTTAATGATAGCGGTTAAATTGGCGTTAGGGGTAGGGATAGGAGCAGGGATAGGGTAGAGGTAGAGGTAGAGAGGTAGATAGGTAGAGAGGTAGAGGTAGAGGGAGAGGGAGGGGAAGAGGGAGGGGGAGAAGGAGGGGAAGGGGGAGAGGGAGGGAGAGAGGGAGGGTGAAGGGGAGGGAGGGGAGGGGGAGAGGGAGAGGCAGGGGGAGAGGGAGGAGGGGGAGAGGAAGGGGGGAGAGAGGGAGAGGGTTTTAGTTTTTCTCAATTACTTCTGCGAATTGGCTCTGTTTTGAAAGATTACATAAAGGTGTCTCTCATCTCTCTTTCTACATTTGTTAGGTTAAGTGACATCTTTAAGGCATAATACTGCTGCTAAGTTCATCTGTTCTGAGTAATTTATGAGTAACTTCAGCTGGATCTTGAATTGTACTCATTGATTTGCGCAGCGTAAGTCCCGTTTTTCCTTAGTGTTCAATGACGGGAAAATATCTCATTGCTTCGGAAAACCGGTAACAACATAAATACGAAAACCACGCGAGCGAAGCCGCGGGCAACAGCTAGTATGGTAAATTAATCAAAAACTGTTTTAGTTAAGTAATAAAGATGGGGTTTCTGGGTGCAGTTTTGATTTCATCCGGAAGCTTGTTGTAGACTTTAGGCGCAACAGCACTTATCAGTTTGTTATCCTTTTTATATGTGGTTGCGGGTACAATAACGATGTTGCGGCCTCTAGTACGGGTATCATCACTGGTCTAAAATCTGTTCAGATTTGACCTTGCATATTTTGCTACTTCCAAGATATTAAGGAAGGAAAGAAGTGAAGATCTGACGGCTTCGTGCGCGTCCCTCACTTCACTTTATTAAAAATTAAGGCAATCGGTTGTCATAGAGGGCAATAACCATTCTTGCCAATCTCAAGTCAAAGGAAATATTACAGAACACGGAAAAAGCAAGAGTGGTCAGTTAAAATTATCAAAAGTATATTTATTCACTTTGAGTGAATTTAAAAGGACAAAACAAGAACGACACAAAATTAAAGTAAAAACAACACAAAAACATTAATAAAAAGCATTGCAAAGAGGCAGGGAGAGTTGTGTATCTTATAATTGTATCTTAAATCTTGTACATGTTAATACTCGTACATACAATTTTTATGATAAAAGTAATCATTAATCGGGCGGGGGATTTCATGAGGTAGAATGTCATACAGGGAAATAGGGGGTAGTTCTCAATAGGGCGTTTTCAAACACCTTTTATAAGTTCAACTGTATGGCGCTGCATGTCAGCACAGGGAAAAACTATCATGGTGTCATCGTGTCATTAGTATATGAAACTGAATAAGTCACATTGATTACTGCTGTCAAATGCCTATAAAAATGTTCGTGTAAAAAATCGCCTGCGCCTGCACCCAGCCTTAAATATGGATTTAGCCATACGCACAAAATTGGTTCAGTAACTGTTATTTTTTTTTCATCCAATTTCAACACAAAAGTCAGAAAAGAAAACGCGCTGTAGCTTTTATTCAGAAACTAAATTCACTCTGTATTAGAACAGACGAGCATCTAAGACTTTTCTGGAATAAACCTTGGGCGAGACTGAATACATTTCTGGAATATATCTAGAATAGATATAATAAGGAAACTTCAAAAAATTGCGAAGACGCAGAATTCAACACACCCAGACACTTGCCACACTAAAACCCAATGTCACAGTCATGTTTACCGTCATGCACGCAATCATCAACACGGTGTGGTTGAAATGGGCTTGTCCTTAGTTCAAGACGCATCCGAATCCATTAACCTCCGTAGTCTAGCGGACAGAGCGTTCGGATCTCAATCCGGAAGTTCAGGGATCAAGTCCCGGTGGGGAATACCAAAAATAAGAACTTTGTATGCCTTGCTCTGTTTTTTTAGGACTTGCAGTATGAATCACCTGATGGTCCGAAGATGATTCCGCGCTTTGGAAGGCCTTACTTGTTTATACCGAAGAAGTTGATAATGAGCTATATTAGAGGAATTTTGCGGCTCAGCAACTCTGACACTAGAGTTTGTAAGGTTGGTCATCGATGCTACTGCTACAACACAAATGATATAATATGTGCCATATAGTTGTCATAAGTTCATTATCTCTCAACCTACATGATAAAAGGCTAGTATTAGAATTCACAACACACGAATTTTCAGTACCAACTTGAGTATTCTTTGAAAATCTCGGATGCACATGATAAGACTGCAGTTTCAGAAATTTACGACGAGTTTCCGCCTTCCGCCTAGCTCGTACGGTTAGAGACGTGCTTAGTTTTCATTTGAACTTGGTGAATAGTTAGAAAATTCTTTGTAACTTCACTATTCTGATTTGTAATAAATATCGTTATTCTTGCCTTTTCTTAACGAAGTCCTGATTTTTCTGTGAAGATGTTATTATTTAGTTTCATTGACATTCATCATCATCGTCATATCGTGTGGGAAGCAAGGTCGATGACCGACCTCACTAACTATTACATTCAACACAATAAACATTATAATCATAACATCCAATGAAATGTCCACTGCAGGACAATGAGCTCCATCCAGAACTCCAGCCAAAACGCGTGATAAAGTTTGGGAAAGAGCAGCTTTTGTTGGCATAATGTGGAGGATAAGCATTATAGTCAACACGCTCGTTAGAGCTGCGGCTGGCACCACCATGTACCGCAGTTGTTGGTAACCGCAGTATGTAAGATGGTACGATACACAGAAGGACGCTGATACCCATCGTCAGGTTCATAAACCCTTAGTCACTTCTTATGACACCTACGGGTAGAAATGGGTCGGTGCTATTTTTGCTGGCAATTCCAAAATATATATGCAAGAAATTTGCATGCTGCTAAATCATTAAAGGTCTTCAAATCTTTAAAATGTGCTCATTTTTGTTTGGTTATTAATTTTACCTGACATATCTATTTTAATGACATTTTTTCTTCTCGTACTGACTGTAAAACAGTTCATATAAAAAATATTTTTTTATATTACCTGCCCATAACTATAAATAGTGTAGGCAACGAAGGAGTTGACCCCAACATAAATTTCTCAGGCAGATTTTATTTGACAGGATGATAAAGAACCATGAATTAAATGTAAATTCAAAATATTCCAAAAAAATTAAAAAAAAAAATCATAAATTTTCTGTAATTTTTGTATGGAAAAATAAAAGTACCGATTTTTTTTGGATTTTTTTAGAAGGTTTGTCTCATGTAGTGTAATACCCTTGCAAAGTTTCATCGACTGAGGATTTAATGCGGGGGTCTACATACAACGATCCGCTTCGTTGCCTAGACTAAAAGGTTATGGGTACAGGCACTGCATGTTGCGTGAGAGTCACGAATAAACTTTCATTTGGGTTTGTGTTCTACGCTATTATAAAAATAACTTGTATAATTAATTGGTGTGTTTCTTCAAAGATTGTTATACCTGTTCTTTTTTGTTAGACCTTGTAATTACTAAAGTAAGTCCATCGGAATATAGTCCGGTCCCTTATAGTCTCATATCGCCAAATTCACCAATTTGCACCAATTTTTTTCCAAGTACTAGTTAGGTACATAGCTCTCAATTTTTGATAGGAGCCAATTCTTGAATTTTCTATGGATTTTTTTTGAAATTCAAGAATTGGCTCCTATCAAAAATTGAGAGCTATGTACCTAACTAGTACCTAAGTGAAAAAGCTAACTGACCGCACTATTAGGCCCATCGTGACAGCTGTCAAACATATGAAAAATTGTAGACTGCACAGGAAAATGGACTCTGTGTGTTGGGGTTAAGGCTACATCAAAATGGACTTATTACGATGGCCTCCCTTTAATCGGATTACAAAATTAAACCAGATAGGTTCACAGGCAACGTGACATAATCCTTGCTAGTACAGTTACAGGAATATATAATTAGTTCAACGAGTTGAAATTTTTTTAATTGGTAAGAGAGCTACACCGATAAGAGCCTCAAATAGAAATCTTTACCTACTTATTCTAAATGTAATTAAATTCTGTGCAGTAGGTATGTTCTTTCTTCATGTTTATTGTCTTACTATTTGAGGCTTTCCTTTATTTTTAAAGCCGTGTATGTCTTTATTAAGACTAAATATTACGAACTGTCAACCTGCTCAACCATTTATTCTCGTGAGTGTACTAAGTACTTACTTATAATACTGTTCTAGTCAAGGTGAAGTTTCATTAATTGGGTGCGATGAAGACCTTTAAGTCTAAACAGGTTTGTACACTTCAATTTAAGTTAAGTTCCCTGCTGACTGCCTCCTTAGTGCGAATTTACTTAAAAGCTCTTGTGGCCTAGTGGCAATCACTCCTTGTTTTCGTTTGTGTCTGGCTGGAAACTGGATCGGTGACCTCTTGTAGCTTAAATAAAATATAGAGGGCTGTATACTTAAAAAAATTAAACATTACCGAAAAAACAAAAAAAAAAAGACTTCAATATCTGGGCTTCGCCGGTAGTCGGATAAAAACTACACTGTGGACTTTTTTTGGTTTTGCTCCCGAAGCCCAGTGATTCCATGAGTGGAAAGTTGCATGTTAACATGAGTGATAACAAGGAACTTTCCTGAAGGAAAAAAATCATTTTTCGAAAAAATAATCGACTTAGTAGTAACGTTGACACGTGATTGACTCATATTGTATGGGAATGTGAAACTTTAATTGAGTAAAAAATTGTACTTCTGTCAAGTTACTTGTTTTTTTCCAGTGTAATCACTAGGCTTCAGGAGCAAAACCAATAAAAACGCTGTTAAGGTACACTGTCCTCCAGTAACGTACAACATAACTTCTTACCTCGGAAATACTTGCTTTTCCACGGGATAAATGGTTGACACGAACGATATTACGAGAAACAGCTAGTAAGCTAAAACTAACTAACAAGGATTTGATCGGACCTAATTCTTCTTCCCTGGGAATGTGAAAATTTTGAGCTAAACATTTGTCAGCAGCAGTCTCCTGGCGGTCTAGACTAGACAAGTCAAAGGGCCATTCAAGGATGTTTAAATAGCAGCACTTTCTGGTAAGGATGGAGCCGAAAGCGTATCCAGTTTTTGCGAAGGACCTCCTTACTAAAATGTATGAATTGTAATCAGATCCTAAAAACGTAAAATTTTTATCTTTCTCTCTAAGAAATATGTCACTTGGGACTAATAAATGTTATGATCACAGTTTTTCTATTGAAAATGCTTGCCATTCAGGAAAAACACGGTGTTAAAATCACAAATAAAATGGCTGTTACGAATCATTTACGATTCAGTTAAAAAAGTAAAAAAAGACATATTTTCACTTTCGCAAACAAATTAGAACATTAGATTTTTAAAGATTTATTATTTTTTGTAAAACTTGACGGGGATTTTTGGCCGACAAGTCATAGTCGACTAGGAGACACTAACTCATACAGACTATGTATATGACGGAATCTACTTTACTCTGTGAGGCCATCATATCGAGGATGGTTTTCCTCTAGAGCTGTGCGAGGGAGCTAAAAACTGTGAGCTGGAAAATTTAAACCAATAAAAATTCTCCATTTGACAGCAAATTTGACAACCTAGGAAAATGGCGCGTTCCTATTGGATGTCATTTTCCCAGCTCACAACTTAGCTCTCTCGCACAGAACTGGTGAAAAATCACCCTGGTATGACCTTATATTTCAAATGTCATACATTACCTCCTGTCCCTGTCAATAGATCCCTGTCGCTCTACAGGGTGTAAAAAATAGGGTATATCAACCCCAAAGGATGTGAATCTGCCCTTAAAACTGAACATCTTTCTTTAAGGATCATAGGTCGAAATACGAAAAAAATAATTGACCTCCAACATGAGGTACTATTATTTAAACTGTGCCTCCAAAAGAAACTGAATCAGCTGATAGCGCATTTTGTCTGGGAGGTCATAATTTTTTTTCGTTTGTCGACCCATGTTTCTCAGGGAAATTTGTTCAGTTTCATGGGCAGATTCACATGGGTTGATATACCCTTTCTGTTACGAGTACACCTTGTATATCTATGTGCTTTTTATTACATCAATGCTTTTAGTGCGACCGATTAGCTGTTTCACGTAGACATGCTTTACAATTTCACCAAATTTTTTTCAGGTACTATGTAGGTACATAGCTCTCATAAAAATGATTGGAGCCAATTCTTGAATTTCCATTGAAAATTCAAGAATTGGCTCCTATCAAAAATTGAGAGCTATGTACCTAACTATTACTTGGAAAAAAATTTGGTGAAATTGTGAGGCGTGTCTACGTAAAGGCGATATAAGACGTTAAGCGACTGGACTATATATAGGGTGACTTTTAATTAGTTCTTGATAGCGAAATATATGAATGTACTCATGATACTGAACAACTTTCCCCAAGGAACATAGGTCGAAATACGAAAATCAAGTTTTGACCTCCCATAGAAACTGCTTCAGCTAATAGCGCATTTTGTATGAGAGGTCAAATTTGGTTTTTCGTATTTCGACCTATGTTCCTTGGGAAAAGTTGTTCAGTATCATGAGTACATGCATATCTTTAGCTATCAAGAACTAATTAAAAGTCACCCTATATATAAACTATAAATAATTTGAATGTCTGTATTGATCGGTCATCTCATTCTAACGAACTACATTACATTCAATACATTCAATAAAAGAAAGGGAAAAAGGTGCAGTGAAATTTAAATAACTGCGTCCAACTCTTGCCAAACCCTAATAAAGTCATTGTTCACAAAACTATGGGTAGTAACTTATTACGGAATTTTAATTAAAAACGTTCCATTGACCCACATAAGTCAGAACGCCATTAATGAGAACTTTTTTAAATAGCTCCCATTTTGACCAAGTAGGTTTAAAGATATGTTAATAAAGGGTGTTATTTCTGAATTTAATTATACTTGGATATCGATAAGAATACAGATTATTAATAAAAACAACTTTTCTACAGGACCTAAATCAGTCAAAATAAATGCACTATAAGCAGCCAGTTTCTCCGGAAAGTATAACTTTTCAACTCACCACAGAAATTAGTTTGAATCGCATTTTTATAGACTTTTTTTGTCGCATAATTGAAAGCATTAGTAGAAACTAGACTAAAAACTAATGTGACTCAAACTTGTCTGTCTGCATGTAAGATTACACGGGTAAAGTAATGAATCGATTGCGGTAAAGTAATGAATCTTTGTATGAAGATAGTCTGAATTATGGGAGAGAACATATAAAATCATCGGTTGGCGCTGCTCCAAAGTACCTATTCCTGTGTCACACCTCATCCATCAATCTATAAGGATATGGGTAATATTCGTTACTTGATATTTTATCGGTGAACAGTAGTGATTGAGAGCCTCTTTTCAAGCTTTTTAGGTTTGTTGCTCCCACGAAACTAGCTATATCACGCCTTGTTCCCGTCGGGGTAGGCAGAGACCACAGTTCTCCACCTGCTACGATCTTGACATACTTTCCTTGCTTCCTGTACTTTCATCAATCCTTTCATACATGCTCGTCGGTTTAGGGTACATTTAACCTGGCCTTTATTCAGAAAGTCCTGAATTTGGTCCTCGTACGTTCGCCGAGGCCTTCCCCTTCCAACGATCCCATTCACTCTCGCCTTGTAGATCTCTTTCAACGTGAAATAAACGAAATAAGGTTAAGGGTGTCCGTACAGCAACCAGAGCAGACGTGTATTTTGTTGCTTTCAAATTATTAATTTGTGAACCATTACATTTTCTACTTAAAGCGTATTATCTTAAGAACAGTTATCGAAGTGTATTTTAATTGTGTGATATATTGGCTGTTTTGCTGTGTACTACTCAATTGCGACTGCAGCGAGGAATACCCCCGCCCTCTATACCTCGCGGAAACGAGACGGACTCTTGTCTTGAAATAATTCATCGCACTCTTAACTAGCCTGTGTCACTGCGCGTCAAACCGGTCCGAGCAGTCGGCGGAAGCTAAGTGAAGCAATTGGAGTGAGCATTTCGGTAAGCATTAAACATGGATGAAAATAAATCAACACCACCCACCAACACTGGAATTAAAGCTTCTCAGTCACAAACTGATCTTAGTAAGTGCAACTCCGATGAATACTTAAGACAGGCCGCATCCCGTAACAAACGCAGACAAACTGATTTAATTGGTCAAGAAATAGAATTTTTGCAGGAGGACATGGGCTCTGTCCGCAAAGAGCTGTTCGAATTCCGTACTGAAATGAAGCAACTGTTGGCCGACTTTATCACGGCGCAAAAAGATCAATCAGTAACGATAAACAAAACAAACGATGACGTATCTGAAATAAAAATGCAAATGCAAGGTATTCACAATAGTTTGGCAACTTTAACTACTGAACAAAACAAAATGAAGAATAAAATTCAAAATCTGAGTACACAAAGTGCAAGCATAAGCAATAAGATTAATTGTCTTGAAGAAGAAGTCCAAACACTTAAAGACCTCCCAAAAGCTCATGCCCCAGAAATTATCTGTGCTGATATCTTACAAGAAACCCAAGAAAGACTGCTTCGAAGCAAGAACGTCATCTTAGCTGGAGTGCCGGAAGCCGGGGAAGCAAATACTGCAGAGAGACGTCGTGCGGATAAAACTAAAGTTACTGAAATACTAAAAACTGTAATCAAAGAGGATTCCGATATACTTAACACTTACCGCCTAGGCAAGTACTCTGCTGACAGAACCCGTAGCGTTAAAGTGTGTCTTAAGTCGGAACATACTGAAAAGGATATTTTACGTAACAAAACCAAAAACACAGATAGTACCATCAAAGTGTACTTCGATCAAACTCCGAATCAACAAATGCACCTCAACAGCTTAAAAGCTCAATTGGAACAACGCATAGAAAATGGAGAGAGAGACCTAATAATAAAGTATGTTAAAGGCATTCCTAAAATAATCAAAGACAAACCAAAAAACTGAAATTAACAGCAAAACCAAAACATAACCTAGAAAAGATAACCTATGACTTAATAACTGAATATACAGATGCCTTAGTTGATAAAAAATCACTAAAAATTTTATATGCAAATGTCAGAAGCATAATGAAGAGCGGGAAACTTGATGAGGTGCAATGCATACTTCAAGGAATCGGAGTACGGGTACATATTGTTATTCTTACTGAAACTTGGATACGATCTGAGGAACAAGCGCAAAAAACTAAATTACCAAATTATGAGAATTACTACAGCTTTAGACCTAAAACAAGAGGAGGTGGTGTATCCATATTTATTGACAAAAACCTAAAACATAATTTTATTGAAGAATTATACCAGGACGATAATCACTTCCTGTGGATCCATTTAGACAAATTTTGCCTTGACATCGGTGGTATCTACAAGCCTGAAAGAACTAACACTAGTGCATTTATTGATATCCTAACCAAACAACTACAATCCAGAAAAAGATCCCTTGTATTTGGCGATTTTAACTATGATCTATTGAGCAAAGATAATCTAACAAGACAATACAAGTTTGAACTCAAAGAAAATGGATACTCTATACTCAACAAAGTTGATAAGAAATATAGTACCCGTGTAACTTCAACCACAGCAACAATCCTCGACCATGCGCTGACCAATGTCAAAAATAATGTCTTCCACCTAACCATCATAAACTTCAAATATTACTTGAAGTGAATAAACTGATCCCTGATACACCTGAAAAAGTCACCTATGAAGCAGTCAACTATGAACACTTATATAAAGAGTTTGAAACAGCAAAAACACTTATTGAAAAAGAATAAGACTACACTAAACTTGAAGCTACCCTTCTGAATATAGTAAATAATAAAATTTTGAAAACTAAGATTTTGAACTTGCCTACAAGAGATTGGATAAAGAAAGAAATCATTGAAGACATTAACAATAGAAATTTACTATGGAAGGAACACTTAGAAACGCCTTACGACAATGATTTGGAACTTAAATTTGTTGACTCCAGAAATAGTGTGTTACTTAAAATTCAAAATACCAAAAATGAATATTATGAACTGTATAGGTAAACCTCTAAAGATGTGGAACCTTATTGACAAACTTTATAGAAATAAAACTAAACAAAGTTGCGCGCCTAGTAAACTTTTTACCTCTTCGGGCATTATCACGGATGTTACTAACATATGCGAAACATTCAATAGCTTCTTCTCTACTATTGGCATTTCTCTAGCAAATCAGATACCTCTGCAGGACTCAAACTACAATAACTATTACATTGTATCAAAAAAACCTATACCAAATGAACTTGTGACACTTAAACCCGCATCCGAAGCCGAACTAAGTAAAATTATAGACACACTCTGCTCCAACACAAGTGCTGGTATTGACGGTATTACAGTTAAAATGATAAAATGCCTCAAAACTCTTTTGATACCGGGATTAAAACTATCAATTAATGAGTGTCTGCGTAAAGGTGTTTTTCCAAATTCACTCAAAATTGCGAAAGTCAGTCCTATTTATAAATCGGGACCTAAGACTGATCCGGGGAACTACCGACCGATATCAGTTTTACCTGTGCTGTCCAAAATATTTGAGAAAATTCTATACGACAGATTGAACGCACACTTAACTTCTATCAATTATCTCTTTGAGGGCCAGTACGGGTTTCGCCCAAAGTCCAATACTTTATCTGCCTCTATCGACTTAGTTACGAAAATCAAAATCAGTATTGACCAAAAACAGATAGCACTGGGTGTATTTATCGACCTCAAAAAGGCATTTGACACCATTAGCCACGAAATTTTGTTGAAGAAACTGGAAAACATTAGGATAGAAGAAACAGCTCTAGCTATGTTTAGATCGTTCTTGGAAGACCGCACGCAAGTAGTCAAAATAGGACAAACTCAAAGTTCTTCCCATCCTGTCGTATGTGGTGTTCCCCAGGGATCTATCTTAGGTCCCCTACTATTCTTAATATATATAAATAATATACACGAGATGGGATTCCAGGGCCAACTTACACTATATGCAGACGACACTTGTTTATTCTATTTCGGCAAAGACACCAGTTCTATTTTAAAATCAGCCCAATATGACCTGAATTTACTGCACACGTACTTTCAAAATAACCTACTTACTATTAACACAGCTAAAACGACGTATCTAATATTCTCCGCAAAAAATAAAAATATCTCTAGTTGTGAACCTTTAACAATAAACGGAGTCCCAATACATGAAAAAAAAAACATGAGAAATATCTTGGGTTAATTTTAGATAGCTCCCTGACTTGGAAACCGCACTTAGAAAAATTGGGGTCAAAATTGTCTTCTTTAACAGGAGTCCTATACGGAGCTCCACTTAGCTTACCGCGCCCTGTGAGATATACAATTTACAACTCACTCGTCAAGCCACACATTGATTATTTAATAGAACTATGGGGGTCAGCTGCTAAAACTAATCTGGTCCACTTGCAAAGGTCTCAAAATAAGCTAATAAAAAAGCTATTTCGCTTTAACTTTTCAACACCGACCAAGAAAATTCATAAAGCGACCCGTATTATGAATGTTTCACAGACTTACACATATTACACCAACACTAAATATGAATGCAAAAAGAAAATTACTATGTGGCTGCAAAAGATGACTTATGACGAAACCGAGACTTTACTTGCTGTTATATCCTGAAAATAAAAACAACTAATATAAAAATATATAAGATCACACATGTATAATCTGACACTAAACACTCATATAGTGACACTCAAACACACACTCACTCATACAAACACACACACTGAGACACACACAAACATTAACACACTCGTTTCTCTCTCTCTCACACACACACACACTCACAAACACACACACACACACAGATACTCACATATTCATTTTTATATTTCTCATATTCTCCTTTTTAATATTTTATTGTTTATATGTATATTCTCAGTTATTTTTAAACTAAACTCATTCAAATCAAAACATACCTTTTAAATAGTTTTTCAGTGTTTTGAAATTTTTAAATACTAAGTAGTAATATATTACCTAATGTAGTCCCTATGGGGTGGGTCCTGGAGACCTGTAATACAGGGATGACCTAGCTCAGGCTCCAGTCTCCCACAACATTTGAATTTTAAGTTTTACCTCTAGCATTGTACTTACCTAGTATGAAAAAAATGTTATGTGGAGAAATAAATAAATTATTTATATTATATTATATTTATATAATACTTGCCTTTTAATCAGGAAAATAATAAATAGGGATTTACATTCGCTACTCACGTTTACAAAACGATGTACCATACAAAAGCGCATTACTAGACGAGCTAGTTATCTTTGTGTCAGGTCGCCAAAAACTAATTACGGTAAAAGGTGCGTTGTTTACGAGGGTGTGCAACTTTATAACCATCTACCCACAGATGTCAAAGATGCAAAAACATTGACTACATTTAAAATGAAACTAAAGGCCCACATTTTTAATGATTTCAAATCAACATGAAATTAGTTTTCGGTAATTTCAGAAATCAGAAATTTTTATTAACACTAAGAAGAATTTGAATTTTTTCTATGGTTGCTGTAGAAATAGATTATACTTTATTTTAAAATATGTATTTCTCAGTAAGCGAATCACATTGTATTCTTTTGAGAAATAAATGAATCTTAAACCGTAAACATATTACAAATACAGGCGTTAACTTTAACGTCGATTTAATTGCCGTTAGTGCATGGTGGGACACTTAATAACCTTAACAGTCCGTTAAAATAGCTAACAGGTCAATTAGTGAACAAACATAGTATGAAACCTGGTATAAACTACTTCTATATTGCTACCTATTAAATTCCGTTTTCCAGCAAACTTGCTTGATTCAGCTCGCCTAAGGCTTCTTCTAATTGCTTTCAGCGCAGGTTTCCGTTGATTGAATTACCATGGATAACCCGTGTGGTACCGGCAAAGAAACCCATTTCTATCAGTGGGTGTCGTAAAAGGCGATTAAGGGCTTATGAGCAAGAGGATGGGCAGCAGTATTTTTCTCTGTGATGTAACATCTTACAATACACAGAAAAATGCCATTCGCAACGGTTTCATGCGTTGTAACTATGGTAAGCCCCCTTCAAAGTACGAGTACCACGCGTTTTTCTGGAGTTCTAGTGGGTGCTTCATGTCCTGTAGTGGACGTTTGATGGGATGATGATGATGCCTAACCTAGGGGATTTTACGATGGAGATGATTGTACAAGTATTTTATTTATGGTATCTATCTAAACTGTAGACAGAGCCTTAAAAAAAGTCGAAGGGCTCGATTTCCACAAATACCCGAAAGTACAAGTAATTTATACCTTTTGTTTATTTTATTCCAGGTCTTAGCGCAATACTTGTAATTAGGCAAAATAAATTACCTTATAGTCCAGTCGCTTAACGTCTTATATAGCCCACCAAATTGCACCAAATTTTTTCCAGGTACTAGTAAGGTACATACTCGTAGCTCTCAATTTTTATTAGGAGCCAAACCTTGAATTTTCAATGGAAATTTTTTGAAATTCAAGAATTGGCTCCTCAAGCTCTCAATTTTTGATAGGAGCCAATTCTTAAATTGTCAATGGAATTTTTTGAATTTCAAGAATTGGATCCTATCACAAATTGAGAGCTATGTACCAAACTAGTACCTGGAAAAAATTTGGTTTTCGACGGGATAGGTTGTTCGACTACCAAGCCGATGGTCGCTGGTTCGAATCCCACCCACGTATGAATGTTTTATCCATAGGCAGTAAGCTGCCGTTATTCATAATCTAAGGTTTTATCATTTGTAACTTGTTTAGAACATTCTAAAAAGAAAAGAAAGAGATAGCTGAAGAATAAGAGGCAATTACTAGAAAAATCCAAAGAGATTTTAACCTCGCTGCGCTCGTAGCGAGGTTCAAATCTCTTTGGAAAAATCTAACAAAAACCTAAATTCTAAAATGAGTCTAGAATGTTCAGGAACGAGTAGCAAGGGTATAAAAGCCCCCGGACCGCCGAGCGGCTACGCCGTAAATGAGTGGAAAGTGATTTAAAGTGAGGAACAAGGAAAAGAAGAAAAGTCCTAAAGAAGAGGAAACCTCAGAGGTAACTCAAGGAGGGTACAGAGGGAAGACTCTGTGTAAGAGGTCCCGGAGTTGAGAAAGAGGTCCCGGAGGGAAGATTGCTGTGAGGGAAATCTCGCATAGAAGAGGTCCCGGAGGGAAGAGTGCCCGGAGGGAAGTCGTTGCAAAGAAGAGGTCGTCCCGGCCGCAAGAGGAACTTGGAGGAAAGAGTACGTGGAAGAGGTCCCTATAAACTAAATAAACGGAAAAAACTTACTTTGGTGTTTCACTCCAATCCCGGACCGCTAGCTCGTAACATTACCAATAAATTTCCCGACAGAATATATTTTTTAAATGTGCTTTTTTCGTACTATAAACCAAAATGCTAAAAACCATTATGAATATTGAAAAAAGTTTGTGAAAAACGTAAAACAGCGCGAATCCGCCCTGTTCTAGCACGCGCATTCCACCCTGTGTTAGAAAGGGAGGTAATTTTCACTATGTACAGCTTAAACTACTCGAATACTTACACGAACCTCCTCCTTACTGTGTTGGCTGGTAGTGAACTTACCTGTGAAATAAAATACATTTTATTTAATATTTACAATTTTAAATATGAATTCACATTTGAAATAAAAACGTTACACAGTTCACTGTGCTGTTAACTTTACCTATAATAGTGTTATCCTACTGAACTCTCTATCTGATTAATAGTTGGACTCACCAGCCTGGTCATCTACCTCTAGAAGCTTAGTAACACACTTTGCTAATGGCTCAAATTTCGTAACCTAGACGTATGAGAAATCCGTAAATACGACTTGAATTTTTATTCGTTTTAAACCCGAAGCCCAGTGATTCTACTCATAAAAACAATCAACTCTACCAAAAAAAAAAAAATTTTTTTCACCTTTACATACAACAGGAGTCGATCACGTGACCACTTTCCTATGGGGAGACGAAAAAATTTTTCGAGGAAAAAATTTTTTTCTTCGGGAAAGTTGCCTGTTTTCATGAGTAGAATCGCTAGGCTTCGGGTTTAAAGTCGAATAAAAATTCACGCCTGTATATAGGGTGACTTTTAATTAGTTCTTGATAGAAAAAGGTATGAATGTACTCATGAAACTGAACAACTTTCCCCAAGGAACATAGGTCGAACATAGGTCAGGGTCCACGTCAGACTGTTCTTCCCTCTCCTCATCGTTGTCGTCTTTTTTCTGACGTTTTTCCCCATAAAGTAAAAAATCTATCTTACTTTTATTGTTGATAATATGAATTTTTCTTTCAGTATCATTCTTACGAGCCAGGATTTATTTGAATTCTGCACCCAAATATATTTATATTTCCCTTTTAGTCATAGATTTATATAGTCAAGATAGGGTCTTGGGAACAAGCGGTTCATAATTTCCCCATACAAGAAAAAATAGCGCCATCTGTGAAAAATCGCGTGAACTACGTTGTGTAGTACTTCGGTCAGTACTAAATACACGGAACGGAAATAATGTGGCGGGAAAAAACAAAACAAACTTTTTACTGTTTATATGTGATTTAGGCCTGGTTTTTCACTTTCATTAATTGGATTATAGTCAAAAACAATAAAAAGAAATAACAATAATAATAATAAGAGTATATTGTTTCTTCAAATAAGAACAACATTTTGTTGGTAAGTTTATTTGCATCCAATGTTGACAATATGACTGACATTTGTTGGTCCTAAACGTCAGATTTCGGACCAACGAATTGGGGACATTGTAACGTGCCGATGGGCTAGTACTTATATATAAGTAAATGCTTTCAGTACATTCTTTGCAGTTCGTAGTAGGTACCTCATATGATACAGGTTTTCATTGATAAAGAGGGGTTTCTTACTGCCAGTTTCTATCACGTCACTGTTTATAAGACGTGTCTTTTTTTGTTTGAGCCAACTGTCACGGGCTCCGCGCGACCGCAACGTTACAACGACCGGCCGCGATCGATTGGCATCTTTTGGTCCGCCTACCCTCTTTATTTCTTCAACCATTTCGTAATTAAGATTCAACTTTTCGGCGATTTTCTTCACAGTTTTCTCGAGTTTTCCGTTCTCCATGTCATCCAACCCAATAATTTCAATATTTCGCTCACGTTCTTTCTGTTCAAGATACAGAATTCTCTCCTCCATCGCTTTGTTGCTGGTTTCCAGGTGCTGGTTTTTTTGTTCCAGGGATTTCAATTTTCGTTCAGCTTTCTGTTTAAACATGATGATTTCTTGGTATTTTTCCGCATAGAAATCTACCGTCTCCGTAAGTGAGGTTATCTGCCTCTGGATGTCATACAAAATCTGGAGCTTCTCGTTTACCTCGCCCAGGATATTTTCAGCCGTTGCGTTGCTTGGATCGACATTCAGCTTAGGTGTTGATCTCCCTGCCGGGCGATCTTGTTTTTGGCAATCTTCACAGATTTCCTTTTGCATGAAGGTTTTTAGGTCTTTTACACATTTTTTATGGAAAACACAACCACAGTGACCTTTGCATTTCAACACTTCGTCCTTTACAAGTGAAAGAAACAGTTTGCATCTTTTACACGCCACCGTTTTATAGCTTTAATGCACAAAAAGAAAAATTTGAAAAAACCGTTAGATAAGGCACACGTCGTTTTTGAGTCGGTTCTAAGTATTATTTTGAGTAACGGTAACACGTCCGAGCGCTGAGCGCGTGCGCGGCGAACTGACTAATTCGACTTACTAATTTAAAATGATTTAAAAAGAGCTGCACTTCAGAAATGGAAATGTAGGAATTAAAATGTCACCTAGTAAGGGCGCTTTTCCAGTCACGTGGATTTCCGTTTGCGTGCGGATCTGGTACGCATGAATTTCATACATGCTTCTCCTGTCTTGCATGTGAAGTGATCAAATGCGTCCACTCGCGGACGGCCACTCCAGTCCAGGTTCCGGTTAAGATAACTAACAATATAGTAAGAGATAAGATAACTAACACAACTTTCTCCCAGAAGGCTTTTCTGGTTTCATGTCTAGCGATGAGTGCCTCTTCCTGTTTACGTTGTTGCGGAATGCTACTTCCAATACAACCAGTTTATTTTGTTCTATCATTAGGATTTTGGGTTGTGTGCCAGTCTCCAATATATCCAAGTGTTGCACATATGCAAATGTGATTTTTTTGTATGGTGTATTGCTTAAAACTGAAAATAATTCTTCCGAATTATTAATAATGTGAGGATGATAATGGAAGCACACTTCATTTTCTGCTGTAAGTACCAAGTACACCAATCCATGTCGAAAGAGCTTATTCTTTTCCGAGGTATTGGTAGGTTGGTCTTGGAGCCAACTGTAAATGTATTCTAACCTCCAGTCAAAGCCAAATTGATTAAGTATATGAAACAAATTGATTTGGTTACTGTATATTTGCATTACTAGTTCAAACTCTGCATTATTTTGGATATAGATATTGCATGTGGCGTCACCATTTTTTCTCAAAATATATACTGTCCCATCCTTGATGCTTAGTTCCAAAAGAAGCTGATCTTTGTGCTGCTCCACAATGCCCAGAGAATCAATCACTATAGTTGGCACTTCACCTTCTGTGTTTAATTTTGAAAGCTTACAAAAATATACCAAATAATTACTCCTCCATTTCCATTCCAAGAAATACACCTGGTTTTCAACTATCTTCAATGGGCCTTGCATATCCAATCCGTAGTCTGTCGGATACATTTTTCCAACAACTATCTTTCGTTTATTCTCTTTGAGGACAATGCACAAGAGGCCATTATGCGGCACTAAGACAAAAAACTGTTCATTTTCGTCATACACATGGGAAATAAAGGTGAAATCAAATTCTTCCAATCTAATTAGTTCGAAAAAACTACAATGCCTATAATATAGAATAGTATCGCTGCCTCCCTCTAGCTTGTGCCGCCTATTTTGCAGCACCGCGAGGATACCGTTCGGAAGTACTTTAAAGTATTCGACCTCACCGCCCTGTGAGCACAGCTCCTGTGATGTTATATTGGCGAGTCCAATTCTGGACCAGGCATTTATGGAACTTAGCGTGTCACGCCACGACAACGTAGAATTCTTTTTTACTTCATCGATTTGTTCCGGAAAAACAGGATAATTATGGCAAATTTGCTGCCAGCTGCTTTCGGAAAGTCCGTTTATAATATGGTACCAGCGTCTGTTTACGCTTCTACATCGGGCTACTGATCTTCCATCGAGCATGCGGAAAATCTTTTCCCCTATTTCAAAGGGTATTTCATTCATTTATTAGTCTTCTTCTCCCAGGTTTTATTCAGGTATTAGCTCACTGATAAGCTTGTTACTTTGCTAAATCTTTTCCCCTATTTCAAAGGGTATTTCATTCATTTATATTTAGTCTTCTTCTCCCAGGTTTTATTCAGGTATTAGCTCACTGATAAGCTTGTTACTTTGCTAAATCTTTTCCCCTATTAAGCTTGTTACTTTGCTAAATCTTTTCCCCTATTTCAAAGGGTATTTCATTAAATTTTTAGTCTTGTTCTCCCAGGTCCTTTTCAGTTATTAGCTCACAGATAAGCTTGTTAGTTTGCTGTTTTTGTATGAAATACATTTAAAAATACATAAGTATATTATTTATGAAAAATACTTGTATGTATATTTATTTAATGGCATCACATCTCAATACAAAACGTATTTCGCCAATGTCAAAGTAAAGGAATTGTTACTTCAAAACCACACTCAAAACAATAGAATCATTAGAATGTCATGTCAAAATTTTGTAATTTGACAAGTGGACCATTGTTCCAGGATCTTTGAATTTGAAATAAAAAGTAAATTATACTCTTTCAAGGAGGCCCCAAAAAAATAGTCGATTGGCAACTTCTGAAAAAATCCTCAAAAGATAAAATTCTTAAAACAGGATTTTAAAATCACCAGTTTATCAAGGTTGCATGAGAACTTGACCTGCCATCAGAACAAAGCGAGGTTCCATACGTTTTGCGTACCCTAAGGGTTCCAATTGTTGAGCCTACTCTTTTTTTCTGTCTGTCTGTCTGTCCGATCTTTGTGGATAGAAAACTGAGTAGGCTTCAATCAACTCTGCTACAAAATTTGAAGTGGACTCTGATCAAGGAAGTAACAATTTTAATTAGAAAACTTAAAGTAGACCGCATCAATACAATCGATTTCATCATTTAGGAAGTAAGCAATTTAAAAAACAAATTGAAAGAAAAAAAAAACCGGCCAAGTGCGAGTCGGACTCGCGCACTGAGGGTTCCGTACCACCACATAAACATAATTGTATTAGTTGAAATTTCAGTAAGTTAATGTGCTAGATTTTTTGAGTCCGACACGCGCTTGACCTAATTTTATTATTTGTTGTTATTTTATAGCTTATGCACTATAAACATACCAATTTTCAAGTTTGTAAGTGTTCCCGTTTTTAAATAGAACTAAAACAAAAATCGCCTCCGCGACCATCCAACTTATGACCCCTCTCTTATATGAATGTTCTTGAAACGGGAGCTCACCACAATTGGTTACCATTAGTTGTGAGAAAAGTTGTAATATTTAATGATTTCAGACTTTTCCCATTTTTTTGTACTGTGAGACCTAGCTTCTTGCCAAATTTCATAATTTTAGGTCAACGGGAGTACCCTGTAGGTTTTGCATTTTTGAATAAATGTATGGAGATGAGGACATAAAATGCCATATCTTTTGATTGCGTCGTTGTAAAAAATTGAAATTTTCAGATCTTGTGTGGTTCATGGATCCTAATATATGGTATGAATTTCAACCTGATACCTTTACCCGTTCGTGAGATAAAGGGTCTTGACAGACAGACAGACAGACAGACAGACAGACAGACAGACGGACAACAAAGTGATCCTATAAGGGTTCCATTTTTTTCTTTTGAGGTACGGAACCCTAAAAACGAACGTATATTATCACTTCAGGCTGAACCCTTGAATAACAATATCTCTATGCTTGATTCCCAGATTACAGAAATGGATAAAAAAAATCGGGATCGCAACACTGAAGTTCAGGCGGTTCTTGAAAATAATCATGAAAACTTTACTGAAATAGTGCGAACCCTGTTTAAAAAAATACTATCCAGTGGAACTTGAAGATATCTATTACTGTAGAGTCGCAAAAATTGATACCACCTCGAATCGGCCCAGAAATATAATTATTACGCATTAGACAAGCACTACACCGCCGCCATTAGGCCGCCTTTACCCACATTAAGTTAAGTTTCCTATGTATATCTGTGTTTTCTCTGTTATGTGAGCTATAAAGTGTTCATCTATCTATCTACACCCGGGCTCGTAAATTAGATATTAAGACTTTAGACTAATCTTTTTATCTATATTCATTGCCTATATCACAGGTTCCTTAATATACTTAGTTTAGGGAATGTATATTACGCTAGATTATAAGTTTAATTTAATGCAATTCATGTAATGTTAGAGCGAGTCCTGGCAGAATAACAGAATCGCAGTCCAACTGCGGCCCATGCTGAGCCAGGCTACCTTTTCGCTAACACATTGCACCATAAAAATAATCTAAACGTGAAATATATGAATTTTATTATTATTATAGTCACTAGGACTATGGATGCGAGGATGCGAGTAGCGCAGGACCGGTCGTCATGGAGATCTTTAGGGGAGGCCTATGTCCAGCAGTGAACGTCTTTCGGCTGAAATGATGATAGTCACTTGGAGATTAGATCTGGTTTGCCCTGCCTTGGACTGCGGATATCAGATAGCAGTCGCTCTGTGTAAAAACCAGTACCCTCACGAGGTAGCCGACGCCTTCTGTGCCTTTACACCAGAGCTGAGCGAGGTAGCTTAGCTGTGAGCTGGAAAATTCCAACCGATAGGATTGCTCTTGGGCATTTGACATGCTAGGAAATGGGGCAATCTGATTGGTTAATAGAACAGCGATAATGGTGACTTAAATCACACCTGGACACTATTAGCGGGCGTAGGACTGCATATTTTGTACAACTGATCCTCAGATGTACGACGCGAATCGCGCGGGCGATTGCGCGCGGGGGCACAGATTAAATAATAGTAAACTATTGTTTACAGATCCGACACTCCCAGGCAGGGTGCCGACAAATTTAAACCTTACGGTTTGAGCATAAAGTCGATACTTGCAGTGCACCGCTTAGGACACGTTTTTAAATTGGTCGAGATGTTGAAGGCTGGGCGAGGCATTGTGGCTAGTCAGTTGTACCGCCTTTTTAACTTGTGTTGGACGAACGGCCAAGTACCAGGTGACTGGTGCAAGGCTGTGATTGTGCCGCTGTACAAGGGAAAAGGGTCACAACAGGACTGCAAAAATTACCGCGGGATAAACCTTCTTAGTGTCGTCGGCAAACTGTATGCGAAGGTTTTGATTGAAAGAGTGATGAAAGATACTGACGAAAAAATATGGGATGTACAAGCGGGATTTAGAAAGGGAATGGGATGTGTTTTCCTTGCGGTGCATAGCTGAAAAGTTTTTTGCTAAAAACCAAAAAGTCTACTGCGCGTTCGTGGATTTGGAAAAGGCCTATGACCGAGTGGTGAGGAATGAATTGTGGTCAGCATTGTCTATGTATGGGGTAAACGGTCATCTGATTCAGGCACTGAAATCTCTCTATGAGGATTCCAGTTCTTGTGTCAGAATAAACGGTACGTAGACTGAATGGTTTAGCATCGAAAAAGGTGTAAGGCAGGGATGTGTAGCGTCACCTTGGCTGTTTAACCTGTTCATGGATAATTGTTTGATTGATCTGAAAGAGAGTATGTGTGGACTGAGAATGAATGAGTTACTCATCAAATGTCTTCTCTACGCTGATGACCAAGTTGTACTTGCGTCATCTGCTGACGAGTTGCAGGTGATGGTAACAATGATGAATATGGCTTTGGACAGGAAAGGAATGAAAGTAAATGTAAGCAAGACGAAAGTAATGGTACTTGAAAGAGAAGAATGTATGACAGAGTGTACTATATTAATAGGTGGTGAACAAGTCGAACAAGTGAAGGAGTTTGTGTATCTGGGCTCAAAGTTTACTAGAGATGGAAAGTGTGAAAGTGATAGTGAAACAAGAGTGAATGCTGGAAACATGGTGACCTGCACGCCTTTATGAGGAGTCAGAAGGTGTCTCACAAGGCTTGTTTGGCTGTTCATAGGGGTGTTTTGGTACCAACACTGATGTATGGCAGTGAAAGCTGGGTATGGCAGAAAAAGCATGAAAGTAGAATTAATGCAGTGGAAATGAGAGCGCTAAGGAGTATGATTGGTGTTAAATTGAGTGACAGGATTAAAAATAGTGTGATAAGAGAACGGTGTGGCGTCAAAGAAGACGTAATGACCAAAATCAAGAAAGGGATGCTGAGATGGTTTGGTCAAGTAGAGAGGATGAATGAACGAAGATTGACGAAAGAGATCAACCAGGCTGTGACGGTACAAAGCCACCACAAATATTAAGATATAAAATTATTGCGTTCAAGAAGGACAAGATAGGAAACGAATGTTAAAGTATTTTTGCCTCGCTTCTGGGACGACTATAAAAACACTCTCAAAACATGCGATCTTTGAAAACAATGTAGCCGTACAAAAAACAGAGACCCAAACTTGACCTGGACTTTGGCTTGCGATCTTAAAAAAGAGCGGAAACGCCACTATTCTAATGTTTAACAAAAACAGTCTTATGTCTGTGATCTTGCTAGTATAAAAACAATTTACGCAAAGTTTATTGGGGATTTTCAGGTCAGAGAGAAAGTTTTGTTGGATATAATGCGAGAGGATTTGGCGCGAAAAGCCAGTGGGCGCATTACGTGTGACTCACATTACAGCCGCACGCGCGGTCAAGGGTTGCGCGGGAATTCAACCAACCAATAAGCGCTGTCTGGCGTTGGCTTGTCTCGACAAGGGCCAATGAGATGCGTTGGGCGCATAACTGTGCCTACGCGGCCGTCTTTCCGTGTAAGGATGGAATCTGGACACGGGGGTTGTTGGGATCCGAAGGGGAAAGTCGTGTGTAGAAGTGAAGTTTGGTGCTAATAGCACAATCGAGCCAGTGTTATAAAAGTTTCGTATAAATTCGATTTGATGAAGAGTTTAAAGCTAAGTGATTTTAACCACAATGCTAATTGCGGGACAACATTTCCTATTCTAACTATCATACATAAATAATAAATGACACAAAGGAAACTGGTTCCTAGTGCTCATACCTAATATTCCAAGAATAAGCATCTATTTTGTGTCCTAGCATTATGATTAGAACATAAATGTATTTTGTTTGTCGTTTGCAGTCATATATTGAACATTATAAATTAATATTAAATTCGACACACTTTGAGTAATTCGTCAATCATAAATTGCAACGACAAGCTTTATGTGTTAGAATATTGCCATAATCTATTCATGAGTAGATTAAATAAGAAGAAGTATTTGGTGTCAATTGTAACTGACGACATTGCTTATTGTAAATATTTAAAAGCAGATGATCGTATGTAAGTAGGGAAAGGCTACAGAGTTTGCGATTTCCAAGTAAATTAGTAAATTTTATTAACTCTCAGCTTAGTATTTGACTGAACAAAGCTTTAAACACTTATTTTATCTACAATATATTTTAGGTCCTAAAATGCCGATCGATTTAAATTTACCCTGATACAAAGAGATTTAGCATCCTGCTCGGTCTCTGGTTCGCTTCCCGCTCAAGGCTGGAGGGCGTACCATCTCAAGGCGAGAGTGAATGGAAACGTTGGAAGGGGAAGGCCTAGGCGAACGTACCAGGACCAAATTCAGGACGTTCTGAATAAAGGCCAGGTTACAGGAAGCAAGGGAAGTATGTCAAGATCGTAGCAGATGGAGGACTGTGGTCTCTGCCTACCCCGATGGGAAAGAGGCGTGATGTTATGTATGTATGTATGTGGTCGCGGATAGGTGGGCTAAGGCGATGATTTTGTCACTTTATGAGATACTGAGCGAGATGCAAGTAGGTATATAATATTGTTCAATCAAACATGCAAATACTTACTTACATTTGCCGCCTTAAGCATGATGACATAAGGAAAAGTAAAATCGACTGCCTCACCCAGTCGACTTCTAGCGCCGCGTTGCATACCTAGAGTGCGGAGTGTCACAAGCCTGGCGGGGGTGCGTGGGAGATCGCAAGGGGGGGCGGAGAATGTCAGTTCTGTATGATAGTACTATTGACATTACCACACCCCAGACACTACATACAACCACAGAATATATAATAGTAAACAAGTTTAATACAACGAGCACGAATTTGAAATGGGAAGGTCGCGTAGGCCCGCATATTCAGTACAAAAGACCTTCAGAAGTACCACGAGAATCTTGTTGCGCGCGGGAATGTGGGGGATCTCTTCTGCGACAATCTTGCAAGGGGTGCGGAGAGTGTACGGTCAACCGCTCGTCGGTAGAAACTTTTTCAACTCTATTACGACGCCATAAGGTCCAAAAGTGTTTCTACTAACGTGCTGTTGAGTGTACGATCTGTATAATAGTACTATTACTTTATTCTGTGCTTAAATATTAAACTAAGCATATTCAAAAATAGAATGATCTTTATGCTAATTAAGTAGGTTCTGTATATTACCTCGACGCAACGTAGATTTGCTCGATGGGAATAATTGCCCTCAAGGTACAACGTGATAATATTATTCAAACACGCACAACCCTTACATTATTATGCGCACCCTCAATCAACTGTCAAAACATGGTTTTGGTCCTGCATACAGGATGTTCGGAGTACTGTTGGGGCTACAAAAAATAATAGGTTTGTAAAAAAAATAAACAGGGCTTTGATAAATTCGTGACAAAAAAATTGAGGACTGAAAATTACTACTTTTTATAAAATTTGGACTGTGGAGATTGGTTTCCTGCGATGTTCTAAAAGTCTTTCAATAATCGTTGTTTCGTTTAGCCCCCAAAATATTCCCTTAAAAGATTTATCCGAATCTATTCAAACCTAAGACACATTTAGTCATTGTTCCTAGTGAGACTTATGTCTTATGTCGGAAAGACTTATGTCGGAAAGGTGTTTGAGCGACTTTTGCAGCCTGAACTGTTAAATCATATCAAAATAGATGATGCGCAGTTTGGTTTCCGTCCCGGTCTCTCGACCGGCTCTGCCATTTTCAGCCTAAAGCACGCTGTTAACTATTATGTGAATCGCGATACTACAGTGTATGCGTGTTTCCTCGACCTGAGTCGCGCTTTTGATCTGGTGAATTATGAAATTCTTTGGAGTTAATTGCGCGACTCAGGTGCACCTGAGGAACTGGTTAGGGTCTTCGAGTACTGGTACGGAAATCAAACCAATTGTGTTAGATGGGGTGACACGACCTCTAACGACTTTAAGTTAGAATGCGGGGTGCGCCAAGGTGGGATAACATCGCCGGATCTCTTCAACCTATATGTTAACAACTTGATAGAGAGGCTGAGAGACACCAAGGTTGGGTGCCACATAGGTGAGGTCTGTGTAAACAGCCTCACTTATGCAGATGATATGGTGCTTCTCAGCCCCTCTATCAAAGGATTAAAGAAACTACTTTCGGTCTGTGAGGATTATGTAAATTCTCATGGGCTGAAGTACAATGAAGGTAAAACTGAACTCCTGATTTTTAAGGCTGGAAGAGGTCCGGACAATGTGCCAGAAGTTAAATTGAATGGTTTAACGGTTCAGGTTGTACAGAAATTCAAGTACTTGGGACATATACTTACCGGTGACATGCGGGATGACATGGACATAGAGCGAGAGAGGAGAGCTCTGGCTGTCCGTGGGAACATGATCGCACGCAGATTAGCTGGGTGTAGCAGGCAGGTCAAGTTGACATTGTTTGTTGTATTGTTGTTGTTTTGTTGTTGCTTTTCCTTCTACACTTGTCAACTCTGGGTGAGGTTCTGCAGAAGATCGTACAGCACCATTAGGGTGCAGTATAATGATATATTCCGTATCCTGATGGGGCTACCGAGATTCTGCAGTGCTTCGGCCATGTTCGCGGAAGCCAGAGTACCTGATTTCTATGCCGTTGTCAGAGCACGCATCGCCTCCTTTTGGGAGCGATTGAGCTGCACTGACAACAGCATATTAAGAGCCATCTATGAGGACCGGAAGAGCCCTATTTACAAGTATTGGCTGTCTGTGCACCAAAACGGGAACAAAAAATAATTGTTAATATTGTATTTTTGGATTCAGTTCGATTCAGTTGTGTTGTTTTTTTGTTTTTTATATGGGTCCTTAGTCACCTGAAATAAAACTTTATTTATTTTATTTTATTTTTATAATGTCATGTATCATCTCCTGTGGCAGGACGGCCTTTTCACCAAGTATGACCCGGAGCGAGGGTCCATAATCTAAGTCAAAACGTCCAATAGAAACAGACTGTTTTTAGGGTTCCGTGCTTCAAAATAAAAAAATAGAACCCTTATAGGATCACTTTGTTGTCCGTCTGTCTGTCTGTCTGTTAAGACCCTTTCTCTTACGAACGGGTAAAGGTAGCAGGTTAAAATTGATAACGAATATTATGGTCCATAAACCACACAAGATCTGAAAATTTCAATTTTTTACAACAACGCAATCAAAAGATATGGCTTTTTATGTCCTCATCTCCATACATTTATGCACTAAAGCAAAACCTAGCGGGTACTTCCCGTTGACCTAAAATTATGAAAATTGGTAAGAAGCTAGGTCTCACAGTACAAATAAAGAGAAAAGTCTAAAATCAATAAATATTACAATTTTTCTCATAACTAATAGTAACCAATTAAGGTGAGCTCCCGTTTCAAGAAGTTTTCTATAAAAGAGGGGTCAAGTTGGATGGTCGCGGAGTTTTAAAGTCAAAGAGCAAAAGCTTTTAGTATATCATATGTTAGATAGGTACGGAACCCTTAGGGCGCGAGTCCGACTCGCACTTGGCCGGTTTTTTTTTCTCTGATTGTACCTAAAAGTTGTTCTATTTTTATTTAAATGGATCCCCGTATTTATCTGAACAGCATATGTGTGTCTTACCTCGTGCTTCACAGTTTACCTACAGATTAAATACATGATAATACGGTTCTCTCAGTTCCCCTCATGTTAGTGAATCAAACATTAATGATGAACACAGAAGCCTTCATGGGAGAGAGCTAGATGGAGACCACCCCCGTCCTCCCCTATGGGAAAGAGTGGTGATTTAAAGGAGCGGTTTTTAATTTTTATATCGGTGATTTTTTTATAGGCGTTGATAGCCTGGTAAAAATTCTTTTAAATTAAAAAATTTTGTTGTAATCTGCGTTAGTTAGTAAGGTATACGCTATTTTTTTTGTATGATAAACTAGTTTTCTGCACTGTGGCTTCGCACGCATAAAATTCATTTTGCGTCAGAAACTTTATGTTAGGGGTGATTTTGCAAAAATGCTTATATAAGTGCTTCTTATATTTTTGAACTCATCCCAAATCCGAACTTTCATACATACCTAAATCTATACCTCATATCACCCCCTTAGGGGATGATTTTGCAAAAATGCCTAAACCGTGTTTCTTTTTTGTTTTTATTAGCTCAAAGCCAAATTTTTACACATCTCATGTCCAAACTGTCGCAAAAACTTTCATTCCTTTTTTCACCCCCTTGAGGGATATATTTTGAAAATTCCTATTTTAGTGGGTAGTTTTGACGTACAACCAACCTATGTACATAATTTCACATCTGTAGCTATAGCGGTTACGTTACGGCTCAGCGTTGATGAATCAGTCAGTCAGGACATGCTTTTTATATATTTACCTAGATAAATACTTTAAAAACAAAGATAAAGAGTTTTTGGGTGTTGTCCTTAAAATCCTGTATAATTTCTCTTATGCACATACTTCACGCTAAGTTATCTCAAACCTCAAACCAAAGCACATTCCTTACACTAAATTCTTCACTAAGATTTACGACATTACTTTAAAAGCTCCAGTCTCCGTACTGCCTCAATTTACCGCTATTTTAAGGTAACGGTACGGATTCATAATATGTGGCTAAATTTGTCTGGAATCATTTTAAAATATAATTGTAACATTGTAATTTATACCCAGTGTTACTTGCGTTATCAAGACGAATTCATTGACGTATATTTTTTAGGGTTCCGGTACCAAAATGGTTAAAAAAAGGAACCCTTATGGTGCCGCTTCGTCTGTCTGTCGGTCACACCTGTATATCTCAGTAACCACTCATGCTATCGACTTGAAATTTAGAATAGTTTTAGAATATGGTTGCCCTACTTAAACTGCATATGAAAGAATTAAATAAGAAATAGGATTATTAATGTAAAGGGGGCCCGAATAGGGGGTACAAATTTTCAAATTGTGGTTACTATGTCGAATGGGGTATCATATGAAAGGGCTTTACTTGTACATTCTAAAATATATTTTTGTATATTAAGATTCTTAGTTGTGAAGAAAAATGACAAAAAAAATACCTCCCCCCCCCCCCCCTTATCTCCGAAGTTGAAAAATTTTAAAGCAAAAATAAAACGATCTTTTTAAGTTGCACAGTTTTTTTGTAATCTGCAAAAAACTTTACAAACAAATTTAGTTTTGCGGTCCAAAAAATAGACTTTACCGTTTCCAAAAATACTACAGGTATATCGGAATCCTCGGCGCGCGAGTCCAACTCGCACTTGATCGGTTTTTTTATATCGGTGCAGCCGTTAAGTTGTTACGAGGGTAGTGAACAAAAACTAAATCTGTCGTGAAAGTATAATTTGGAAGAATTTGTAACATCGCGGGCATCAGATGATGTTTAAAATTAAATGTATTGTGAAATGAAACCATCGAGGTATTATAAATATTAAGGGGTAATATTTGCACACATAGTCATCTGATTCTTATAGCCCGAATGGGTTACACATACTGATATACATACATACATACATAACATCACGCCTCATTCCCGTCGGGGTAGGCAGAGACCACAGTCCTTCACCTGCTACGATCTTGACATACTTCCCTTGCTTCCTGTACTTTCATCAATCCTTTCATACATGCTCGTCGGTTTAGGGTACTTTTAACCTGGCCTTTATTCAGAACGTCCTGAATTTGATCCTGGTAGATCTCTTTCGTCAATCTTCGTTCATTCATCCTCTCTACATGACCAAACCATCTCAGCATCCCTTTCTCGATTTTGGTCACTACGTCTTCTTTTACGCCACACCGTCTCTTATCACACTATTTCTAATCCTGTCACTCAATTTAACACCAATCATACTCCTTAGCGCTCTCATTTCCACTGCATTAATGCATACTGATATACATACATAAATAGATAAATAACTCCAGGTCACATTACAAACACTCATGTTCATCACACAAAATGTTCGCACTGGGCGGGAATCGAACTCGCGGTCCACGTACCTAAGTTTCAAAACCATAGAAGATGAATTAAGCAGAGAAAAAAAATAAGAATAAATGAAACCATTCCGTAAAATTAATAGAAATAGTCAAAAAGATATCTTTTGGGTGTAGTTTTTTTTTGTACCTGGATGGACATTTTTTTATTTGTAAGAGGCTTACTCATGACCCCAATCAATGCCAGTACGGAGATTAAATTGTCTGTCAGTTTTATTAATACTAGACATAAAGAGCTTTAGCCCCAAAACTGAAAGGTATGTGTCTACGTATGTATGTCGATTTCTTTTTCACGCTTTCCAGCTTTGCTTGTAAACGGCTAGATAGATTTCAACTTGTGATGTGTTGTTAGATTTGTATTCATTGAGGAAGTGTCATAGGGTAGGTATAAAATTTATAATATAATATAAAAAAAATATTTCATTTATAAAAGTAAAAATTACTAAATAAAAAATAATCAAAAACAAAATACCCGACTGTGTATGTATAAGAATATGAACTGAAAAGAAAAAAATTCCTAAAATTTCATGAGGTACGAGTATTGCAGGCAAACCAGGGCGGACTAAAATTGTGTGTTGATGGTGGTGTTTCAACATCTAATATATTTTCTACTTTTTGTTTCAAATTTTTGGAACTTGTTTTTCCTTTTTTCAGTTCATATTTTTTACACAGTCAGGTATTTTAATTTTTTTTTTTTTCCACAAAACTTTTATCATACTCATTGCAGTATCTGTGCTTATATGAGGATTTCACGCATACAGTGTGACTGCGATATTTGTTCAGTTGGCAGCATTGCTAGTCGTGAAGATTTTGTGTTGGTATTAAATATTTAGTTCCAACTTTGAACACTTGAACAGATATCGCAGTCATTCTGTACATGGTTCGAAGCACGCGTGATAGGAGGTAATACATCACTTGTGAGGAAGCACCGCACTAATTTTTTTATTGTAGGAGCTATCGGTGAATCTCTACCTACAGATGTTTATGTTTTTGCACCTACCGACATGACGTGCCCGTAGATAGTCTTCCAGATAAGTCTGGGCAAGTCATATCATGGGCAAGTCATAGCTCTCTTATAACTTACGAACTTTAAGCACCCTTTTTTTATCCCCCATATTTTAAGATGTAAACAAGTTTTCCCAAGGAACTTAGGTCGAAATATGAGAATAATTTTATACGACTTCCCATACAAACTGCATCAGCTGACGCACATTTTGTATGCGAGATGGAATTTTTTTTCGTATTTCAACCTATGTTCCTTGGGGAAAGTTGTTCATTTTCATGAACGGAAGCACCCAAAAACATCCAGGGTGAAAAAAAAAAAAGCTGTATACCTCACTATACATGCTTAAATCCAAGTTAAATACAATACCGTTCTATTCCATCACAGTTTACTAAAATACTTACCTACCTTGACACTCTAGGCACCTCATTCATCTGTCGTTTTAGCCAAGCAAATGATACCACTATTTCATAGCCACACCTCTATTTTTATGGCGTGGCGTGAACAGGAAATACGCCATTTATTTAGTACAATAGCCTTCGTTTATAATGTCGTTCTATAGAATTTGGTATAGAGCTTACCTACCCACCTAACCTATACTATAGGTACCTCTATAATAGGAATAATGCCTGGGTTAAAATCTAAATAAAATAATGCTTCCATCTAAAAAGAGAACAGCAAAATTGCTGAAAAACTAACCTCGCTCTATTTGTATTGTATTCTGCATGACATTCAATAAGTATTCTGTAAAGAATCTACATTAAATAAATAATCTGAATCGGAACCATTTCCTAGATTTCATAAAATTCCATACAAAAATATGGAAGATTTTCTTATTGACATCGTCGGTTATATAATTGTAATATCATTGATTGATATTCAATTAAAAAGAGTTAGTTGTGATTTGACAGAACAGAAATGAATAATGGAGAAAAGAGTAGAAGCTTTCATACTCGTAACTATATTACATCAGCCAAGAATTTTTTAAATTCTTACCAAAAAATAATTTAAAATTCTGATTTTGTCTGCAAACCACTTGGTTAAAAACAAATTTGTATAGAGCAACTTATTCTATTCATAATTTTCAGATTCAGATAATTTTACTCAATGTAGATTCTTTACAGTATACTTATTGAATGTCATACAGAATACAATGCAAATAGAGCGAGTCTACGCCGTTTCGGATTATGCTATGGCAGCGCAAAAGAAACGGCAAAAACCACTACAGCACAGCCTACTTTTGAGTCGGCTTTTTAAAATGTGTTTCTTGTGTTTCGCTGGAATATCAGAGCACCATACCTCTTTGTCATTCATATAGTCATCTAATCGGCAGGGTGAAATCGAAATCATTCGACAAATTTTTAGGGTGAGTTCAGACCATGAAAATGAACAACTTTATGCAAGGAAAGTGGGTCCGGAAACGAAAAAAAATTTTTGACCTCCCATACTAAATGCGCGTTCGGATAGGCTCACTTTGTATGGGAGGTCGAAAATTTTATTTTTCCTGACCCATGTTTCTTGGGGAAAGTTGTTTATTTTCATGGTCTGAACTCACCTAAAAATTTGTCGAATTATTTCGATTTCACTCTGTATAGTAAGCTTTTTTACATAACGTTTGCTTTACACATTGTTTAAACTTTCTCTGTTGTAGTATCGTACACACACACAGACCAAAGAAAGATGTATTGACTTTTGCGAATCTAATATGGTTGATCAAGTTTGTACTTATTTCTAGTATTAAAATTATGCCTGTCACAATTTTTAGGTAATTGACGAATGTTATTCCTAGCGTACATAATGTTTCGGTAATAAATATATATTTTTTTAGGGAAAGTTGTACATATTTGTTGATTGATCATTCGTTGATTCGTTGGTTATCCCTTTGGAAGGCAGTTTTTTACACCCTGTTTAGAGAAATTGTAATACAAGGTGTAACAGATAGGATATATTATAAAAGAAATAAAATTCGAATTGAGTTTTTTGTTTAATTTCGTGTGCAATAAAGAATATTTTATTGTATGTGATTCTATCTACGAAACTGAAAAACTTTCCAAGGAATATAGGTCGAAATAGGAAAAAAATTACCTTCCATACAAAATGCGCTTTCAGCTAAGTTAGTTACCCGGGGGAGTTCAAAAATTTTTTCGTAATTTGACCTATGTTGATTATGGAAAGTTGTTCAGTTTCTTGGGCAGATTCACATCCTTCAGGGTTGTTATACCCATTTTGCAGGTATACGATTTTACCCATGGTTTCTTGAATTCAAGGTAATTTTATTTCTTATTTTTTTTCTTGCTTCGCTCAGAATAGATACCTTGCTAATTTATTTTGGTAGGGGATGACATCTGTCAACATGTCACAACCCCATCATCGATGATCCATAGAAAATATTCAAAATAACTTGTCAAATCCATAGAAAAACGCCTACACCACCTAGTGACAAATTATTTCTTTAATCCTCCTTCTAAGTACCTTTATTTTTCTGTGGCTACTGCCATCTAAGCTCCGCTACTTAGAGGGAAAACCACGCACAATCTACGATAAATAGTGACAGACTCAAATATCAGAAAATAACGACATATTTTATCGTTATTTCATCAACGTTTTTATATCGACGAATAAAACCAATTCCACGCTCAATCCCTGAGCATCGTTATAGATACGAGGAATGGCTTCCATCCTTGTGAAAGCTGTTAGCAGCATCTGTTACATACCGCATGTCTCCCTGCCATTATCGACGCCATTTTGAATCGATGTAACAGCGATTGAATAAATACTTGCTGCTCTTGATTGGTAGAAAATACATCAAAAAATATTTTTTTATAATTGATGTATCCAAAATATTATAAAAAAAATAATTGGATTAATGCATCCCTTCAAACTCTGATCAAAAGCTTACAGCATTACTTGTAGCATGACGTTTATGAAGCTTATACGCCGTGTTATACCTATAGAAAACACCCAAAAAAGTTCTCAAAACGGTTGATTATACGTTTATTAAACTTAACAACTTTTCCAAAGGATCATCATAATATCAAAATAAAAAAAAATATGAGGAGAAATGATCAGTTTATTTTTTTTTCGTACTTGAAAAACGTTGTTTAGTTTATGGACAGATTATCACATGGCCAGAAACACCCTAGGGTGTAAGTACAATTTTTTAACAGGGTAGATACTTCTTCTTCGTTTCTCTTAGATACTAAAATTAGAGGTTTAACTTGAAAGAAAGTTTCTGAAACAGACAATGAGAAGCATGTATTAGTATCAAGTGGCAACCTAGTAAAGAAAGTTAGTAACAAAAACCGACCAAGTGCGAGTCGGACTCGCGCCCTAAGGGTTCCGTACCTTTCTACCATATGATATACTAAAAGCTTTTGCTCTTTGAGTTTAAAAACTCCGCGACCATCCAACTTGACCCCTCTTTTATAGAAAAGTTCTTGAAATGGGAGCTCACCTTAATTGGTTACTATTAGTTGTGAGAAAAACTGAAATATTTAATGATTTTAGACAATTCCCTTTATTTGTACTGTGAGACCTAGCTTCTTGCCAAATTTCATAATTTTAGGTCAACGGGAAGTACCCTATAGGTTTTGCTTTAGTGCATAAATGTATGGAGATGAGGACATAAAATGCCATATCTTTTGATTGCATCGTTGTAAAAAATTGAAATTTTCAGATCTTGTGTGTTTCATAGACCCTAATATATGGTATCAATTTCAACCTGATACCTTTACCTGTTCGTGAGATAAAGGGTCTTGACAGACAGACAGACAGACAGACGGACAACAAAGTGATCCTATAAGGGTTCCGTTTTTTTCTTTTGAGGTACGGAACCCTAAAAACTACAAAAAAACCCGACTCGAGTGTAAATTGCACGCGTCCTTCTACATCCGGTTCTCGCATTTCTGAGAAGTAGTTATGGCCTTTGAGCTAAAGGCCGGTAAAATTATTCAACTGGAAGCAGCTAAAGTTGACGAAAATATACAACATGAATTTATAATGTATGCTTTTTACTCCCTTGTGTGTTTTGTGGCTAAAGTGTGAGTCTGTGTGGTGCTGGCAAAGAATAGTACAAATCCATCTATACCCTTGGGTGTCATAAGAGGCGACTAATACCCTTGGGCTAAGCAACTAAGGGCTTATGAACCGGAGCAGTAGCAACTTTCTGTGTATCGTATCATCATTCATACTGCGTTCACCAACAACAGCGGTCGACAGCCGCAACGCTTACAAGCGTGGTGACTTTGATGAATACCCTCCAAAGTACCACGCGTTGCTGGAGTTCTGGAGAGAGATCTCAGTCCTGCAGTGGACGTTTCATGGGGTGATAGTAAAGTAAATAGTGTGTGTCTTTTAGTTAAAATAAGGTCAAACTTTAATGGATTCTTTCCGTGTGGCATCTCTCCGCAAACGATGGCACACCTTTTGACCTGCCCTGCACGCCCTTCTACCTGCTCACGCGAAGACCTTTACAATGCCACCGTTAATGCTGTCTGTGTGGCAGAGTTTTGGTCCAATACAATACAAATCACACCATAATCGACTCGAAAGAAGAAGAATGCACTAACAAACCAAAACTTATCTAAAATAAACATTATTAGATATAATACAATACAAAGATGAAAAGAATACAGAAAAACATTTTTGCTGGCGCTTCTTTATCCATTTTAACTATGCAATGGATCCTTATGCTGTTTTAACCTTCACAAAAAAAAAATTAAAGTCACTTACACTACCACCCGTGCGAAGGCGGGGCGGGCCGCTAGTATCAAATAAAGAAGACTTGGGTTCAAGTTCTCGCCTGCAGTCGCGAATTTCACAATATTTCTTTAGTTTTTAATGATATCCATGACTTTCAAAACCAATCTTTACCTACTGGTATATAATTAAAGGCATGTTAGTAAATAACCATAATATTTACGCAATTAGATTTTTTAACAATTTCAATATCGTTTTTAAACATTTTCCTCGCATTCATAAAATAAGATTTATAGCTAACATAAAAGTAGCACACGCGTTTGTACAGTCAACGGCACGTATATAGTGTACAACACATCTTCTGAAAATTTTACCGTAGGTATTTTTAGATACAAATGTTTAATATTTTAATATTAAAGGGGCTGGGCACCTAGTTCCCATTCCAACGGCCACTGCGACCTGCAAAGATCTATTGTAACCAGTCCTTTATACTCGATCTCCTCGGCCACACCAACAGCTTCAAAGAAGCTGACGGACAATCTGCCTAGAACTGAGAGTTCGGGCATCCTCAGGGACGAAACGTATATGTCCTTCTCTTACCCGACTCTTCAGATAACAAATTAAACGAATTTTCTAAAGAACTACGTAATGAAGTTTCTATTATAGGAAAATTTACATTTATTTTTTTTTGTTCCTTCGTCAGAGTTCATATATATATATAGCATTCTTTATTGCACACATACCTAAAATAAAATTACAAAAAGCCAGTTCTTCGGCTTTATGGTCTAAATCCATACTTTGAGTATGCACAGGCTAAGTTTGGCTCTGACAGTTAATGCGCAGAACTAAAGAAATGAGTCGCGGGGGTGAGCGCGGCAGGTGGGGGGAGGCGAGCGAATCGTTCATTGCAAAGAGATTTTAACCTCGCTGCGCTCGGCGTAGCGAGGTTCAAATCTCTTTGGTTCATTGGCTCTCCGCCTGTCACCCATGCGCAGAAAATGGCCGTCAGAGCCATACTTAGCCCGCGTATGCTATATATTTTTACACGCCGTATGCTACGATACTATTTTGTAAAAAAAAATTAAAGATTCATTATTTTGTATATTTATTTTCATATTCATATACAGAATATCCCGTCATTATCACGTTTTCTTTCATACACAATGAGTCGGACACTTAAGTATGGCGAGCCGATTTTTATTTCGAGATTGTAGCTGAAAACAATTCATTAATACGAGTATAATCACTGGGTGTCGGGACCGAATAGTATTTATCGGCTCAATGAAAAAAAAAATGTGCTACAACTTTTGGAAAATCGCAAAAAAATTGGACTTCCCATACAATACATTTATATGAAAAGTCAAATTTTCTTTTTCGAATTTTAAAAAGTCGTAGTTGTTGAATTTAGCCCGGGACCAAAATAAACCTATACAAGGTTTTATTAGACTATATTTTGACTAATAAATCAACTGCTACGCTTAATATGGGTTCAACTGTACATTTACACACGCTCAAAGTTAATAACATTCTGATTTTGATGTTTATTAAACAGTCAGAACGTACTCAAGAGGGCAATAAAATTTCTTTTTGTAATAAAAAAGGATGGCGAAGACAATGTTAGCTCGAGAATAAAGGAATTTTTTAACTATACTTATCTTTATATCACAGACAGCGAAAATTCTATTAAACAAAAACAAATTTCATGAACCATGATACAGACAGACAGTTGAAATTTTTACAGACGTTATAACAACAAATACTGTAAATAAAAAATATAATATGTCGTGATTAGACATTGGCGATAATCCTAGATAGCTGTAAAGCCTTACTCTTCGATTACAATAACTTATTATCTTAGCCACATTGCGTCTCACTGTAGTTGGAATTGCGTATGTCTCCTGATGGTTCATATCAGACCCCCGTTCTATGATCTATTGTCCAGCACAAGCGCTAGTCAGGACCCAAGTAACTTGCTCGGCTGTCGCACGTAGTCTGATCCAAAAATGGAAGCAAGGGCGGGGCGCGCACTCACAGACACACCACTCTGAAGTTAGTTGCCATTTAAATAATTGCTCGTCACTACAAGAACCGTACTCATGACCCGGAAGTATACCCGACACACACATATATGTATAGTGACGGTTGGCTTTTCTGCAAAAAAATAGTTTTTTAGACCATTTTTGCTTAATTTCTGTTTTAACTCGGCCATAAAATGAGAACACTTACAAGGATAAAAATTGGTACGTTTATAGTGCATTAGCTATAAAATGACAAAAAATATTTAAACTGGTTAAGTGCGACTCGTACTTGCGCATATTTAATACACTTCTGCGTGACTGCGCGTCCATAACTAAGACGGTATTTTCACGTTAGTTGTACGGAACTCTCGGTGCGCGAACCGACTCGCACTTGACCGTTTTTAGGGTTCCGTACCTCAAAAGAAAAAAACGGAACCCTTATAGGATCACTTTGTTGTCCGTCTGTCTGTCTGTCTGTCTGTCTGTCAAGACCCTTTATCTCACGAACGGGTAAAGGTATCAAGTTGAAATTAATACCATATATTAGGATCCATGAACCACACAAGATCTGAAAATTTAATTTTTTTACAACGACGCAATCAAAAGATATGGCATTTTATGTCCTCATCTCCATACATTTATTCAAAAATGCAAAACCTACAGGGTACTTCCCGTTGATCTAAAATTATGAAATTTGGCAAGAAGCTAGGTCTCACAGTACAAATAATGGGAAAAGTCTGAAATCATTAAATATTACAACTTTTCTCACAACTAATGGTAACCAATTGTGGTGAGCTCCCGTTTCAAGAACATTCATATAAGAGAGGGGTCAAGTTGGATGGTCGCTGAGGCGATTTTTGTTTTAGTTCTATTTAAAAACGGGAACACTTACAAACTTGAAAATTGGTATGTTTATAGTGCATAAGCTATAAAATAACAACAAATAATAAAATTTGGTCAAGCGCGTGTCGGACTCAAAAAATCTAGCACATTAACTTACTGAAATTTCAACTAATACAGTTATGTTTATATGGTGGTACGGAACCCTCAGTGCGCGAGTCCGACTCGCACTTGGCCGGTTTTTTTTAGTTAGTATAAAAGTTTTCTCAAATGTTGTTAGTAGAAATGCTTTGAAAAATTAATACATGGAAGTCAGCATTTAGAAAATTAATGATCAAAGTTTTGAATTTTGAAAAACGTTATTCAAAACAACCCAGTATTTAGGAAGTAAGTTAATAAAATGTAAATTTTTCATCTTTTAATCCACTTTGCTAGCGAGATTAGGCTGCGGTTATATTACTGGGAAATATTTAATTTGCAAGTGTTAATCAAAGTGTAAAAGGGCCACAAAATCCGCGAAAATTTGTGTTATTTGAACTCTTATGTTTGATTTTTAGCACGAAGCCAAAGAGCTGTTGATGTAGTTATATTTAGGGCTAAATTATCATTATTATTATATTATTATTATTACGTTGTTTATCATTCCTGAAACTCGGGCAATCAAGTCCCTTTGGAAGGCGTGCGTGGGGCCGAAGCCAACACGTAGAGGCCCGTTAAACAGTTTAATTTACAAAAGTGATTATTATTATTATATTTATCTATCTATCTAAATTATTATAAAATAATTTGCTATTGAGATGAAAAGAAAATAAAGTTCAAACAGTTTCATTCTGTTTTAAGAACTTTGCCCAGCAGTGGGACGCAAATATGGTAAGCTGATAACGCAAAAACAAAGAATACTCGACATTTAATATGAAGGTGATCAATGTGATCGATCGTGATCCAGTTATCTCGTAGCATACTCCTACGAATTTGCTACGGCGTAGCATACATGGTCATGACGACCGTTTCTAGGTAAACCTACAAAATAAAACAATGCTTTTATTTAAAAATGAATGATTTAAAATGTAACAGTAACTTTTTTATTTCACGCTAAGTAGGAGTGATGAATTTAGAGTTACGAGGTTCATAATCGTAAACAACGACGGAAGAATCCTTCATTTAATTTTAAACTGGATAATTTTAGACTTTAAAAATATTAATTATAGATCGTTGTCTAGGTTAAAAATTGCTTGGTTACAAGCTTATTTTTTATATAAAAGAGAAAAGTTTGCCGTAAGCCGAGATTGAACCAGCGACCCTCGGCGTACCATATCAAAAGTCGCTGATCGCGTCCAATTTCACATCTCTATATTTATTTAAATATTAACTGTAGATCTAAGTTTCTTCAAACATTATATTGCTCTGTGCTTCAAATCATTTTTAAGTGCCCCTCGCGCTATTATCCTTTGAAATTGAATTGTCGTTTCATTGAAACACAGACAGACATTGTTCTTGTAGCAAGACAATAAAGCTTATCTGATTAGTTTAGAAATTAATCTTTAAAAAAAATAATGAAGTCTCAGAAGTTACAAAATATGCTGATTTTTAGTCACATACAAATTTTTAAAATCATGTTTAAAAAAAAAAGCAATGTTTTTGGGACGCATAGTAGTGTAAAAATATTACTTTTGAATTCTGCCGGCTGGAAAAATCGTGTTTCACATTCTTTGGAAAAAGTTGTTCAGTTTTTTGTCATAAAGCTTGAATCCACATTTTGTTTTTCATAATCTGTAGTCGAAAAATTTTACTAAATCTTTTAAAATAAGCTTAGAACCTAATTGTGTTTGACTTTCCTTAATCTCTGCTTATCTTACACTCTTCGTTTTGTTGTCGTAATGCCTAAATTCTTTCAAAATCTGAATATTTAAATGAGCTCTAGACATTAATTTTGGAAGGAAAATGGTTTTTATCTTATCTTCTGTCTTTGTGGGAGGCAAAATTTAACAAGCAAATAGTAAATTGATTTTAATAAATAATGGTTTATCAGTCACGTTTTTTACTAGTTGTGCCATCTATGTGCTAGTTAAAAAGTTGGTGATGAACGCCCTCTATGCTTCTTTTATATAACTACTTGGTACGCGGGTTCGCGTCATCAGCGGGAAGAAGTTTTGCTACTCAGCCATAGATGGCTCTCTCAGCTTTGATTCGACTACTCAACAATAGATGGCAGTATGGATATCAATCTAAACAAAGCAAAATAAGACGCAAAATGTTATCGGTCATAGAAACGAACAAATCAAACACTGTAAAGGGGCATGTTTATTTGAAACACACGTTTATAAACTAACAAACATGTATGGTTTATTGATGCTAGTGCAAACTAGGTCTACCTTGGATATTATTACTGCTTTGTTATCTATAAATACAGGGTGTAGGGGACAGCCTTCCGAACACTGAAAGGGCATGATTAGTCAACGTAGCTGATCAACTTTCGGCTACTGAAAATTTCAGGAAATGAAAAAAAGAATGAGCTGTCCATACAAACTATCCAATCAGGTTTGCAATTTTTATTCGCTAAAATTATTAGTTAGGTTACGTTTGACTGACCGTGCGTGGCCCTTTCAGTATTCGGAAGGCTGTCCACATACTTATTTATAAAAATGTAACTTCCTTAGGTACTTTATATTTGCACTGGTAGCGCGGCCCCTAGCAAAAACCATCAAAGGTTAATCTAAGCAGAGATAAGCCAGGTTCGCTTCCTGAGAAGCGTCTAATGACTGATGCTGATATGTACGAGCTTAAAATCATGATAAGAAAAATCTAAAGATAATCTTTGTCATCTGCACTTCTCGCGACCACCGATGAGTCAAAATAAAACGGTGTGAGGGAAAGGTTTCCGAACACTGAGGGGCATGATCAGTCGATGAAACTGAACAACTTTCTCCAAGAAACATTATATCATGGTAAACGTGTCCCGTGTGGTGCCGGCAAAGAATAGTACCAACCCATACATACCCGTGGGTGTCGTAAGAGGCGACTAAGGGTTATAAACTGGAGGATAGGCAGCAGCATCCTCCTTTGTATCTTACTTACTGCGGTCACCTACAACCGCGGCCCATGGTGCCAGCCGTAACGCTAACAAGCGAGGTGACCATGGTACTTCCCCTCCACATTTTTCCAGCAAAAGCTAGAATTCTGGAGGGAGCTCCCTGTCCTGTAGTGGACGTTTCATGGGATGTTATCATGATGATGATAAGACCCTCATTTTCGCCAGTCGGGTAAAAATTTGCGTTGTATAATTTTTTGTAACGTATGATGTTTTAATTTACTATCGTTATAAATATAACACGGCGCACATAATGCGTGCATAGTGCCGTGTCTTCAAAAATTCGTGTGAAAGTAAAGGAAGTAATTTCCTTTAAACGGCTTTTCGAAAGCCATTAAAAATGTAAAGCACAACGATATCGCGTTTTAATAATCCACTGCTGCCACCTATTGACGAGATTTATTTCTAATAAATGACCCGTGTGGTGCCGGAAAATACCATCCCATACATACCCGTGGGTGTCGTAAGAAGCGACTAAGGGTTATAAATCGGAGGGTGGGCAGCAGCATCCTCCTGTGTATCATATCATCTTGCATACTGCGGTCAACTACAACCGCGGTCCATAGTGCCAGCCGTAACGCTAACAAGCGAGGTGACTATGGGACTTCCCGTCTACATTTTTCCAGCAAAAGTTAGGATTCTGGAGGGAGCTCCCTGTCCTGTAGTGGACGTTTCATGGGATGTTATGATGAAACGAAAAAAATATTGGCCGCTCCAAACAAAATTACAAATTTTTGGACAATTTGTACAGAGAGCCTTTCCCCTGCGGGTTAAACGGTTCGGACTCAAAAAAGGTTGCACATAAGTAACTGAAATTTCAACTTATACAATTGATATTATGTGGTGGTACGGAACACTCGGTGCGCGAGTCCGACTCGCACTTGGCCGGTTTTTTTTTTACTAGCTAGCTCTTGACCTCGACCTAGCCCTGAGGACAAGGTCGACGACGAAACGAGTGAGTAATCATTGACGGCCTTTGGTGGCTCAACAGATCTGACAACATGTTGGTTCAGGTTTCGCATCTATCTCACACAATATGATGATGATATATATTTTTTCTTTTATTGCTGCAACACTGGAAAATAAATCTGATCCTAATGGGCTTGTATCTTGAATAAATAAGCTAAACACGGGGAAAAAAACCAAAACTCTCACAGCCTTATTCACAGTCGGTGTTCATTTTACAAAATACGAAATATAAAAATCAACCGCTCACCAAAAAAGTCAGGTTACAATTCCTAACATCCTTCACAGCTAAGAAAATTGTTTGGAATTAACAAACAACAAATCGGTGGATAGCACATGGATAGATCAGTTCGATTGACGGAGCCCTAATTAGTCGTGCTGTCATCGTCTCCAAATAAAATAAATCTAAATATATGTGCCTGGGAAAAAAACCACAACTTACATCATCATAATATTATTTTTATTGAAAGTCGATTTTATCAGATTTTTTAAATTTCCTATTTTGGATTTCTTGAATTTCAAAATATGAAATTTAAAAATTAACCACCGACCGAAAAAAGAGAAGCTATAATTTCTAACACAAAATTTAAGGTGGTAGGGCTTTTGTGCAAAGCCCATCTGGAAAAGTACCACCCTCTTACTTGTTTCAGCCGTAAAGCAGCAGTGTTTCAGTTCGAAGGGTAAGGGACATACCATCTTAGTTCTCAGGGTGGACAACGCGCTTCGCTGTTTTAAAATCAAATTATGGCACTAGTAAGAAAGTGAGTGCAATGGGCGGTGGTGACCAATTACCATCTGGTGACCCAACAGCTCGTTTGCACACTTGTGACGTAAAAAAAAATCTAAATGTTTCTAAACTTTTTTTTTTTTAACGTTTATGTACACCGGCGTGGAAAAACTTTATCCTAGCCTTGCCCATCAGCCCGCATGGTTACTTCCGCCCATCAATCAGCCCACATACGCAATGGGGATAAAAGTAGATAGCTTAGCCTGGCGTTAAGTGCTAAGAGGTTGGTTATGGTAAGGGTAAAATTTTATCTACTGTTACAAAAATCTTGTGTGTACCTTAAAAGGGCTTATTTGAAATGCTTACAAATTGTTTTATGTTATAACGTCATTATCGGTCCTTTCACAATAAACCTTTATTTTTGTTACGTTTACTCTTAGTTTATTTTATTTTAATAATAAGCCCTAAATTACGCCTTTAATCATGTAATATTTTTAATTAAAAATAAATTTATATATTCTTTATTGCGCACAAATAACATAAAGTTGTCAAATGAAAATTGTTCACAAAGGCGAGCTTATCTCTTTTAGAGATCTCTTCCAGCCAACCTGTCAGGTGTGGAAGAATGTCATTAAAACGGGCACAAGGATGTGCGTTAATAATCGTGATAAGAAATTTTAAATTCAAATAAAAGTTTAAAATACAGTAAAATAAAAAAATTGGGATAAACCTACTTAAACTACACACGAATATACTTATACCTAATCACATTATATTAAGGTATATATAAAAATTTATGAACTTACTTAAAAATACATAAAAATAATACATAGACATAATACATAAAATAAATACATTACTCAAAATGATTGCGATAAATAGTGCTCTCTTAATCGCATCTTAAACGATGTTATTGATGGACTGCTTTGTATAGCCTTTGGAAGTTTGTTCCATAGTCGCACAGCATGGGAAGAAAAGGAGTTAAAAAAGAATTTGGTGTTCGCTCTAGGACACTCCAACATCGTAGTGATGCAGTCGCGCCTGGAGCGGGGAACAGGAGGTAAAAGTTGGAAGCGGGAGCGAAGATAGTCAGGAGTGGCAGGGTCATTCAGGATCTTATACAGGACAGAAAGGATGTGCACATTACGACAAAGTCGGATAGGTAGCCACTTTAATTGAGCGCGAAATTCGGATACATGATCATATTAGCGAATACCAAAGATGAAACGAATAGCTAGGTTTTGTAGGCGCTCAAGTTTGTTCAGCAATTCTTCAGTCACATCAAGGTAGCACACATCAGCGTAGTCGAGAATGGGAAGGAGTAGAGCTTGTGCAAGCAAGATTTTAGTTTGAAAGGGAAGGAAGTACTGGAGTCGCTTAAGGGAATGAAAAGAGTAGTGCATGCAACTACTCACCTCACTAACCTGCGCTGACCATGATAGGTCACGGTCTATGATAATCCCTAGGTTTTTTGCTTTGTCAGTGTAGGGAATACAGACTCCGTCGTATAACACTTTTGGCAACACTAAATCCCCCAACCTACCCCTTAGTCTACTGCTACCAACTATCATGGCCTGGGACTTGGTTGGGTTTACTAGAAGCCCGAAATCCTCAGCCCACTGCTGAACAGCAGCAAGATCGGAGTTTACTGCACTCACAGCCTCGGTGACTTCAGATGGAGAGAAATGTCTATAAATTTGCAAGTCATCTGCATACAGGTGGTAGGGAGAAGAAATAACACGCGAAATATTGCTTATAAAAATAGAAAATAATAAAGGAGAAAGTACACCGCCTTGTGGTACGCCAGTGGTAAGGTCCAACCAGTTCGAAGACAAGTCATCGGTCTTAACACTCTGCTGGCGTCCAAGAAGATAGGAACGGAACCACTCGATCACTGGAGAAGCAACGTTAAGAGAGCGGAGGGAGCCAAAGAATATGTCAAAATCAACAGAGTTAAATGCGTTGCTGAAGTCCAGAAGAGTTACAATAGTAAGCTTAGTATTGTCCATAGCATAACGGATATCTTCTGTGACATTCAGCAACGCACTAACCGTGCTGTGGGAAGGGCGGAATCCGGACTAGAAGGGACAGAGGAGATTATTGGATATGAGATAGGAGTAAAGTTGCTTGTGGACACTTTCGAGAACTTTCGAAAGTACCGGTAGGATAGAGATAGGACGATATTGAGAAAGGGTAGTTGGGGTAGAAACTTTAGGCAGTGGGATAATATAAGCCTTTTTCCAAGTGGATGGGAAGACATTAGCCTCCAGTGAAAAATTTATAATATGTGTAATAAGAGGTGTACTCTCTCCCAATATAGGTTTAAGCATGTCTAGGCTCAGGTCATCGCTACCCACTGCCTTTGTGGATATGGAAAGGATGCTCTTCTTGACGTCGTCCTCAGTAACCAAGAACAAGGTTCGAAAGATAGGAAAGAGAGGAGACTTTAGTATTTTCACTAAGAATTACGGGTGGAGTTGAGAAATGCATATTTAGATCATTGACATCCATGGTACTTTTACAAGCTTCCATGGCCTTGCCTACCCCAAGCGACTTTAAGAATCTCCAGGTTAGAGCCTGAGAGAGGTTTTCAAGAGAAGAATGTATATAGCGGCGCTTTGCATCCCTACACATCCTGTTGCAGATTTTCCGAAGCTTTTTGTACGTTGTTAGGTTCTCATCTGTCTGGTCTTTTTTAAATCGGCTTTTAGCCCTATCCCTTTTAGCCATTACTCTTTTGATTTTAGGAGGACGTACTTTATAAGCAAGAAAAATAAGATCATGATAAGAAAAGGGAGCACTCATTTGCCCATGTGTGATGATGGATTCAGGTTTAGAAGTAATAATTAAGTCGATCAAAGAAGAAGAAGAAGATATATTTTTATTATAATTATCGAAAATATGCTTGAGTCTTAGTTGTTGACTAGTGTATTTTAATTTGACCAACAGACAAACCACAAACACCGCAAATGACGAAAACAAATCATTGCCAAAAACCAAACCAAAAAAAATGGGTAAAAGATGGTTTATTTTATAGTACCAAAAATAATACGATAAGCTAAAAGACTGAAAATAATATTCAAGAAAGAACTAGTTGTGCTTATAAGAACTGTGTAAAAACTGACCAAAAATTTGGATCCGATGACGAGTAATGTCTATTTAAAGTAATACAGCGTAAATTTTGTATGGTTCTGGATATTTGACGGGGTGGTTCAGCCAATGAATCTGATCAACTTTTCACAAGGAACATACTTCGAAATACGAAAAAACAATAAGGAGCCATTAGAGCGCAAGTTTGACTCGCACTTGACCAGTTTTTGTCCATCTCTTTGTTTGTTTCTTTACTACGAGTATCACGAAAAATTGTGCTGCCGTTTTAAATTGATGATTTACAATCATGAAATGGGATAATGGACTAAGGGGAGTCAAACTAAAATATTTTTTTACATTTGTCTATATAGGCAGTTGATCATAAACATAAATCCAGAATATTATGCTTACAGATATGTGGTAATATATTCTTATTTTTTATCACCCCGGGTATTTTAAGGGGTGGTTCTATCCGTGAGAATTAACAACTTTTCACAAGGAACATAGGCCGAAATACAAAAAAAAAATTCTACTTCCCATAAAAACTGCACCAGCTGACAAAACAATTTGATGGGAGGTCAATTTTTTTTCGTTGTTTGAACTACGAGTATGTTCCTAGGGAAAAGTTGTGTGTCAAGTCTTTCGAGTGATACATAGTGCTTTATACTTCACCTACGAGGAAAATATTTCAGGTTTCCTTTTCAGATATGATGTAAGTTTTTTGTATTCCATTATATTGATATCATGTCTTGCCAATATGGTACTTTTCAACATGGAATACAAAGCCTTGGCTTATATTTATACGCTTTTTCACTATAATAAGCAAGCAAAACAGTTTCCGAAAATCAATGCGCTTTTTTCTCGCTTTTTCAACGTATAAAACTATCACATACATACATTGTTGTATTTTTTCGAGATATTTCAGGCAATCAATAACCGCTTGCGCACTTTCTTGTAGTTCTAGCGGCGTCAAAAACTCTTCATCACTGTCACTATTTGACGACATTTTTTGTTAAAAGCACGCACCAACAAAACTACAATTAAAACTTCCAACAACTTTGTAAAGAAAACAGGGGTCCAATTTTTGAAAATCACTAAGTGATAAAATATCGCTTGGAGGTTTAAACTTTTTAATTTTACCCTGATAGTGTTAAAACGTTAGTAATACTTTATAAAATTTAACAATTAAACACTAATTTATATTTCTGCTAATTTATTTTTTCCTGTTGATAAGAAAAAAACAGAAATTTTGATTTTATTGAGTAAGATTTTATCACACGGTGATTTTCAAGAATAGGTACCTAATTCGCGAGCGCGCTTCCGTTCCACATTTTGGTTTCGTTCTTTTTAGGGTTCCGATACCAAAATGGTAAAAAAAAGGAACCCTTATGGTGCCGCTCTGTCTGTCTGTCTGTCTGTCCGTCTGTCTGTCACACCTCTATATCTCAGCAACCACTTATGCTATCAACCTGAAATTTGGAATAGTTTTAGAATATAGTTGCCCAACTTAATTGCACAAGAAAAAATTTTGAAAAAAGTATGATTATTAATATAAAGGGGGCCAAAATAGGGGGGGCCAAATTTCAAATTGTCGCTACTAGGTCGAGTGGGGTATCATATGAAAGGGCTTTACTTGTACATTTTAAAATATATTTTTGTATTTTTTTAAATTTCTTAGTTTTAAAGTTATGATGAAAAATGTCAAGAAAAATACCATTCCCCCCCCCCTTATCTCCGAAGTTTGAGTAAGGAAAAATCTGAATTAATTACAGTTGACAGAAGTTTATATAAACTTTACAGCAAAAATAAAACGATCTTTCTAAGTTGCACAGTTTTTCAGAAATCTGCAAAAAACCTTTACAAACAAATTTAGTTTTGCGGTCCTGAAAATGGACTTTATTGCTTCCAAAAATACTATAGGTATATCGGAACCCTCGGCGCGCGAGTCCGACTCGCACTTGACCGGTTTTTTTCAAATGGTTTTTTCAGAAAAGTGTAGGTGGCCAGCAACATTTCGTGGACTTAGAGATAAAAACTTTTTCTTTATTTGGCATTATGATATTAAAATAGGTTATCGACAGATTTTGACCTAAATTTAAGAAAAAAAAAACACGTTAACAATGGATTTTCATACAAAATTCCATTCCGCTAAAACACGTTAACAATAGATTTCCATATAACTTTTCCCCCCGCATATTTATACCATAGAAATAACGTATCTTCTCCTTAGTTTTTAAAACAGGACTGAGGTACTTTCCGAGAAGGTGAAGTATAAACTATTTTTTCTACTCCCATTTGTTAAAGTTCGAAATACGAAACCGGAAACAAACATTACAAACATTGCCATTCCGACAACAGTTGCGTAATATTTGTAAATGCAACTGTCTACAATAAGGTAATATAATTTTTTCACCTTTTTGTTAGGTTTGGCAACAAAATTACGTTAATACTATGTTGTATTGGATGCCATCGGCTAATATGCTAGTTTCCAAGCCATAAAGGAAAACTTCAAAAAAGAATTCATGCACTTATGAACTGAACACACAGTATTATATGATGGCTGGCTATATCCATTTTATTCGTTCGCGCTTATATAATCTGTCAAAAAAATAACTTTCAATTTATAATTTATTGATAAACATTTTGATTTCCATTCAAAATTTGTAAATAATATGAGTAAAATATTCACGCCGACCGAAATAATTAAGGCAGCGTACGAAACTTAAGAGGACTTTATTGCCAAAACAGAGTCAGTACGTTATTTTCTTAATGATTTTTATGCTCGTAGAAAAAGTAATGTATGCCACTGATTGCAAACTAGTCATTGTAACATTCGTGCTGTCTATTGTGACATTCGGCTGCGCCTCATGTCACAAACAAGCACTCGTGTAACAATGACTATCTTTACCTGACAGTGGCATTTAAACTACTATTATTATTATTTATTATATTATAAATATTGATCACATTGTTTTTTTTGGAATTGGTACTTCCCCACGAATTATTTTTTCTCTCGTCTCACCCATGGTAGTACTATTATTAATTCTGTGCCCATGGTGCAGGTCTTTAAAACCGGCAAAGCCTGAGTAGGACTCACGTACCGAGGGTTCCGTACCACTAAGGCAAAAGTACCGTCTCAGTTATGGACGCGAAGTCACGCAGAAGTGTATTACTACTCTACCTTCTTTTGTTATCTTCCAGGTAGCTTGTTATGTGCAAATCCAGTATTGTTTAAAAAACACAGCGATATACTTAAGTTTAAGGTGATCCGTTTTCCATACAAAAATTCAAATGACTTGCATTCTTACGCGGGACATAAAATTTTGTTGAAAAACGAACGAATACTATTTTTAGCTATTTTTAGTAAAAATTTTCGCTGATTATTACAAAAATACAGCTAATGTACTGAAAGTACTAGTTTTTGTTAGCAATTTTTGGTTCAATATTACGATTGTGGGCGTGCGGTCAAAACTGTACGGTTGTCTTTTGTGTGCATGCGTGAGTGATCGTACTCATGTACATCACGGACTGGCGAGATTATTTGACTTTCCTGGACATATGGAGATATTTTTTTATCGAAATTGTTGTTAGGCGTTGAAATTGCACCATGGAATTTACGCTGATCAACTTTTTGCACATATATAGTTGGTACTTATTGCATTAAAAAAAACCGGCCAAGTGCGAGTCGGACTCGCACACTGAGGGTTCCGTACCACCACATAAACATAATTGCATTAGTTGAAATTTCAGTAAGTTAATGTGCTAGATTTTTGAGTCCGACACGCGCTTGACCAAATTTTATTATTTGTTGTTATTTTATAGCTTATGCACTATAAACATACCAATTTTCAAGTTTGTAAGTGTTCCCGTTTTTAAATAGAACTAAAACAAAAATCGCCTCAGCGACCATCCAACTTGACCCCTCTCTTATATGAATGTTTTTGAAACGGGAGCTCACCACAATTGGTTACCATTATTTGTGAGAAAAGTTGTAATATTTAATGATTTCAGACTTTTCCCATTATTTGTACTGTGAGACCTAGCTTCTTGCCAAATTTCATAATTTTAGGTCAACGGGAAGTACCCTGCAGGTTTTGCATTTTTGAATAAATGTATGGAGATGAGGACATAAAATGCCATATCTTTTGATTGCGTCGTTGTAAAAAATTGAAATTTTCAGATCTTGTGTGGTTCATGGATCCTAATATATGGTATGAATTTCAACCTGATACCTTTACCCGTTCGTGAGATAAAGGGTCTTGACAGACAGACAGACAGACAGACAGACGGACAACAAAGTGATCCTATAAGGGTTCCGTTTTTTTCTTTTGAGGTACGGAACCCTAATAAAACCTTATATTTGCAGCAGTGGCTCCATCTAGTTGCGTTCGGGTCTAAGCTGTTCGACACAGATCACCATAATACACGAAGTTCTAGTATGCTTGTTCCCATTCTTCATAAATTGCATAGATCTAGTAAGCAGATTCATATAATGGGACCCGCTGTATTTAACCGCCTACCACGCGAAATAATAAGCCAATGTAAAATTTCACCGGTTTCGCTCCCGGAGCCCAGTGATTCCACTCATAAAAATAAAATGACCCAAAACAAATTTTTCAACTTTCCAAGTGTTGCCTATTCAAAATATAATCAAACTGTCAATTCTTAAAGAAGAATACGATAACATCCCTAATCTACTCAAATACAATCGTCCTAACAACTTACGTACCCTAAGTTACACAAAAATATTTAAATTACCAAAATATAACAACACCTACGGCATGAGAACATTCCATAACTTTTTACCTTAAATGATCAATACTATACATAAAGACATACTGCTCCATACTCCACGACCATTCAAAATCTTAAAAAAGAAATTAATGTTCGCAGAAAATCGTGATTACGCACTTCAATTAAAGTTTTTAGTCTTAATAAGTAAGGTCTAGTTTAAGACTGTAACAAATTTTTCAACACATTTGCTCATAAAACAGCTCTATTTGCACTGTATTAAGGTCCATAATCCAGCTTATTAAACACGCGTACTTTTTTCATTACTATAATTTCACTAGTGTTAGTATAAGGATTCTATTTGGTATTTTTTCACACCTTGGGTTACATTATCGAAGGTTACATACGGAACCCTAACTTTTTTTAAATACTTTATATATGTTCATCAGGGATAATGTAAAATTCTAATGGTGAATGAATTTTTCAAATTGGTCCAGTAGTTTTGGAGCCTATTCACAAATCTTTCCTCTTTATAATATTAGTGTAGATAGTGTAGATGAATATTAATCTAATCAACAATAAATTTTTTCAAGGTTTTTGAGGGTAGTGAGGGGGGGGGAGGGGGAATGGGAAGACGCCTCGGACAGAATCGTCTTCAGCGGGTTCATATTAGTATTAAAAAAAATTGGTGACATGGAGTTTTATCAACCACAGCTTGTCTGGAGAGCATAAATTAAAAACAATTAAAAACCATCAATCCAAAATGGAATATTTACGAGTATGGATACTTATCCGACTGTTTACATTACCACAAACAGGCCACAAAAGCGATACGTAGCCAATTTAAAACACATTTTTTGTAGAATTACAATTGCGACTCTGCGAAATTGCTAAGGCAATCGTATCGCCAGTCAATAAAATATGGTGCAATAAAAATATCTACTTCTTTGAACAACTTTACAGTTTTGATGTCATGAACTCGTTTCTTTGCATTGCATTATTTTTGTACAATTTCTACAGATGCAATGGCGAAGAGTTTCCAAACAAATTAAAGTCACTAACTTCACGCAATAATCAAGAGAATGTGCCAATATCTTTAAATACACTAAAATATGGAAAAACTAACGAAAACTTTGGTAATCAAGCCAAAAATATTCCAGTTACACTGAATACAGTGAATGTAGCAACCAATGGAGGTAAATTTCAAGACATACCGAAGACAGTGAACGTTGGCGCTAAAAGAGCTAGAGCTTCAGAGAAACTGACGACATTGAATGCCGATGTTGCTAATTTAAGAAATGTTCCTAAGCGACTTGATGACCTAGCTGCTAATAAATTGTATCTCCCAATAACCACAGCCGCCGCAGCTGTAAGTGCCAAAAATATTCCAGAAACTTTTACGAGGGTAGGCGACGCAGCCAACAATAAAGGAAATAATAATATTCCAAGCACTCTTAAGACGTTGAATGACCTATCTGCTAATGGAGATATTATTCCAAAAACCCTGTTGACACTTAATGATATAGCTGATAACAAAAAAAATATTTCAGAGTCTGACATTAACTTGAATTCACATACCATAACAGCCAAAGATATATCTGCAGCTTTTCTGACTATGCTCAAATTGTATGGTGAAGAAGAATCAAAAAGAATTACAGAGCTAAATGATAAGTTATCTAAAATAGATAGCTATGTTCCTGACAGAGAAAGCTATGCGCAGTTACTTCTGAACGAAACTAAGCGAAACGATTTAAACGCTACAAATTTCTTTAGTGCCTTATTAGAACAAGATCATTTCAGGTTCATGAATGATACCAGAAATTTATACTTAAAATTAAAAGAAAAGATGAACCGTGATGATTTGTTAAAAATACTCTCCGAGAGAGGTGAGAAAAATGTTATGATATCTGCAAGAAGAATGATGGGAGAGACGCACATAGCAAATAAACTTCTTGAAAGGCAGATTGATGAAGCTGTGGATAAGTATCTTGGAGAAACTCCCAATGATAATCATTCGTTTAGTGGGGAAAGTCCATACAATCATATCTGGGGTACGTGTATTGCATAACTAAAGATTTGAAAGGTGAAAGTCCATCTTCAAAAACAAACGAAGCATAAAGACGATACCTTGCAACATAAAAGCTAGTATTATATACAGCGTATAACGTAAAGGTGTGATAATACTGAAGGGTTTGAATCTGACCATAAAACTGATCACAAGGAACATTGGCCGAAATACGAAAAACATAATTTGACCTCCCATAGAAATTCCTCGTGTCCGTACTGGTCAGGACAGTAGTACGGACACGAGGAACAACCCTACAAAGTGCGCTATCAGCTCATGCAGTTTCTATGATAGGTCAACAATTTATTTTGATCTCTGACCTACGTTCCTTAGGAAAAATTGTTCAGTTTCATGGGCAGATTCACATCCTTTAGTATTATTACACCTTTTCGTTATATGCTGCATATTGTGATGGTGGTAGGACTTTTGTGCAAAGTCTGTCTGGAAAAATACTACCCCTTTGCCTATTTCAACCGTAAAGCAGTAGTGTTGTTGTTTTGTTTGCTTGGCTGTATTATTAATATCAAATCATGCTATTAATAAGGCATCGAGTGCTAGGGGTGGTGGTTACAACTTACCATCAGGTGAACCACCTACTCTTTTGCCCAAGAAATACTAACTATTGGAACTCATATTTTTTTACAGATCCCAAACTAGAGATAGAAGATCGCCTTGAGAAACGTAAGCAAGGAGGACGAAGAATATTCAGAGGAGAGCGTACAACTGTGCGGTATTATCCTTTCGTCGTCTCTATCCACGTAATGGGACGTTTTTGGTGCGGTGGCGCCATCTATGCGAGTGATCTTGTCGTCACGTCTGCTTCTTGTTTGCAGTTGTAAGTATGTCTTCATTGATTGGTGATCATTGTTGAGTTAGAAGCACCATGCTGCTATGCTTATCAAGTGCTTCTTATTACAGTGGAATTAATGTTGCTTGTTTAGACTGCAGGACAGAGCTGTGCGTGAGAGAACAAGACTACATGTCTCTGTCGCTCCAATATCTTGGACATCTCTCCTCTCTTCTGTCATTTTAAACAAGCTACATTATTTCGACCTGGAAAGCCTCATGTGAAAATGCGCAGGAATCGAAAAGAAAACGTAGTTATTTACGCGATAAAGCATAATTTCGCATAAATTAAAATAAATTTTTCATGAATTTTCCATTTTCCGGGAACTCTATGGGAAATTGACATATGGGTCATATGTCAAAATGTAGGTTCCCGTTTCAGCACAACGGGGCTTTGGAAGTTAAATGTTCTTTCACAGATTCTCCTGACCACTATTTAATTTATTAGACCAGAATGCAAAGGTGTCGTCGCTAACAATTTTAATGCTTATAATGATGCCACCTCTCGAAATCAAGCACTTTGACTCAGTTAAACCATTGGATGGGGCTGTGATTTTATATCGTAGTCATTAAATTAAGTCAGAGGTTATTTAGCTGCTCAACAACTCTTGACAACTGGGATGGTCAGGCTTGCCAGTAGCCTAACGATAACACAATGGTGTTTAAAACGCTGCGTATTATTTTTGTTTAGTTTTATTGTGTAAGCGCATCCTACTATATGTATTTACTGATGCATTTACAAGCACACAGTACGTCCTTATTAGCTATTGTCCATTCTCCGTGTCTGCGGTGCATACGCAGGAGATGACAGAAATCCTACTTTCTCTTTCGCACAATCACAGTAAATTTCATGTTTCGTTTCTATTTTAGAATGCACAACAACCGTTTCTTCCGGGAAAATCCGAGAGCGCTAGCAGTTCGAGTGGGAAGTAACCATAGCAGAGTTGGTGGAGAAGTTATTGAAGCACTTGAGGTGAGTTCAAAATTAGGTTTTAAGTTCTCGAACTTAGTCCTAAGCTATGGACCATGGGGCGTGGGAAAGAGGTTTGCATGGGAAAGCCAACAAAAAAAAACTTGTTTTTCAACCTGCGTTTGTAAGAAATTCAGTTGTATGGTCAGAGCAACATAATGTTTTTTGTGTTCCAAATTATAACCATACATAATTTTCTGATTGATCTTGAAGGTCTACTTCCATCCCGGCTACAACCCTCGCACACTTAAATGCAACATTGCTGTAATTCGTCTAGTTCGAAGATTGAGGTTTAATCATCATCGCATTCCGAAGATCATAAGATTGACTACCAATGAGCAGGGGTTGGCTTTTACGGCAAGAGTATTGCTTTTAGGATGGGGTGTTACAAAGGTAAGGTTTCGTATCATTACCATGAACGAATAATAAGAATATTGACAATCCCGTAATAGAAATCATAACTCGAAAAAGCATAAAACTTAAAATTTCGGAAAACGCCTCTAACGATTTCGATGAAATTTAGTACATTGCAGTTTCCGTGGAGGACGAACTGATCAAGCTAGGAAAACTGTCTGAAAAAATTCTTAGCCTCCGTTTTTTTGGGCCTGTTCGATCTTCAGATAACCTTGTGTGAATATTGTCCCCCAATATTTATTTTTTAAGCATTTCTTAAATGTAACGTATCGCATCGCTTGGTCGGTTACATAATAGGTCTATACCTTTGAAATTGCCGTTTTGTATGGCGAATTTTAGGTAAACTCAATTTTCAGTACTAACATTTTTGCATTTTTCTTAGGTATTATAAATCCATTTAATTTTATTTTTTTAAGCATTATTAGGAAGACATTAAGCTAAGAGAAGCTTAATTTCATTGTCGAAAAATATCATCAACCATCAGAAAATCGAACTTGGTACCTTTGGAACAAAAGGCTGAAAGCAAAAACTATTGTTTTAAATATATACTTATTCTTGGAAACAAAATTCCAAAAATAGTTATGTACTTAAAAATATTTTAACTTGTTTTAGCTGTGGCATATTGTAGATGTTTTTTAACTGTCTTCTTTTCAGACAAGCCAAAAAATGGCCTTTGAACCAATATTTTTACAAAGTAAAGAGCTCCCGGTGTATCCGAATAAATTTTGTCAAGAAGTCTACGGAGAGTAAGTCGTTTGTTAAAAAATTTCCAGTCAATTATTTAAAAAAATATAAATACAAAAAATAAAATATCGCAGAGATATTACAAAATTAGGGAATTGTTCGATTCCGGGAAATGGTAAAATAATAACACCACTAAAACATATTCCTAAATAAATCTAGAGATCCTTGAACCGGTTTAGTGAAATGACAAAAAAAAAATAGACTAAGAGCGGGCAGTTAGCCACCCCATCTCATCGGATACCAAACAGCGACCTAGCTAGGCTGCTGCACAATGAAATGGTGAGTCTAAAAAACAGAGTTGCCTGGGCACAACCTGACACGTTGCGTACAGTCAACAAAGAATTGTTTATTTTTTTTTATCAAATCTTGCATCAAGTAAGCACATAGTGCATGCAAAAGTAATTACCAAAACCAACAGGATTGCTTTGCTCAACCATGATACTTCGTGAGTTGACATAACCTAAAAATTACATTGCAACTCCTTAAACTACCGGGTTGAGGCAAGGCAACCCCAACTTATTTATTAGAACTTATGCATGTACTACATGAAGTGATAAAAAAATAACCAGTAGGTATTTTGTTGACTGTACAAAACGTGCCAGGTTGCATCCTGACAAGCCTGTTTCAGGCTCACCACTTCATTGCGCAGCAGACTAGATAGGTCGCTGTTTAGTATCCGATGTTGTAGGGTTGCCAACTGCGCGTTCTCCGCCTAAAAGTTAGTATGTTATTTCAAATGTTTATGTCACCGGTAGCTGAAAAGTCGCAGGTTTTCACTATAAAAATGAATGGAATTGTCATTAGCTAATACTTCACATCTTGTTAGCTAATGTCAATCCCATTCATTTTCATTAAGTAGATAACAGAAAGTCACTTGACTAGTCAACTTTAAGCTTACAGTAGATACATCTTATAAACAGGCGTTTTGCAACCCCCAAAAGAAGACTGTATGAAAAATTGATGATGTTGGATGATGAGATTGATTTTTTATATATTGATTATAAAAAATAATTTTAATTTTTTGTTTTCAATGTTTACTTTGACCTTGACATTTTCCCTTATTTGCAAAAAAAATTAATTGATAATTGCTTGGCAAAAACAATTGCAAAATTTTTCTTGTACTTCAGAGGATAACAAAATGCACTAGCTGACTTGGGAAATAGCCAAATTCAAAATTCTGAGTAGTACCAATTAAGATGAGCTCCTATTTTAAGCACATTCTTATTTAAGAGGGGTCAGATTTGAGCAATTCTGGAGTTATTACATATCAAAGAGCGAAAGCTTGTAGCAGGTTGTGGTGGATCAAACCTTTAGAGCGCGAGTTCAACTCGCATTTGGTCTGTCTTTTTTACAATGAATGGGTTTGCTCTAGTTTCAACTACCTGACCCTAAATGCTTCAGGCAGAGGTGATTTTCTACGCAACAGGAACAAATTAGCTTTTTCACTTATTGACTTAAAAAACTTTGTATAAGACCAGCAAACTTTATTGTTTTCAAATTAATTTCAACTTAGAAAAAGTTACATTTAATTTTTCCAGTAAGTTTGTAACGGAAACAATGTTCTGCGCTGGAACTATGACTACTGGTGAAGGTGCCTGTGACGTAAGTAAATAATAAAAATAAACTGCTTCATCATCATCATCATAACATCCCATGAAACGTCCACTACAGGACAGGGAGCTCCTTCCAGAATTCTAGCTTTTGCTGGAAAAATGTGGAGGGGAAGTACCACAGTCACCTCGCTTGTTAGCGTTACGACTGGCACCATGGACCGCGGTTGTAGGTGACCGCAGTAAGTAAGATGTAATATACAAAGGAGGATGCTGCTGCCCATTCTCCAGTTAACCCTGAGTCGCCTCCTACGACACCCATGGGTATGTATGGGTTGGTACTATTCTTTGCCGGCACCACAAAAAAAAAACTGAAAAAAAGCTGAAAATTTTCAGCCAATAAGATATCTCCATTTGACAGCGCATTTGAAGAGCTACAAAAATGGCGCAATCTTATTTGTTGTAATTTTCTCAGCTCACATAACTCCCTCGCATAGCACTGATGAAAATTTTCCCTAGTACTTAAAACCCTATTGGAACGCCATAAAAACTCTTACTTCTTGGTAGCAGGTTGGCAGTCAGAAGTTATCTTGAATCACTTTTTATGATGCTTACAAGAAAATATTGTTTTCCAGCACGATGCAGGCGGTCCAGCAGTTTTGGCTGGGAAACTGGTTGGAATCATATCTTTTGGACCTGCAATTTGTGGATTCCCTGATGCTCCTACAGTGTTCACTCTTGTTGGAGCTTATACTGATTGGATTGAAACCGTCAACGAGACTGTGAGATTTCTTTCTGCCTTTTGTATTTTTGTTATTATTTAGACAATTTTTCACCATTGTGAAAAACCGTTAAAATTATCACCTTGATGTTCAAACCTACTATTGAGCTTTAAGGATCTGTCGGCTTCGTAAATGAATTTTCCAAAATCCAACTCATCCCCTTTTTCAGCCCCTTGAAGGGTGGTTTTTAAAAATGCTTAAACACGTGTTTCTTTATTTTTTGCCAGAAGATTAAATTCTAATCTGTGGGAATCTAGCTCAAGTAACAAAGGACTTTCATACAAACTTTCATCCCTTATTTCTTCCCCTTGGGAGATGAATTTTCCAAAATCCTTTCTTAGTGGGTAGTTTTGATGTGTAAAAAATTTCAGATCTGTATGTATAGTGGTTACGGCTCGGTGTTGACGAATCATTCAGTCAGTCAGTCAGTCAGGACAAGCTCTTTTATATATTTAGATTAATTTATGATATGCTATGACTGTATTTCACTCAGCCGTACGGTAAACGATATTTCACAAAAATTCAATTAATTTTTATCTTTGTTCTTTTAGTTTGTTTTTTTGTTAATGACCTTTCTCTATTACTGGGCCAAGTTTCGAAGTTCTTTCTTAAAAAAGCAACCAGCTGCATTATCACGGCGGAAAATAAACCATCCATTTATTTAATAGGCTAGAAATAGTACAAATCGATTTTGTGCAAAGTGAAGGCAAATTTTCCTGCATTATGAACATAACTTTTCAAGGGGGGCTTTTGCGCAAAGTCCGTCCGGGGAAGTACCACCCCCTTGGCTTAGCTATCTAAAGTGATGCACCAGTGTTTGCACTGTTGTGTTTCGGCACAACATGTAAGAAAGCCAGTGAAATTATTGTCAGATGAGACATACCATCTTAGTTCTCAAATTGGGCAAAGCGTTTTGCTGTCTTATCAGTGTTGTGTTACTAATAAGACAGTAAGTGCTATGGGTGGCGGTGACCAAACATCAGCCCACCTGCTCGTTTGCTCAAATGTGACAAAAAAAACATTTATCTCAACAGATGCCTGGGTACTACAGAGGACGAATGAAAACAACAACAACCACTGAAGATCCTCTGTTTGAATATTTTGCTGAAGCTACCAGATATCTAGCTACTGCAAAAGAAGCAGAAAGCACTACTTCAACTTTAAGTGTCGTTGAATCTGTGGTTGAAGCAATAACACTCGCTGATATAGAAAGTTTAACCAATACATCATTAGTGACCTTAGATCTCTCAACGCATAACATTATACGCAGTGGAAACTCTGATTTTAAACTGTACCCATTAGATCGGGTTGGCAGACATAAGCTGACAAAGCATAAAAAGAAGGCCAAGAAGCAACATCGAAAAGAAAATGAAAATGTTAATTCTGCTGTAGAAGATGTCAACTGGTGATTTAACAAAATAAAACATCAATGTTTTCAGCATAACAGTTCTTTTTTTACTAAACTTACATAGTCTAGTAGGTAGTTGCTTTACATGTATATTGAAAACAATAAAACCGTCATAAAAATATTTATATCTTTAACAACATCGCATAAAGACCTCGAATAGTATTAAAATTTTCAAATGTGATGCATATTTTTATTTGTGTTTTAATATTTTTATACAATGCATATTCGGGTAATAGTCAAAATGTCACACGTGAAATTTCGTGTAATAAACTGGATATAGCAGACGAATTTGTATCTATATTATTAAATGGAACCAAAAATGAAAGTAAAAGAATAAGAGAGCTTAAGGATAAATTGTTGAAAATAGACAGCTATGTACTTGACGAAGAGAAATATGCAGAACTTCTAGTTGATGTTGCTAAACAAAATAATTTAACACATACAAACTTCTATGATGCTCTTATTGAAGAGGACCACTTTAGTTCTATTAAAAATTCGAAAAATTTGTATCTGAAATTGAAAGAAAAAATGAACAGTGACGACATGCTCTCGATTTTAGCTAAAACAGTGAATCCAAATATAAGAGGATCCGGTCGCCGCATGAGTATGGGAACTCCAAATCCTTTGTTGCAAAAGGAAAAAAAAGAGCAACTAGCAGATGCAGTTGACAATTATCTAGCCGAATTACCTGAAGATAATCATCAATATGATTATAATAAGATAAGATCTAGCTTTTATTGGGGTAAGAACAAAACTTAAAAGTTTGTTTTGAGTAGTCAGGATTAATTACGACATGATAATTATATATTGCATCGTAGAAGAGGCAATATGTTGAGAATGAATTGAAATAACTGAATGTAGGTCTCTGGAGTAATATTTGTATGTACATTTCACAAAATTGTACATATAATAATCCTAAAGGATGCGAATTTGCTTAGGAAACTGAGCAACAAACGTATTAAAAATGACTCTCACAACTTAACAACCTTTCTTAAGGAACAAAAAAAAACGATATACGAAAAAAACGTTTAATTTAAAACTATTAATTTTCCCAATAAAACCGCGCTTTCATATCGGACGTCAAATATTATTATGCTTATCCAGTGTTCCTCAGGAAAAGTTGTTCGGTTTCATGAGCAGATCTACATGGTTCTGGCTTATTAGATCCTTTCCGTTAAGTGTACGGTCAACCGCTTGTCGGTAGAAACTTTTTCAACTCTATTACCACGCCATAAGGTCCAAAAGTGTTTCTACTGATGTGCGGTCGTGTGTACGAGTGGCCATGTGCTCATAATTAAAGTCGAACAATTCTTTCATAGTAAAAATGTGTTCTTCGGGTATGTTGCTTATTTTCATTAGTTACTGGGATTCAAAATCACTTATTAATTTTTTTCATTTATTCCGACGCTCACTAACACATTTCACAGCCCTGACACTAAAAGCAGAGAATATTTGACGGAAAAAAAATTATTTTTTTTACAAACTTGTTTTTTCTGACACCTTTATCCGATTGTTTTTTACATAGCTGCAAAATGTGTTAGTGTTGGTTAGAGTTGGAACTAAAGTGGCAATGACATCGCATGAAGAACCGATGGCCGATGGGGCGTAAGGGTACTAGAGTGGCGACCACGTACCGGAAGACGAAGCGTTGGCAGGCCCCCCACAAGGTGGACCGACGATCTGGTCAAGGTCGCGGGAAGCCGCTGGATGCGAGCAGGACCGGTCGTCATGGAGATCTTTAGGGGAGGCCTATGTCCAGCAGTGGACGGCTTTCGGCTGATATGATGATGACGATGAGTTAGAATAAACGAAATAAACGGACTTTCTAATAATATTGACAGAGTTTCGCAAGGTCGGTCTGATTCTATTAACTACTTCAAAATGTATGAGTTATGTGTGTGTTTGCGTAAGTGTGTCAAAGCTATTTATTCATTCGTGTGAATTATAGTTTATAACTTAGCTGATGACTAACAGAACTGTAAGTATTTAGATCCTAACACCGAACTGGAAGATCGTCGTATGTACAGCCGGCTCAAAACTCGAAGGTTGTTCCGAGGGGAGAGGACCACAATACGCTACTACCCCTTCATGGTGTCCATACGAGTCATGGGTGCTTTTTGGTGCGGAGGGTCTCTTGTATGGAAAGATCTTGTCATAACTTCTGCGGCTTGTTTGCAATTGTAAGTAGAATATTGAGTTTCTAGGCATCACATAAGAAGATGCCTCTGTGATAAGTTTATCTCAGCAGCCACGAGATCTATTACTTTTTAGGTGCCCTGAAAATGGTTCCACAAATACTTACATGCCTTTTAGTATGCTTTTAGAGGAGCATTCGTGACTTGCAAGCTCCTTCTTTTTGATCACAAAAGTTAAGCAACGTTGAACGTGTTCAGACCCCACATGAGTGACTTTTAGTGCCATTATTCCGAGCTTTGGTTGGTCCCGGTGCTGTCACCATTGGTAGTTAAACGAAGTCAGAGGCCATTTGGAAGTTTTTGAAAATATTTTCAGTTAGATTGGCTACTAACCTGGCAAAGCCTAAACTAGGAATAGGTATCTGGTTTACCCGCGGCGTGCAGATGGGAGAGGCTTTGTGTAACACAGAAAAATGCTAAGGCAATCGTTAAATGTTTTCCAATTTGTAGTTTTACCTCAAGAACTTTTTGAAGTGAAAACTTCTTTAGCGGCACTTGGCACTTTTTAGATGGGTAAAAAATTTTAAACTCGCGTCAGATGTCGCGTCAGATCCGTAGCTTGATCGAAAATGCGTCAACTGTCAACCGTATTGTTATTACAATACGGGTTTTTATTCAGTGATATCAAAGAAGTACGCGAGCAATGGCGCGATTGCCCCTTACAAAAAGCATATTATTCAAAAATGTAAGTTTTCACTTCTGCCGGCACTCCCGGAGTGCAACCCGTCCTTTTTTTCCTTATTAACTATAATATTGTCACATTGTAACTATTAATTAGATACTTTTTATGCCTTTTGTATGTTATCGCACTTGTTTTTGAATGAATACTTGCAGAGCTCTCTTTATGTATCCCTAACGTCAAAGGTTGCCTGTAAGAGATCGCTTGCAGCGATTAGGCCGCCTTTGCCCACATTAAGTTAAGTTTTCCATGTATACCTATCCTTGTTTTCTCTGTTATGTGAGCAATAAAGTGTTCATCTATCTATCTGTAATATCGAAATTAAAAAAAATGTTTTCAGAGTCCATAACAACCGATTTTATCGTGAGAATCCAAATGTCATAGCAGTGAGGGTTGGAAGCAACTTCAGTGCAGTTGGAGGCGAACCAATTGAAGCGCTGGAGGTTTGTTCAAAAATATATAATAGTAGATTAGTAGCCAAGGGCTGTAAGGCATCAATTGCAGCCCGAGATATTTAGGCGCACGAGCACAGCGAGGGCGCCTATAGTTCGAGGGTGCAATTGATGCTTACACCCGAGCTAACTACTCTGTTTTACATCTCGATTGTGAGGTAAGTAGGTCCTTATTACCACCAAATTGTAGGTGACCAATTAGCGCTCTAGGGTAATAATGTAGCTAGAAAAGCCCTTGGGCGGTAAGTAATTAAAAAAAACACTTCACTCTTTCAAAATTTAATTACTTACCGCGCTAGGGATTTTCTAGCTACATTATTACCCTAGAGCGCTAATTGGTCACCTACAAGCCCCATTTGGTGGTAATAAGGACTTACTTACCGAATATGAGAGATGTAAAAGTATTAAAACTTTTCAGAATGTGATGTATTTAGAATGTCATTCTTATAGATGATGGAATGTGTATGAAACGAAGATTGGAGAGTGCAATAAGAGGAATGTTTTTATTTAGTAGCCATAATAGTGTTCTGGCGGCCCCACTCCTAATGCTGCCATCTATTTATTTATATAAAGAAATTTTAGTACGAAGGTAATTTTAGATATTGGTGCTAAAAGGTAGTTTATTTCATTAGTTAATTTAAGATATTGGTGCTAAAAGGTAGTTTCATCATAACATCCCATGAAACGTCCACTACAGGACAGGGACTCCCTCCAGAATTCTAGCTTTTGCTGGAAAATTATGGAGGGGAAGTACCATAGTCACCTCGCTTTTAGCGTTACGGCTGGCACCATGGACCGCGGTTGTAGGTGACCGCAGTAAGTTAGATGTAAGATAGAAAGGAGGATGCTGCTGCCCATCCTCCAGTTAACCTTTAGTCGCCTCTTACGATACCCACGGGTATGTATGGGTTGGTACTATTCTTTGCCGGCACCACACGGGACAAGTTTATTTAATAATAAATACTAGATTATATTAGATACTAGATATTTTAATTTTGTGTATTTTTAAGAAGCTCGATCTTGTGGCATATAGTCATTGTACGACTAAAATCGTTAAAAGTATCCGTGGTCGTAATGGTTCTTGGGTATCAGCGTTTGGCGCTCGATCTGGAGGTTCTGGGTTCAATTCCCGGTAGGTCACTGTCAAACAAAAGTGGGATTTCTTCAGTTTGGTGAGAACATTGTAGGATGAATCACCTGCTTGTCGAAAAAGTAAGATTACGTGCTTTGGAAGGCACAAATGTCCTGGAAATATTTTTTGATGTTAAAGCAGGCAAAGTAGCAGGCAGCTCACCTGACCGTAAGCGTCACTGCCATAGACACTAGCGACAACTGGGGGTGGTACTAATACGTTATAAGCTTTTTTTTTATGTCACAAGTGTGTAAACGAGCAGGTGGGCCACCTGATGGTAAGTGGTCACCACCGCCCATGACACCCACTGTCTTATTAGTGAAATAATTTGACACTAATAAGACAGTAAAGCGCGTTACCCACCCTGAGAACTAAGATGGTATGTCTCATGGGCCTGTAATTTCAGCTTTGAAAAATAACGAAAAACCGCAGGGGAAGACCGTTCCCAAAGCCACTTCTTTAATAAGCCAGTCTTTGGTGGCTCATTTGGGCTTTGGTGGTTTGTGAGGTCAGTCAGTGATCTTACTACCCATACGATTGATAATAACTGACATATTACCTCTTTTCCAGGTATTCTTCCAGCCAAATTATAATCCAAAAACCTTGGAGAATAATATAGCTTTAATTCGATTGCAACGCCAAGTCAAATTAAACTACCACAGGGTACCTAAGTTGATTGGAATCGCTCATAATGACCAAGCCCTACCTTTTACGGCACAGGTCATGTTACTTGGATGGGGTGTTGATAAGGTATTAATTAGTATCAGCTTTTTTTCTACTCATGTTGCTAAATCTGTACCAAGTACATCAAAATCATGCCTTTTTTAGGATTCCGAACATAAATGTTAATGTTAAATGTGTGGTACCCTTTTATGGTGCAACTTCTTCAGTCTGTCTGTCTGTCACACCCAAGGATCATATAAATACTCACCTAGGTCACACCTGTTTATTTAAGCATCTACTCAAGCTGTCATCTTGAAATTTGGAATTCTTTTAGGTAGTCAAAATCTGAATAGATTGATTGTACTTAATTTAGTTTAAAACGTACAGCAATATTTTTTTATGTTACACCTGAGCAAACGAGCAGGCGGGCCACCTGATGGTAAGTGGTCACCACCGCCCATACCACCCACTGTCTTATTAATGTCATACATAATAAAATAGCAAAGCGCGTTGCTCACTTTGAGAACTAAGATGGTATGTCTCATGTGCCGGTAATTTCACTGGCTCTCTTGCCCTTCAAACCGAAACACAGCAGTGCAAAAGCTGCTGCTTCGTGGCAGAAAAAAGCAAGGGGACGGACTTTCCACAAAAGCACTAACACCTAAAAAAAATTTTTGATAAATGATAAGTTTGAATTTTATTCTGATAAAAACTATAATTTTCGCAATACCGACCACACTGACGGACTGTCACGGACATAACGTCTGCCATCAGCTGCTTCTTTGTCTCTACAGAGACAGGTTGCCTGTACCTACAGAAAAATAAAGGTACTTAGAAGGAGGATTAACCGCTCAGTTGATTTGGCGCGCGCGCGAAACTGTGCTTGAGTGATCGAGCCGCGAGATCTAACGCTGGGCGCGCTGGCTGGACTATAAACCGGTTGTATGGCTTGTGTTTGGATAATGTAAGGCCTGAAATGAATATTTTCTTATTGTGATTGATTGTATCTGTTGATTTATGTTAAGTAAATCTTCATTTGATGAATCTTTTTTTAATTATTCAGCTGCAAAAGCAACAACAAACAACTTGCATTCAAAAAACTATATTTTGAGAAGTAAAGCGAGGACGTATATGTTTTATGATCTTAATAGATTTGTATGTTCAATTTACATAAAAGAAAAAAATAACAAAAATATAGAGTTAAAAGTTTATGTGTTACAAGCGTTTAAAAATTTGTCGAAAAACTCTAGTAGGAAGAACGACTGACTTTAATATTATTTCCTTGATGTTGGCACTGACAAAGCGCGTTCCATTTGATTGAAATTTATACAATCATTCAGTGAAAAAGGGATGGAACACTTAATCTATGGTTTAATCCTTTAGAACAACAGAGAGAGGTAGATTTGTCAGGCAGCTAGATGGACAATTCAAATGGGTCACACGCTACCCAGAGGCAGTTTGAGGCAAAAAAAATTTGGGCAGTGTGCTACCCAGTGTCATTTAAGCGGTTAAAGAAATAATTCGTCACTAGGTGGTGTAGGCCACAGATCAGAAATAAGTCTAGATGACTCAAGTGTAACTACTTTGCGTGCCCAAACCCGTGGCCTTATTTCTGATCTGTGGTGTAGGCGTTTTTCTATAGATTTGACAGGTTATTTTGAATATTTTCTATGTATCATCGATGATGGGGTTGTGACATGTTGGCAGATGTCATCCCCTACTAAAATGAATTAGCAAGGTATCTATTCCGAGCGAAGCAAGGAGGTCCGAAATCTTTGCCCGTACCACATCCCGGACACAACATAAATCGAGCGCGAATTTAAAAATTTGGAATTGGAAGGTCGTGTAGGCTCGCATATTCAGTACAAAAGACCTTCAGAAGGACCACGATAAACTTGCGGGCGGGTGCGCGCAGGGTTACGGGGTGGATTGCAAGGGGGGCGAAGAGTGCCCGTTCTGTATGATAATATTATTACGTTATTCTGTGCCTGTACCCCGTACCGACATGCAAGTTGACCGGACGTTTCATCCTTCGCCACTGTGCACTACTGATTATTGTATGACTCGGATATCTGTTCAGTTGACAGCGTCTCTAGTTGTGAAGATTTTATATAACCTCTTTGCCAATTTATTATAAAAATTTAGTTCCAATTTTGACCACCCGAACTATCGTGGTCATACTCTTCTGTTTCTTTACGTGAGTTGACCCTGATTTTCAGGTACCTATAAAATTTTTCTTATGGTAATCTGATTCTTCAAGTTTGTTCGGTTCTTCAACTTTGTGTTTTCACCAAGAACTAATTTGTTTCATTTATTCTTGATTTATTCCAACGCTTATGTCAAAAGAAATCGGCTGAAGCTGTCAGCCTTCAATCTTATTCTATCCGTCAAATGTACTCTTAAGGCCGATATTTCACTGGGACACCACGGTGGCGGGACTGGTTGAACCACCAGTAAAGACACCAGAGTCGCCACACCCTGCGGCCACAGTATTAAGGGCTATATTTCACTGGGAGTGGTAGCGCGACCAGCATCCGAGCTGGTTGCGCCGCTAAATTGGTTGCGCAAGCAAAGGGACACCAGGTGAGTAACTCTATAGAGCTGTATACATTTTGTTGGTAGCGGCGACTGGTTGCGCTGCCATGATGTCCCAGTGAAATACCGGCCTTAGACCCTGTCCAGAAAGGGCGAATTCGCCGTGATTTACTCGCGCATGTTTCGCGCGTTCATCTGGACGCAAACAAGGCGCTCCTAGTATCTCAATTCGCGCGAGCCTCGCGCGAGCCGAGAAAATTCGCGCGATGCTTGTGGACGCAATGTATTGACACCCAGTACCTCGCCGACGCGCGTAGAAACTCGCGCGTAACAATTCGCGGCGAATGCGCCCTTTCTGGACAGGGTCTTAGTGTCATGGCTGCAACGTCCTTTGCTGTCTTATTAGTGCCAAGTTCTGCCACTAATAAGACAGCGGGCTCCATGGGCGGTGGTGACCACTTTCCATCGGGTGGCCCACCTACTCGTTTGCTCAGATGTCACATAAAAGCTTAGTCGCCAACGCCATCTATCGCAGGTCAAAGCCCGGCTCACTTAATTTTTGTTACTTTTTTATCAAGTAAAAATATTTAGAATCAAGGTAGGTAGGTACTTTCCTAGGTGTCAAGCTATTGCTTTTTTGTTTGCAGATTGCAGGGAAATTACCTATGGAGCCTAAGTATTTGCAAAGGAAGTTTCTGCCAGTCTATCCAAGTTTAGCTTGTAAAGAAATTTATGGAGAGTAAGTATAAGATACATCCTACTATCCTACTTCCTGCTATCCTATCCTACTAATCCTACTATCCTACTAATATTATAAACGCGAAAGTTTGTAAGTATGGATGTTTGTTCCTCTTTCACGTAAAAACTACTGAATGGATTTTAATGAAACTTGGCACACATATAGGTTAGGTCCTGGAATAACACATAAGCTACTTTTTACCGCGGGAAAACACTTCATTCCCACGGGAAAATGCATTTAATGTTGATGAAGAAGGATGGATTTTAATTAAACTTGGCACACATATAGGTTAGGTCCTGAAATAACACATAGGCTACTTTTTACCGCGGGAAAACACTTCATTCCCACGGGAAAACGCATTTAATGTTAATGAAGAAGGATGGATTTTAATGAAACTTGGCACACACATAGGTTAGGTCCTGGAATAACACATAGGCTTCTTTTTACCGCGGGAAAACACTTCATTTCCACGGGAAAACGCATTTAATGTTAATGAAGAAGGTGACTGACTCTCTGACTGATATATCAACGTACAGCCCAAACCGCTGGGTCTAGAAATTCCAAATTTGGCATATAGGTTTTTTATGAGGTCTTAGGGTGCACTAAGAAAGGGTTTTACAAATTTCTACCCCTAAGGGGGTAAAATAGGGGATGAAAGTTTGTATGAAAGTCAGTCAGCTTTGTAGTTAGGATCTTCAAATTTTGTATTTAGGCTAACGACTAAAAATTTATATTTAAATTTCTCAGGGTTTTTGAAAATTCTACAACCTAAAGGGTGAAAAGGGGGATGAAGTTGAAAATCCTTTATTTTTAAAGTATAATCCACATAATTTATTATTTAGGCATAAGGGATAATTCTATGCAACGTGGTTTTTATTGAAATTCCACCCCAAATTCAACCCCTAAAAAAGGGAAAAGGGTGAAAAAGTCTAAAAACCAATATGGGTATCGTTTGTATGGTTTATTGGGATGCTGATTACGATAACTACAACAATTTTGAAATCCAACGTGGTGAACGTGAAATACCATCATCCCCTGGGGATGGAGCCAACTCCTATCCTCATTTAATCATAGAAACAACACCCATATAGATTTTAGGGTAGGTTTAGGGTAGGGTCTAAAAATCAATATGGGTGTTGTTTCTATGATTATATGAGGATAGGGATAGCGGTCAAGATGGCGTTAGGGGTAGGGATAGGGAGAGGGAAGGGGAGGAGGGAGGAGAGGGAGGGGGAAATGGGGAGGGTGAGGGGGAGGAGAGGGAGAGGGGCAGGGACAGGGATGGTGTGACGGACGGTTGGACAGATGGTTGGACGGACGGACGGACGACAGATAGACGGAAGGGTGGATGGATGGATGGTCAGATAGATAGAATCCCACGCGGACGAAGTCGCGGGCAACAGCTAGTAAACATATAATTTACAAAGTTGTCCTTATTCAGTTGGAACCTTATGGCGCGTTAGCATAATATTATATAGCGTAATATTATATTGCATGCATATTCGATCTTATAGAGTGATACAAATAATCAGTGATTGAATCAAATGATTTGTAACGTCATAATTGCAAGAAGATCGTTTGCAATTTAGACACTAAGACAATACAATATCAAACAAAATAAAATATGTCCACGGGTCGTATTATTTATAAATCGCTCTCAATATGCGGTCAATATGTGGTCTTTTCCACCCATATCGCCGAATTTCTTATTAGTGACATATTTTGACACTAATAAAACAGCAAAGCACGTTGCACACCCGGAGAAATAAGATGGTATTTCTCATGTGTCAGTAATATGTATACACATGTCGTAGTTGCCTGTAATTAGAGTAGCATTAAGTCTCATGAATTTATATGTTTAAAAAAATATATTTGATGTATACTCTGTAGGTAACCTAATTAAATAAATATTACTGGCTCCCTTACCCTTCAAACCGAAACATAGCAGTACAAACATTGCTGCTTTATGACAGAACTAGATGTTGCCCGCGACTCCGTCCGCGTGGGGTTCTGAAATACGTAGCTAATTACTTTTTCTATTAGTAGGATCACTAAGGTTGAGCTTGTATGGGGTACCTTGCCTTCTTAGTTATCCTAGTATATAGTTCTAACTACCTTCTTACCAATTTTTATCGAAATCGAATTAGTTAGATAGACACAACAGTTTTCGCTTTAATTATGTATGGACTGTTAGTTCGCCCACTGTCCTCATATGTGTAAAAGTTTAGTTGAATTCCAGGCGGACGAAGTGTGAAAGCTTTGGGATTAAATTATTGATTTAATTTTTAACCTGAAAAATCCGTAATATGCAAAATACATGATCGAGACAAAATCGCCATTTTTTTTAATAACTACATTAACATAATAATCATGTACAAACTTGTGATTACAGTAAATTCAACCCTCAAACCATGTTTTGCGCTGGTACCGTCACCACTGGAGAAGGAGCTTGTGGTGTAAGTATACACACATTATTTGGAAGATAAACACGTATTTCAAAATACACAAATGGATAAGATAGTGCTTTTGTGGTTTCTGTTATTTAAATTATTTGTGTTCTATTAAATCATATATAAATACTGCAGTGCCATTTCTCCTGTGTCAGCCATGATTTACCATTCACTTTCTTCTTTTCAACAGTCCATCTGTTTTTATTTGGTTTTCCTCGCCTTCTCAATCCGTCTACATTTTTAATTACCTATTACTTTTTTTTAGATAGTACTCAACCCTTTTAATGACATACTATGATACTCGCTGTTTTCTTTTATAATAATTCACTGCAATATATTTCTAGCATGATGCAGGAGGGCCAGCCATTTTAGCTGGCAAGTTGGTCGGGGTAATCTCATACGGCCCAAGTATTTGTGGTTTCCCTGATGCTCCAACTGTTTTGACTCTAGTTGGTGCTTTCTCAGATTGGATTGAAACTGTAAATGAGTCTGTAAGTTCTCACTTTATTCGTTTACTTTGCATTTTACCAATAAATGTCATACATTTTCTCTTTTTCTACTGAGCTATGTCCAGTGTCCACCCGCCCCAGGTCCACCATCTTAGTAGGTAGGTACTGTGATGTGTGGTACTGGCTAAAAAAATCTTCCAGTATCATAAAAAGCAATATAAGGATCTTTAACCGGAGGGTGGGTATCAGCATCTATCTGCGTATCAACTACACTAGGATCACTTATCACCTTGGTTTATTAGTACTAGCCGTATTGCTACTGTGCGTGATGTCTGGTGTGCATCTTGCCCAAATAAACAAAACATCTGCTATAACAATTTTAGGGTTAGTTTCCTGTCCATTGGTATATGGAATTTAATGATAATGATAATTAATTTCATTTGCCTAAATATAACGTGTACGCAATAAGCATCATCTACATTGCGCGTAGTAGAGTTATACTCGTACATATATTTTTAATGCGATCATAATCTTAACAAAAGACGGGCAAAATCAAGAAAGTTTTCTGGGGACTGAAAAATCAGAAGTCCTTTATTTTTTCCAGATGCCAGGCTACTACCGTGCACGTCAAAAAACATCGACGACAACAGCAGACCCCCTGGAAGAGTACTTTGATAATTTGAGAAATAGACAGTTTCGTTCTAGTCTTGCTGCCAAAGCAGCGGTAAGTTTATGTTTATGTTAGTACCTACCTGTCGTCTTAGTACCTACCTGTAGTTACGTTTTTATTATCTATATAAATTACATATAAGTTACGGGCAGATCCGATCAGGGGGTCATGTCCTTTATTATTTTATACAATCGCTCATAAAGAGACAGGATGGCACCGACTTGTCAAGTTGTCAGGACTAAGCCTTGATGATGTTTCTTCTTCATCACTGCGTACTTCTGACCAATTTATTCGAATGTTTAGGTTGGTCAAATCTGATTTAACGGTACTGACTTTGTCGTGACTGCCAGTCTCCATTAGTGGCTCTTTATGTTCGAAATCACTATTTAGTGGCAGAGTGAGACCAAATCAATGTATTTGTTTATAATTTCTATAATTACCCTTAACAATTAGTCCTTTAAGTGTATATTCTTCTTTTGCGTGCCTGCGTTCCTTTTTATTTCATTAACACTTTTAATTACAAGCTTCGTTGGACTGGTCTTTGGCTTGACTGTGCTTACACAACTGCAAACTAATCAGTGCCAAAAATTCTATCAGGTTGATCCCGTATATAGGACCTAAAAGTTTTTTGAGCTTTGGATAAGTTATCAAAAAAGTATCAAATGCTAGTGTTTAAAAAGCTCTGATTATTTTTAACAAGAGCACTTAAATTTTCAGAACAAAAAAGGCCTTAGAAATGATGAAGAAACGACGATCATTGATTCATATGATAAAATTGAGCCATTAACAACTACAGATTCCGAAACAAAACAGTTCACCAATATGTTGTTACAAGATATAAAACAAACTAGCGTAAATCCTTTACAAAGTCATAATGATAATCTTAAGGAAAAATACCTTAAATACCAACAATACCTTCTTATGATGAAAGGAAATGATGAAACGTTAGCTGCGACTGAAACGCCTTTTAAAATTAACCCATTAAATACAGAAAATATAAATGAAATGAGATATGAGACACAAGAGACACCTTTAAGAAGTATGACTGAGCGAAGTCAATATATCTTGAATGTTGAAGAATTGGCAAATCCAGGTCCTTTTGAAATTCCCAAGACTCACGCATCTGACGAAGATGCTTTAGATTTTATTAATGGGTTGCTAAAAGGCTGTAAAGAAGGCTCAAATAATGGACTAGGGGAAAATATTGCAACGGATGTACAGGCACAGTTGATATCAGACAAAATTGATGAAAAAGTTACCCTGTTAGGTTTGGAATCAAACGAAGAAATTGAAACCTATACGCAACCAGATCCAACACCTGATGAAAATACGAATACGCAGCCATATTTAAAAGAAGGCGAAGACTATGAAACAAACGCACAGGCAGATCTTAACCAAGTTGAAAATGTTCAAACAATTTCACAGCAAGATCTAAACAACATTAAAAGTTTAGCAAAGTTTTTGCAGCAAGAGATAAGTTCGATTGCTTATGGTAACAATAATGAGGATCTAGAAATGAAGCCGACTGAAAATGTTGAATTTGAACAGTCTTCGCCTACCGAGATATACTTCAAGCAAGAAGATGAAGAACCCAAACAAAATTTTAAGAAAAAGAACAGAAAAAGAAAACACAGAATTAATAGAAAAAAATACAAATATAATCCTTAAAATGCTTCTTGAGACGAAGTTTTCTTGATTTGTGTCTAAAATATTTGGATATTATTTTGATAGGCTTTCCAATTGTGTGGTTCGTAATATTGACAGACAATGGAACACGTCTTAATGTTAATATTTTAGCTTGATAGTCCGACAACTTCGTGGGATCCTTCAGCGTTGGCTGAGGCGATTTAATCAGACGACAGACGTCAGCAGGAGATAAAGAAATTACGTGGTGTCGTCACTTCTACATCCTCTGTGTCTCCATACCTCTGCATTAGTGTCACAATAACAACAACCCGCCAAAGTCTGTCATTGGCAGGGTCAACAAGTTGTTGGAATATTATAAAAAAAATAATTTGCAGCGATAGTTTTACTAGAAATGAAAATGACGGTCTAATGTAAACCAAAGGGGTACCTTTATTAAATTAATAACAAAATACTGGGTCAATCTCAAAACTTTGTCATGATTTTTTTTATGTAACATAGTTTCGTATTTAATTATTTTTCTGCAATAGATGTGTCGTGTAGACCAATAGGATTGTTTTAAGTATAACAACCAACCTTAAAACAGCTTTTAAGTGAGGAGAAAAATAATAAATGCTAGAGTGTGACATGGAGTGGATTTTTTGTCCATGGAGTGCGGCATGAACCTTTCTTATGGATCAGTTTGCAATAAGTATTGGGTTTCTTTTGTATAAAAAAATTTATTAAATAACAAAAAACCCAACTGCTTAGCACAAGAGAGGAAAACAAACATAAATCCTATTGGATTTGGTAACTTGAATTGTATAATATACTGCAGGCGGGGACGAAAAAACGTTTTGTGGATGTTTACGACTTAATTTTGTTCGTCCCCGCCTGCAGTATCTTATACAATTCAAGTTACCAAATCCAATAGGATTTATGTTTGTTATCCTCTCTTGTGCTAAGCAGTTGGGTTTTTTGTTATTTAATAATTTTTAATTTTGAACTTTTTAGTTTTCAGATTTGCTACGTCAAGTTATACTAAATTTACCAGCTATTGTTTGATACCCATGTTGTAAAAGAAATGATTTAAAAAAAAATATTTCCCCCTTTTTTCTCTTCAAAGGTGCCGTACTAAAATATTATACCATATGACACTCCTACAATAAATACAAATCTAACGACACCTCATATGTTGAAATCTATCAAGCCGTTTAGGCTGCAGAGCGCGACAAATAAATCGACATACATACATACATACATACATCATCATCATAGGCCTTAGCCGTCTATGTCAGACGATTTAAGCAATATTCTGTCGATTTCACCGTTTTTCGTGGCTGAATAAGCCTGTTCGGGAGCGGCAGGTCCTGCCACACGCTCTGCAGGTGAAGCTTGTGTTATCAATAACTGATGTTATGTCGTTATTTTTCTTACGTTTCTCGCTTTTTTCGGCAATGGCACAACACCAGGCTTCATCGTGTACTTTGCGTCCATCCAGTAATGATTTACGTCATTTGGTTCTGTCCTCAGCTGTCTGCTTCCAGTCTAGGTGTTCAATACCAAAAGTGATCATGTCTCGCTTGGCGCAATCTTTAAAGCGCAGCATTGGCCTACCAACACTTCTTTTTGCGTGCGCTATAGCACCAAGCAATACACGCTGAGGTAGACGGGTTGGCTCCATGCGGCGCACGTGTCCCAACCATCGTAATAGTCTCTGCTTCAGCAATGTGAAGAAACTGGGCAGCCGTGCTCGTTGTAAGACCGTTTTGTTGGTTGCCTTGTCCTTCCAGGAGATGCCTAGGATGTTTCGGAAGCAGCGCATATGAAAGGCATTAAGTTGTCGCTCTTGTTTTGCGTACGTCGTCCTTGCTGCTCCATACAACAGTATGCTTGAAATGCATGCTTGGTAAACGATCATCTTGGTGTTCGTCGTAAGATGTTTGTTTTGCCATACTCTTGTATTCAGCCGAACAAGGAACATGCCCGTGAAAACTTATCGACGATGATTTGTAAATCAATTGCAGTGTTGGCCACAAAGGCTGCATCATCAGCAAATAGACAAACTTCTTCGCGATGGCGCTTGGACTTAAGAAGTGAAATTATGTTGTACAACATCCCATCAGCTCTTGAATGTAGATGTATACCCTGCTGGTCATTGCCGAATGCTTCTCTTAATAGCAATGAGAAAAATATACCAAACAGGGTGGGTGCTAACACGCAACCTTGGCGGACACCTCTGCGCATTTTGAACGGCTCAGATGTAATGCCACCAGCAACGACAGCGCCATTCATATCTTCGTGGAAGCTCTTTATTAAACTAAGAAGGTTTGGTGGACACCCGATGCTGTTAAGAGCGATATATAGTCCCTCTCTGCTGACTGTATTTTTCTACATACACCCAACAGCACGTCAGTAGAAACACTTCGAACTTTGTGACTTAGTAATAGAGTTGCAAATCTTTCCATTCACGTGCGGTTGACCGTACGTAAGTTATGGTTGGATTTGGTAGTCACAAGGTTTTAGTCGCTGGTGGTTCGCTTTGGCGAAGCGTGGGCTAAAACCTCCTTGGGTAGTCGACATCAAAAAACAGCTCAGCTGCTAATTTATGCTGCATCTTGCGAGGGAAATTTAGTCATTGCTTTATATGTTAAAACTTAGAAAATTATTTCCAAAAGGCCTAGCTAAATACAAATATTTTATAAAGATACGTCCCAGAGTTGTTTTATCAATAGAATATTACCAGATGAGCAAGCGAAGCTACCCACCAACAGATGGCGCTGTAGGTTTCTGAAACGCGGTAATAAAAACAGCGCCTCTGGTATGGAGTAGAAAAACTACAGTATATTACAAAAGTAATGAATGCGGCATCTTGCACGGGAAATTTAGTCATTGCTTTGTATGTTAAAACTTAGTGATTTTATTTCCAAAAGGCCTAGCTTAGCCCAAATATTTCATAAAGAAACCTCCCAGAGTTGTTTTATCATTAAAATATTACCAGGTGATCAAGCGACGCTACCCACCTACAGATGGCGCTGTAGGATTCTGAAACTCGGTAATATCTCCACTTTTTTATGGATATCTTCTGGCTCCATCATTAGATCAGCTCCAAGTTACAATAATATTGCATTGTCATCCGATTCACATACGCATGCAAAATTTAATCTCAATCGGAAATTATTAGATTAAGATTCTCTTTCAGTCGGGTATTTTATTTTTTGAAATAGTTTTTTTATTTAGTACTTTTTTATTTTATTATACCCTATGACACTCCTACAATGAATACGAACCTAACGACACCTTACATGTTGAAATCTACCAAGCCGTTTAGGCTGCAGAGCGCGACAAAGAAATCGACATACATACATACATACACTTGAAAAACATAACCCTCCTGTTTTGGGGCAGTCGGGTAAAAAGGACAAAATCTTATATTTTCATATTAGGAACATGATTAGGCCATGGCACGGATGGTTTTTCTAGCCTTCATCAGGCAGTCACGGGTACTGTAGGCGGTTTGCATGTCTCAGATTGTGCCGCTGGTTGCACAGTAAATTAAATGAAAAATACTAAATTATTAATGAATAAATGCAAAATTAGTATATATTTACAAAGATACAAGCATAAAAATCAGTCTAACGAAGAAGAAATTCCAATCCATGGACGTTTTTTCCACTCCGTGAACATCAGCTGTCCATGGAGTGGAAGACCATGGAGTGGAGATTCATAATATTTATCCAGCGTGTTTGAAACATGCTTTGAAATTTGAGATTACCAAATCAAAACATAGAAATAAATCCACTTAATCCATCTTAATATATATTACTACAGAAAACTTACTTTTCGTCATATTTTAGTAAACCACGGAGTTCTGCGTTTAAGCTTGCCACTTTTACACAAAATTTTTAATTATTAATGAAAAACAAGACACCATCAAGCTGATTAGGATTGACACTGCTTTTTTTAATTTGACATATGATGGGCTGCTAGGTCACAGAAAAATAAGAGTAATAGAAGAAGTATTAAAGAAATAATTTGTCACAAGGCAGTGAAGGCGTCGTTCTATGAATTTGACGGGTTATTTTGAATATTTCCTAGCGATCATTGATGATGTGATATTTAAATTTGGGACATGTTGGCAGATGTCATCCCATAGTAAAATAAATTAGCAAGGTATCTATTTCGAGCGAAGAAAGGAGGTCCAAAATCTTTGTGCTAGGTAATCATAAACCCAACCATGCACGTCATTCCTATAATTTTTAATTTTGATTATAATTGAGTCCAATAATAATTGAGTCCAGCATTCTATACATATCAAGGTTCCTAGGTGTAAAAAAAAAACAACGAAAAAATAATTATGTGAGGAATAAATCGAGTGCGACAATTTATCCGGGCAGTTTTGTGATTGTCCCTACTATGTAATTAAAATAGGGGAATAACTATTCCACTAATTTACGTGCATTGTTCGTAGTAAGCGGTCTCAAAATATCAACTTCTTGGGTATTTCTGCCGCAAAGTACCTAGGAGGGTTGCACTGCACTACTGAGCTCCGGATCCAGTTTCAAGGGTACGGAAAAAGCTTAAGCCCAATTACGAAACAAGATAATAAATAGCACTATCGTAGAGAACGGAGACACCACGCCCCCACCATTTTTTAACTAGCGCCTCGCCCCGGCTTCGCTCGTGAATTGCGAAGTTTTTTATGCGAGGTTCGTAAAAAAAATCTGATGTTGTGATCTACGCATTCATCAATGGACGATGAGATGGGACTTTATATGCTATATAATCAAGTAGCAACCACCTATACTATCGTAGAGAAACTAGTTTTAAAAAAATTACTTTATGCCATTCTTAAAAGATAGACGTAACTGTCGCTGACTTTTATTGAAACTTTTAATGAGGAACATTAAAATTCTTTCATATGTCACTTTTCTTAGAACTTTACGTAGCGCACGTTAGAAAATCTTTCGAAAGTATTTGTTTTTCGACACAGATCAGTCAATTTGCAATAACTATTTATAAATTATAGATAAAAACCTCTCTCGTGAATCAGTCTACCCGTATCAAAATCAACACAGCAGTTTATGAGATAAGCGATCACAGATGGAAGGGATCTATAAGCGATCACAGATGGAAGGGATCTATCGTGCATCCATCCAGGATGCACGATAGAAAATCTCGCCGGGGGACTTTAATTTATAGCATATAGTGATGATGATGATGAGAAGTTACAAGTGAGCAAACGAGCATGTGGACAACCTGGTGGTAAGCTTTCATTACCATACCACCCACTGTCTTTTTATTGACACAGTTTGACACTAACAAGACAGCAAAGCGCGTTGCCCACTCTGAACTAAGATGGTGTGTCTCATATGCCGGTAATTTCTCTAGCTTATTTAATTTTTAAACCGAAACACAAAAGCGCAAACACTTCTGTTTTGCGGCAGAAATAGGCAAGGGTATTTCTCCAGACAGACTTGCACAAAAGCTCTTCCACCTTGAGAAAATATTGCAGTTCTTCACCATCCACATTTGTGGCGTGGCGATTATGGAATGAGGCACATTATGCAACAGGTGGTGATTTCGAGCGAATAATTGTAGTGTCAGAGGTGTTTCTCTCGGTGGGCAATCATACTCTAATATTACTGACAAAGCGTGTCGTTTAAGGCGCGACTCGACTTCACGTGCAAAAACATCTACCGTCTTACTACAAAAAAGTTAGACATCTGTTGAACACTTGATTAAAAAAATCGTACCAAATAACTCTGTCTATGTCATTGATGCGCGCAGAAGCCAAAAATGACTATGACTTGACTTCTGCGCATCAACTGACATAGCCAGTTATTTTGTGCGCATTTTTTTAATCAAGTGTTCAACAGATGTCTAACTTTTTTGTAGTAATACCCCTAACGTTGTTAAGCGTAACAGGTCTCGTAACGTCACGAGCCATTTTTGGCGCCACTTTTGACAGGGAACCCTGTCTTCCATGCTCGGTCGGCCGGATCGCGCTGAAGAAAACCGATCACAAATAATCAGATTTTGCGATCGCGTCCCCTTCAGTCGCCTGCAGGCCAAGCACAAAGCCACAGGTGTCTATCGCTAAAAGAAAGTATAGCAATTATAAAAAAAAAAACGAATTGAGTTCATATACAATCGTGACGTCACAAATTATTAGTCATCATATACAAGTGACTTTTTAGACAAAAAATAGTCTTGAATTTTTTTTTCTAAAGGCAAAAAGTTTGTTAAATATTGTGCTACAGTTATAAATCAGGTATTGTTGTTAAGTGCTTTAAATAGTAAATCTCCTGATTTATTTATTTATTTATCGTATGGCATCTCTACTTAAAAAAATAATAATTTATTATATCTAAGGTACGCTACTGCGTCCGTTGATAGCGACAGTAGGTCCCCCTTCGTGCCATCAAACCTTGTGAGAGGGCAGTCAAAAACTATATGTTGCACGGTCTGCTCTGGGCACCCGCACTGGCACGCCGCCGACTCACACCAGCCCCACCTGTACCACAGGGCAGCACAGTTGCCAACTCCCGTCCTGATCCTGTTAAGCAGACACCATACTCGCCGGTGTTCATCAAAACCTGGCGGTCTTTGCTTGATATCAAGCTGAAATAGTTCATTAGGATGGGATTTGAGTTTGATCTCATCAGACCAGGCTTCGTGCAGGTCCTCTGACTCAAAGTTATGAAGCTTCAAAGCAGGAGGCTGCCGGGACTTTAGCCTGGTGGTTTTGAACTCGTTGAGGTCTTGATGTATAGGCAGGGCTTTGTTTTCACGGATTTTGTCCAACTCGTGGGCAAGACATTTCTCTCTGCGAAGATGCGGTGGCATTATGTGGCTGAGCGCCGGCAACCAGTGGCACGGGGTTGGTTTTAGACAGCCAGTTATTAGTCGCATTGAGTGATTTAACTGCACGTCAATAGCCGACGTGTGGGCGCTTTTTAGCCAGGCTGCCGAACAGTATTCAGCTGTTGAATACACGAGAGATAACGCAGAGGTTCTCAGGGTGGTAGCGCTAGCTCCCCAGGAAGTACCTGTAAGATTTTGGATAATACTGTTGCGGGTCCTCAACTTTGCGGACACATTTTCAAGGTGTTGCTTGAAGTTAAGGCTTCTATCCAGGGTGACTCCCAAATATTTGGGGTAGAAATTATGGTTAAGGAGTGTGCTCCTAAACATGACCCTGAGTTCCTTGTTTGCTAGCTTATTGCTAAGATGAAAGCATGAAACCTCGGTCTTGGAAGGGTTAGGGCACAGACGCCAACGGACGAAGAAATCGTCCACAATCGCAGGGTCCTTTTCCTGATAAAATACATTTAAAAATACTTTCCTTAATTTTGAAAACATGAGCTGTTGACGTTTCGCTAATAGCCATGGCGTGCGCATAATCGAAGAATACTAAGAAGTAGGCATCAAAAATCGAAGCAAATGTAGTTAAATACAGAGTGGAGGCTTAAAGGCGTCGAAAACATTGAAGGCGGCACCAAAAAACGAGAACCCAGCTTGTGCCATTGTGCCATAGTAATGCCTAGAACAGCGTCGCAAAAAAATAAGAATTGCAATAAATGTGGCAATCAAATTGAAATACGCCATGGCCCAGTTCATCTCATGGTAACCCGCTGCCACGAATGTGATTCTTTAATTTGTAGCCAATTTAAGTATTGTGAACAATGTGGGATTGAAACATTAGACTTCGAAAAACGAAGAGTTAGAATAGAAAAAGTAAAACAATTATCTGATGAATATAAATAACAAAATTAAAAGTGTTCTGATTCAGTGGAGCAAAAAGGCTCAGTAAGTACTCCTAACCTTGAGGAGGACCAAAATGTTTTCACTCTATCTTTGGATGATATTGAACAATTAAATAATATAGAAAATAATACCCTATGTAAAGATGGTTCCTTAGAATCTAATTCTACAGAAAAAACATTTAGATGTGTGTAAAGATGGTTCCGTATAACCAAGTTCTGCTGAAAAACATGGTTCAGTAGAACCAAGTTGTAATGAAATAGATGGTTTCATAGAACCAAGTTCAACTTCATTATTGCAACCACCATCATCAACACCCTAGCCATTGATCACTTTTCGCGTACGTTCACCAAAATAAAATTTCTGTTTCATTACAATATTTTTTTTATTTTTTTTATTTATATTTATTTATTTTACTTACAGCTATCAGTACAGGATTTCTTATATAAATTGTCTTAAATTATATCTTTTCTAAAATGACACACAACATAACACGTCTTGACATACATAACAATTTTTGCGAATTTGCTCCTGGAGCATGCAAATATATATATTCTGTCTGCCACCTCGTAGGGCAGTAAGACCAGCAGCTCCGGGTTGTACGCCAACCCCCTTAACACCAGATGATAAAAACACCGCCGCGCCTTCAGATTGTTGTATCCCACCATGGCCGAATAATGTCGGATATATTAACTGAAAGACGGGTATGGCACGGCCGCCAGCCATACTCGTATTGTTTGTACTAGTCTTGTAATTTACACACAGACTACAGGGTTCCCTGTTTGAGTGTTACAGGCACGACCCGCTCATGCCCCGTGATTTTTTCTACGGACGAATACGATTAGATTAGATTAGATTTATTTATTTCACATTATCAAATTCAGATTAACATTGATTGTTCAAATGTCAGAGTATAATATGATCGTCAAAACAATAATTAATAAAAAGAAATGAATAAACAATGATGTCAAAAATGGATTGCAATATACAAAATAATAATATGTCAAACAAATGTTATTAATAATATTCAATGTCAAAATTAAAGCAAAAATGTCAATAAAAAATTAAGCAATACATTATGTATTGAAATGTTAAATAATAATAATAAATTTGTCAAAATTAGGTTATTTTAATTTCAACATTAAATATTCATTTATATTATAAAATTCATTATCTAATAAAAAGTCTTTTAGTTGGCGATAGAACGTCTCGTCATTGACCTCATCTTTTATGTGGTGAGGTAGATGCTCATAATATTTGGGACCAATTACGCGCGGATTCTTGTTCGCGAGCTCGATTCGACGTGATACCGGGGCCAATTTTCCTACGCTCCGCAAATTTCGTCCTCCACATGTGCATCGTTCAAACTTTGCCATATTTTGTCGTACGTACGTACGTGAGTACGTTCGACCGTGTCAAACCTAAATTGCACGAACAGATCGAGAGCTCGGCTCGAGCGAATTGGCTCGCGCGTCTATATGGCAACCAAGCGTTATATGAATATAGTTTGGGCGCGAAGTCGATATAGACAGATGGCTTATCTGCTTGCTTTAGGCACAGAAAAGACACGTGGACCTGGACAAAACGATTTTCATACTTCAATGCGAAATTATCAGCACCATCCAGTAATGATCGAAAGTGTGTGTTTTCTATAAGGCTTTATAGGTTCGTGTAAAACCTTTAAAAGCGTTATTTTGGGGACAAAGTTCAACAACTGTTGTTCTGCAACTTTTTGAAATTTGAAAAAACAGATCAGCTAATCATTATGTATGGAGAGACAATTTTTCCTAAAAGTCGTAGGATAATAGTCATAACTTTTAGTTCCAGCTTTTATTATATTTTTAACTGCAATAAGCTGGCAACACCGTACCAAACCTCTATCCGTCACCGTCCCGTAGTTGTCAACGAAATGGCCAATCTTCGCGCCCCGTGACAGCTCACTTATCATGAGGGTTGAAAATGAAGAAAAAAATTAAGTTGTCGGTCATGAGCTACTACGAGTATAGTCAGGGATCCTGTTGCTGAATTAACTACCTCATAAAATATTGAGGTCCAAATGAAATAGTGAACATAATTTTAGTATGTAACTCAGACTATGAAAATGAACAACTTTCCCCAAAGAACATAGGTCGAAAACCGAAAATCAATTTTTGACCTCTCATAGAAACTGCATGAGCTGATAGAGCATTTTTTATGGGAGGTCAAATATGGTTTTTCGTATTTCAACCTAAGTTTCTTAGGAAAAGTTGTTCAGTTTCATGGTGTAAGTAACGTGCTAAAATTATGTTCACTATTTCTATATTCTTTATCATCAACTTTTATGTATTAAATGAAAAACTTATAGACACCCTAATTAGCTATGGTAACACCCTACATTTTAGCAAATTCGTCAATGAGCCTGGTTGAATATGGCCCATGGAATGAGATTATGCCATCGGATTCAAGAATAAAATGTTACCGATTTTGGATCCAAAATTATGTCAATCTACATAAACCAAACTTTAATGAAGTGAATGATAAACTTATAGACACCTTACTTAACTATGGTGCCATCCTAAATTCCAGCAAATCGTCAGTCACCCTGATTAAATATGGCCTTTGGAAGAGATTTTTGTGCCATCGAATTCATGAATGAAACCTGTAACATTTTACCGATTTTGGATCCTAGCGAATATATTAGTCAGCCTGGATGACTATGGCCTATTGAAAGAGATTTTTATGCCATCGGAATGAATAAATGAATGAAGGTTCTACTGACAAAAATATCTAAAGTTACCTTGCCTGAGCGTAAAAGGTTTTCAGATCAGACAACATAGGTTCCATTCAGGTTACGAAATACGAGCCGCTGGTAAAAAGTGTATTACAGTGCATCTACTATTACAAAAAAAAAATCGTTTCTCGATCTTGTACATTTAGTAGCTGATTCAGCGATAGGACCAAAAATTCTGATTCCTTACTTCCCTGCAACCACGGGCCAGAGAGCTAAAAACTCGCTTTATGCTACGAGCCCTGTAAAGTTCTCGAAACGTGAGGATTTAAAATAAAAGCTATGAACAAATCCGTAAAAATTGTTCTTATTCTATTAATTATAAGATTGGTTTCCAATCTTTATTATATCTTTTTAATATGAATTTTAAAGAACCCATAAAATACTTTTGCCAAAACGTATTTATTTTAACCGAATATAAGAATACATGTTATAGATACTAAAGGATACAAAGACTTCAATACCGCCGTAAGTCATAAAATGGCGGTTTATGTTCGCAATTAACTGCCTTACGGAGCAATAACAGCTGTATAGTATTGGCGGATGGAACTCGTCGCCATTTCTACAGTTTATAGCCCGTTGCGTTGAGTAAATATGAACTTTAAAGCATAACTATAACTTTCATATAGTTGCTCGTGTGGTGCCAGCAAAGAACAGTTAACACGGCCACACGTCTGTAGAAACATTTGACCTTGATCGTGTATGTTTAGAGCGTTTGTAGCGTAGCGTTGTTTCTGCTCTGTGGTTCAGCTTATACTGGTTTTGTTTCTAAGTGCTTGCTGCCGTGCATACTAACGTGTATAATGTTTGACACGTAAAAAATAGACGCATTGTGTGTAACGATATGCAGACATCGAGAAATTTTAGTTCTAAAAAGAAAAAGAGATTACCCCACATTTTGTTGTAAAAACTTTGAGGTCGCCTAATGACCTTTGATTGAAAAACTATGATAAGACATAGCATTTAGTAAAAGCACGGAGCAAAAAGTGAGCGTAAAAATACCTGAGTTTTATTTGTAGAGCTTTACTTTAGTTAATGCATCTTGAACTGAGTGGTTGGTAATGAGCGGAGATGGCAGTACTCACTTATTTCAGACGAGATCCGGAAAGTGCACGTTTTAGAACTAAAAATGCTTGCTGCCTTAACAATATACATGTTCTACTATGGGGCTTGTAGTATAAGGATAAAACTGTTTTGAACCCAGATGACGCGTTCTCAAAGGTTGTTGATTGAACTTTACGCGGACACAAACACCGAACAGCCGATGTTTGAGGAGTAGTGCAGCAAAAAGACGTTATGTCACGGGTGTGGCTGACTAACTTTTTCCTAAAAGCAATATACAACGTGCATTTTCATTGGATGGGAAATTTTATTTTTTTCACTGATTTCGCTCGTGAAGCCCAGCGATTAGGCCGCCTTTTCTACATTCTTTTGTATTAATGTTTCTTGTTTCCTGGTTGTGTCCTGTAGTGTGCAATAAAGTAGATTTGTATTGTATTGATTCAAAGCAATATTTCCCGAAAAAAACTCAATTTCACTGGAAAAAAAATGTGGTTCGTTATAATTTTTCGCACATCTTATACTATAGGTTATTTAAAAAAAAAAACGGAACCCTTATAGGATCACTTTGTTGTCCGTCTGTCTGTCTGTCTGTCTGTCAAGACCCTTTATCTCACGAACGGGTGAAGGTATCAGGTTGAAATTAATACCATATATTAGGATCCATGAACCACACAAGATTTGAAAATTTCAATTTTTTACAACCACGCAATCAAAAGATCTCCATACATTTATTCAAAAATGAATAACCTACAGGGTACTTCCCGTTGACCTAAAATTATGAAATTTGGCAAGAAGCTAGGTCTCACAGTACAAATAATGGGAAAATTCTGAAATCAGTAAATATTACAACTTTTCTCACAACTAATGGTAACCAATTGTGGTGAGCTCCCGTTTCAAGAACATTCATATAAGAGAGGGGTCAAGTTGGATGGTCGCTGAGGCGATTTTTGTTTTAGTTCTATTTAAAAACGGGAACACTTACAAACTTGAAAATTGGCACGTTAATTGTGCATAAGCTATAAAATAACAACAAATAATAAAATTTTGTCAAGCGCGTGTCGGACTCAAAAAATCTAGCACATTAACTTACTGAAATTTCAAATAATACAATTATGTTTATGTGGTGGTACGGAACCCTCAGTGCGCGAGTCCGACTCGCACTTGGCCGGTTTTTTTGGACCTGATTTACTTTTTCCACTTATGACTTTGCTAACAACGCACGAAAAATTTTTAACTTCCCATACAAAATAGTTCGGTCACGTGACTACTTTAGTATGGAGTGTCGAAATTTTTTTGTGCGTTGTTAGCAAAGTCGTAGAACAAAAGTTGTTGCTTTTGACCTCACTAATAAGTGGGCAAAAGGAAATCAGGTCCAAAAAAATAACCTTGTATATGCTTGTCTTATAACGCGTCCTAGCACGATACTTATAAGGAGGCAAAATAAATAACCATGTCTTCGTTTCGGCCGAGTTGATATGTGCGATGTCAGGAAAAGTAAGGTAATTTATTTTGTCTAATTATAAGTATCGCGCTACGACCCGAAATAAAATAAACAATTTTTTATGACTCTCCCTGTTATTATAGTCACGGGAAGTCGTAAAATTGTTTTCGAGTAATTTTTTTATTCTTCGGTAATATTGTTTTTTTTTTTTTCATTAATAATAGAATCACTAGGCTTCGGGAGCAAAACTAATAGTACTAATAATAAAAACTAATACATATTTGAAATATCTTTCAAAAATGTAATGTGAATTGCCATTAGTTTATTTATATTGGTTCATCTAAATTATTTTAGTCCATCTATTATTATATTAGTCCATCTAAATTAGAAGCTCTAGCTAGTTATGATACAAACATATATCCCTTCAGTTAGGTATTTAATGAAAATGTATTTAACTAATGTCCTCAATGAGTAGAGCAATGGACTTCGTGAATATAGAAAAAGCAAAACCTTTTATTTTCATTATCATAAAGAGAAAATTTCACTAAAAACAAGCTGGAATAACTATTATTAGGGTTTTTTTGAGGTACAAATTAGATTATTAATTTAAAGTGTCTACTAGATTGTTACACAAAGCTTCTTTACCTTACCATTACTATCACTTTCTGTTTGGATTATAAAGAAAGTTACAGTAATAGATTTAAAGGAGCTTATACTTTAACTTTAAAAAAAATGAGTGAGAAGATTTTTCGGAAATTTCCAAAATGCATCTCAAACTTTCTCTAATAGCTTTTTTAACACATTAGAATCCGGTTACGACTGAAATAAAACGCAAAAAGTTTACGCCTCTATAAACGCAATGGCGAGCTTAATTCTCCCGAGTGCGTCAGTCATAAATAAATTCATAGAATTCAAAAGTGCTGACTCATATAAGCGTGGGAGTACAAAAAGGTATAATTTTTGTTTAGTCAACATGATATAGCCTGACCTGATGACTGAGCGTGCTATAGTAGAAATATTAAGCTTTTTGTTGAAATTACTCTTATAGCGTTTGGCACTGACCTTTTGGTTCTAAGTGTGTTCCCGAGTTCATATAACCCGAATCTATTCAAGTCGCGAGTGAATAGGCTTCTTCTGGGTAAGCTTCGGGATAGGCTTCTTCTTCTATCGTCGACCTCATCTCTGTCTTGAAGACTAGATCGAGGTCAAGAGTAATACTCCACTAAAAATACGGTTTTGCAAAACATTAAATGTTACTAGCTATTTTTTTATGTATGTATATCGTATTTAAATATGAAGTTAAGACACAATATTTACGAATCCACCTAAATTTTACATCGGTATATTTTTTTCGAAATACAGCTTAGGCAAAAATAGTAATAGACAATTATATACTTTATATCATAGATAAACGTATACATTACATATAGGCATCAAAATCCTCCATAAATATATTTAAAAATATCAATTTATTTCATATATCAGGCCCAATAAAGTTGAGGTAAAATAATAAAAATAAACTAAACTTAACTTAACCTTTTTAAATGTAAGTGATTCTTATATATATATTCACAGAAATCCCATACTAAATAAAAAAAAAGTTTTTTGTAATCGGTGGTTTACAAAGATTTTGTCAACATTTATGTTGGATTTGCCAAAAATGTGAGTATTTAGCACTATTTAAATTATTAGAAAGCAAAACGGCTCTATTACAATTTTTGGTTGCGAAGATAAACTTTATTTAAATTTCGTGGTATAAAAGTTAAATAATTCAAAAAAGGTAATATTTTTAGGTGGATTAATGTATAATATGAAAGTGTGTATACATAGCAAGCCGTAAATAAAAACAATAATCTATTAAATTTTTTTTTCGAAATTCCATATTTTTTAATCTTTGGACGGAAAAATAAATAAATGAATGGGGTAAAATTAGGTGTATTCCATTAAAAAGAAATATAATCTATCGATCTGAAAAATAAACACGGCTATTACAAATTATTTCCGTTTCGCCATACAATGCTCTCGTAATTTTACTGGAGTATAAGCCCATTTTCAATATAAAAAAAAATAAGTTAATCGGTAAGTACAACAGGTTCCGCAGGCACCTTTTGAGTACAGAATTCGAAAAAACCAGCTAAGTGCGAGTTAGACTCGCGCACCGAGGGTTCCATACCACTAAAGTAAAAATACCATCATAGTTATGGACGCGCGGTCACGCAGTACCTAGTGTAATAAAAATGCACTCGTTTGACACACACTTGACCAGTTTTATTATTTGTTGTTATTCTATAGCTTGTGCACTATAAACATACGAATTTTTACCTTAGAAAGAGTTCCCGTTTTTAAGATATAGCTAAAACAAAAATCGAGCAAAACTCGCCTAAGAAACAGGTTTTTTGTATGGGAAATCCAATCCCTCCTTAATTTAAATTTAATTCCTTTTTTTTATATTTTAGTATTCGTTGTTATAGCGGCAACAGAAATACATTACCTGTGAAAAGTTGTACTGTCTAGCTTTAACAGACGTCGGACGCATATCAATAGAGTCCTGTTTTTACCCTTTAGGTACGGCACCCTAAAAAGCCAAGATTTTGTTTCTGTGCAGAAATAATAATTAAAGGCCCTTGACTAAATAGCCGTAAGCGTTTTTGGTGTTCTGATGAGCCACTCTAATTATTTTTTGCTTACTCTTCTTTGAATTTGATAAGGGACTCGTTATAACGGATTCATATTAGGAAGATATAATTAACTTCTAGCTTGGTGTTTAAAAAGGTTATCAAAAGAGCTCAAAGTGACTTTAATAGAAAAAAAAAGGAATTTATTTAAAAAGGAATTCTCGGAATCTCATTGAAAATGCGCCGGGAGGGAAAAAGCCACAACTGACTACACAGCTCTAGGAATCGTCAAATTCTAGTCGTTGGACAGAAAAATAAAAGACGGCCGATGGCGCGTGGATGGCGCAGAGAATCTTTGTTTCACGCAAAGTATATATCCCGAGAATTAAAAAGTCTATAACGGCTTGAGGACTGGGCGCAGTGCCTCCACGGCATTGACAATCTTTGCGAATGATGTTAATAATTGTATAAACAACGGAAATTAAAATACGTTGTATCGCAAAAAACTTCAACTTTAAACTAAACGGACTAGGAAACAGGCCACTACATAATTTACGCCCTAAAATTTTGTTATTGTTATGTTATTTTTTCCATCAAATATACTTTGGTTTTAGTGTCATGGCTGCAAAATATAGATTGGTAAGCATTGGAATAAACGAAAAAAATTAGATAAGTTTACTAGTAAATAGAACGCACGTGGGAAAACAAAATATTTTTAAAACATTTTCCTCAAAATCTATGTTTGAAATTTTATTCCAACTGGGAAGACTTTATTGAGTTAGGTGTCACGTAACTAAGTTACTTGTTCGTGAAATCGCGCGGAAAATTCGGTGTGAGCACAAATTATGGAAATGCGGCAGTTTTGAGTTACCCAGTCTTTACCATGTGTTACTGCCTATCTGTATAATACGATAGGTATTCAATTCAGGACTAAAATTCAGGAATCAAAATTCAGGACCTTATAAATAAAGGCCAGATTAAAAGTACCCTAAACCGACGAGTATGTATGAAAGGATTGATGAAAGTACAGGAAGCGAGGGAAGTATGTCAAGATCGTAGCAAGTGGAGGACTTTGATCTCTGCCTACCCCGACGGGAAAGAGGCGTGATGTTATGTATGTATGTATTCAAAACTATTTCCTAAAATGTTCAGATGATGTACCTATGAAAAGTCAATTATTTCTTGGCAAACTGGCAAAGAGTGAGGTACGTTTAGTTGGCCTTAATAATGCACGTCTATTTCCACTTGACCTGCTACTTCTGGTCAAGTTTATGAAGTCCCACTTGGACGGGCAGGTCTCCTATATTTGGTTGCGGGAACGTTAGGTTCCAAATCCAGTTCGTTTTGTTTAGGTGTTTTTTTTAGGGTACTGAACCAAAATGGTTAAAACGGAATCCTTATGGTACGACTTTGTCTGTCTCTCACACTAATCGGCATGATGGATTTCAATTTCTGAGTGTTATTTATGTGAAAAGACAGCTAACGAGCTGCAAGTGGGCCGCCTGACAGTAAGTGGTCACCACCGCCCAAAGAGCCCACTATCTTATTAGTGGCATAATTAGACACTAATAAGACAGCGAGCACGTCGCCGACCCTGAGAACTAAGATGGTGGCTATATAATATGGTGTTAGTCGCGTGTGTCTTGCGAAAATTGTTGTAAAATTCGTCAACGCAAATTACAGATAATTACTTATTATTATTTATAGTTTATTGCACACAAGAAAACACAATGGACAATACATATAAAAAGACGACACAACAGGTATTACTTATTTCACTAAAGAAATGTCTTCCAGCAGACCTAGGCGAGCGTGAATAGTATCGTTATCGTAGTTAAAATAGTAAAAGTGAGAATAATATAATAGGTAATGAGTATAAAAGCAGAACCCTTATATGGAAATAATTTAAATAACTTCCAGTTTCACTCTTAGGATCCAAATCTAAACCAGTTTGATCCAGATGGTTCCGGATACAGCCAGTTCGTGCCGGTATCGAGTTAATAAAGCTCTGCTCGAGTTAATATTGAGAGGGAATAAATGTTTGAGCACCGCTTTTATCGTCAAGTGTTTAGGATTACGCTGAGCCGAGTGATTATTAATAATGCTGTACGAGATGAAGTTTACACGAAGGATTTGATGCAAATATACATACATACGTAACATCACGCCTCTTTCCCGTCAGGGTAGTCAGAGACCACAGCCCTCCTCCTACTACGATCTTGACATACTTTTCTCGCATCCTCCTCTTTTATACGGGCTCGTTGATTTAGGGTACTTTTAGCCTAGCCTTTTTTTAGAACGTCCTGAATTTGATCTTGGAACGTTCGCTGAGGCCTTCCCCTTCCAAGGTTTCCACTCACTCTCGCCTGGTTGCGAAGATGCAAATGTAAATATACCTATTATTGGTATAATTTACAAAATAATTTTTCTTTTCTTTCCTTTTTTCTTTTGTTTTCTTTTTTTTTACTCTTGACCTCGATCTAGCCTTGAGGACAGAGATGAGGTCGACGATTGAACGAGCTTGCCCAGAAGAAGCCTATTCACTCGCGACTATCATTTACTTTGTATAAATATACAAATTTAATATTGCTCGTTTACAAATATTGGCTCTAACGATTTCAATAAAATTTACTATTTTAGGCGGCGAAAAATCGATCTAGCTAGGTCTTATGTCTGGGAAAATTTATTTTCTCAGTAATTTTTAGCATTTCTTGTTGGTGGGCTTTAGTTAAAGTTATTCAGAGCGTAGTTCGGTTGCCCAGGTTCTGTGTAACATTAAAAAAGTTATTAATTACGTATACATAATAACACTAAGTTTAATAACGAGCAAGATCAATTTTCCTTTACAGAAATCTCATAAGTACCGATAGCTTTAATGATACTATACTTACCCTAAATAGGAGAGATAATCTATTCAAGTTGCCAGTGAATAGGCTTCTTCTGGGCAAGCTCGTTCCATCGTCGACCTCCTCTCTATCCTTAAGACTAGATCGAGGTCAAGAGTAAGCCCATTGACAATAAAAAAACGTACTTAGACGAAAAAGAAGTGATGACATTATTAGAAGAATCCAAGCAAAACTCAATAAGGATCCTTACAAATCTTACAAATGCATCTCTCTCGTTCCCTCCATTCATTCATTCTTTCAATGAGGGTCTCATTCGACGTTTCGGTGTCGAGTGGACTTGAGTTAAATTAAAGAGGTGCGGTTTCATTACAAAATACGTAAACAAAAATCTTGTCAAAATCACAGTGGCTAACAGCCAGTTGCGCAACTTACTTACTTATGCTGGCTCAGCGACCCGAAGAGGATCTTGTCCTCCGACACTATGAGCCGCCATTCTTCTCTGTTGTGTACAGCTTGTTGCCAGTCGGCTATTTCAAGCTCCAACAGATCTTTCTTGACTTGGTCGATCCAGCGATACCTAGGACGTCCGACGGGGCGTCTACCAGTTGGACGTCCAAGATACGCTCTTTTGACCGCACGATCCTCCCCCATCCTTTCCACATGGCCGAGCCAGCGGAGTCGGGCTGACTTGGTCTCCCCAATGATGTTAGGCTCGGCTATAAGGTCTTCTATCTCCTGGTTCTTCCTAACCCTCCATGTTCAGTCTTCTCTCATTGCTGGTCCTAGAATTTTCCTCTCTGCTAGCAAAGCAAAGCTACTTTAAATTTAAAACCCCTTTTAGTCTATTGCCGTCACTTTCTTTGCCAACAAAACAGAAAGTGACGGCAATACATTTAATGAGCTTTATCTTTAAAGTGGTTTTGTGCAACTGGTGGTTAGTTGATAATTTGAGCGTGTCTGGTCTGGTATAGCGATATAAGTGACAGACCTGCGGAAATTTTGCGCAGGAACGATTCGCGACGGATTTTTCAGTAGTGAAAAGTATGGCGGCAGCAATTCCGCATTGGAACTTTCCGCAAGGTCTTATCACTTGTAAGTAGGTACTAGTTAATATTTTGAGCAAATTTTTTTAATTTTTGTTTTTTTTGCAAACTTTATTGTTAATAAAATCGCTGAAATGGATTATGGAAAAATTATGAATAAATTTGCACAATGAACTATTTCAATCAATTTTCTTTTTCGTTTTTTTTTACAATTTGTTACGACGTGGAAATTCTGCGCTAATGTGTCATATTTGACGGAAAGATCCATCGCGGATCATTCCGAAGCGTGTAATTTCCGCATGTGTGTTGCTACCCTAAGATGATCACGTGTTTTTGAGTCTCTCCTGTAATTTTGTTTTTTTTTTTTCATAAAAAATTACAGCTAAGTATTTCCATCAGAAAAAAAAAATTGTGTGATTCTGCCCATGCCGTGAGACTGAACACCTTATCCTAAATAAATTAGGACTAAATATGAACAAAAGACTTCCCATAATGAACTTTACAGCTACGAGTAAAAGCACATTTATGTGGGGAGCAATTTTTTTATTTTCGTATTTCCACCTATAGGCATTAAAAAAACTCACTCAACGTAAATAAGTTTATTTTCTAGTAAATAAAAATCACAGTGTATGCTACGGTGCAAGCTTTATCCGTTATAATAATAGGTCTTTACCTATGAAATTGCCGAAATTTTCTTACCGATTAGTGAGATCATAATTCCTATAATTCTAATGCTATTTTTTCATTTGTCTTATATTTGAAAGTTGACTTCAAGGTTATCAATTTACGCATAAAACAAAGTTTTTATTTATAGTTTGATATATAAAATTAAAGGTTCGAAAATTGTTCGTCTTAAATGTCGTCCGATTTCATCATTAGATTTGTTATATTTTTTTACACATAATATTTTTCGACAATTAAATTAAGCTTCTGTTAGCTTTATGTCTTCCTAATAATGCTTAAAAAAATTAAATTAAATGGATTTATAATACCTAAGAAAAATGCAAAAATGTTAGTACTGAAAATTGAGTTTACCAAAAACTCGCCATACAAAACGGCAATTTCAAAGGTATAGACCTATTATCTAACCGACCAAGCGATGCGATACGTTACATTTAAGAAATGCTTAAAAAATAAATATTAGATTTGTTAATTTTTTTTAAACATAATATTTTTCGAAAATTTTATTTAAGCTTCTGTTAGCTTAATGTCTTCCCAATAATGCTTAAAAAATGGATTTATAATGTCTAAGAAAAATACGAAAATGTTAGTACTTAAAATTGAGTTTAGCTATAATTCGCCATACAAAACGGCAATTTCATAGGTAAAGACGATAGGTTTAACGGAAAGCACATCAAGTTTATAGTGCGCCTGCTGCCAGATATAGTGTTCATTAAGCTTATAGAGAGCCATTTGGCTGCCTTAGGTGGCCCACACACCTACAATAATATTGTGCAATAGATAATTATATAAGGTGCTTCCTAATCAACTGCGTTCCTTTTAGTATGTTACTCAAGCCATAGAACTGAACAACTTTCCTTATGGAATGGAAGGTCGAAATACAAAAAAAAAATATTGACCTCCCATACAAAATGCGCTATCAGCTGATGCAGATTCTATGAGAAGTTGAAATATTTTTTTTTCGTATTTCGACTTATGTTTCTGAAAGTCGTTTGGTTTTATGGTCCGAGTAACATACTCAAAGGAACGCAGTTGATTAGGAAGCACCCTATATTACGCAATTTAACTTAAGCGGTTACGTACACAGACAATCCTCTATATTACTTACACTACAACGGTCAATATTCTTGCGCACTCATAAAATGTTGTGAAATATTATTGTAGTTGTGTGAGTCTAGCTGGGCACATTTTAAATAAGGATTTTTAAAATAACTTAAGACTTCATTTATTTATCATCGCTGCTCGATCTATTGAAAAAGGAATTGCCTAATACGTGATGATTAAATTGCTTAGTGCTCGGGAGTAGTGCTATTGCTCGCAATTTAATTGACACATTAAATAGGGAATATGCATAATTTTTAGTCGCATTTATTCACAAAATATAAAAATACCGTAGTAGAGATGACGAAAACTGAAATTAAAATTTCAATCGGCTAAGAAATACGGCCGATATAAGCATTTAACTTTTTATTTTACGCCATCAAGCGAGGTGACTATGGTACTTCCCTCCACATTTTTCCAGCAAAAGCTAGAATTCTGGAGGGAGCTCCCTGTCCTGTAGTGGACGTTTCATGGGATGTTAAGATGAAGCATTTAAAACAATTAATTACGCGTCGATTAGACAGAGAGATCCGCATTGGACAGAGACGTCACAAGTCACTGCGGCCTTATAACTCCGTGTAAAATTTTGTTTTGCTAGAAATAGACAAAAACAAATCATTTTTTAATTTCATAGTTATATAAAAATAGTTTTATCAAACTGTTTATTATATGAATGAGGATAATTATTTTAAAATAAAAAAAATCATAATCCCATTTTCGTTCCGAAATTTATAAAAAATCGTTTCAGGTCTACCCAGTACTATGTAAAGTGATGGCTGTCAGCTGCCGTATTCCGAAGTGATCTACGATAATATCGCGCCGATAATTAGTCTATGGTTCGGCCTTTGACAAAGAATTTCCCATACAAAGTAAATTTCCGAACGTAATTGTTGTTGTCAATCTGATAATATCGGAGCTCCGATAAACTTTGGAATATGCACCCAGCACATTTTTCATTTATTTAGTACCCTAAATCAACGAGCAATCATGCAGGTTAATTCTAGCTTTTCTGTCATTTTGTTATTATAATCAACAGTTTTCTTAACAAACTTTAGTCAGCCATCTTTTTATCTAAAACTAACATTTGCATCAAACAGGTCTCCTTCCACTTATTTACTACTGAACTAATGTACTTAATGCACTAAGTGGTACTTACGGTACTGAACTCGGGCACTTACCTGGAAATGGGAAAAGTTTCGTTAATAGACTTGTGCTGAGACGTTAAAAATTCACGATGGAGCATATGACGTCAAACATTGCAGTATTGTGTGTTGTTGTAAGGTTACAATGAAAGATAACGTTAAAAAATCACAGTACTTATATATGTTTTGGGGAAAGTAATGTAATTTCAAAAAGAAAGGGGGGAAACTTTTCAGGAGCATTACAGTTCAGAAAAAAAATACAATTCCTGCAAGAAAATATAAAATTCTTGATCGGTTTTTCTTTTTACTTGATCGGTTATTTATGTATATGACAACCAGGACCTTAGTATGAGATCACTAGCAATTACTTTGGCCTAATATAAAAAATCGCTCCGACAAGCACCCACCAATATCCAAAACCCCGACGGCTTACAGCTCGAACTGCAAAATCGCTTTAAGTGCCTCGGTGAATGCGAAGATGTGGACGACTAAACTGATCGTGGGAACTGTCCATACCATTGGGTCAAAGTACTTCAGACCCCACCGTACTAAAAGAACCAAAAAGATCTCTGATCATACCTTCGAGGTAATGGAAGAAAGACGCGGAATGGTTCTGCAGTCTTCGAAAGATGCTTCTCAATATTGGCGGCTCAATAAACAGATCTCTAAGATTCTGACTTGCGATCTTAAACCATTTAAACCATTTATTTTTGCCACAGCACATAAATACATGAAAAGGAAGCATTAGGATAGTACAATATTTTCAACAAAAACAAAAAAATTTTAAAAAGAAGTAAGTACACTCAACAGCACTTCAGTAGTAAAACTGGACTTTATGGCATAGTAATTAGGGTTGCAAATGTTTCTACTGATGTGCTGTTGACCATACAATAAACATGTGTGCGGCGCGGGTTTAAGCTTAGTGTACACTGAGCACATGGTGCACAGCACTGGTTTTCAGCTTAAAACCTCCATACAAGAAATTACTAAATAAAATACCGCGCACAAAAAATATACAAGTATTTTTTTAGTACACGAAAAATATTGCAATAATTAGATTCATACATTGACAGCATACATGTAGATCTATGTTATTCTGTGGTTCAAGTTTTATTATTTTGTACATCAGTGATATGTCACTTACAAAAAGAAGAAAGCTTACAGTCTAAACAGAGCTTAGTCTAAAATAGTTGGTAGGACCCTGGGGCATCAAGTATTTACTTGTTTCTGGAATAAAAGAATTTTTAGTTTTTCAGCTATTGAATACTAACCATATTAAAGAAGCCATTGAGCAGAACAAAGGCTCCAAAGTGTTCGCAAGAAATCTGTCTAGGGCAGAGCCAGTTGACGAAGCTGAAGTCCGAGGATGGCAGAACCGTATCGTCCAAAAAAGTCGAGAAATTCTATGGACAGTTATGCACGTCAAACGGCCCACCCGTTATCAGTCTGGCCTACGATCCAAGAGCTAGATTAACCCGACACTATACGATGATATTCCGGACGTCCGCTTGTACGAGATTAGTATGGCTCTCAGACAGCTTAGAAACAACAAGGCACCCGGGCACGAAGGAATCACGGCTGAGCTTCTGAAAGCAGGCGGAAAACCAGTGCTAAAAGCTCTTTAGAAGCTGTTTAACCATGTCATACTCGAAGGGAAGCTCAAAGTCACCCAAAGGGCTATGGAAAGGGCTATGCTCGGAGACTCTTTGCGCGATCGAATCAAAAATGTGGAGATCCGCAGAAGAACCAAAGTACGACAGCCCTGAGGATCGCTAAACTAAAGTGGCAATGGGCAGGGCATATCGCAAGTAGAACCGATAGCCGATGGGGCGTAAGGGTTCGGGAGTGGCGACCATATACCGGAAGACGAAGCGTTGGCAGGCCCCCCACAAGTTGGACCGACGACTTGGTCAAGGTCACTGGAAGCCGCTGGATTCGAGCAGCGCAGGACCGGTCGTCATGGAGATCTTTAGGTGAGGCCAATGTCCAGCAGTGGATGTCTTTCAGCTGATATGATGATGAATATAGTAAATAAATAGCACTAAACTCCTTTTTAAACGATGTATTATAAATACATTGTATAACAATGAACGCAAGAGAATGACTTATTGTCAGACAAAAATGTAAAAATCAACGAAAAGTATTAATACGAGTAACATAACAAAATATTTAAGCGCACTAAAACTTTACAAAAATTATTTAAAAACGAGTCGTCGCCAGCTTTGCATTATTAAGATATTGTTATTTATAGTACATACATACATACATAACATAACGCCTTGTTCCCGTCGGGGTAGGCAGACACCACAGTTCTTCACCTGCTACGATCTTGACATACTTCCCTTGCTTCCTGAACCTTCATCAATCCTTTCATACATGCTCGTCGGTTTAGGGTACTTTTAACCTGGCCTTTATTCAGAACGTCCTGAATTTGGTCCTGGTACGTTCGCTGAGGCCTTCCCCTTCCAACGTTTCCATTCACTCTCGCCTTGTGGATCTCTTTCGTCAATCTTCCTTCATTCATCCTCTCTACATGACCAAACCATCTTAGCATCCCTTTCTCAATTTTAGTCACTACGTCTTCTTTTACGCCACAACGTTCTCTTATCACACTATTTCTAATCCTGTCACTCAATTTCACACCAATCATACTCCTCAACGCTCTCATTTCTACTGCATTAATTCTACTTTCATGCTTTTTCTGCCATACCCAGCTTTCACTGTCGTACATCAGAGTTGGTACCAAAACGCCACTATGAACAGCCAGACGAGCCTTGTGAGACACCTTCTGACTCTTCATAATAGCATGCAGAGCACCATTCACCATGTTTCCAGCATTCACTCTTCTTTCGATATCACTTTCACACTTTCCATCTCTCGTAAACTTAGAACCCAGATACACAAACTCCTTTACTTGTTCGACTTGTTCACCACCTATTAATATAGTACACTCTGTCATACATTCTTCTCTTTCAAGTACCATTACTTTCGTCTTGCTTACATTTACTTTCATTCCTCTCCTATCAAAAGCCACATTCATCATTGTTACCATCTCCTGTAACTCGTCTGCAGATGACGCAAGTATAACTTGGTCATCAGCGTAGAGAAGACATTTGATGAGTAACTCATTCATTCTCAGTCCACACATACTCTCTTTCAGATCAGTCAAACAATTATCCATGAATAGGTTAAACAGCCAAGGTGACGCTACACATCCCTGCCTAACACCTTTTTCGATGCTAAATCATTCAGTGTACGCCCCGTTTATTCTGACGCAAGCACTGGAATCCTCATAGAGAGATTTCAGTGCTTGAATCAGATGACCGTTCACCTCATACATAGACAACGCCGACCACAATTCATTCCTCACCACTCGGTCATAGGCCTTTTCCAAATTCACGAACGCGCAGTAGACTTTTTGGTTTTTGGCCAAAAACTTTTCAGCTATGCACCGCAAGGCAAAGACCTGATCTGTACATCCCATTCCCTTTCTAAATCCCGCTTGTATGTCCCATATTTTTTCGTCAGTATCTTTCATCACTCTTTCAATCAAAACCTTTGCATATAGTTTGCCGACGACACTGAGAAGACTTATCCCGCGGTAAATTTTGCAGTCCTGTTGTGACCCTTTTCCCTTGTACAGCGGCACAATCACAGCCTTGCACCAGTCACCTGGTACTTGGCCGTTCGTCCAACACAGGTTGAAAAGGCGGTACAGCTGACTAGCCACAATGCCTCGCCCAGCCTTCAACATTTCGACAGACACTCTATCATACCCACCTACTTTACCTGATTTCATACTTTTCATTGCTTTCTCATCCATACTTATCTCACTTGCATTACTCTCATATTCATTCTCATGCATTTTCATAGAAGACCTCGGTACGCTAGCCTCTGCTTCTCTCTCAAACAAACTTTCAAAATATTCCTTCCATCTCTTCAGCACACATTCTTCACCTTTTATAATACTTCCATCCTGGCTTCTGATTTTACTCAGCTCCGATGTTCCAAACTTTCCTCGGGCTGTCCGTATGGATTTCCAGAAAAACTTTTGGTTTGACTGGAAATCTTCAGAAAGCCTTCTGTCAAACTCATCTTTACACTCCTCTTTCTTTCTCTCAACAACATCCTTTACAATACCTTTCACTCTTTTATATTCCTTTCGTGCTACACTAACATCATCACTTGTGGCCTTCTGCATTCTTTGATTAGCTTTTACAGCTAACCAATCTAACCATGCTTTTTTCTTCTCAATAGTCAAGCCTTTATATAAGGTCCTACTGAAATACTAACACAATTTTAGGATGTTACTCAGAATATGAAACTGAACAACTTTTTCCAAGAAACTTGGGTCAAAATACGAAAAATATAATTCAACTTCTCATAGACTCTGCGTCAGCAGATAATGCATTTTGTATGGAAGGTATTTTTTTTCCTATTTTGACCTACGTTTCTTGGAAAAAGTTGTTCAGTTTCGTAATCTCATTAACTTCCTTAAATTACGTTCACTTATTGAGTAGGATCCTATATTTCAGCTGTATTTTTTTTCTTCTTTTAACATATAAACAGTTGCACAATAAGTTATTACTTATAAAGTAGATATAAAAATAAAATTATGAACCCAAAAAAATTACCCTTTGTAACAATTTACGCTTAATTTTAGCGGTCACATGATAACAGTTAGTTAGTAAAGCTGATAAAAAAAAAACAACATAGACGGGACACTTAACATTGCTGCAAACACTTTTATAGAACAGATAAGTCCAGATCATGCATCTAATCATCTGTTTTAATACTCAGTCTACAACAAAACCGAATTTCACTTGCGATGACCTTGTTTACAAGTCATGCATAATTAAATGCGGTGGGTTAGCAAGCATCCTCAAGGGTAACCCTTTATATAGAGCTAGAACTTAAAGTGATGAAAGTAAGAGAGAAGTCAAGGGTGTATTTGAACTGGGATTTGGAAGTTCTTGGAAGTGTAGTCGGGTAAATTTGGTTCAAAATTTAGTGTCTTGATTGGGCATATACAAAGACATGCAAAAATTTTAACTTAAAAACCGGCCAAGTGCGAGTTGGAGTCGCGCACCGTGGATTCCCTACCTTTGAGTTAAAATACCTTCTTAATCAGGGACATTCAGATGCGCGCGAGTCCAACTTGCATTTGACCAGTTATTTTCATTTCTTCTTATTGTAGGTAATTCACTAAAAACAAACCAATTTTCACGCTTGTAAGTGTTCCCGTTTTTAGGATAGAGCTAAAACAAAAAAAGACCGGCCGGGACAAACAATATAAATTTATTTTATTACTTAAAATTTCATGGAGCCGCCGTCGGGAAAAGTTTTAAATTTTCATAAAAATTTTTAATATTTAGAACAATGGGTATAGTAGCCGCCAGGACCAAATTTTTTCCAGGTACTAGATAGGTACATAGCTATAGCTCTCAATTTTTGATAGGAGCCAATTCTTGAATTTCATAAAAAATCCATAGAAAATTCAAGAATTGGCTCCTATCAAAAATTGAGAGCTATGTACCTAACTTGTACCTGGAAAAAATTTGGTGCAATTTGGTGAAACTTGATGAATTTGGCGATATAACACTATAAGGGACCGGACTATTACTTTCATATATTTTCTAAAGAACTTATCTCAAAGTCAAAGCACAGATTAAAAATTAGTAAACTAACGTTTACAGATCCGACATTCTCAGGCGGGGTGCCGCCAAATTTCAACCTTATGTTCTAAGCATAAAGTCGATACTTGCAGTGTACCGCTTAGGACACGTTTTCAAATCGCGAGTGATCGCGGACAGGTGGGCTAAGACGGGTCAGGATTGTCACTTTACGAAATACTGAGCGAGACGCAAGTAGGTATGTAATATTGTTCAATTCAATCAAACATACAAATGCTTACTTACCAATGGAAAATTTTGCAAGTGATAACAAAATACCTAGGTTGGAAAAAAATATTTTTACCTATCTTTTTTTTTACGAAATTGTTTATTTAAGTTTGTAGATAGGTATTCTGTGAAATTTTTGTTCTTGCTTTGATCGTTATGTCGGCGGCGGCATATTTGCTTTAAACTTAGGTAGGTACTTTGAAGCTGCGCCGCCGGTCGCCGCTGCCGCCGCGCCAAATTATTTAAAGGTACCTACCTACCTAATATAGGCTAAATCCACGATCACACCTAGCTGAATTCAAAGACTAATTCGGTATACATTGCTCGTTGAAGTAAGGATATTGCAATTAATATAACCAAGCCTACCAGCAATGTATGCCGAATTACCTAGTCTTTGAATTCTGCTAGATGTGATCGCGCCGTAAGTACTTACTATTTAGGTATTACTTTGCTTGCTCTATTCGATGTACCTACTTCTAGACGCAAAAAAAGGGTGATATATTTTATCTGTATTATGTCTGTGCATGAAATAAAGTAATTTTATTTTATTTATTTTATGCGTTATTTAAGAAACTGAACTTTGTTCATGATGTCATTTTGCATAATAAAGCCTAGATACAGGTTATTGTCTTATTTCAATTTATTATGCAAAATTGAACCAAAACGTGTTAAAATATGGAAAAATATTGTTATTCTATTATTTCCTGGTTTACAGTCTACACAGGTCACCTACCTATACTGCGTGAATTTGTATTGGTTTCGCACCTGAAGCACAGTGATTCTGCTCATGAAAACAAGTAACTTTCCCGAAGAAAAAAATTTTTTACTCGAAAAAAATTTTTTGCCTCCCCATACAAAATGAGTCGATCACGTGACCACTTTACTATGGAGAGGCGAAAAAATTTTTTCGAGTAAAATTTTTTTTCTTCGGGAAAGTTACTTGTTTTCATGAGCAGAATCACTGGGCTTCGGGATCGAAACCAACACAAATTCACGCTGTATACTAGTAGGTATTACCTAAAAGTTAAAGTCAAGAGCAGGTCAAAACAGACACTTGCAACGCGATCTTTCATCCCCTTATGCGATAAAAATAAGAACAATATAAGGCGTTTTTTACATACATACATACATACATAACATCACGCCTCTTTCCCGTTGGGGTAGGCAGAGACCACAGTCCTCCACCTGCTACGATCTTGACATACTTCCCTTGCTTCCTGTACTTTCATCAATCCTTTCATACATGCTCGTCGGTTTAGGGTACTTTTAACCTGGCCTTTATTCAGAACGTCCTGAATTTGGTCCTGGTACGTTCGCCTAGGCCTTCCCCTTCCAACGTTTCCATTCACTCTCGCCTGGTAGATCTCTTTCGTCAATCTTCGTTCATTCATCCTCTCTACATGACCAAACCATCTCAGCATCCCTTTCTCGATTTTGGTCACTACGTCTTCTTTTACGCCGCACCGTTCTCTTATCACACTATTTCTAATCCTGTCACTCAATTTAACACCAATCATACTCCTTAGCGCTCTCATTTCCACTGCATTAATTCTACTTTCATGCTTCTTCTGCCATACCCAGCTTTCACTGCCATACATCAGTGTTGGTACCAAAACTCCCCCATGAACAGCCAAACGAGCCTTGTGAGACACCTTCTGACTCCTCATAAAGGCGTGCAGGGCACCATTCACCATGTTTCCAGCATTCACTCTTCTTTCAATATCACTTTCACACTTTCCATCTCTCGTAAACTTTGAGCCCAGATACACAAACTCCTTCACTTGTTCGACTTGTTCTCCATCTATTAATATAGTACACTCTGTCATACATTCTTCTCTTTCAAGTACCATTATTTTAGTCTTGCTTACATTTACTTTCATTCTTTTCCTGTCCAAAGCCACATTCATCATTGTTACCATCTCCTGCAACTCGTCAGCAGATGACGCAAGTACAACTTGGTCATCAGCGTAGAGAAGACATTTGATGAGTAACTCATTAATTCTCAGTCCACACATACTCTCTTTCAGATCAATCAAACAATTATCCATGAACAGGTTAAACAGCCAAGGTGACGCTACACATCCCTGCCTAACACCTTTTTCGATGCTAAACCATTCAGTGTACACCCCGTTTATTCTGACACAAGCACTGGAATCCTCATAGAGAGATTTCAGTGCTTGAATCAGATGACCGTTTACCCCATACATAGATAATGCTGACCACAATTCATTCCTCACCACTCGGTCATAGGCCTTTTCCAAATCCACGAACGCGCAGTAGACTTTTTGGTTTTTAGCCAAAAACTTTTCAGCTATGCACCGCAAGGAAAAGACCTGATCTGTACATCCCATTCCCTTTCTAAATCCCGCTTGTACATCCCATATTTTATCGTCAGTATCTTTCATCACTCTTTCAATCAAAACCTTTGCATACAGTTTGCCGACGACACTGAGAAGGCTTATCCCGCGATAATTTTTGCAGTCCTGTTGTGACCCTTTTCCCTTGTACAGCGGCACAATCACAGCCTTGCACCAGTCACCTGGTACTTGGCCGTTCGTCCAACACAAGTTGAAAAGGCGGTACAACTGACTAGCCACAATGCCTCGCCCAGCCTTCAACATCTCGACCGACACTCTATCATACCCAGCTGCTTTACCTGATTTCATACTTTTTATCGCTTTCATAATCTCATCCATACTTATCTCACTTACACAATTCTCCTCTTCATTCTCATTCATTTCCACAGAAGACCTAGGTTCGCTGGCCTCTGCTTTTTCTCTCTCAAACAGACTTTCAAAATATTCCTTCCACCTCCTCAGAACACATTCTTCACCTTTTATAATACTTCCATCCTGGCTTCTGATTTTACTCAGCTCCGATGTTCCAAACTTTCCTCGGGCTGTCCGTATGGATTTCCAGAAAAACTTTTGGTTGGACTGGAAATCTTCAGTAAGCCTTCTGTCAAACTCATCCTTACACTCCTCTTTCTTTCTCTCAACAACTTCCTTAACAATACCTTTCGCTCTTTTATATACCTTTCTTGCTACATTTACGTCATCACTTGTTGCCCTCTGCATTCTTTGGTTAGCTTTTACTGCTAACCAATCTGACCATGCTTTCTTCTTCTCACAAACAGCTGCCTGTACACTTTTATCCATCCACATATTCTTCTTCTTTCCACACTTTCTCCTTTTTGACACCCCACAAACATTGACAGCTATACCTACTACTCCATCTTTAAATTCATTCCACAAACGTTCAATATCATTTACTTCATCCAGGTTCTCAAATCTTTCACTCAAGCCTTTCAAGTATTCTTTTCTGACATCCTCCTCTTGCAATCTCTCTACTTTGATACGTTCTAGAACGCTCGTCTGCTCTTGTGGTCTATGCCGCCACCGGTTAAATAGACCACCAATTCGGGTCACAACCAGGTGGTGGTCTGTGTCGATGGCGGCTCCACGATATGCGCGAGCGTCCAGAACTCTTTTTCTCAATCTTTCATCCACAACTACAAAATCGATCATACTTCTCGCATTACCCTCCTCTCTTGTATACATATGGATCCTTTTGTGGTCAAACATAGTGTTTGCCACAAAAAGACTCCATTCCAAACATATCTCAAGCAAACTTATTCCATTATCATTCACACGTTCATCACCAAACTTACCAACAACTCTTTCATAACCGTCACGCTTTCTTCCTACCCATCCATTAAAATCACCTAGCATGATAACTCGTTCATTCTGATCACATTTCTCTAACGTGTCTCTCATATTTTCCCAAAACTCATCTGTTTCTTTCTGGGCTTTCAGGGACTTTCGCGAACCAATATTCGTTGGTGCATATGCACCTAGAACAAAAATTCGGGTCAGTCCGACTTTCAGTCTGACCCAGATGAGTCTTGGGCTCACACACTCGACTTCTTTCACGCACTCTACCATTCTTCCGGAAAGTATGACACCGACTCCCTTACAGCCTCTGCTGGTACTGGGAACACCAGACCAGTACGCCGTGTAAGGGCCGTGTTCTGTGGTGTCACAACCTTTCCGTTTAGTCTCATTCACACAGAGAACGTCTATACGCCTTTCATCCATCATCTGACATACTTCATCTATTTTGCCATTCATTCCACCTCTGACATTCATCGTAGCAAAGCGGCTCTCCGTAGCCCGCTTTTCGCCCCCGGGAGGAACGTGACGTGATGGGTTGCGAACCACACCGCCGCCTTTTAAGTTTTTATTTTTATTCATAAACATTGCGTTCCCACGAGTAGCAAGGGATTACGGTCCATCCTGGCAGAGCCCGCATGCCAGGACAAGGCTAGCCTAGTTCTGGGTTCGCCTGGGCCCAGGGCCTGTGACCGCTTTCGACTAGACTCGCCTCTAGCCACGCATCCATCGGCGCGGTCAACCTTAGATTGGCGGAATGGACAGGGATAAAAGGAACGGGAGGGATAGGTTAGTTGGGACAGGAATACTTGGTGTAGGAAAGGAATAAGGTAAAAGGATATTACTTTCTCGGAAGGATCAGGATGAGTTAGTAATAGCTCGGGGAGCCGGGGTCGCGTACCCGTATACAATACAACAACTCCCAAGGAGAGGGTAGTTGATATGTGTACCCCGGTTTTAATTCGACCCAAATATTGTTAGTGTTACCTCAAGGACCTAAATGAATACTATTGGTGTTATTTTTTTACATTTCTTTTCGCTAGTTTTCGAGAAAAATCCTAAAAACAATACCGTTAAATATCGTTAAATGAACACTCCATATCAGCACAGGCGGCAGCGCGGAGTCGTGAGCCAATCACGCGCAAGCCGAGTGCGCGGTTCGGGCGGTTTCGGCTCGGCTTCGGGCTCTTAGTACGGTCGAAATCATTACTACAGGATGATTACAAATAATAACATTTTTTTTGCTTGAAAATTATAAAAAAAAACTAGCGGGAGGATTTTTCTAAAACTTTGATAAACCTTTTTCTTTATCATAGTTACACCACCCCTAGAAATATTTGGGTCTAATTTAAAAACACCTTATATAAAGTCCTTAGTGTCAAGCTTGACGTGCTCTTGACTGTACCTATTAGTACCTAAGTTTAATTGAATTTCGGCAATTGTTGTAATAAGTTAGGTACCTAAACTGTTTCTTAATAAAAAACACAACCTTTATTCGTAAGTAGGTACCGTAATAGGTAAACTTACTTAAAGAAAAAAGTCGTAAATCCGGGGTATCACTAGTTTTTAAGCATCCATAGACGCAACAATATCCCTTTTTCTTTTTATTATCCATCGTTATTTTTAGCAAAATTGAAAGATGTAGGTACTCTCGCGGAAGCCGGCAGTCAATTGCACGCGTGACAATCGACTGCCTTACCCAGCCAGCTTCTAGCGCCGCGTTGCATACCTAGAGTGCGGAGTGTCACAGGCCTGGTCAAAGTCAAAATCGTTTATTCATTGTTGGATATTGAAATCTCTTAATGACGTCAGCTAAACTACATAATATCTTCTATCACCAACATAAGCTGTCTTTCGATGAATATTTTTTATCTTATAGTAAGTTCTCAACAATTATACAGTGCTTATGCAAATTTAGTGCTTTGCCTCAGTATAATTGACGTCAATTTCTCCAGTCCTCCTTCCCTCGTCAGCGAATAATTATACCTGAATATTGATGAGGAGCTTCATCAGAGAGGACAAAGTGGCAGTGAACCAATATGCATTTTTATCAATAACAGTAACAGAAATACTTTATCAACCCTGAAGGATTTGCATCTGACCTTGAAACTGGACATCTTTCTCAAATAAAAGTAGGATAGGAAAAATTTTCACTAGCTCGGAAAACTTTGCATTATCGGTCAAATACAATACAAAATCATTTATTTCTCAAAAAAAGGAATAGAAAGTAATCACATTATAGTATTATAAAAACAGTTTGACGGGTTCTTACCACGATATGGATTTATAATAGTGTTAGTGACCGAGAAACTCTCAAACAATAAATCACATTATAGAATTTAAAAAAAATATATATATTGAGAATAATGTATGGGCACAGCTAGTGGCTTGTTTTAAGCCCACCCAGAGTCAATAAGAGAGGGACTAAAGTATATAATAATAATAACTAAGAAGCATTAGATGTAGTTCTAGATAATAATAACTAAGAGGCTTTAGATAAAGGAAAGAAACAGAGAGAAATGCATACAATAATTAATTAAAATTTGCAATATATTATAATAAAAATATAATTGCTTTTGAAACCATGTAATGTTTTTAGAGCTCGTATATGTCAAATAACTATTTTTGTTTTTGGACCTATGTTCCTTAGGAAAAGTTACTCAGTTTCTTAAGCAAATTCACATTTTTTACAGTTGATTTACCGTTTCTGTTATACCTTATACCGGGTGTTAGTGTAAACACTGTGATCCTTGAAACTGTGCAATGAGACCATGAAACTGAACAACTTTCCCTAAGGAACATAGGTCGAAATACGAAAAAAAATTTTTGTCTTCCCATAGAAACTGCACCAGCTGATTGCGCATTTTGTATGGGAGATGGATTTTGTTTTTTCGTATTTAGACCTATGTTCCTTAGGGAAAGTTGTTCAGTTTCATTGTCTCAATGCACAGTTTCAAGGATCACAGTGTTTACACTAACACCCTGTATTTATATCCAGCTTTTGAATGTGTTAGCAAGTAATCGTGCAACATTTGGAACTATGTGACAGGTACATTGTTTAGGTATATAGCTTTTCATATTTTTTACAATGTTTAGTTTAGCACACCTATATCCCGTTTGGCCCGTGTCGTGCCGGCAAAGAATAGTACCAACCCATACATACCCGTGGGTGTCGTAAGAGGCGACTAAGGGTTATAAACTGGAGGATGGGCAGCAGAATCCTCCTTTGTATCTTACATCTTACTTACTGCGGTCACCTACAACCGCGGTCCATGGTGCCAGCCGTAACGCTAACAAGCGAGGCGACTATGGTACTTCCCCTCCACATTTTTCCAGCAAATGCTAGAATTCTGTAGGGAGATCCCTGTCCTTTAGTGGACGTTTCATGGGATGTTTTGATGAGTTTAGCACACTCCACTATAGCTCAACGTTGGCACGAATACTTACAACTTGAAAGCCGCAAATTTATTGTGTACAGCGTAGTAATTCTACTCATGATAACAAGAAACTTTCCCGAAGTAAAAAGAATAGCACGAAAAAAAAATTTCGGCTCATACTAAAGCTGTGATCGACCCATAATTTTCTATGGGAAGTAATTTTTTTTTTCTTTAGAAAAGTTGGTTGTTATCATGAGTAGAATCACTGCGCCTCGGGAGCAAAACCAATAAAAATTTACATTGTATGAAAATGTTAGTTCAGTGGTGTAATACCTGTAAATGGAATTATGAGTAAAGATCTTAGGGAGCAGTCTAGCAGAATCTTAGGTTTCAACTTGACAAGGGTACTTTACGAGGGTAGAACATTTAGGTATTAATCTTCTTAGAGACCTTCATTGTTTTGCGAGTCTCAGCTCAGGTAACGGTTTGTTTAACGTTGTAAGTGAGCACACAAGCAAATGAGCCACATAATGTTAAGGTCGATTCAGACGTAGCGTATCTTGCGCAACGTAGTAGCCTAAGATACGCGGCGCATCTTACGCTCAATTAGCATACTCGCGTGCGAAGATACGATAACACGCAACGCCGTGGAACGCCAGCGCTCTAGCGAATTTTTCGCCAGGTGTAAACGGCGATGTTTCGAAACTGTATGAAACGCAATGGTAGCCGCGCAAGATTCCAACCCTAAGTGATCACCACCGTCCAAAGCGTGCTTTGCCTGTGGGATCAGATGACCTTGTGTGGAACGTCCCCCAATACGTATTTAAATGTATTTGGTTAATAATTTTACTTCCCCCGTATATCTTCACTTATATACCCTTGACCTTATACAGCGTGTAACGGAAAGGTGTGATAATACTAAAGGGTGTGAATCTGCCTATGAAACTGAACAACTTTTCCCGAACAAAATCAATTTTGACATCCCATACAAACTGCATCAGCTGATAGCACATTTTGTATTAGAGGTCAAATTAGATTTTTTGTATTTCGACATATGCTCCTTGGGAAAAGTTGTTCAGTTTCATGGGCAGATTCACACCTTTCAGTATTATCAAATCTTTTTGTTACACATTGTAGAACAGAACATTAAACTTTCATTTTATACGAATTCAGTAAACTTCTTTATACTCAAAAATAGTGCTTCATAGTCAGCATTTTTGTACAAGCTAACAGTTTTTATAACAAAAAATATTATCCTTGCAAAAGTCACGTTCCGTTTTAGTATGCAGCCGAAATTCAGCTCATAATAATTTCAAATACGAGAACCGAAAACCCGAGCACTACTAACATAAACGTATTCAAATCATATACCTGACTTTTTCTCTCTTGAGAGTAAAAACGCTTTTGCAAGCAAGAGAAAAGATAGAGTACTTTCAGGGTAGTTTAAATTTTTTCCACATTAAAGCCGAATTTTTAGCGAATTTTTCTTATTAAATATTTCTTTCTATTAATCCTATACTATTAAACAAGCAATATTTGTATAGATATATTGATCGGTTTCTCGAAAACGAATCTAACGATTTCGATGGAATTTACCGAACGGAGGTTACGGAGGCGAAAAATCGATCTAGCTAGATCTCATGACGGGGAAAATACGTTTTCCCATGGTTTTCCCTGTGTTTTCAGGCATACCGCGTTTTAGACAAAACCTACAGTGCCATCTTTTGGCGGGTAGCACGACTTGCTCACCCGATGATGTTTTAATGTTGGGGCGGCTATTTAGAGCGAAGCTTGGTCGCCCGGGTGGGTACGTATATATTCAATGTCGCGATTCATTAAGGAAAATTCGGGATTTTGTAAATGGATTGAGGTTACTGGTACATTTTAGGTTCGTTCACTAAGATAACACAACCTGACCGATCCCGAGTAGAGGTTGGTTAGGTTAGGGTCGTAGGACCCTGGACGCGATCGAGCCTGTCCTTCAGGACTAGCTCGAGCGGCCTCACGGTTTCCTCTCGTTTCGCCTGGTGCAGGTTTTGTCCGGGCATGGTTGCGTCGGAAAGTCTCTGCACCGGATCGGAAGAGAGGAAACCCCGTCGTGCCATGACTGCGGCGCGGCGTTGGATACGGCACAGCACACCCTTGAGGTGAAAGCCATCATGGGACGAGCCGCGCCGTGCTTTGGTCGTGACGATCGGGCCGGACCTCTCGATCCCCAGCGTGGTCAATGCCATGTTGGGGGGTGAGAACGCATGGGCAGCGGTCGCCTCCTTCTGCGAACATGTGCTCTCGGAGAAGGAGGTGGTGGAGCGTGCGCGGGAGGACGACCCTCTCGCGGCCGCGCTCCGCAGGCGGAGAAGGGGTAGGAGAAGACGGGCGTACAACCATCTTCCCCCGCCTTAGGTGGTGAGCAGCAGGCGATAAGCGCGGGGGCGCTTCCGCCCACATTGCACCGCTCACCACCCACGCCGAGAGGGAATGGCCGAGCACTCACGGTCATTCCCGGGCACCTCCCGGTGCGGAGGGGCGTCAAGGGCCTGCCGTAAAGGCGGGCGGTCGCTGGTGTGGAACTGGACGTAAAGGCTCTGCCGGTTTCCCAGTCCCCCACCACTCGGGCGATGCGGGAGTGCCGCTGGGTTGTTTTAGTCGGTATACCGGATCTCCGGGGACTCCCACATACTCCATTCATCCCCATACATAAAGCATTTTTTCCCAGCGACAAAAAAAAAAGGTTATCTTGCGATCGAAATCGAATACGCACCGTTTTGTAAACTGTCGAGGCATTATGAAATGAAGAATCAACAATTATAAACTCCTTCGACATATAGAAATCCTTGAAGGAAATTCTTTTGAGGGTTTGGACGTGTGCCGAGGGTTCCAATATACCAATAGTAATTTTAGAAGCAATAAAGTAAATTTTTAGGACCGCAAAAACTAAATAGGTTTGTACTGGTTTTTTGCAGATTTCTTAAAAATTGTGCTAGTTAAAATGATTGTTTTATCTTCACTGTAATATTAAATAAATCTATATCGACTGTGAATATTCAGATTTTTCCTTTGGCAAACTTCGGAGATAGATAAGAGAAGATAATGGGGGGATAATTTTTGCCGTAATAAATAAATGAAAGTCGATAGCATGAGTGGTTGCTGAAATAAACAGGTGTGAGAGACAGACGGAAAAAGTTCTTAGGGTTCAAAGGGTCATACCATTTTGGTTAGGAACCTTAAAAAGAAACGTTTCGCAGTACGAAACACTATTAATTTTTTTGCGACTGGTTTCGATTTACGAGTGGCTGACCATTGTAGCAGAATTGGAAAGATAGCGGCCACGTAGAGCATCGTTGACGTAAAAATAGGTCAAAGGCAGAAAGATCCCTAGTTACTAAGTATAAAAGAGAGCTAGATTTTGTACATTGTACTAGTGTAAGCGAATTATAAATAGTATTTAGGCTGTGTACTGGATTTATAGCCAAATACTAAACTTAATTTTATTTGAACTCTATTTCATTTCAACCCAAAACTAGCCTAGTGGTCTCATGTCCCACAAGATAGCACTTACGAAAATGCCCCGAGGCTGAGGTTGCTGAAATCCTTTTACGGCTGCATGAATATGAGCTATCGCAGCAAGTAATTAGAGCTTCAGAAAATGAGAAATGTAGTTGAATTTAACAATCAAAAATGTGTACTGAAAATAATATAACAGTAACTATTTTGTGTGGTATGAAAAAATCTGTATTTAAATAACTGGAAAATTTTAAACAAAAAGAGAGTTCATTCAATGGTTTTTCTCGCAAACAAAGAGCAGCGTAGAGCACAATGCGTTTTCGCTCTCGCCTTATTACGAAGAAAACTCAAAGATAGAAATATTATTATATGCTGCCCTGCACCGTCTGTGTCTCAGCTTAAGCCCACCCTTAGACTTGCATGTTTACACATGTCTGCAGCTACGAAAGTAACAAACTAGATGTCAAAAAACCATAGGTCCATATTATGCTAGGAAGCAAATGAAGAATCCAAACAAGTAATCATTGAAGTCGTTCCGGGTTTTATTGGTATCTTTATCAAACAGATAAATCTCTTACAAACTTTTAGGCGACTTCAGAACTCGATGTCCATTTTTCCAGAACTCGAACTGCTGTAAATCTAAAAGCACCGTCGAAGTATTGGAATTCTGAGCCTAGAGCCGCGGGCCATCGATTATCCGGCTTACGGTATAACCGGATAGAGCTTTAACATAGTTTCCTGAACATGTTAGGGTCGTTGCAGACTATCGTCAAAGAAAACATTTAATATTGTAATGGACAGATAATTTGATAGGCTGTTAATTGAATCAGGCGTTACTTTGCGGAAGTCTATTTCAACAAGGAAAAATAAATATAGCCACCTCCGCAACAATGATGGACAATATGTACTCATTGTCCACCAATAAATGTGCATGCGCAGGCAACTGCAACACAGCAACCGCCCCCACCACTCTGATTGGATAACTAATTGACAGGCTGTCAAAAGTACATGCAGGATTACAGGCCAAAATTACTCTTAATTGACAAACTTGAAGAAAAAAGTTGAAGAGAGTGGAAAAAAATAAATATAATATCACGATTGATGCAAGTAAAATAATTCAATATGGTTTCCTTACGGACGTAATATTTATTTACTTATTTAGAGTTTATGTATTTAATAATAAAATTAAGGTAATTTCTAAACCTGGATAAGTTGAAGTTTTCCATATTTTTTCCGTTCTAGCAACCCCGAAAAATATTATTGCTTTCAATAGACAACGTATACAAATTTTGGGTCCACTTCGGCTACCGACGATCGGTAATCCAATCTGTAGGTCCGGATATGCTTATTATACAACATAGATTCCTTATCCGGATAATAAGGTTAGGGTCGACAAACTTTTATTGACCTTTGCATTCTACTCCAGCCCCCTATTGTATAATCATCAGACGAAGACGAAGCGTTGGCAGGCCCCCAACAAGGTGGACCGACGATCTGGTCAAGGTCGCGGGAAGCCGCTGGATGCGAGCAGCGCAGGACCGGTCGTCATGGAGATCTTTAGGGGAGGCCTATGTCCAGCAGGGGACGTCTTTCGGCTGATATTGTATAATAGATTATCTATTTTACTTTTTGTACTCTAGCATTTTTCGTAGTTTCACTTATTTAATTTAATTTTAATTTAATTACAACGGGCTGGCCTATTACAGTAATTAATAACAAAATATGTAACACATAATGTCAAATCTTATAAAAACAAGTGAATAAAATAAAAAAGTCAATAAACACAACTAGACTTGTTCACAACATTATTACACGTACAAAAGTCTGAAAGGATTTTCAGAAGTTGACTCCATGAATCCGTGAAAATATCAGAGTTCAAAGAGTAGTTGAGAACTGAGTTTAGGCCACTGATCATTCGGCAGAGAGGGGACTGGGCATATGAAACAGTCCTACAACATGGAGCTGCGAGGAGACGTCTTTGCCGAGTGGATCGCGTTCTAGAGATATATTTATCAGGGACATGCAGTCGACATAATTGTGAATGCAGCTCGGTGCAATCTATTTCTCCACGCAATACCTTCAATGCAACAGTTAGTTCGTCCTTAATACGCCTTGATTCCAAAGAATACAATCCCAATGCACCAAGTAAAAAGATTGTAGGATAAAGCAAAGGATAATATCCATAAACCCGTTTATATAAATACCTTAGGAAAGCTTTCTGTACTTTTTCGACCATAGTAATGTATGTGGCTTCGTGTGGATTCCATATACAGGCACTGCTTTCCAATTTGCTTCTCACGAGACTGCTGTACAAAAGTTTCATAACGTGTGGATCGTGGAGATCTCTCATGTTTCGAAGCACAAAACCAAGGCGTCTAAAGGATTCGGTCGTAAGAGTCGTGATATGTTGATCAAATGTGAGATTCTTATCAAAAGTTACCCCTAGATCTTTCACGACCGAACTTCTAGATAACAAATGTCCTTCTAATTCATACGGGTAGCATAAGTGTTGCTTTTTGCGTCCGAAGGACATACTATGGCATTTACTCGGGTTTATGTCCATTTTGTTTTGTTTACACCACTGTAAAATAGCATACGTATCCTTTTGCAAAAGTTCACAGTCACTCTCACTGTTAACTTCCATATATATTATTTTTAAGTCATCTGCATATAGAAGACATTTTGCGAACTTTATGACACTGACTAGATCATTCACCATCAGCAAAAACAATAAAGGGCCCAAAACAGATCCCTGGGTGACGCCAGATCTGGTAAAGTACGGCTGTGAGGTATAACAACCATATTTGACAAATTGCATTCTGTCTCGCATTGTGTCACCTTTAAGATTAATAAGTATTTGTTTAAAAGTAAAGTTAATCAATTTCTTCAGTGTATACAGTCGACCAAGAAAGTTCCATTTTGGTTAGGACATTGCAGGTTGAATCACCTGATTGTCTGAAAATATAGAGGATTCCGTGCTTTGGAAGGCACGTTAAGCCGTTGGTCCCGACAACAATCTACAGTTGTAGTCGTTAATGAGCCATGTCAGAAGTCTTGGCAGCTCAACAACTCTGACACTAGGGTTTGGGAGGTCGGTCATCGACCTTGCAACCAACACGATATGATGATTATGATGAGCATATTATTGTAATGGAAAATTAACCTTTTTTATTGATGAAGTTCAAATAAATATATATCATAATATAGTAGGGTGCCAGAACACATTTTTTACTGACTTTAATCACGGCCGCACGTCAGACGACCCTCGGACACTTTGACCTTGAGTGGGTCTCCGGTTTCAGGCTTTCGTAACGTAGTGCTGGTTCAGCTTAAACTGGTTTTTATTTCACTTGCTAGCAGCCGTGCGTACATCCCACTCGTGTAACTTTGGTTTTGTTTTGTTGAATCCTAGTAGGGGCAAACTTAATTTGTATGTTACGGGGCTAAGATAGCTATGAAGTGTGTGAAAATTTATTAATTACTAGCTGTTGCCCGCGACTTCGTCCACGTGGGATGCTATCTATCTGACCATCCATCCATCCACCCTTCCGTCTATCTGTCGTCCGTCCAACCATCTGTCCAACCGTCTGTCAAACCACCCCAGTCCCTGCCCCTCTTTCCCTCCTCCCCTCGCCCTCCCTCTCCCTCCCCCTTTCCTCCTCCATCTGCTTCTCCCCTTCCCTCTCCCTGTCCCTCTCCCACTCCCTATCCCTCTCCCTCTCCCTCTCCCTACCCCTAACGCCATCTTAACCGCTATCCATATCCTCATATAATCATAGAAACGACACCCATATTGATTTTTAGACATTTCAACCCTATCGCACCCCAGGGGATGATGGTATTTCACGTCCACCACGTTGGATTTCAAAATTGTTGTGTTTTTCGTAATCAGCAACAAAATAAACCATACAAACGATACCCATATTGGTTTTTAGACTTTTTCACCCCTTTTTCCTTTTTTAGTTGTTGAATTTGAGGTGGAATTTCAATAACAACAACGTTGCATAGAATTACAACCCTAACGCCTAAATAAGAAATTATGTGGATTTTATTTAAAAAATAAAGAAATTTCAACTTCATCCCCCTTTTCACCTTTTAGGTTGTCGAATTTTCAAAAACCCTGAGACACTTAAATATAAATTTTTAGTCGTTAGCTTAAATACAAAATTTGAAGATCCTAACTTTAAAACTGATGGACTTTCATACAAAATTTCATCCCCTATTTTACCCCCTTAGGGGTGGAATTTTGTAAAACCCTTTCTTAATGCACCCTCAGACCTCATAAGATACCTACATGCCAAATCTAGACCCAGCGGTTTGGGCTGTGCGTTGATATGTCAGTCAGTGAGTCAGTCACCTTCTTCATTAGCATTAAATGCATTTTCCCGTGAGTAAAAAGTAACCTATGTGTTATTCCAGGACCAAACCTATATGTGTGCCAAGTTTCATTAAAATCCATTCAGTAGTTTTTACGAGAAAGAGTAACAAACATCCATCCATCCATCCATACTTACAAACTTTCACGTTTATAATACGTGGGACACTCAGAAATATTTGCGACACTAAAAAAAATTGTTCTACAGGTACATATATTTTTATTAAATCTTTTCAAAGTACTCTCCACCAGCCTCTATACAAAGATTCATGCGTCTGAACCAGTTTTCAAAACACTTTTTCCAGTCCGCCGTAGACACCTCGTTTACAGCCTGCTCGAACGCAGCCAGCGCATCTTCCGGCGACGAAAATTGTATCCCCTTGAGCTGATTTTTTATTTTTGGAAATAAAAAGAAGTCACACGGTGCTAGATCAGGGCTGTAAGGAGGGTGACCCAGGAGTTTGACTGGTGTGCTGTCCAGGAAGTCCCTCGTTTTGAGCGCGGTGTGTGCAGGCGCATTGTCGTGGTGGAGCAGTAGACCGCGGAGCCCTGTGTTTGGTCGCTTGTTGCTCACAACAGAAAAAACTTCTGGTAAACATTTGGTAGTATACCATTCGGCGTTGATGCTTCTTTGATCTCGTAAGGGAATTGAGGCCAAGTGGCCAGTCAAATTAAAAAAGCTGGCGATCAAAATCTTCCCCCCGCTTCGAGATCGCTTCACTTTGGTAGGCGTTGGTTCATTTTGAAACACCCAAACTGTCGACTGGCGCTTGGTTTCTGGATCGTATTGATAAATCCAGGACTCATCACCTGTTACGATGTCGTAAACACGCCGAGACGAGCCTGCTTCAAATTTGTTCAGCATATCACGGCACCATTCCACCCGGGCCTGCTTCTGAGCGTCGGTGAGGTAGTGCGGCACCCAGCGCGATACTATCCTCCTCACGCGAAGATGCCCGTGTAGAATCTCGTGAACGCTTCCCGATCCAATCTTTAATATGTGCTGAATCTCCTGATATGTAATTCGCCTATTATCTTGGATTAAATTTTTCACTGCTAGCACGTTTTCTTCCGTAATAGCCGTCAAAGGGCGACCGCTTCTTTCTTCATCCCCCAAGGTTGGTCGACCGCGCCTAAATTCGTTATACCAACGATACACGGTTGCCTTGGAGGGGCCTTCATCCATAAATGCCATTTGAAGTCTATCGAACGATTCATCCGGTTTCAGGCGACACTTGAAATCGTAAAAAATCATAGCTCTAAAATGTTCCCGGCGCAGATCCATTTTTCAGTAAGACACGATACTTTGAATTGGCTCGCAAAAAATGTGGAGGGAAATTTTGAAAATGGAACACACATATTTTTACTTACAAGTAATCATATTTTCGAAAAAGATTCTGACCGGCCAGTCTCCCATATATAAAAACTATTTTTCGCAATACTTTCTGAGTGGCCTGGTATTAGTAGGAAGTAGGATGTAAAGCGCAGGACCGTCCGTCATGGAGATCTTTAGGGGAGGCCTATGTCCAGCGGTGGACGTTTTTCAGCTGATATGGTAATTATGATTTTTTGGCCTTTAAAACGCTTTTTGGAAAAATCCAAATTTAATTTACATAACAATAACCCTATTGAAACGTGGAACTCCATAATTTGTTCCACAAGCAGAGTTGATTGTTTACCTATGAAATTTGCCAAGTTTTTGTTGCAGATTAATGAGATCATTGTTTCTATAATTCTATAGCAATTTTTTTCATTTGTCTTATATTTGAAAGCTGACTTCAAGGTTATCGATTTACGCATAAAATAAAGATTTTACTTTTACTTTGATAGGGTGTAAGGGACGGTGTACCGAAAAATGAAAAATAAAATTTACTTCTCCATACAAATTACAGTTTGTATGGAGAGGTCGAAGATTTTTTTTCATTTCCCAACATATGTTTCTTTGGGAAAGTTGTTAAGTTTCGTTGACTGAGCACGTCCTTTCAGTTTTCGGTACACCGTCACTTAAAATTAAAGGTTCGTAAATTGTTTGTCTTAAATGTCGTCCGACTTCATCATTAGATTTGTTATATTTTATTACAGATTATATTTTTCGAAAATTACATATAAGCTTCTGTTAGCTTAATGTCTTTCCAATCATGCTTAAAAACGTACTAAAATATGGATTTTTAATTCCTAAAAAAAAGCAAAAGTGTTTGTACTGAAAATTGAGTTTACCTAAAATTCTCCATACAAAACGCCAATTTCATAGGTTTTCAAGTTTTGACCTCCCATAGAAACTGCATCAAATGGAGGTCAAATTTGGTTTTTCGTATTTCGACCTATGTTCCTTGGGAAAAGTTGCTCAGTATCATGAGTACATGCTTGCGCGCGAAAATCGTGTTACTCTATGGTAAATGCATATCTTTTGCTATCAAGAACTATTTAAAAGTCACCCTATATGATGACCTGTAGCGAAATTGTACAACTATGTTCTGCACTTTTAGCTCTCGTTCATGGAAAATTGATTGAATTTCGTGCTGAAAATTGAGCGTACGTGTTACATTTTTTTAGTTATAGGCTTATACTGTCGTGTGCTCGTATAACCCAGCAAACCTAAATAGTTATTATTCTGCCTCTTTACACCTTAAAACTTAATTTTGACCTCCGTTCGTCCACCTTGTGAACTGCACCTAATATTTTTTTTTTACTGGTAAGGTCAAAAGAAAAAAAAATGTTCTACAATTTTAGCACTAAGCAAAAAAAAATGTTGGCAATTAGTTTTTATTTTGCGAAGTAGGAACAGAAGTAACTTTTGGTTAGTCTCACTATACAAAGGCATAAGTAGTTACACTGCAATGGCCGTTTCATGAGATATTATGATGAGCTACGCTTTCAACTGCACAGGCGCTATCACGGTAGCTGGAACGTGTTAGCCACATGCAACACAATCTTCCGCGAAACGCCCAGAAGAGAGTACGCAAATAGCATTGACATTTTAAACTTTGGCAGAGAGGAATACTGCGTAGGGCTACACTTTTCCGGGCTTTGCGCGGGAACTTGTGTTGCAAAGGAAATGGGTCGCAAATGGCAAGCACGATCCCGCTACCGTAATAGCGCCCCAGATATCGTGGTCTCACTGTATAAAGAACATACGTCACTGTCGCGCATATGACGCCCCGCTATCCGTTTCCGTCGGCCGCTGCAATTTCATTCGTTATGGGGGGTATGGTGTGACAAATTCAGATCATTGTTGTGGCTATTTCTGTATTTTTCTGTGAGAGATGGGTTTTCATTGAATAAACTCGATTGTTATTTTATGTTTTTTTGTGTTTTTATGATTAAATGTATGTTATTACATAGACCAATTCGTCTTACGGAGATATTGTTTGCTTTTTCGGCCTAGCCACGTAACTTACTATCATCATCATAACATCTCATGAAACGTCCACTGCAGGACAGGAAGCCAGCAAAAAAGCGTGGTACTATGGAGGGGATTTACCATAGTCACCACGCTTGCAAGGGGCTGGAGACCGCTGTTGTTGGTGACCGCAGTATGTAACATGGTACGATACACAGAAAGGTGTTGTTGTCCATCTTCCGGTTTATAAACCCTTAGTCGCCTCTTACAACACCCACGATGAGTTGGTACTATTCTTTGCCGGCACCATTCTGGTTCGTTTTAGGCTCTATTATAAAGCCACTCTGCTTGTGTGACAGGGTCACAGCATAGCCTTTATCTCCCACTAGCTAGAAATCAGCAAACTCGCCACATTCCAGTCGTTTTTAGGGTTCCGATACCAAAATGGTAAAAAAAGGAATCCTTATGCTGTCTGTCTGTCTGTCACACCTGTAGGTATATCTAAGCAACCACTCATGCTATCGACTTGAAATTTAGAATAGTTTTAGAATATGGTTACCCAAATTAATTGTATATGAGAAAAAAAAAGTTATGATTATTAATGTAAAGGGGGCCCAAATATGGGGGGCGAAATTTCAAGTTGTCGTTTCTAGGTCGAATGGGATATCATATAAAAGGGTTTTACTTAAACATTCTAAAATATAGATAGATAGATAGATAAATGCTTTATTGCGCAAATAACAAAAATATAACTAATTTTACATGAAATCTTAAACATAATGTGAGCAAAGGCGGCCTTATCGCTACAAGCGATCTTTTAAAGGCAACCTAAATGGCAATAATTGGATAAATTTAAACAAAAGCACTGCGTCAATTGGAACCAAGGAGAAAGAAAACAGCAATTAATTTAAATCAAATGATAAATAAATTAAAATTAAACAAAATAAAAAGACAAAATATATAATCATATAATATTCAATTATAATAAAAATGTATAAATATATCAAAAAGACAAATATATAAATATACATAAATACGGTATAAATATATAAAATAAATATACTACATGAAATAAATAAATATATATCTTGTGTTAATAATAGGAAAACTAAACTATTTTATTTAGGAGATGTGCACGCAACTTAGATTTAAAGATGGCGAGAGACTTTGAGTGACGAATCTCTCGAGGAAGATCATTCCACAAACAAGCAGCCTTCACAGTGAAGGATTCCCTGTAGTAGCCAGATCGGGTGAAAGGCAATTTTAAAATATTATCCGATTTTGATCGAAGAGCTAGCTCGCGGTCGGAACCCAGATATTTGAAGCACTCCTTCAAGTACGGCGGAGAACGAGGGTCGTACAGAACATTGTTAAGGAGAACAAGAGCATGCTCTTCCCGCCGTAACCTGATTGGGAGCCACCCCAGCCTCTTCCGATACTCAGACACATGGTCGAACTTGCGCAACCCATACATAAACCTTATGCAGATGTTTTGGAGACGCTCTAGCTTGTTCAAAAGTTCCTCATTGAGGTCTATGAGACAAACATCTGCATAGTCTAAAATAGGGAGAAGAAGTGATTGCGCAAGTTTGACCTTTGTCCTCACGGGAAGCAGATTCTTCCACCTTTTAAGTGCCCCTACAGCTGCAAAAAGTTTCCTACTTATCAGGGAAATGTGGTGTGACCAGGATAGAGTGGAGTCAAAGTGGACACCAAGGTTTTTGACTACTTTACTGTATTTTTATTTTATTTTATTTATATTTTTGACAAATCCAACAGCTTATGCACTAAAGTTTTAACATTTTAAAAAATACTTAGAGAATAAAGCCAATTACAGGTTTTCAAAAGATAATCAATAAGTGCTAACGACTACTTACTTAAATAAACAAACAAACAAATAGTTTGTACGCACGGCAGCAAGCACGTAGAAACAAAACCAGTGTAAGATGAACCAGCAGCGCCACGCTACAAACACACGCCTTGAGCCGGAGGCCCACTCAAGGTCGAATGATTTCCACCTACGAATGGCCGTGCGCACAATATTGTAAGTAGATTAGTGTTTGTGTACATGTGTATGTAAGGGCATGTGTGTGTGAATGTGTTTGAGTGTACGTCTGTGTGTAAGTGTGTAGTTACTGTAGTGATTTCCGGACTTTAGATTTAAAAAGGTTTTTGGATTCGTTGAATGGATCAAGATCGGCAAACTGTGTGTTATATGTTGTGAAGATTCGGGTAAGTGGAGAATTTTGTGCATAGTTTGTTCTGTGAGGTGGTGAATAGAAGAGTCTGGTGTGCCTAGTTCGCCGAGCTGGAACATTAAGGCCAATTTTAGAAACCAAATTCATATTACCCAAGTAACCGTTTACCGTTTCATGTAATTTGCGTTTATGTATATACTGTAGAGAAGAGGGATGCCATTAAAACTAACAGGGGGGAGATCAACATAGCTTGGTCGATTGATTTGCTTAGAACCACCAATAACAATAACCTGTGATTTGCTTGGATTAACCGTGAGGCCATGAGCAATACTCCATTGAAGGACAGTCACAAGGTCATTGCTAATAGCAGCAATGGCAAGATCAAGTTCATCAGCAGGAGCTTGTGTGTAAATTTGAAGGTCATCAGTGTACAGGTGGTAGGAGCAGGAGAGGAGAGGGGAAAGGAAGTTGATAAATATGGAGAAAAGGAGAGGAGACAAAACACCACCCTGGGGAACACCGGCAGTTATATTAGCAAAGCTGGAAACTTTGTCACCAGCGCGAATACATTGCTGCCTACCATTGAGATAACTACTGAACCACTCCACCACCGTATCTGAGATATGCATAGAGCGTAGCATGAAGAGGAGAATGTCGAAGTCCACTGTATTAAAAGCATTACTGAAATCAAGCAATACCATGACCGTAAGCCGTTGATTCGACATGCCAAAGCGCACATCATCAGATACTTTGGTAAGAGCAGTGACAGTGCTGTGACCAGGGCGGAAACCAGACTGGAAGGGACTAAGTAAGTTATGAGTGTTAATAAATACGCTGAGCTGTTGTTGAACAAGGCGTTCAAGGACTTTTGAAAGGAAAGGAAGGATTGAAATGGGGCGGTAGTCAGAAAAGGTAGACGGATTACTGGTCTTAGGGATAGGAATAACAGCAGCTTTAGGATAAAAGGAGGGTACGAGGGCTCAGGGATAGATAAAAGGGCATCTATGGACGATTGTTTGGTATTGGGAGATATTTGAGAGCAAGCTGTGAAATGACGATTAAGGGGTTCCAGATCAAGTTGGGAAGAAGGAGAGGTTTTAATATATTTAAGTATTTTTTTTCAACTCTTAGTTTTCAAGTTATGATGAAAAATGTCAAGCAAAATAACATTCCCCCCCTTATCTCCGAAGTTTGTGGAAGGAAAAATCTGAATTAATTAAAGTCGATAGACGTTTATGTATATACGAGTATATTGCAGCAAAAATAAAACAATCTTTCTAAGTAAGTAGCATAGTTTTGTAGAAATCTGCAAAAAATTTATACAAACAAATTTAGTTTTGCGGTCCTAAAAATGGACTTAATTGCTTCTAAAAATACTGTAGGCACATCGAAACCCTCGGTGCGCGATTCCGACTCTCACTCGACCGGTTTTTAATTACAATGCTGCTGCAGACTATCAAAAATGTTTCATGGGTGTATACTCTTAATTTTCGATATATCGATAGGATACTTCTTCGATACAGTCAAATTCATAACTTCATTCACTGACAATAAAGTAGAATATTGGTTGGATGAATTGTCAAATTGGTAGTGACTAGCATCCAACGAATATCCTACTCAAACGTCTTCAAAGGACGACGTTATTAATTTTATCAATACATCGAAAATTGGAAGTAGACAGACACACTCTGGTCACCTTGCGACAGTGTTGTTGATTTACATATCTTAATTTGTGATAACCTGCACATTTAGTGAGAAGACTTGTTTCCTGTTTCTATATGAGAATATAAAAAAACATGTTTGTCCGTATAGATTGAAGGAGAAACATTGAAATATAAAAAGCTCGCAAAACCAGCTCAATTTAAAAGGCAGAGTTCGACATTTTAAAACAACGAAATGAAGTTAAAAGTTATTTAATCCTTCGAACCGAAACGTAAAAGAATAAAATAACAAATTATCAAACAATCTTTAACTTGTAAAAAGTCATAAAAACAAACTTTCCCGTTTCATTCAGTTTCGTCAAAGGAAACAACTCGCGTAATTAAGAAGATTTTTTTAAAACGCTTTCTATACAAAATGAGAAATTATTTTTGTGTATCAAATAGTGAAATTGTGTATTATTATCAGTCGCAGGCGCCGCATCGTAGTGTGCGGACGTTAGCAATGGGTGAATCGGAGGGGTCGATGACCTCTAAAACGTTAAAGTGCGCAAATTGTAATGTAGTTATAAACGAGGTTCTGGCCTATATTCAGAACAAATGTGATATTATGGATGATGACGCATTGATCAGGCTGTGTGCTACGGGTTTTCAACCAGAAGAAATCAGTGCAGCAAAGAAACTTCTGTTTAACTCTGTAAAAACATCGAGACGAAATATTACCCGCAAAAAAGAAGGTAAAATCCAACGAGAACTAGAGGATATTATTTATCTGATAAAAGATGTTCACCCCGAGGAATTACCGATTTTTGTTGCGCGCAATCTGCAAAAACTACCTCCGGTCACTTTTGATCATCTTGACGCAACTAGATTGTTGAAGGACCTTATCGTACTCAAACACGAGATTGAGACTATTAAAGACACGTATGTGCCTATGGACCAGTTTTTGCAACTAAAAAACGAAGTAGTCAACTTACAACAGGCGTCGATAGTGAACAATTTCCAACATGACAACTTTGTAAATAAAAAACGACGTATAAATCGTCCACTGGATAGTTTCGAATATGACTGTGAAAGCGGGCCTATAGGATTACTACACATTTCACAAAAACCGATGAATGAAAGCCATGAGATAATTAATTCTACCTTTGCTACTGATAAGACGGTAGGGCAATGCGCACAGTCACTGTCTCACTCGCACCCGCCTACCGGTCTCAATGTGTCAGTCGCACAGATCCCAACTTGTGAGTCATATTCGGCGCACGTGGAGGCACCCACCGCGGTTTCGAATGCGGGAACCGCAGTGCGTTTACAGGGCGCCTCAACTGGAGCGGTGACTAATACTGGGGCATGCGTAAGCGCGATAAATGATCAGCTGATAAAAGCGCCGCAGTCGCAGTTGCAGGCCGCGTCGAATAAGGAAAATAAGGATGGGGAGTGGCAAACCGTACAGAAGAAGAAAAGGTATGGAAATCGATTTGTAGGAGAAAAAGGAACTTGCACAGAAACTGGTGTAATGAACTTAAAGGCCTGACACTTCGGTTTCATTCAGTCAAAGACAATATAATACTTTTGTCTTTGAATCAGTGTTTTTTATACATTGCCTAGACACCACAGCTGTTTTGTGCGTTATAGTTGAAACGTGGTTGAAACTCAACGCTGTAAGTGATAAGGAATAACCACGGAGTAAAGAAGGGAAGAGGAGATGATGATATCAGTCGAGCCGTGATTCAATCAATTGAGCCATGACGTCACGAAAGGGGGCGGGGCATACGCCATTTCCTCTTTGAACTTACCAGTGATCACATCGAAACACGCTCTGCAAAAAAATTTTTAAATAGTTGAAAAAACAACTCCCACTATGAAGTGTTGTGTGCTTTTGTGTTTAAATTCGTCAGAAAGGCAAAAAGAAACTGCATTTAAAGTGTCTTTTCACTTGTAAGTAAAATTTTTCAATAAAATTTGCTATCCATGTACTGTAGCCATGTGGCCGTAACATTAGTTCTGCTTTATGTCGCTAGATGGTTTTGGAAATATTTGTAGATGATCGAAATTCACCCCTTCTTTTTACTTCCACAGACTCAATTTACATTTCTGGCTTTAGCTTTAACAATAGTTTGATAAAAATTACGTGAATATCGTGAATATTTTATTTATTTGGAGAAATATTTGTAGATTGTAGTTATGTTGTTTGTAGTAGCGCCACCTAGTATGCAGTGGACAAACTCGCCAGAGTTAGGTTCAAGAACCGTCTTCCAGATTTCAGCAAGTAAGTAGTATATAGGGTCTTAATTTAATAACGTGCCATAGCTAAGTAAGATATGAAAAAAAACCTACTTAAAAAAAATTAAAACTTCATTGAAACTAAACTAACGCGGACCGCAATGACCCAGATCATCAAACCAGCGCGCAAGTATCAGTGGATTAGGTAGGCACATACATAACTGAAACTGTTTCTTTTTTGCGTTAGTTTAGTTTCAATTTCAAGTTTTAGTTAGTCAAGGAGATTTCGTTTTTTTATGTAGGATTTTTTAAATATTTTTTTTGTGTTCCTTTATCGTTACCGAACCATCTTCTAAACTTTGGAAATAAACACCCAGTAGATAGAGAGCGGGAAGTCAGCAACCTTACCTCATCGCAAACAAAATCGTGAACAACATACCTACTTCTCATAGTAGGAATAGCGGAATGCCTCTTATTTTTAATTTGATTACTAAGTAGGTATACAAATGAATACCTATTATTATTTTTGAATTTTCAAATCAATATAGTTGGCTCTATATTCATATAGATAGAGGGAGCATAACGTGTTAAGCTGCCACCACTTTTATCTTTTTAATCTACTTCAAAAAGAAGAGGTTATCAATTCGACCCGTCCTGTCAAAAATACACAGTTTTTTTAGCTTAGCTTACAGATTCGCCGAGTTCGCGATTTTATTATACGTATAGATTGGTCGCTATTTTCATAAGCAACGAGGAAGGGTTACTGACTGCCCGCTCTTAGTCTCAGGTTATAATTTAATTGCGAGCCATAGCTCTGGAGCAAGATCCGTATCAGTGACTGAATAACTTTTTCCAAGGAACATAGGTCGATAAACAAAAAATAATTTTTGGCTTTCCATACCTACTGAGTGACTAACACAATTGTATGGGAAGTCCTTTATCGAACTATGTTCCTTTGGGAAAGTCGTTCAGATACTAATACTGAACCCGCAAGCTATGGCACGCAATTAAATTAACACCCTGCACAAACAATTTATTTTTGTAGTATAGTCTCTTTATAGTGTCTTTTACGCCATCTAGTAGAGTATAGCAGTACTACCAAAAAGTGCGTAAGGACAAAAAGTGCTAGTAGTTTCACTATTTGCCACTAGATGAATTTTACATAAGTAGGTGGAGTCTAGTTATGTCCCGCAAACCCGTGACTCGATCTTCACCCCCGCGCACTGTCACGCTTCGTGTCGTACAAAAATCTCGTAGGGGCAGCTCCTCTCCCCTTCCTTACTCCGTGGGAATAACAGTGTGTTGCTCAGAACATATGGGGTCCTACAAAAATTGTGAACATAATTTAAGCATAAAACGCACTGTCAGCTGATCCAGTTTTCTAAGGAAGTAAATTTTTCTTTTTCGTATGACCGTTCCGTTTTCCGTGGGGAAAGTTGTTCAGTTTTATGGTCTGAGTAACATGGTAAAATTATGTTCACTACTTCAGTAGAACTCCAAAGGAACATGGTTCGAAAAACGAGAAAAAGTTTTGGTAATCGATCACATACAAATGCCACTATTGCCGGCACAAGATTTGCATGGGATGAACAGAACTTTTTTTCGATTTTCGACCCATTTTCCTTTTGGCAAGTTGTTCAAATTCGTGTTCTGAGTAACATACAAAAATTTGGCTAGGGGTCCAAAAGACCATGTATGCTTGTCATAAAAAGAATTACAAAAATTGTTACTGACTCCCTACTGTAAAGGTGTGTAACAGATAGGGTCATCAACCCTGAAGGGTGTGATTTTGCCTATGAAACTGAACAACTTTCCCGAAGGAAAATATGTCAAAAAAATTTTTGGCCTTAGATTGAGACTGAATGAGCTGATCACGCATTTTGTATGGGACATAAACATTTTTTTGTTCCGTTCTTCGACCAATGTTTCTTGGGGAAAGTTGTTCAGTTTCATGGGCAGAATCACATCCTTCAGGGTTGATATACCCTTTCTGTTACACCTTATATAGGTTACAACAAAAACTAAAAAAATAACGACTTGCACGAAGCAAAAACGAAAATTAAGGAGTTCTTTTGTCTGCCTTTGTCTTCAGTATGTTCAGCTTTTATAAACTTTTTAGCTTTAGAAAGAATAAAATAAAATGGCTTCGTTTTATTCTCATTACAAGATTTTTTTTAGCTATCTTAACCTGTGTCTTAACGACTTCCGAATACGTTTACATATTAAATATGGGTGATATAGATATTTTTTTCTGAAAGAAACAAATGTGCCTCTTTCAAAGTAAAATAAAGATGATATACGTACAAGATACAGGTTGATTTTTATAAGAGTAACATTTATATGGAGACATATTTTCTTTTTACATTTTTGAAAGTTGTTCAGTTTCGTTGACTGAACACACCCTTTCAGTTTTCGGTACACCGTCCATTGCACCCTTTATAAATATTGGTATGTCCAAATGTCAAATTATGCCAAAAAGATCTTACAAATGCGCGTCGGATTTACACTATTCTTATGTGTACGTCTTTATACTGTGTACCGGATCGATCCACTACGAAATGTTACAACAAAGTTATTAAGAAATGAATATCTCTACAGTTTCGCTTAATTTTCTATTTCCAGCTTTAACATCACATATCACATCCACTCGGGTTCTTATGCCAAGCCAGCAACTTGACACTTGACGGTCTTCTTGACTCACTTAAAGCTAGAAGCGGACTGATTCCGATTCTTTTCACCAGCCCTAAAAATTTGCTATTGATCAAGTTTCTATGAGTAATTGAAATGTTATTCGTATTTCGACTTATATACGAAGTGTTATTTAGTTTCATGAGAAGATTTTAGTATTTTAGCTCCCCATATAAAATGGCGCTCGTTCCACTAATGGTTAGCTGTTAGCTGCTCGGCCCAATTTGTATGAACAGTAGAATTTATTTTTGCGAATGTATAAAAGCCGTCAAACAATAGTTGTTTAACGGCTAAAAAATATACTTTTATTTCATTTCTTAGAGTATAACTTAGTTTAAGACAACTGAGACAATGCCGTTAATTATGAATTTATCCCTCAGAATAAGTCCTCAAAAGGTTTTACACCAATTTATTAAAGCCCTATAATAGATTTTACTAGTAAGGTTTCATTTCTAAGAAAGTACGCCCGACGAATATTGGTGAGGCGATTTAGCTTTACAATTCGATTCCATAACAAGAAGTTATTGACGATCATCTATGTGTAAAGCGAGGTGTAAAGGCACATCAAAAACGTTATCCTAATTTTGAACAGTCGACGCCAAATGCTTACTTTTTAGTACTCTCCCAGGGTCGTTCCACCCTTTCTTTCCAGTAACGTTCCGATTCCACCTGAATTGCAAACTGCTCCGGACGGACAATGAAGGGCGGTCAATAGCCAGAGAATGGTAGAATGGAACGCAATTTGAAGCATGGAAAAAAGCGGTTTGGATGAATTAAAATTTTAATAAAATCCCAAGTGACGAAGACAGTTAAACCGCTGCCCCCTTACTTTTATCAGTGGATTCAGAACCAAATAAGGTACCGGCGAAACCAAAACTGTTCATTAAAAAAAGTGGCATGGTATGCACCTGTTTATGTTGTAGCCCATGACTTGCAGTAGAATAAAGTGACAATCTTTGTTTTTCAAATGGTTGCAAAATTTGGTATTCCATAGTTCCGGATTTGATCAACGTATGGCGAAGTTTTATCTCTAAAGCCCTGTTTATAAAAATGGACCCCGTATGACTAAAGGGTGTTCCACATTCGCCCTAAAGGTTTTGGCATATCATTTGCTGGAGGAACTTCATATAAACTGTCGGTTTATTATTATTTATTTATTTATTAAACTTAAACCTCGCTCCATCGTAGACCTCATCTCTGTCTTCAAGACTAGCTCGAGGTCAAGAGTAAGCCCATTTTCTATAAAAAAAAAAAAAAAACTATGCATACATTATTATTTAAAGCCTGCAAAACTGTTCTGACAGTTTGTTTTCAGGAAAGAGTCTCTTTTAGATACAAAGATTACAATTACATATCACAAAATTGAATTACTTACTTAGGGGAGTGTACTTAACATTAAATTACTTCTTGTTACGTCATCTAGTACACGAAATTTGCAACTTTGTAGCGATAGTAGTGGCCTAGTAGGTCCACAAAACATTGGTCTGCCAATCCGAAACCTGGCAGGTTTTGTACAGATGGAGAGAAAAATTGTTAAATGACAGATTACACGAATTAAATCTATTCGTAGAAATAGAAGGTACCTATATAAATAAAAAAACCGGCCAAGTGCGAGTCGGACTCGCGCACTGAGGGTTCCGTACCACCACATAAACATAATTGTATTAGTTGAAATTTCAGTAAGTTAATGTGCTACATTTTTTGAGTCCGACACGCGCTTGACCAAATTTTATTATTTGTTGTTATTTTATAGCCTATGCCCTATAAACATACCAATTTTCAAGTTTGTAAGTGTTCCCGTTTTTAAATAGAACTAAAACAAAAATCGCCTCCGCGACCATTCAACTTGACCCCTCTCTTATATGAATGTTCTTGAAACGGGAGCTCACCTCAATTGGTTACCATTAGTTGTGAGAAAAGTTATAATATTTAATGATTTCAGACTTTTCCCATTATTTGTACTGTGAGACCTAGCTTCTTGCCAAATTTCATAATTTTAGGGACCAATGGAGGGAAGAGAGAGAGGCCTTTGCCCAGCAGTGGGACATTATAGGCTAGATAAGATAAGAAGATAAGGTCAACGGGAAGTATCCTGTAGGTTTTTCATTTTTGAATAAATGTATGGAGATGAGGACATAAAATGCCATATCTTTTGATCGCGTCGTTGTAAAAAATTGAAATTTTCAGATCTTGTGTGGTTTATGGATCCTAATATATGGTATTAATTTCAACCTGATACCTTTACCCGTTCGTGAGATAAAGGGTCTTGACAGACAGACAGACAGACAGACAGACAGACAGACAGACAGACAGACAGACAGACAGACAGACAGACGGACAACAAAGTGATCCTATAAGGGTTCCGTTTTTTTCTTTTGAGGTACGGAACCCTAAAAACAACAGGTCTGCCTTGCATCCTCTTGGCAGTTTCGCCAGTCCGATCAAATTTGTGGTCCGATCACATCCGACCACATTTGTGGTCCGACTAGCGAAACTGTCAAGAGGATGCAAGGCAGACCTGTTGTTTTTTACTTGTATAGGTACCTTCTATTTCTACGAATAGATTTCATTCGTGTAATCTGTCATTTAACCACTTTTTACCCACGACGGAACGGAGAAGGTGTATGCGTTTAGGGTGAGATGTTGTGTGTTTGTTTGTTTGTGTGTGCAAAGTTATGTTGCCTTTTATCTTAAAAACGGCTTAACCGATTTAGATACGGTTTTCAGTAATGGATTTATAATTTATCAATGATGGTTTGTAGATTAGAGTTGTGGCGCCAAGTCACCAGGGGGCGCTGTAATGATAATTTTTATCTGAGCAAATGTTGCCATTTATCTCCAAAACGGTGCGACCGATTTGGGTACGGTTTACAGTAAAAGATTTATGATTTATCAGTGATGGTTCTTAGACCAGAGTTATGGCGCCAACTTACCAGGGGGCGCTGTAATAATAAATTTTATCTAAGCAAATGTTGCCATTTATTTCCAAAACGGTTTGACTGATTTAGGTACGGTTTCCAGTAAAAGATTTATGATTTATCAATGATGGTTCTTAGACCAGAGTTGTGGCGCCAACTCACCAGGGGGCGCTGTAATAATAAATTTATATTTACGCAAATGTTCCCATTTATCTCCAAAACGGTTTGACCGATTTAGATACGGTTTTCAGTATAAGATTTATCTATCAGTATCATATTTATCACTCACAGTTTTAGACTATAGTTGTGGAGTCAACTCACCAGGGGGTGCTGTGTAGTAATAATTATTCTTTACTCGCGCAACGTCCTTCTTAATCGCTCTAGTAAAGTGGGAATTCTCTAAAAAGTTAAAAATAAAAAGCAAAATTGAAAATTTTGAGAAAAACCCACGACGGCTGTCATTCAAAAAATATTAAATAAAACTTTGGAAATTCCCCCGACTAAAAATAAATATTTTCACCTATCTATTCATATATTTTATAAGCCAAGAAAATACATCGGGGCTGCCATTCCTTATCTTACGTAAATTAATAGTGCATACGAGCTAGTTGTAAAATAGCTTTTGTTTGCTGCAGTTAAGTATAAATTATGAAAAGATGGCAATGACAGCCCCCGACGGATTTTCTTGGCTTATAAAATATATGAATAGATAGGTGAAAATATTTATTTTTAGTCGGGGGAATTTCCAAAGTTTTATTTAATATTTTTTGAATGACAGCCGTCGTGGGTTTTTCTCAAAATTTTCAATTTTGCTTTTTTCTCTCCATCTGTACAAAACCTGCCAGGTTTCGGATTGGCAGGCCGACGATTTGTGGACCTACTAGGCCACTACTATCGCTACAAAGTTGCAAATTTCGTGTACTAGATGACGTAGGATAACATGCAGTGCCCTTACGGTCTATACGTTTCGTATTTCATAACGTGCACAGCTAAATATTGGAACGCCCTCCCTACAGATTTGTTCCCCGAACAATACAATCTGGATGTTTTCAGGGCAAGAGTGAACAAGCATCTTCTAGGTTGGCATGCTACATCTTCGACTTCATAATCACTTACCATTAGGGCCTAGAGACAAGTGGCTTTCTAATATCGCAAATGCAAGTAGAATATAATGAAAATATATGGGATTGACACTAGTTAACGTAGTATGTAGCTACAGTCGAAATAATGCAGCTTGATTAGAATGATAGCGGGACAGAGCTGTGTATGAGAACAGGAAGGAGCGATACTTGTCTCTGTCGCTCATATATCTTACGCATTGCTTTGTCCTGCTCTCACACTGCTGTCATTCTAACCAAGTTACATTGTTTCAACTGTAGTAACTATTTGTTCTGTACTTTTCATTTTTGTGTTTGTGTAGCTATTCTACAGGGTGTTAGATAAATAACGCAAAACCTCCCGGGTGGTAGCTCTGGACATGAAACTGAACAACTTTTGTTCCACGCCTTTTGGAAATTTCAAAAAAAGAAATTTTGCTTTTTCATACAAATTGGCTCGATCAGCTGGTCGGTTTGTATGCAGAAGCAATTTTTTTTATTTGTGAATTTCCAAAAGTCGTAAAACAAAAGTTGTTCAGTTTCATATACAGAGCTACCACCCGAGAGGTTTTGCGTTATTTACCTAACACCTTGTATAGCGTTTACGATAATAGAAAGCCACTTGTCTCATGGCCCAGAGCCTTGAGTCAAGCGGCTTTCGACAATCGTAAACGCTAGTAGAATAGAATAAAAATGTACGGGATTGACATTGCGTGACAGCTAATGTCAATCCCATACATTTTTATTCTATTCTATAGCGTTTGCGATACTAGAAAGCCACTTGTCCCAGAGCCCAGGCGAGATAGAAGTAAAATACTTACCGATCCTTCATAAAAAATAATAATGATAATTGCTTTCTAATCTCGCTATTTCTAAAGCCCCACAAGTCAGGCTGAGGGTGACAATGGGTAAATGGGGACATAATGATGTGACACACGACGAAGGGGAAGTAATTGCTTTGTGGACATAATTGCTTTACCTACATTGTGTCTGAGAGTTACAACTGGCTCTTTTAAGTGGAATTGGCGAGTTAGAAAAAAATTGTTAGGTTGTCCCACAGAGCAGAAACAAAGGGTTGTACACAGGGTCTAAAAAGACATCTATCGAAAACTAAAACCGAGGATTCAGATTATGAAACTGTACAACTTTCTCAAAGGAACATAGGTCGAAATAGGAAAAAAAGTCTTTGGTTTCCCGTAAAAACTGCATCACGCGATAACTCATTTTACAGCATGTAACGAAAGATTTGATAAAACTAAATGTGTAAATCTTCTAATGAAACTGAACAACTTTTGCCAAGGGACATAAGTCACAGAACAAAATCAAATTTTGACCTCCCATAGAAACTGCATCAGCTGATAGCGCATTTTGCAGGGGAGGTCAAATTTGGTTTTCGTATTTCGACCTGATGTTCCTCGCGAAAAGTTGTGCACCGCAAATATTAGACAATTGCACTTTTGTCAGGAAATGCCAAAATAATATTTTTTTCTATCTTAGGACATTTTATTGGGTCTCAGGACATGTTATAAAAATTGGGAACTCAGGTTTTTCTTTTGGTGGTTTCTTCACACTCTAGACATACCTAGGGTGACAATGGGTGAATGGGCAAATAATTATGTGACGCACCACAGTGGAGGTGAAAACTTTGCTTATGATTTAATCGGTGTCTGCTGGTCGGTTTAATTAATAACGATTTAAACCGGAGGGCAGCACATCAGTAATGAAAACTGTAGTTTTGCATGCAGAGATGTTCAGGATAATAGCCGTGGTCATAATATGCCACCTATCCCAAAAAAAGGCTATCAAAAGATTTAGGGAAAAGTGACATAATATTCATACCACGGCTATTATCCTGAACATCACTATGAATATTCATTAAACCATAGTTTGTACATATTTATTTCAGATGAGAATATTTTTTATTTCATTTATTTTAGAGCAAGATTTGTCAGTAGTCGGGTTCTAGTTTTTGATTCTTTTTTTTGCTGGAATTCTGGAGGGAACACCCAAGGAACACCCTGTCCTCGACGTTTCATGCAAGCACGCCAAAATAACGCTGCGCCACTCATACGAATGAAACTGCATATATGACAGCTTTCACAACTGGCCGGCCTATTACGATCTCTTTTTTTAATAAAACTGTAAGAAAACTAATATGACGTCACGTTGCACACACGAGTTCATACGCCCAGACGGCCGCACGTCGGTGGAAACTCTTTGATCTTGGGTCTCTAAGTTTGTAAAAGTATGTTATTCTTTCCGTCAAATATACTCTGAATATACTGTGTTATTGAAGACTGTAAAGACACAGATAATAGAGAATTGTTAGAACTGCCACTAACTATGCGGCCTGATTATAAAATGTTTGACTGTACTTGAGTACAGGTCTTACGACATAAACTTAAACAACTTTCCTTAAGAAACATAGGTCTGGATGTGAGATATTTTTAGTCGTCACATACAAATTCCAGTATTGACAGCGCAGGGTTTGTATGGGGAAGCCAACATTTAAAACAAAATGTCAACTTATGTTTTTTAGGGCAAGTTGTTCAGTTTCATGTCCTTAGTACCATACTCAAGTATAGTCAGATATTATGTCTTTACCTATGAAATTGCCGTTTTGTATGTCGAATTTTAGGTAAACTCAATTTTCAGTACATTTTCGTTGCATTTTCGTTGCATTTTTCTTAGGAATTATAAATCCAATCTTTTTTATTTTTTTTAAGCATTATTGGAAAGACATTAAGCTAATAGAAGCTTAAATTTGATTTTCGAAAAATATTATATGTAAAAAAATATAACAAATCTAATGATGAAATCGGACGACAATTAAGACGAACAATTTTCGAACCTTAAATTTTATATATCAAACTAAAAATAAAAACTTTATTTTATGCGTAAATTAATAACCTTGAAGTCAACTTTCAAATATAAGACAAATGAAAAAAATTGCATTAGTATTATAGGAATTATGATCTCATTAATCTGTAAGAAAATTTCGGCAATTTCATAGGTAAAGACCTATTATTTCATCATCGCGGTGTATACAGACTATCAATCTATTTAGGTCACGTCTGCTCTGGGCACTGTGAGGGTCACGGCCTTATGACCCTGTGATGGGAGTCGAACCCATGTATAAATCGAAATGTTTTATCTCGATTTGTTAGTCTTAAATTTTGTTGATCGTCTTTTACTGGACCGATTGATAAAATAATACTTCACAGTTTTGTCTAGCCAAGCACTGTGCTATGAGATATTAATAAAATGGCAAATTTACTTTTAAATGGCAAAGTTTTAGAATAGCCCGGCTTATTAAGTTAATGGCAAGAGTAGATGCTTACTTTTGGACCTGAAGGGCCTCGAATTATTACGAGTTAGGGAGTAGGTAATATGTTGAAAGAAACAATGAATTTTGTGGCAACAAACAATAAGTATTTTATTTACCACATAAAGCGCCTGCATCTTATGAAGTTCACTTTACTTTACGCCAACGAAACCGATGCATATATTTATGGAGTATAAATATAGAGTTATTTAAGAATGAATAAACGCGATTTGGCGTATCGGTATTCGTTGGCTTTCGTTTGGCAAAACCCAAATGCGGCAGGAGAAGGAGGGAACAAACGAAATAAACAAACCCCCCTTGGTTCTATCCTAACGATACAATTCATACATGACATATAGGTACAATCAAATCATTATAATTATTGCTTACTTTTATTGTGGCCACAATAACACCTTAAGTTTGCCCTCTCAGATTACGGTTGACACTAGGTCCGACATTGCAATTTATATCAATTGGTGCAAAATATACTAGTCAATCTAATCTCAAATGGCAAACGGTAAATTATATCTATAATTAACAAAAAGAACATGTTGGTATGCTTATCTGGTAATTAGGCGTTTCCACAGTTCGCCTTTAGTATTCCACTGACTCTACTTTGCGGTATCGTTTACCGAATCAAAAAACACACTTCACTCACTACCCCTCTCGTGAGAGGTCGCACACCGAATGCCCCGCTGGAAGTCCCACCCTTCTTCAAAGCCAGCGCGCGCGCCACCGTTCCATTCGTAACGTCATTGGCCCTCCATGCGCGCTTGCTAATTGGTGGAAACCCAACGTACTGCATTTACGCGCCAAAACTGCCTGACCTGAAACTGTTAGTGTGTGTGTTTAAATGTTCCTATACAGGAGCAAACAGATGCGCTTTAAGTCTTAGACCTAAGGCTCTGCTTTGCTAAACAAGATAGTGGCACTTACGCTTTTTTTATAATATTTGCAATCCAAAGTCAATCTTGCGTCTTTGTCCTGTTTCTCAGAACCAGGGCAAGTCTCCGTATGCTTAGAGAGACAAATCATTTCTATTGAAATGATAAAAAAAATATGGTTGGGATTTTATTTTTATTAGCGGCAGGCTTGTCCTATTACAGCACAGGCCTCTTTTTTGCGCCTATCGTTGAAGCCTCACGCAAGACTAATCAATTTTTTGTGTGCAAGAGAGACTTCATCATGGACCCATGATTCTGTTGGTATGTCTACGGCTACGGAACGCTTTATCCTTTGTGTTCAAGCTTAGGTCCCTTTTACCTCCCTACGTGACCTGTCTATTACCACTTTAGCTTTTTAATGCTTTTTAATATATATTAGACAGAAAAGGGTAACAGAGATATAAAATGACCTTGACTTGTTTAAATATTGACGTTGAGAGTGAAATACTTATAGTAAGGTATACAAGTGTTAGGTAAATGTGTGCAAAGCTCTCATAGGTGGTTGCTCTACCCATTAAACTGAACAAATTTCCCTAAGGAACATAGGTCGAAATATGATAAAATTTGGACCTCCCATACAAAATGCGCTATCAGCTGATGCAGTTTCTATGGAACGTTGATTTTTTTTTTGTATTGCGACGTATATTCCTTAGAGAAAGTGGTTCAGTTTTATGGGTAGAGCAACCACCTCAGCGGTTTGCACACATTTACCAAACACTCTGTACAGACGCTATTTTATTTATCATACACCCCAAATTACTAACCCGAATAAAATGGATTGATACTGGCCATGACCTAATTATTTCTACAAAGTAGAAAATAGCAAAATTTCACAACGACAGGCAGGATTCGAATCTGCGTCTTCTGCGTACGTACCGCAGACGCTTTTACCAAAAAAAGTAAAAGGTCTGCGGTACTTACGCAGAAGACTCAGGTTCGAATCCTGCCAGTGGTTTTGAAATTTAGCGATTTTCTACTTTGTAGATTTATCCGAACACAGGAAGTGTTAAAATAAAAATATTTTTACTAAATATTTTTTCCTGACTGAGGATCGTAGGTCTAAATACGGAAAATACGCAGATGACAGTTACTCTGTGCAAACACAAGTGTTTTTGCCAAATATCTTTGTTAGGGTAGGTAGTAGTCGACTCCATAAAAACTACGATAGAATACGTACTGTCTATCTATAGTCAGTTCATTTTTGTCTCCTATGTCCCATGAGCAAAGTTGTTCCTTCTCATGGGCAGAATCATCCCTTTGTCTGGTTAATAAAAAAATCTTTATATTGTCCCTGTTCCCATAGTCTTTGCCAAAGAATTTTGGTCATTTTCATAAACGTTACAGTCAATTTTTTTCGCGTAATTTCTTTATAAATAAAGCATCGTTGTCTCAGCAGTTTGTGATATGAAAGTCACACTTAGATGCGACGCAGAACGTGTCAATTTTCCAAACAGACAGGTGAAAAAATTGCTATTTTGAACATATTTCTGGAAATACACTGCTTTTGAAACGATACATTTTTATTGTGAATGGGCTTACTCTTGAACTCGATCTAGTCTTGAAGACAGAGATATGGTCGACAATGAAACGAGCTTGCCCAGAAGAAGCCTATTCACTCGCGACTCGAATAGATTCGGGTTATATGAACTCGGGAACACAGACGCAGGCGGAGAATTCCACTATTTTGAAGAAGACTTTGTTTTAGAGGAACCCTCATAGTGGGATAAAGATAAAATCATAAATACTTGCATCCGAGAAAAATTTACACATTAATACTAATAATTAAGTCTGTTACATCCGTGTGGTACCGGAAAAGAATAGTACCAACCCATCTCTATTACCTGCGGGTGTCATAAGAGGCGACTAAGAGCTTATGAACCGAAAGATAGGCAGCAGCATCTTTCCGTGTATAGTACCATCTCTTGATGATGATGCTGATTAACCAACAACAGCGGTCGCCAGTTGTAAAGGTCAGGAGCGTGGTGACTATGGTAAATCCCCTCCAAATACCACGCGTTTCTTTTGCTAGAGTTCCTTCTTTTGAGGGAGCTGTCCTGTAGTGGACGTTGTATGTAAGTATTTAAATCTGTTACAAAGCTATCGTTTTGGGTATAGTTTTACATAGCGCTTTAATAAATATCGTTAGAAACGGGGCCGAAAATTAAGAGGGTAAAATTGTATACTAGGTCAAGTAGGGTGTCGTGTGAATGAATGACATTGAACCTTCCATAGAAGGTCAACATTTTGATATCATAATACGACCTAATGTTCTTCGGGTAAAACAGTTCAGTCTCATAGGCAGAATCACTTAAAATAAAATCGAGGTGATAAAATAAATTACCTGTGGGTCAACGATGACGCTCAATGACCCAGACGTTATTGAAGGTTGCTCAAAGTTTTAATGTAATAGATACTGTAGAAATATTAGACTTTAGGTCTCTATGGAGTACAAAGTTAAGGAGAAGACCCAAAGAAGAGCGATAAACATTAACTTCTGTAAACTTTTGACCCTTTGAACTCCTAAAATAGATACCTATCTGGATCGTAGATAGAATACTTATCGAGCTTTATGATACTCTTGGTTTTACAAATTAGTTCTTCTTAGTATTTTCGAGTCGTATTTTCTACAAGTAAACATAATTATACATATTGGATGTTACTAAGACCACGAAACTGAACAAATTTTCCTAAGAAACATGTTAAAATACAAAAAAAAACATTTGTTCAGTTTCATGGTCTAAATATGGTCCTCATCCAGCGTGTAACTGAAAGGTGTGATAATACTGAAGGGTTTGAATCTGCCCATGAAACTGAACAATTTTTCCCATGGAACACGGGATAAGAAAAACCAAATCTGATCTCCTATACAAAATGCGCTATCAGCTGATGTAGTTTTTTATGTTCCTTGGGAAAAGTTGTTCAGTTTCATAGGCAGATTCACACCCTTTAGTATTATCATACCTTTCCGTTACACGCTGTACATTAGTGTACATAATCATAAGATCTACTGATAGACAGAGCTCCGTCCGAAATATCACAATAAAAATGCATTGAACATACAATGAATCGTTGTGATAGCTGACCGCAGTTTATGGTTGAACGAAATGTAGAAGGGCGTTGCTGTTAATCCTCAATTTCAAGATTCCTTAGATTCAGATTCAGATTATTTATTCAATGTAGATTCTTTACAGAATATTTATTGAATGTCATGCAGAATACAATTCAAATACAGCGAGTCTACGCCGTTTCGGATCGTGCTGTGGCAGCGTAAAAGAAACGGCAAGAAACCACTGCAGCACGGCCTACTTTAAGAGTCGGCTTTTTACTTAGCCACCTTTTATTCCACGGTCGCCGCAAGTAGAAAAGGTGGAAAGAGACTACTCTCGAAAACTGAAACCGTTGATTCAGACTATAAAATTGAACAACTTTTTCTAAAGAACACAGATAAAAATACGAATCAAAGTGGAGTAAACAAAATGCACTACCCACGACATGCACATTTCATGAGAGCTCAAAACATTGTTTTTTAGGATTCTGTAGTCAACAAGGATCCCTTATAGTTTTGTCATGTCCATCTGTCTGTCCACGATTTAGGTCAGTATGCGCAGAAAATAACCGTCAGAGCCAAACGGAGAGAAGTAGCAAGCTCTATATAAAGAACTAAGTGTGACTCCGATCCCCGGCACCCTATGCACCACCATATCGTAGACTCAAAATTCAACGAAGCTTTATAAAGGTCTTGCGGACAGTAAATGATGAAGCCTCCAAATTCCGTGGTAGCTTCTGGCAGCATCTGAGCAATTGCCCCCTGGACACCATCATTAAACAGACTCTCCGGACCCAAGTCGGTCGGAGTATATATTTATTAGCTATAAACACGTGGATAGATCAGTCACTCACGGTTTCCATGGTCACTGCTCACTATATGACAGAGGAATTTTAAATAAAATCAAGTTTTCCCGAATCCCACTCCAGTGAGGATATTCAGGCTGTGTTATTGGAAATGGCTGCCAAATGGAATATACAGCACAAATACATTTTTTCGTCACTGATAATGCATATACAATATAGTCAAAGCAAATATACTGAAAGCACTACGGTTGTTACGCTCATACTTGTCAGAGATGTACTGAAGAGCCAGGAAAATTTTATTGAAGGAGTGAAAAAAGTCATCCGCCATTTTGAAATCAGCTCAACAGTACAAACTAAGCTTCTGAAAATGCCTATTGTAACAAAAGGAGAATGGTCATTTACGGCAGAACAATGTAAAATTTTGAAGCCATTTGACGACCCCACATCATTTATGAGTGGGCATAGTGGCGTCATAGTAATGACGCATTGTCTTGTATCAGGCTGTGACAAGCTCCTGGCTAAAAACCTTTGCGAGGCCTAAAAAAACTTGATTTTTCAGCGACGCACAGGCCTAATTACGAAATTCACAATTACTGAGAGGTTCCGCTCCTCTCCTCCGCCATTCTCCGTTTGTACTTTTTTGGATCCGCGGTATAAACTAGCAGTTTTAATAGGTACCCGGAAAAGGGTACAAGATATTCTCGTAAACGCCATAGTTGAAGATATGAACGTTAACGTCAATACTCCCAAACCATCTACCAGTACAAACAGTACACAAAATTTATAATACAATAAATTAAGGTTTTTTATAATACAATAAATAAATTAATTGATTGATTGATATTTTCTCTGTGGACAGTCTTGCAAGATATACAAGGTGTTAGGTAATTAACACAAAACCTCTCGGGTGGTAGCTCTGGACATGAAACTGAACAATTTTTGTTCTACCACTTTTGGAAATTTTTGCTTCTGCATACAAATCGACCAGGTGACCGAGCCAATTTGTATGAAAAAGAAAATTTTTTTTTGGAATTTCCAAAAGTCGTAGAACAAAAGTTGTTCAGTTTCATGTCCAGAGCTACCACTCAAGAGGTTTTGCGCTATTTACCTAACACCCTGTAGTTGCACAGCAGCAAACCTCAGTTAAACAGTATACCGGTTTTTTCTCCTTGTAATACCTATTTGCGACAAATTATTTCATCTGAAGCTGAACCGCCATTACTGAGTTATACAACTTTTCTTCCGAAACTTTTAGACCTGACAACACAAGTTACAAGAATACTTGCTTACAATGTTTATAACGAACATTGGCTTCGCTCGTTAAGAAATACGTTCAAGTAATAAATGTGTATTTTTCTGTATTTTACTTAATAACAAAAAAAAAGTTATTTTGTGAAACAAGTTGTAAGGGTATTTTTCATTCAGGATTACAAGAGCTTTTCATGCAAATTATATATTGGTTTGTAAGTTTTGCTTACACAGCTTGTATTTTCATTGGTTTTGCTCCCAAATAGCCCAGGGATTCTACTCATGGAAACAACTTACTTTACCGAAGACAAAAAGGTTTACGCCCATACAAAATGAGTCGATCATGTGAACATTTTACGATGGACAAAAATTATTCATGTTTTGTGTTTTAGCTTTGGAGTTGTTAAAATTTTTTCTTCGGGAAAGTTAAATACTCGTATAATATTTTTAAAGGAAAGGAAGGAAAAATATAACATTTTTTTTAACTCCAAAGGAAAAAAATTGTATAATCTTTGTCCATAGTAAAGTGGTCACATGATAAGATAAGATAAGATAAAATTTATTTTGTTTCACGTAGGCTAAAACATACAAATTATTACAATACTAGATATCGGTCGCAAACAGCATTGTAATGCCTAAACTAAGTAAAAAAATTACTTGTATCGTAGGCATTGACAAAGACAGACATGATCGACTCATATTGCTCGATTTGTATTTGTATTTTTTGTATTTTCATAAATTGATCCGACCGTGATCCACCGTGTGGTGCCAGCAAAGAATAGTAGGTTTATGTACACACGGCGGCACGTTAGTACTGACAAGTTTTGTAACAACTTGTTTGCTGCCGTGCATACATTTTACATTTCGATAATTCGTTACGTCCGTTCCAGACCCGATTCAGTCCAGTCCCGTTCCAGCCAGATGTGTGTGTATACCGCCTTTTAATGGATTCCGTTTCGGTTCAGCGTTAGACTCAATGATTCCCTTTGGGACAAGTCTCTTCTGTGACGGAGCCGCCATTATTGAGTTACACAACTTTCCTCTCAGAATTTATTGTCTATGTTCCAATAACAAATTTAGGTCGTTCTAAATAAAAGCCAGAAAAGTACCCTAGCCGAAGCCAGGGAAGTATGATGAGATCATAGCAGGTGGAGCGCTATGGTCTCTGCCTAGAAAGAGGCGTGATTTTACATACATACATAACATCACGCCTGTTTTCCGTTGGGGTAGGCAGAGACCACAGTCCTCCACCTGCTACGAAATTGACATACTTCCCTTGCTTCATGTACTTTCATCAATCCTTTCATACATGCATGCATATATGATTTTATATATGTATTTATCTTTCAGGCACGTGTCACGAATTATAAGAATACTTACAATGTCACAGAACGAACATTGACTTCTGGTCTATCATGAAAAAAACCGGTTAAGTGCGAGTCAGACTCGCGTGCCGAAGGTTCTGATATAACTATGATATTTTTGGAACCCATAAAATCCATTTTTAGGAGCCTATAAAACTTCCTGTTTTTCTCCTCCTCCTCTTTTTCCTCCAAATTTGTTTTTTTCTCTAATATTTACATAAACTTCTGCGGCGACAACTAATTCAGATTTTTTCTTACGCAAACTTCGGAGATAAGGGGGGAGGGAATGGTATTTTTTTTACATTTTTCTTCACAACTTGACAGCTAATAGTTCTGAAAAAATACAAAAATCCATTTTGGAATGTAAAAGTAAAGCCCTGTCATATGATACCCCACTCGACCAAACAGCGACCATAAAAAATATGGTACCGTTTTTACCATTTTAGTCTGGAATCAAAGTGGTCAACTGATACCGCAAGTTAAAAGGGTTGTGGTTACATAATATTCAAACAATACGATTCCAGAGAGTCTTGTACCCCACGCGACCTACTCGTAGTAGCGACAATTAAAATTTTTTCCATCTATCGATGGGGTCAGTACAGGTCCAAACTTTTATTTCTGTCACAAGTGAGCAACAGAGCAGAGCAGCTTCTTTATTAACTCACTATCTGAGTTGTGACATACTTTGACACTAATAACAACAATAGACGTTGCCACCCCAGAGATCTAAATATGTAATACCGCATACGTGCAGGTAATTTCAATTAGAAAGGAAATGCAGGTGCACAAGCATTGTTGCTTTGAGGCAGAAATAGGCCAGGGGGGATAAAGTCCATAATGGCGGGAGAGCACTTGAAATTAACAATTAGCTGGATTTGACAGAAAAGCCCTGCTACCTTCCAAGCTTTTCCGCCGTAGAGCACGGTTGCAATGCCTACCCACGAGAAACACTTGTTTGTTCGTCTCCGATACCAATAGGCTTTGCCTGATTTCAGATCAGGACGATTTTGTGTGAAACCCTAATATTCCGTATGTAATTATATTTTTTGCCATCCTTGTTTACGCAACCTTCGAAGCGTTTTCCAAGAAACTTGTTTCATAAGGAAACCTTGTAATATTTTGTACTTTCCTCGAAACAATCTTAAAAAAAACATTCCGTAGAGTTCGATCTTACCGCTTTCGTTGAAAACGACTGGGTACAGTTTCTCCAGAACTTACCTGAAAATGAAGAAATCTTGTTAAGCAAATTATGCAAAGTTTTCTCATATTGCTCAGAATATGAAAGTAAGAAGAAAGTAAGAAACAAGTAAGAAAATAAATGAACAACTTTCATAAACAGCGAACGGAACTTCGAATGCTCCATGAGCCAAGAGCAATGAGTCTCCAAGAGCTCCATGAGCTTATTCCGCGATCCCCCTTCTACCATCAGGAATCCAGACGCACCGCAGGATATCACCCATATTTGGTTCATATTCCACACATCCGCACAAAGCGCTTTGAATCATCCTTTATAATGCGCACGGCTAAGGAGTGGAATTCTCTGCCTGCGTCTGTGTTCCCGAGCTCTTATAACCCGAATCTATTTAAGTCGCGATTGAATAGGCTTCTTCTGGGCAAGCTCGTTCCAACGTCGACCCCATCTTTGTCCTCAAGGCTAGATCGAGGTCAAGAGTAAGCCCATAAATAGTAAAGAAAAAAAGATTGTTAAACCAAACCACGCAATCTGAGATACATTTGAAGACCGCATGGGTAAATTTGAACCAGTGCTGTGTGAGCTACCAACCAATAGGACTGCTCCATTAGACAATCAGCTTTCTTCAAAATGTCCAAAGTTTTATGTGACCCTAAAATCCCATTTACATTAAGATACCGCGTCATAAAATGTTACGTTTGGTCCACTCTCTTATACGGATGCGAAGCGTGGGTGCTAAGAAAGGACACATGTAAGAGACTGCAAGCGTTTAAAATGTGGGTTCTGCGTAGAATGTTTAAGATACCGTGGACCAGTTTTACATCCAACGCCAAAGTCTTGCAACGAGCGAAGCAGCGTAAGCCCGAGCTGTTGTTGACCATTGCCAGAAGGAAAGTGGCCTTCTTTGGGCACTTGCAAAGAGGCTCCGCATTTCAATTCCTGCGGACAATTCTTGAAGGAAAGATACCGGGTAGAAGGCCACCAGGAAGGCCGAGACGGAAATGGTACGATGACATAAGGGACTGGACCGGATTACACTACCACGAGTTGAAGAGGGTGGCGCAACGCCGCGACGAATACCGATTGCTGACCTCCAAACTTCATTTCGAAGATGGCACCCCATGATGATGATGATACATTGTTATTGTTATATACACTGTCACGGAGTGGGGCTGCATGCGTCGCATGCTGCCTCCTTTCGTGCCCACGTTGGGCGCCAGTGCCACCGAAAGCTACTCAGCGGCAGACAGAAGTTGAGACTCTGCAGGGTGGGGGATCCAAAATGACAACATAAAGTTAAGAGTTTATTTTGAAAAAGTAGGTAAATACAAGGCGGTGGTCGTGCTGCGCGCGGGCACGTCCGAGCACGACCAGAATCAAAGGTAAACTGACTGTTTTTGACACGAATGACACCGAAAGACAGAGATAGAAGACATTTGAAATAGGAATTTGGAATTTTGGGCCAGGACAATAGAGCCAGGATCACGAAAGGAGGCAGCATGCGAGGCATGCAGCCCCACTCCGTGACAACAGTGCGTTTGACAAGCTAGAAAAATGGCACAATCTTATTGGTTTGAATCTTCCCAGCTCAAAGCTTAGCTCCCTCGCCCAGCATTGGTGGAAATTAACCCGAATGCTGTGATTGGTAACGCCTTGCCTGCAAAACTTCAGGTTTGGATCACAGCTAAGGCAAACATTAATAGCGGTAAATAAATGTCCATCATGGTTAATAAGCGCTTTGTAGTTTTATCAGTAGGCCGTGATAAAAATAGGGTGCATTGGATTTAATATATTTGACATATTTAGTAGTTGCGATGTGGATCACATTTTATGGTTTCTGATCATATTTACTACATTCTATTATAAATTCAACACGATTAAATAAACTTTTCTCGATAGATTTATCTTTTAAAGTAAGGTCAGTTTTTACCGAATTTGGCCTGGTACTCTGTAATTCAAATAGATTTATAAATTATCTTTTACGAGTTAGAAACGTCTAGTGCATAACTAAGTTATTTAGACTTTGATTGAAACGAAAAAGAACGCAAAATACATCACAACCGCTCGATGCCGCTCTGTTCTCACACACGCAATTTGCCGTTCGTTAGAAAGGAACAGTTTCTCGCCTTTAGTATGATGGCTGGCACGATACGCAATAGGACGCTGCTGCCCATCCAAAAAGCTAAAGATATCTTATTCACCTTACAACCCACAGTAAGAGATAGCTTGGTCCTATCCTAGCTTTATTTTCGGATCCCTGGCCAAATTTTAGTATGTTTCTCTGAACATGTATCTGAAGAACATTCCCATAGGAACATGGGTCTAAATATAACGTAAGTGATTTACCTCCTCTCTGGGTCAAATAACGAAAAAAAAATTTTGGCCCTCCCATACAAACCTTGTGCTGGCAATAGTGTGTGGGATGACCAAAACATTTTCTCGCTTTTCAACCCATGCGCCTTTGGGAAAGCTCTTCAGATTCGTGTTCTGAATAACAGGCAAAAATTTGGTCAGGGGTCTAAAAATAACCCTATATCTTTCTATATAGAAAGAATCAATAACCTGTGGGTGGTAACCTATTCTTAGACGGCATCCCACAGTATTAAATATCTTTGCTTAGAAGCAAATATGTTGAGAAATGGAGCGTAAAGTTATCGTCTTACTCAAATGGCTCGGTAAATTACTCGGAATGAAGCTTTAAATCCTAACTTTACGATATTAGCTATTACAAGGAATATTATGGCGTATCGTCTTGTAGGTGGGCGTGCGTAATAACTCCTTATGATGAGTTTTAATTATTATTATTGCTCATTTGACTGTTAATTGTTATCTGTAATTTAGTTAGTACCTATTTACTGATATTTTTATAATAAAAAAAATCATTGTAGAATATTAAAAAAACTCATAATGACTTACAGAGAGTTAAATTTACGTCGCTTCACAAACAAAGTGGAAATAAATGGTACAGCAGCACTGCACTTACTATCTCGCGATATACGAGAGTCATCATTCGACAGTGTCCCCACCGGGAATCGAACCCAGAAATTCCGGATCAAAAGCCGAATGCTCTAACTACTAGATTATAAAGGGCTGCGGATAGTAAAGAGTAAATAAAAGGACCAAGTGCAAACTTAAGTTTGTAATTTCATACAAATAATATGGAAATACAAACTTACCGATACGAGATTTATGTAAAGATATTTAATTGAAATATGCAGTCAGGTACATAACCAATTTAGAATTATAATTTGAAGCATTAAAATAAGCTCATTGAAACCGATTTTCAGTAAATCACATTTTTAAATTTTAGTAGTAAGGCAACACCCCTTATATCCACAGATCAATGGATGCTGCCGAAAGATACCTTGCATGGAGAGTCTTGGTGATGCAAAATTTCATCAAGATCGTTTGAGCCGTTTTTGAGCAAATCGCAATTTTTAAAGAGAGCCAGCAAGAAACCACTCAGTATCCTTCGATGAATTTGCAAGAAAATCTTAAATTTAAAATATGGTGTCAATTTGACTATTCGTTTAGCGGCTAGGCCAAAGCCTGACGGACAGACCGGCCGACCGACCGACCAACGGACGGACATTTATGGGAGACTTGCTTTTTATGATGTATAAGTGATATAGAACACATTTTTGAGAAAATTAGAAAAACTTTTTTTTTCACGAATACAATACCATTCTCGCTCCGCTCGAAAGTAAAAAAGAAGCGACGGTAAAAAACTCACGCGTTCTTAATAAAATATGTTTGATGTACAGGGTTGAAGTCAATTTGAATTAGTCTGTTAGAACCGTAGTCTAATCCCATGGATTTTTCTCTTCTAAATAATAGAACCGTTTTTCCCCCGAAGGGTAAAAAACGGATATTTAGGTTTCTGCCGAAGCTTGAACCATATTTGAGATTACACTCTAGTATCTCAGCCCGTTTCACTCAGATTTCATATCTTGCAGCGCCCTCTGGCGACTATTTTGGTTACTAAGGTCCCCCCCCCCACGCCCGTCACAAGCGCCCGTCTGTTCTTTGATCAGTACCTTTAAATTAAGCCGGCAAGGCCTTTAGGTATGGTTCAAGCTTCGGCAGAAACCTAAATATCCGTTTTTTACCCTTCGGGGGAAAAACGGTTCTATTTAGGTGTTCGTGCCTTCGCTTGAACCATATTTGAGACGTGTTTAACTTCTGACGGCGCTTTGGCGGGCGTACTGTGACCTGTCTCATTTAGTAAAATTTGTCTTTAATGCGTAATTTATAACAGAGTTAATTTAAGAATTTTAAATTAGAATTTTAAAATTTAATCAAGCAGTCTTGTCGAAACTTTCTTCATAATAAATAGGACTCACGAAACAAATAAGTAAAAGAAAATCTAAATATTTCATTTTCTTGTTTAGATTTTCTAGCGTTGCACGCGGTAGCAATACTTTATTTTTTATTTTTAATACTAATAATAATAAATTGTATAGATAATTTTGAATAATTGTAAGATTACAAACAGCAAATATTGAAAAACTGCAGGCAATTTGAGATGATGCTAACAAATAAATCTGTTGACCTGACAAATCTTTCTTGGAAGGAGTTTAAACTCTCATCAATGCTCAAAGTTTTTCCTGCGTTCAGTAATCAGTCACTACACCAGACGCTTTGCGACGATGAGTAGGGCTCGTTTATCTTATTACCTACAATGAGTGATTGAAAAATAGTATATTACAGCTTAGTATGTAAATATGCAGTATATGTAATTTCTCTTACGACAGCTCTTTGATTGTTTATTTTATGGAAAATTAATCTTTTGGACTCACAACTTGTAAAAGTTACTTAGGTATCGCCTGCAGATTACAACCAGTCTGAGCATCCGACTTGTTTGCGGTGGTAAGTGCTCTAGACGGTATGCGTCAGATTATTATTAAATAAAAATTTGGGTCTATATCCATAAATTGAAGTAGTCTGCAGTGGGAGCCGTGTGAATATTCTAATTGTCTAATTCAACAACAAAAATAAATAAAAAAAAAAACCTGTAAAATGACGCTCTTCTAGGTACTCAGCAAATACTGAGTATGAACAAGGTGAGGTCAACTTACAAAATTAATGAAAATCACAAGTGATTTCGTGTTGATCTCATGTTAATATGAGAAGGAACAAAACGGCTGAACAAAATGATCGACCGATTAATTCGATTTATTTTAATTATTTGGAATTTGAATTTTTATTTTGTAAGGTTACAACCAATTCTGTGGCGAGGCAACCAGGTGTTATAGCGATGTTGAAAACTGGCTGGTCTAGTCCATATGCAGAATATAACAACAAAACAATTTCGATTTACCGAGGTGACTTCTTGTTTTAATAGTCTTATCATGCTAAAAGAGCAAAGAAGATTCGTCGAGAGTTGAGATAGTTAGGGATCAAAAACTATGTCATACTTTACTATGTCATTGTAATTACAAAAGTATTCTAGAATGCTTAAAGGTAACAAGGATTTTTGTAACAACCATCAAACCACGATAAAAATATAGTGAAAAGTTATTTATGTTAAACTATTATTCATGGTTTTTTAAAATTTACAACAAAGGCCTTAATGCAAAAGGTGTCGAAGTCTTCATTGTTGGTGCATACAAGTTGGAAGTAGAGTATTGGGATTTTTGGGATACCAACAAAATACGGGTATCCTTGATCTTACCACAAGTTCATCAGAACAAGCTGTTGCTGTTATAAGAAAGCAAACTATAACAAACCGACCAAAAATTGTTTATCGAAACTAACTCTGTAGCGGAATAAAAAAATTTTTAGACTGTTCAAGAAATCTTTTTACTTTACAGCGGAAAAACAATCAAACTGAAAAAGTGCATTTATGGCAATGCAAATATGCTACTGAACTACAAAACTACAGAACAACTAAACTCCAGAGCAACCGAAGCAAAGTTTAAATTAAATATGAACATTATTGCAGATTTAACAATAATTTGTCAATTCTAACAGGCCGAATTCAAATACTTTTAGCGGGTGGTGATAGCTATCAGATAGACCTGATATTATTATTAGCATGGGTGTTTCCCCTTTGTACGGTTGCACTTAGGATGTGAGCATCATCTGGGAAATATAGCTATTAATTAATGTTAGCAAATACATAAGTCTGGGTAAGGTTGACTGAGACATCTGCAAGAGATCCTCGATCTACGACATCATCTTTTGGATCTGAAAACTCATACAAGCAAGAAGTAAATAAGTTACTGCTGCCTACTTGATTGCATCTGCTTACTCAATAGCAAGGATTTGACGCTTAGCTTACTATAGGTAAGGTTTGTTTTAGACTTTCGCACTTTTCCTGTGCGAGACAATAACAATTTTAGTTTACCCTCACAATAATATCTACGTAGTTCACCTCTCTTCAGTCTACCCGTGACCACGGCTGTTGCAACGCAGCCGAAACGTCGGGAATAATAATGTAATTTATTTTGCCTAATAACTATTATCGGGCTAAGACCCGGAACAAAATAAACATTACTATAGGTAATATGCAATTAAGGGTATTACAAATCCAGCTGTAATCATGTTGGTTACCTATCTAAAGCCTGTAGCTTAGTTAATAAGGTCCAAAAGGTCTATATTGGCGAAAGTTACCTATTTTTTCTTACACGATGACCTTTACAATACCACCAATGTGCTGGCTGCCTGTCATGTGTGGTGGAGTATTTTGTTTGCTCAATAAAGTATGCCTAAACGTATCACGCCAGAATCGGCTCGAAATAACAACACATTTTAGTTGTATGTTCATTATTTACTTGCTGGAAAAAGCCTTCGTCAAATGCCCAAAATTTGGTGAAGAAAGTACCTCCTAGATCCTGGCATCGGATAATTTAATACTGTTTTTGTAAGCACAAAACGATGGTTAAGAAGCTTTTTGACAAGAGAAGCTAAAGTTGCGTGTACTTGTCTTAGTCTTTAAGTGCAATATTATTAATCTTGCGACTCGTGAATAATAGCATCATATTCACAAAAACGGTTATAGCTTAGATGAATTTTCCTTACAAATAAAGAAAGTTACGCAACATAAGTTCTGGGTATGGTTAACTGCGGCAGCTATAGCGTTTTTTGTGCTTCGGAAGGTCGCAGTTGTCTTCTTGGTTAGTGGAGACTTAATCATCTCAGAGGCCAAAATCTTTTGATGTCAGGGTTGTCCTGCTTTGACTAGAAAGTGTTGATACGGTTACTGGCTATCACGCAACAAGCAAGCTTAGGAAAGCTGGCAGGAACTCAGATTTATTAGCTAAACTCGTCTTTGTATACTGCGTGCAAAATAACTCCGTCTGTGACCGTTAATGCGCAGAAGTCAAGAGTCGCGGGGGTAAGCGCGGCTCCCCCCAGCAAGGAGTTAGTACTTGCCCCCCAGGGGCGAGCGGATCGTTCATTGGCTCTCCGCCTGTCACCCATGCGCAGAAAATAACCGTCATAGAAAGACTTTTCCTGAACGCACTGTAATATCCTCTTACTTACTCTGTGTTTGTATGTAAGCGTTTGTGGACAATGAAGAAAAAACGTTTAGAAGTAGTTTTAAAATAAATTTGACGTGAATAATGAATCAGTCTTTTGTGTAGCTATTGTCATCAGGCTGCAGCTGTAAATAAAATTGTAAGTTTCACTTTACAGGAATGCACTTAGACGGGGAGCAGATAGGTGAAACCGTTTCTTCCCCTCGCTGAAAGTGAGGCTGTCCTTGTTGGACTGGTAGTTTTTATTGCCCCCCCCCCCCTCTCATTCTATCTACCAGAAGAAAGTGGGAACGTACTTCCCAAGGTAGGTGTGCTGTGTTATTATTATTCACAAACTTTTAACATCAATCGTTATGACCATGCAAGCAAAGATATAATTTTGTGGGGGGATAAGGAAATTCATATTTTCTTATTAGTACTTATGTCCCAACTTGTCGAGGAATCGTTCCGTAAGCCACGTATAAGACATTCAATTTTCGCTTGTCTGTAAGAACAAAGGAATGAAGGGAGGATACGTTACAATTACTTCGGCGCAAGTGGCTAAGAATATTTTGTTTTTCGTCTCTCATACGGATAAAAAGTGTGTGGTTTAAGTATGAACCGTGTCGGCTTTGAAGCGCCACACTGTGCTACTCTGGATACAACGTCCTTTGAGGCAACAAAATATCTTCTTAATTTTGAGGTTACGAAGTGACTTTTTAATAATAAATTACCTCCCTTGTCGTGTTGTTGTTTGTTTGTTGCCTACACATTTATTTGCGGACAAGCAAGCGGTAAAAAGTGAGTGCATGGCATCTATTTTGGAGGTTGCTACATATTTTCCATAAATTGTAATAATGGAATTTCGCAAGGTAACGTCTGATGCTATTAACTACATAAAGTTCTCTCAATTTTAAGAACACCGGGTAATCTGACCTCTCACAAGTCCAAGTCATCAAAACAAATGATTTTGTTTGAAGAGAGAATAGCTTCTAGCGGAGATAAGCTAGCTTGCCCTGATAAATCTCAAAATGAAAGGATGACCATTAGCTGACAACAAGTTTTTGTGTTAGGCGACAAAGATCATTGATTGAGGCAACATGCATAGGCCACTTAGACTGCAGACCGTCCATAATTACTGTGGAAGTACTTGCCATGTTCTGTAATTAACGTGTAAGAGAAGCGCTCGTGGTCGAGTGGTAGTTACTCTTTCTTTCTGATCAAGAAAGTTAAGCAATGTGGGCCGTGGTCAGAACCCGGACGGGAGATCGCTATAGCTAGACTATAGTGGCACAACAATTAGAGCGTTTTCGTGCTTTGGATGGCGCGTTAAGCCATTGATCCCGGCCTGTCAATGATAGTAATTAAGCCAAGTCAGAGGCCGTTTGACGGCTTGGGGCTCTGACATCCATGCTGGCCATTAGCCTTATAAAACCTTGTCTAGGTTTGGATTTGGTTTACCTTCCCTCTGGGTTGCAGAGGTCTGATAGCAGTCGCTCTTTGAGAATACCAGTGCTCTTGTCAAATCCCCTAGGATAGGTCGCCTAGAACAAAGCTAGGGCAATGATGATGATCGGCTTGTGAGATTAGTTTCAAAACTGGCCACTGTTCCTTGTCGTGTCATGAGCCGACACGCGTCGTGAAATGACGCAGGCCAATATAGCGACACGCGTCGTCTCGTGAGACGACGTTGATGAGTGAGGCGACATACGACGTCTCGTGAAGCGACATGACGTCTCGTGAGGCGACACGTCGTCTTGTGAAGCGACACGTAGTCTTGTGAAGCGACACGTTGTCTCGTGAAGCGACACCCGTCGTATCACGAAAGCATGGCATTTACAATAACGGTGCTTAAGGGAGGCAGCCGTATTTGGTAACATACGTCGGTCAATGAGACGACGGTTATGACGGTGCCTAGAGAGGCAGCTGCGTCTCGTCACTGGACCCAAAAGTCCGAGCGGAATTTACAGTGTTGCACGAAAAATCATTTTACAATGACTTCGGTAATGACGGTGCCTAATAGAGGCAGCTGCGTCTCGTCGCTAGGCTAAGAGTCCGAGCGGAATTCACAACAGAACGAGAAAACTTAAAAAAACATTATTTCACTAGGCACGTGTTACTCGGCTGAGATACAAAAGCGTACTGATCAAAGAACAGACGGGCGCTTGTGACGGGCGTGGGGGGGGGGACCTTAGTAACCAAAATAGTCGCCAGAGGGCGCTGCAAGATATGAAATCTGAGTGAAACGGGCTGAGATACTAGAGTGTAATCTCAAATATGGTTCAAGCGAAGGCACGAACACCTAAATATAATATTTTATAGTAACCTTTATTTTACAATTTTTCCTTGATAACAGAATAACATATACATAATATATAGCATATACAAGAGCAATATTTATGTCTATTAGCTATCGTTTTCGAGAACCTGATTACAAAAACGGCTGTGATATAATATCGATGAAATTTATAATACATGGGTTAGGACGATTAATTGGTTTAGCTATTACAGGTCTGAGTAAACTCGTTGATTCGTAGAAAAAAAAAACTGCGGTTCTAGAAACCATTAAGCTCCATATCTCAGTTTGCTTTGGCCGTTAGCTTTAATCTGTGCTTTGGCTAAGATTATACTGAGCAAGCTCGGTCGCCCAGGTAAAGTCGGGAAACTTAATGTGTAACAAAAAGAAATCCATCATATGATCTGTGCTCCTATGAAAAAAAAAATACGCTTCCAATCTACAATCTACGTATCTCGATTGACATCAATTTCAATTCTTATTCAATCGAACTGAGTTACCTACGGCGTTTTGTTTCCTAACAATGTCGGAAGGGACAAAAGCCAGCTGAGAAAAGAGGGGAGAATTCGAAGAATGTTATCTTAAGTGCCTCGAATCTACAAGACAACTGCTGTTAAGAGTTTGTGATTGTTGGCAAAAATGAGAGGTTTCACCTTGGGACATTTCTATGTAAGTACAACTGCAAAAATATAGACAAAAATCTACTTCATTTTAATCTGTATCCATCTTTTTTCAGGATTTCGAGTCCACAAAGAACTCCTTACACTTTCGTCATATCCGTCTGTCCGCGGCTTAGCTCAGAGACCCTTAGTACTAGAAAGTTGTAATTTAGTATGAACTAGTTTTCAGAAGTCCAAGGTATGGATATACATATTATTCACGCCGATAAAGTGGTAAAATAAAATAAGGGAATGAATTTGTACCCCTACAAGTAAAGTGGGGATTAATATTTTTTAGGGTTCCGTAGCCAAATGGCATAAAACGGAACCCTTATAGATTCGTCATGTCTGTCTGTCTGTCCGTATGTCACAGCCTCTATTTCCCGAAACTATACGAACTATACTGTTGAAACTTGGTAAGTAGATGTATTCTGTGAACCGCATTTTTTCACACAAAAATAGAAAAAAAACACTAAATTTTAGGGTTCCCCATACTTATAACTGAAACTCTATTTTTGTTTTCGTCAAACCCATACGTGTGGGATCTAATGGACAGGTCTTCAAAAATAATATTCAGATTTCAAATATATTTTTTTTCTAAACTGAATAGTTTGCACTAGAGACACTTCTAAAGTGGTAAAAAAAAAATGTGCCTACATTACCATGCGAACTTCCACCGAAAATTGGTTTGAGCGATATTTAGTAAGTAGTTTTTTTTAATACGTCATAAATCGTAAACCGCAATTTACCTTTCATTCAATCATCTCAAATATAAATTTTAGTTACTTACATCACATAATAAAGTGTTTTAGCAATAAAAATACCATAACTTTTACTTATATATCTACAGGTCTGTACGGAACCCTCAGTGCGCGAGTCCAACTCGCACTTGGCTGGTTTTTTCTTGTTTACCCCATCGAGATAGGAATCGTTCAATAGGTCTTCAAAAAATAATAAGTCTGTAAATATCATTTTCGATTTAGGGATCCGTTTGCGAGATATTTAGCTTGAAAGACCTCTCTCTCAATTTTTTGTTGGAGTAGAGTGTCCCCCGCCCCCGCCACATAAACGGTTGTTAGTGTAAACGTACAAACTCACAGTACAGAGCTTAATGTAGCCGCAAAACTGGAAATAAAAAAAATAGCAATCAGGCACTTGGACCTAGCTGAGCATTGGGAGGTAAAAAGTTTATAAACATTAAAAAATCCTGTATAACTTCCATGAATTTTTTAAGCAATTAGTTTTTTGTGTGCATGTTTGAGAACATGAAAAAATAATAAAAACATATTTTCTTTAAAAACCCGACCAAGTGCGATTCGGACGCGCACCCTAAGGGTTCTGTACCTATCACATCATTGTCATATCATCCAACAAATCATATTCCCCAAGTTCTTGCCATTTGATTTTAAAAACTGCGCTTCCATTCTTACTTGACCCCTCTGTAAAATAAATGTACTTAAATCCGGAGCTCACCTTAATTGGCTACTCTTACATCTGAGAAACGTTTTTCCTTTTAATTGTGCCTATTTTTTATTTTTCTAGGTCGTCGGGAAATATCCACAAATGTATGGAGAAATAAATGGCCGTATTTTTTTATTGTGTTGTTGTAGAAGCTTGGAATGTTCACAGCTTCAAGGGTCTAAAAACTTTACATACATACATAATATCACGCCTTGTTCACGTCGGGGTAGGCAGAGACCACAGTTTTTCACCTGCTACGATCTTGACATACTTCCCTTGCTTCCAGTACTTTCATCATTCCTTTCATACATGCTAGTCGGTTTAGGGTACTTTTAACCTGGCCTTTATTCAGAACGTCCTGAATTTGGTCCTGGTACGTTTGCCGAGGCCTTCCCCTTCCAACGTTCCCATTCACTCTCGCCTTGTAGATCTCTTTCGTCAATACTCTTTCATTCATCGTCTCTACACGACCAAACCCTCTTAGCATCCCTTTCTCAATTTTACCTTTACCCGTTCGAGAGAAAAACCGTCTTGACAGACAGACAGACGGACAACAAAATAATCCTATGAAGGTGCGTCTTTTTTTTTTCATTTTGAGGTAGGAACCTAAAACATAAATTTTGATGAATGTTTTTTAGGTTAATATGAGTAAGAGCTGATTGAAAAACATGTGTGTATTATTTTTGATTTCATGATCTCAAACAGTCAATTATACTTGCACACAAAAAAATGTTTTTGAAAATATTTCACTAAAGAAGTAGGTAATTTTTAGTACTTCGGTGGTCGAATTCTCTTTATTATAACTAGATTGAATTTGGGTAGCTAACAAAATATAGGTCTGTTATTTCAGGATACTCTCTAACATAATACCAAAATAAATCAAATTGGAGACGGACAGTTGGGTACCTTATTAGTAAAATGAAGAAGAAAATTTCAAATGTCTTTTTCTTGAATAGAAAAGTTGTAGGTGAAATTTTCCGCCATATTTTATTGCTGGTGTGCCCAATTAACAAAAACCGGCCAAGTGCGAGTCGGACTCGCGCCCTAAGATAGATAGGTAATCTACCATATGGTAGATAGGTAATCTATCATATGATATACTAAAATCTCTTGCTCTTTGACTTTAAAACTCCGCGACCATCCAATTTGACCCCTCTTTTATAGAAAAGTTCTTGAAACGGGAGCTCACCTTAATTGGTTATTATTAGTTCTGAGAAAAATTTGAATATTAAAGGATTTTAGACTTTTCCCTTTATTTGTACTGTGAGACCTAGCTTCTTGCCAAATTTCATAATTTTAGGTCAACGGGAAGTACCATCTAGGTTTTGCTTTAGTGCATAAAATGTATGGAGATGAGGACATAATAAAAAGGCATATCTTTTGATTGCGTCGTTGTAAAAAATTTAAATTTTCAGATCTTGTTTGGTTTGTGGACTTTAATATTCGTTATCAATTTTAATCTGATACCTTCACCCGTTCGTGAGAAAAAGGGTCTTGACACGTTAGTATTATATAGTCCAAAGAAATTTGACCTCATATAGAAGTAATATATAAGAAATAATTCGTCACAAGTAGGGATGTGGGCATGCTTTCATCTATCGATAGTCGATAAGTCACACAAGGACAAATCGATGTCGAAACTTTGACCAAAAAGTTGAAGTACTAAACTTTAATAAAAGGCAAATCTGTTAAAAGCAGTGATTAAATTCATTAAAAAAAAATACTTTTTGCATTTTTTACGAAAGATGATTTCTTACGTAGGTGTTTTAATATTAAAGATACCAAATTTCTTACTTACTTACTTACTTACTTACTAAAAGTAATGGACGGTAGCGGTGGAGGCAAGAGGGGTAGGAGGTGTAAAGGTTCTTTTTTTTTATTTTCATGAATATCTCTAGCTTACATACAAATTATGTAGGATTTTAAAACAAACTTTTATGCCTCAATTCAATCCCTTTGGGATGGTTTTGCAAAAATGCTGAAATACGGGTTTGTGTTTTTCTTCTAAGTAGCTCAAATCAATTTTCAAGCGAAATTTCGTGTATCTTATCTTGCCTTATAACGTGGAGCTGAGTTCCTTATTGGACCTTAGAGCACAAGGAGCCTGTAGTCTTCTGGTTTCGGATAAGCTTGACCCAGAATCTTCATACGCTTGTGAGCCAAAGCGTTGCATGAGCACAAGAATTGCTTGTCAGAATTGTTTGTAGCGAAAAACTTTAAAACCTTTTTTGTAGAGAATTTTATGTAGATTAATTTAGTATTTTTATTAATTTTCTTACAATTTGTTGATTCAGGATGATTCATGCTGATTGAGACATTTCAATTTGGCGAAGACACACAAAGTTATATTTGTTTGACAGTGTCCCCATCGGGAATCGAACCCAGAATGAAAACAAAACGCGTTGAATGTTGTAAAATATAATAAATGGTACAGCAGCACTGCACTTACTTTCTCGCGATATGCAAGTAGAACTGTCAACCGCAAACTTAAATTTGTAATACCATACCTACACATAGTATGGAATTACAAACGTTTATTAAGGTTTTTCTGAAAAATGTTCTACCACATGAATTCGGAACTCGAATTGTAAAATATTAAAACAAACCAACCGTAAACGATTTCGAACAAATCACATGTTCAAATTTTGGTAGTACTGGAACACCTTTTATATGAATTTTCACAGATTTTTTAATTTTAAAACTCTGTTTCTTATGAATAGTTGTTCAGTTTTGTCGACTGTAAAGCTCTTTCAGTTTTTGGTACATCCATGTACTAAATTTTCACAAAATCCAATCAAATTGAACATCCATTCAGGTAGATAACCAAAACAAAATTAAAATTATAGAAAATAATACAAACTTAATGGAGTCAATTAGGGTCAATGTAGGTACCACTAGTTGACCATTTAAGCGGTTTTATAACAAAATTCATAAAAAAACTAAATTATTAGTTTTACTTTCAGAGTCACTTCTAAAAGTTCGACTATGAATTAGTTAGGCTTGTGATATAATAAGTGTTAAGGACTTTACAAAATATGCTCTTAAAGTTTTTTTTTTTTTTTCAAATGTTACATTGCATGACCACTTCGAATAAACATACTAAAGTACTAGCTAGACAAACCCATAATTTTATTGTAAGACGCCAACATAGTTAAATTCTATATAAAATCGCGGTATTTTTAAATTTTCTTACTTTCAGTTCAAATTTAAGTTTTGGTCAGCTATTGGTGCTTGGTCATCTAGTGGTGCACTGATCCTATGAGTAAATCACAAGTTTACGTTTTGGTAGTATAGGAACACCCCTTATATGGAATCACACAGACAAACTGATGATGGCGCAAGATACCTTGCATAGAGATGCTTAGTCAAGCAGTTTCATAAAAATAATTTGAACAATTTTGCTCAAAATGAGAGCCAGCAAAAAACCATTCGGAAATAAAAGTCTTAAATTAAAAATATGGTGTTAATAGGACCATTCGTTTAGCCGCTAGGCCAAAACGTGACGGACAGACCGACCAACCGACAGACGGACATTTTTTAGGGGACTTGCTTAAGTGATATAGAACACATTTTTGAGAAAGTTTGTGCAACTTTTTTCACGAATACAATACCTTTCTCGCTTAGCTCGAAAGTAAAAATACTACTATCGATAAAAAATACATCACTCATAAACTCCAACATGATCCCACAAAAAACGATAAATTACAGTAAAATACGTAACAATTTCCATATTATCTGACTGTAGAAATGATAAGTTGACATTTTTTTATGCAATATTTGTGATAATAATCCACAAACATGAAAAATACTGAATAAAACTTACAGATGAAAAGACAAAATTTCTTTGCAATTTTCGTTTTGTTGTTTTAAAGATGTACAGCCATCAACTACACACGTTATTATTAAAAAGAACAATCACTAATATGGAGAGCAACTTAAGAATAAATTCACGATATTTTGAAGTTATTCACTACATGTTTTTTATAATTTACACATTGTTTACAACATATAATTTAGGAAATATTTTCAACCGTTAAAATCCCAACAAGTTACAATAATCCTATAAACTTTGTAAATGCAATGAACGCGTCGTTCATCTAATTTGGTAGGATGTGATCACTGACCACTTGACATGGCATGAGACATGCTAGCAGTTGTCATCCCATACTGAAAAAAAATAGCATGGTTTCTTCTCCGAGCGAAGCAAGGAGGTTTTTGTTCTGAGATATAGTCTAAGGTCTTGACAGACTGACAGACAGACCGACAGACAGAAAAACAGACTGACAGACAGATGGAAAGCCCTAAAATACCAGGATGTTACAAGTAAACAGACTAACACCACTATAACAACTTCCTTAATTCAGAAACAAATTCGGCATACATTGCTTGTTGAAGTAAGGTAATTGGAATTAACAGAAACAAGCCTCCCAGCAATGTATGCCGAATTAGCCTTTAAATTTAGGAAGGTGTGATTGCGGCTGTAGCTAAATTAAACATTCCAATAATTTATTTAGAGTCAAATTAGAACCGAACGAAGACATGTTCGGGGTTCCATATTAATCTGGGTTGGTACTCGGAGGTTTTTGTCGGAGCTCCGATATTATCGGAGCAATATGGATTGACAACAGTTACGTTCGAAAATTTACTTTGTATGGGAATTTTCTTGTCAAAGGGCGAACCATAGACTAATTATCGGCGCGATATTATCGAACTGTCACTTCGGAGTACGACTGCCAGGGATTTGTACTACTACGTACAACTGAAATGTCAGTGCGTCCGCCATGTTTGCCGAAGCCCCAGATTAGTAAGTTAATGTGCCGAAGCTGCTTCAGTCATTGATATTCAAGAATTGTGTCCCAGTCCTTTTTTTGGTGGAAAGATAAAAAATGTTCAAGGAAAAAACAGCTAAAATAAAATAACATCCTCGTTAAGAACCTGCATTTATCCCAAAGCTCAGTTAAGCTTTCAATACAATATGGAATTTTTCTACTTACTTTAAAAGATGATGTTAAAAATGTTGTCTGCATTGCTGGCTTTTTTTTACATGCCTTGTAGGTTTTTTTACATTTCTAAAAACTGAAAGGGCATACTCAGTAAACGAATCTGAACTACTTTTCGAAACATAGAAAAAGTAGTAGGTACTGCAAATGGAAAAAAAAAAGCTTTAAAATATAAAACTACGGGGTGACTTTTCGTGACCCATCTCTACCCATGGGTGTCGTAGGAGGCGACTAAGGGCATAAAAACCGGAGGATGGACAGCAAAATCTTTCTGTGTACCTATCGTACCATCTTACGTACTGCGGTCACCAACAACAGTGGTCTCCAGTGACTCCAGTCGTTACGCTTACAAGCGTGGTGACTGTGGTAAATAAATCCCTTCAAAAGCACCACGCGGTTTCGCTGGAGTCTGGAGAATCTCCCTGTCCTGCAGTGGACATTCATGGCATGTTATTATATAGGGTGACTTTTAACTTAACTAGTTCTTGATAACAAAATATATACATGTACTTTGATTAAAAACACCTTTCTCAAAGAGACAAAGCATAAAAAGCAATAAATTTGGTCGCGCCATACAAATTTTGCTATTGCTGGTGCAAGATTTGTATAGGAAGGCCAAAAAAATTTAAGGTTCGCTCCATTTTTATTTGGGAAAGTTGTTTGTTATCACGAGTACATTATACTTGCTATCAGAACTAATTAAAAGTCACCTTATATTTACTTGAATTTTTGTGCACCTAACCACTAAAACGCAAGTATAAAGCAATGAATGTCATATTTTTCAACATGTCGCTCGTCACATAACTGATCGTACAAATCCAGAGCGATAGGAGTATCTTCATAGCAACAAAATTACATTTCTCAAACCAATGACACGGGAAAATTGTTTCTCTTTCGAGAGATTCGAATTGTACGGCTGTTTTCATGGACTTTATACTCCTTTGAGTACAAGGTTTTAATAAATTCGTATAACACACTTTAAGATCGTAATTATTCTGGAGACCAAATGCAACATATTTAGACCATATTCAGCCTATGCGTTCAGTTGATCTTTGTCATCATCATCATCATAACATCCCATAAAACGTCCACTACAGGACAGGGAGCTCCCCCCAGAAGTCCATCTCTTGCTGGAACAATGTGAAGGGGAAGTACCTCAGTCACCAAGCTTGTTAGCATTACGGCTGGCACCATGGACCGCGGTTGTTGGTAACCGCAGTATGTAAGATGTACGATACACGGAAGGACACTGCTGCGCATCCTACGCTTTATAAACCCTTAGTCTTACGTGCGGTGCTTAAGACGGTGCTTAAGGGAGGCAGCCGTATTTGGTAACATACGTCGGTCAATGAGACGACGGTTATGACGGTGCCTAGAGAGGCAGCTGCGTCTCGTCACTGGACCCAAAAGTCCGAGCGGAATTTACAGTGTTGCACGAAAAATCATTTTACAATGACTTCGGTAATGACGGTGCCTAATAGAGGCAGCTGCGTCTCGTCGCTAGGCTAAGAGTCCGAGCGGAATTCACAACAGAACGAGAAAACTTAAAAAAACATTATTTCACTAGGCACGTGTTACTCGGCTGAGATACAAAAGCGTACTGATCAAAGAACAGACGGGCGCTTGTGACGGGCGTGGGGGGGGGGACCTTAGTAACCAAAATAGTCGCCAGAGGGCGCTGCAAGATATGAAATCTGAGTGAAACGGGCTGAGATACTAGAGTGTAATCTCAAATATGGTTCAAGCGAAGGCACGAACACCTAAATATAATATTTTATAGTAACCTTTATTTTACAATTTTTCCTTGATAACAGAATAACATATACATAATATATAGCATATACAAGAGCAATATTTATGTCTATTAGCTATCGTTTTCGAGAACCTGATTACAAAAACGGCTGTGATATAATATCGATGAAATTTATAATACATGGGTTAGGACGATTAATTGGTTTAGCTATTACAGGTCTGAGTAAACTCGTTGATTCGTAGAAAAAAAAAACTGCGGTTCTAGAAACCATTAAGCTCCATATCTCAGTTTGCTTTGGCCGTTAGCTTTAATCTGTGCTTTGGCTAAGATTATACTGAGCAAGCTCGGTCGCCCAGGTAAAGTCGGGAAACTTAATGTGTAACAAAAAGAAATCCATCATATGATCTGTGCTCCTATGAAAAAAAAAATACGCTTCCAATCTACAATCTACGTATCTCGATTGACATCAATTTCAATTCTTATTCAATCGAACTGAGTTACCTACGGCGTTTTGTTTCCTAACAATGTCGGAAGGGACAAAAGCCAGCTGAGAAAAGAGGGGAGAATTCGAAGAATGTTATCTTAAGTGCCTCGAATCTACAAGACAACTGCTGTTAAGAGTTTGTGATTGTTGGCAAAAATGAGAGGTTTCACCTTGGGACATTTCTATGTAAGTACAACTGCAAAAATATAGACAAAAATCTACTTCATTTTAATCTGTATCCATCTTTTTTCAGGATTTCGAGTCCACAAAGAACTCCTTACACTTTCGTCATATCCGTCTGTCCGCGGCTTAGCTCAGAGACCCTTAGTACTAGAAAGTTGTAATTTAGTATGAACTAGTTTTCAGAAGTCCAAGGTATGGATATACATATTATTCACGCCGATAAAGTGGTAAAATAAAATAAGGGAATGAATTTGTACCCCTACAAGTAAAGTGGGGATTAATATTTTTTAGGGTTCCGTAGCCAAATGGCATAAAACGGAACCCTTATAGATTCGTCATGTCTGTCTGTCTGTCCGTATGTCACAGCCTCTATTTCCCGAAACTATACGAACTATACTGTTGAAACTTGGTAAGTAGATGTATTCTGTGAACCGCATTTTTTCACACAAAAATAGAAAAAAAACACTAAATTTTAGGGTTCCCCATACTTATAACTGAAACTCTATTTTTGTTTTCGTCAAACCCATACGTGTGGGATCTAATGGACAGGTCTTCAAAAATAATATTGAGATTTCAAATATATTTTTTTTCTAAACTGAATAGTTTGCACTAGAGACACTTCTAAAGTGGTAAAAAAAAAATGTGCCTACATTACCATGCGAACTTCCACCGAAAATTGGTTTGAGCGATATTTAGTAAGTAGTTTTTTTTAATACGTCATAAATCGTAAACCGCAATTTACCTTTCATTCAATCATCTCAAATATAAATTTTAGTTACTTACATCACATAATAAAGTGTTTTAGCAATAAAAATACCATAACTTTTACTTATATATCTACAGGTCTGTACGGAACCCTCAGTGCGCGAGTCCAACTCGCACTTGGCTGGTTTTTTCTTGTTTACCCCATCGAGATAGGAATCGTTCAATAGGTCTTCAAAAAATAATAAGTCTGTAAATATCATTTTCGATTTAGGGATCCGTTTGCGAGATATTTAGCTTGAAAGACCTCTCTCTCAATTTTTTGTTGGAGTAGAGTGTCCCCCGCCCCCGCCACATAAACGGTTGTTAGTGTAAACGTACAAACTCACAGTACAGAGCTTAATGTAGCCGCAAAACTGGAAATAAAAAAAATAGCAATCAGGCACTTGGACCTAGCTGAGCATTGGGAGGTAAAAAGTTTATAAACATTAAAAAATCCTGTATAACTTCCATGAATTTTTTAAGCAATTAGTTTTTTGTGTGCATGTTTGAGAACATGAAAAAATAATAAAAACATATTTTCTTTAAAAACCCGACCAAGTGCGATTCGGACGCGCACCCTAAGGGTTCTGTACCTATCACATCATTGTCATATCATCCAACAAATCATATTCCCCAAGTTCTTGCCATTTGATTTTAAAAACTGCGCATCCATTCTTACTTGACCCCTCTGTAAAATAAATGTACTTAAATCGGGAGCTCACCTTAATTGGCTACTCTTACATCTGAGAAACGTTTTTCCTTTTAATTGTGCCTATTTTTTATTTTTCTAGGTCGTCGGGAAATATCCACAAATGTATGGAGAAATAAATGGCCGTATTTTTTTATTGTGTTGTTGTAGAAGCTTGGAATGTTCACAGCTTCAAGGGTCTAAAAACTTTACATACATACATAATATCACGCCTTGTTCACATCGGGGTAGGCAGAGACCACAGTTTTTCACCTGCTACGATCTTGACATACTTCCCTTGCTTCCAGTACTTTCATCATTCCTTTCATACATGCTAGTCGGTTTAGGGTACTTTTAACCTGGCCTTTATTCAGAACGTCCTGAATTTGGTCCTGGTACGTTTGCCGAGGCCTTCCCCTTCCAACGTTCCCATTCACTCTCGCCTTGTAGATCTCTTTCGTCAATACTCTTTCATTCATCCTCTCTACACGACCAAACCCTCTTAGCATCCCTTTCTCAATTTTACCTTTACCCGTTCGAGAGAAAAACCGTCTTGACAGACAGACAGACGGACAACAAAATAATCCTATGAAGGTGCGTCTTTTTTTTTCATTTTGAGGTAGGAACCTAAAACATAAATTTTGATGAATGTTTTTTAGGTTAATATGAGTAAGAGCTGATTGAAAAACATGTGTGTATTATTTTTGATTTCATGATCTCAAACAGTCAATTATACTTGCACACAAAAAAATGTTTTTGAAAATATTTCACTAAAGAAGTAGGTAATTTTTAGTACTTCGGTGGTCGAATTCTCTTTATTATAACTAGATTGAATTTGGGTAGCTAACAAAATATAGGTCTGTTATTTCAGGATACTCTCTAACATAATACCAAAATAAATCAAATTGGAGACGGACAGTTGGGTACCTTATTAGTAAAATGAAGAAGAAAATTTCAAATGTCTTTTTCTTGAATAGAAAAGTTGTAGGTGAAATTTTCCGCCATATTTTATTGCTGGTGTGCCCAATTAACAAAAACCGGCCAAGTGCGAGTCGGACTCGCGCCCTAAGATAGATAGGTAATCTACCATATGGTAGATAGGTAATCTATCATATGATATACTAAAATCTCTTGCTCTTTGACTTTAAAACTCCGCGACCATCCAATTTGACCCCTCTTTTATAGAAAAGTTCTTGAAACGGGAGCTCACCTTAATTGGTTACTATTAGTTCTGAGAAAAATTTAAATATTAAAGGATTTTAGACTTTTCCCTTTATTTGTACTGTGAGACCTAGCTTCTTGCCAAATTTCATAATTTTAGGTCAACGGGAAGTACCATCTAGGTTTTGCTTTAGTGCATAAAATGTATGGAGATGAGGACATAATAAAAAGGCATATCTTTTGATTGCGTCGTTGTAAAAAAATTAAATTTTCAGATCTTGTTTGGTTTGTGGACTTTAATATTCGTTATCAATTTTAATCTGATACCTTCACCCGTTCGTGAGAAAAAGGGTCTTGACACGTTAGTATTATATAGTCTAAGGTCTTGACAGACTGACAGACAGACCGACAGACAGAAAAACAGACTGACAGACAGATGGAAAACCCTAAAATACCAGGATGTTACAAGTAAACAGACTAACACCACTATAACAACTTCCTTAATTCAGAAACAAATTCGGCATACATTGCTTGTTGAAGTAAGGTAATTGGAATTAACAGAAACAAGCCTCCCAGCAATGTATGCCGAATTAGCCTTTAAATTTAGGAAGGTGTGATTGCGGCTGTAGCTAAATTAAACATTCCAGTAATTTATTTAGAGTCAAATTAGAACCGAACGAAGACATGTTCGGGGTTCCATATTAATCTGGGTTTCGGAGGTTTTTGTCGGAGCTCCGATATTATCGGAGCAATATGGATTGACAACAGTTACGTTCGAAAATTTACTTTGTATGGGAATTTCCTTGTCAAAGGGCGAACCATAGACTAATTATCGGCGCGATATTATCGAACTGTCACTTCGGAGTACGACTGCCAGGGATTTGTACTACGTACAACTGAAATGTCAGTGCGTCCGCCATGTTTGCCGAAGCTGCTTCAGTCATTGATATTCAAGAATTGTGTCCCAGTCCTTTTTTTGGTGGAAAGATAAAAAATGTTCAAGGAAAAAACAGCTAAAATAAAATAACATCCTCGTTAAGAACCTGCATTTATCCCAAAGCTCAGTTAAGCTTTCAATACAATATGGAATTTTTCTACTTACTTTAAAAGATGATGTTAAAAATGTTGTCTGCATTGCTGGCTTTTTTTTACATGCCTTGTAGGTTTTTTTACATTTCTAAAAACTGAAAGGGCATACTCAGTAAACGAATCTGAACTACTTTTCGAAACATAGAAAAAGTAGTAGAATTTTTGTGCACCTAACCACTAAAACGCAAGTATAAAGCAATGAATGTCATATTTTTCAACATGTCGCTCGTCACATAACTGATCGTACAAATCCAGAGCGATAGGAGTATCTTCATAGCAACAAAATTACATTTCTCAAACCAATGACACGGGAAAATTGTTTCTCTTTCGAGAGATTCGAATTGTACGGCTGTTTTCATGGACTTTATACTCCTTTGAGTACAAGGTTTTAATAAATTCGTATAACACACTTTAAGATCGTAATTATTCTGGAGACCAAATGCAACATATTTAGACCATATTCAGCCTATGCGTTCAGTTGATCTTTGTCATCATCATCATCATAACATCCCATAAAACGTCCACTACAGGACAGGGAGCTCCCCCCAGAAGTCCATCTCTTGCTGGAACAATGTGAAGGGGAAGTACCTCAGTCACCAAGCTTGTTAGCATTACGGCTGGCACCATGGACCGCGGTTGTTGGTAACCGCAGTATGTAAGATGTACGATACACGGAAGGACACTGCTGCGCATCCTACGCTTTATAAACCCTTAGTCGCCTGTTATAACACCCAAAGATAGGTTGGTACTGTTCTTTGCCAGTACCACACGGAAATTTCCAAAAAGTCGTAAAAACATTAAGCCATATCTACATACAAACAATAATCTTTTGCTATAAGGTTATTAGACTTTTCTTCCAGTTTCTTTGGGAGAGGTCTTTTACAGCAATAATGGGCGTTCTGGATAGATGGTTCTGGACATTCCTGGATAGATTTTTATTTGATGTTTTGAAACGCGGCAAAATGTTTGGTTGATTTTGACATCGTATCCCGTGGTAAGGATATTTTGGGGGTGATAAAAAAAAAACGCAATAGGCGCTGCTGCCATTTGACTGCCTGAAGAACCCTTAGTAGTCGCCTTTGACAACACCCACGGGAAGAGATAGGTACACACCTATTCTTAGCCGGCAAAAAAGTGCTCTGTGCTGGTGTATAAAAACCTTATCCACACCACACCCCATACCACCCCCATACACTGTAGTGTATGTATACAATGAGCGCGAATTAGAAATTTGAAATTGGAAGCGGGTGTAGGTCCGCATAGGGACTGACTTCAGATGAAGAATAAAAACAATGGACATTACTGACGCTGCATTCATCAATTGGCATTAGCGCTCAGTGCCGGGGGATGACCGCTTCGTCAAACAAAACAACTGAAGACGTTACAAACATTGTTCAACTTAACAAACTAACGATGAAAAAGGGGGACTGCAGACAGAACCAAACGAGAAAAGAAGAATAACTGAAGATAAGGTGAAAATCTACTAACGAAGATAGAATTTAAGTGGAGAAGAAAAATAACTGAAGAAGTTTTACTGAGAAAAGCTACTGATGAAGAAGAAACTTAAGACGAGGCAGTATGGTTTTGATACCTTCGCCTGTCCCTGAGAGGGACAAAAGGAATAAATAAAAAAAAGTAGGCCCGCATAATCAGTACAAAAAACCCTCAGAAGGACCACGAGAATCTCCCGGATGGGTGCGCGCGGGGGTGCAAGGTGGATTGCATTGGGGCGAAGAGTGTCCGTTCTGTATGATGGTACTATTTATTTATTCTGTGCCTTATCTATGAAAATATTTCCCAGTTCGCCGATTTCCTTCCCGGACACGGAAATGAACCCGCCATTAGGCAAAGTGGGACGATGTGACGTTATTTGTATAGAACTCCGACTCCTGTTTGTATTGTATGTCCTTGTTATTTGATGTTCAGATAATTTGCTTTTAGGCTTCTGTGATGACTATACAAGGTTATTAGTGAGGTCAAAAGCAACAACGACTACGTTGTTGCAACGACCAAAAAATTTCGACTACCCCTACTAGAGGTCGAAATTTTTTTGGTCGTAGTTAGCAAAGTCGTAGAACAAAAGTTGTTGCTTTTGACCTCAGTAAAAAGGTGAACATACGCATATCCTAAAAATAACCTTGCACTATAGCTGCGAATTTGCTCTTAATATTCTCAAGCACCATCAGTTGTACCGCCTTTTCAACTTGTGTTGGACGAACGGCCAAGTACCAGGTGACTGGTGCAAGGCTGTGATTGTGCCGCTGTACAAGGGAAAAGGGTCACAACAGGACTGCAAAAATTATCGCGGGATAAGCCTTCTCAGTGTCGTCGGCAAACTGTATGCAAAGGTTTTGATTGAAAGAGTGATGAAAGATACTGACGATAAAATATGGGATGTACAAGCGGGATTTAGAAAGGGAATGGGATGTACAGATCAGGTGTTTTCCTTGCGGTGCATAGCTGAAAAGTTTTTGGCTAAAAACCAAAAAGTCTACTGCGCGTTCGTGGATTTGGAAAAAGGCCTATGACCGAGTGGTGAGGAATGAATTGTGGTCAGCATTGTCTATGTATGGGGTAAACGGTCATCTGATTCAAGCACTGAAATCTCTCTATGAGGATTCCAGTGCTTGTGTCAGAATAAACGGGGCGTACACTGAATGGTTTAGCATCGAAAAAGGTGTTAGGCAGGGATGTGTAGCGTCACCTTGGCTGTTTAACCTGTTCATGGATAATTGTTTGATTGATCTGAAAGAGAGTATGTGTGGACTGAGAATGAATGAGTTACTCATCAAATGTCTTCTCTACGCTGATGACCAAGTTGTACTTGCGTCATCTGCTGACGAGTTACAGGAGATGGTAACAATGATGAATGTGGCTTTGGAAAGGAAAGGAATGAAAGTAAATGTAAGCAAGACTAAAGTAATGGTACTTGAAAGAGAAGAATGTATGACAGAGTGTACTATATTAATAGATGGTGAACAAGTCGAACAAGTGAAGGAGTTTGTGTATCTGGGCTCAAAGTTTACGAGAGATGGAAAGTGTGAAAGTGATATTGAAAGAAGAGTGAATGCTGGAAACATGGTGAATGGTGCCCTGCACGCCTTTATGAGGAGTCAAAAGGTGTCTCACAAGGCTCGTTTGGCTGTTCATGGGGGAGTTTTGGTACCAACACTGATGTATGGCAGTGAAAGCTGGGTATGGCAGAAGAAGCATGAAAGTAGAATTAATGCAGTGGAAATGAGAGCGCTAAGGAGTATGATTGGTGTTAAATTGAGTGACAGGATTAGAAATAGTGTGATAAGAGAACGGTGTGGCGTAAAAGAGGACGTAGTGACCAAAATCGAGAAAGGGATGCTGAGATGGTTTGGTCATGTAGAGAGGATGAATGAACGAAGATTGACGAAAGAGATCTACCAGGCGAGAGTGAATGGAAACGTTGGAAGGGGAAGGCCTAGGCGAACGTACCAGGACCAAATTCAGGACGTTCTGAATAAAGGCCAGGTTAAAAGTACCCTAAACCGACGAGCATGTATGAAAGGATTGATGAAAGTACAGGAAGCAAGGGAAGTATGTCAAGATCGTAGCAGGTGGAGGACTGTGGTCTCTGCCTACCCCAACGGGAAAGAGGCGTGATGTTATGTATGTATGTATGTACCATGTCAAAAAAAGGAATCAAAGAGAAGTAGTAGTTATTGTAGTTGTTTACGTAATAAGGTGAGTATATTATTTAATATACTTCAAAACAATATTCATAAATTTTCCATATTCTAGGAATTCCATGGGAAATTAACATAGGGATCATACTTGGGGATCATATGTCAAAATTTACTGTATTCCAGTTCAGGCATAACGGCGGTTCAGAAGAATAAAATACCGCAAAACCTCTCAGGGCGAAACTGAACAACGAATGTTCTACAACTTTTGAAAATTCGCAAATCAATCAGCTGTCCGAGCCAATGAGTCTGACAAAGCATTTTTTTTGCGAATTTACAAAAGTCGTAGAATAAAATGTTGTTCAGTTTAATGTTCAAAGCTACCATCAGAGAAGTTTTGCGCTATTTACTCAACACCTCCAAAACGTCCTACGGTGGACAAAACCCTCACAACGAAAAGTACAACTTAGTTATCTAGACTCACTTTTTTACGTAAAAAAAAATACGTGCCATGCACAAAATGCGCTTTCGACTGTTTTTCTCAAAGAGATTTTAACCTCGCTGCGCGAGCGTAGCGAGGTTCAAATCTCTTTGGTTTTTCTATGCGCAATTGAAATTTATTTTAAAAGTTATTCATTTTTATGGGCTTGATCATTTTGTGTTACAGACCAAACGATATATTGCTGATGCATAAGAAACAACGGTGTGTGGGGGAAGGATGCAACAGTCATGTCATCATCAACATTTTATCCCATAAATTATAAATAGTCCACAACTGAACTGGGAGGTTAAGTTCTCCTTGTTGTGCCGGCAAAGAATAGTACCATCCCATCTCTACCCGTGGGTGTCGTAAGAGGCGACTAAGGGTTAATGAACCAGAGGATGGACAGCATCCTTCCGTGTATCGTATCATCTTACATGTTGATATCACCAACAACCATGGTCCATGGTGCCAGCCGTAACGCTAACAAGCGTGGTGACTATGGTACTTCCCCTCCATATTGAAGCTGGAATTTTGGAGGGAGTTCCCTGTCCTGTAGAGGACGTTTCATGGGATGTCATGATGATAATGAAAAGGGAGGTATCCGTCAAATTTTTACAGCAAGAAAGCTTGGGATATTGTAGAAGTATGTTCCATCATCACCACGGTTTTTACTTGAGTTTCAAAAATAATAATACAGGTATAATGGGAACAAGAGTACTTGTTTCGTTACTTATGCGTCACCCGAGCCTCTTACGACACCCAAGGGAAGATATTGGGGTGGTATTATAAGACTCATACAGTCCCTGCCAAAAATACCGACTGCCAAATAACATCTTCACTCTTAAACTATATCTCCAAAATCCTCAACTAAACCCGTAAAAATCGACTTAAAAAGCCTAAAATCGCAAAGCACGATGTAGTTTTGATTTTTTGTATGTTTTACGAACTAATTAGGGCAGTGGTTTACCAAATTTGCGACTTCGAAAAACTTGTGTTCGCGACGTACCAAGAAATTATAACTTTGCGTTTTTTGATAAAATTGAGCTTGAATGAAAGTACCTACTAAATTTTGTTTGTCAAAAAACGCAAGCTTCATAATGATTTGGTGCACAATGCGCAGCAAAAACCAGTTTTTCGAAGTTGCAAATTTGGATTAACACTACACTTTCTAGTCTATACAAAATACAAAAAATCAGAGCTTCATCGTGCTTTGCAATTTTAGAGGCAAAACAAACGACAGACTTTTTGTTCTGATAGTCCGCCATTGTGTCCGGTACTCATTGACATGAGAAAAACGCTCCGCTTTGCGCGTATTTTCCCAAATCTTTGGTTTGGAAGGAATACAGCTTGAATAGTTGTTCGATTCAAAGAGTAATTTAGTCTAAAAGGTTGTTCAGATTTAATATTATTTAGTTTGAAACGTTGAGGAATTTAGAAATTATAAGTTTAAATTTTATTCTTAGAAAATCTATAATTTGCAATACCGGCCACCCTGGCGGACAAAGTCCGTGACTGCCCCCGTGTTCTCCCGGCTCTCGTCTGCTGAGCCCTTAATGTCGATTTCTACGGGCGTAAACTGTCAGATAGATAAATCAAAGTCAAAGAACCGTTACCATTACATTCCTTGATGCAACATAATTTTTCCCGCACGTCAACATAAATCATCCGGAAGTACGCATCCGGAAGCAGAAGTGACGTTCCAGTTACGTTCCGGCTACCCCAGAACCCTTGGCCAGAACCAAAGGGAACACAAGATAGAGTAAGCTCATTAATTTATGTGACTCACTTATGTTGGTGATATTTAAATTGCTTATTTTTACCTATCTAAGATTTAATCGTTATTGATAGCGTTGTAAATGGAAGGGCACCTTGAGCAAAATAAAATGTGTGCCGTTTGTCTAGAGAGAAAAACCACTTAGATAGACAGACGTACAGACATACCCATGTTTAGAGACTCATTATTATACAACGTGTTAATGGAATAAGCGAAACCCTCATACACCCCAACTGATTTTTATTAAAACAAATCCATTCCCGTAAAAAAAATCTTAAAAAAAGATTTTTTTCTAGATATTGTTATTTTAAAGTTTCATGATTGTTTTATTTTCATCGTTGTTCTAGTCCGCGCACTGCGCGCACGCGGAGCCGGACGCCAGCGCGCGTATTCACAGACATATTTAGAATAGAAGCGGCAAAAATTAAAATGATAAAAAGAAAAAATTACCCCTATCAAAAACCCGTGAAATTGATTCTACTCTCGATTCTGAACAAACTATTTTCTCAGTTTCGCTTATTCCGTTAACACGTTGTATAGAAACCGAGTGCTGTACTTATATAAAGAACACTTCGTTTCAGTATTTGCAGAATCGTAATATTTTTATCTACTCTCATATCGTAAATCCTCAATAATGCGTTCAGAAAATGCAGGTTACCGCCAACATATATATATGTTTTACTAAATAAATCATTTCCATCGACATGGAGATCGATGCCTTTTTGTAGGTTGAGTTTTATTTTAAAGTTTTGTGCATAATGGTACTGTGGTTTTTCTTCTTCTACTATCAACTTCTTCGTATTAAATTTTCTAGGTTTACGGGTTGTTACTTCCAATGGATACAACACATTGGTTAAGTTTCAAGACCATGATCATTTTAGTCCTTACACTGAATAATAGGTTTGTATACAATCTATATGCCGCCAACATATTTTCAATCTGCGTCTAAAAACACTCTTGTTGACTGTTTTTTATGTGTGGACGTGTATTTTGAAGTATTGAATTTCCCGCAGGAGACCTGTTAAATAACTTTTTAATTTTTAAAGCCGTTGCGGGAGAGCTATTAAACAACTTTTAAATTTTTATTGGCGTGCCATGACAGCGAGCTGTATGCCACAAGGAAGTTGATTTGCAATAAATGCAATTATGGATAACTATCGGCAAACTTGTGATGAAATAAGTGATAATTGTGATGAAATAAGCGTTCATGATTCGCCTTCAGGTGTTTTTGAATTAATGACAGCAGTGTCACAGCAAGACAGTTATGTGTCTAATCTCACGCATAGCTCAGCCACAGAATAAAGTAATTAAGTAATCATACAGAACGTACACTCTCCGCCCCCCTTGCAATAGTTGCAATCCACCCCTCATCCCCACGCGCACCCGCCCGCGCGATTTTCGTTGTGCTCCTGAGGGCTTTTTGTACTGAATATGCGGGCCTAAGCGACCTTCCAATTTCAAATTCCAAATTTGCACTCTATGTATGTATTATGTATAGATTAACCGACTAAATGAGTCCGCGCCTGCGGGGTACAGGGGCGCGGGGGTAAGACGACAAAGGGGGAACGAAAGAGGTGCTAGAGGCGGCGGGGCATTCTCATTCTTTACGCGCATCCGCCCCCCGCACCTGGCCTTGTACCCCGCGGGCGAGGACTCATTTAGGCGGTACTACCGGGGTGTGGCTCAGTCCTTGTGTCATTCTAATCAAGTAACATTAATAAAATTCGACTGTAGTTTCTAATTAAGAGATAACGAGAGTTTTATAAAAATCTCAAATTAACTCAATCAGTTCCAATTTCAAATTCAACCAATCAGCGTTTCTGAAGCCCATTTTGCAGATGTCGCTGAATCCCATTTATTCTTAAATGAATGAAATGATAAATTGGGTGACTACAAAGGTCTTTGTTCGCAAAAAAATAGGATTAGATTTATTTATTGGTACCTTCTCTTTTACTTAATAAAATTTAATGGTTATTTTGTATTACAGGATTTTTAAATTAATTTCTGTTTAACGTTTACCTGTCCTCATCATGACATCCCATGAAACGTCCACTATAGGACTCCTTCCAAAATTCCAACTTTTTCTGAAATAATGTGGAGAGGAGGAAATACCATAGTCACCACGCTTGTTAGCGTTACGGCTGGCGCCATGGACCGCGGTTGTTAGTGACATAATGTAAGGTGATACGATACACAGAAGAATGGTGCTGCTCATCCTCTGGTTAATTATCCCTTAGCCGCCTCTTAAGACACCCACGGGTAGACATGGGTTGGTACTATTGTTTGCCGGCACAACACTTTCGGTTTTACCTGTATTGGTATAAGGAAAATTTAAAGGTGATTTGCCCATAAAACTGAACAATATTTCCCAAAGAAACTAGGTCGATTTTCCACATAGCAATTGCATCAATTGATTGCAAATTTTAAAGAATTAACCCTTTTAAGCCAATAGCATAACCCTAAATAAAAATTTTCAAGTTGAATTGGAGTAAGTAATCATCTCCTTCTAGTCGGTTAAAAGCTACTATTAATTTAACGTCCAATGCAGGGTTGCTACATTAAATTTACGATTTAAAGTCATAAGTGGCCACTTGGGTTTTGTGTGGGATAGGGTTGTTTATTTGCTGACTGAAAACCTGATTTTATTAACGCACGGATAAATCAATTCTGGTTTTTGATGCGTTATCTTTGTAGAAAGTTATTAATAAAATTTTGTAAGTGTTTCTTTAAATAAATAAATAAAATTTAAATAAATAAATAAATCATGTTCTATTTAACGTCACCCTACATAAACCCATGTTTTGTCTTACAAGACAAGAAATATACATTTTTTTTGTCAAGACAAGACATGTACTGATTATTTAGTTGTAATGGTCGTTGCATAAAAAAAAAACTAAAAATAAGTAAGGCTTCTCTAACAATTAGTTAGGTGATTGCGGTGTCATACAATAATTATGGATCTATTCCGACACGAAAAGAAGAATTAAAAGAAGAGCTGGGGACCCTAATGTAAAAGCTAGTACCTATAATGAAAATGTACGGAATTGACGATATAAATTTTCATTCCATTCTATATTAGTATGTTTATGATAAAAGAAAGTCATTTGTTTCGGCCCTCTGTGAAAGCCTTTAGAAAAGAAAAATATAAACATAAACTGTCATGCAGCAACCCTATACTTTGATTGATCTGTAAGAAGCGTCCGCGGCTAATAGGTTGCCCAGCGAGTCTTATCGTCAGAAAAATGTCGCGAGCTTATTCTTCATACTTCCATAGCTAGACACTTAAGATGGTCGTGCTAGGAAACTGTAATTCAAGGTTGTTTTTTTTTAAAGTCTGCAAAATATTGTGGAGGAATGTTGCTTAAACCATAAAACTGAACAACTTTTCCGAAGAAACATGGGTCGAAAAATTTAAAAAACGTTTGTGGGATAAACAAAACTAGTAAGGTTTGTTATGGGCTCTTCAAACAAAACTAACAAGGCTTGTATGAAAAAGCCTATTTTATATTATTTGCCAAATTACGTTTATCATCATCATCATAATATCCCATGAAACGTCCACTACAGGACAGGGAACTCCCTCCAGAATTCAAGCCTTTGCTGGAAAAATGGAGAGGGGAAGTACCATAGTCACCTTGCTTGTTAACGTTACGGCTGGCACCATGAACCGGGGTTGTAGATGACCGCAGTAAGTACGATGTAAGATACAAAGGAGGATGCTGCTGCCCATCTTCCAGTTTATAACATTTATTTTATATTTTATTTCTAACTTCAAAATCGTTTGTACAAAATGTACGATAAGCGTACATTTCTTTAAGGCAAAGTCTAGCGGCAAAGTCACTCGTGTTACCTAAATTTTACTATTTTTGCAGAATTTACGGCGCTGCGCCGGCGCCGGACTCAACCAAAAATCTAGAGCAGTCTCGATTACTAGCCTCAACATTTACCACGTATTTTAATATTTTCTTTAATTTTCTAACATTCAAATCCACATACAACCCTCCTGCAGCTTGTAGTCTCGGTTACCGTCGCGCACTACAAGCAATAAATGTAAAGGGTCGCTACCCCTACACAAAATCTAGATACTACATAGATTCCCTATTAACAAGAAACAGTATAAAATACACTGGTTCTTCTCTAAACATAATCTCCGATTCCACAGTAATACAATCTGTACGATACCCGACTAACATTGCATGCAGGGTGTCTACTCACAAAGTCCGATAAATCGAAACGATACTATTCGAAACATGCAAATGCAAAACTTCGTCCCTTGACAATACAGTAGAATATTGGTTGGATGAATTTTCAAACTGCCAGTAGTTAGCATCCAACCAATATTCTACTCTATTGTCAAGGGACGAAGTTTTGAATATGCATGTTTCGAATAGTATCGTTTCGATATATCGGACTTTGAGAGTAGACACCCAGATCTAGCTTCGACCCTGGCTTTATAGCCGGAGAGGCAACCGCACACTATCTATATCTGATGATCTATCCATGATTGTAACAACATCTTATTCTATTCACGGTGTAGGGAATTTGGCGAGTACTTGGCTTTTACACAGAGCGACTGCCATATTTTCAAACCAGAGGGAAAACTGGACCTAATACTAAATCAAGCTTTAACATATTTGGGGCTTTACCTGGCTGTCAGAGTTTCAAGCCATCAAATAGAAGATAGTACGCACGGCACTAGCAAGCTAAATCAGCGCTACATTGCGAACTCCTGAAACCAGAGACCAGCTTAAGTTCAAAGTGTTTACACCGACGTGAAGCCATGTGTACTACCTATTAGGTACTACTTGTATTAGTCTGAATAACACACAAACGTCCCGGGTGGTGCCGGCAAAGAATAGTACCAACCCATTTCTACCCTGGGTGTCGTAAGAGGCGACTAAGGGTTGATGAACCTGAGGAAGGGCAGCAAGATCTTTCTGTGTGTCTTATCATCTTACATTCTGCGGTCAGTCGGTGCCAGCCGTAACTCTAACACGTGTGGTGATTATGGTATTTTACCGCCACATTGTTTCAGCAAAAGCTGGAATTTTGGAGGAAGTTCTCTGTCCTGTCATGATGAACACACAAACATTTATGGATTTAACCACTGTAGTGTTTTGTGAACCCTTTGTTGCACGCGGCACTATGGAGTACAGAATTTAGTGCTATCTTGGGTTGCAATAGAAATAAGTGAAATTCACTCAACATGATCTGCAACTCTCTCAGAGCAATCCCAGCTAACACTCGTCTCGTCGACTGAAATTGTTTGAAGAGCTCTAGTGCAGTGGCCATGGACTTATAGACTAGGATACAACGTACATTATTTTTTTACATTTCGCTATTTTAGCTTAGAAGGAAATGTACCCAAATGTCTGGCACCGATAAATGTTAGAGTAACAGTATACTCGTCGACTGAAACTGTTGGAAGAGCTCTAGTGCAGAGGCCATGGTCTTATAGTCTAGGATACAACGTATATTATATTTCAACGTTCCGCGTTTTTAGCATACGTTCCATCATTGACCTCATCTCTGTCCTCATGACCAGATCGAGGACAAAAGTAAGCCCATTGACAATAAAAAAAAAGTTTGTATTATCATATTATTTGTATGGAATTACAAACTTAAGTTTTCAGTTGGTACTTATTTACTCTCCGCTGCCTCCGTGATATATAGTAAGAGCGTTCGGCTCTTAATCCAGAGGGTCTGGGGTTTGATTGTGAAAAAAAAAATTAAAAAATGTCTCAAAAAACAAGTTTCCCAAAAATGTCAGTCCGTCGGTCAGTCAGTCCAGGATACAACATCATTCCGCTTTTTCAGTTTACAAGGAAAAGTACCAACTGTCCAGCATATAAAAAAACCCGAGATGCATAACCGTAACAAAATACAAAAAAAATATAGCAGTTTATGGAGTCAGGCGATGCGTAAAACAGTATAAAAAGTAAAGGTTGTTAAAAATTTACGAAGCGACGATGCATCATTAAAGTTAAAGCTCCTTTAAATATATTGCTGTCAGTTGGCAACAAAACAGAAAGAGTCAGCAAAAGACTTAAAGGAGCTTTAACTTTAAATACGTTTTGTGCAACTGGCGGTTGATAATGCAAAATCGCCGAAAATATCATCTTTTTTTCACCTTGTATAATGTAGTTATAGTAGAGTTTTGCTAATAATAAAATAACTGTTTTGATCCAGTCAGCGCTCATGCTAGTACAGTCAACCGCACGTCTGTGGAAACATTTGCAACTCAATTACCATGCCATAAAGTCCAAAGTATTTCTACTAACGTGCTGATGGGTGTACAAGCCGAATATAAACAGACTAAACTCAAATACAAGGCTAGTCATCTGTGGAACTCAATAAATTTGTTACGAAATAGTTCGGAGTGGAATTGTTTCTACGCTATGTACAGTCAAGAGCACATCGGACTTTGTACCGTTCTTATTTCAATAGTGAGTTTTTTTTTTAATTTATTGATCAAGATTTATTAAATTCAAACATCTTACAATAATAAACGATTATCTAAAACCTATTTAAGGTTTATACGAATAGTATCAAGCTTGAAATGTAAAGTGTGTAGTAATTCGTATCTACTCCCGTTTCCCGTTTTTAATAGTCTTAAAATACGTAATGAAAAAAAAAATTGTTAGTAAATTAAGGCTTCTTTGATTAGTTAGTAAGATTTTAAATTTTGAATTTATTTGTTTTGGATTAATTTGTTTAAATTTTAATTTTAGTTACTATTATTTTTATTTGATTTAAAGGAGCATACACTATTGCCGACAAACTTTAAAAAAGTTTGGCAAAATGTAATTCATCATCATCATCATAGCATCCCATGAAACGTCCACTACAGAACAGGGAGCTCAGGGAGAATTATGTATATGTAATTGCTAAAATATCAAATAAAATTATTTTTCATTTTCATTTCATTCGGAATATTCCAAATTCGAAACCAATGACAGATACGAAATAGAGGTCATTGCCCGCTATAATTTTCATTTCCGTATTGCTTCATACTATGAACAGTACGGAAATGGAGTATGTATTTTCTATACATATAATAAAAGAGTAAAAACCGCGTGTCTGTACTTTTGAAGAATTTATCAAAAAACGAGTGTAGGCGATAAGAAAGGACTAATAGAACACAAGAATATGTTTTTTGAATTTTTTGTCTGTGTGTCTGTCTGTATGTATTCGATAAACTCCGAAACTACTGAACGGATTTTCTCGAGGTTTTCGCAGATAGGTTAAGCTTAGCTCTGAGCAACATAGAAGCTATGTTTCATTTAAATCGGTTCACACAATCAGAAGCTACAGTAATGTAAATTATCAAACTACCTCTGCGAGAATAACTCACAAACTACTAAAAGAATTCAAACTGGGTTTTCAGTCACGTTTTTGGCTTTCTTTCGTGCGATATAAAACATAAGTTTCATTGCAAATGGTTCACTCAGACAGAAGGTACGCAAAGTGTCATGCATAGGCGCAAATAATTCACAAAAAACTGAACCGATTAAAACGAGGTTTTCAGTAACGTATTTGGCTTACTCCGTGCAACATGTATGCTTAGTTTCATTGCAAACGGTTCACTCAGACAGAAGATTCACTAAGTTTCAAGCGGCGGCCCCAAGCTACTTTTTCTGAACCCCACGCGGACGGAGTCGCGGGCAACAGCTAATACTTCATAATATTCATTTTGCATAGGCTATCAATTACTCTCATTACGCAACAGTTGCATAAATAACTATTATCGAAGCTTTTATTGAGAAGCGCTCGTGGCCGAGTGGTAGTCGCTCTTTCTTTCTGATCACGAAAGTTAAGCAACGTTGGCCGTGGTCGGACCTCGGATGGGTGATTGCTAGTAGCACAACAACACGAGCGTTCCCATGCTAAGGAAGGCACGTTTAGCCGTTGGGCCCAGCCACTGTCAACGATAGTAGGCGTTAAGCCAAGTCAGAGGCCATTTGGCGGCTTTAAAACTCTAACAGCCAGGTTGGCCACTAACCTGGTATAGCCTAAACTAGGATAGGGTCAGGGCCTAGAGTCAAGTGGCTTCCTACTATCGCAAACGCCAGTAGAATAGAATGAAAATGTATGGGATTGACATAAGCTAACGAAATGTTGCGTGACAGCTCATGTCAAACCCATAGAGTTTTATTCTATACTGTAGCGTTTGCGATAATAGAAAGCCACTTGTCTCTGAGCCCTGGTTTGCCCTCTAAGTCATAGGGAGCTCTGATGGCAGTCGCTCTGTGTAAAAACCAGGTTCCTCGTCATATTCTCTAGATAAGGTAACCAATTCCGTAAAAAACCAGGTTCCTCGTCATAGTCTCTAGATAAGGTAACCAACTCCGTAAAAAACCAGGTTCCTCGTCATATTCTCTAGAAAAGGTACCTAACCAACTCAGTAAAAAAACCTGGTTCCTCGTCATATTCTCTAGATAAAGTAACCAACTCCGTAAAAACTAATGTTCAAAACATTGAAATAAGGCTAGGCGATGTGATGAGCTTCTATTACAAGCTTTCAGAATTTTGGCCGAGTTCATTAAATGTAGGTATTTCACCACCAAAACACTTAAAATCGACAGGCGAAAACATGTTTTCCCAGTCAACTTCTAATACCGATACTGTACAGGATGTTTATTTATTTATTTATTTATTTATTATATATGACAAATAATAACAATGGACTATATTCGTAAACCACAAAGTATACAAGATAAATAATAGACAAATAATGCAGAAGCTGGTGAAAGACTTTGTAGCCTACAGGCCGTAGCAGCTTAAATAGAGGTCTGTGCTAGGGCTAACTACTTCTTCAAAAATGACAAATCTAGCGTGTAAGGAACAGGTTGGCAAATAATGAAAGGGCATGATCAGTTGATAAAACTAAAAATCTTTTACCAATAAACATATCACCCGAAACGTTAACGAAATCGGCCTCTCCATACAAACTGTTTTATAAAATTTGTAATCTTGTATGGAGCGGTTGACTTATTCCTTTTAATTTCCGGTGATCTCGTATGTTTCCTGAGGAAAGTTTTACAGTTTCATCGAGTGAATACGCAAATCTCCATAGAAAAGTGGTCACTTGATCGACTCATTTTGTATGGGAAGGCAGTTTTTTTAACGTTTAACGCAAAACCATTACAAATTCACGCTGTAGACAGACTAGACATGAAACAAACAAAGCTCACACTTAAAAGTATCGAAGTAAAGTTTTCGATGTAATAAAGCATCGAACAAAAAAGGCATCGCACTAAAAAGCATCGAAGTAAAGTTTTCGATATAACAATGCACCGAACAAACAAAGCATCGATGTATGATCATTCGAACAAACAAGGAGTCGCACTATCAATCATTCGGTGAATAGTATTTCGATCAAAGATGTTTAGCAGTAAAGTAGGGAACCCTTGTAGAACACGGAATTTAAAAGTAAAAGTAAAATAGTTTGGCACTGCAACAAGGGCCTCCGTACAAAGCCGGAGGCCACAAAAGGAAACAGATAGATATAAAACATATAGCTTATAATAAAAAGATAATTCTTGTGTATAAAAAAACACTTATGCGTAATTTTAACATAGCTTCCTAAATTATCTTTTTTTAATTAAGAATATTATGTATTTGTTTAATGGGACTTAAAACCCTAATAGCCATAATGTTAAAGGTTACATCAAAATATAATTTAGGTTTCTTGGGCAACCAATTTGGGATCGATCTCAAAATATAGTTAAAAAAACCGGTCAAGTGCGAGTCGGACTCGCGCGCCGAGGGTTCCGATATACCTTTAGTATTTTTGGAAGCAATAAAGTCCATTTTCAGGACCGCAAAACTAAATTTGTTTGTAAAGGTTTTTTGCAGATTTCTGAAAAACTGTGCAACTTAGAAAGATCGTTTTATTTTTTCTGTAAAGTTTACATAATTCTCTGTCAACTGTAATTAATTCAGATTTTTCCTTATTCAAACTTCGGAGATAAGGGGGGGGGATTGGTATTTTTTTCAACATATTTCATCATAACTTGAAAACTAAGAAACTTAAAAAAAATACAAAAATATATTTTAAAATGTACAAGTAAAGCCCTTTCATATGATACCACACTCGACTTAGTAGCGACAATTTGAAATTTGGCCCCCCCTATTTTGGCCCCCTTTACATTAATAATCATACTTTTTTCAAAATTTTTTCATGTGCAATTAAGTTGGGCAACTATATTCTAAAACTATTCCAAATTTCAGGTCGATAGCATAAGTGGTTGCTGAGATATAGAGGTGTGTCAGACAGACGGACAGACAAACAGACAGAGCGGCACCATAAGGGTTCCTTTTTTTTACCATTTTGGTATCGGAACCCTAAAAAGAGTTGTAATAACACTAGAAAATTTATATGATCAATAATGGTTTCAAGATTGCTAATCTAGCTAAATCAAGATAAAGCTAACTAATAGTATTTTAATTTGCGGTTAGTTTTGTAGAGTTCTCAGGTTCCAGTTGACGGCACAGGATCTGGGACGTTTCTGTGTAGCAGTATTTGTAGTGGCTAATTAAATTGTTAGACAGCAGACTTGGTGACCTCAATAGGGGAATATGCATGATTTTTTTTATTTTTTTTTCGAATAACTATGAAATTTTAAAAAAAACCGGCCAAGTGCGAGTCGGACTCTCGCACCGAGGGTTCCGTACCTATTTACCATATACTAAAATATTTTGCTCTTTGAGTTTAAAAACTCTGCGACCATCCAACTTGACCCCTCTTTTATAGAAAAGTTCTTGAAACGGGAGTTCACCTTAATCGGTGACGATTTATGACGTATTAAAAAAAACTACTTACTTGATCTCGTTCAAACCTATTTTCGGTGGAAGTTTGCATGGTAATCATATATTTTTTTTAGTTTTATCATTCTCTTATTTTAGAATTTTAGGGGGGGGACACATTTTACCACTTTGGAAGTGTCTCTCGCGCAAATTACTCAGTTTAGAGAAAAATGATATAAGAGACCTCAATATTATTTCTGTAGACCTATCCATATATAACTCACACGTATGGGTTGGATGAAAAAAAAATTTTGAGTTTCAGTTCTATGTATGGGGAACCCTAATTTTTTTTTTATATTTTTGTGTGAAAATCATGATGCGGTTCACAGAATACATCTACTCACCAAGCTTCAACAGTAGGTATAGTTCTTATAGTTTCGGAAAAAAGTGGCTGTGACATCCGGACGGACAGACAGACAGACAAACATGACGAATCTATAAGGGTTCCGTTTTTTGCCATTTGGCTACGGAACCCTAAAAAGATATAAGCCATCGAAGACTTGTTTCTGTCTCTTTCCAGCAAAACGAAATTTAACACCGAGATTATACAGCCGTGGTGACATGTAAAGTCAATGTCCACGTCGGATCTCTCTGACTAATAGTTAATAGTTAAGTTATTAATACTTTTAAATGCTTATATCGGCTTAGAAATACGGCCGATATAAGCATTCAAAACTACTAATTAGACAGAGAGATCCGACATGAATAGTGACGTCACAATTCACTACGGCCATATAAACTCCATATTAAATTTCGTTTTGCTGGAAAGAGACAGAAACAAATCTTCTATGGCTTATATCTTTTTTAGGGTTCCGTACCTCAAAATAAAAAAACGGAACCCTTATAGGATCACTTTGTTGTCCGCCTGTCTGTCTGTCTATCTGTCTGTCAAGACCCTTTTTCTCACGAACGAGAAGAGGTATCAGGTTGAAATTGATAACGAATATTAAGGTCCATAAACCACACAAGATCTGAAAATTTCAATTTTTTACAACGACGCTATCAAAAGATATGGCTTTTTATGTCTTCATCTTTATACATTTATGCAAAAATGCAAAACCTACAGGGTACTTCCCGTTGACCTAAAATTATGAAATTTGGCAAGAAGCTAGGTCTTACAGTACAAATAAACGGAAAAGTCTAAAATCATTAAATATTAAAAATTTTCTCACAACTAATAGTAACCAATTAAGTTGAGCTCCCGTTTCAAGAACTTTTAATAATTTTTAAGAGGGGTCAAGTCGGATGGTCGCGGAGTTTTTAAAATCAAAGAGCAAAAGCTTTTAATATATCGATTAGGGCGCGATTCCGACTCGCACTTGGCCGGTTTTTTAATGTTACCTATAGTTATTCGAAAAATAGTTTTACAAGTCTGTTTATTACATGAATGAGAATAAATTTCTTAAATAAAAAAAATAATCGTGCATGTTCCCTATTACTGTTGCAATCCGTGTCAATCTTTTTTTTATAACCGGTGATGTGAAATTGTTCAGTTTCGCCGATCAATCTTGGCGTTGTAGTTTTTGCCATTCTGTGCCTTACACCTTGTATGTCGAGACTTTATTGACGTTATTGACGTGTGTCGATGCCCAGTGGTGTAGGTGTAGTATCCATCAATAATATGAGACCAAGCTGCGCCCATTAGGGTGTGGGGCATATATGATGACTATAAGTCTCGTTTATAACTAAGTGCACACATTTTACTTATTGTCTATGCTGTGACGTCATTTACTAGTCGTTGATCTTGCATATTATAAAAAGAAAAAGAAATTCAATCAGACAGGAGAGAAAAAAATAAAGATAATTACAAAATTAAAAGTATTCATAGAAGTGAACACACTTTTACCTGAGACATTTAGTGAAAAGCAAAACCAAGAGTAGGTAGGTGCTCAAGTGACGAAGACCTCTGATTGTTTACTATTATCTGTGCCTCCGAATTAAGAACCTTACCCAGCAATTTACTTCTAAGAATTCAAAACTAGACATTCTGTAAAGAAAGGCAAATCATCACAATTATTCGAATAGTTCACCAGCATTAATCCACAATCTGTTTTGTTCGAGTAAAAATTTTGTTTAAGTAAAAATTGTTTTCTTTGGGAGTTTCGGGAGCGAAACCAACGAAAATTCACGCAGAAGGGATAAATAAGCCAGCGTAAATGTACGGTCAACCGCTCGTCGGTAGAAACTTTTTCAACTCTATTAGCACGCCGTAAGGTCCAAAAGTGTTTCTGCTGATGTGCGGCCGTGTGTACAATCAGTCTAGAAAATGTGCGGAGATTGTGTGAATCCCTACTCAATAACGTAACTAATTATGTATATTCTTTATTGCACAACTACAAAAAGAAAGAAACAAATAACAGGACATTTACAAAGACGGGCTTATCTCTTTAAGATATTTCTTCCAGCCAACCCGTGGTTGTGAGAGAGAATATTCATTTGCGGGACACAAAAGTGAATTATAGGACATGAAATATCATAACGTAGTGGACGAGGTGACATCTGATTAATCAAATGACACATCCTAGGCCCTGAGACAAGTGGCTTTCTACAATCGTAAACGCAATAAAACACAATAAAAATGTATTTTTTTTTTTTTTTTACTAGATCGTCCTGAAAATCGGTTTTCAATTTACTTGCCACCCGGTCATAAATTAAGTTTACCTACTTTTGGGCGTGTATGATATAGGGGAGAGTCGGGTATATTGTACCAGCAACTAAATTGTACCACCGACCTAATTTCTTTCAAAAGAAACTAATTTTTATTATGGCCTCACCAAATATTAGCTGGCAACATCCAACGGTCACTCTCTCTTTCCCGCGCAAATCTGTTCAAACCAGCGGCGTGTAATTAAAATAATTGTTTTTGACAGTGATCTATGTAATATTTCATCTTCAAAACCTAACAGCTGGCTTAGTCAAGGTAAGTTTTAAAAAAAATCTGTGTTTGTCATGTGGTATCTATGTTAGATTGTATTAAATCACTGTAAACTCTAAGGCAAAATACCTTTAGGTTATGCAGTAATACAATTTTTTTAAAGATAGTGATTGTTTGTTAAATCGTACCGGTTTCGACTATCGTAAATCGTACCGGTACAATTTAGCAAACTTTACGAATTAAATATCGAGGTAAAATTTTCATGAAATTTTTAAACATTGCAAGCGGGTTCTACTATAGAAAGTGACGACTTTCCCAATAAATAAAAGGTAGCAAAGGATATTGTTAGATTTTGTACATATTCTACAATAATGTGATATTTTATTGGAAACGTTGTTCAGTTTCTTCAACATCAATTTATGGAAAGAAGTACCAGTTAAGTTACAATAAAATTTAGTTTTAGATGGAGGAGCCAAAATAAAAAAGGAAATATTATACTTGGACGCAAGAAACATTAAGAAAAGCTTTGAATGCCTTAAAAACTAGTTGGAGTTTTGTAAAGCTAATGTTGTAAATCTTTCAAGCTTTTGAATAATGTTGATTTAATATTTGTTTAACTAGGAGGTCGCTTTTAGTTTATTTTTTGTTTTGCCATCAGTAAATATGAATGATTAATGTTAGCTATTGCTCAAATATAAAGACGTAGTACAATTCATCATCCGGGTATTTAAATCGTACCGATGGTAAGTTAAAAAATATGTGAATTTTCTAAAATCATATGCCTACCCCTCATATATTGACTTATATTTATAAGATAAGCAATTAGAAAGCAAATATTATTTAAGACAATTAAAAATACATTAAAGCGTAGAAATTGAATAGGTTTATTTTGTCCTTGATAAATGTATCGAAATTGCTAAGTACGATTTAAAAGACTGGGTGGTAAAAAATAACATGCAGGTGTTTATATCGTACCGAAAGGTTTATTTAAAAAAAATATTTACTAAGAGCTTAATATTAACTTTACATTAAATTTGGAAACGGGGCCTAAGCAGTAATTTAAATTACTATTTGGACTAAAAGCATTATGATCATACCTATAACAGTTTCCGAAAAATCTCGGTTTAAATTTATAGGGTACGATATAGCCATCTTTCCCCTACAGGCTGTAAAATGAAGTACGATGATCTTTTTAAGGGGTGATTCTACGTCACTAATAATTACTAAGAATAACCCCTTAGAAGGATCATCTTACTTTTTTTAGACCCTGTATAGCAAGATTTTTTTAACTTTTTGTATATACCCTTCGTGGAGTTTGAAATCACGGCCGACAGTAAACAGAAACCAAATCATCATATGCGAAAGGATAAGCCAGCGTAAATCTACAATCGGTCCACAAACGTGCACAGACTCTCTAAATCCCGACTTTATACCGACGATTGTGTGTGATGAAATATTCAGTAAAGTCTTATTTACCCGATTACGGCCAACAAAAACAGGTTGTGACGTCAAATACTACATCGATACGGCTGTTAAATTTAAAATATCACCCATTGTTTTGAAATATTGAGTACTGTTGAGCTGACAAATCATTTAATAATCCTAGCAAAAAAACCCCTAAAATGTCCGCTGTAGGACAGAGAGCTCCCTGTAGAACTCAAGCAAAAACGCGTGGTACTTTGGAAAGGTGGTGCTGGCAAAGAATAGTACCAACCCATCTCTACCCGTGGGTGTCGTAAGAGGCGACTAGGCGATATTTAAGTTTTTTTGGGTATTCTAAAGAGAAATATCTTTATATTTACCCAATATCTTGCCGTGATTTTCAGGTATGTATTTATTGACCATTAAAGTGAGGGCATCACCAAGACCAAAACATGATTAGTGAAAATCGACTCGACAAAATAAAAATCCAAAGTTGCCTCTTCAATTTCCATTTATTCCTCTTTTTGTGGAATCGGAGGAATTTTAAGTAGTGAAATTAAGTATACAGAATGGTATTTGTAGTTGCTAGGGTTTGCCCAACTTAATTTTATTTTATTACTTAGTTTTTACAAAAAGTCGATATTTTATATCAGGCGCTTACGTCATTTAGTTTTGGTAACACGCACAGTATATCTGTCGCAATCGAATGCGTTGCGGATTGCGCACTTTATCCCTTTCTTTCAAGCGAAAAGACTGCGCGCACTGTCAAATATCTATCTTTTCCCATAGCCTCTTAAGGTTAATGAACCAGAGGATCTGCAGCAGCATCCTCCTGTGTATCGTATCATCTTACATTCTGCAGTCACCAACAACCGCGGTCCATGGTGCCAGCTGTATCGCTAACAAGCGTTGTGACTATGGTACTTCCCCGCCATATTGTTTCAGCAAAAGTTGCAGTTCTGGAGGGAGTTCCCTGTACTGTAGTGGACGTTTCATAGGATGTTATGATGATGATGACTTTGGAGGGGATTTACCATAGTCACCACGCTTGTAAGCATTGCGGCCGTAATCCTGTATTTAAATACTAGCAATATTTTATATTTTAATCTAGGGTCTGACGAAGTCGATGAGGCCCACAATACAGGGGATCTAGTGGGCGAAAAACTTGCTTGTTGTCTTTTGACCAATCACAACGCGATTCAGAAACTCTACAACGCCATCTGTTGACCCATAGTATAGCTCGGTCACCCAAATAGTCTTAATTGAAAGGTTTTGTACATACATACATACATACATAACATCACGCCTCTTTCCCGTTGGGGTAGGCAGAGACCACAGTCCTCCACCTGCTACGATCTTGACATACTTCCCTTGCTTCCTGTACTTTCATCAATCCTTTCATACATGCTCGTCGGTTTAGGGTACTTTTAACCTGGCCTTTATTCAGAACGTCCTGAATTTGGTCCTGGTACGTTCGCCTAGGCCTTCCCCTCCCAACGTTTCCATTCACTCTCGCCTGGTAGATCTCTTTCGTCAATCTTCGTTCATTCATCCTCTCTACATGACCAAACCATCTCAGCATCCCTTTCTCGATTTTGGTCACTACGTCTTCTTTTACGCCACACCGTTCTCTTATCACACTATTTCTTATCCTGTCACTCAATTTAACACCAATCATACTCCTTAGCGCTCTCATTTCCACTGCATTAATTCTACTTTCATGCCTCTTCTGCCATACCCAGCTTTCACTGCCATACATCAGTGTTGGTACCAAAACTCCCCCATGAACAGCCAAACGAGCCTTGTGAGACACCTTCTGACTCTTCATAAAGGCGTGCAGGGCACCATTCACCATGTTTCCAGCATTCACTCTTCTTTCAATATCACTTTCACACTTTCCATCTCTCGTAAACTTTGAGCCCAGATACACAAACTCCTTCACTTGTTCGACTTGTTCACCATCTATTAATATAGTACACTCTGTCATACATTCTTCTCTTTCAAGTACCATTACTTTAGTCTTGCTTACATTTACTTTCATTCCTTTCTTGTCCAAAGCCACATTCACCATTGTTACCATCTCCTGTAACTCGTCAGCAGATGACGCAAGTACAACTTGGTCATCAGCGTAGAGAAGACATTTGATGAGTAACTCATTCATTCTCAGTCCACACATACTCTCTTTCAGATCAATCAAACAATTATCCATGAACAGGTTAAACAGCCAAGGTGACGCTACACATCCCTGCCTAACACCTTTTTCGATGCTAAACCATTCAGTGTACGCCCCGTTTATTCTGACACAAGCACTGGAATCCTCATAGAGAGATTTCAGTGCTTGAATCAGATGACTGAATCAGTTTTGTACAGATATTAAAATATTACGTTTTCGATTAAATTGGTTCAGTGTATGTTCCGAGTTCCGCGCATCATCAAATATACAGGGTGTTTTGTACATGTCTTCAAACTTCTCAGGTAGTTGCACTATCCATGAAACTGAACCACTTTCCCTAACGTAGATCGAAATATGGGAAAGAAAAAATTATCTACAAAATACGCTACCTCCCATACAAATCCCATAAAAAATACGCTACCTCCCATACAAAATACGCTATCAGCTGATGCAGTTTATATGGGACGTTGAACATGTTTTTTCGTATTTGGACCTATGTTCCGTAGGGAAAGTTGTTCAGCTTCATAGGTACACTGTACAGTAACCAGCAGCTGAGAGGTTTGCAGATATGAACCAAACACGCTGTATTTAATCTTAATCTGAGCATCAAAGGTATGATAGATACGATTAGCATTCACACATCGATGAACGCAGAACGATTCAAAAAGAGATAGCTGTACATATTCAAGCTGGAAATCTTTTGAGTTAAGGCGAGATAGACACTGGATAAAGTAAGTTGCGTTCCTTTCAATGAAGTTGTGAAGAAAGTTAACGATTCCTTTGTATTTGCCGGAATGAAACTGTTTCAACGTAGTGGTCTGGAAAAGCTCTGGAATTAAGATTTAATTTTAATATTCTGCGCCTTTTGTGCAAGTTCGTAATTTTAACTAAAGCTTTCCGTTCAAGTAAAGCAAAAATTGTTATGTTATAAGTCTTATACAGAAGAAAGCTTATAAGGCTTATAGAGAACATCACAATCATATAAATCGAAATTTATAACAAGAATAGTAATATAAAAATATAACACTTGTCTTATTCAAATAGACCAACCCGAATCGTACCAGAACGGAAAGTTCCCATTACACTGGCAGCATTTTCCCCGTTGGATTGCCAGCGAAATGTGTTGGATCAGGTACGATTCAGCGCGGGGATCAGTACCTTTTTGCCTGAGACGCCGTCAAGATCGCGTACGAACGCTCTTGCTTTCGCACACTAAGGTTCAGCCACCTCAATTGCAAAAGGGACAAAATCGAAATGTATCTGTGTACCGATATCTGACCACATCGAGCTTCTTGGTATGGACTTATCGTCTAACTTGAACTTTGGACGTTTTAATGAATATCCAACGCCAAGCGGTACTTCATACCGAGGCAGCTTTTACAACAATATCACGCACAAGTCCGATCGGGGTATGGAGTACTACTGCCACCTCTGGGATGGGCCAATATATCAACCGGCCCATCTTAATGAAATTGACAAGCGTGCCAGAAAGCTCATATCACTAATAACGAGACTCTAGTTGAGTCAAAGCTGCAGAGCCTTGAACACCGTCGCAAAGTAGCCTGCTTGTCGGTATTCTACAGGGGGGTGATCGTGGTAATTTCAACGATATTACCAAATCAAAAACGTTTGCCTCAAACACTTCGTAAAGACTTAACATAACTTTTGAGGCAAACGTTTTTGTTTTGGTAATGTCGTTGAAATTACCACGATCACCCCCCAGGATACATTGCGGGGAGTGTGCATCCGATTTGCACGACCTTATCCTACCGGTTGGAGTTCCACCCCTATGTTGTTGCCATCTGTCCACACGAATCCCGAACCGAATTAGTCCGAAAGAATAAAAAAAAATATATATAATTATATTGTTCAATAAAGAATATATATAATTTTGCTGTTTCATTCATAGTGCCTATATAGTATTGTAGTTCGCTGGCGGAACTCCCTTCATGCCAATCTGGTCACCGAAAAATATAATCTGGACCTTTTCAAGGCAAGAGCGTACATGCATTTTCTAGGTAAGCATGCCCGACCTACGACCCCATCGTGCCCCAGGTGAGATATGGGTCAAATGCTAATAAAAAAAAATTGTATCGGAAATTGTTGAACTGTTACCAAACCCATTCTAATTTAAGTGACGTAGTAGTTACTAGTAAGCACATCAGCAAGTAAGTGGTAACAAAAGCAGAATAATCTGAAACAGCGTTAATCTACGATCGTCCAATCTGCTCAAGGAGTATTACCACAATCGTGCGGCGGTGTATAGTGTTACCACAAACTTTTTAAAGCGGAAGGAATATGTATTTCTTTTATAAAAAAAATATAAAGAGAAACTACGTCTTTGGAAGTAAGTATGTATGCCCCCGAAAAATAACACGTAATTAGTAAGTTGATAAATTTTCGAACGATAATGAATAAACTAGTGTAGTGAATTCGCTTCTGGCACTCGCCGGTTGCTGCCGCAACAGCAAGCTTGCTTCGCTTGCTCGGCTCGTTCGTTTCTTCGGAAGAAAACCTAACACAACCTAACCGATCCCATTCTAACGGACCTATGTGTGACGTACACAATAAATGTGGGTACTCGGGGAGAATATCACTTCATAGCTAGCCGGCGAGCGGGGATGTTCTGTCTGTGTCCTACGTACCATTATTAGCTAGTTTTACTAGATGCATCCCGATAAATAACAGTACGTCCTACTGGACGCAACAGTGGCGACGACGATGAAATGAAAGCGTGGTGAGTGGAAAACAATTTTTGACAATATTTTCAAATTATCCGCAAAAAATAACTAGAAAAACCTTTGCCATCTCAAGCAATGGAAAAAAAGGAGGATTAGACACATATCTACCCTGAAAAATGTCTCCATTCACGTATTTGCTAAATTATGCATTGATCAATAAAATTGAACCGTTTGTTTAGAAGTGTTCGACCGCCATCCCAAACAATGTTTCTAGTAGGTTTCGAAAAATACGAGTATACAGAGAATTTCGCTTAGACTCTCATGTGTGTTGCATAACTTTAAACCCTTGCTGTGCCTTATTTCTCACACTCAAGAAAAATAAAATTACGGAAATGCGTTTCAAATATATCTTTCGTCAATTGTTTCCGCTGATGGCTGCCTGACCGTATTTTAATGATGCATTATTTCTGTTACCGAGGTAGTAGCTAATACCTACACAAGAACTAAATTGTTACACGTGTGTGAATTCCTTTAAATAACTTAATAATCTAAGTGTTAAAATAAAATCATTTTCAATATGTATTTCTTTTATAAAAAAAAAAGAGAAACCACGTCTTTGGAAGTATGTATATGCCCCCAAAAAATAACACGTAATTAGTAAGTTGATAAGTTTTCGAACGATAATAAATAAAATGTAGTGAATTCGCTTCTGGCACTCGCCGGTTGCTGCCGCAACAGCAAGCTTGCTTCGCTCGCTCGGCTCGTTCGTCTCTTCGGAAGAAAACCTAACACAACCTAACCGATCCCATTCTAACGGACCTATGGATCTACGAATTTCCTACGAGTTTATTATTTTTCGAAAGTTTATTATCTTACATACATACTCGTATCAGCTTAGCAGCAGAAGTCTTAAAAAGGTCATACAAAAATCAAGAAATATGTTTTACCTACGTTACAATTACCTACTATCAAAACATTGTAAATAAGGAATATATGAAAAACCGCAAAACGATGTCTACCAAAAATAATTAACTGTTTTTTTTACAAACTGTTCCGACAAAATTTCCGTCTGTTCTGTTCTGAGTCAACACAATCTGTTTACCTAACGAGATTACAACCACCCTGTATATCGCTGTAAATAAATAACTGTAATATTCATGAACACTCTGTACCTGTAGTGATGTCCAAGTGAAACGTTTTATACGATGGAAATATCCGAAAATATATAAAATATATGAACAACTGTTATATCTGCTAAACATCTGAATAATATGGGGAAGTTAAAGTGATTTGTTTTAAAAACACATAAAAACAATCACTTAAATAATTGGAGCTGAAAATAAAACAGCGTACTAAAAGGAAAACCTTCAAGGAAACAAAAACTAGATTAAAAACTATTTGTCTGTACTAGTAACTAGTTGTCCCTATTGTCTGAGATTAGAATCCAATAACTGGAAATGCCACATAAACATCTGAGCGTGGCTATTATTTACATATTTTGCATGATAAATGCATTATCTCTACTGTTTTTAAAAGGTTGTAAATTGATTTTGTCCGTACATTGAAAATATTAACAAAAAAAAATTACGTTATGCTATAATATTCTGATGCTCCTGAATCAAAATCACAGATTTTGGACGTTTTGTCGGTTTGATTGTTTGTTTATTTGTTTAAGCAATCAAACAAATTTTAGTGAAACTTTTTTGTTTTTGTAGGAAGAAGTCGCGGGCAAAATAATCGAATATGCATAAAATCGTTACCCTACAAAATACCTGCCGCATTATTAAGAACTTCTTCATAACGTTAATTATATTTTCTTCGTCTCATCCTATAATAATATCCGAATACTTTTTAACACTATTTCAGCACTAAGTTCCTACAGTCACAAGCTCAGCAAGTTTTTCACAAGCACTTCAACATTTTACTCCAACACAGTAGTAATAAGAGCAGTACAAAATTCTATAGCGTAAAACTTGTCGTGGTATTGACTGTAGTACAACAATGTACTGTTCGTACAGTCCAAAGCACTTTAAGTTTGACACATTGGACTTTAGACTGTTTTTATTACAATAGACGTACGGGTTAGACTCGCACTGCAAGTGCCAAGCTTGACCTGACGTTGACTGTACTCAGCGCTCTCGTGATTTAAAATACAAATGGATTTGAGTAGCCGACAGACCTTGTTATAAGATTTAGCTCGTTTGTTATGCCCGATTTACACACAGGGCTAGTGTTTGTAACTACTCATACAGTAACATACTTAGTTTCCAAGTTTTTATTTTCAGTCACAAGACTAGACAAGGTCAGAAACGAGTACATCCGCGGCAGTTTCAAAGTGGCCCCCATACCGGAAAAGGTCAAGGAAAGCCGTCTAAGATGGTACGGCCATGTTATGCGGAGAGATGAAGATTACGTGGTCAAGTCAGCTCTAAACCTGCCGGAGAAAAAGAGAGGCAGAGGACGCCCCCCATACACATGGTGGACCAGCATGAACACCCTACTAAACAAAGAAAACCTGCCCGACCCGACAACCCTCGACAGAACGTCCTGGCGCAACAAGATTAGGAGAGCCGACCCTACTTAAAGTGGGACAAGGCAAAGAAGAAGAAGAAGAAGAAGAATACTTGTTCCTGACATCTTTATCGTACCCACAGAGAATCAAAGTTTGGTACCAGAAAGAGCACGCGAATGGAAATTACAACGCCCTTGTCGATTCCTTACAACTTTCCGTTACATGTCTTTCTAGCCGTTGGCATGGATGCATGAAAGAGATATATAACAGAATAGAAAATCGTTTATTTCACAAATAACATAATTAAGTGTTTACAAAAGTTTAACAAACATTTGGTAGCTGTTATAGTGAAAAAGGACTTACTCAGCCTTGGTGCTGATTTTCAGTTTGCCCAAAAAAGGGCACCTAAATTTTTTTTTCAGTTAAGTGAGCCCTCTAGTAGGCGCTTTTCTTTTTTTATCTCGTCGAATCGTCGCGGTGAACAACAGCTTAATTGTTATTTTTCGCCAGTTTTGAGATAAAAAACTGGGACAGTCTCAAAATCAAAGTTGTTTTGTCATCTATATTTGAAGCAAAGTACTTTCATTAACTCTACGACAACATTAACGTATGATAGAGCTATTTTATGGTTCCATACCCGAAGGGTCCAAACCACAGTAGAGTCCGTCATATACCTGCATATTCTGTATGAGGTAGCGAATAATAATACGTCTCCTAGTCGATTATGACTAGTCGGTCAAAAAACCCGGTTAAGTTTTATAAAAATCAAGAAATATTTTGAAATCTAATGATTTAGCAGAACTTTATTTACGAATATGAAATATATCCTTTTTTTTACTAGTAAATTGATCATTAATACTATAACCGTAAGTGTAAAAGATCCATAAAAGCCATTTTACTCGTATACGTGATTTTTAACATAGTTTTTTTTGCTGAATGGTAAGTATTTTTACCAAAAAACTGTAGTGTAACATTTACTAGTCAAGTCACATATTACTCAGGAGAAAGATAACACATGTACTTTTTTGGGGTTTGATAAACATCCATACCTTTTAGTATAGAGGTAAGAAATAGATACGCTTACCTACAGGTTTCTCTGCTAGTAAGAGTCTGCTACTTCAACCTCCTTGGTCCAAACGGAGCCCTACGTAGTTTGTCTGCGTGAAGGTTGTATATATCTTATTAACCGTAGGAGCTATACGGTTAATAACAAAATGTGTGTTATTATGTGGTCTTTGTTATGGCCCATTACCTAAGAAATAATAAATACTATGAAAAGGTAAATAATAAGTTTTTATTTGGTGTTTTTAGGGTTCCGTACCTCAAAATTAAAAAAACGGAACCCTTATAGGATCACTTTGTGGTCCGTCTGTCTGTTTTCTGTCTGTCAAGACCCTTTTTCTCACGAACGCGTAAAGTTATCAGGTTGAAATTGATAACCAATATTAAAGTCCATAAACCACACAAGATCTGAGAAAATTTAAATTTCTTACAACGACGCAATCAAAAACTATGCCTTTTTATGCCTCATCTCCATACATTTATGCACTAAAGCAAAACCTAGAGGGTACTTCCTTTGACCTAAAATTATGAAATTTGGCAAGAAGCTAGGTCTCGCAGTACAAATAAAGGGAAAAGTCTTAAATCATTAATTATGATAATTTTTCTCACAACTAATTATTATTGTAACCAATTAAGGTGAGCTCCCGTTTCAAGAACTCATGTTGGATGGTTGCGGAGTTTTTAAATTCAAAGAGCGAAAGTTTTTAGTATATCATATGGTAGATAGGGTGCGAGTCCGACTCGCACTTGGCCGGTTTTTTTTTGTCTTAGCTCTTTCGTAAAAACGGGAACACATTGATATATAACGTGATTTTGTAATGTCTGACTGTACTTGAATATGGTACTTAGTACATGAAACTAAACAACTTTCTCCAAGAAACGTAGGTTGGAAAATTTTTAAAAAAATTGTCTTCCCCATACAAACCTTGCGCCGTCAATACTGGAATTTGTATGGGAAGACCAAAAAAATCTCATCTTCAACTTATGTTTCTTGGGGAAAGTTGTCCAGTTTCATGTCCTAAGTACGATACTCAAGTACAGTCAGACATTTCAAAATCATGTTGTATTTATAGTGCATAAGCTCTAATAAATGGTACAGCAGCATTGCACTTACTTTTTCGCAATACTCAAGGAAAAACTATCAACCGCAAACTTAAATTTGTAATGCCATCCACATAGTATGGAAATACAAACTTTTATTTACGTTTTTCCAAAAAAATGTTAGACTGAAATATACAGATCAATTCAGAATTCAAATTGTCAAACATTAAAACAAACAAACCTCAAAATATTTCAAGTAAATCACATGTTTAACTTTTGGTGGTACTGGAACACCTTTTATATGAATTTTCACAGATCAATGGATACTACCGTAGGATACTTGCATGGAGATTTTTTTAGAGTCCCAACACATGTTCCTTATGGATAATTGTTCAGTTTAGTCTACTGAGCAATCCTTTCAGTTTTTAGTACACCCTGTGTACTAAATTTTATTCAAAAAAATCACTAAGAATATCCAGTCTGATAGACAACCAATCCAGTATTAATATTATAGAAAATTTTAATAAACTTAATGGAACCAATTTTGGGTAATTCACATATTAACGAATCGGTGGTACAGGAACACCCCTTATATGAAATTGCACAGATCAATGTCAAGGGTCATGCAAAGTTTCATCAAGATTCTATGAGCCGTCTTTGAGGAAATTTTAATTTATCATTTTCGTTGTATGACAGCTACCCTCAAAATGAGAGTCAGCAAGAAAACACTCTGAACCCTTCGATGAATTTGCATAAAACCCCTAAATTTAAAATATGGTGTCAATCGGACCATTCGTTTAGCCATTAGGCCAAAGCGTAACGGACAGACCGACCGACGGACCGACCGACGGACCGACCGACCGACCGACCGACCGACCGACAGACCGACCGACAGACCGACCGACCGACCGACGGACGGACATTTTTGGGAGCCATGTTTTTTATGATGTATAAGTGATATAGAACACATTTTTGAGAAAGTTAGAAAAACTTTTTTTTTCACGAATTCAATACCTTTCTCGCTCCGTGTAGTGTAAGTAAGTACTTATATGAATAGATCCTAATTTGGAGAGTGCACTGCGCTCCACTCTCGCCTAGATATATTTGTCAGTCGACATGTGATCGCTAATTAATCAATACACCTTCTATTAAGTACTAATGTCTTTGATTCCAAAGCCCCTCTATAGTAGATGGCGACCCGTGCCTTGAGTACGGAACCATGGGCTTATAGTTATAATTTCTAAAGTGTGGTGAAAAGTGAAATCCGGAATTTATATCAGAAGTTTTATTTTTATTTCTCTCTTCTTCTAAATATACCGGCCATCATGGGAAACGAAGGAACAAAGCCGAAGAAGGAAGATTCTCAGGTTGTTGCTCAAATTGGGTACAGCAACACAGCCACAGTTGTGCAAAATATCGAAGTGCATATGAGTAAAACCAATTTGTTTTTGGCAACTATCGTCGTCCTTATGGTATGTGTCGGCGTGTATTTCACAGTCAAGAAGACGTGCAAATGTTTCGAAAAGAAAGTCGAGCGGCATGCTTTGGCAATCATCACCCAGCAAAGGCGGGCAGAGCAAGATGTTTAATAGTGTTGTGCGAGTAAAATCCAACCCAGTGTTGTGAAAAGTTGTCCCTTATATTGTGCAAATATTGTCCCATACGTAAAAAAAAGTGAAGTGCGGAAGAATAAAAAAAAAATCTAATAACACGTAAAAAGAGACGATTGGACTTTCAAAAAAAAATTATCGCGTAAAATTTAATTAAGCACCTACATAACCATTAGAGACAATAAGTGCAATTAAATAAATATAATATATCATTATTCTTAAGGTAAGAAGCTGTGTCCGTGCTATTTTCTTACATAAGGAGATGGGTAAGTAAGTAGGGTGACTATGATTTTATTTCTTTAACAAAGGATATTTTATTTGTATCAAGTTATGCCGAGTACTATTTTTAAATATCATGAAAAGTTATTAGAGATACAAAAGTATGTAGTTAAACTTAACAAGCAGCAAAGGAAAGGAGATTTAGGTAAAGCAAAACTTGATGAGGCAAATAAAATATTCGAGATATATTCGTCTGCAGTAGTTGAAATTAATGATAAGTTTAAGGCAAATTTATTAAGTAAAGAAACATATTTAGAAGTAAATCAAACTAGAATAGAGTTAGAAAGCATTTTTCAAAAAATAAAAGTTCTTTGTTTAGAAGACGTTGACACTGGATCAGGTGATTCCGAAAATACTGAAAGTTCTAGTTCAGAAGAATTAGCAAATATGGAGGATTTCAGCTTGAAGACGGCGTGTACTTTGTTACCGGTCATGACGGGAGATGAGGAGGTCACACAAAAGTTGATTGACAATATCGAACTGTATGACACAATGCTGAAAAGTACGAGTACGAAAAATCTAATTAATTTTGTGCTTAAATCGCGATTATCAAGTAGCGCTAAATTAAGGCTACAACAGGAATATGACAGCATTGAGGCATTGTTGATTGACATGAAATCTCAATTGCTAACCCAAAAATCAGCCACATCGTTACAAACACAATTACAAATGATGAGGCAAAATTCAAAAACGATAGATAAATTTAGGTCAGAAATTGAAAATTTATTTGTGGACCTCACTATTTCTCAGTCGAAAGGAGATACAGCAACGTACAATGTACTCCGACCAATTAACGAAAACCTTGCAATTAAACGGTTTGCAGATGGTTTACGAGATGCCAGGCTTAGCACCATTATAGCAGCCCGTAATTACAGTTCCTTGAGTGAGGCAATTCGTGCAGCAAAAGATGAGGAGTTGTCTGCTACACCATCAACATCCGGAGTTGGCTACATGCTGCAAAGAGGAGGTAGAAGCCAGAGAGGTAACGTACGCTCACATAATAACTCTAGGGTAAACACCAACGGTACATATTCTCAGCGTCATGGGCAGCAGCAACGACAAAATTTCCATGTACGTTCCAATCAGTTCCAATCATCGCGTGGTCATACTACACGTGCCAGGTTCAATCGTGGTAGGCATACAGGGAACAGAGGTCGTCGATCCGGTGCATACATCCATCATATGACAAGCGAAGGTGAGTCACATAACAACGGAGATGGCACAGATAGGGTTTCTATGAATCATTTTTTTCGAGCCTAACTACATTTGTACATGTAACAGTATAAACAAAGTTTACTTTGATATTGGTGATCGACAATTAAATTGGTTGATTGACACAGGAGCGTCTCTATCAGCAATTAAATTGGAACAACTTGAGAGATGCAATATAAGGTATCAATTGGAAAACATCAACGTAAAAGGAATCGGAGGTGATGTAGTTTCAAAAGGCTTTGTTTATTTAAACTTAAACTCAAACGGACATATATTTAGGCACAAATTTTATGTATTTGATAAGTTACCATGTAAGACAGACGGAATCCTAGGCCAAGATTTTTTTAGCAATTATTGCTGTATTTTGAATTATGAAAGGAATACCTTCACTTTACGATCAGACGATGGGGAAAGTATGACTTTACAGTTTGACATGACAGACGGAAGGAAGGAAAAATATTTAGTAGTACCAGCTAGGAGCGAATCCATACATTATGTACAAACTACTAAGACACACGATTGCATCATAAACTCACAAGAGTTGTGCGACGGCGTGTTTATTGCGAATACGATATCCCGTCCCAAAAATGGTCTCATACCAATTAGATTAATGAATACAAGAGAGGTCGATGTCTCATTGAGTTATTTTGTTTTAAGTACGAGTGAGATAAGCGAATATGAGATTTGTACTTTTGATAAAACAGAAATTAATGCAGAACGAGTGAAAAAATTTTTTCCTTGTTAGATATTTCAAATTTAACCAAAGAAGAACAGGTCTCAATAGAAAATATTTGCGCAAAATTTCCCGACATTTTTCACTTGCCCGACGACAAGTTAACTTTTACAGACCTTTTTGAGCAGTCAATACATTTAAAACCAAACAGTACTCCAGTTTACACAAAACCGTATAGATTGCCACATTACCAAAAAACTGAAATTGATAGACAAATACGCAAGATGCTCGATGATGACATAACAGAGGAGGCATGTAGTGAATGGTCGAGCCCATTGTTATTAGTACCCAAATAAGAAGATCCAAGTGGGGAAAAGAAATGGCGAGTAGTAATAGACTACCGGAAACTTAACGACCAAATACAAGACGATAAGTTCCCACTGCCAAATATCACCGAGATCTTAGACTCTTTATCCGGTGCAGTTTATTTCACACATCTAGATTTGTCACAAGGCTATTATCAGGTATTATTACAGGAAGAAAGTCGTAAGCTTACCGCTTTCGCAACTAACTCAGGTCAGTATCAAATGAAGCGTCTACCTATGGGGTTGAAAACAAGCCCGAGCGCTTTCAGTCGTATGATGACGGTAGCTATGTCAGGTCTTACCTACGACAAATGTTTCGTTTATCTGGACGATTTAATAGTTTTTGGCCGAAATCTAAATTCTCATAATCAGAATTTACTTGATGTTTTTTCCAGGTTAAGAAAAGTAAATCTAAAGCTCAATCCATCCAAATGCGTCTTTTTGCAAAAAGAAATTCTGTATCTTGGACACTTAGTGACAGAAAAAGGAATTTTACCCGACCCAGAAAAAATTCAGGTGTTGGAAAACTATCCGCGACCAACGAGTAGTGACGAAGTAAAAAGATTTGTAGCTTTTTCAAATTATTACCGGAAGTTCATCCCAAATTTTGCTGAAATTGCAAACCCTTTGAATAATTTGAGCAGAAAAGGAGTAATTTTCGAGTGGACAAATTCATGTGAAATTGCATATCAAAAGTTAAAATCATTTTTAACCACTCCTCCAATTCTTCAATATCCGAATTTTGACAGTAAAAATGAATTTATTTTAAAAACAGACGCATCGGGATTTGCAATAGCTTCAGTTTTATGTAACAGCGACGAGCGACCCGTGGCATACGCTAGCCGTACTTTGAATAAAGCAGAGAAAAACTACCCTACTGTCGAGAAAGAACTATTAGCGATAGTATGGAGGAAAAGAGGCGTGATGTTATGTATGTATGTATGTATGTATGGAGTGTTAAGTACTTTAGACCGTACCTGTACGGAAGGCACTTCAAGATACAGACTGACCATAAACCTTTAGTATATTTATTTAATATGCGGGATCCATCTAGTAGACTATTAAAATTTAGGTTGTGCTTAGAAGAATATCAGTTTACGATAGAGTACGTGAAAGGATGCAACAATGTATTAGCAGATGCATTATCACGCGTGGTTGTGACGTCAGAACAGCTGAAAGAAATGAATGAGCATGTAGTGTGTGTGACAACGAGAGCTCAAGCTAGGAGAATGCAGAAAGACACGGACTTGAAAACACAAAATGACACTGACACTGATTCGAGGACTGATCACCCGAGAGTCGTAGATATCATTAAAAAACCAAACCATTTCATCGAGCTAACGTTGGCCACGTTAGATTCGTTAAATAAAGTTAGGAATTTTGTGACAGAAGAAAGTAAGTACTACGCGTATGTACCTAGTCAGCACACAATTATGGTAAATCCGATTTCTCAATCGCTATCTACGCGAGCCGTGCTAGTGAGAGAATTGGAAACCTTTTGTCAGAGGCTGAATATAAAAGAAATATGTTTAATTAAAACCCCAAAAAATGAAATGTTTATAAAAGAGTTAACTCAAAATATTAACAAGTCGTCCAATTGGTCCGGACCACGTATTTGTATAATAAAGGGGGTACAAAGAGTTTACGAAGATGACGACAAAAGAGTTATATTAAACGATTTCCATCTTTTGCCCACCAGTGGTCATGCGGGCATAAGAAGGATGGTCAATAATATAAAAAGATATTATTTTTGGCCAACGATTGAAAAAGATGTGCAAGATTATGTAAAAAAGTGCGAAAAGTGCCAAAAACATAAATACTCTTTACATACAAAACAGCCAATGGTAATAACAACAACGGCTAAATCGGCATTCGACAAGATATTTTATCTACTCCCATACCGGAATATTCCGAATTCGAAACCAATGACAGATTCGAAATTGAGGTCATTGTCCGCCATCATTTTCATTTCCACACTGTTCCATACTACGAGCAGTACGGAAATGGAGTATGGATTTTCATTCCGCAACTGTTATAATACATAATTTTCAATCTTCATAGGCTAAGGCAATACTACCACAGTACTACATACAGCCTATTTTAAAGTAATTTTGTAAAAATACTTTTTACTGGGGTGACGACTGCCTACCTATATTTAAAAGAAAACGGAGAGTACCAGGCGTGACTAGGAGTACATAAATCGACAAGAAGCTGACAGTTGGCTCGCTTCAGTGACATTGGCAACAAAAGAAGTGATTTGAACAAAATGGAAAGTATGTACCAGGAGAACATGATTCTACAAGAGGCTGTCAGTAACCATATACATAAAATTAATGTTATAGCAACGCCATCCACAAGCTCTGGATCTGGAATAACTTCGGGAATAACTTTAATTAACTGTACTAACTGTCCTCTTAGTTCAATAAATTGATCACTACTCTTTAAAAAAAATTTTTATTTCGTCGGTCGTAGATAAAGTTTTGTATGCAACTATACGTAATTAGTCATTTTAACACTCGATCTATACTATTTTGATACTCGGCTGCGCCTCGTATCAAAAACCAGATCTCGTGTTAAAATTACTCTCATTACGCAACAGTTGCATAAATAACTATTTAGACATAGTAGGCCCGATAAATAAAGATCATAACAGTTATGCTTACATTCTGACGCTACAATGCGAGCTTACCAAATACGTAGAGGCATACCCACTGCACACAAAGGAGGCAGTCAGTGTGGCGCGAGCGTTCGTAGAAAACTTCATTCTAAGGTATGGTATCCCCAAAGAGATCGCCACCGACCGCGGCAGTGAATTCATCGCGTCCACAATGAAAGAGGTATGTTCTTTACTACAAATATCTCACGCAACATCAGCAGCGTACCATCATGAGAGCATCGGGGCACTAGAAAATTCTCATAAAGTCATGGGTGCGTATATGCGTATGAACTGCGAAAACCAAAATGACAGTTGGAGCAGTTGGTTGCCGTATTGGTGTTTTGCCTATAACAATACCGTGCATTCCGAAACAAAATATACGCCTCACGAACTTGTATTCGGAAAGGCCTGTAACATACCAACTAATGTAGCATTAGGTAATAGTAACTATATAGAACCATTGTATAATCATGACTCATATCCTTTAGAACTTAAGTATAGGCTAAAAATAGCACAGTTAGATGCAAGGGAAAACCTTATTAAGAGTAAAATGCTAAGAAAGCAAAATTATGATAAAACAATTAAGCCAATGTATTATGTCAGAGGAGATTTAATTTTAATTCGTAACCCTACCGGAACTAAATCCGATCCTATCTACCTGGGACCATATAGGGTGTTAGAAGATATGTGTCCGAATGTTAGGATATTAAAGGACGGAAAGGAAGAGATCATACATAAGAACAGGACAAAGCTGTATCATACATAGTAAATTTATTTTTATATTAACTACTGTACTTTGTAATAACAAAAAAAAATGTTTTGTAGTAACTTTTTTTTTTTCAATATCCGGTAAACGTGTAGTGTAAGTAAGTACTTATATGAATAGATCCTAATTTGGAGAGTGCACTGCGCTCCGCTCTCGCCTAGATATATTTGTCAGTCGACATGTGATCGCTAATTAATCAATACACCTTCTATTAAGTACTAATGTCTTTGATTCCAAAGCCCCTCTATAGTAGATCCGCTCGAAAGTAAAAATAATATATTTTCAAATTCGTAAATAAAGTTCTGCTTAATCATTAGATTTTAAAATATTTCTTGATTTTTCCGAGTCATAGTCGACTAGCAGACGTTTTATAATTCGCTACATCATACAGACTATGTATGTATATGACGGACTCTACTGTGGTTTGGACCCTTTGGGTATGGAACCATAAAATAGCTCTATCATACGTTAATGTTGTCGTAGAGTAATTGAAAGTAATTTGCTTCAAATATATGACAAAAAAACTTTGATTTTGAGACTGTCCCAGTTTTTTATCTCAAAACTGGCGAAAAATAACAATTAAGCTGTTGTTCACCGCGAGGATTCGACGAAATAAAAAAAGAAAAGAGCCTACTAGAGGGCGCACGTAACTGAAAAAAATAAATAAAGGTGCCCTTTTTTGGGCACACTGAAAATCAGGGCCGCCGCGACGTCAGTTGTGGCACAAGGCAGAGTATGTCCTTTTTCACTCTAACAGCTACCAAATGTAGAAACCACTTAGAACCCTTCGATGGATTTGCATAAAACTCCTAAATTCAAAATATGGTGTCAATCGGACCATTCGTTTAGCCGCTAGGCCAAAGCGTGACGGACAGACCGACCGACGGACCGACCGACTGACCGCCCGACCGACCGACCGACCGACGGACGGACATTTTTGGGAGACTTGTTTTTTATGATGTATAAGTGATATAGAATACATTTTTTGAGAAAATTAGAAAAGCTTTTTTTTCACGAATCCAAAAATACCTTTCTCGCTCCGCTCGAAAGTAAAAAAAGTGCATAAGCTCTAAAAAAAAATTATAAAACTTGTTAGGTGCGAATCGGACTTGCGTACATTTAATTTAACTTAGTGGTACGGAACCCTCGGTGCGTGAGTTCGTCTCGCACTTGGCCGGTTTTTTTTTTATAATCTTAGATCTATCTTCAGTACTTCTACTCATTTTCAAAGTCGTTTAAACTGAGACTAGCTCACGTGATCACGTCTTTCTAATAAAAATCAGCTGATCTGTTCGTTACAATCGAATTGATGTCCTCCATTATCGCACGAACAGGTGTTCAAAGAATCATTGATCGACTTTCATTAAAAGTAATCTTGAGAAGGGTGTGTTTTGATAGATTTATTAAACTGTTTAAGAAAATAAATCTATGTAAAAATACGCTCGTTAAAAAATTATAAATCGACTTGGACATTGTTTTTCGCACACTTCACAGTTCAGTACCTGGGCGACCGAGCTTCGCTCTACAATAGCCGTCTCAACCAGAAAATATCATCGGGTGAGCAAGCTATGCTACCCGAAAACAGAGAGTATTTAAAAAAATGCTAAAAACACAGGGAAAACGATTTTTCCCAGACATGAGACCTAGCTAAATCGATTTTTCACCCTCAATAACCCCCGTATGGTAGATTTCATCGAAATTGTTAGAGCCGTATTCAAGAAGCCGATTACAAATACATATATACAAATATTGCTCGTTTAAAGTATTAATAGTATAGGATTTGATGTTGATATAGTAGACGAAGAGCTGACAACCAGTCGCGTTAACTGATTTATAGAGCAATGAAACCACCCTAGTTAGTAAACCCTTCTACTATTATTCATGGATCCAGGCGCCTGTTAGCTGTGCGTTGGTGGGGCAACAAAAGTGTTGAAAAATCAGTTGAAGTTGAGCTATTTATAAAACTCTGTGTTTGGTGTCGTATTATAGCTAAAATTGCCAGTCATTTTTAGTCGGTGGAAAACTTGTGGCCGGCGGTGAATAGCCAGTTTTTTTTTAATCTTTACCAAAGCCACCTAACAAATGATACTGTAGGGTTTCTGAAACAAGCAACAAACAAGCATAGTTCTGATGAAGTTTACTAAGCAGGAGTTCTTGGAAGCAAAAATCGATCTAGCTAGGTCTCATGTCTGGAGGAACTCTACAGTGCCATCTATTAGGGGGCTTAAAAAATATACAGAAGAAACTGGCTTTTGAGCGTCTGCCACTACTTTTCCACCGACTTAAATGCCTGCCAATGTTATGCCAATGTATATTACCATACTAAACACAGAGCTCTATAAATGGTTAAACTTCAATTGATTTTGCAACACCTTTTCTGCTCTACCACTCCCACCCCTATCGAGGCACAGCTAGCAGGCGCTGAATCTAACGGTAGTAGGTCTTACTTATTAGGATGGTTTCGTTGCTCTTTAAATAAGTCAATGCGATCTCAGTCTATAATTATTTTCCTTGCCGTCACCGACACTGCCCCGTATTATAATATATTTTTGATAACATGGTAGATGTAAGCCTGCCATAGATTGGATGGATCTGGGGGCACGGCAGTGCCCACGCCAAGACGAGCCCGAAGGACCCTTTTTCGAAACCTTCCTTTTCTGGAATCGTTTCGTGGTATTTTCGAACCCTTGCATCTCAAAACTGGATAGAGTCCAAATTTTCAGGTTAGGAGGATGAAATGAATAATAAATAGGACGTTTTATGGGAATATTGCATGAAAAAAATTAAATACTAGTGAATTACGCCCATCAGTGGAACGGCCATGTCAAACTGACCAAATTGTAGTTTGTGCTAGGTTTGTTGATTGGCTATACACAGGACTTGATAACTTTTTAACACTTAAAGCGATACGTATATATAGTGAATACGAGTATAAGTAACAGAACAAATAAATAGTACAGCAGCACTGCACTTACTTTCTCGCAATTCTCAAGGAAAAACTATCAGCCGCAAACCTAAATTTGTAATGCCATACACATACAAACTTTTATTACGTTTTAAAAAAAAAATGTTCGAATGAAATATACAGATCAATTCAGAAGTCAAATTGTCAAACATTAAAACAAACAAACCTCAAACGATTTCGTGTAAATCACATGTTTAACTTATGGTAGTACTGGAACACCCTTTATATGAATTTTAACAGATCAATGGATACTACCGTAGGATACTTGCATGGAGATTTTTTAAATTTCCAAGCACATGTTCCTTATGGATAATTGTTCAGTTTTGTCTACTGAGCAAGCCCTTTCAGTTTGTAACACCCTGTGCACTAAATTTTATTCAAAAAAATCATAAAGAATATCCAGTCAGGTAGACAAACAATCCACGATTAATATTATAAAAAATTTTAATACACTCAATGGAACCGATTTTGGGTAAATCACATATTTACGATTTGGTCGTACAGGAACACCCCTTATATGAAATTACACCTGAGATCAATTGATACGGAGCAAGATATCTTACATTGAGATGCTTGGTCATGCAAAGTTTCACCAAGATTCTATGAGCCGTTTATGAGAAAAATTCAATAATTCATTTTCAATTCAATTCAATTCATTTATTTGCTTAAAACATAGTTTAAAAGATCTTAAAATAATATTATCCGTCCTAAAATGTTCTACCACTAATTGGCATGCACATTTCCAATAACTTAAAACTAAAAAAAAAAAATATTTCCTATTTCATTACAAAAAAAAATGATAATAAAATTATAAAAACTCGTTACTAGCAATAATAAAAAATAAAAACAACAAAACAATAATCAGAAATTAAAATTACGCTTCTAAAAATAAAAAATTTGACTAGTTAAAAGTAAATGCAATAAATTAAAGATTGTAAATGACTAGCAATAAACAATAAAATAATTCATAACTAAATAATTATCTTATCAATTAAATTGTACTTAAATTATTAATTATAAAACAAATATTCTCTTCAGTCATTTAAAAATTCTTAAACAGAATAAAAACCTTTTTCTAACAGCCATTTAGTTAGTACAGATTTGAATTGTCTTCTAGGACTCTGAATGATTTCATTAGGCAACTTATTAAAAATTTTACTGCCATACAGTACACATTTCTTCCGTAAACATCTACTCTTGACAGCGGCACCTGCAACGGAGCGCTCTTTTTTACATTTCTATTAGGTACTTCTTTGAGTACGTTTTTCAAAATATTCAGAATGTTCCTTAACAAATATGGACAACTGTTTAATATACATACAAGGTAGAGTTAGGACCTTTGTGGCCTTAAAAAGTGGTCTACATGGTTCCAAATAATGACTGCCACAAACTGCTCTTAAACATTTCTTTTCGTTGTAAGACAGCTACCCTCAAAATGAGAGCCAGCAAGAAACCACTTAGAACCCTTCGATGGATTTGCGTAAAACTCCTAAATTCAAAATATGGTGTCAATCGGACCATTCGTTTAGCCGCTAGGCCAAAGTGTTACGGACAGACCGACCGACGGACCGACCGACCGACCGACCAACCGACCGACCGACCGACCGACCAACTGACTGACGGACATTTTTGGTAGACTTGTTTTTTATGATGTATAAGTGATATAGAACACATTTTTGAGAAAATTAGAAAAACTTTTTTTTCACGAATACAATACCTTTCTCGCTCCGCTCGAAAGTAAAAATAATACAAACTGGTCAAGTGCGTGTCGCATTCGCGCGCATTTAATACACATCTGCGTGACTCCCCGTCCATAACTAAGACGGTATTTTTACATTAGTGATACAGAACCCTCACTGCGCGAGTTCGACTCGCTCTTGTCAGCAGAGCAAGCTCCATCCATCTCTATTCTCTGAAAATTATTTAACATTCTTATGTGACTCGAGGTTTACCACAGAGCTCTGAAGTACATGCGTCTTGCTTGACGAATAGAGACGATTAGAGACGAATTCTTTATTTCATTCAATACAAATCAGTGTCACCATTTACTAAAACTAACACGCTTTCCGCACCCACACTACTAGCGTCATTTGAGTGCGATAATTGCGAGAGAGTAAGGATGCAAAAAACCAGTGACAGCGTCTCTATGGCAACGAATGTGTTTATGATGTGCATTCAAAATGAGGAACCAATTTTTTTTACTCTCTTCGCTTCTAAGGGGTGGTGCGCGCGCAGGTGGAGTGGCCCTATCGTTGTTCTGTGAGGTTTAGCCTCTCTTTTATTTAAGTCTCCTCTACTGCCCTAAACGTTTCCTTAGGGCTTGTTCACACTTAGACGAATCGTGATTTTTCACGAACCGTTTTTTTTTTCACGCTGTTTAGAACCAATTTGGGTCTATTCATGTAGGTAGAAAATAAAGTCGGAGTTTATTTTCTGTATAAGAAATATTAGAACAGACGTGGGTATTCAAATAAAATGTACAACGCGACTTGCGCGTCACCCGAGGCTTTGGCGCGTCAGTGCGATAAGGAAGCGGGCCGGCGCCATAGTTGTTAGCATTTGGTTAGCTGTCGCAATACGGGGGATCTGGCGAACGGTCGCTTGGGTGCGCGTATCGGATAAGCCACAGCGGTGGTCGCGCTTGGGGTTGTTTATTTCCCGGATCGGGATTCGGCGGAATATCATATTGAGGTTGCGCGGGGCAATCAAGTAATTTAGTGGTGAACTATCAATTCGGGCGGCGTAAAGTGGACTCGTGTACGGTGAACGAGACGCCATTTTCTGGGTCGACGCAAGCGGCGCGTATGGACTCATATTTATCATGCTACGGGAATAAGTGTGTAGTGAATATACCATTCGGGGCAGTTTCCTGGCTCGCGGGGAGGACAGAAATTGCGGTTGATGGACAATTGTACGATAAGTGACTTGTTTTAATAGTTACCAACCCGCGTGGTCAGGGCGTGGCCGGTGATAATTTGACTATATCTTGGCAATTCGCGTGGTGTGTGGGACGATTGATAGCAATCGCCGCGGATTTGCTATGGACTTGTGATTATAAGGCAGATTTCCGGAATTATCTGCTATAACGGGTGTCGACCTGCGCATTCGGGGAACGCGGCGTGCTTGAAGCATGAGGTTGGGGTTTGACCTGGATGCCTGCTACGGGAGTGGCCAGCACTAAGATCGGCGCAGGATCATCGGATCGACACAGTACACATTATAATTTATTATATTTAAGTGTATTTATTGGACATCACATATTCTTGCACACTGAGAGTAGGTATACTTCCAAATGTACATTTCGAATCGTCGCGACCATGGGAATCTCACCAGTAAGTGATTTCGGTAGGGTCGCTGAAGCGCGAGTCATCCGTAGATGGTATGTATTGGGGGTTCTGGATCACGGGTCCGGACCCGATTTTGAGGTGTGTTTTTATTGCCAATATTGTGTGTGTATTTAGTTAAGGTATTTAGTTATAAGTTTAGCGCTGTGTATCGCAGCCCAATTTGTTACGCTCCCGCTCGGGTCTACGAGTGCACAGTTGCACTCCTGGGTACGTTTAACTCATAGGGCCCAGTGGACGTATCGGACCCGGGCCGCGGAGCGGACAAAACACACGCTATTTTTTTTTACTGAAGAAATGGCCAAATACCCTTGTTCACACGCATCATAAAATACGTATGCGTGTGACCACAGTAAACACGGGCATTTAAATAGCATTGCTTTCGTAAAAAAAAAACAAATCGTGAAAAAAAACTATTCGTGAAAACTGACGATTCGCCTAAAGTGAGAACAAGCTCTTAAATAATATTCCTTATTAAAGTGTTGTCTCATAAATCTTTCTTCTATTTTCGAAAGTTCTCAACAAATTTCTCTTCTCTTTAACTAGATCCAGAACTTCCTCGTTCCTCTTTTTTTCTGTCCAGCTGATCGCTTCAATTCTACTCCAACACCACAAGTCAAGATCTCTTTATATCCTTGTATAAGAAACCACGTCTCCCAACCGTATAATGCAATGCTGTAGATGTACACTTGACATCCCATGAAACGTCCACTACAGGACAGAGAAATCCCTCCAAAATTCCAGCTTTTGCTGAAACAATGTGGAAGGGAAGTACCATAGTCACCACGCTTATTAGCGTTACGGCTGGCACCACGGACCGCGGTTGTTGTTGACCGCAGAATGTAGGATGATGCGATACACAGAAGGATGCTGCTGCCCATCCTCTGGTTCATTAACCCTTAGTCGCGTCTTACTACACCCACGGGTAGAGATGGGTTCGTACTATTTTTTGCAGGCACCACACGGGTCTATCTTTTTCATACCATTCTTAATTTATTTTACCATTTCATCCGTACGAAAAAGCCACTCCAATCATTGGCTTTTCTCCCTAACTGAACACGAATTGTCAATTAGAATTTGATTTGCCAATTGGATGGGAACTTGATCGCTCATTATTTTAGAGTACGTATTTTCCGGTCCGGATATCCGGGTGACAGCTGATTGGCTGACATAATGCTGTTATCTTATAATCCTTTTATAATATAATCATCAAGGCAAATTGTATAATTCGCCGTTTTACATAATACCTAGGCATTTTACAAAATGCCCTTTAGGTTGAGTTCACCTTGGCTAACGAACCTAAAATGTACCGATGATCTACACCAGTTTACAATCTGCTGACGCCGTTTTACAATTTCCCGGATGTTTACAATTTCCCGGCCGTTTGTAACTAGCAAATTATGCTAATAATTTATTTATTACTATTAAAATTCAATTTTTTAAATTAGTAGTAGTACCTGGGTTACCGACTGAGCTTCGCTCTAAAATATCATCCGGTGAGCAAGCTATGCTACCCGCTAACAGATTTCGCTGTAGGTTTCTGTCTAAAACGCGGTATTTCAAAAACATTTAAAACACGGCGAAATCGTTTAAGCCGTTTAAATATACAAATATAAATGTTATAGGATAACTAATAACTTTGTCTTAGTCGGTTTAGTAGTTTACAGGTTGCTTGTTCAATAGCAATCACGAAAGTTAAGCAACGATGGCCGTGGGCAGAACCAGGATGGATGACCGCTAGGGGTACACTAGAGCGTTTCCGTGCTTCAGAAGGCTCGCAAAGCCGTTGGTCTCGCCTACTGTCAAGGAAAGTAGTCGTTAAGCCGAGTCAGAGGCCATTTGGCGGCTTGAAAACTCTGACAGCCAAGATTGCCACTAACCTGCAAATCCTAATCTAGGATTGGGTCTGGTTTGCTTTCTGGGTTACGGAGGTGAGATGGCAGTCGCTCTGTGTAAAAACCAGAGCCCCCGTCAAATCCCCTAGGGTAGGTAGCTGACTCCGTTAAAACCATTTGGCAAAAACGGAATAAGGCTAGGGCAATGATGATGTATATATATATATATATATTAGGTTATTTTATTGGACCTGATTTGCGTATGCCCACGTTATTACAGAGGTCACAAGCAACAACTTTTGTTCTACGACTTTTCTAACAAAGCACAAAAAAATTTCGACTCCCCATACTAAATTGCTCACGTGACCGACCCGATTTGTATGGGAAGTTGATAATTTTTCGTGTGTTGTTAGAAAAGTCGTAGAACAAAAGTTGTTGCTTTTGATCTCTGTAATAACATGGGCATACGCAAATCAGATCCAAAAAAATAACCTTGTATATAATACCTATCTATAATACCTTAATAATATTATAGTACCTATCTAACGAAACATCACGCCATTTGTTACGCGAGAATAAAACCTTTCTCGTAAAATAGTCTCTGAGCTGAGACGCGGATAGGCAGACCGACATGATGAAACTAGTTGACTACGGAACCCTAAAAAATACCTGAGATGCTCCCCATCGCGACTCTCGATGCCTATACGAGTATAATATTGTCATCTGAAATTAATATGTACAAACAATGGTATTTCATAAATATTTATAGTGATGTTTCGATATTAGCTGTGGTCATATGCCAAATATTTCATTCCATAAAAAAAGTTATTTTATCTAGATATTGTTATTTTAAAGTTTCATCACTGTTCTAGTTTCATAGTTGTTCTAGTCCGCGCACTGCACGCACGCCACGCCCACTTCCCTTCCCGCCAGCGCGCGTATCCACAGAAATATTTAGAATGGAAGCGGCAAAAATTTAAATAATAAAAAAAAAATATTCCTATCAAAAACCCGTGAAATTGATTCTACTCTCGATTCTGAACAAACTATTTTTCAGTTTCGCTTATTCCGTTAACACGTTGTATAGACATATATTTGAAATGTGCTCATTAAGCTCTTTTATTTTATACCATCACGGTATCATTCAAAACAATTTTTTTCGTTTATTGTCTTAATCTAATTCAACACTGTTACTTTATCTACAAAACTGTTATTAGACCAATTTTGATGTACGGATGTGAATCATGGACACTGACTCAAAAAGAGGAAAGTAAGCTCTTAGTGGCAGAGAGGAAGATTTTCCGGAAGATCCTGGGACTAACTGGGCGTGATGATGGTACTTGGAGGGTACGAAAAACAAGGAGGTAGAAGACCTAGTGGCCGAATCCAATATAATTTGAGAGACAAAATCAGCCCGACTTTGCTGGCTTGTCCAGAGGATGGAAGAAGATCGTGCAGTCAAAAGAGCGTACCTGGGACGACCGATGGGAAAACGGCCGGTCGGACGTCCCAGGTACCGCTGGAGTGACGAAGTGCAAAAGGACCTGAGCGCCCTCCAAAAACCCGATTGGCGTAAAGAGGTGCAGAAATGGGACGACTGGCGGCTTTTGGTGTCGGAGGCCAAGATCCTCTTTGGGTCCCTGAGCCAGCGAAAGTAGTAACTAAGTAAGTACGACTTAATATCCTCGAGAAGGCGCCATAATCCATTTAATGAGACGTCTTATACGCCATATTTAGCGGATAATATACACGCTTCTAATGATACCTCACTTGTCAAATTATGGTAAGTAGTTTAGAAGTTATGAAGGAACAGATGAACATACCTACATACATACATACCGATCAAAATCATAATCCTTTTTGCCGTAGTTAGGTAAAAATTAATTCAAAGAACTAAAGCCCGACTACTGACACAATATTATTGGATACATGCGCCAGTAACCAACCGTAGACCCAAAAATTGCACCACATAATTTTTTCAGGATGTTATTAGGACACATAACGTAAAACCAAATTATCAGCTTCGAAAACCTGTGTTATTGTTGACGAAGTATAATTTGAGCCGATGAATGTTATCATTAAACGACTCTCGTACAAAAGGGAAGGTAACAAAACTACCGACACTTCTCTTAGCAAAAATGTAAATGAAACAATTACCATTTAGACAGGCACGCAAATCGACCAAATTATTCGTCTTTTGTTCTATTGTTCTCTGATGGATAAGACGTTAAGCCAAATTGGCAAAAATATATTAACTTATAACTGCGTTGTGCCTAGTCAACCTAGAAATTTCATAAATTCGAAATTACCTTAAATTACATAAAATTTCCAACGATTTAAGTATAGCCATAGCTAAGGCTTATAAGGTCTTACAAAACTCGATAAAAATCACCTCAGACCAAACCGAAATTTCCAAATTTGTAGGGGAAATGGTCAATTTTCGAAGTGCTGTACCTATCTCAAGCCATACAAGACTTCCACGGCTTTGATAGCACTGAGGGCCTTTTGCACTTAACTTAAGAAACGCTCAAGTTCTTGCTTAAGGGCCGTCGATATATTGCTAGGAGTGTCCTAAACAAGTAAGGGGCAACACAAGGCTTTTGGAGCTGATATTTTGGATTTGCACTGTTAGGTATCTTAAAAAAATTAGTTCATTAAATAAAAACAGAATACTGAAAAATATTTTCGTTTCATACTTTTTAGAGCAAGAATTTTCCGAAGTCGGGTATTAGATTTTGAACTTATTTTTTATTAAATTATTTTGGGGATAACTGCGTAGTAAAGCTAACAATAAATATGTTATTGTTAAAGTGTGTAATAAGTTAATGTGCACATTAACTAGGTAATCTGCAAATTACATGATTCGATACGATCAAGTGCGAAATTATACTTAGATTGGCGGAATTTAGTTAATCTGCAAATTAACGGATGGTGAACCCTTAATCGCGGAAAACAGTAAATGAAACATAAATCTTGTTAAACTAACCTTGTATAACCTACCCTAACCGTACAGAACCAGGATAATTTATTTTTTAGTTTTTGGCCTGGCTTCTGGCTGATAATGCTAATATTTATCGCACATATTCGCTTCTGGTCGATCGTTGTAGTCGTAAGAGTACCTAACACAACCTAAGCGATCCTTTTCAGGATCGTTTAGGTTGTGTTTAATCGAAATTCTGAAATTACAAAAAAAAGGACAGCTTTCTACCTAAACCTGACCCCTTAACCTAACCAAACCAAACCTCATCTCACCTAACCGATATAAAACCTAATTATGCACTTAACCGTATGCTCGGTCGTTAATCATCATCATGATTTATTTATTCTTAAAACAGTACAGACTGTGTGCGAACAATGCGTTTTACATTAGGTTACATGCTAAGATATCAATAGGTACAAAACAAGGCAAATTAATAAAAAAAAATAAAAAAGAAGAGAAAGGATGTGGCAGTCCTTTCGACGGTGAATAGGCAGCCATTGAAGACGAGAACGGAAATAAGAGACATGGTCAAATTTCCTCAGTCCGACTACCTTCCTTTTAGCCGTAGTTGGGTAAAACTTAGCGTTGTATATTTTTTGCAACTTACGATGTTTAAAATTACTGGCGTTATAAATATAACACGGCGCACATAATGCGTGCATAGTGCCATGTATTCAAAAATTAGGAAGTTGGGGAAAGGAACAAACACGTGTTTTGGCTTTTCGAAAGCCATTAAAAATGAAAACTACAACGATATCGCATTTTAATAAACCACTACTGCCACCAATTGACGAGATTTATTTCTATTAAATCGCCCGTGTGGTCCTGGCAAAGAACCAAACCGACCAACTGATCTCTGCCCGTGGGTGTCTTAGGGTACCCGCACACGACCGAGAATCGGTGACCGATTTTTTGTCGGCATCCCGCTCTGACGTGTTATCACCTGAATCTTCCGTCCTTGTCCTGGCCGATAATCGCCCGCCGATTCTCGGTCGTGTGCGGGAGCCCTTAAGAGGCGACTATGGGTTTACTAACCGAGGGATGGGCAGCAGCATCCTTCTATGTATCATATACTACGTGCAAAATAACTCCGTCTGTGTCAAAAAACCGGCCAAGTGCGAGTCGGACTCGCGCCCTAAGGGTTCCGTACCTATCCACCATATTATGATATACTAAACGCTTTTGCTCTTTGCTTCTAAAAACTCCGCGACCATCCAACTTGACCCCTCTTTTATAAAACATGTTCTTGAAACGGGAGCTTACCTATATTGGTTACTATTAGTTGTGAGAAAAATTGAAATATTTAATGATTTTAGACTTTTCCCTTTATTTGTACTGTAAGACCTAGCTTCTTGCCAAATTTCATAATTTTAGGTCAACGGGAAGTACCCTGTAGGTTTTGCTTTTTTGCATAAATGTATGGAGATGAGGACATAAATAGCCATATCTTTTGATTGCGTCGTTGTGAAAAATTGAAATTTTCAGATCTTGTATGGTTTATAGACCTTAATATTCGTTATCAATTTCAACCTGATACCTCTTCTCGTTCGTGAGAAAAAGGGTCTTGACAGACAGACAGACACACAGACGGATAACAAAGTGATCTTATAAGGGTTCCGTTTTTTTATTTTGAGGTACGGAACCCTAAAAATGGCAAAAACTGGTCAAGTGCGAGTCGGACTTGCGCGCCGAGGGTTCTAATATACCTATAGTATTTTTGGAAACAATAAATTCCACTTTTAGGACCGCAAATCTAAATTTGTTTCTAAAGGTTTTTTGCAGATTTCTAAAAAACTGTGCAACTTTAAAAGATTGTTTCACTTTTGTTGTAATACTTACATAAACTTCTATTGTGTGTAAGTAATTCAGATTTTTCCTTCCACAAACTTCGGAGATTAGGAGGGAAATGGTATTTTTTTCACATTTTTCATCATAACTTGAAAACTAAGAGCTGTAAAAAAAAATTTTAATACACTCGACCTAGTAACGACAATAGGGAACATGCACGATTTTTTTTATTTAATAAATTAATTCTCATTCATGTAATAAACAGTCTTGTAAAACAATTTTTCGAATAACTATAATATTAAAAAAGATATAAGCCATCGAAGATTTGTTTCTGTCTCTTTCTAGCAAAACGAAATTTGATATAAAGTTTATATGGCCGTGTGCATTGTGACGTCACTACTCATGTCGGATCTCTCTGTCTAATTAGTAGTTTTAAATGCTTATATCGGTCGTATTTCTTGGCCGATTTAAATTTTAATTTAACTTTTTGTCATATCTACTACGGTATTTCCATATTTTGTTTATAAATGCGACTAAAACAATTTATGCATGTTCTCTATTCTTTACATAAATAAACATATTTTTTATGTGCTATTTAGTTGGGCAACCATATTCTAAAACAATTCCAAATTTCAAGTCGATAGCATGAGTGGTTGCTGAGATATACAGGTGTGACAGACGGACGGACAGACAGACAAAGTCGCTCCATAAAGGTTCCTTTTTTTTACCATTGTCGTATCGGAACCCTAAAAATTAGTCGCGGGGTTGAGCGCGGCTCCCCCCTAGGGGGGCGAACGAATCGTTTATTGGCTCTCCGCCTGTCACATGCGTAGAAAATAACCGTCATAGACAGACTTGTCCTGATCGCGCTGTACCATCTTACATATCGCGGTCACCAACAACTGCAGTCGCCAGCCGCAACGCTTACAAGTGTGGTGACTATGGTAATTTCCTGATATGCTGGAATTCTGAAGGGAGCTCCCTGTCCTGCAGTGGGCGTTTTTTTAGCTAGATCGATGTTTCGCCCACAGAAACCCCTACAGTAAATTCTATCGAAATCGTTAGAGCCGTTTTCGAGAAAACGATTACAAATATAATATTGCTCGTTTAAGAGACTACCCACTAGCGCCCCCATCAGTTAAAAAAATATTAATCGCTAAATACAAAACTTATCGAAAATCCGGTTCTTAATAAACTAGGGTACCTTTACTTCTATCTGTCTTTCCGGATTTTCGATAAGTTTTGTATTTAGCGAGTAATATTTTTTTAACTTATGGGGGCGCTAGTGGTTGGTGGGTGGCCTCTTAAACGAGCAATATTTATAAATTTTCAATCGTTTTCTCAAAACGGCTCTAACGATTTCGATAGAATTTACTGTAGGGGGGTTTTCGTGGGCGAAAAATGGGTCTAGCTTGGTCTTATGTCTGGGAAAATTCGTTTTCTCCGCTTAATCAGAAACCTTACAGCGCTATAACATGTGGTAAGTTTTTATTTTTAAGATTATGCAAAGCGAAGCTCAGTGGCCCAGAGATGTTCCTTTCGGCCGCCTACGAAACCAATGCTTCGTAATAATATAACCAGTTTCGTGTGAATAATTTTTTTTCTTCCTGAAAAACTAGTTACCTACAAAGAAATTTATTTCTTCCTACGAAATTAGTTTCGCACGACCGAAGTTATGCGTGTGTATTTCTAATAAATAAATAGTTATTTTTCATGTTCTACTAATGAGATTAAAAAACTGAAAGGACTGGTCCCGTACCACGAAAGCAAAAATATCGTCTTAGTGTCTGATAACGCGCAGCGGCGCGGACTTAATTCTTGAAAATCACAGGGTGATAAAATATCACTTTTGTGACTTTCAAAATTCATATTTATCCTGATAAACTGTTGAACGGAAATATAGCAATAAAAATATAGGAATATCAATCTTCACTTTCGAAAACAAAAATCTGTGATTGAATACAAGAATTGAGTCCCAGGAGTGTATTAAACAGGCTCAAGTTTAACTCGCACTTGACCAGTTTTTATTGTAACATAAAGGTGTGATAATACTAAAGGATGTGTATCTAAACAACTTTCCACAAAGAAGATGAGTCGAAATTTTTGATCTTCTTTATAATTAAATTGATCAGCTAGCGCATTTTGTATGGGAGGTCAAATTGGGTTTTTCGTTTTTCGACCTACATTTCACACCCTTAAGTAATATACAAGGTGTAAGGGACAGCCCTCCGAATACTGAAAGGGCATGATCAGTCAACGTAACTGAACATATTTCAGCGAATAAAACTTTCAAGAAAATTAAGAAAAAATCGGCCTCTCCATACAAAATTGCAAACTTTATTGGACAGTTTGTATGGAGAGGTCGATAATTTTTTCGTTTCCTGAAAGTTTTGTTTACAGAAAGTTGTTCAGTTACGTTGACTGATCATGCCCTTTCAGTATTCGGAGGGCTGTCCCTTACACCCTTCCATAACACGTTTTATAGCATTTGTATATATATTTTCAAAACATTTGCTCATAAAACAGCTCTATTTGCACTGTATTAAGGTCCATAATCCAGCTTATTAAACACGCGTGCTTTTTTCATTACTATAATTTCACTAGTGTTGTAATTTTTGTCTTTTTTTTAATCGGCAAGATGCAAGGAGTTTCTATATCTATACCATTCATAATATTTTCATGAAAAAGTAAACTGTGTTCGATAATATGATAAATAAATGTGAATTACATGGAAATACTTATATTAATCAACCAACTTACTACAAATTTGTCTTCAAAGTAACAAAATATTCATTATTAAATAATTCATGGGAGTGAGCCTCAGAACAAAGACCTCCTTGCTGAGTAAGCTGTTTGACAGGTTAGTGTTTTATTTTTGTTCTGTTTTTTATAGCGGCAAGTTGCAAGGATTTTCCATATCTATAACATTCATAATAATTTAATGAATTAAGAAACTGTAATCGATAATATGATAAATAAACGTTAAGTAAACGAAAATATTGATTTTAATCAACTAACTAACTAAAAATTTGTCTTTAAAGTAACAAAATATTCAATTTTAAAATAAATTGAAAAGTAGTCTGTATAATCAAATCAATAAATATTTCTTGTTGTGAAATGTGTAAAAATGTAATTAAAAAATAAATGACTTCTACAAATAAGAAAAACAGTGATAAGTGTAGAACGTCGAAAATACTTGAACAAAAACACAAGTCCGGTGTATAGGGTGACCTAGAAATGTGAGGAAAACGTCTACGAAATTTCCTTAGGAAAAAAAGGTAAGCGCGATTTTGATTCGTTTTTATTCGCAAATGTGTTGAAAAACGTCGTAAGAAGCTTGTGCGCTTTGGTGATTATACCCTCGGCTCCATTACGCCCTCGTCTGCGGCTCGGGCTGCAGTTTCTGAGCCTCGGCCGTAATATCCAAAATAGCGCACGTGCATCTTAATGTACTATTGTAATCGATTTCTCGAAAACGGCTCTAACGATTTCGATGAAATTTACTATACTATACAGGGGTTTTCGGAGGCGAAAAATCGATTTAGCTAGGTCTCATGTCTGGGAAAATTAGTTTATACCGTCTTTTTAATAATTTCTTTGCGCGTTTTAGTGCGTTTAAGATACTTACAGCGCCATCTGTTGGCGACCAGCCAGCGAGTGCTAGGTCTGTGTGGTGTGGTTGAAGGTTGAAGGTTGGTAAGGGTGATGACGGTCAAGTTTCTATAGCATTTGCTCATGTCTGCCTCTTTGTCTGATGATAAGAAGCATCCTCTATAAGCTACAAAAAATATTGGCAGACATCCACACCCCTGCGTTTTTGAGAAAATAAGTTTTAACAATTTCGAAATTTGACAATGAAACGTACACCTGGCAGACTATGACTGTCATATTAAACACAATGTATAGGACCCCAGAAAAATGGTCTGCCACCATAATAGCCATGCGTTTCAAAATGCAAAAATTCACTACTTCGTCCCGTGATAATGCAGAGCCCTGCATGTCTGCCTCTTCGATTTTCTACATCTTCAGAAGTACTTTAAACAGACAAAAAAACATTGTTTCATATCTTTTTTTTGCTATAACTTAAAAATGCAGCGACGCAAAAAAAACTTGTTAGGACCAAATCGATTCGTATTAAGCTGATCTATCATCCCTATTAATATGAATCATGAGCAAATCATATACCCAAATTGCAGCCAGCACCCTAACTATGGTGGTTGTTGACGATACTGGAGAGCTGCCCTCCGCGGAACCAGCCCCCCGGTTGAGACTCCGTGAGGAGAAAGGAGTTTGGTTGTTAGTCTGGCCTATTTATTATAAAATCCACTTAACAAGTCGATAGCGCGTTACAGAAACTTAGAGCACCATCTATCGGTGAGTAGTATTTAATTCTGCCTTGCTTATTTATAGACTTCAATTCGAATAAATGTCACTCAAAGCTTTATTTTTATTTTTTGTTACATGAAACAAAATAAAAAAATAATAGTATAACTTTAAACAGTATTTTATGTCGTTTTTTCTGGTTAATCCCGTATTACCCCATTCCCGGTGGCACCCGTCCCGTTGCAACCCGATTTTGATAAATTTGATAACATTTCATATTGTTATTTTTTTTTTATCATTTTCAACTGGTACCATCTACATGAAAAGTGTTTCAACGTAAAATAATGCGTTTTTTTTCGATAAATACATTATATACAAAAGAAGAAGGTGACTGACATATACATGAACAGCCCAAACCTAGAGACTTTGAATTTCGCATGAAGGTTCCTTCTAAGGTCTAGGGATGCACTAAAAGAGGATTTCTCAAGGGGTAAAATGGGGGTTCAAAGTTTGTATGGGGAAACATAATAAGTCAGACCATTTCATTCGTTACTTCACAGGAGTACTTCTATCAATAAATGAGTAAACACGTGTTTAAGGTTTTTTCAGAATTCATCATCCCTAAAAGGGGGTGTCACGGAGCGGGGCTGCATGCCTTGCATGCTGCCTCCTTTCGTGATCCTGGCTCTATTATTCTGGCCCAAAATTCCAAATTCCTATTGCAAATTTCTTCTATCTCTGTATTTCGGTGTCATTCGTGTCAAAAACAGTCACCTTGGATCTTGGGGGTCTACTCTTAAAGTTCGATATCGATGTATTCGTTGTCGTTATCGTATCGTTGCCAACTCTAACCACTATCGATTCGACAATTCATCCGACCGATAATCGATAGATTTCCATCGTGCAAAATGCTACTCTAACACAAATGTCAATCTTCGAACATTTGAATTTGACACTTGTGGAAAACGACAATTGTTACGACAGCTCTAAAGGTATCGTTGAAAGTTTCGAAATTGTATAATTTGCGACTTTTTCTCTGTATAATAAAATTTTTATTGTGTTTGTAGTAAAAGAGCAAGTTTAAGAGGTAAGCACAAGTTGTTTTGAATGTTTTTATTTAGAAAAATGAGTAAGAAATAGCTGTACTTTGGTAAAATATTTAGGTAAATGTTCTCTTCTATTTTATACATTTTTCCATCTAAATTATATGATTCCGCTATAACAGCCATTTCCTTTTCAGATAAGTGATGCAGGAAATTATATTTTAAATGTGGATGCACAGTATGGAGGTCATTCTCAAACTCAGGAGGTGCAACTCACTATGTTATTATTTGGAACAATTCAATGATAAAAAGCCATTGTGAAAGCATTGCTCAAAATGAAAATGCAAATATTCTGAGTGAGCATGTTATGAATTTTATTGTGTCTTTAGTCTGGTCGCTGAGAGAATTGCAATACCTACTGAAATTTTCTGAATTCATAGTTATAGGGCTAAGTTTTCCATGCTTGTGTCAATTGTGTCATAAATGCATTCTCTCAGCGACCAAAGCCACAGATTTTAATAATTACCCCAAGACAAATAAATTAGCACATGATATTTTTTCTATTTAATTTTCAGGAGACTCCGGTATCCACTTACAACAATCCAAATGAACCATAGAACGAATGTTTCAATTAAGTGCAGAAATGTGCCCGTTCTACTATTGAACGCACATTTGGAATGTTGAAACAGCTGCCTCTTGTCCACACACAAGCTGCATTATCTTACACATTGGCAATATAAACCCCGAGAATCTTTATACCATCGAGGGCAAAGTAGTGACTAGCATGTCCTGTCAGAAGGATCTAGGCATTATTGTTACTCAGAACTTGAAGCGGGAAGAACACATTATTGTTATCACAAAAAGAGCAAATTCTTTACTATACATTATAATGAGGAAGGCGTTTTTCAACATTGACAAGGAACTTTTCCTAAAGGTCTACAAAATCTTTGTTCGTCCTTTGTACTCGTAGATTACGGATTTTAAATATGGAGTTTCAAAAGGACATCAACCTTCTAGAAAAAAAACCGGCCAAGTGCGAGTCGGACTCGCGCACTGAGGGTTCCGTACCACCACATAAACATAATTGTATTAAATTTCAGTATGTATGAAATATATATATGTCGTAGAGAGACTCTCATTTTTAATTTCGCGCGGTATTTTCAAAGACAAATATTTGTGCCAGCAGCACCAATGCAGTGGCCCAAGCTTCGCCAAACGTCAAATTAGTACTGAATTTCCGTACCGGTGTAGATTGTCGATGTTGGACGATGATGTTGGCAATGATGTCTTTATTTAGATCGTGATGTTGGTACTACTACAACGAATGGCGCGTGAAGGGGCGTGGTTTGTGTCAGTTTAGCCAACACGTAGCAAAATGAAGTGAAGACGAGGCCGCCATTTTCAACAGCTCATTCTTGTTCGAGATTTTACCACGTTAAGTTCTAAAGTGATAGTTGGCCGCGAGATGAAGCCTGCAGCCGCTGGCGGGTGAGCCGTGGCAATTCTGCGATGACAGGAGCGACCCTTTAATGACAGCTAAGTGTTTATAGTCTTGTCTGCTTCTAAACTGTGATATTTTAGGTTATGATACGCGAATACCTTTTGTGATAGTAAAAAACGGTGCACTGTGAGTTTGCTGTAGTTGAACATGTGAATAGAATCTTAGAATAAGCCTCCAACGTTTGGGGTTGACAGGATTGTGCCACTTAGTTAATTTTACATTAAAACAACAGGTGGCACAAGCAGTCCTGCACACCGCTGTGTTTACCGACGACGTGATTGAGGAGAATACCGTATGAGAGGTCAATGGCAAGTCAGGATGAATGATCGTTATGCAAGTAAGTTACACTCGATTGAATTACGCGATTGTCAAAGATGTTATCGATGTCTGCTACAAATAGTTCGGCCAATATCGTGTTCTCTGCTATTCCTGATGTCTATCCCTAATCCCTTGCCCACATAATGCCATCCCTCTTCGGCCCCAGTTCGTGTCTTCGACATCAGAAGCGGGATGTAATCCAACACCCACGAATTCTGATGATACGAGTAGTGTAGTGTGACCTTTACGGTTTTGTTAGAATAGTAGTGAAGTGTAACAGGTTTTTTTAGCATAGTGGTAAAGCGTTTATGATATTTTTTTTGGATGGTGTAGGTAGGTAACCTACAGTCATGCACAGTAGTCTGAAAAAAAAAGTTCAAAGTTGACGGTAGGAAAATAATTAGTTTGTTTATAGTTGACTCGGGACAGTTCTGAACCGCGTTAGTGTACCTACAATAGTTTAAATGTTTTGCTCGACGATAGGCAACGTCTACCTACATGAGACGTGACATTTAGTTGCCTTAAATAGTTATGATATTGCGGTTAACTGTTACGATAAGTAAAATGTAGTGCTGAAACCAGGCTAAAACGAAAAAAGCATTGTAAATGTTGCTTTTGTAATAGTGCTACAATTTTCATAGTGTTTTTGATGTGATTTATTGTTTACTTAACACGATATTTGACACATTGCGCTCACGTCACGTAAGTACAAACCATAGGAAGTGACTCGTAAATCTTGATCGTGCCATGACATTTACAATATTTTTAGGTACCGGAATAATGATTTTAGTTGTTAGGCAGTGTAGAAAACTTTCAGTAAAGAATGCGTTCATAACATAACCTAACTAAATTGATTTCGAGATGAAGTTCAAAATGTTTTACAATAACGTGATAAAAGCGTACACAAGTGCTTTAATGATTTTGATCAAGTGATTACAAAACCATGATGATTGTTTTTAAAAGAGAAACAGTAACTTTCAAGTGCTTGTAGTAGTTTTGTGGTCTCAAGTGAGAAAGTAAGAAAATATTCGCGATTGTTTTGGAATACCATTGTGACATACCTAGTAGGATGACCGTAACCGACTGATTCATTAGCTCAGTAAAATTTTATAACGTTCTCGATCTTGTAACATGTTGAACAAACCCATTATTGTGATAATTTTAATTCGATTTGAGATCAAGAGAACTTGAGATTGTTTTTGTGTTTTACAAAGCTCAAAAGTAACCGGATGGAGGTTACTTTTTTTCATAATCGAATAAGTGGTTGAGTTATGTTTGTGGCCGGACGGACATCGCCGTTGTGGTGATGTGCCCGGAGGGCGGATATGTTTGTGGGCGGACGGACGTCGCCGTTGTGGTGATGTGCCCGGATGTCGGATATGCGTGTGTGTGTGACTAAATCAGTTGCAACTCTGAGTCGTAAGCCGTTTCTTATTGACTTGCTCTCGGGCGGTCCAAAGCTGCGCGGCGTTGAAAGTGTTCGCTCTGGTTTAGTTACGTGTGAAAGACCGGATAGAGGTCGATTGAGGTGACCGGATAGAGGTTGCCAGTTGTGTTCGTGACCGGATGGAGGTCACGTGTGAAAGACCGGATAGAGGTCGATTGTTGTGATGACCGAATAGAGGTCAGAGTTGAGCATAGTAAAATTTTACCTAGTTATTGTTGTTTGAATGAGTATGGGCGTTGTTCGACATTACAGCTGCTGTTTCTAAATTGATAATATTTGCTACTGAAATTGATGTTACGTTTAAATAATCTTAAGTTATGATTGTTTTTGAAAGTAAATGTGAAAGTTTTAGATGAAAATTTTGACCAAGATGTGATAAACCCGAATAGCATAGCAACAGTGAGTTTATAGACAGAGTGGCTCTGGTGCGAGCAGACAGTGACGTGACCTACCTTTTACCAATACCTGGAAAGAAGATTTGGTACTCGTACCATACTGAGATAGATAACTAGTATGTTGATATGACTACTGATAATGACGTCCGTACATCGACAGTCGATCAATGATTAAATTTAATGTTTTGTTTCATACAGTTGTAAACTGATTTATTTTGAAGTTCTGTGAGCAAATTATTTTAAAGGTACTAGCCTGATGGAAGCGATGTACCTACCATTTAAAGGTACTAGCCTGATGGAAGCGATGTACCCGCCGGAAAGAGGCGTTCGTTTTATTTGTGTACTTGCCGGAAGGAGGCGATGTACTTGCCGGATAGAGGCAATGATTTAACGAGTGTATGGTGAATTATTTTGATTACAGAACTTGATATCAATTGCTTTAGGCTGAAAATGGTTTTCACCTAATTTAGAAATTATTGGTCGATGCTCTAAATTAACTTTGACGTTCACATAACGACGTGATACTGACTTATCAGAGAGTTAGTGACTTTTTTATTTGGTATCAGAAAGATGCGATAATTTTACGTGATTTTACTACCTACTAGTTAAAGTTAGTTTTGATTTAGCTCTTTTAGGTTTGACCCGTAGACTACAGTCATAGAGTTTGGAAGTTCGTTGAAGTTTGAACATTCTTGGTCAGGAGCGGATGAGTGATTTTAATGAAAGATTCTTGCAGTTAGTTTTGATTCGTTTTGGTCAGGTTTGGCCGAGTAGTTTAGAAGACTGATTCTTGCAGTTACTTGAACTCGCACGAGGACGTGCGATCCGTCAGGACGGCCGTGTCGTAGAGCGACTCATTTTAAATTTCGCGCGGTATTTTCAAAGACAAATGTTTGTGCCAGCAGCACCAATGCAGTGGCCCAAGCTTCGCCAAACGTCAAATTAGTACTGAATTTCCGTACCGGTGTAGATTGTCGATGTTGGACCATGATGTTGGCAATGATGTCTTTAATTAGATCGTGAGGTTGGTACTACTACAACGAATAGCGCGTGAAGGGGCGTGGTTTGTGTCAGTTTAGCCAACACGTAGCAAAGTGAAGTGAAGACGAGGCCGCCATTTTCAACAGCTCATTCTTGTTCGAGATTTTACCACGTTAAGTTCTAAAGTGATAGTTGGCCGCGAGATGAAGCCTGCAGCCGCTGGCGGGTGAGCCGTGGCAATTCTGCGATGACAGGAGCGACCCTTTAATGACAGCTAAGTGTTTATAGTCTTGTCTGCTTCTAAACTGTGATAATTTAGGTTATGATACGCGAATACCTTTTGTGATAGTAAAACACGGTGCACTGTGAGTTTGCTGTAGTTGAACATGTGAATAGAATCTTAGAATAAGCCTCCAACGTTTGGGGTTGACAGGATTGTGCCACTTAGTTAATTTTACATTAAAACAACAGGTGGCACAAGCAGTCCTGCACACCGCTGTGTTTACCGACGACGTGATTGAGGAGAATACCGTATGAGAGGTCAATGGCAAGTCAGGATGAATGATCGTTATGCAAGTAAGTTACACTCGATTGAATTAGGCGATTGTCAAACATGTTATCGATGTCTGCTACAAATAGTTCGGCCAATATCGTGTTCTCTGCTATTCCTGATGTCTATCCCTAATCCCTTGCCCACATAATGCCATCCCTCTTCGGCCCCAGTTCGTGTCTTCGACATATATGTATGAAATTTATGAAATATCACTAAGTTAATGTGCTAGATTTTTTGAGTCCGACACGCGCTTGACCAAATTTTATTATTTGTTGTTATTTTATAGCTTATGCACTATAAACATACCAATTTTCAAGTTTGTAAGTGTTCCCGTTTTTAAATAGAACTAAAACAAAAATCGCCTCAAAGACCATCCAACTTGACCCCTCTCTTATATGAATGTTCTTGAAACGGGAGCTCACTACAATTGGTTACCATTGGTTGTGAGAAAAGTTGTAATATTTAATGATTTCAGACTTTTCCCATTATTTGTACTGTGAGACCTAGCTTCTTGCCAAATTTCATAATTTTAGATCATCGGGAAGTACCCTGTAGGTTTTGCATTTTTGAATAAATGTATGGAGATGAGGACATAAAATGCCATATCTTTTGATTGCGTCATTGTAAAAAAATTAAATTTTCAGATCTTGTGTAGTTTATGGATCCTAATATATGGTATTAATTTCAACCTGATACCTTTACCCGTTCGTGAGATAAAGGGTCTTGACAGACAGACAGACGGACAACAAAGTGATCCTATAAGGGTTCCGTTTTTTTTTTTTGAGGTACGGAACCCTAAAAATTACAGAGAAGAGAATATGGTAACCTGCCTTCGAAACCTGGACTATGAGCAACACTTACGAGTAGCATCTGTCATCATATCACACATTTCCATTACACGGTGTATATCAAAAGTACATTTTAGAACAAAAACAATTTCTAACACCCAGTGCTTATATCCGCTTAGCGAAAGATAACCCGACAGCTGACTGACGGTTCTCACCTGGATAACCGGATAATATCCGGATAATTTGATTAATTTGAGAATGGTCTCTTTGGGTTACCGGAAATTTGGGTCAAGACTGTGAATAATTTCTGCTGGGTATTTTAATGAGAGAATTATTTGATTATTTTCGGCTTATGTACGTCAAGATCGTAGTATGTGGAGGGCTGTGATGTTGCGTGTGTATCTATGTGTATTAGATTTATAGGAATTTTGACGTCAGATTTCGCCGTTAACATTTCGACCTATTGCAGTAAATTCTTAAATTTTGCTTGGAACCTAACATCACTTTTAAATCGTTTGATATTATTGAAAGCTAACAAAATTACTTTTCAATCAAATGATATAACACAGGCTATAGTTTATTGCAGATAAATGGAAAAACTTTGTCTTGAGCAACCCGCGATGAAGTGGTTCCAGTTTATTGCTCGCAAGTGTAGAATGTAGATACTCATACTATAGATAAACCGCCTAAATGAGTCCTCACCCGCGGGGTACAGGGGTGCGGGGGTATGACGACAAAAGGGGAACGAAAGACGTGCGGGCGGCGGCGGGCGGCGGGGCATTCTCATTCACTACGCGCATCCGCCCCCCGCACCTGCCCTTGTACCCCGCGGGCGAGGACTCATTTAGGCGGTACTACTTTAGTACCTACATAAAGGAAAACAAGTCTGTTCCAATCTTAAAATTAATATAGGCTGTTAGTAAACATATACATACATTTTTCATGTACTGATCAAATGTCCTCACCGCGGTCCGTCCGAGAAGTAGGGCGTCCATTTCACTCTCAGGAACAGGGACGACCGCCACAGTGGGCGCGGGGCCCCCTCTTGCTGCCCCGACATTCATTTTGAACGTCAAGGTCACTCCAAAAACCAAGGTCACTCTAAACCACCAAGATCACTCTATAAATCCAAGGTTACTACAGAAATCCAAGGTCACTAAAGAAATCCAAGGCTAGCTATAAAAATTCAAGGACACTCAAGAAATCCAAGGTCACTTTAAACTTCTAAGAGTCTATTTGAAGTCATTCTTGTAGAATGGAGGTTACATTTATGTTCACTTAATACAGTTTTGTTTACACTGACTCTTAACTTTTTAAGGTGAGCTGATATTCTAGGTCAGATCACTTTGGTAGTCACTTTTTAATCGTTGCTTGTCACCATATTTTTACACAACACAAGTTTCTTATGAGAATATCAATTTTCACTATCTATTTTGACAATTTTGAAATTGACAAAAGTAAACTTCACTTCAATGCTTGATATGGATTAAAATTCTTATAAAGTTTTAAGTCTACGAATAAATAATATTTTATTAATTAAATTAATTGTTTAAACTTTCAGTCCACTGTTTAGATGATAATTGAAATTGCCAATCAAATATTAAGTTTCACAAGCCTTTTTGTCTTTTATGATATTTTATAGTTTTTGTTTTTATTTACACTTTCCTGCCTTTTTTTACACTTTTGGTACTTTTTTTGTTAAATAATCTTCATTTCTCCTCCTTGATCCCTGTTCAGTCTTTGCTACGACTAATTTGGTTCAGATTCAAATGAAATAGTATTTGGACCAATGTCAAATTTGATATTTCCGATTTTTATCTGTAAAGAGAGAATATGTTTCTCTGGAATTGTTTTCTTCATAATTATGTTTTTTTTTTGTTTTTTTTTTATGATTTTATACTATTTTCAAACTTAGCACACAACAATGTATCAGTAAATTGTACACTTTTACTACCTAGTCTATTTTCTTTTCTGACTGTACGAGTATCTACAAACTTTATATCTCCTACTACGTCAGCAAAGCAGAAAAAAAAAATTGTATAAAGAACAGTTTGTTGTAGTACTACTTCGTACTGCCAACTGTACAGGGTGTTTGTAAAAATATTAAATTCTTAAAACCTAACAACATCCGTCAACTTAACTTGCAAACCTGTGTTAAATGCCTATTTTTTTTATCCAAAGAAACATGTTTGAGCAAATCTATCACTCCGTTTTGCATTACTTAAGTGATATTAAGTAAATAAAAAAGGGTTTATTTATCTCCACAACCAAATTAAATTTGTAAAAAATCATCAAAATAAGTTTTTTTAACAAATATTGCCTATGGTAGGTACAAAGAACCTGTATTCACCCCGGTCTCCACCACTTTTATGAAAATACAAATACTTATAAGACAGATACATTACATAATAGGTATGTTAATAAAAAAAAACTACATGCGGGATAATATAATTGTGAAACAATATAAAAAAACCGGCCAAGTGCGAGTCGGACTCGCGCACCGAGGGTTCCGTACCACCACATAATCATAATTGTATTAGTTGAAATTTCAGTAAGTTAATGTGCTAGATTTTTTGAGTCCGACACGCGCTTGACCAAATTTTATTATTTGTTGTTATTTTATAGCTTATGCACTATAAACATACCAATTTTCAAGTTTGTAAGTGTTCCCGTTTTTAAAATAGAACTAAAACAAAAATCGCCTCAGCGACCATCCAACTTGACCCCTCTCTTATATGAATGTTCTTGAAACGGGAGCTCACCACAATTGGTTACCATTAGTTGTGAGAAAAGTTGTAATATTTAATGATTTCAGACTTTTCCCATTATTTGTACTGTGAGATCTAGCTTCTTGCCAAATTTCATAATTTTAGGTCAACGGGAAGTACCCTGTAGGTTTTGCTTTTTTGCATAAATGTATGGAGATGAGGACATAAAATGCCATATCTTTTGATTGCGTCGTTGTAAAAAATTGAAATTTTCAGATCTTGTGGTTCATGGATCCTAATATATGGTATTAATTTCAACCTGATACCTTTACCCGTTCGTGAGATAAACAGTCTTGACAGACAGACAGACAGACGGACAACAAAGTGATCCTATAAGGGTTCCTTTTTTTTCTTTTGAGGTAAGGATCCCTAAAAACACCTAAAACAACGATCTGTGGTGTGTAAGTTCGCGCGAAAAGCTAACAGAAGTAAGAAGTAGTTTTTTTTTGTTTAAGAGTTGTTCAGTTTAGTCTGAAAACGTATTTTAATTTTTTGGACCACCTCAACTCCTACTTGATATACAGGGCGTTTTTTTGGTTAGGTCCATAGGAAAGCACAAAATTATTAAAAGGGAGAGCTCTATATAGCTTTAACATTAAAATATCATCGGGTGAGCAAGCTATGCTACTCGCCAACAGATGGCGCTGTAAGTTTCTGTGTAAACGCGGAATTTTAAATAATTTTTTGCCCCCGAAAACCCCCGTATGCTAAATTTCATCGAAATCGTTAGAGCCGTTTTCGAGAAACCGTTATAGTATAGGATAACTTATAACTTTGTCTTAGTCGGTATATTTTTCTGTAATTAGGGTTAAATTTTTTTTTTGATGAGGCCGACGATGGAACGAGCTTACCCAGAAGAAGCCTATTCACTCGCGACTTGAATAGATTCGGGTTAGTAGTTTAAAAAATTCTGTAGACAAAAATTTCCTCTATATACATAGGTTATATGAACTACAGGAACATGAAACTACTAGGTATAAGTGTGGATCAAACTCAATAAAGTCTCCCGTCCCGTAGCGAATCCCCACTCAGAGAATATCGGTCGCATGGTTACACACGGAAGAAAAACTTTGGGAACTAAATAAGGCGTCAGTCGAAATTTTGAGGGTATGGACGACAGTTGAGTATCTGTAAGTTTATGTTAGGTCTAATCAAAAGCAAACTACTCAATCAAGCAATTCCACCTAAAGATCAACTCTAAAATCGAGAATAGTAAGGTCTTTCATACAATCAACTTTAATGTCTAAGGTTTACATAATAAAGTTCTTAAAGTTTTTGGGTTGGTTCTTAGGCCGTGATTTAGAGACAAAACTTAGCGTGCACTCAGTCACACAAGTATCAAAATTGTATAGGTTTTTGACATTTGACACACTGAGTTCACGCTTAGTATCGTCTCTGAATCTCAGCCTTAGTTCTTGGTAATGTTCTTAAATTATCAATCTCGTATGAATAGAGTTCTCAGCTTTTGAGTATTGAAAATCTTCATTTTTCTTGAATGAGCAGGTTCTTCAGTTTTCAGTACAGTACATCCTTAACACCCTTCTTAACAGGAGTCAAAAATAAGTGGTGGTGATCGAATCGGGCTGAATAAAATAAGAAACTGCATCTGAGTGCTCCTCTTACTTTTTCTCAATGTGTACCCTTACTCGCAGTGATATATCCGTTTGACTGAAGTTAAGTTTATGAAAACTGCTACGTGAGGAGAATGTTTTCTTTCTTTTAGATAAACTTCAATATGACTGATCCTATAACTCTGCCGCAGAGTGTACCTCTAGCACTTACAGTCGGACCGACTGAAAGATAAGGTCATGAGAACTGCCACGTGAGGGAAATTAGGACTATATCCTTTTTTAGAACTTCAATTTCCTGTAACTATGCCGCAGTGTGTACCTCTTACACTTGGAGATATATCGGACCGACTGAAGTCATTGAGAGCTGCAACGTGAGGGACAATTCGGACTTCTTATTTTTTAATTTGTAAATTTTAATCACTGTTCCTGTAACTGTGCCTCTGACACGCATAGTCGAACGAACTGAAAGATGAGTTCATGAAATTCATGAGAATCGCCACGGGAGGAATTTGGGACTACTATTTTTCCGGCAAACTAAATTAAACCAAGAGTAGAAAAATGCTAAGAATGTGGGGAAACAAAATGAGAATTTCCACGTAAGGGACAAATGGGAATATAAAGGGGCAGGTTTCCAAAAACTAAAAGGCCATGATCAGTCAACGTAACTGGACAGTCAGGAAATTAAAAAAATCGGCCCCTCCATACAAATTTGCCAACTTAGATAGACAGTTTTTCTTATTGTCACTTGGCTCACTCTTGACCTTGATTGTTTGGAGAGGCTGACTTTTTTATAAAATTTGCTGAAAGTTGTTCAGTTACGTTGACTGATCATGCCGTTTCAGTTTTCGGAAACCTGTTCATTACGGGTGTAACTCTAACTGAAAGTTAAGATTACGATATAGTTAAGATGCGGGTACCGTGTTTTTAGGGTTCCGATACCAAAATGGAAAAAAAAAGGAACCCTTATGGTGCCACTTTGTCTGTCTGTCTGTCTGTCTGTCACACCTGTATATCTCAGCAACCACTCATGCTATCGACTTGAAATTCGGAACAGTCTTAGAATATGGTTGTCAAACTTACTTGCACGTGAAAGAATAAAGAAACAATTAATCCACAACAACAATTAGGCCAAATTTCAAATTGTCGGTACTAGGTCGAATGGGGTATCATATGAAAAGGCTTTACATGTACAGTCTAAAATATATTTTTGTTTTTTAGGGTTCCGTACCTGAAAAGAAAAAAACGGAACCCTTATCGGATCACTTTGTTGTCCGTCTGTCTGTCTGTCTGTCAAGACCCTTTATCTCACGAACGGGTGAAGGTCATCAGGTTGAAATTAATACCATATATTAGGATCCATGAACCACACAAGATCTGAAAATTTCAATTTTTTACAACGACGCAATCAAAAGATATGGCATTTTATGTCCTCATCTCCATACATTTATTCAAAAATGCAAAACCTACAGGGTACTTCCCGTTGACATAAAATTATGAAATTTGGCAAGAAGCTAGGTATCACAATACAAATAATGGGAAAAGTCTGAAATTATTAAATAATACAACTTTTCTCACAACTAAACGTAACCAATTGTGGTGAGCTCCCGTTTCAAGAACATTCATATAAGAGAGGGGTCAAGTTGGATGGTCGCTGAGGCGATTTTTGTTTTAGTTCTATTTAAAAACGGGAACACTTACAAACTTGAAAATTGATATGTTTATAGTGCATAAGCTATAAAATAACAAAAAATAATAAAATTTGGTCAAGCGCGAGTCGGACTCAAAAAATCTAGCACATTAACTTACTGAAATTTCAAGTAATACAATTATGTTTATGTGGTGGTACGGAACCCTCAGTGCGCGAGTCTGACTCGCACTTGTCCGGTTTTTTTTTACAACTCTTAGTTTTCAACTTATGATGAAAAATGACAAAAAAAATAGCGTCTCCCCCTTATCTCCGAAGTTTGTAAATGAAAAAATCTGAATAAATTACAGGCGATAGAAATTTATGTAAATATTACAGCGTAAATCTGCAAAAAACTTTTACAAACAAATTTAGTCTTGCGGTCCTAAAAATTGACTTTATTGCTTCCAAAAATACTACAGGTATATCGGAACCCTCGACGCGCGAGTCCGACTCGCACTTGACTGGTTTTTTGTTGAATGTCAACATGGGTGTTTGCTATAATTCTGCCAATAACTGTACCCAAATGATTTTAACAGGGACCCCGGTCTGTACCCAAATGTTGCCCTATTAATTTTCAATAAACTTAACTACATGTATCCTGCACTGTATCGCCGCCTGTTATACTCTTACTGGAAGTTAAGATTACGAAAACTGCTACATGAGGGTAGCGTGTTTTTTTTTATTGAACGTCAACATAAGTGTTTGCTATAATTCTGCCAATAACTGTACCCAAATGGTGTCAACAGACCCCTATGACTAAAACAGCGAAAAACTATAATATGGAGGTAAAATTGTTGGTTACAAATTAAAAGTTATTGTGACTGATTTGTGACTCATTTTGGTTCATGAATATATTTTTTTTATTTGGTTTTGGTCGAGTTACTTATTTATTTATTTTTTATTTATTAACCAAACCATCTACAGCGTATAACGGAAAGGAGTGATAATACTGAAGGCAAGAGTGTTAAAGTTTTTAACCTCGCAGCGAGGTTAAAATCTCTGTACATGAAACTGAACAACTTTTGCTCAACGACTTTTGGAAATTCCAAAAAAAAAAAATATTTTTTTTTTCATATAAATTGGCTCGGTGAGCTGGTCGATTTGCATGCAGAAGCAAAATTTTTTTTGCGACTTTCCAAAAGTCGTAGATCAAAAGTTGTTCAGTTTCATGTCCAGCGCTACCACCCGAAAGGTTTTGCGTTATTTATCTAACACCTTGTATATATAATAAAACAGAAGAAACCGTGTGTCTGTACTTTTGATGAATTTAGCAAAAAACGAGTGTGGGAGAAAGGACTAACAGATCACAAAAATATATTTTTTTAAATTTTTTATCTGTCTGTCTGTTTGCTCTAATCTCCAAAACTACTGAAAGTTTTCTAATGGGGTTTTCAATGACGAGTTTGGCTACTGTCCATTCAACTGAAAGCTGAGTTTCATTGCAAACGGTTCACTCAGACAGAAGGTATACCAAGTTTCAAGCGGCGGCGCAAATAACTCACAAACTACTTAACTGATTAAACTGGGGTTTCCAAGAACGTATTAAACTTACTTCCATGCAACATATTAGCTTAGTTTTATTACAAACGATCCATTCAGACAGAATAAACGCGAAGTTTCAAGCGGCGGCGCAAACAACTCACAAACAACTAAACCGATTAAAACGGGGTTTTCAATGACGCGTTAAACTCTTTTCCGTGCAACTAAATGCTTAGTTTCATTGCAAACGGTTTACTCAGACAGAAGGTACGCGAAGTTTTAAGCTGCGGCGCCAATAACTCATAAACTATTGAACCGATTCAAACTTGCTTTTCAATAATACGTTGGGCTTTGTTCCGTGAAACTAAAAACTTAGTTTCATTGCAAACGGTTCACTCAGACAGAAGGTATGAAAAGTTTCAAGCAGCGGTGAAAATAACTTGCAAACTACTGAACTGTATAAAACGGGGTTTTCAAAAACGTTTTTAACTTACTTCCGTGCAATATATTAGTTTAGTTTCACAGATAAAAGGTACGCGAAGTTTCAAGCGGCGGTGCCACTAACTCACAAACTACTGGGACGATTCAAACGGGGTTTTCAAAAACATACTTGTGCAACATTTAAACTTGTTTTATTGCGATCAGTTCACTCAAACAGAAAATATGTAAGTACAAAGTTTCAAGTGGCGAATCTGAGCTGAAATGAAACAAAGCTTATAAAGTTACATGTCTCCCCTTGCCTTTTTCTGCCGTAAAGCAGCAGAGTTTGCACTGCTGTGTTTCGGTTTGAAGGGCAAGGGAGCCAGTGAAATTACCGGCACATGAGACATACCATCTTAGTTCTCAAGGTTGGTAACACGCTTTGCTGTCTTTTTAGTGTCAAATTTAATAAGACAGTGGGTGCTATGGGCGGTGGTGACCACTTACCACCAGGTGGCCCACGTGCTCGTTTGCCCACCTGTGACATAAAAAAAAGAACGAAGTCGTGGGCACAGCTATTTTATTTACAATAATGCCTATTCTGGCAGATGTAAACTAAAACTAAACTAAATTTGACAGATCTAGGATGTCTTTGTCTTTCTTTAGCCTAAAAAGACAGCAACTCTTTTAAACCTGTCATATTTAGTTTACAAATAAGTTTCTCTGTCTGCCATCATTCATACCCATGTAATGAAACAGCAGATTAAAGGCTTAAATTTTTAGGGCTACAAAAAATTCCATGACTGATTTCATCAGGACATTGTGCGTCTCGTATGGAAAGAAACTATTTCAAAAATATTTTGTTAAGAAGAGGAGGAAAGGAAGGGATGCATTAGCCCTGCAGTGGGGCAGAATAGGCTAACCAAGTATTGTTCAAAATAAAAATATTAGGTTTTCAAATTTCAGCTATATAAAGTAATAAATCGCGGGTAAAATCGTTCCGATACAAAGTATTTTATTTTTATTTTGCCTCCATGTTCTGTATACTTTATGGAGTAAAACCTCACCTTGGTTACAAGAAACGCGAAATGTAATGTAATCCACCTCATCAAATGATTCAGAAAAACAACATTCAAGATGAAGACAGGCGTAATACGATCGCGAAAAACGGGGTTTTAAGGGTTCTATGGCGAAGTTTTTGAGGTTTAGGTACTATTTTATTTTGGTTTTTGAATTCATTTGACGGCTTGAAAGCTAACAAGTAGTAGCGTAAAATACAGTTAAAACAACTTAAGCCTTCTGAAGCACGGAGGACGCTAGAGTTGTTGTAGCGCTAGCAATTACCATACAGGTTCAAAAGAAGCCAGCCAGAAAAAAGTCCCACTGCCACTCTTTGTCAATAATTTTATAATTTGATCAAATTCAACTTATACATAGATTTTTGTGGGGTTAAAAAAAAGTGCGAGTCGAACTCGCGCATCGAGAGTTCCGTACTAATGGAAAAAATACCGTCTTAGTCAGGAACGCACAGTCGCACAGGAGTGTATTAAATGCGCGCGAATCCGACTTGCATTTGACCAGTTTTAATTATTAGCTGTTATTTAATAGCTTATGCACTATAAGTGTACTAATTTTCACGCTTGTAAGTGTTCCTGTTTTACGAAGAAGCTAAAGCAAAAAAATTGTGGTATTTGTCCTTCATTGTTTATCTTTTTAGGGTTCCGAACCAAAATGGTACAAACGGAACCCTTACAATGCGACTTCATCTGTCTCTCTGTCTGTCTGTCACACCTGTGTATTATCTCAGCAACCACTAATGCTATCGACATGAAATTTGGAACAGTTTTAGAATATGATTTTCCAACTTTATTAAAAATGAAAGAATCATAAAAATGTTCATTATTATTATTGTAAAGGGGGCCCAAATGGAGGTTGCGGGTCAAAATTTTATACTGTCGTTACTTGGTCGAATGGTATCCAATGAAAGGGCTTTACTTGTACATACCAATTTAGATTTTATATTTTCACGACTCTTAGTTTTCAAGTTCTGATGAAAAATGTAGAAAAATATATCATTTGCCCCCCCCCCCCCCCCCCCCCTTATCTCCGAAGTTTGCTTAACTAAAAATCTGAATTAATTAAAGTTGATAGATGTTTATGGAAATATTACAGGAAAAATAAAACAATCTCTCTAAGTAGCACCGTTTTTTAGAAATCTGCAAAAAACTTTAGAAACAAATTTAGTTCTGCGGTCCTAAAAATAGTCCTTTATTGCTTCTGAAAATACTATAGGTACATCGACACCCTCGGCACGCGAGTCCGACTCACACTTAACCGGCTTTTTATTTATTGCCATAGCGGCAACAGAAATAAGTATTTCATAATTAATGAAAATTTCAGCTGTCTACCTATTACAATTCATGAGAGATACAGCCCCCCTGAAAAACAGACAGACGGACATCAAGGTCCCGTTTTTCATTCTATGGGCACGGAACCCTAAATAACTACTCTTTTCTTTATGCATTGATAAAACTAGTTAGTAAATAGGTAGTTTCGCCCGCGGGTTCGTCTGAAACCCGACGTTTGGCTTCATATAACGAGATTGGGCGTCTTCCCTAGAGACTACCTCCACATACTCGTACAAACACTCTCACATGCTTTTATAAAGAGTCTTACAAAGATGATTTTGGTAATTTAACCATATACAGGGTTATAAAGATAAAACTACAAAACAATGAATTTTACTCAAACCATAAAGTTAACTATTATTAAAAGAAAAAGGCTCGAAGAACGGAAATAGTAGATTGTATAACAAGGCAACAAAATAATATTTTTAAGACGAGGGCGCTTTTTTCAATCCAGAGTAAAGTGAAGGATTCTAAAGCAGAATATTTATCGTACCGAGGTATTTAATAGGTTATTAGAGGAAAAAATAATTTTGCAGACGCGTGACGATTCGAGTTCCCAAGAATACACACTAACATTTATTTCTTTTTACTTTTTTTTTTCCTTCTTTCTTTCTTTCTTTACTCATCATCAATAATAAAAAATATTATTTACGATAACATAAAATATTATTTGTAACCAAGGAAAATTTTATTACATTGTTGTATCAATTAGGAATGTATTATTTAATTCAGATTTTTCCTTTGCCTAACTTCGGAGATATTTTTAAACGTTTTTCATCATAACTTGAAAATCATGTCTTGATAAAACTCGAGTGTCGGTTTATGGGACGCAGGCGAGCGTAGCGAGCCAAGTTCCATAATAGAAGACACGAGTGTTTATACCTAATTATGTGGAGTTGCATACACAACTATATCTACTCTCATATCATGAATCCTGAAATAATGTGTTCAAAAACAAACCTTCATGTTTGTCTCTTTTTCCGGTGATACTGCTAAGCGAAGTTCCTATAGCTGCTTTAAAAAACCTCGGAAGGCAAATTGTAAACGATTTTAACACTTATTTCATTACAAAACTAATAAAAATATGTAAATACAACTTTTGTTTGCTGAGTTTTCCGTTATTGCAATGAAACCTCCTTGCAGCCGCAGACTACAAACGCGTCAAGCTGTCAATAGCGCGCCTTTAAAAATTGTTTAATAGGTCTTCCGCGATGATTGTTAGTAAATTCAATACTTCATAATACACTCCCACAGATAAAAAAATGCTGCTAAGAGTGTTTCTAAGCACAGATTGACATTATGAAGATATTAACCTACAATTTTTGAACGCATTATTGAGGATTAACGATATGAGAGTAGATAAATAAATTAAGGAATCTGTTTTGGAATGTACAAGTAAGGCCTTTTCTTATGATATCCCACTCGACCTTTTAATGACAATTTTAAATTAAGAACGGAAAAACACAGTAGCGTGAAATTTGGTAGGTATGGTTGTAAAAACTGATTCAGTGTGAGACTCAAAAAACCTTGACACATTAGTTTTGAACCTACCACCGTTTTGTCTATCAAAAATATATTGCGGAACCTTCGATGCGAGAGTCCAACTCTCTTTTAATCGCTCTTTTTTTCCAATTCACGCAATAAAATGTTTTCTTTTTAAACAAACGCGGACCATGATTTAAGTTGATTTTTCTAACAATTCCAACCCTTCATTTCACTTGGTTTTAAGACTACAATATCAAATTTAAACCAAGTTCTAATGAATCTGGTTGTCAGGCGATTTTAGAGAAAAGGGCGTAGCGTCTATTTCTGGATAGTTTAGGTACCTGACAACAGCCCTTCGGCAACGCGAGAATGGAAAATGATATACCTCGAATGAAGTACCAAAAGTGGGTGTGACACGCAAAGAACTGTATCTAGTGATATTTTAGAACCTCTTTAAAAAAAATTGTATGTTACTCAGAACATCTTTTCAAAAGCAATTTTAATAGAGTTATGAAAAAAAATTGGACTCTGATACGAAATGCGCTATTTCCTGTTGCGTTTTTATAGGAGGTCATTACTTTATCATAATATGATCCCATGTTTCTTGGAAAAAGTTGTTCAGTTTTATGATCTGAGTAACATACAAAAAATTGTGTATTGAGCTGTATAACAGTTAACATTTTAGGGGGGGTATTTTTTAAATCGCATTTGCACAAGATTTTGCGCTTTTACAATAAAATACCACCTACTGTTCCTGCAGACAATGCCGCAGACCGCCGGCAAAGGTTGTCATTTCATAGAATCGAACCCAGAACATCCAGGTTACCTACTCTCAATTTTCGATATATCGATACGAATTCAAAACTTCTTTCGCTGACAATAGAGTAGAATATTGGTTACATGATTTGTTAAATTGGCAGTGATTAGCATCCAACCAATATCCTACTCTATAGTCAGAGGATGAAGTTTTGAATTTGCATGTTTCGAATGGTATCGTATCGATATATCAAACGCTATACATCCACTACACCACGGAGGTTGTTGGCAAGTCTACCATGTATAAATTTTCTTGAACTACTCAAGTAATTTAACAAAATATTATTGTTGATCTCCTTCAGTAATCTTTAACTTTAGCCTTGAGGCTGTTTATTATTCATTTAATTAGTTAAGTACCTCAGCGACCGAGCTTAACTCTGTATAATCTTAATTAAAGTACACCAACAGATGGCACTGTAGGGTTCCTGAAGCAGAAAAACCAGCCAAGTGTGAGCCGGACACGCGCGAAAATTTTAAAAACTCTGTGTCCACTCACACCTGACCCCTCTTTAATATGAATATACTTCTAAAGGGAGCTCAGCTTAATTGGATATAATTGGTTGTGAGAAAATGTATTATTATTTATTTTATTTCAGACTTTTCCCTTTACTTGTGATATGAGGCCTAGCTTTTTCCTAAATTTCAAGGTTTTATGTTAATGGGAAGTATCTTAGAAGTATCGTAGTATCCACTTGTAACGAGATCTCGGCTTACTTTGTTATAATTAATTGTGAGAAAATTTCTTATTATTTAATTATTTTAGACTTTTCCTTTTACTTGTGCTACAAAGTGCTTTTTGCTTGTGCTTTTTGTAGTCTCAATAAATAAGGTGTTTAAAAAATATGGCAGATTATAAAAATATATATATGTGCAAGTTTTATTACTTTTCGTTTAAAATATTATTTTATGTATAGAATCATACATTTTAAGCATCAAAAATGAATTTTTTGCGTGCGTTTTCCCTAAAAACGATACCACACAATCCCTAGTAGCATTAACTGATCCGTAAAAAAATAATTATAATGGTGCGTGATTCGCCCCCTTCTATCCCCTCCCCCCACGCACACGGGACGAATCTGATTTCCCTCAAAATCGTTAAATGATTGTCTATTGGCATCCTATCCATTGGTAGAAGATGTATGTTTTTTACCAGCAGCGCACAATCACTAAGGTACTATCTTTAACTACAAGGCCTAAGATTGACGAAAGAGATCCACAAGGCGAGAGTGAATGGAAACGTTGGAAGGAGAAGGCCTCGGCGAACGTACCTGGGCCAAAATCAGGACGTTCTGAATAAAGGCCAGGTTAAAAGTACCCTAAACCGACGAGCATGTATGAAAGGATTGATGAAGGTTCAAGAAGCAAGGGAAGTATGTCAAGATCGTAGCAGGTGGAGAACTGTGGTCTCTGCCTACCCCGACGGGAACAAGGCGTGATGTTATGTATGTATGTACAAGGCCTAGGCTTTCTTCTTCCTATATTTCAAGGTTTTATACTCACGGGAGTATCCTATAGGTTTTGGTTTGTTTCGTAAGTGTAAGGAGATGGAGACATAAATAACCGTATTTCTTGATTCTGTTGTTGTAAAAGCTTGAAATTTTCACACCTTCATTCATGCGTCCATATAGACTTTTATGTCTGATATCGATTTCAATTTGATACCTTTATCCGCTCGTGAGAAAAAGGTTCTTGACAGACAGACAGACAAACAACAAAGTGATCCCATAAGTATTCTGTTTCTTTTCCTTTTGAGGTACGGAACCCTAAAATCGGAGAAAACTAAATTTCATAGACAAGAGACCTAGCTTAATCTATTTTTTGCCCCTGAAATCTCTCGTTTAGGACATGCATTGATATAGCTGATACTAAAGCACTAGAATAAAAAAAAAATTAACACAAATTCCCAGATTTTTGTAATCTTATTATATGTCAAAGGCAAATAGATAGCCCATCTGTTTGTATAGAGCAACAGGGAACTGTTGGCAGGTGGTTTAAAACGGTACTAATACTCTGTAACTTTTTCACTTTACGAGCAAAATATACTGATACAGTGAACATAAGAATATTACTCAGACGATGAAACTGAACAACTTTCTCCAACTACTACTTAGATCGAAATACTTAGATAATATTTGAGCTTCACAGTTATGTATTAGTCAAATTGAAAATAAGTACGAATAGTCGAGTAAAAATATGTTGCTTGGCACGAATGTGTATTCATTTCTTTGACTAACCAAACAACGTTGCTAGTTTGGCAAGCAAAATACATTAATTTAACTTGGCAAGCCTAAAATGTGCCAGTAGTGTGATTTGGGTTTGATAGTCAAACAGCTACCCGTGTGGTGGCGGCAAAGAATAGAAAGAAACCACCTCTATCCATGGGTGACGTAAAAGGCGACTAAGGAATTATGAACCGGAGGATAGGCAGCAGCTTCCATCTGTGTATCTTACCATCTGACATACTGCGGTCACCAACAACCACCGAACTAATGTGACTATGGTACTTCCGCTCCTAAATCTACCACGTGTTACCTTTTGTCCCCGTCCTGTAGTGGACATATCACGGGATGGTAATTATGATGAGTCAAGAAGCTAGTGGCGTTTTATTCTACATTTTCATCCACCACATAAACTATTAATAAGTTATATTGATAACTAAATTATCGTAAAAGATAGAAATAGTCGGTCGTATGATTCAGTAAAATTCGGTCATGGCCGACATTTAAAATATTAAAAAAAATTCCATTAGACAATAAATATAATTTTATTGTTTAAAGGCTTCTTCAATACATTTGCTCGAAAAACGTACTTACAAGGACGTAAACATTGCTCTTAAGTAAAAAAAGTATACTACCAAGGAGTTTTTACTCTGTGGTGACTTTTTACATGGGTGAAGACTGCCTACCTATATTTAAAATAAAATGGAGAGTACCAGGAGAACATAAATCGACAAGAGGCTGACAGTACCCATGGTTGGTTCCTTTAAAAAGTGTATTACTTATACCTGTTTTCTCACAGATGTATTGAAAAATGTCGTAAGATACACGGCCGTAAGGGTTATTACAAACTCGTGCCGATGGCAAACCCTCGACTTCGTCTTGGGTTTACAGAACGTCAACTCGTTTGTAATAACCCTACTTACGGCACTTGTATCTTAAACTACTATTATAATTTTACCAAATATTTTGCAATAAGCCTTGAATAAGAAGCACAAAGATCTGAACTAGAGTGCGTACACACGGCCGCTTGTCAGTAGAAACACTTTGACCATAAGCGGGTCTCTGGTTTCGAGCGTTTGTAGCGTAGTACTAGTTCAGCTTATACTGGTTTCGTTTCTACGTGGTTGGTGCCGTCAATGATATTACAATTATATAACGCTGCCGTGCGTACACTGAAGAGCAAATGAAACGCATTAGTAGTTATTTCACCATACATTTTCAAATAATGATGGGCGTAATCGGCGATATCTTATCCAAATCGAATAAAAATACGAATCTGATTAGTTAGGTCTTTAGATAAGAACCTTGTCAACAAATATATCGAAGATCACACTTGTCTACAGTATCCAGGAAAGTCAGTACATCACATAAGAAGAAAAAGCCCGACTTTTCGTCAGATTTGCCATTTTCCGTGATCAAACTTTGAAGGGATGCACGGGTTTTTCTGAACATTTTAGATGTGTACAAAGTTTCTGAAATTTGTTGACTAGATTCTTATCTAAAGATTTGACTAATCAAATTCATATTTTAAGTCGATTTGGATAAGATATTGACAATACTTTGAGCCCATCATTGTATAAAAATGTACGGCGGAAAAACCACCGATCCGTTTTGTTTGCTCTTCGGGTGTAGTAGTAGAAGACTTAAAATATCCATACTAATAATAAATGAGTAAGAAACTCTGTCTGTCTTTCTGACGCTTTCACAGCTAATCGGATGAACAAACTTTGATGAAAATTGGTATGAAGATGGTTTGAACCGTAGAGAAGGACGTGAGCAATTTTTTCTGAATTATATGCGTAAGAAGTCGCAGGTATCAGCTAGTTTTTAGGGTCAACAAGAAAACCGTATAGTTTCATCATGTCCGTCTGTCTGTCGGTCTGTCTGTATGTTTGTCCGCGGCTTAGCTTAGCAAAGCTCAGTACTAGAAAGCTGTTATTTGGTATGGATAAACATTATTAGTCACGCCGACAAACTGGAAGAATAATAGAAATATCAATAGCAATCAGACGCTGGGCTTCACTGGGCGTTAGGACGAAAAATTTATGAAGAAATCGAAACCTGCTTATCAATAATAATTCCTAAAGGAACTTTACTACTGAACCCTACATTGCACTTGGCCTGACACTCACTTGGCTGGATTTTTTTAATAAATCCGAAAGCATCAATCCTGATAACATTTTTAGCTCTATATATTAATGTTATTTTCTAAATGAAATTTGCCTGATAGGTAAAGTTTACTGTGAGTTTACCGTAACCCTATGTAACACAGGCTTACGTTCTATCGAGATTTCGCCCAGGGCATACATTTGTATGATGAACAGAGATGGTTGATCTGAGTCTGGGTATTTTTTATCCATTTGTGTATGTATATCAGTCTAGTCAGCACAGACTTTGCCTAGTTTGGGATCAGTTAACCTGGTGTGAAATGACTACCAATCACAGGGCTCTAAAGCGCATGCGTCTTGCTCGATCAGGCGGAGTGGCCCTATCGTTGTTCTGTGCTACCAATACATATAATTTATTTGTTTATTATTATTTATTTAGCTTTCCGTTTATTATTATTTATTTATCTTAAATCTATCCATAATTCGAGGTGTATTTATTATCTAAGATAATTATAGTCAGAGTAGTTACCCGTGTGGTGCCGGCAAAGAATAGTACCAACCCATACATACCCGTGGGTGTCGTAAGAGGCTACTAAGGGTTATAAACTGGAGGATGGGCATCAGCATCCTCCTTTGTATTTTACATCTTACTTACTGCGGTCACCTACAACCACGGTCCATGGTGCTAGCCGTAACGCTAAATAAGCGAGGTGACTATGGTACTTCCCCTCTACATTTTTCCAGCAAAAGATAGAATTCTGGAGGGAGCTCCCTGTCCTGTAGTGGAAGTATCATGGGATGTAATGATGATGATGATGTTTTACCAAGAACTTTTAATGTTTTAATTAACAACATTACTGTTTTACACTCTTGTGTGAGAATTAAAGTTGAATCACAATTATGAATAAAATTGTGAAAGTGTGTCCATAATGATATGATTAAGAAAGTAGTTAATCTTATAATGTTCGATAGAGAGAAATAGAAACGATCAACATTTACGCCGAAACCAAGATAGATATTTATATAATGGCGTCACATCTCAGATGTATTTTGCACAATGTCAAGTTAACAAATTATTATAAAATTATGGCGAGTTCGCCAATGTCAAGTGAAAGATTTACACAGGAATCCACATCACGAGGACGAGGGCCTGTGTACTATGATGACTCCGATAAGTTGATGGGGAAAATTATTGAAGTCTCGATGGGCCGCTTCTCTCCATCCAAAAATCTTGATAAATGCATGTATTCCAATCTTCTAATAGATGTTCATTTTCAAAGACGTTTACTGCATAACACCCAATCAAATTATTCATTAAACTCATCAATAAACAAATAAAACTAAAATTGAAATAGAAACACGACAGCCATCTTCAAATGTTGAAAAACGAACCCCGCCGAAACCAAATAAAGTGGCTTCAGGCGGCCTGACATTCTCTTGACAGTTTCGATAGTCCGACCCAAGGAGGTTTTAACCCACGCTACTAAAGCGAAGCGTAGTAAAACCTCCTTGGTCCGACCACAAACGTGGTAGCGAAAGGAGCGAGATAGGTACCTATCTGATTTCGTGAAAAAAGAAAAAAGATTTCTAATTTTCTCAAAAATATGTTCCATATCACTTATACATGTCATACATATCATACAAAAAGCAAAGTCAGTCGATCGGTCCGTCCGTCACGCTTTGGTCTTGCGGCTAAACGAATAGTCCGATTGACAAGATATTTTGAATTTAAGATTTTTATGAAAATTTATCGAGATTTCTTAGTGGTTTCATGCTGGGTCTCATTTTAGCGGTAGCTGTCATACAATGAAGAATTGAAATTTGCCGAAAAAGAGCTCAAACTCTGTTTATCGACCGAGAATCTCCATGAAAGGCATCTTGCGGCAGTATCAATTAGCAAAGATTTCGGACCTCCTTGCTTCCTACCTTAATTTTTCTTTGATCAATTGGTCTGTGTAATTTCATATAAGGGGTGTACCAGTACTACCAAAGCGTAAACATGTGATTTTCTCATAATTGGTTCCATTGAATTTATTTTAATTATTCTATAATTTTAATTCTAGATAGTTATCTACCTCTGGATATTTATTCTATTTGTTTTTTTAAGCATAAATCTAGTATACAGGGTGTACTAAAAATTTAAAGTACTTGCTTAGTAGACTTAACAACTTTTCCTAAGATACTCGTACATGTGTTGGCAAATGAAAAAAAGAAATCTTTATGCAAGTATTTTGCAGTAGTATCCGATGATCTGTGAAAATTCATATTACCAAAATTGAAACATGTGATTTACTCGAATTTTTTGTACTAGATGACGTAAGATAACTTGCAGCGCCGTCACTGTCTAGAATAAAGTGATGATGAATAAAGTTTGAGTTGTGTGTATTTGTGTCGATTCTGGTGATTGGGCAGACTAACAGCACAGTAAAGAGATGGGCTTTTCAGCAGTATGGAAATTCGGCCTATTTTTTGAAAATCGAATCTTGCATCATTGGAGCGTCAGGGTTGTAACAAACACAGAAAAATAAAGGAAAGGTCCGAAATCTTTGGTAACGAATCAAACATCAAATCAAAATTTTATTTTTCGAGCAACAAAGACCCATAAATACATACCTACATTAAATAATAAATGAAAAACGAAAACAAATTTTAAATAAATTCAATTTCAAACAAAGATTAGGACACTTAGTCGCCTTTTATGACACAAGGGCAGATTAAGACACTTAGTTGCCTTTTATCACTTTAGGGAAGGTTAAGTCACTTAGTAGCCTTTTATGACACAATGGCAGATTAAGACACTTAGTCGCCTTTTAAGACACTAGGGCAGGGCAGAAATAAAAATTTATATATCCATATGCCGCACAATATAACATGAAACAACCGACAGCAAACTAACCCACCGCTTCCCTTCACGCGACAACCGCGACAGAATTCAGGGCGAACTTTGCTTAGCGGCCTGTAGAAACATGCGTCTGTGTGAGTGCGCTATTTTGGACGTTTGTATGAAGCTTCCATACTGCTGATAAGCCCATCTCTTTACTGTGCTAACAGCCAGTTTCACAAAGCGTCATAAATGTTAACGCTCCTTTAAAAATATTGCTGTCACTTTCTATTTTGGTGACAAAACCAGTGACAGCAAGAGATTTAATACAGACTTTAAAGAGACTTTCTTGCACTACTAGTCGGCTAAACTTCACTGGCTTGATGACGTAGAGCTGGAGGCAGATCCAGTACTCAAGAGCGTACTTGGGACGACCGATGGGAAAAGGCTTGTTGGATATCCCAGGTACCGCTTGAGTGGGAAAGTACAAAAGGACCAGAATGATCTCCAAAGATCCAATTGGGATAAGGAGATAATAATTATTTATTAGAAAAACAGTTCCAAACAATATAAGCAAATAGTACGAATGCTGGTTTTTGGTCTATACTATTCTATCCACTTTGGATCCCTGAGCTAGCAAAAGTAAGTTTTAAAAAAAATTCCGAGTTCACAAAACTCACAAGACAACAAACAAGTAAAAAAAAATACTGATCAGCTGACGTTTGTATCATCTAACTTACTGTTGCATATTTCTTGCAACAAATTTTGGTCTAAATACAGTATTAGATCAAAATTTGATGCCATTTCCATCCAGAAATTTTCCTTTGAAGGTACACTTATGGAAAGTTGTTTTTTTTTTCATTGAAGACCGGAGTTTCCACGTGAGAGAGGTTATTTTCGTTTGTTATATCATAGCAGCGGCTTTGATAGAATTTTTATGTCAATTACGATGAAATCAAACTATACTTACAAAGAAAACAATTCCACAGTTCGAATAAGACACTTCCTAACTCCAAATCTAACACTAAACTAACCTACGGGGTTGTAAACATCTAACATTCATCTAAAAAAAATATTTTATAAAAAATATTCTATTTCTAAAAAAAGTTCTCTTTTTTATTGGGTTTTATTGGTCACTGGGTTTGGAATGTTCGATTATATTTGAATTTAGAGGGAAGTTTTAGTTTTAGCTGAGCGAGCGAAGCGAAGATAGCGAGTGATGCGAGCGCGCGGGCTGCGGCCGCGAGTGGCACTGCCGCTGTTCCCGCTCGGGAGTCGAGACGGGACAAATAACAGAGTACGGGAATTTTAAGGGTAAACACACACTGTAACTTTCAAGTAAATACGGAAATTTCTGGTTGAAAATAATTTTGTATACGAGTACAACGTGTAACGCAAAGGTGTGATAATAATAAAGGATGTGAATCTGCCCATGAAACTGAACAACTTTTCCCAAGGAACATAGGTCGAAATATGAACATGAATATTTGACCTCCCATACAAAATGCGCAATCAGTTGATGCAGTTTCTATGGGAGGTCAAAAATTCATGTTCATATTTCAACCTATGTTCCTTGGGGAAAGTTGTTCAGTTTCATGGGCAGATTTACATCCTTTATTATGATCACACCTTTCCGGGGGTGGTGGAGGGTGACATTTAATTAGTTCTTGATAGAAAAAGGTATGAACAACTTTCCCCAAGGAACATAGGTCGAAATACGAAAATCAAGTTTTGACCTCCCATAGAAACTGCATCAGCTGATAGTGCTTTTTGTATGGGAGGTCAAATTTGGTTTTTCGTATTTCGACCTATGTTCCTTGGGAAATGTTGTTCAGTATTATGAGTACATGCATATCTTTTGCTATCAAGAACTAATTAAAAGTCACCCTATATAGGAGGCTGATAGCATTTGTCATTTGTCAATAGTATAACAGGTTTGTTCAGCTTCATCATATAGTGTGGGTGTGTGTCGCAAACACTGGTGTCAGAGTTGTTGAACAACCAAAGGTCTCTACCGATAGTAGCTAAAGCTAAAGCTTTAACGTGCCTTCCGAAGCACAAAAATACTTTCCTTTTAGGAGAATCAGGTGATTTGTACTGTAAATGACCGAACAGAACTATAGTCCCACAAAGTGACTATTGATTGACTGTGTCCCCACCGGGATTCGAACCCAGAAAAGAGCAAGTCTAACCACTATTCGCGTCGGTGTGGTGCCGGCAAAGAGTAGTACGAACCAATCTCTAACGGTGGGTGTCTTAAGAGGCGACTAAAGGCTTATGAACCGGAGGAATAGAAATATTAGCAGTACACCCGAAATATTATTACTTAATTGACCCCCTAAGAACTGAATTTTAAAAATAAAAATTTCCTAGTGCTTGTCTATATGCACTAACTCCCGTGCACAATTTGCTTTAGATTTTGTAAGAAGATTTTGGACCTTTTGAATAACTATTTTTTTAAGTATACACCATAAATAATATATTTTCAACACATTTAATTATAATTTCTATTCGAAAATGTGTGGAAAAACGAAGTAAGAGACGCGTGCGATTTGGTCATTACACTCTCGGTTCCATTACGCCCTCGCCTGCCACTCGGCCTGCAATTTTCGAGCCTCGAGTGTAATCACCAAAATCGCGCACTAGCATCTTGATGTAAACTCAACAGCACGTCAATAGAAACATTTTTGGACCTTATGGCGTGGTAATAGAGTTGAAAAAATTTCTACCGACGAGCGGTTGACCGTATATCTTTCATCTATTCTGAAATTTTCGTGTCACCCAGAGCATTAACAACTAAAAATCTTTTTTCAAGAAAAATAGGTCAACCATCGAGACATTCCTGTTAATTTCCAATACAAACCTTACGTCGTTTCAATAGAGCGATTTGTATGAGACGAAAAAATATATATTTCCATTTTATTGCCTGAGAAACGTGGTCTTAAATAAAAGATCCATATTTATATAAATGAGCATCGACTTATTTGCGCTGCAATTCCGTTTAGCATAACAGGAATATAGTACAATTTAAACTAGAGAAATCCAACAGACAATGTCGTAGAATACGTATTGTTAGGTCCTTTTTGCACAGCATAGATCCGACATTATTATGTAAATAACGCGAAACCTCTCGGACGGAAGTTCTCTACATTAAACTGAACAACGTTTGTGCAAGCGTCTCATTGCTGGGTAAATACCTCTCTCTCTTCCCTTCATTGGTCTTGCAAAAGGCGTGTTGTTCATCGCGCCATCGGCGCCTAGGTCGGCCTCGTTGCTTTGTGGCTGCCAGGTGGTGTTGGTAGTTCTTGCAGCATACGGTAAACCTGGGCACTTGAGCTTAGCGACTATGTAGGCCACATCAGCTATTCATGTTTTAGAACACAGTATGGTGCTTCTGACACAGTCGGTTAGCTTCAGACCCAGCTTACTGCTGGAAAACTGTGAGCCTGGATCTTTGATGTTCTGTCATAGACCAGTAAATTGTTATTTTGCAAAACAAATTTTGCTTTTTTATACAAATTCGCTCGGTCAGCTGATAGATTTGTTTTTTGCGAATTTATAAAAGTTGTACAACAGTTTCATGTCTATAGCTACCACCTGAGAGGCTTTGCGTTATTTACTTAACACGTTGTTTATTGCATCTAAGTGACGCCAGCAAGAAACTGAAGACATAGGCACAGAGAAAGGTAAAAGTACTAGAAAAATAATTACACTCTATAACTCACTTTCCCCAATTTTTACGTATTCTTTGCTGGTACATTTTGCGGGCCAGTGCGCACCCAAGATGCAAGCATGATGCTACTGTTAGTCAGTCACATATTTAAAGGTAACAGGATAAATAAATAAATTTTATATTAAAAGCAAAACATAAAAAAATTAAATGTAAACTAAAGTTCGGACATACAAATTTTTAGCTGCAACGTTATTTTTGTTAATAATAAAGACAAGGTAACAAACTACGGGAAAATTCGGAGTGTCATTTCTGTTTATTTTTTGCACTCGCACATAAAGCGACTGGTTAACCGGAACGAGTTCTTAAGTTTTGTCAGGACTGCACCTTGATGACGCACTTCTTACTGATACACCTGATTCACGTATAGTACTTATCCAGTCCCTGCCTGATTCTTTATTTTTGTTTTTTTTTCTGTTTCTTTTTTATTGTCAATGGGCTTACACTTGACCTTGACAGAGATGAGGTCGACGAAAAAACGAGCTTGCCCAGAAGAAGCCTATTCTATCGCGACTTGAATGTATTCGGGTTATGTGAACTCGGGAGTTGAGACTCAGGCAGAGAATTCCACTCTTTAGCCGTGCGCATTATAAAAGATGTTTCAAAGCGCTTTGTGCGAATGTGCGAAATATCAACTAAGTATGAGTGATATCCTGGGGTGCGTCTGGATTCCCGGTGGTAGAAGGGAGATGGTAGAATAAGCTCGTGGAGCTCTTGAGCACACTCTTCCTTGGTCATGATTTTCCAGTAGTTTGTCGTGACTGGTCTGTTTCTTTATGTTTTCACAATTTTTGCCCTTAGCCATGAGGAAATGTCAGAGAAGAGCATACTGGCTTTTAACTCAATTGTTTTTAAGTCGTGTATCCGATGCCGAACCAGTGAAGTGGACAAACAAACTAGCACACCTGTCCAGCTGTCAGTTGTTTACTTAGAGTAAAATACAGGGATGTGTTTCAAAGGAAGTGTACAAGGCTCTTTATATGCATAATGCAAAACAAGATAAATGTTATTCATACTAGACAGAATAGTTTTTTCTCGGTTCGGGTCTTATAGATTTTAAACATGCGAAAGTGTAAAAAAAATCTTAACTTTTTCTTTTTTCTCTAAAGATAAACAAGTTCAGATTAAAAATTGAAGCAATTAAATGCAAAGGCTTATATAGTCCCTGAGCTGAGAAGATTTTTTCCTTGGTTTTTCACGTGATATTCAAGACGAAAACGATTTGACTAAGTAGATGGAAGACAATGAGAGTATCAAGAAAAACCATGTGCGAACTCTTAGACCGGAGTCCGGTTTTCAGAAAGCCTGTTTTATATTTTCAGACTGTTCTGTTTTTTAAAGCCTTGTCCAGTCGATGTTTTTTAGTATCAGTGTAAGTAACTCTCACTTTTGATCGCCCTGAATATCTTCATTATACCTAAACATACCTGAAAATCTGCAAAAGACAGACAATTTCTTTGTGATTTGATCATGGTGATATTCAAGGTGAACAAAAGTAATTGCCAGTAATATAACTAATACTGTTACTTAAAACAGCTAATACTTAAAAAAATTGTCAGACAAGAAAACCGGCGGCTTAAGGTAAAACAGAGCGGCTTGAAATCGGCCTCCTGAACACCTGGCTCCGGGCTAAAACATCTCTCATGGTTATTTGCGATCCTTACATCATCTCCCATCTAATAAGATATTTATTTTTCGCCCTTATTATCACTTGAAAACGGCCCCCTCAATTTTTTTAAAATAAAAATTAAATAAACCAAAAATGTAATGAACTTCAAGCAACCCGCTTCCCTAGGTTTAGCGCGGGAGCGGGCGCTCGAAGTAACTGACTCTCGCCCTCGCCCATCCCATCTCTACCTGTGGGTGTCGTAAGAGGCGACTAAGGGCTTATAAACCGGAGGATGGGCAGCAGCATCATTCTTTTCATTTCATTTATTAATTTGCATACATGTATGTTAAAGGTCTTAAAATTAAATTACAGTAAGTACATGTACCCTTTTTGGGCATTGCAAAATGTAAGAGGCATGCATTTTAGCTAATAATAACTTATAATTATGTCTATAATCATCTAGATCTAAACCGAGTTAAATTTTATTTCACATAAAGAAAGCAAAGAGAATTATAAAATTGCAAGATTATTAAATAGCATGTAGCAAAAGTGTATTTTAAATATATCAAGTCATTATAAGTAAAAATTAAAATAAAATAAATTTAATAAACAAAGTCAATTCAAAAATATTACATGTCAATATAAAAATAAGTACTTAATGTCAATAATAAAAAGGTAACCTATTCAATGTCGTATTATATTTTTAATGTTAACTTACTTAAATCAAACCTATTTACAATTGCAGTCTTCAAAAAATTCATTGACTGAGTAATAACCCTTTTTTTGTAGCAACGTTTTTAATTGATTGCAGAAAGATTTTTCTTTAGTTTCTGATTTAATATTGTCTGGGATTTTATTGTAAATTTTAGCAGCTTTATAGTAAGGTCCTTCTCTAGTCATGTGCATTTTCTCTTCTGGCATTTCTAACATATTTCGTCGTCGAGCGCTTTTGCAATTTTTGAATTCGTCCATATTCTTTTTTACAAACATCGCGGCTTCCAAAATAAAAATTGATGGAAAAGTTAATATTTTTTCTTCTATGAAATACGGCCTACAACTATCTCTCGGCTTAATGTTGAATAAAATTCTTATGCATTTTTTTTGTAAGATAAATACATCGTGTGCGTCAGTGCTGTCCCCCCACAACAGAACACCGTATCGCAACCATGCGTAGGCATACGCATAGTAGGCAGCTAGAGACGCTTCGGGGTGTGTATTTGTTTTTAAAATTGAAAGTGCATATGTGAATTGTGACAGTTTGGATTTGATTTTTTGCACATGTGCCTTCCAAGTTAAGTGTGTGTCTACACTGATCCCTAGAAGGTCGTATTCATTCGCCTCTTCAATTTTTAAAATATCTGAAATTGATTTTAAATTTAGAATACTCTTTTGAGTATATTATACCATCTTTATACTGCGGTCACCAACAACAGCGGTCGCCAGCCGCAACGCTTACAAGTGTGGTGACTATGGTAAATCGCCTCTTATGTACCGCGCATTTTTGCTTAAGTTCTGGAGGGAGTTCCCTGTCCTGCACTGGAAGTTTTATAGGATGAGGTGAAGAAGATGAACTGACTCTACCAACTGCCATAGCTTGATGTTTTTTATTGGTAAGTGGAAACTGCTGTGGCTCATCGTTACATGACATTGAGAGTTTACCGTTAGATAAATTTAAAACTGTTAGCAAGAAAAAATGGTATAAGTATAGTAGTTTATGCAACTGTCATATAATACCATATTATATGCAGTTGCGTATACTACTTTATCTTCACTCATACAATAGGTAGGTACTTACTTATAAAAATTAAGCAAAAGTAAGTAAACAACAAAGGCAACTTATATTATGTATACTACAGTTCTGATATGTCTATAGAAGCCGCCCTAATATATCCGCTAGGTCTTCTTCGAAATATACAAGCAGAACATTTTCTTAACATGGTTTTCTTTTAGATTTTCATTCTTTCATAATTCATAATTATTTATTTGACAGTTACATGGTACATAATAGGTGTAATAATGATACAAGTCCAGCATGTAACGCTCCGTCGGAGCACTGCAAATATTATTTCCCAATTCATTGTAGGTTATGTCGTAAAATGTCCTAGACTAATATGAGAGAAGATCATAAGTTATTGAGTATCTTCTGGTGTGAGTGCATTATCCTGACTGCACCACTTTATCTACTTTTTCAATAAACTTTCACATTACTTTCACGGGCACAAAATACTTGAAAAAGGTAAATGTTTGAAAATAGCGGCAAATCTAATATCTATTTCCAAGTCCTTTCTAATTTCAGGTTGCGCGCGCATATTTTGAGCCACAGATGAAATAATTGTAACTATAGTAACTGTTACTCTAACTGCTCCAAAATAATAGGTTGTTTATATGGTACACTTTGTAATATGCTACTGATATTTGACAGCTACTAAGAAAAACTGATATATTACTAACGGGCTCTCTAAAAGACCTTCTATTCAGTCTTCTTAAAAAAGTTTAGATTCAAGGAGAATTGTATCCAAGTGTTATGTAATGATTAAAAAATTAAATTACGTAACACCTTTGCAAAATTTTCATACAAAAATCGTTACGTAATGGTAACTTTTTAATTTTTTATATACATATACTGTGCGTAATATACAGCCTTACGTATCAACTTTTTGAATCATATTTCAAAGTTTACGACATGAGTGTAGATAAAGGTTATTATAAAATATCAGACTTATCAGACTTATTAGAAGAGAAAAATCCACGGTTCTAACAGTCTTTAAAATTTAAATTGACCTATATTTATTGTATCAACCCTGTAAATTCAAACATATTTAAAATACCGCGTGGGTTTTTAATGTCGCTTCTTTTCTTCCCACCCTGGCGCCACTTTGTTTGTGAAGCGATGTAGTTTAGCTGACGTCATATCCAACAATGAATAAACTATATTTGATTTGTTATATCTTAATGTATTAACCATGTTTTACTATTCTAAGAGTGTCTGTTTCCCAAATAAAGAACATAAATAAATCAAAACAAATGCCCTATTTTGAATGAGTTAGTTTTTTCGTCGAACTCGAACTCGTCCCTGCCTCCAAGGTTAAATAGAGTTCAAGGAGTGTTTTTATTTAATTTAATTCATAAAATAAATCAGAAACCTACTGCAGATATTTTAAAGCAACAGTAAGATTTTGGGATTTGTCACCTAAGCGCGTATAGTTCTTATCTAGTCCCTGCATAAGCGTCACCGCTTCCATTTCAGGAATCATGTCAGATTAACTGCGAGAAATCCTTCACGTAAAAAGCATCAAAGAACCGCCAATGCTTACCAAGGACATTTTGTGGGTAATATAAGCAGACCGACTGCTTTACAACTGCAGATGAACCCCTATAATAAACAAGAGAAATAAACGGAATATCTTTGCTTTGAAAATTCGACTACTGATAGCATGTCAACAATCATACTCGTACGCCAGCTCCACAGCAAGTTCATCCTGAGTTCAGCGTACCATTTATGAAGTAATGTAGAATGCAACCTAAGGAAGGTCTCACGGCAGCACTACTCGAACTTAGTCTCGGTCTTCACGTTTATCTAATAGTAGATTCACATATTTTTAATCAATTTAGATTCTTCACAGAATACTTATGGAATATCATGCAGAATATAATGCAAATAGAGCGAGCCTACAACGTTTCAGATCGTGATATGGCAGTGTTAAAAAAACGGCAAGAAACCTGTGCAGCACGGCGTACTTTAAGAGTCGGCTTTTCACAATGTGTTTCTTGTGTTTCGCTGGAATATCAAAGCACCATACCTCTTTGTCATTGATATAGCATATCTAATCTATAGTTAGCTTTTTTACATAACGTTTGCTTTACACATTCTCTAAACTTTCTTTCAGGTAATTGCACTGCATTGTCAGGTATTTTGCTAAGTAGAGAAGGACCTACCTTTTCGACCAAAGTTTTTATCTTAGCCTAAGTTTGATCTGTGACATTTTTACTTTGATGCGAATTTTTAGTCGCCCGTCTGCACACGCGTATCTCAGCGTGAACGTTTTAAGTAGATGGCAGTAATCGGATCAAGATAACGCCCTTTCGGCCTCTCCTTAGAGGATATAAATTTAAAACCACGTAGGCGAGAAATTTATAAAGAATAAATGCCACGGATTTTGCCACCTTTACATACTTCAGATTTTTGGACTTGTTGTAAAACAAAATTACAACATACTTTATGTAACCAAATAATCAATTGACTTGCCAACTCAAATGTCTCTTTGGCTAAACCTTACTGTTCACGAGATAATATGATAATGACCAAAATTAGCAGCTGCTGCCTGTGATTTTGTTCATCTATACATTTATCCGTGGTAAAAGTATACTTAGTGAAACATTCTTCTGGTAAAGGTAAAGTAAACAGAGTCAAACGTTTCACTGGTGTGGGAATGGGATAGTTCCAAAATCCACAGTAATAAACCTTATTAATTTTAAATAGGATTCAAAAATGCAAGTTAATATATCTCTATTCAACTTCCTAATCAAATGGTCGATAAACATTATTGTGTAGGTAAGAAGTATACATTTTCGATACTTTTGAGTCGTTCGATGAAGTCGTCGATGAAGGTTCAGGAAGCAAGGGGCAATGTCAAGATCGTAGCAGGTGGAGAACTGTGGTCTCTGCCTACCCCAACGGGAACAAGGCGTGATGTTATGTATGTATGTTTGAGTCGTTTCTTTAAAGCGTAAAACGATCAAAGTTCGCCCTACACAAGTTCAGTTCAAATAATAGAATAATAATCAAAAATCGCTTTCTGCGGAGGCAAGTTACTGCGTATACGAAGTTCCTCTTCAATATTCAGGAATCCAAGGGAAAAGTTTGGAATATTGGCGGGGAAATTCCGTGAAAATCGTTCGAGGGATCTACGTACCGATCAAAGGAAATGAAGATAAATGTAAAAGGAACGTACGGTCAACCGCTTGTCGGTAGAAACTTTTTTAACTCTATTACCACGCCATAAGGTCCAAAAGTGTTTCTACTGACATGCGGCCGTGTGTATGAGTAGACGTGTTTAGGCTAGCTGATTCGAATCAGAGATATGTTCATATACGGTAGAAGTCATGTGGCTTGAATAGAATGACAGCAGTGTGAGAGCAGGACGGAACGATGCGTCAGATATTGGAGCGACAGGGACACGTATCGCACCGTCTTACTCTCACTGATAGTTTGTCCCGGTGTCTTCTTATCAAATTATGTAATTTATTTATTTATTTTTATTTAAATGTTTTGAAGCTTTGCCGCAAAACATTTAAATAAAACTAATTTGATATTATCATTTATAATGTTAGCAACGTCTGTGGTCTAGTGGTTAGAGCGCTTGGCTCTCGATCCGGAGGTACTGGGTTCAATTCCCAGTGGGAACACTGTCAAGCAAAATACCTTTGTGCGACCTCCCCAGTTTGGTTAGGACATTGCAGGATGAACCACCTGATTGTACGAAAAGTTGGTTCATTCCGTGCTTCGGAAGAAACGTTAAGCCGTTGGACCCAACTGCTAATCTACGAATGTAGTCATTAATTAGCCATGTCAGAGGCTTTTGGCGGCTCAACAAGTCTGGGGATTATGAGGTCGATCATCAACCTTGCAACACTTACAATATGATGATGATGATTGTTATTAGTTATAATCAATCGGAATATTTAAAACTTCAGTAATCAATATTGTATTCGTTATTCAACTAAAATGCACCTCAACCACGAATACTCCGAGAATCATGCAGCTCTACAGGGTGTCAATTTGATTGCGTGCCATAGCTCAGGGGCGGGATTAGTATCAGTAACTGAACATCTTTTCCCAAGGAACATAGGTCGAAGTACGAAAAACCAAATTTCATCTTCATACAAAATGCGCTGTCAGCTGATGCAGTTTCTATGTTAGGTCAAAAATTTATTTTCGTATTTCGACCTATGTTCCTTGGGAAAAGTTGTTCAGTTACTGATTCTGATCCCGCCCCTGAGCTATGGCACGCAATCAAATTAACACCCTGTATACAAATGGTTGTTGCGGTCGCGGTCACTACCGACCGCAGATGTGACTAGACTAATGGATGAATCTCTAATAGTTCACTGGCGTTTCATTTACGAGCATACATTAAAGTTTTCGATTGGATGTTGTCATTTTTTTCGTTTATTCTTTGCAGCTATGTAAATAAAATCAATAAATAAAAAATTTAAAACCCGACTACGGCAATAAAATATGTTATATTGTTTTTTACATACAAGAGTTTCGCACTAAAATATTTTATACCTGCGCCGGGGTCGGAGCTCTCTTTAGAATAAATATTATCGTTCATAATAGTCTGATATATATACATACACAAATGTAGGTATATCATCATATTACAATTATATATTGTAAGCTGCAACCACCAAGCAGCGCTGGCCACACCGACCGACGTCGCCTATATAAGCAGGCTGCACACCTGCTTGGCCTCTCACTCGCTGCTCGAACATTGTTACGATCGGACCGCTTAGGAGCGTTATAGTTACCCGTTTTACCTAGATTGTATCTAGCCCTTTTAGGTTTCCTGAATGTTGTCCTTGTTGTTTTAATTTAATAGAAGTTCGGTTTTGTAATCAAATGTGGTGTTATTTCAATAAAATGTTGGTTAGGTTCATCTGTGCCTCATTTCCTAAGAACACGGCTCCCTTCTGTTTTCTTACATCAGAAGTGGGATCCATGAGTGAATTTCACAAACTGCCGCTTACATCAGAGATCAACATTGTATGTGGATCCGAGGTTTGGAAATGACAGTGACTTCAATGAGGTGACCAAAGCTATGAACTCTGTAAGGTTACACCAATTATTATGTATCTGACTTAGATCTTTTTATGCCATGATGTAGTCGTCGTGGCGAGGCAAAAAAAAACTGTGAAAATTTATGGAACCAGTGTTCAGTCTGTTGAAAGTTACAACACAACGGTTATGTAGTTTAAAGAGCAAAACTATAACTTAAACCAAAATGGTCAGGTACGGCCGAGCAGTAAGTGCTGACTGCTGACGTTTGTTGCTAATAATGGTTTCTATGCATTCTTAAATAATGCCAAGTTTTTAAGCTATAAGCGTTCCTACCTTTCTACCTGTTTAGTCTTAAATTGTGTTTTTGTTTTTATGTTTTATGTGTGTTTCGGCTGGCTGAGTGGCTGGCGACACCTGATCTGTCGGGATGGTTCTTTCTGTCCAAGGCTTCGCAGAGCACCCGCAAACTGGATTCTCGTGTGCGCTGCCCGCACATGGTTACGCGCGTGCTGTCCCATCACCGCTACGAGCTGGAACTTCTGGTTGGCTCGTATGGCAAGAGGAGGCCGCGACCGAGAATATGGTGCTGTGGCGTGAATGGACGCTTGAGGCGTGCGCTGCCTTCTTTGAGGGTTAGTGCCTGTTTAAGTCTGTGTGGCAAGCAAACTCGGAGCCTCTGCCAACAGCAACTGTGAGGTATGCAAACTCGGAGCCTATGCCTAAAGTGTCGCATTAGTTTGGGCGGTATGCAAACTCGGAGCCTATGCCGACAAACTAATGTCCTGTCTGTTAAGTCTGTGTGGTAAGCAAACTCGGAGCCTCTGCCAACAGCAACTGTGAGGTATTCAAACTCGGAGCCTATGCCTAAAGTGTCGCATTAGTTTGGGCGGTATGCAAACTCGGAGCCTATGCCGACAAACTAATGTCCTGTCTGTTAAGTCTGTGTGGTAAGCAAACTCGGAGCCTCTGCCAACAGCAACTGTAAGGTATGCAAACTCTGAGCCTATGCCGACATACTAACGTCCTGTCTGTTTTGTACGTACAAATTTAGTTTTAAGGGTCGACCCTGTGTTTTGTTTTTAGTGGAATTCCATCATGATGGGTTTCATTATTTCATTTAGAGTTATTTGTCTGAAACTTTGTGTCGATAAGTACAGATTTCCTCAACAGAGTAACGTTTATGGTAGCAAGAGTGCACCTTGTTATCATACTGGTTCAATAACTAAATGAACAATCTAAGATCCCTACTCGCCAGCTTGCAATTTCAGACACATAACAGTGGTGTACTAATTTGGATCGAATTCTGTGTTGTCATTCATGTGCTTAGATACTGATGACGAGTTCCATTATGTGGATGGAGTGCCATAGCGAACCCGGAACTGACTGCTTCGGGAGCGACCCGAGGTAGCGCTGTTTCATCCCCGCAGCGTCGTGTGGTGCGGTGCTGCCGGGTAGAGCGTTCGGGAAGTGCTGCAGCAGGGCGCTACAGGACCGGCTCCCACCAGCAGCCGCAGCCGTCGCATTCTCTCGTCAGCCTGCGCTTCAACCGGACGCAAGACGTTTCTTTGTGTGAAACTCTGCACACGTATCAACAAACTTGGTGAGACCAAACCAATTATTCTATTTCATCATCTCGTGTTGCGATAAGACTAATCGCAAAACAGTAAGTAGCCGTATTTAGTGCAAGTACCCAAGTACTTATTAGAATTGCAAAACCTAAGATCAAATCTGGTACAGCTGAGATGACCGAGATAAACACATTGATCTATCAAGTGAATTCAAACTTCACGTTATTCGCTCATTCTTTGTACAACCTATGCGTGATCGCATACACATATTTTGTATGCTGTACAGTGTGATGATGATTTGTCAGTTTCGAAACTGCAACTTTCTGTTTTCTTAGTTTTGACTGGATTGCATAGATGAAAGACAGAGCTTCAGGTTATTTTTATTTGTTGATTTTCAGAGCCTTTCTTCTGCAGGTTCTGATGACGTGGCTTGGTCAGGTCAAAAGCCATCGAGGACGCTGGCATGTCAGGAGAGGCCGTGTAAGCTGCAACCACCAAGCAGCGCTGGCCACACCGACCGACGTCGCCTATATAAGCAGGCTGCACACCTGCTTGGCCTCTCACTCGCTGCTCGAACATTGTTACGATCGGACCTCTTAGGAGCGTTATAGTTACCCGTTTTACCTAGATTGTATCTAGCCCTTTTAGGTTTCCTGAATGTTGTCCTTGTTGTTTTAATTTAATAGAAGTTCGGTTTTGTAATCAAATGTGGTGTTATTTCAATAAAATGTTGGTTAGGTTCATCTGTGCCTCATTTCCTAAGAACACGGCTCCCTTCTGTTTTCTTACAATATCATATTTACAATCATATTATAATTATTTCATGATATTATTTAGAATTGTTTAGAAATCTTTGTTGTTGAGTTGAGTGAGAGCTCCGACCCCGGCGTAGGTATAAAATATTTTAGTGCGAAACTCTTGTATGTAAAAAACAATATACGAGTACCATATTTTATTGCCGTAGTCGGGTTTTAAATTTTTTATTTATTGATTTTATTTCAATATATTTTAGTATAGTTAATTCATCATCATAACATCAAATATTAAAGTTAAAAATATGTGGACTGCCTTAAAGATGGGCCAAAACATTACACCGGTTAATCTCACAGGAATTCGGATACGCGGGTAGCGCAAGACAAATATCTGTGAAGATGTCAGCTTTTCTAGCAGTGAGCGTATTTCAGCAGCTATATATGTTCATAATGATGTTGTGTGGTTTATGCTACCTAGTTTTGTGTCTATCGTGTTTTTGTTTCGAAAGTTAATATCTTGAACGATAAAATACGATTGGTTTCATCAAAACTTTCTAGGTGAATTTGCTATCAATTACTTACTAATAGTGACGTTGCAACTGTCTCGTATTTAAGCTCAACAGGTAACAACGGCTAGGTAGAGACTTACATTTTGTTTTCAGATAGGTTCGGAAAAACTAAAAACCCAGCAATACTTCGTGGATACTATATAAATATGTTATGTAACTCTGGCCCGAATGTTATTAAGTAATTAATTACGGTCATCCACATACATGTGCAATTTTTTGAGGGTTTGATCCGATCATATTAAAAACGCCGAGCTGCACCAACTGAATGATAATAAAACGCCTTTTATACTGGTTGAAATATACCACTGCGTTGTCATAAAAATCTATGAGCAATCCGAATTAAATAACGAACTAGATAATGAAAACAATTTATAATGTAGTGAATTTTTACTCACCAGTTGTTCTATTGAGCGTTAGAGTTTTGGAAGAGGCGTTAAGTATGTACATTGAATGCGAAAAATAAGAATTGTTATGTACCTATACGTATAGAAATGGAATTCCCTGTCAATGAAGTTGATTGTGTTGCTACTGATCAGCAGGTAATGGTGTTCTGCAATCTCTTAAGCTGCTTGCGCAAAAAGAATTGCTTGTCCTTTGAATCCCCGCTGTCCATATCGACCGCCTAAACGAACTACTTTTAAAAATGGTGTAATTCTTGATATGAGGCGTATTTCCATTCCGTTCAGATCGTTTATTTGTGGTGGTAAATTTCCTGTTGCCATATTGTTCCAGTACGCTGAAGGAGATGTTCTGTTTTTAATTAATTTATTTGCACATTTGGTACACGCAATAAAATTATTCTTAGCATTTTCTGGCATTTCTACCATATATGGTGATTTTGTAAGTGAACGGATTTGGTTATGATAGCAAAATTTCCAGCAGCAATAACAAACTCTATCGGGTACATGTGATATATTATCTTGAAAATTATTTGCAAGTGTCATTCTTTGTCTGAAGTTTTGTTCTCTATTGGCTGCTAGGCGCAATTCTCTTGATCCAGCAGTTTCATTTTCCCGCGCCTGCAAAAGGCACGATATAATAGTAGAAAGGCGCTCTATTCTAGAAGGAGGGCTCTCTTCTGATCGTACTTCAGCCGCATGTGATCGCATTGCGGAAAGCCGTGCTTCCCTTGTAGAAGCGCTCTCTTCGAAACGTACTTCACACGCATACGATCGTTGGGCAGCAACCTGCCAGGTTGCGGATTGGCAGACCAACGTTTTGTGGACCTAGCAGGCCACTACTATCGCTACACAGTTGCAAATTTCGTGTACTCGATGACATAGGATGACATGCAGTGCCCTTAAAGTCTATGCCATCAAAAACATAACTTGTAAAATAAACCAAGTCTCGCAACTCAGTTCTTCTACCGTAAAAAGTTGAGAGATCCATGTAATACCAAGTCCGTTAATTTATTCAGTCCCTACTTAAGAATCCTTCTGTCTTAAGTTATTACGTAATTAGCTAACCTAACAACATCTTATAGTGACCATATCAATATCAAAAATCTTTTATGTTTTTAATAAATAGATTGACTTGGCAATCGCACTAAACAATCTAATTTAATATTATATGTATTATTGTGTTTTCATGCGATGGCCAAGTCAATCTATTTATTAAAAACATAAAAGATTTTTGATATTGATATGGTCACTATAAGATGTTGTTAGGTTAGCTAATTACGTAATAACTTAAGACAGAAGGATTCTTAAGTAGGGACTGAATAAATTAACGGACTTGGTATTACATGGATCTCTCAACTTGTTACGGTAGAAGAACTGAGTTGCGAGACTTGGTTTATTTTACAAGTTATATTTTTGATGGCATCTTATTTCTTTTTGTAGATAGTCCTATTTCTTTTTTCTCTCCGGTACCTTCTACTCCTTAAATACCAACAACCGATTTTCTTAAAACCTAGAGTAGGTTTAGGTAGGCTGTCTGTCTTATGCGCTTTTCTTATTTTTGTAGGTATTCTTCCTCTTTTTCTTTTCCGGTACTACTTCTTGAGCTTCAGCTACAGTTTTCCTCAAAGCCCACTCCCTGTCTCTAGTAACAATTGTTGACAAGTCAGGACGGTAAATGCTTCTTAGTCTATTGTATTCACAAATAGAGGATTCCTGCGCTTTAATACTTTGAAAGTCGACATTAATTAGATGTAAGCCGCCCAGACTTGTTACTCTCGAAAGTGCCACATAAGCTTGACCGGATGTGAATAATGCACAACCGATATCCATCAGTGCATTATTTAGACTTAGGCCCTGACTTCTGTGTATTGTTATAGCACAGGCTATACATATGGGCAAACTGTTTGCGATGAACATAAGCTCTGTTAATAATTTCAAATTTAGTTTTGACCGGACCAAGCTCGTAAACATGTTCTTTATTAAATGTTATGTATATTTTCTTAATTATTTTTGTATTTTCCGGATCAACCTTTACTCTTTGCGCTATACCGATAGAACCATTAACTAAATGATGTGAACTCTTCGCTCTAGCCTCGGCAATGGAAGAATAATACTTGACACATAGTCAATCATGTCTTTCATTTGCTAATGTCTGCTATTTTTCCTATGCATGTTTTCTAGTTGAATAAAGCCTAATTATCATAAGGTAAAGCGTTTTCTGTATCAATTTATTCAACTAGAATTTTTTTCTATGAAATTATGCCTAAAAGCCCTAAAAGTGTTAAAACGGAAGACACGAAACACACGGTCATGTCGTCGACGATCTCCCTCTTTCTTCGTCCAGAGCGATTCAATGTGGAGCCTTCGATGGTTGGCTCCGACCTAAAATGGACGCATTGGCGATTTTCATTTGAAAACTTTCTTTCGGAAGAGATCAGCTCCGCGACCGAAGAGGTAAAGTACAAACTTCTCGTGAATCACATTTCACCGACAATATTTAACTTCATACGAGAGTGCGACAAGTATACCGAAGCTATCAAAGTACTAAACAATACTTATGAGAAAAGACGAAATATCACCTTAGCTCGGCATCGTCTTACTACCAGAAAACAGCAGCCTGGAGAAACTGTAGCTGAATATTCGAGAGCTCTTACCTTACTTGCTCACGATTGTCATCTTAAAGCAGTCACAGCCGAAGATCACCAAAATGAAACTATTCGTGGAGCTCTTATCGCAGGGTTGACTTCTAATAAAATAAGAGAACGATTACTAGAAAAATGTACTATGACTTTAGACGAAACACTAAATTTAGCAATTTCTCTCGAAAGTGCAGAAAGCACCTCTCATATAATAGAGTCCAATACCAGCCCTATCTCCTTTAACGCTATATCTGAACCAACTACGCAAGAGCCTCCACAACAACAAAACTTAGCAGCCACGAAGTCTGCTAATCAACGTCGTAAATGTTTCTTCTGTGGTGGCAGTATTCATCAAAGGGTAAAATGCCCTGCCTTTAATGTAGTATGTCAATTATGCTCAAAAAAAGGCCACTTTGCAAATGTTTGTCGTAGCTCTGCTCACACGCAACGCAACACAAATGCAGCTGTTTCTTCGGAAGAGAACTCTCAAGTCCTTAACTTATCGACTATTTCGGCCGCTTCGCCTTCAAGCTTACGCAAAGCCACTATACCTATAACTGTTAACAATTATCGAGCTGAAGCCTTAGTTGATACAGGCAGCTCTATCAGCTTTATTGACAACAACATTGCACAAACAATGAAACTAAAGAGGCGGCCTTGCAGACAAGCCGTGAACCTCGCATCACTGAATCATGTCTCTTATGTCGATGGAATATGCTATGCAACTATACAAATTGATCACCATATCTATAAACACCAGCCGTTACTTATTGTAAACAATCTCTGTGCGGATGTTATCATTGGACACGATTTATTGAAAAATCATTCTTCACTAAAACTTCAATTTGGAGGAGAAAAGGAGCCACTAAAGATATGTAATGTAGTTGAGGCTACTGTACCACCAGCATCCGTCTTCACGAATTTATCGCCCGATATTAAGCCTATATCAATTCGCTCCCGCCGTCACTCAGAGGAAGACCAGGCGTTTATATCCAACGAGATCGTAAATTTATTAAAAGACAAGGTAATAGAGCCTAGCGTCTCTCCGTGGCGAGCACAGGTGCTTGTTGCTGGTGGAAACAACCACAGAAAACGACTGGTTATTGATTATTCGCAAACAATAAATCGATATACTGAATTAGATGCTTATCCTTTGCCGAGCATTGACTCTATTGTCTCGCAAGTCGCCAAATATAACTTTTTCAGTCAAATTGATTTGAAGAGTGCTTACCACCAGGTACCAATAGTTCCGAAAGAGAAAATTTACACCGCTTTTGAAGCTTGCGGTAATCTGTATCAATTTACTCGCATACCTTTTGGCGTAACAAATGGAGTCGCCGCATTCCAAAGAACTTTACACTATATTATTCATAATGAGAAACTGAACGCAACATTTGCTTATTTGGATGACGTCACTATCTGCGGGAAAGATAAACAGGATCATGACGAAAACCTACGCAAATTTATGGATGCCGCAGAAAAATATAATCTTACATTGAACTTTGACAAATGTGTTTTTGCAACTGAATCTATCAACCTCCTTGGATATACAATTGATAAAAATACAGTTAAACCTGACAAGTCTCGTTTGGAACCACTGATAAGTCTACCCATACCATCGGATGCGGCAAGCTTGAAAAGAGCCCTTGGTTTATTTGCACATTATTCGAAATGGATAGAAAATTTTTCTGCTAAAATCAAGCCACTACTGCAAACAGGTTTCCCATTATCTGATGACGCAGTCAACTGTTTCAATAAATTGAAAACTGATGTTACTAAATCTGCTTTAGTCGCTATAGACGAGAAAGAGACTTTTACTGTCGAAACGGACGCTTCAGAGTTTGCTATAGCTGCTACATTATCTCAAAAAGGACGCCCCGTAGCTTTCTTTTCACGTTCACTCAATAATTCTGAAAGACGACAACCATCAATTGAAAAAGAAGCGAGCGCCATAGTAGAAGCGCTACGCAAATGGCGCCATTATTTGATCGCAAGGCACTTTTTACTTGTTACAGACCAACAATCCGTATCTTTCATGTTCAATCAGAATCACGCAAGTAAAATAAAAAATGAAAAAATAGAGCGTTGGCGCCTAGAATTATCATGCTATCGTTATGACATCATATATAGACCCGGAAAACAAAATATCGCCGCTGATGCACTTTCACGGGTATGTGCACATATGAATATTGCTTCGAGTAAATTAACAGAATTACACAATTCCTTATGTCATCTAGGTATCACGAGGATGGTACACTGGGTTCGTACAAAGAATTTGCCTTACTCTGTCGAAGAAATAAAAAGGATGACAGCAGCTTGCCCTGTTTGTGCTGAAATTAAACCTAGATTTGTCAAGAATGAGGGAAAACTCATTAAAGCCACAGCGCCCTTTGAAAGACTCAACATGGATTTTAAAGGTCCACTACCATCTAACACACGGAACCGTTACATTCTCACAATAATAGACGAGTATAGCCGTTTTCCCTTTGCCTTTGCCTGCAGAGATATGACAGCAGGAACGGTAATAAAATGTCTAAAAGAAATATTTTTTATTTTCGGCACGCCAGCATATATTCACTCCGACAGAGGCACTTCATTTTTATCAGACGAATTAAGAATTTTCCTTACTAATTTGGGAATCGCCTGCAGCCGAACTACTCCTTATAATCCAAGAGGGAACGGACTAGTTGAGCGTCTTAATGGAACACTCTGGAGAACAATTCAGTTGTTTTTGCGCTCAAAAAATCTGGATATAGTTAATTGGGAGGATGCGATACCAGTAGCACTCCATTCCATCAGATCTCTACTATCTACTGGGACGAATACGACACCACATGAAAGAATGTTTAATCATCCTAGACGTTCACTGAACGGTGAATCTATGCCAACATGGTTACTTTCACAGGGTCCGGTTCTTATGAAGAAGCATGTGAGAAATTCTAAATATGATCCAGCTGTCGAAGAAGTAGAGCTCCTGCAAAGTAATCCGGATTACTCTTTCGTGAGGTTATCAGATGGCCGCGAAACATCTGTCTCAAACAGGTCTTTAGCTCCACTTCCAGTGGTTGATGAACCTTCGTCAGAAGAAGATTATATGACTCCTGATACTGAAGAGGAAGCTATTGACAATGAAGGCCCGACTCAAGAAGGAACTGGGTTACGCCGGTCAACCCGAGAGCGCAGGCCGCCAGTGTATCTTCAAGATTATGATACCGGCTCGTTTTAAAAGGCCCAGGGTGAATGATGTGAACTCTTCGCTCTAGCCTCGGCAATGGAAGAATAATACTTGACACATAGTCAATCATGTCTTTCATTTGCTAATGTCTGCTATTTTTCCTATGCATGTTTTCTAGTTGAATAAAGCCTAATTATCATAAGGTAAAGCGTTTTCTGTATCACTAAACAAAGACTCACGTCAATATTTCTCCTTAACATGACTTTTGATCCTATTTTTATAATTATATTCTATTCCAGGCCCGCGGTCATAGAAGCATCGTCATTTTATTTTTTTATGCATTCACGAGCTCTTTTTGTTAGGTATCTGGGGCAATCTATGCTATCTACAGCTGTAAGTTTTATTTCAGGATGTGGGAGAGATCTAAGCATTGCAGTATTTAATTGTTGACACATGCCTTTTGTTGGTAATAAGCAAACGGTATCATCAGGAGGTTTCGAGAGGTGTTCAATTATTTCAATTAATCTATTGTCATTTGAATCGGATGTGAGAGTTATTAATCTAGCCGATAGTAGGTGGCGGTCTTTTTGTGTAGTCATACCTAATATTATTCTATTTAGCATTTCAACAAAGTCAGAATCATTGACCTGTCACATGTTCATCGTATATGAACAGTTCAATCCACAGATTTGGCATACTGAGGGAACCTAACAACTTGTTAGTTTCAGCAGTTGATAGTTTTTCAAAAGGTGACTTTTCTCTTACCGGCGGAAGCTGTAAGAGATCTCTGAAAAGTACAAGACTACTACTACTAGTATTTAAAACGTAAAATTACCCAAACAATCAGTAAACCAATGAGTAAGCCTTTCAGTCATCAAACTAATATAGCCATTGAAAGTATGAACGAAAATCGCAAAGTTATAGGCAAGATTTCTAGGCACATCCGAACAGCAAGAGGACACTCGCGCATGAGCGCGGCTGTCACTCGCTCGGGAACATTCACCTCTGCGCGCGCCGCTTTCTCTATTTTAAAAATATTTATTTTTTATCGTTAGTTAGTAATATTTAGACCGAGCGAAGCAAGGAGGTCATTATTCTGAGTATTTAGGGCCGCACTCGTCAAACATCTGTTAAAGTTAATCCTTATCAAAATTGTTATCTCTCTCATTCACTATAAATACTGTCAATGTACCAAACAGAAAATTAATTGTAACATCAAGCTTAACAAAGGATTCATCATAACATCCCATGAAACGTCCACTACAGGACAGGGAACTCGATTCAAAATTCCAGCTTTTGCTGAAACAATGTAAAGGGGAAGTACCATAGTCACCACGCTTGTTACGGCTGGCACCATGGACCGCGGTTGCTGGTGACCGCAGAATGTAAGATGATATGATAATACGATACACAGAAGAATGCTGCTGCCTATCTTTAGGTTCATTAACCTTTAGTTGTGTCTTACGACATCCATGGGTAGAGATGGGTTTGTAGGTACTATTCTTTGCCTGCACCACACGGGCAAACAACGGATTAACTTGAATTTATTGACATTTTTATACCCATACTAACTGACACAATTTTCGTAAGTTAAATAAAACGAGGTTTGTGTGTATGCCAGCGATATCGCAGTAAAACCCAAAGGTTGCCTGGAAGAAAGTGGCTGCCTTTCCGTGACGGCCGCGGTTATGGTTATAAGTGTTCTTTCTTTCATGGAAATTTAGGATAATTTAGTCTACTTAATAGGTACGGTCAACCGCACGTGGGTAGAAACTTATTCAACTCTATTACCACGCCGTATGGTCTAAAAGTGTTTCTACTGACGTGCGGCCGTGTGTACATTGCGGGATTTTGGTACAACTTCATAAGACATGTCCCATTCTTGCTTTTTCATTCCGTTGACCATTTAACAAGTTACTTTTGAACATTATTATATCTAGGTACCTATCTTCACCTATAATTCCATTATATTATACCTATACAGGTACACTGCTTTATTTACTGCAAATGTAACTTTGTAATCCTATATATTTATATGGGAATACAAAGTTATTTATGTAGTTGGTGAAACTAGAAAAGTGGACGAAAATTTAAAAACATTATAGTTTTTCCTTGATTTACACCAGTAAACAATAACCCTATTCTAAATTTGAAGCTTCTATGTCTGCTAGAAGTGCCTTAGAGTTTTGATGATCGGTCAGTCAGTCAGTGACAAAATTAAGAAACTTTGAGTAGTTATAATTCTTAAACTACTGGTACAAATTGCATGAAATTTAAAATATACCGTGTGTATACAATGCCTGCTTGGTTACTGAAAATTCAGGCTTCTAGTTTTATCCATAACGAAGTTATAGGGGGGTCGAAAATGGCCTGAACTGCTTCGAGAAAAGGATGGTACTGCCTAGGAGTAAGGCGTATTTATCGCAACAGATAAATATAACAGGTATTTAAATGTCACCGTTCCGTCCTGTTATACACAGTACGAAATACCTGTTATTTTTAGTAACAACATGTTATAGCGATAATATGTTACGGTATTTCGTAACCTAAATATCGGCTGTCACCACTTGTGATACGTAACAAATTGTTACTAACAATATAAGTTCCTGCCGTTCCACCAAATCCAACCAGTATTTTTTCATTCTGTTATGTACTGTCACAGGTCTTTCTCACTCTTGCATACGCATTCCCCATAGGTCAAAGTAGGATAGAATTATATAGCTACTTGTCACAGGTCTTCATCGATACGGGGCGTCTGGTCTGACCAGTTTTATTTGTCGTTTTTCTGCCATTGATACGACGATGGTCAAGTGGTCGGCTGGTGGTCAAGTGGTCGGCTGCTGGCCAAGTGGTCGTCTAGTGGTCAAGTGGTCGGCTAGTGGTCAAATGGTCGGCTAGTGGTCAAGTGGTCGGCTGGTGGTCAAGTGGTCGGCTGATTGTCAAGTGTTCGGCTAGTAGTCAAGTGGTTAGCTGGTGGTCAAGTAGTTGGCTGGAGGTCAAGTGGTCGTCTAGCGTTCAAGTGGGCGTCTAGTGGCAAGTGGTCGGCTAATGGTCAAGTGGTCATCTGGTGGTCAAGTAGTCGCTAAGTGGTCAAGTGGTCGGTTAATGGTCGTCTAGTGGTCAAGTGGTCGGCTAGTAGTCAAGTGGTTACCTGGTGGTCAAGTGGTCGGCTGGAGAACAAGTGGTCGGCTGGTGGTCAAGTGGTCGTCTAGCGTTCAAGTGGACGTCTAGTGGTCAAGTGGTCGGCTAATGGTCAAGTGGTCATCTGGTGGTCAAGTGGTCGTCTAGTGGTTAAGTGGTCGGTTAGTGGTCAAGTGGCCGTCTAGTGGTCAAGTGGTCGGTTAGTGTTCAAGTGGTTGTCTAGTGGTCAAGTGGTCGGTTAGTGGTCAAGTGGTCGGTTAGTGATCAAGTGGTCGGTCAGTGGTCAAATGGTCGGTTAGTGTCCAAGTGGTCGGTTAGTGGTCAAGTGGTCGGTTAGTGGTCAAGTGGTTGGCTAATGGTCAAGTTTTCGGCTTGTGGTCAAGTGGTTGGTTGGCAGTCGAGTGGTTGGTTAGCGGTCAAGTCGACACGCTTGCCGGCCGCCGGCGCCGGCCACACGCTCTGCTCTGAAACCACCCTTATGAAAGAAAACACGGGTTTGCTGTATTCATAGACCTGTTATCTGCTCGGAATGGCCTGTGTTGGGCTGTTATTTTATTAACAGGTTTTTGGAACTGTTATTTTTACGGAACAGGAACAGTGACAACAGGTATTGAATTTGACCTGTTACGACCCACCTCTAGTACTGCCGTGCCGCTTTTTTTTTTCTCGACTTGGTGGGGGCACTTTAATAGGAGGTTCAGAATTTCGCATTTTCGTCATAGAGCGAGCCTTTTTAGATTTCCCAGATAAAATTCGCCATCAACAACCGAAAAATTGTTTCTTCTACTTTTTATTATTTATATTACCTATTCACCCTATTCACAACTAAAGCACATTTGCTGAGTAAAGAAGGCGTGACTTTGTATGACAAGCCTTATATGCTATCGTGAACAACAAAATGATACCGCGATCTACACTACTGCCAGCGCCATCCCTCTTTTCTACTTAGAACTATATCTGCACAAGTTAAAATTTAAATTTTCTTACAAAATATATATTTTCCATTAAAATACAATCTATAAGTAAATTGTCTATCAATGTACAGAAATTTTATGATGATTTCAATCTATTAACTATGCGATAGATGAAGAAATTGTTTGACTTGTGTACTTATTTACGAATATTTCTGAAACTTTTCTAATTAGGAGAATTCTGGAAATGGATTTAAGATACGTGCAATGTCTGCTTTCATTTGATACCCCACAAGCCCTAATCAGTAAGAAAAAAAAATTTTGGCCCCTCTTCTGAAGAGGGGTCACTATATGATGACGTCACCCAGTGCGAATCCCCGTGTAAATACAAATCTTTTGAGACCTAATTTGTGCAGATTGGTTGAGGTGTTGAGGCTGTAGGTGGTAACATACCCACAAACACACTTCTTCAAACACTCCTCTGGGCTCCGCCGGTAGTCGGGTAAAAACAATCGGCTAGAGCTGTCAGAAAAAAAAGTTTGGTTGTTAGCGCATTTTTTATGCGAGGTCAATTTGCGTTTTTTGACCTAAGTTCTGTAGGAAAAGTTGTTCAGATACCAATATTGAACCCAACCCTGAGCTTTAGCACGCAAATGAATTAACATCCTGTATATATGGTCATTTCGGTGGCGTTCAATACTGACCGCAAATATGAATGGACACTAATGGATGAAACGCTAGTATACTAGCGTTAGTGCTGTTTGCTCTTAATTCCTGTCCTCAGGGCTAGATCTAGGTCAAGACTAACAGACTAGCCCAGGGCAATACAAAAAAAAATATTGTTCCCAAATGGGACAGATAACTACATGCTATAACAACGTAATCGTTTTTAAAAACTTCACGCTGAAAAATAGGAAAACAAGCTAATTTGATGAAAAGCTTCTGTAGTTGAACCTGTGAAGACTCTTAATATCCGATCGGCATCAGGAAATATTTGAAATAGGATAAATTCCCCATAGAATTCGAGGAAAATGGAAAATTCATGAAAAATGTATTGCAATTTATGCAAAATTATGCCTTATCCCCTGAATAACTACGTTTTTAGGGTTCCGTACCTCAAAAGAAAAAAACGGAACCCTTATAGGATCACTTTGTTGTCTGTCTGTCTGTCTGTCAAGACCCTTTATCTCACGAACGGGTAAAGGTATCAGGTTGAAATTAATACCATATATTAGGATCCATGGACCACACAAGATCTGAAAATTTCAATTTTTTACAACGACGCAATAAAAAGATATGGCATTTTATGTCCTCATCTCCATACATTTATTCAAAAATATAAAACCTACAGGGTACTTCCCGTTGACCTAAAATTATGAAATTGGGCAAGAAGCTAGGTCTCACAGTACAAATAATGGGAAAAGTCTGAAATCATTAAATATTACAACTTTTCTCACAAGTAATGGTAACCAATTGTGGTGAGCTCCCGTTTCAAGAACATTCATATAAGAGAGGGGTCAAGTTGGATGGTCGCTGAGGCGATTTTTGTTTTAGTTTTATTTAAAAACGGGATCACTTACAAACTTGAAAATTGGTATGTTTTTAGTGCATAAGCTATAAAATAACAACAAATAATAAAATTTGGTCAAGCGCGTGTCGGACTCAAAAAATCATTAACTTACTGAAATTTCAACTAATACAATTATGTGTATGTGGTGGTACGGAACCCTCAGTGCGCGAGTCCTACTCGCACTTGGTCGGCTTTTTTTTTTTTAGATTCCTGAGAATTTTGACATGGGGCTTGAGAGGTTAAAAATGAATAAATATTCCTTGTCTTTATTTTTAACCAAATTTTTTAAACTAATAAGCAATAGATGATAAATTGATCTTTCAGTGCAGAAAACACTACGAGCCTCTGATTCTTTTTTTATTATTATTTATTAATTATAATTTAAAGTCTCGCCTAACTACAATAGTTTGATGGCGGGTGGATCGCTCTAATTTACAAATCATACACCTATGAATATTTTAAGTAAGTAAAGTTCTGTCTTAGATATTTGTCCAAGTCATGGGGTCATTCAAAAAGGGATTTAACAAACTTCTCAAAGGCTGGCAACGCATTAGAACCACCTCCCAGGTGTTGCAAGTGCAGGCATGACACTTACCATCAGGTATGGGCGGCAGTGACACTTACCATCAGGTGAGCTGTTTGCTCGTTTGCCTGTTCTTACATAAAAAAGGGACGGGTTACACTCCGGGAGTGCCGGCAGAAGTGAAAACTTGCATTTTTTAATATTATGCTTTTTGTAAGGGTCAATCGCGCCATTGCTCACGTACTTCTTTGATGTCACTCCCAGATTAGTAAGTATAGTACAGAAGATGTCACTGAATAAAAACCCGTATTGTAGTAACGGTTGACAGTTGACGCTTTTTCGATCAGGCTACGGCAAGGAGGTTTTACTACGCTTTGCCGTACCGTGGGTTAAAACCTCCTTAAGCTACGGATCTGACGCCAGAACTGACGTGACATCTGATGCGAGTTTAACATTTTTACCCGTCTAAGAAAGTGCCAAGCGCCGCTAAAGAAGTTTTCACTTAAAAATAAGTCTAAGGCCATCTGGCGACTTGAATTCTTTGACGACAGGTTAAACTGGACACTAGTCTGACGCCGCTTTCACGAATTTCTATTAAATACTTCACGGATGCTACAGACATTATTTTTTATTATATATGTAAATATTTCTTATTATGTAAGACGTAGCATGCTTTTATAAATACCTGTGCAGTCAAGCCTTGAAAAGATCCAATTTTCGTAGAGTAAGACCGAAAATAAATAATATTCAAATTTCAATAGCTTATTTGAAAAACATCTCTTTATTTTCGTAAAAACAAGCTTACTGAGTAATTGATTCTTAAAATAACATATATTAGCTGTTCTTTCATTCAATTCATATTCCAATTCAATAAAATATTTATGAAGTGGCTGTGTCGTAGCCCTTTGCTACAAGGTTTCTACGAGCCGTAGGCCGTTGCTACGCAAGGTTCGTAACGTATTGCGATTCATATCACGATTCGCGACCAAGTTTAATCCAGGGCCATCTGAGTAAAATGTCTGGAACTAACTGGAGTAAGGTGTTAGCAGCGACAGTATCCGCGGCGTCGAGTAGCAGAACTAACAAGACCTTGGACCGCGTGAAGGCCGCCATTATGCCGTTACCATAGCAACGGCGAGTACGTAGCAACCACAGATTATATACCTCGCAACAGTTTGTTTTTGAGAAAACGTGCTCAGAATTTAGTTCACGGCTCAGCGCAGCGAGGTTCAAATCTCTTTGGTATCCTTTGAGAACATTTTTTTTCCGGTTTTCACTGGTTTTATCATAGAAAAATAAGGGTAATTAGAAGGAGGATTAAAGAAATAAGTTGTCACAAGGTAGTGAAGGGGTCGTTCTATGGATTTGACGGGTTATTTTGAATATTTCCTAGTGATCATTGATGATTTGACATAAAAATTTGGGACACGTTGGCAGATGTCATCCCATAGTAAAATAAATTAGCAAGGTAAAATAAATTCCGAGCGAAGCAAGGAGGTCCGAAATATTTGGGTTTTATGTATCTACGGGCCGTTTGCACTAAACCTAAGAATCGCCCCTAACTTGTTTAGGACACTCCTAGCAATAGTTTGACGGCCCTTAACAAAGAACTTGGGCGATTCTTAAGTTTAGAGCAAATGGCCCTAAGAGAAGTTTTATTTTATCGCTAATAGATACGACTTTTTAAAATGAAAATTGAAAAATTACTCTGTGAAAAAAATAATCAGTTGTGGTCAGTTCAATTAAGTTTAAATAGTAAGAAGAGATAGTCTTAGAAAAATCTCTCCTAAATAAGTCATTGAAATGAAAGAGTCATCCAAATATATTATTTAAACCCCCTCTATTAAGGAACTCTACTAACGAATCTCGCGACTTTCGACGATGACTAGCCGATGACTAAATAATAGTTATTAATAAAAAACAGACTTTAATTTATGTGACACACGGTACATTTTAAAATTATAAGTGAAAATAGTGGCAACTTTTTACTATAAACTAGGTGCTGGTCGGATGCTGAGGCGGTGAAATGGACGCCGACTCTTGGAGGGAGTAAAAGAGCCATTCAGTGTGATTGGTAGTGCACCGTAGGTCATAGGTTCGATCCTCGCCCAGGGCAAACATTAGAGTAATGAACATTACAAAGGTGTTTGTTCTAGATCCAGGTGTTACATATCTATATAATGTGAATTTTATTGGTTTTGCTTTCGAAGCCCAATGATTCTAATCATGAAAACAAATAACTTTTAAAAAGAAAAAAAATAGTTTCAACACATTTGCTCATAAAACAGCTCTATTTGCACTATATTAAGGTCTAGTTTGCACTATAGTAAGGTGTTTTTTTTTTCATTATATTACCGCACTAGTGTTTTATTTTTTTTCATCTCGCCCAGGAGCAAGGAGGTTTTATGCTTCTTACGTTGGTAAAATTTTCAAGAAATTAAGCTGACTTCGAGAAAATATCTTAAATGCATGTTCATTTTATAAAATTATTTATACTAATTAATTAATTACACCTTGTACATTCAAACATATTTAAAAGAGCGCGTGGGATTTTATTGTCGCTTCTTTTTTTTCCCACAATGGCGCCACATTGTTTGTGAAGCGATGTAGTTTAGCTGACGTCATTAAGAGATTTTAATATCCAACAATGAATAAACGATTTTGATTTGATTTTGATTTGATTTGATTAACAATAAATTTGTCATTTACGTAACAAGAAATTAAATTTTTGATAATTTATTTCAAGGTTAATGATAGGCTCAAAGACTTCGGACCTCCTTGCGATAGGCTATTTGGTAGTTTAGTCTATGCTTCTCAAATACGCGTATAATCTGTGTCCGCTGAAAAATAAATAATGCGCGCCATTTTACAAATATTTGTAGTGTTTATTATTGTAATTATTTCCAAAAGTGGTGACTTCTACAAATAAAAAACTGTTCATGAACCGTCTAAAATACTCATGCACGAAATACAATTTTAAAAGTTGTAAAAATCAAAGAAAAAACCAAAATATGCAGGCGACAAAATGTTCCGGTGGACGTGCGGTGGACACAAGGGTCGCAAAGTTTAGTATTCTTATTCGAAAATGTGTTGAAAAACGTCGTAAGACGCTCGTGCGCATTGCCATTACACTCTCGGTTCCATTACGCCCTCGCCTGCGGCTCGGGCTGCAATTTCTGAGCCTCGTGTGCAATGAGAAAAACAGCGCACTAGCATCTTAATGTACTATTACTCGATTTTTTTTCCCAATCCATAGTAATGTGGTCACGTGATTAACTCAATTTGTATGTGATATCGAAAAAAATCATTCGAGTGAAACTTTTCCCTTCGGAATTGTTACTTATGAGATTTTACTTTCATGAGAAGAATCATTAATGGCTTCGGGAACAAAACCAATGCGCTATACTGACAGGGCATGATCATATTCATATTATATATTGGCACACTGCTACAGTTTTCATTCACACTTTTCTACATGCAAAGGTTGTCTGGAAGAGATCGCTCCCAGCGATAAGACCGCCTTTGTCACCCTAAATTTAAGAGTCTCCTTTTATTGTTAATGTGTTCTTTGTGTGACAATAAAGTACCTACTTATCTCTTTTCATTTAGTTAACTGAACAACTTTCAGCGAACAAAACTTTCAGGAATGAAGAAAATAAATCGACTTCTCCTTACAAAATTGCAAACTTGAGATTCTATGGAGAGGCCGAATGTTTTCCTGAAAGTCTTATCCGCTGAAAATTGTTCAGTTACGTTGACTAATCATGCCCTTTCAGAATTTGGAAGGCTGTCCCTTACACCCTCACCCACTGCCACATACTATTAATACAGGCTTTGCCTAGTTAAGGATCAACTAGAAGTTATACGTCATACATAATATAAGATATTTTTGACTTTACTGCATCAATTGCATAGCCAAAATTATTTTGTACGACGAATACTCTATAGACAAAAGCCAAGCTCTTAGATCGATTTAAGAACCTTGTGTAAAAATGGATAGCTAAATAAATGACATAAAAGTAGACTAGCATCCCATTTAGGTCAGCCAGCAGCTAAGGTGTTAACATGCTACTTGAGAACTGTAGTGTAATCTCGACACGGCAATGTTGTCTCGTAGGATTTTACTTGTTTTTCACTATAAGGCGAAATTTTGTGTTGTTTTTTTAATAAAAAAACCGGCCAAGTGCAAGTCAAACTCGCACCCTAAGGGTTCTGTACCCATCCACCACATCATATTCTTCAGATTTTACCCTTTGATTCTAAAAACTCTGCGTCCACTTTAACCTGACCTCTCTTTTATAGGAACGCACAAAAAAAGGTTTGTTAAATAAAAACATTATTGTATTATACATACTGAAAGTAATATTTTCTTGAATTAAGCAAATATTTTTAAAATCAAATTTATCATGAAATACCAATGCATGCCAATAATAAGCTTGAGAATATTTACTTTCATAATGAAAATAATTGTTTAATTTAAGAAAAGTACCTGGTCGACCGAGCTTCGCTCTATAATAGCCGCCTCAACATTAAAATATCATCGGGTGAGCAAGCTATGCTACTCGCCAACAGATGGCGCTGTAGGTTTCTGTCTAAAACGCAAATGCTGAAAAACACGGGGAAAATGAATTTTCCCAGACATGAGACCTAGCTAGATCGCATTTTCGCCCCCGAAAACCCCCGTATGGTAAATGCCATCAAAATCGTTAGAGCCGTTTTCGAGAAACCGATTACAAATATATATATATTTTTATATATACAAATATTGCTCGTTTAATAGTATAGGATGTTTGTTTCAGAATATATGAGATAATAAATTTTTCATTTAAGACATCTGTTTTTTTCTGGGAATGTACTTGAAACGAGAGCTCACTTTAATTGGTTATGATTTTTTGTGAGGAAAGTTGTCATAATCATCATAACATCCCATGAATCGTCCACTACAGGACAGGGAGCTCCCTCCACAATTCTAGCTTTTGCTGGAAAAATGTGGAGGGGAAGTACTATAGTCACCTCGCTTGTTAGCGTTACGGCTGGCACCATGGACCGCGGTTGTAGGTGACCGCAGTAAGATGTTAGATACAAAGGAGGATGCTGCTGCCCATCCTCCAGTTTATAACCCTTAGTCGCCTCTTACGACATCCACGGGTATGTAAGGGTTGGTACTATTCTTTGCCGGCACCACACGGGGCGTTATACAAGTTGTAATATTTGATAATTTTAGACGTTCTCTTTTGCTTTTGTTATGAGACCTAGCTTGTTGCTAAATTTCATTATTCTAGGTTGGTTTAGTTCATAAATGTATGGAGATGGGAACATAAGGCTATATCTTATGATTGTGATGTCAAAGAAGCTCTGAACCCAGATTAGTAAATATAGTATAGAAGTAGCTCTGAACTCGAGTGATAGCCTTGTGTCAAGGGCTTAGTAAATTATAAATTTTTTAGGTTACGTTTTAGGAATTCAGTCAAAAACAAATGTTCAGCGAACTTATTGTCGTGTAAGAATTTTCACAGCTTATTAAACTTATACTTACTACCCTAAACCGAGGAGCGAGTATGATAGTGTCTATGAAAATAGAGGAAGCGAGAGAAGTATGTCAACATCGTAGCAGGTGGAGGGTTGTGGTCTCTTCGTTCTCTCTCTTTTACTTTTAGGGCTGTTTTTAACTTTTAAAGATAGCAGGTAATTTTACTGTCGAACCAAAACACAGCAGTTTAAACACTGCTTCTTTACGGCAAAAATATGCCAGGGGGTGGTACTTCCTTAGACGGACTTTGCACAAAAGCCCTACCACCTACAAAATTCATTGTATTCAATCCTACTTCATCGTACGGGAGGCGACTTAAACATCTAGGCAACCGTGGTGCTGCCAGCTGCCTAACCTGTTTTTCTACTTTATGTCACATTTATCCAAACCCAAAAAACCGATCAAGTGCGAGTCGGACTCGCGCACCAAGGTTTCCGTACCACTAAGGTAAAACTACCGTCTTAGTTATAGACGCGCAGGCACACAAAAGTGTATAACACATTCCACACGCATTTAACCAGTTTTTATTATTTATAGTTATTTCATAGCTAATAAATATAAACATACCAAATTTCACGCATACAAAAACACGTTTTTAGTAGGGAAGCCCCCTTTAATTTAGATTTTTTTATTTATTGTTATAGCGGCAATGCAGAAATACATAATCTGTAAACATTTCAAGTGTCTGCTTATTACGGTTCATGAGCCCGCTGACCGACAGACAGACATTGGAGGCATATTAGGGTCCCGTTTTTCACCCTTTGGGCACAGTAAATATATAAGCTAAAGCAGTATGGAAACTCCTAACAAACGTCCAAAACTGGCGCACTCACACATGCGCACACCGCTACAGGAAAATAAGCAGTTTTCGCGCTGATGCAAGTCGTGGGTACCAAAACCATAATACAAACAAATAGGTACATATAGGGTCCCTACAAGTATGTCCCTGTCCTTGTGCGATAAAAGGCAACTAAGTATCTTAATCTGACCTTGTGTCATAAAAGGCGACTAAGTGACTTAATCTGCCCTTGCGTGACAAAAGGCGACTAAGTGACTTAATCTGTCCTTGTACGATTAAAGGCGACTAAGTGACTTTGTCTGGCCTTGTGTCATAAAAGGCGACTAAGTGATTTAACCTTCTGACTTAACATTTTATGCAAGACTGTCTGCTAAATTTAATTTTCTGTGTACTTTCCTTAAAGAACCTAGGTCGAAAGACGAAAAAAATTGCCCCCCATACAAAACGCGCTATCGGCCGACGCAGTTTCTAATATTATTTCGTCTTTCGACTTCTTACGGAAAGTTGTTTAGTTTTACGATCCCAAAATATGCTGAAAGGAACAAAGATGATAGAAGCACCCATTGAGTTCATCATACTATTCTTATTTCAAAAATTCTGGATTACAACCCTGACGCTCCGAAGCAGAATAGTTCTTTTTTTCAAAAAAAGGCCCGAGTTTCCATACTGCTTTAGCTTATATATTTACTGTGCTTTGGGTATGGAACCATAAAGAAGGAATCCAGTAAAATATTTTACACGAGTTTATAAAAACCCAGTAAAAGAAAAAAATATTGGCGAAGCGGGAGTTAGCACCCCTCCCTATAGCTTTATGACGTCATAAAGTCGAACCTTTTTGCTGAAATAAAAAAATGTTTTATCTTGACGATAACGATATGAGTGTAAAACTTCATAATTGCTGTTTGTTATATTTGCGATGTCCGCAATATTTTATGACAGTTCTGATATTTTATTACTGTTATGATTTTTGGCCATTTGGACGTAATGTATTTTTTTTTTCAGAATGAGCCCCGAAAGTGAATTCAAGTGTCGGTCTTTTCTGATTTATGCTGTCAGCAACAGATTTAAAAGAAGCATAATTTTAATGAAACAACTGACGACACACTGAAAATGAGAGGAGCCCGAGCGAAGGAGGGAGTCCGAATTCTTAGGAACAGCCCGATTGAAAGTGACTGGAGGGCACTGTGGTCACAGGACTACAGTAAGGCTTAGCGTATATTGACACGCAGATGGCGCAGGGCAGGGCAGAGCAGAGCAGAGCAGATTTTTGTAATGTATGAACCTTCATAGAGCAGCGCAAGCTGGGATGCAGACATGTGTACGCAGACACATGTCTGCGCCTTGTTTCTGCCGGCAATTGTTTCTGCGTGCTAGAGAATAAATAACACACTATAGCGTGTGAAAGCAGACTCTCGCAACTAGAAACCACAAAAAGTTATGCCACAGATAAAAAAAAATTGTGGTTAATTGCTCAAATGTGGATGAGAAGTACCATTGTCACCACGCTTGTTAGGGTTGCGGCTAGCACCAAGGACCGCGATTGCTGGTGACCGCAGAAAGTAAGGTGGTATGATACACAAAAGGACACTGCTGCCTATCCTCCGGTTCATAATTCCATAATTGTCTCTTACGACACCGGTAGCGATGGGTTAGTACTTTAGCGCAGGCTTTGCCCGTGGTACACCCGCGTGGTTCACCTGGGAGTACCACGGAAGATTTTTTTCTCCCGTGGAACACCTGATCACTTTTGAAATAAAACTAATTCAAAACTATCGCCCGTGGTGCACCTATTGTCTATGGCTAAAATCTTTCAAATTTTTTTTGTAATGATAGATCCCGTCGCGATCTTCATTTTGGTTGACAGCTGTCAAATTTATAATCACTATAACTCGAAAGCTACTGACCCTAGACTACTATTGTGCTGGGAAAAATAATAGGTCTCGATGAGATCTACATTTTGGATGACAGCTGTCAAAATAAAAATCGCTATAACTCGAAAACTACTGACCCTAGACTATTCGTATGCTGAGACAAATGATAGGTCTCGATGAGATCTACATGTCGGATGACAGCTGTCATACTAAAAATCGCTATAACTTGAAAACTACTGACCCTAGACTATTCGTGTGCTGAGACAATGATAGGTCTCGATGAGATCTACATTTCGGATGACAGCTGTCAAACTAAAAATCGCTATAACTCAAAAACTACAGACCCTAGACTATTCGTGTGCTGAGACAAATGATAGGTCTCGATGAGATCTACATTTCGGATGAGAGCTGTCAAACTAAAAATTTCTGTAACTCGAAAACTACTGACCCTAGACTATTCGTGTGCCGAGACAAATGATAGGTCTCGATGAGATCTACATTTCGGATGACAACTTAAACAATTGACAATTAAATTAGCTGTAGGAGCTAAAGTCGCGCTGCGAATGAAAAGCTTGACCTGCTCTTGACTGTACATTATTTTTAAAAGACCTACCCAACGATATTCCACACGTTGGAAAAAAAATCACTCCCACTTTACTTGTATGGGAGGACCTTACCCAAAAAAAAAAATTTTTTAAAGTTTTTATTTGACCACTTTCTCGGCGTGGATGAAATACATATCTACACTAAATTTTAACTTTCTAGTACTAATGGTCTCTGGGCTAAACCGCGGACAGACAGAAAGACGGACAGAAAGACAGACGGACATGACGAAACTATAAGGGTTCCTTGTTAACTACGGAACCCTAAAAAGTAGTTGCATTTAGCCTCCTAAATAAGCCTTTAATAGGTTTTACAGTAATTTTTTTTTAATCCCTATGTAGATATTAGATACAGTACAAGATATCATTACAGTTTATGAGAAGGGAGAATTCAAACCTTCTTTCTATTATATAAAAAAAGTCTAATTTTTTTCACTATGTAAGTTGTCATTCTTCCTTCCGTAGGTGTGTAATAGTATTCTGTGCCCGCATGTGTTTAGTATCTGCGTCCCAGCTTGCGTTGGTCACCTACGTCTGCGGCCTGCAAAATCTGCGGCCTGCGGCCTGCGGCCTGCGTCCTGCGGCCTGCACCTCAGCTTGCGTTGGCCCTAAGGCCATCGTAATAGGTCCGTTGTGACAGCTGTCAAATGTCTGAAAAATTATGACCTGCAAAGAAAAATGAACCCTGTGTGTTAGTGTTAAGGTTCATAAGATTCATATCCCAACTGCCGAAAAGCTGCCACCAGGTCACGATCTTCCTTGGTCCATATGAAAGTCACTAAACAGACTGCGGTCGGGCGTTGGCAGGTGCGGGGAACTCATGAAGAGGTGGGGCTTCTCTGATAACGACAAGTGTGAATGCGGTATTTTGCAAACCATGACACACTTGCTGTCGTGCCCTACTTCTCCAGTTTCCTGCACTCGGAGGGACCTTTTTGAAGGCAACCAAAAGGCTATTGATGTGGCTACTTTTTGGGCTAAGCGTTTATAGTCAGTTTTGCCATTGACTCGAAAAGAAGAAGAAGAAGTGTTAAGGTGACATGAAAACGGACTTGTTACGTTGGCTCCACTTTAGTGATGCTGGCAACTGAACCACAGAATATGTAATAGTAACTGAATGGATACTCGTATCGCGACCATACTGTATACAATGTGTAACAGAAAGGGTATACCAACCAACCCTGAAGGATGTGATTCTGCCCATGAAACTGAACAACTTTCCTTTAGGAACATAGGTCGAAATACGGAAAATTTGACCTTCCATACAAAATGTGCTATCAGCTGATTCAGTTGCTGCGGGAGGTTAAATTTTTTTTTCGTATTTCGACCAAAGTTCCTTAGGAGAAGTTGTTCGTTTTCATGTGCAGATTTACATCTTACTGGGTTGGTATACCCTTTTTGTTACACCCTGTATGTTTTACTCGTAAAGTATCAAAATCTCAGGTAACTGCATTAGTTTTAATTTAATCCTTTTGCCAACAGATCCTTGCAGACTCTTTACTTTGTATGGATTAACAACATTAATTTGCGTCACCCTCGTACCGCTAATCCCTTGACGTGTGAAAGCTGAAAGGGCATTATTTATTTATTCATAACTATTCGATCACAAATGGCGTGACTTTATTGAAATTGTTAATCATAATAATGAGCAAATGTTAATCTTATAAATTTCCTTTTTGGGTAATTTGAACGAAACATCTTTATCTTTAAAAAAGTCAGGACAGGGGAGCTCCCTTCCCTTTAGTGGACGTTTCATGGTATTTTATGAGGTTTAGAACAATAATTCACTACACAGACAGCATTATCATACATACATACATAACATCACGCCTTGTTCCCGTCGGGGTAGGCAGAGACCACAGTTCTCCACCTGCTACGATCTTGACATACTTCCCTTGCTTCCTGAACTTTCATCAATCCTTTCATACATGCTCGTCGGTTTAGGGTACTTTTAACCTGGCCTTTATTCAGAACGTCCTGAATTTGGTAATGCATTATCGGTGATGCATTAAATGCACTGTTTAACTAAACGCTTGTTTAATATGTGCAGGATAAGTTTGGCTCTGACGGTTATTTTTTGCGTGTGGGTGATAGTTGACAGGCGGAGAGCCAATGAACGATTCGCACGCCTCCCCACCTGCCGCGCTCAGCCTCGCGACATATTTTCTGACTAATGCGCATAAACGGTCACAGCCAGAGTAATTTTGTACTACCTAAGCCCAATTGCGTGCTAGACCAAATGTGTGTAGACTAACCAAATGCGTATTCGACGAAGTTGTACTAGGTTATAGTTAAGGTCTACGTGTGAGTAGATGGCAGGGAACGCAGGGTAAAATAAAAAGTCTGGCACACCTTGTCTTGGTAGAAAAAACCAACCGACATACAGAGTCCTTGCTTTAGTCTAAGAAATAGTGAAGCGCTTTAATATACATGGATTTTATCATTACTTTCTGTAATGGATCCGTAACAAAGGCACGCTGTGGTGAGTCTAGTTTTCTCTAGAGATAACTTTTTTATTTACGCCATAAAAACAATATTTGCCGTACAAAATAAATGCAGCTCTTTATGTGAATTTCCACCGGTGCTGTGCGAGGGAGCGAAGCTGTGAGATGGAAAATTCCCTGATCTGTGGAAAATTCCAACTAAAAGTATTGCTGCATTTGACAGCACATTTGACAAGCTATAAAAATGGCGCAATCCTATTGGCATGAGTTTTCCCAGCTGAACTTTCTCAGCTTTTCAATTTTCAAGGTCAGTTAGCTGTTTCACGTACACACGAATAACAATTTCACCATAATCGACTCCCTTAGCACAGATAAACCATAGTGGTTTTCGTGCGAGCGAAATGTAAAAATATGTATCATTATAATGTTTAATACATAAAAAATAAAATTCCAGGTAGTAGTTAGGTACATAGGTTTCAATTTTTGATAGGAGCCAATTCTTGTATTTTCAAAAAAATCCCATAGAAAATTCAAGAATTGGCTCCTATCAAAATTTGAGAGCTATGTACCTAACTAGTACCTGGAAAAAATTTGGTGCAATTTGGTGAATTTGGCAATAAAAGACTATAAGGGACCGGACTAATAGCTGCACTGGTGGAAAAGTACCATAATTGAAGCCTGTAAGTCTAAAATTCACCTAAAACTTGATGAAAGGATAAAGAACGTTAAAGGCGTTGCAAATTTCCTAATTATTTTTAATTGCAGACAAGAAAAGTTAATTATAGACAGAAGAGACAAAGGAATTCCCGGAATCCAGAAATTTCCGGGAACGCGGAATGGAGTCATGGCATTATCCCGCCCAGCAAATGATCTTCGTTTATATTCCTTTTTATGGCTGCACACCAGAGTCTGCGTTGAATTCGTTTAAAATAATTAATCTCTTTTTGCTTTCCAACAACTTCAAAGGCTTAGGAAACTTCTCAAATAACGATACTTGGTTTGAGTCATCATTAGTTCACTGCTGGACAGTTCGCTCTAGAATTTTACAGCAAAATGTATGGTAATATTTTGAAGGGAATTACTTACTTACTTGCTTGGTAGCGTTGCGACTGACACCATCAACAAAAACAAAAAAACAAAAAAAAATCTTGTAAGTTTCCACAAAAAAAAATACTTTATATATATATTCTGTATTGCACACAAACTTAAAATAAAATTACAAAATTAAAGGACATCAGGGCGGGCTTATCTCTAAAAGAGATTTCTTCCAGCCAACCTAAGGCAGTGAGAAAGTAACAGCGGGACACAATAGTGCAGAAAGTATAATTAAAATATAAAAGTCTATACCTACAATTATATATAAATAACTTATAATAAACTAAGACAAATACAGATAAGAATATACTACTTACATAATAATTACACATATACATATATATATGTACTTATAATAATACAATATATACATAGATAGATGAAAGTTAAATAGACAAATTAACAATGATGATGACTATGAAGTGACTTGCGAGAGGAAATGCATATATGGTTTAGTAAAAAAGATCGTCAAAATATAAAAACCGGCCAAGTACCGACTTGCATTAGGGATTACGCACGGCAGTACTCAATATATTTTTAGTTGACATTTCAACGGTAGGGTTAAAATTATTGTGCCAAATTTTGTTTAGCCCGAATCTCCCTTGATCAGTTTTTTATTATAATTTATTGCTATACTATACCTTATGCATCACAATCTTACCAAATTTCACGCTTGTATGTGTTACTGACAGACAGACAGACTCTTTGGGTATGGAACTCTAAAAATTTCCCATTTGAGATAGGTAAGTCCAGCGCTAATTTAATAAACCCATTCCTTTCGAAGTGTCTCCTTAACTAAGGAATTTGACAGACGAGCTGCAAGTTTGCAGTTATTCGTTAATCAGCAGTTTTTTAGTTTTGTCAATCATAGATTTTACAGGTCAGATTGTTTCATTGGTATTCATTATAATTTATTAAAATTTAAGGATGATCAGTTGCAGCATAGATCTATTGATCAGTACTCTTTTATCATTTAAGCCATTTAAAAAAATGTTTTAATGTTTTAAGTTTAAATGCGTTTACCTAAAGTTGCTGAAAGAGTTTTAAAGCTTTTTCCTTAAATATACTTTAAAAAATATCTTCGTAAACGAAATATTGCAAAGATATTGCGATGTGGATTCAATTTTAATGATTTCTAGTTTTATACAACTGGCAGTTACAATGTTTAATAATAATTGTAAAGTTTAAAAAGCGTCTAGTTTTAAAAATCTGTCGTTTAAAAAAATGCAGTTTTATCCCGAAACATTCGCGAGTGTTACACTAAATATAATAACCACCACCGCGCATAAAAAACGTGAGTTACCAGCAATCCATAAAATGCAGTTGGGTTGCAGTTAAAAAGCGGTCCGTCTACTTTTAAACGGTCCCAAAGCTCACATCACAAAAGACTCAGAGTCACCAATTAGAAGTTAGAAAAGGAATGAAAATGGCACGAAATGGGAACGAAAGGGAAATTAAGATGAGTTCGGTTTCGAAGTAAAAGCCGTAAAAGAAAATTTATGGCATGACCAGCTTTAGTCTGCGTTTTACTATGGGTTTTACTCACATTTTCATGTACATGGTGTGCGGTAAACAGTGAATAACATCACCCTTCAAATGTCGATGGATCTCATCATAACCTACTCTATGCCTAAATTTGACGTCAGTAAAAGAGTCACGGATTTAAATATATTGATAATGAAATTTTGCCACATGCATTGGGTTTAATTAATGTCATATTTGGTCCATCGACAGTTGAAGGGTTATACACCATTTTCGGGATAAATAAATACTAGGTTTGCATTTTCATGATAATTCCTGTAAGTCTTTTTGGGACTCATTATAAAGCATGAATGTGATAAGTGCGATTCATGGAATTAAAAAAAGCAATGGATTTGTTACAATTGATCAGCTTAGGTATTCTGGAACGTAAAATTCACTTCACTTTTCGATTAGATTATTAACTCATCATTTTTGCTTCCATTAAATTTCTGTAAAAAGATGTTGCATTTTGCATTCAGATTTTTTAAAATTATATTGTTTTTGAGGAAATGAGGCTGCAAAATAATCTCATCTTATTTCAGTATGACCGCAACATATGACAATGCTACCATTTTCCATTCAGATTTTTTTTATTTAATTGTTTTTAAGTAAATGACGCTACAAAATAATTTCAAATTATATCTGTATCACCGCGTTATCTGTTCAGGTGGTCAGAAATGGAACTATTTTTTTTATAGTGAATTGGCAAAGAGTTTATTTAAAATCTTCACGACTAGCGACACTGTCAACTGAAAGGATATCGTGGTCATACTGTAACACAGGCAGCCTATCGGTTTGTCCACAACCTTGCCGCAATGGACTTAGCGGCGACTTCTTCAAACCGTACAGTCTGGCAAAAAGATCATGAAACAGAACTAAAATTATTATAATTGGTAACACTATTCTCCATACAAGAGTGAATGTTGCCATGAAAAATCCTATTATATTTACGGCTTTTTTGCCAGACTGTAAGTGCGGACCTAGTAGTTGGGACTCGCTCAGTGTATTTAAAAACTGCAAACCACTTAGACTACGCGGCAAGGTCGTGGACTACCTCTGTATAATATACAAAATGGGCCTTACCTCAGCAGTGAGTCTGTGGACGCCTTTCTTTCCATGCTCCGGGGATCTGTGCATCCCCTTAGTGTCGATCTGCACATTCGTCTGCATGGCGCCTTATTTGCTTCACTTCACTTAAAAAGTTGTCACTTGAAGGCAATTGCCAGTTGATTAGATAATTTTATTATTAATTTCATATTCACATCATATCACTCGCACATATGTCAGTTATTTTTTTAAAACATAATTAAATTGTAGTTTGAAATATGTTTTTGTTTCTTTTTTATGTTTAAGATACAGAATATGATTCAATCATCAATTTATATAGAATGAATTTGAGCACTAGTACAATACGCCTAAATTTTTCATCACTGTCGTCCATTTTCAAAATTATTTTGGCTTGTAGGTTGTTCAAATTACCTGTAACAAAAATAGGTACGTAAAAATATAAATTTGTGATAAGAGGTAGTGGTACCATGGACAAACTTTGGTACCTAATTATATTTGGTACCAAATTAGTTTATCAATAACAAAAGAAATGAAAACTTTTTTAGAATATCGGTTTTATACAAGGAAAGGCTTAATTTTCAGTAAATAGGATTCTACTTGCCGAAGAAGCAAACTCCATGAATAGTCGATACTATAAATAAAACGCATAAAAATATTAAATCAGAATCTTTATAAACCAAATAAAATACTACTCCTAATCTAAAACCTGTCACCAACATGTCAACCGTCTTCCATCTCGTTCTTACAAATTTGCGAAGCTATCTCTGATCTGCTCTGAACAGTCCGTTGTTATCTCCAAACTTTAATAGGAAGATATCTAAAACAAACTTATTTAGGATTAAACTGAAGGAAAACGGCTCGCAAACCACTGAGTCAGACAGGGCGACAACTTGGCGCCGCTTCAAAGTATTTCCAATTTTGCAATCTACTTAAATGAAGATTGAAGAGTGTTAGGATAAACAGTGAGGTTCTTCAAGGAGGTACCTAACTCATTGTCGGAAACAACTTGCCTATTTCTGCCGTCAAGCAGCAGTGTTTGCTTAATTTTTTTAAATTTACAAGTGAGCAAACGAGCAGGTGGGCCACCAAATTACCGGCACATGAGACATGCCATCTTAGTTCTCAAAGTTAGCAACGCGCTTTGCTGTCTTATTGGTATCAAAATATGCCATTAATAAGACAGTGGGTGCTATAGGCGGTGGTGATCACTTACCATCAGGTGGCCGACCTGCTCGTTTGCTCACTTGTAACATAAAAAAACTTTCCCTATTGGACCTATGTAGAAATATTGATAAAAATTGTTACTTCTAGTATACTCACAAGCACGTCAGTAGAAACACTTTTGGACCTTATGGCGTGGTAATAGAGTTGAAAAAATTTCTACCGACGAGCGGTTGACCGTACTAACCAACTGATTAGCCGTTTATTTCGTATAGGAAATGACAAAAGAAAAGATAGAAAAAAACGTCATTACAATCCGTTTCATCGTTTCACGGGTCAATGCCAAAGCTTACCAACACATTTTGCAGCCATAGAACCAGACAAACCACCTCGAACCAGACGAACCAGAGTTTATTTAACGGAAAAAATAACATTGTTGTACAAACTTGTTTTTTCTGACCGCTTTAACTGATTACTATTGATCATGGAGCATAATAGCCTTGATATAGCTGCAAAATTTGTTGGTTAGCTTTGGCATTGATTTGTGTAACGGATTATAAGTTACCCCTATGAAGGAACTCACTGTTTACTCTAATACAATGCAAATTTTCTATTTAACAGCCTCCGTAGCCAAATGGTAGCACTCGGCTTTCGATCCGGAGGTTTAGAGTTCAATTCCCGATGGGGACCGTATCAAACAAAAAAATCCTTTGTACGACCTCTCGAAATCGAAAATGAAAACACAAAGATAGATTTTAATTATTAATTCCTTTTTCTAAAGTTGCAGGTTTTTACGAATAGAATCACTGGGCTTCGGGAGCAAAACCCATTAAAATCACGCTGTATAAATAAACTCGGGAACACAGACGCAGAGAACTATGTTGATTTGGTTTGTTTATTTTGAAAAAATCGGTCCTATTTGGGTTTTAAACGCTCCAGTAAACTGTATCAGCCGATAGCGAAATTTTTCATCATCATCATCATATCAGCCGAAAGACGTCCTCTGCTGGACATAGGCCTCCCCTGAAGATCTCAATGACGTCCAGTCCGGCGCCGCTCGCATCCAGCGGCTTCCCGCGACGTTGACCAGATCATCGGTCCACCTTGTGGGGAGCCTGCCTACGCTTCGTCTTCGCCACTAGAACCGAAGAAAAATTTGTAGAGAAATATATTTTCTTTAATATCGACTTAAAAACTTTAGGAAAATTGATCATTTTATAGGCAGAATCCACGTGTTTTTGAAACATTTTGTACACCTTTTGGATAAAAGTAGATTACAAAACTCTGTAATATTTTTTGCTAACAGTACTTCTAGATTAACTTGTTGACTTTCTTTTGTTCGAGCAACAATTCAGCATTCGTTTCATCCTACATTTTCTATCTCTTTCACTCGTTCACTCCAAGCATTGTTAGAAAGAGATAAGAAGATTGTACGTAGTCGGTTCTAATGAGGAAAACGTGACTCTCAAAGTGGGGAATTGGGAAGACGTGCTACCAAGAGGCTTTGTCTATAAAAGTAGGCATTTCTTTACAAAAATAGACATAGATATCGATAGTAAAGATATCTTAGTCTTTTTTTTGGGAAAGCGTAGTTGGCCTAGTGACGATTGCTTTTCCGATCTTGAAAGTTACGCTAGCCTGGTACCCACCCGGTTGGTTACCATATTTTCTGCGTTTTGGATGGTATGTTAAGCCGCTGGGTCTGTCTTCTATTACCGACAAGAGATAAAATTTTGATCCTCCCATACAGATCACACTATTTTTGGCACAAGATTTGCGCTAGCCTGGTACCCACCCGGTTGGTTACCACATTTTCTGCGTTTTGGATGGTATGTTAAGCCGCTGGGTCTGTCTTCTATTACCGACAAGAGATAAAATTTCGATCCTCCCATACAGATCACACTATTTTTGGCACAAGATTTGCATGGGAGGACCAAGATTTTTTTTCATTTTTCGACCCATGTTCCTTTGGGAAAGTTGTTCAGATTCGTGTCCTGAATAACATACTAAAATTTGGCCAGGGCTCCAAAAATAACCCTTTATTAGGCGATTTGAATTCTCTTGCCAACAGACTTGATCAGGCCTGATCCTTCTTTGTGCTTAAGGGCTCCCGCACACGACCGAGAATCGGTGCCCGATTTTTTGTCGGCATCCCGCTCTGACGTGTTATCACCTGAATCTTCCGTCCTTGTCCTGGCCGATAATCGCCCACCGATTCTCGGTCGTGTGCGGGAGCCCTTATTCGATGTATTCCTAAGGTATAAAGTGGTCTATTTCACCTTTTAGTTGGTAAAATATTTTGTACACAAAGCCGCACGTCAGTGGTAATATTTTAACATTGATATGGTTTCAGTTTCAGATGTTCCTATCGAAGCGCTGGTTCAGCTTTTAGGCTGGTTTTTTTGCCACTTGCTTTCTTCTGTGCGCTTCGACCAATACAGGGTATAACAAAAAGGGTATACCAACCCTAAAGGTTGTAAATCTACCCATGAAACTGAACAACTTTACCTAGGAAACATAGGTAAAAAAAGTTTTCGACCTCTCATAGAAACTGAATCAGCTGATAGTGCATTTTGTATGGGAGGTATTTTTTTTTGTATTTCGACCTTTGTTTCTTATTATGTTCAGTTGTATAGGCAGACATCTTTCAGGGTTGGTATACGCTTTCTTTAACACCTTTTATAAAGAGTTATTCTGTATTATTTTATACTTTATAAACGGGCCTTGTGTATCTTTTGCTCCATTTCAGAAAAAGGAGACAACATATTTAAATGACGTCCACTGCTGGACATAGGCCTCCCCCAAAGATCTCCATGACGACCGGAAAAATTAACATAACTAAATAAAAATTAAAAACAAAGAAAAAATTGAATTGTTTTTTGTTCAAAATATATATATATTTTTTTTTGTGTTCAGAGCGTCGCGATGGTTCAGCTTATACTGGTTTTGTTTCTACGTGCTTGCTGGCGTACTTAGTGGAAACGAAACTTTACGGTAAGTGGCAAAGGGACTTACAGGTGGCTGGCAAAAAAGGTTTCTTCTAAATTGTATGAGGGCCGCGGCAGTTTCATGAAAATGTAATGCCAGTAGCATCGCACTATCAGATAAAAACGGATGAAAGTAAAGCCCCTTAGCAAGAGAAAACCTCGATCATGACTTTTTCTTTTCATACCAAAGGCCAATTGCACGCGGGGGAAGGGGATAGAATTTAGCTTATATAGTTTTTTGTACATCTTGTTGGTTCATCAGACATATAATTTTTTCAGCATAGAAACAAACTTACAAGATTTTTTACAATTATAGTCATCTACTTTCGATTTTAAGATTTTTTGTGATTCCGCACGTCGTGTTTTTTTTTATTTTTTTGGTAATTCATATCATATCATTTCTTCATTTCATCATAATTCTTAGCTGTATGTCTACATTCTTCGAACAGCCAATTTCTGCCAAAAAAAAAAAACATCCTAACACTGCCACTACGTGGCGCTAATAGACATTGCTCGATATTGCTCTGTCATTGAGCAAGTACAATAATTATTTCTTTATAACAAAAAAATTTTTGCAAATCGGTTCACAACTGACGGAGTAATCGGTGAACATACATAAAAAAATAATACATACAGTGGAACATAGAACCTCCTCCTTTTTTGAAGTCGGTTAAAAATAAGTTATTTGCCTGTCAAATAGTATTTATTTCTTTAATTAAATAGTTTATTTCTTTAGGTAAATAGACAAGTTTTAATTAGTTATTAAAATAGTATTTATTTCTATAGGTAAATAGACAAGTTAAAGTTAGTTATCAGCAACTTATTTACCAGCTAAATAGTTTTTATTTCTTTATTTCTTTACTTGTTAAGAAAAATTATAGGTACTAAATATCTGTTTCCTTATAGACCATGGACGAAGGCATTTGTGAAGGCGTTTTGCTCATTATCAAGTTACACTGTTAAAGACTATTCGTGTGTGAAACGAGGGAAGTTCGATTACAGGGGATTCGAATCAAATTACAAGTTTTAAGAAGATAGCTGTTTGTAGTGTAAAGTTGTATAGTATCAGAGTTTTCAAAAGTATTTAGTTAAGCTACTTTTGTCTGTTTAGAATTTTTTTTATTTTATACTGAGTGGACCATAAGTTTTTTTACTTTTCAAACTAAATTAAAATGAAAACTAATTACATCAGGTGAAAACCGTTTATTAATTATGAAAACACATAAAAAGGGAATTTATTTTTTAAAAATTACATCATCCATACGTGTTCCTTCATTATTTTGGCATTGCTGTAACCTGGAGCGAAAATTTTCAATGACGGCCTTAGAAGTGTTCCGAGAAATGTTTTGCATTTCCTCGCGAATACGTTGCTTCAATTCCGCAACAGACACGGGGTTGGTCTCAAAAGCTTTACTTTTAAGCAAAAAAGTTTTGTAACATGACAATATACCGCTCTGTATTCACTGTAACAGTGCGTCCCCTTTGGTCTTCAAAACATTTCTCGGAACACTTGTCAGGCCGTCATTGAAAATTTTCACTCCGGGTTACAGCAATTCCAAAATAATCAAGGAACACATATGGATGATGTAATTTTAAAAAAATAAATTCCCTTTTTATGTGATTTCATAATTAATAAACGGTTTTCACCTGATGTAATTAGTTTTCATTTTGATTTAGTTTGAAAAGTAAAAAAACTTATGGTCTACCCTGTATAATTATTTGTCTGTGCCAGTCGTGTATGTTTTTTAGGGTTCCGTAGTCAACAAAGAACCGTTATAGTTTCGTCATGTCTGTCTGTCTGTCCGCGGCTTAGCTCAGAGACCCTTAGTCCTACAAAGCTGTTATTTAGTATGGATATGTGTACATTTTATTCAAGCCGAAAAAGTGATAACATAAAATTAAATAAAAAAAAATTAAAATTAAAAAGTAAAATGATGGGGTGATTTTTTTTTCCTTGTATACCCCATCGTGTGGGGTGTCGTCAGATAGCTCTTTTAAAAATAATATGAGTCTGTAAATGTCATTTTTCGATTTAGGGATCCGTATGCGAAATGTTTAACTTGAAAGCGCATTTTTTGTTGGAGTCAAGTGTGTCTCCCCCCCCTGCCAGCTAAATGGTTGTTTTTGGAAATCTGAAAAAAATTACAGTAGTAGTATACTGGGTGTAAGGGGCAGGTTGGCAAAAACTGAAAGAACATGATCAGTCAACGTAACTGAACAACTTTCAGTAAATAAAACTATCCGGAAATAAAAAAATATATAAGCCTCTCCGTATGAAATTGCAAACTTCTTTGGACAGTTTGTATGTTTGTACGTACCTTCCCGTGCTTTTGAAGATATGTAAAACTATTGGCCCTCGTTCCAACTACTTTAGATATTGATTATTACGCCAATCGACTTAGGAATCCGCTTTCGGTTGTTAAGGCAAAGAACCCCGTATAATTTTTAACCGTCTTCAAAAAAGGAGGAGGTTCTATGTTCCACTGTATGTATTTTAATTGATATGGTTCTGTCCATGAAACTAAACAACTTTTCCCAAGGATCATAGGTTTGGTATTTTTTTTTGGTTTTCAGCCTACGTTCCTTGTAAAAAAGTTGTTCAGTTTGATGGGCAGAGACGCCTCATAAAATATCCGGGGTGATAAAAAAATAAGATAAAGTCCTAATGAAATAGTGGACCTAATTTTAGTATGTTACTCAGACCATTAAACTGAACAACTTACCCCATTAAACATACCTCCAAAAAAAAAATTCCATCAGCTGATAGCGCATTTTGTATGGGTGATCAAAAATTGCTTTTCGTTTTCGACCCATGTTTCTTAGGAAAAGTTGTTCAGTTTCATGATCTAAGTAACATGCTTAAATTGTGTTCACTATTTCCGTGGGAGTTTATAACATTACTAAGGTATGCCAAATCAAAGGTAATTTTGGTGGTTAGATAAATCAAAATAATCCAAGTTGGTCTGACCAGTTTTTTTTTCTTTGCCTAGGTTAGTCAACAAATAGGTAGAGAACTCTTTTCTTAACGATTTTCAATCTAAGTTAAGCATCCATTACCAACATAACTTGGTTTAAACTTGTTAAGAATTAATTTTCCTCTGACAGTGACGGAGTACTTATACTCTGTTAGGAGGCCAAGGAGCAAGATTAATATTAAAATTTGTCTTGAAGTGTTCTTAGAAGAAATATGGAGATGAAATTTAACGGATCGTTAGCTATAAACAAAATGTTTTCAATACAAACTTTCAGTAAAACATAAAGAAAGCCTTCTTGCTTAAATTTATTATGCTTTATTTTTTGGTGTTTTTTTTTTTATTTATTTTTTATTTGTTGCTTGGAGCTTGAATAGTTCGTTCTGTGTGTGAATACTTCTGTCTAGAGCCAATCAGTTATTGTAGATGTTTACAGGGTGTAAGAGACGGTGTACCAAAAACTGAAAGGGCGTGCTCAGTCAACGAAACTGAACAACTTTCCCAAAGAAACATTTTTTGGAAATGTCAAACATTTTTGACTCCTCCAAACTAACTCTGATCGAACAGTTTGTATGGAGTGGTATTTTTTTTTTACATTTCCCAAAAATATTTTTTGCAAAAGTTGTTCAGTTTCATTGACTGAACTCGCCCTTTAAGTTTTCGCTACACCATCATTTACACCCTTTATGTTACCGACCAAACCCGGTTTTAGGCCATACTAGTTTTACCTAGACTCTACTGCTCTACGTAATCCTATCGGCGTTTGCTCTTTGCCATAAAGAAATAAACCAACTACATCAAAAATAATTGGATAAGTTAGGTTATCTGTTAACCCTTACACTAAAAACAAGTCTTTTCTAATTTTTTTTATAAAAGAGAGAGGCAGACGAGCAGACGGGTTACCTGATGGTAAGTGATCACTGTCGCCCATAGAGACCCGCAACACCAGGAGGGTCACAGTTGCGCTGCCGGACTTTATGATATTTGTAGGCTCGTTTCTTAAAGGCTGCCTTGGTGTACCTGTCCAGAAATACCTGCGCAGGAAGCAGATTCCACAGTGCGGTCGTACGTGGTGAGAAGTTTCTTGTAAAACGTACGGTGGAAGATTGCCAGTTATCTCGGTGGTAGGGATGAAATTTTAACTTCTGGCGAGTGGTACGATGGAGAAATTTTGCAGCAGGTATTAGCTCGACAATTCCTCAGAGCACTTCCCATGATACATGCGATAAAAGATGCATAAAGGTTCAATATCTATTCGCAGTGCTTGATGGTCGAGTTGGCCGGTGAGGAGGTCCATAGAGGAGGTCGTTGCCAATTATTCGGATCGCTCGATGTTGAACGCGGTTTAGAGGAAGGAGCTGATACTGAGGCGCCCTGGCCCAAAGGTGGCAATAGTAATTTATATGAGTGCAAGGTTTGTCATATAACCTAACCCAACCTAACCTACCCAATACATTTCGGTTTGTATAGTATATTTAGCTTTTTTAGTTGTTTTTGGTATACTGTTCAATTTAATTTACTGCCGCACTCAGAGATGTCACTTAAAATTAATCATTCATTAAGTCTCATGCTGTTACTCTCACTGACGTAAAATCCAAAAGGAAAGAGTTACCCGCGACTTCACCCTCGTCGGATTCACAAAAACGACAATTTTATGTATTTTCACATGGAAATCATCAAATCCCCGGTGAAAGTCAAATTTATGTTTTTCTGGATCATAATCACAATCACAGTTAAGGGGCTGATAAGAGCTAAATTACCTCATTTCTAACAAAGGACAGAATGCGCGTGTTAGAACGGAGCGGATTCGCGCGTTTTACGTTTTTCGCTCATTTTTCCATTTTTCTCAATATCTGTACCCATAATATTAATTATAACACAGCTATATTATTATGGTTAAAAGTACAGGTTAAAAGTATCCTAAACCGACGAGCATGTATGAAAGAATTGATAAAAGTTCAGGAAGCAAGGGAAGTATGTCAAGATCGTAGCAGGTGGAAAACTGTGGTCTCTGCCTACCCCGACGGGAACAAGGCGTGATGTTATGTATGTATGTATGTATGTATATTATTATGCATAATATATTGAATAATGTGTAAAATTTTGGCATCTTAGAAAAACGGTTTAAAAGCCAAAAGCAGAGGTAACTTTGGATTTTTTTATGGCGAACGAAATATATTTAATCGTGTTTCAGAGTCGGCCATATTATTGGAAAGATGTTTAATTATCACATAATTTCTTTTCACGGCCATTATATTCATCACTTTTCGTTAAAAACCTGCTCAAGTGAAGCGTATTTAGCTCTTATCAGCCCGTTATGAGTAACAAACATCCAAACATACAAACTTTCACCTTTATAATGTGGAATATATTATACCTATACTGGGTGTAACGAGAAGGGTACCTATATCAACCGTGCAGGATATAAATCTGTCCATGAAACAGTACAACTTTCCCTAAGGAAGATAGGTCAAAAAAGGAAAAAAAAAATGATCTCCCATAGAAACCGAATCAAATATTCATATTCATTTGTTTACCATTTACAGATTGTATACTTAAAACTAGTTTACAATCCACCTCTATGAGGCACACATGGCATTTATAACATTATTAAATTAAAATTAAATTATTATCATAGATTAAATTATTAAAATTAAATTGAAATTTTTAAAATAAAATTGGAATTAAATTATTATAAACTTACAATTAATCATTATTCCATTTCATTATTAGATTTGTCACATAGGTATTCGTTGATATTATAGTACGCTTTTTTAATTAATAAATCTTTTAATGTAGTTTTAAATTTGTTTTCTATAATTTGATTAGTGTGATTATTAGAATAATTTTATTCGTATTAGAAGTATAAGCCTTCGTTTTACGAATAAAGAAGCGACAAGAAAACAAAAATAAAAGGAATTCTTACGTTATTTAGAAAAATATAAAATCCAACCTACTACATCAAGCCGACAACTTCCACATACGATCTCAAGAGAAAGCTTATTACACGATAAAATATACAGGGTCAGTTTTAATATTAAATTCACTTAATAATTTTATTTCTAACAGATATCTTAATTCTTACAAGAGATGCTACCTATAGTTAGGGTGCTGGCTGCAATTTGGGTATATGGTTTGCTCATGATTCATATTAATAGGGATGATAGATCAGCTCAATACGAATCGATTTGGTTTACAAGTTACAAGTTTTTCTGTGCGTCGCTGCGTTTTTGCGTAAAAGCAAAAAAAAAAAATGAGATACTAAATAATGTTTTTTTTGTTTGCCTTTGTGGCTTCTGTTTAAAATACTTCTGAAGATGTAGAAAATCGAAGAGGCAGACATGCAGGGCTCTGCATTATCACGGGACGAAGTAGTGAATTTTTGCATTTTGAAGCGCTGTAACTTTACGACGCAGGGCTATTATGGTGGCAGACCATTTTTCTGGTATTTTATACATTCAATCAGATAGTCATAGTCTGCCAGGTGTACGTTTCATTGTCAAATTTCAAAATAGTTAAAACTTAATTCCTCAAAAACGCAGGGGTGTGGATGTCCGCCAATATTTTTTGTATCTTCTAGAGGATGCTCCTTATCATCAGTCAAAGAGGCAGACATGAGCAAATCATATAGAAATTTGTCCTTCATCACCCTTACGACTATGTTATCCAGAGCAACTACGTTTGAACGTCATCATCATCATAACATCCCATGAAATGTCCACTACAGGAAAGGGAGCTCCCTCCAGAATTCTAGCTATTGCTGGAAAAATGTGGAGGGGAAGTACCATAGTCACCTCGATTGTCAGCGTTACGACTGCGGTTTTAGGTGACCGCAGTATGTAAGATGGTATGATACACAGGAGGATGCAGCTGCCCACCCTCCGGTTTATAACCCTCAGTCGCCTCTTACGACACCCACGGGTATGTATGGGATGGTACTATTCTTTGTCTGCACCACACGGGCGATTTATTAGAAACAAATGTCGTCAATAGGTGGCAGCAGTGGATTATCAAAACGCGATATCGTTGTGCTTTCCATTTTTAATGGCTTTCGAAAAGCCAACAGGCGTGTAAGGGCACGAAGACCGGAAGTTAAATAATTTTTGAAGACACGGCACTATGCACGCATTATGTGCGTCGTGTTATATTTATAACGATAGTCTTCTTCTTTCTTCTTCTTATTTAAGAGCTACGCTCTTGTCGGTGGAGTAACTTCCACGCCTTCCTATCTTCTGCAACTTGTTTGACTTTCTGATACGACACGACATTTATTTTTTCCTTAATCTGGTCCATGTAGCAACGTCTTGGCCTTCCTCTACCTCTCCTTCCCTCAACCTTTCCTTCTATGATAGTTTTTAAAAATTTGTCGTGTCGTATCAGATGTCCCAACATGTTCCCTCGTCTATTTTCAATAGTATTTAATATGCTTCTTCTTTCATTAACCATGTTTAATACCTCTTCATTAGTTTTCTTTTCTGTCCAGCTTATTTTCTCCATCCTCCTCCAACACCACATCTCGAATGCTTCTAACCTTTCTCTATCTCTTTGCGTTAGGGTCCACGTTTCACAGCCGATAATTAATAAAATATTATATAACGATAGTAAATTAAATAAAAAACCGGCCAAGTGCGAGTCGGACTCGCGCCCTAAGGGTTCCGTACCTATCTACCATATGATATACTAAAAGCTTTTGCTCTTTGATTTTAAAAACTCCGCGACCATCCAACTTCACCCCTCTTTTATAAAAAAGTTCTTGTAGCGGGAGCTCACCTTAATTGGTGATTATTAGTTGTAAGAAAAATTTAAATATTTAATGATTTCAGACTCTTTCCTTTATTTGTACTGTGAGACCTAGCTTCTTGCCAAATTTCATAATTTTAGGTCAATGGGAATAAGTACCCTAAAGGTTTTGCTTTTTTGCATTAATGTATGGAGATGAGGACATAATAAGCCATATCTTTTGATTGCGTCATTGTAAAAATTTAAATTTTCAGATCTTGTGTGGTTTATGGACCTTAATATTCGTTATCAATTTCAACCTCAATCGTTCGTCCGTTCGTTCGTTTTCGATTCAATTTTTACCTCTTCTCGTTCGTGAGGAAAAGGGTCTTGACAGACAGACAGACCGACAGACGGACAGCAAAGTGATCCTATAAGGGTTCCGTTTTTTATTTTGAGGTAAGGAACCCTAAAAACACGTAGGTAACAAAAAATTATACAACGCTAACTTTTACCCGACTGGCAAAAATGAGGGTTATGATTTTGACTGGTGTGTATGTATGTATCTATGTAAGTAAGTATGTTTTTTTTATGTCACATGTGGCTAAACGAGCAGGTGGGCCACCTGATGGTAAGTGGTCACCACCGCCTATGACACCCACTGTCTTCTTAGTGAAATAATTTGACAAGTGCTGTGAATAATTGAAAATTTTCACTAATGATACTATTTTCTACGACTGTAAAATTTTTAATTTGTGTCTTTCTTACTTCCGATATTTTCTGACGTATGGATGCTACCTCCCGTCCACTAGCGCCCCCCAGTTAAAAAAATATTACTTACTAAATACAAAACTTATCGAAAATCCGGAAAGACAGATTGAAGTAAAGGTATCTTAGCTTATTCAGAACCTATCAATTCTGAAAAATATAATACACTGTAGTTACAGATACAAAAAGTTCGAAAAACGGCCACTTTTAGCAGTTTTTGTATCTGTAACTACAGTGAACTTTATTTTACAGAGTAAATAGTTTCTAAACAAACAAATGTACCTTTACGTCAATCAGTCTTTCCGGATTTTTGGTAAGTTTCGTGTTTAGCGAGTAATATTTTTTTAGGGCTTATGTTTAACTTACCACCAGATATACTCGTAGTAACATTTTTACCAAATAAATGTTCACCAAATTTTGTTTCCCAAAATAAGTAAATGATCACCACATTTGCATCTGGCACTTCGCCGGCCGCTGCCGTGGCACACTCGCTCCGCTCGCTCGACTCGTGCGTTGTAGTCGCAAGATAACCTAACATAACCTAACAGAACCGGCTAATTTTGACCAGCATAAATTTGGTGATCATTTATCCATTTTAGTGGTCATTTATCCATTTTGTCTGAAGTGTATTGGGGTATAACAAATTATTTTGGAAATCATTTAATTTAATGCCTTTTTTGCGCTAGTGGATCGGAGGAAGCCCCTTAAAACCACATCGCTTCACAAACAAATTGGGGCCATGGTGGGAAAAAAAGAGGCGAAAATAACAACACACGCGCTCTTTTAAAAATGTTTGAATGTACGGGGTTGATACAATAAACATAGGTAAATTTGAATTAGCCTGTTAGAACCGCAGCCTAATCCCATGGATTTTTTTCATATATAATTTTTGCTTGATAACAGTTCCCGTCGATAGCCGGCGAGGAAGAGGAAGGCCTAGGAAACGATGGCGCGACGACCTATATGCTTTCGAAGCCGATTGGCAAACCGTGGCCGATTATCGCGATCTTTGGAAAGAAAAAGGGGAGGCCTTTGCCCAGCAGTGGGACATTTAGGGCACCTAAAAAAAAAAACAATGCAATAATAACCTTTCGAGTGGTGCCGGCTAAAACAGTACGGAATTTAGAATGGAATACAAGAGCTGTTGCATTCAGCCTCCCTTGTTTGATTTGGACTATTCCGAATTCCGACCATTTTTTTAGATTTCCCGCAATAATATTGTCCAACATAAAGAAAAACCGGTCAAGTGCGAGTCGGACTCGCGCGCCGAGGGTTCCGATATACTTTTTGTATTTTTGGAAGCAAAAAGTCCATTTTTAGGACCGCAAAACTAATTTTTTTTAAAGGTTATGAGCAGATTTCTAAAAAACTGCAACTTGAAAGATCGTTTTATTTTTGCTGTAATGTTTACATAAACTTCTGTCAGCTATAATTAATTCAGATTTTTCCTTTCACAAACTTCTGAGATAAGGGGGGAATGGTATTTTTTTGACATTTTTCATCATAACTTGAAAACTAAGAGACGCAAAAAAATACAAAAATATATTTTTGAATGTAAAAATAAAGTCCTTTTATATGATACCCCATTCGACCTAGTAGCGATAATTTGAAATTTGGCCCCCCCTATCGCGTTGGCGTAATATTATATATTCTTTGCCCCTATTTTGATCCCTGTACATTAATAATCATAACTTTTTCATAATTATTTGATGTGCAATTAAGTAGGGCAAGTATATTCTAAAACTATTCCAAATTTCAAGTCGATAGCTGAGCATGTGTGGTGGCTAAGATATAGAGGTGTGACAGACAGACAAAGTCGCACCATAAGGATTCCTTTGTTTACCATTTTGGTATCGGAACCTTAAAAACAAGGTATGGTAAAAACACCCTCGGGGGGGAAACCCCCTTGGCTATAATGATTTCACCCCGCTAAGACGTAAAGCCAACTATGCACCACTCATCTTGACGTCCCTCAGTGTAACTGGCAAGCACGATGTCGCTCTACGCACGATCGTGCAAAGCGTCCATCATGCTAGACGAATAATCTGTGGACGCGATATACTTAATGAACTTTGTAATTTTGTGTATTTTTTGGTTATGTATTTTTCAACAGTTCCCTGAAAATGGTCCACACTCTAAATTTTGAAGTTTTGGCCTTTACCATATTCTGCGAAATTGACCGAAATCTACCAAAAATGGTCACACTGGAAAAACAAATGGTCACACTGAAATTATTTGACGTACATCTAGCCTACGCACGATCCAGCATGCGCGATGCCTGAGGATGTCAGCTCTATCTCTATCCACTATTCAGCAGCACGTCGTTCAAGTACGAGTATAGGTGGGGGGTTAGCTAGATCAAAATTGCGTCGTGCAAGTCCTTCAAGTGGTCGTACGGTCGTTTTGTATCGTGCATCGTGCACTGCTGGACGTGCAAAACGATGGTGAGTCGCTTGCTTAGGGAGGCACACCTAGGGATTTCTTTAAAATGGAATTTGTAAACCAAACAATGTCGATACATATACCTGGACAGTGGCACTGTTGGCGGGCAGTTCAGAATAAATTTTGAAATGAAAGCTCAGTACGGTCAACCACACGTCAGTAGAAACTTTTTCATCTCTATAACCATGCCATAAAGTCCAAAGGTGTTTCTACTGATGTGCTGTTGAGTGTACGTGGAAGGAAAGACTCCGTATCCGAGTAACAAGTGTCTCTTTACGAGGGGTTTATATCAGCTTCAAGAAAATCTTAACAAAACTCGCTTTAAGGGATCTGTACACACAACGCAAGTCATCATAGAGCTCTATCCATTTTTATTACCTATGTAGTGGGAAGAGGAATCACAAACTTTATACAGGGCATAATTATAGGGGTATACCAACTCTGACAGGCCCCCCACAAGGTGGACCGACAATCTGGTCAAGGTCGCGGGAAGCCGCTGGATGCGAGCAGCGCAGGACCGGTCGTCATGGAGTTCCTTAGGGGAGGCCTATGTCCAGCAGTACGTCTTTCGGCTGATATGATGATGATATGATGACCAAATCTGAAGGATGTGAATCTGCACACGTAAATGAACAGCTTTCTCTGAAATATGAAAAAAAAAATTACTTTCCATAGAAACTGTATCAGCTGATAGCGCATTTTGTATGGGAGTTAAAAAATTTTTTTTCGTATTTCGACCTATGTTCCTTGGGAAAAGTTGTTCAGTTTCATGGGCAGAATCACGTCCTTCTGGGTTGATTTGCCCTTTCTGGTTACACCTTGTATGTTACTTCACTTCTTATAACATCTGTGAGCCCACTGAAAGGTCACGCACGAACTTGCCGGACTATAAATAGCAAGACGAGGTCTCAAAGGCGAAAGGACCTAGGGGCATGGTATTAGCCTACGCAAAACGACCTCCGACAATTTTCGCCACCGTTTTTTTTTTATTTTACTCCAATTTCTTCTTAGCTTTTACATGGCTTTTACTAACCCACTGCTGAGTGAAAGCCGTTCCTATTACAATCGCAGTTTTGAGCAAATTCTCACCAACCGCATCGGTACGAGTCTAAAACCCTGTCCAAAAAGGGCGAATTCGCCGCGAATTGTTACGCGCGAGTTTCTACGCGCGCCGGCGAGGTACTGGGTGTCAATACATTGCGTCCACAAGCATCGCGCGAACTTTCTCGGCTCGCGCGAGGCTTGCGCGAGTCGAGATACTAGGAGCACCTTGTTTGCGTCCAGATGAACGCGCGAAACACGCGCGAGTAAATCGCGGCGAATTCGCCCTTTCTGGACAGGGTCTAAGTCGTCACGATATCTATTTCGTGGTCTGTGGTCTGCCCCTGTTATCAACTGTAACTTTTTATTAAATTTGACCACAGGTAATATCAATTATCTACAAACTAAGGTTTCAGCGACAATAAAAGCCGAATTGAACCTAAACTCATATAACGAACACTAACTAATCGAAATTAATGGTTTCGAAAACCTATCAAAATGTAGTGATGTTTGAAATCGGCAACCCCTTACTATAATAGATAATAAAGAAACGCAAGTCTAGTGAAAACGCGCGTTTTAAATGTCACAATTTTACATATACTTAGAAACTTTACGGAATTTTACACGTTAAATTTATTGAACGAAGATTGTTGAAATTGAAGTGAGAAGAGATGTAGGTGGAAGCTAGTATACTGTAAAAGATTACGGATATGAAAGTTTGACACATCGGCCCAAGGGGTTAAAAAGAAATGCCGTTTATCTAACTCGGCCCTAAGTCCTTAATGTATTTCGTCAAATCTTGGCGCAGGATGTTGAAATATTTGTATGGGCTTTTTTATGTGATATTAATTTAAATCTATCTGAAATCATTATTCGTAAATTGACTAAGGATATAAAAACTGCTTAAGAGTTATTTTCTTATCTTACTTAGTGGGGCTGAGTTCCTATTTTGTGGAACTCAGGGGCCGGTCTAACAGCCCTCTAATAGCCCTATTGTCCAATTTAATTAAAAAGTAGCCACCCTACTATGAAACTAGCTCAGAACTAGGGCTACGAGGCACAGAAAAATAAGGATAATAGAAGGAGGAATATAGAAATAATTCGTCACAAGCATGAAGGAAAAAAAAATTAATTGGGCGCGTAATTTTTTTTTCCTTCATGGTCACAAGGTAGTGAAGGCGACGTTAATATTTGAAGGGCTGCTTTGTATGTATGTATATTTATTTAATGGCATCACATCTCATTACAAAACGTATTTCGCCAATGTCAAAGTAAAGGAATTGTTACAAAAATATGGCGACACGCCAATGTCCAATGAAAGAATGATTTACACAGGAATCCGCATCTCGAAGATCGACGACGAGGAAAGCCTGTGCACCACGATGACTCCGATAAGTTGATAGGGGATATTATTGAAGTCTCGAAGAAAGCCGCTTCTCACCATCCAAAAACATTAGTAGAAGAATATATTTCCATTTTATATTAAATGTTCACTTTGTAAGAGGTTTATTGGATAATAATACCCCATCAAAATTATACTTTAAACTCTCAAATCAACAAATAAAATCAAAATTGTAACAAATTCACGTCTGCCATCTTCTAATGCTGACAAACGACCTCCAGGGCTGTTTTGAATATTTTCTAGTGATCATGATCATTGATGATGAGACGTTTCAATTTGGGAAATGTTAGCAGATGTCATCCCGTAGTAAAATAAATTAGCACGGTATCTATTTCGTGCGAAGCAAGAAACCGCAAGGAGGTTTTACTACGCTTCACTACGCTTCGCTTTAGCGTGGGTTAAAACTCCTTGAGAAACCGAGTCCGAAACCTATACTATAATTTTTCCCATAATTTTTCCCTACACAATGCTCAGTTTACGAGATAGTGCCGGATTGACACTGGCCAATGTTCAATGTACCTATAAAACTGGGACTTATATGCCCTCTAGGATATAGGTGGAAGGTAGAAGTCGCTCAGTCCAAAACGATACCTATCCTCATCAAACCCTTTAGGTTAAGGATAATCGAGTAGTATTCCAGGGTGTATAAATACAGCTCTCATAAATAAAATAAAAAATAAAATAATAAAAAGCCTTTATTAAAAAAAAAACACACACATTTTATATGTAAACCTCCACCAAACTGCATGACAGTTTGTAATCTCTCAAAGTTAGTTTTAAGACATTGTTAGCATACCGGCTTTCCTTTGTCTATCTAATCTTTTACAGTGTTGTCCAGTAAATGAGCTCGAATGTTCCTTTAATGAGGCTGTGTATGAAACTCGACAGCAAATTTTCCCAAGGTATATTTAGGGCGATTTCTAATGAACAACGTTCCTTTGAGTATTTTACTTGGGCGATAGAACTGAACAACTTTCCCTAAGGAACATAGGTCGAAATACGAAAAACCAAATTTGACCTTCCACACAAAATGCGCTATCAACTTATGCAGTTGTTACAGGAGGTCAAAAACAGATTTTTTTCTATGACCTATGTTCCTTTGGAAAAGTTGTTCAGTTTCATGGGTATATTCACACCCTTTAGTATTATCATTGTCTGTAGATTTCGAAACACGATTTTTTTTTTAAAGAATCCGCATCACTTGACGTCTTAACCTATGGTTCTATGGAGTAAGTTGTTCAGATTCATGGTCTAAATCCACGGCAGTTTTCTCGCGATGTTTTTGTACACCCTGTATTAAGGTTCACGTAGACTTCTACCTCAGCATCCTCGGGTACTTATGAAAGTCCTAAACCTATTTATGTCCATAACTTAACTGTCCTATTCGCAACATTTACGAGCAAAATAAACTGTTATTGTGATATTCTACGGAACACCGTAAACGATTTTATTTGAGTTTGGGATCTTTTTGTTCTATTTATAGTCATAATGTCAAAAAAAATGCCGTCCATAAAATTGTAAATATTAAAAAAAAAACAATGAGTACTTAACAAACATTTACAATTGACAACTTTTAACATTACAATGTCGCCCAAAATATTTAGGGTGTAAGGGACATGTTTCTAATATTTACAAGGGTATAACTGAACAACTTTTAGTGAATAAAACTTACAGGAAATTAAAAAAAAAACGGCCTTCCTAAACTTAGTTGACAAATATTTACAATTGACAGCTATTTACATTGCAGTGTCGCCCAAAATATTTAGGGTGTAAGGGACAGGTTTTAGAAAACTACAAGGGCGTAACTGAACAACTTTCTGTAAATAAAACTCAGGAAATTAAAAACAATCGGCCTCCCCAAACAAAATTGCAAACTTTGATTGGACAGTTTATATGGAGGTCAATTTCTTTTTCATTTCCTAAAAGTTTTATATTCACTAAAAGTTGTTCAGTTACGTTGACTTATCATGCCCTTCCAGAAATCTGTCCATTACACCCTGTATATACATGTAATAAATAAGTAAGTAAACTCCGGAGACCTATTAATAATCTAGTAGGTCAATAGTATTTCATCTCATAACTATAATTTGTTAAAAATAGTAAAAGCAAGCACATAATATACTTTTCAATACATTTGCTCGAAAAACGCACTTACAAGGACGTAAACATTGCTCGTAAGTAGTTACTTACCGAACTAGTGCGGTAAGTAAAAAAAGTATAATACCAAGGAGTTTTTACACCCTGATCATAAAGTTATTTTGTAAAATACTATAGTGGTGACTTTTTACCTGGGTGACGACTGCCTACCTATATTTAAAATAGAACGGAGAGTACGAGGAGAACATAAATCGACAAGAGGCTGACAGTACCCATGGTTGGTTCCTTTACCAAGTGATGGTGGTTAGGTCTTATACCTGTTTTCTCACAAATGTATTGAAAAACGTCGTAAGATACACGTCCGTAAGGGTTATGACAAACTCGTGCCGATGGTAAATATTATATTTCGGCTGCGAAATATTATGGAAGGAAAACAGTCAACTCGCAAAGTATTAGCCCAAGAGGGCCAAAAACATACGCTCCCGAAACATAAGGCTAGTTTTCCACCAGAGTTGAGCTAGGTAGCCAACGTATAGTGCTCGTGACCCACTCATAATGCGAGAGCGGCGCACGGTGGAGTTATTATTGGGTACGGTGAACCGCTCGTCGGTAGAAACCTTTCAACTCTATTACAAAGCCATAAGGTCCAAAAGTGTTTCTGCTGATGAGCGGTTGAGTGTACAAGCCCCACATAACCGTACCGTTTCTCCGAACGATGCGGAATGCAGAGGCATTTTCTCCATCCCAAAAAAAAGTAGCCAACGTATAAACTAAAAACATTTCAACCAAAAGGTTTGCTCCGTGTTCGAGCGCACATCTAAGGTAGGATAAAAGCGTAATCCTATTGCTCACAGATAGCTCATAAGATAACTACCTAGCAAAGCCTTGGTGGAAAACCATCCCTAGTTTGTGAGAGCTCATATTTTTACTACTTAATGCAAACACATTAAAACGTTGTACGTAATACGTTCCAACCTACCGCGTGACTTGTCAGTTCTTCCGGTTTTCCATGCTTCCGATGTGATAATGGATCTTGTTTGCTCTGTTATGGAAAATACCGTTTTATTTCCAAATATAAAAGCTGGAATGGGGAATATGCATAAATTTTTTTAGTCTCATTTTTAACAAACATAATAAAAAAAGAAAGTAATAAAAAGCGAAATTTAAATTTAAATCGGCTAAGAAATACGGCCGATATAAGCAAAACTATTAATTACGCGCCGATCAGACAGAGAAATCCGACATGGATAGTGACGTCACATGTGACTACGGCCATATAAACGCCGCGCCGGGTTAAATTCCGTTTTGCTAGAAAGGGACAGGAAAAATCTTTGATGGCTTATATTTCTTTTAATTTTTATAGTTATTCGAAAATGAATGAGAATATTTTTTTTTAATTAAAAGATCAAGCATATTCTCTATTATTTAGCTTTAGAAGCAGATTCTTATGTTTTCCGCTTTACTCTAATTTTTAGGACTCGTGTAAATATTAAACAAAAGAATAGAATATAGAAAAGAAGATCCAGAAAAACAGGCAAATAAGTTTTGTCCGTGACATTCTTTATATTACGAGGGTGACGTTCTATCACGTATTTTTCCATTAGGGTACGAGCTCATTGTCAGAGGTTCGGCAACTGGTGCATACCCCACCACAGTCTGTAAGTAAATAATTAATTAAATAAATAGTAATAGTCTGAATGACCACCATTTTTTTATTACTTTAACGAACTAATCACGACTAAATCTAGACTGCCTTAGCAGACAACTCTCTTTTTATTCTTTTTAGGGTTCCGTACTCAAAGGGTGAAAAATGGGACCCTATATTAAAATGAGTCCGATTTCTGTATGTCAGGGGGCTGTAGCTAATGAACCGTAATAGGTAAACTGTTGATATTTTCAGAGATCATGTATTTTTGTTGCCGCTATTACGACAAAATAATAAAAAAAAAATATAAGGGGGCCATCCTACTAAAAACGTTTTTTTAGACGATTTTTGTAAATTTGATTGTATTAGCTCTCTTGTAAAAACGGGAACACTTACAAGCGTACAACTTGGTAAGTTTATAGTGCATAAGCTATAAAATAACAACAAATAAAAAACTGATCAACTACGTGTCGGACTCGTGCTTTAATAGACTCCTGCGTGACTGCGCGTCCATGACTGAGACGGTATTTTTACCTTAGTGGAACCCTCTGTGCGCGTTTCCAACTCGCACTTGGCAAGTTGTTTACTTAAAAATATTTTTGTAACTGTAAAATAATTGTTGTTTGAATGTTGGTTGCGAAGGTCAGAGATGGCAGTCGCTCTGATCGATAATATAAAAAATCGTAAAGTGATTTTGAATGTGGCTGTGATGAGTTGGTGAGTAGTTGGTAGAAGTGAGTTTAGACCTTTACCGGAATCAATTACAAGCTGTCTGTTGCAGTCAGAATTCATATATCTTTTTCCGTTTTCCTCATTAAAAGCAAGCGTTTCCATACATTTATCATGGAAACCAGTACACTGAAAAAGCGCAACAAATAAATTATTCGACATGAATGATAAAGTGGCGGAAAATACACACTGTGGAAATATCTGAAATACGTTGAAACAGTTATAATTTTTTTCACTCAACAAACAACCAAACTGATAATGATCAGCAAATGTGGCGTGATGAAATAAAAGAAATACTCTGAACGGCAACTAAAGAGCTCATACGTAATTCGTTGAAAGACGAAACATTAAAAAAAACTAAATAATAATAATAAAAAAACCGGCCAAGTGCGAGTCGGACTCGCGCACTGAGGGTTCCGTACCACCACATAAACATAATTGTATTAGTTGAAATTTCAGTAAGTTAATGTGCTAGATTTTTTGAGTCCGACACGCGCTTGACCAAATTTTATTATTTGTTATTATTTTATAGCTTATGCACTATAAACATACCAATTTTCAAGTTTGTAAGTGTTCCCGTTTTTAAATAGAACTGAAACAAAAATCGCAACAAAGTGATCCTATAAGTGTTCCGTTTTTTTCTTTTGAGGTACGGAACCCTAAAAAGAAAAAAAAAGAAACTTTACACATGTTATACGATATTTCACGAAAGAGCGTCGCGTTTTGTAAAAATAAATACTATATTATAACGTAAAATTTATGTAAAAAGGTGTCAAAAATGTGGATATTTCTAACTAGGGTTTTTAAGTGTATGTATTGTCATGTAATAGGGAATATGCATACATTTTTTATAGGCGCATTTATTTATTAAAATATGAAAATACTATAAAAGAGATGTCGAAAAAGCAATATAAGCATTTAAAACTATTAATTACGCGCCGATTGGACAGAGTTCCGACATGGCAATGACTTCACATGTAACGGCCAATAAACTCCGCGTAAAATTTATTTTACTAGAAAGAGATAGAAACTAATATTCGATGGCTTTTATCTTTCTTAATTTCATAGTTATTCGAAAAAAAAAAGTTAATAATTCATTAGTAATCCACCCACATTTACGACCGCATGATTTAAAAATATAATAATAAAGGTATTATAAATTCCACAAAAGAAGGGCAAAACTGCTACAAATATTATTTACTTTACATTTAATGACCTTTATTTTTATCTTTTTTTTAAGTATATAATCCTCCTATATTTGTAAAAGAAACACAATTAAATCTAAAAAACAAATTTACGTAAATCTCAAAGTTGCATTAGACCTATGATAAAAATGCTATCAGATCAGTTCTTCAATGCTTTTGTTTCATTAACGTCCCTTAACATAAATGTACTAAATCCAACAAAAAAATAAATATGTAATTGTTGGTTTGAAATTTGGGTGGATTCAAAAATATAGTCTCTTAAAATTGCATTTAAAAGCCGTTTACAAAAATTTGGCCTGATGTGAATTTTTTCTCCAAAATATAGGATAGCTCTTAGGGTGATAGGCTTGAAGCTTAAGCAGAGGCTACCGACTCAAAACTGCCCAGTATCGCACCTTACTTAATTTTAGAGACTAATTCGGCATACATGGCTGGTTGAAGTAAGGATATTGGAGTTAACAAAACCAAGCTTCCCAGAAATGCATGCCGAATTTAGGTAGATGTGATAGCGTCCTTGTGTGGTCTTACTTTTATGCTGTAGAAATATTATGTGCTTATTCTTTATTTATGTTGTTCTTTCTCCGACTACTATCGATACGTATAATTACAGCGAAAGAAATATAGAAAATAAATTATAATAATATATAAATACAGAAATATATAGAAAATATAATTCTACTTAACTCATCTAACTATAATATTTAAATTATAATTATATTTTCATATTTTCTATATAGTCTTTTAATTAGTTCTTGATAGAAAAAGGTATGAATGTACTCATGATACTGAACAACTTTCCCCAAGGAACATAGGTCGAAATACAAAAATCAAGTTTAGACCTCCCATAGAAACTGCATCAGCTGATAGCGCATTTTGTATGGGAGGTCAAATTTGTAACATGCGAGTACAATGCGAATAAACAAAAAAGGCGGTCATTTGAAGTAAAGAAACTATGATAAGTAATGGTTTTTGTACCTACCCTATCAAACAAAACTGTACCTACTCTCTCCAGAATTTCGGTACATCTTGTTCATCAAGAAATAATATTAACCTCACAGAAATTTCCAGAATAAAGCTACGATATTCAGTTGAAGAATAAACCTTGAAGTTGTTATGCGATGATGTAAACAAACTCGTAAAAGTGAGTTGGACTTCGGGTTTATAGTGTCAAAGAAATTGTTTGTTACATGGTCACCGATAAAGGATCACTTCGGACTTCTATTCTGAAGACTTATACTGGGTATAAAAGGGACAGGTTGCCAAATACTTGAAGGGCATGATCAGTCAATTTAACAAAATTTTCAGTAAGGACGATATTTCACTGGGACACCATGGCGGCGCAACCAGTCGCCACTACCAACAAAATGTATACAGCTCTATAGAGAGTTACTCACCTGGTGTCCGTTTGGTTGCGCAACCAATTTGGCGGCACGACCAGCTCGGATGCTGGTCGCGCTACCACTCCCAGTGAAATATAGCCCTTAATACTGTGGCCGCAGGGTGTGGCGACTCTGGTGTCTTTACTGGTATCTAGCTACAGACACCACGATGGCGCGACTGGTTGCGCCGCCATGGTGTCCCAGTGAAATATAGGCCTAAATAAAACTTTCCGAAAATTAAAAAGAAAAACTGGCCTCTCCATACAAAATTGCAAACTTGATTGGACAGCTTGTATGTGGAGCCTGATTTTTTTTCATTTTCGGAGAGTTTTATTTACTGACAGTTGTTCAGTTACGTTGACTGATCATGCCCTTTCAGTATTTGCCAACCTGTCACTTCAAATTGAAATTAATACTGATCGTTAATTAAGTTCCGTACATACCGAACATGTAAGATGTGAATCTGAAAAACTGTGTGATCTTATCTTTATGAAACTTTGTTTTTGGGGACAATTGACACAAAGTCATCTGATCCCAAATTTGGCAAAGCTTATAGGACTTTTTCTATCGAACAAGTTGAAACATCGTTTGCCCATATAAACTGCAATTGTTGATAGTGCATTTTGTATGGAAGGTAAATTTTTATAACTATCTTGACCTTTGTTCCTTAGGAAAAGATGCTCAGTTTTTAATAGGAAGTTTCACAACCACGCTTGTTACTCTTTGATACGTTTAACTATCCTCCTTGGGTGTAAACAATTCGAAATTCTAAGTCAAAGCAACCCATAAAACCCTTGGAGTGGAATTCTCTGCTTGTGTCTGTGTTCCCGAGTTCATATAACCTGAATCTATTCAAAGCCGAGTGAATAGGCTTTTTCTGGGCAAGCTCATTCTATCGAATGATACAACTATCTATTTATATTTATTTACCGATACCACACTGTTACCCATATTAGAGTTCACAAAAGAGTGTCACGTTTTGTAAACAAACATTTTGTAACTAAGAAGAGAGAATATTTCTCTTCAATATTATGCATGATTGCAATAATTAGTTTAGATAAACTTTTTTTTTTTCGAATAACTATGAAATTAAGAAAGGTAAAAGCCATCGAATATTAGTTTCTATCTCTTTCTAGTAAAATAAATTTTACGCGGAGTTTATTGGCCGTTACATGTGAAGTCATTGCCATGTCGGAACTCTGTCCAATCGGCGCGTAATTAATAGTTTTAAATGCTTATATTGCTTTTTCGACATCTCTTTTATAGTATTTTCATATTTTAATAAATAAATGCGCCTATAAAAAATGTATGCATATTCCCTATTACATGACAATACATACACTTAAAAACCCTAGTTAGAAATATCCACATTTTTGACACCTTTTTACATAAATTTTACGTTATAATATAGTATTTATTTTTACAAAACGCGACGCTCTTTCGTGAAATATCGTATAACATGTGTAAAGTTTCTTTTTTTTTCTTTTGAGGTACGGAACCCTAAAAAGAAAAAAAAAGAAACTTTACACATGTTATACGATATTTCACGAAAGAGCGTCGCGTTTTGTAAAAATAAATACTATATTATAACGTAAAATTTATATAAAAAGGTGTCAAAAATGTGGATATTTCTAACTAGGGTTTTTAAGTGTATGTATTGTCATGTAATAGGGAATATGCATACATTTTTTATAGGCGCATTTATTTATTAAAATATGAAAATACTATAAAAGAGATGTCGAAAAAGCAATATAAGCATTTAAAACTATTAAATACGCGCCGATTGGACAGAGTTCCGACATGGCAATGACTTCACATGTAACGGCCAATAAACTCCGCGTAAAATTTATTTTACTAGAAAGAGATAGAAACTAATATTCGATGGCTTTTACCTTTCTTAATTTCATAGTTATTCGAAAAAAAAAAGTTTATCTAAACTAATTATTGCAATCATGCATAATATTGAAGAGAAATATTCTCTCTTCTTAGTTACAAAATGTTTGTTTACAAAACGTGACACTCTTTTGTGAACTCTAATATGGGTAACAGTGTGGTATCGGTAAATAAATATAAATAGATAGTTGTATCATTCGATAGAATGAGCTTGCCCAGAAAAAGCCTATTCACTCGGCTTTGAATAGATTCAGGTTATATGAACTCGGGAACACAGACACAAGCAGAGAATTCCACTCCAAGGGTTTTATGGGTTGCTTTGACTTAGAATTTCGAATTGTTTACACCCAAGGAGGATAGTTAAACGTATCAAAGAGTAACAAGCGTGGTTGTGAAACTTCCTATTAAAAACTGAGCATCTTTTCCTAAGGAACAAAGGTCAAGATAGTTATAAAAATTTACCTTCCATACAAAATGCACTATCAACAATCGCAGTTTATATGGGCAAACGATGTTTCAACTTGTTCGATAGAAAAAGTCCTATAAGCTTTGCCAAATTTGGGATCAGATGACTTTGTGTCAATTGTCCCCAAAAACAAAGTTTCATAAAGATAAGATCACACAGTTTTTCAGATTCACATCTTACATGTTCGGTATGTACGGAACTTAATTAACGATCAGTATTAATTTCAATTTGAAGTGACAGGTTGGCAAATACTGAAAGGGCATGATCAGTCAACGTAACTGAACAACTGTCAGTAAATAAAACTCTCCGAAAATGAAAAAAAATCAGGCTCCACATACAAGCTGTCCAATCAAGTTTGCAATTTTGTATGGAGAGGCCAGTTTTTCTTTTTAATTTTCGGAAAGTTTTATTTAGGCCTATATTTCACTGGGACACCATGGCGGCGCAACCAGTCGCGCCATCGTGGTGTCTGTAGCTAGATACCAGTAAAGACACCAGAGTCGCCACACCCTGCGGCCACAGTATTAAGGGCTATATTTCACTGGGAGTGGTAGCGCGACCAGCATCCGAGCTGGTCGCGCCGCCAAATTGGTTGCGCAACCAAACGGACACCAGGTGAGTAACTCTCTATAGAGCTGTATACATTTTGTTGGTAGCGGCGACTGGTTGCGCCGCCATGGTGTCCCAGTGAAATATCGTCCTTACTGAAAATTTTGTTAAATTGACTGATCATGCCCTTCAAGTATTTGGCAACCTGTCCCTTTTATACCCAGTATAAGTCTTCAGAATAGAAGTCCGAAGTGATCCTTTATCGGTGACCATGTAACAAACAATTTCTTTGACACTATAAACCCGAAGTCCAACTCACTTTTACGAGTTTGTTTACATCATCGCATAACAACTTCAAGGTTTATTCTTCAACTGAATATCGTAGCTTTATTCTGGAAATTTCTGTGAGGTTAATATTATTTCTTGATGAACAAGATGTACCGAAATTCTGGAGAGAGTAGGTACAGTTTTGTTTGATAGGGTAGGTACAAAAACCATTACTTATCATAGTTTCTTTACTTCAAATGACCGCCTTTTTTGTTTATTCGCATTGTACTCGCATGTTACAAATTTGACCTCCCATACAAAATGCGCGATCAGCTGATGCAGTTTCTATGGGAGGTCTAAACTTGATTTTTGTATTTCGACCTATGTTCCTTGGGGAAAGTTGTTCAGTATCATGAGTACATTCATACCTTTTTCTATCAAGAACTAATTAAAAGACTATATAGAAAATATGAAAATATAATTATAATTTAAATATTATAGTTAGATGAGTTAAGTAGAATTATATTTTCTATATATTTCTGTATTTATATATTATTATAATTTATTTTCTATATTTCTTTCGCTGTAATTATACGTATCGATAGTAGTCGGAGAAAGAACAACATAAATAAAGAATAAGCACATAATATTTCTACAGCATAAAAGTAAGACCACACAAGGACGCTATCACATCTACCTAAATTCGGCATGCATTTCTGGGAAGCTTGGTTTTGTTAACTCCAATATCCTGAACCAGCCATGTATGCCGAATTAGTCTCTAAAATTAAGTAAGGTGCGATACTGGGCAGTTTTGAGTCGGTAGCCTCTGCTTAAGCTTCAAGCCTATCACCCTAAGAGCTATCCTATATTTTGGAGAAAAAATTCACATCAGGCCAAATTTTTGTAAACGGCTTTTAAATGCAATTTTAAGAGACTATATTTTTGAATCCACCCAAATTTCAAACCAACAATTACATATTTATTTTTTTGTTGGATTTAGTACATTTATGTTAAGGGACGTTAATGAAACAAAAGCATTGAAGAACTGATCTGATAGCATTTTTATCATAGGTCTAATGCAACTTTGAGATTTACGTAAATTTGTTTTTTAGATTTAATTGTGTTTCTTTTACAAATATAGGAGGATTATATACTTAAAAAAAAGATAAAAATAAAGGTCATTAAATGTAAAGTAAATAATATTTGTAGCAGTTTTGCCCTTCTTTTGTGGAATTTATAATACCTTTATTATTATATTTTTAAATCATGCGGTCGTAAATGTGGGTGGATTACTAATGAATTATTTTAAAGACCGGCTAATCTAATTTTTGACGAAAAAAAAATGCTGTTATGAATTTTTGTTGAATCTTCATACAGTGAAATCGTTTGGCTCTTAGGCTATATACGGATAAAGTCAAGGGCAAATCAGGTAGGTAATATTAGAAATTGATAGAAGGCAAGATATTTCATTCATATTTGATCGGTGCCTCTTCAAAGTTGATATGAAATTCATATCGGCCTCATGTAGGAGTATTAGTGCCAGGAACTACTGTACATCGGTTAGTTTACTCTTAATACCGGGTCTTAGAATAAGATATATAAAAAAAACTAAACCATCTTAAAGTTTTTAGAAATACTCATATGAGAATGAGTACGAACCAAAGAGATTTTAACCTCGCTGCGCTCGGTCACGCAGCGAGTTTCAAATCTCTTTGGTACGAACAGAAGAAATTTCCACTCTTTCGGGCTCTACTTCTGTCCCTCTCATGCGTGCCGCCTTTACTTGATCATTTCGTATGCCGCCCGCAGTGTGACGCGGATGAAACGCAAGATATGAAAATATAAAACTAAATTTGCATGAAATTATTAAGAGTACTCCTTCCTGAATGACCTTCAGAATGAGTAACTTTGTAACCACTTTTTACATTAAACATAGCATTTATTTAGGAGTACTCACTCCTTCCTGAATGACCTTCAGAATGAGTAACTTCCTAACCACTTTTTACATTTAACCATAGTATTTATTTAGGAGTACTCACTCCTATTATTATCCTAACAGAAAAAAAAACGTAGTAACATACAAATATAGTTCGACAGTCGAGAAAAAATTTAAGCCTTCACATGCGAGCAACAAAAACAAATTTATTTCTTATTTGAAAAGGTATACATACATACATACATACGATCGAAGAAAGATACAAAAAAAATGTAGGTATAAAAGATTAGCTTGACCCGCATGACAGAATCTTTGAGAAAACATGAGAACCTTTTATCGTCGTAGTTCACTAACAGATTGTAAGATGGCGATGTAAATAACTTTTTATTTACATTATTTGTTATCGTAAAGTTTGAGAGGGGAAGGTGTTGGGGGGAAGGTTTCAATGTCAAATCCTCAAAGTCAATATTGCGGTCACCAAATAGTTTTGAACCTCGCTGCTCGGGCGGCGACCAATTAAAAACGATCTATTTGATACCAAATGCAATGCTGCAAACGTGTAGAATATAGAAAATCTCCAAATAACTAGATATTATTGCCTATAAAAATTCTAGAGATACTCCCTGATGAGCAGAGGAGTGTATGAGACGTAATTAGATAGATAGATAAATTCTTTATTGTCACACAAAAACAAAACAATACACAGGAGACTCTTAAAACTAGAGTGGACAAAGGCAATCTTATCGAAATTAATAATGATTCTATGAATTTGAAAAAAGATCCATTATTCGAGCTTGTCACAGATATAAGATACAAGTCCCTTTCGGGACAAGAAGTTAAATTGGCATGACAGACCTTATTATACCCTATTTGGTAGCAGTTTGTTGAATAATATATTAGATACCTTACTGGCTAAGTTGGAACTGATTCTTACTTTTGCGCTTTAAGATGCAGGTTCGATAAGAAGAACTCGCTGGCGTGATTCATGTATTGTGATAAAAAAAATAACAAAGGTGTAATTTTAGCCTCACATGAAACCGTCTTGGGTTTACCGTTTCCCATAAATTCCATCCCTAAATCCAGACGTCAAACCTGACCGTTCCAATCCTAATCGAACGCCAGAGAGAGCTTAAAATGAAAGCCGGAAATCTGAAGGAAAGTATGTATTTTTATATGATTTTTATCCTAAAGTTTATAAGACTTTGAATCTGTTTTGCTCTTTTGTTACACTTTTACAGTATTAAACAAGTTTAAACATATTTCATTGGGATCTTGAAGAGAAATACTGCATCCCGTAAAAATTTTACTGTGTTCGTTATTTAGCTTCTATTATGGTTTTCGGGTTTTGTCGCTGGGTTTAGTCAAGTAAATAGGATGAATGAATGAAGGTTAACGAAAGAAATCTAGAAACATTGGAAGGGTAAGGCCTCTGTCAAGGCCAAAGTCCCCTTGCCTATTTCTGCTGTAAAATAGCACTGCTGTGTTTCGGTTTGAAGGGTGAGGGAGCCAGCAAAAGTACTGGCACACGACAGACACCATCCTAGTTCACAGGGTGGGCAACGTGCTTTGCTGTCTTATTAGTGTCAAGTTATGCCACTAATAAGATGGCGGGCTCTATGGGTGGTGGTGAACACTTTCCATCAGGTGTCCCACCCCAAAAAAAAGTACCTTAAACCGGCGAGCGTATACAATGTGAATTTTCATTGATTTCGGTTTAAGCTCAGTGATTCTACTCATGAAAATAAGAAACTTCCACGAGAAATAAAATTTTACCCGGAAAAAATTTTTCGACTTCAAATAACGAGTCAATTACGTGACCACTTTAGTATGGAGAGGAGAAAGTTGCTTGCTTTCATTAGAAGAATCACTGGGCTTTGGGAACTAAACGGGAGCACAGATTAGATAATAGTAAATACTGGTAGTACCAACCCATCTCTACCCGTGGGTGTCGTAAGAGGCGACTAAGGGCTAATAAACCGGAGGATGGGCAGCAGAATCTTTCTGGGTATTATCGTACCATCTTACATACTGCGGTCACCAACAACAGCGGTCGCCAGCCGCAAGGCTCACAAGCGTGGTGACTACGCGTTTTTGGTAAAGTTCTGGAGGGAGCTCCCTGACTTGCAGTGGACGTTTCATGGGATGTTATGATAATGATGAAACACGGGAGGTTGATGAGAGGAAGCGAGGGAAGTACGTCAAGATCGTAGCTGATGGAGGGCTGTGGTCTCTGCCTACCCCGACGGAAGAGGCGTAAAGTTATGATTTTTATCGAGACTGTTTTGTGACTTTCGGCTTTAGTCCGGTTTTAGTTGTTAGGTGAAAGGGCTTTTGTGGAAAGTCCGTCTAGGGAAGTACCACACCCCCATGCTTTTTTCTGCCGTTAAGTAGCAGTGTTTGCACTGCTGTGTTTCGGTTTGAAGGGCAAGTGAGCCAGTGAAATTACTGGCACATAAGAGATACTACCTTAGTTCTCAAAGTGAGCAACGCGCTTTGCTTTCTTATTAGTGTCAAAATATGCCATTAATAAGACAGTGGGTGCTATGGGCGGTGGTTGTAACGATAATATTCGTCACAGTTTTAGGAATTTAATAATAAACGTATAAAATGATATAGACTTACTAAGTTAAAACAAATAAGACCCTATAATATTTCACCACTATTCAATTTACAACAGGTACGGTCAACAACAGTTAAAGCTTGACACTCGCAGTTTGTCTTTAGCTCTTGAGGAGATTGAAATAGTTATGGTACGAAGTCTAACGTGTCAAGCTGAACGTCCTCTTGACTGTACATCTAAATAGACCTCCCGCTTACAAAATAGCATTGCGCTCGTAGTGGATTGTTATGCCTTGTAATAAGATTCATTTTGGTAAAAAGACGTAGTTTACGTATGATTGTAAGATCAATTCTTCCAATTCTTCCAAGAAATTTGACAAAGGGCATAGTGACACAACTACACACTGCAGCCAAATTGCATTGCGCTTATAGTATTTTGTACTGTTTTTGTATTAAGATAAGATTCATTGGGCAGGTAGGCAGGGTTGCGGCAGGTATAAAATTGTAAAGATTATTTGGAATTTTGAAAGAGGGAGATGCAGGGGGCAGTCAACGCCTGGCTTTACAATAGGGATTACGTGCACAAATTAATAATTTATTTTCTTTTTTTTTTCGGCGAGCGCCAGATTCTACCTAGTACTTTAGTGTTAAACATTAGGGTTTGAGGCAGTCAGCGCCTGACCTTACGTACGATAGGATATACAATTAGAGATTAAAAATTTGTACTTAGTGACCGTGGTTCAGTAAGCTATGTAATAATTTAGGTATCTAATGCGCATTAGTGTTAAATGTTAGAGGTGGAGTTTTGCTGATCAAAGAAGTTAGCATCAGGCGTTTTGCAATAGGGAATACTAACTTACTTTTTTTCAGCAAGAGTAAAATTGTGTAAAGTAATTTTTAATTATATTTCAATTTAGTGCAGTGAACGAACATGCTACAGGTATTGTACGAGAGGGCTTCGTGTTTGTGTCTTTCCCGCCGGGAATTTATGGCTTCGTTGTTAGTGAGTTTATTTCAGATTTCCTACTATTCATTTAAAAGTGCTAGCTAGGTCTCTTGAAATGATAGGTCATCTGAGAAGGTGCTGGGGTGATCAACGACGAGTTTTCTGAGTTAAATCTAGGTGCAGCTGAATCCTGTGTTTTATGGAGCCAGCGTGAGAATTAGGTTGAGTTCATTTGATGCTAGGTTATTAGGGCACTTAGGTGGTGATGGGTGTTTAACACTAAAATGTGATGTAGGTATTATAATGTTATATCGATGAATACACAATAAAATTAATCGGTATAACACATGCATTTATAAGACAATATTATTTTAGTAAATTGGTTTTATCTAATGTTCCACGAATATAGTACTGGTTAGATTTCCTAAGTCGCCTAGCCTGTATTATAGAGGGACAATATTTAGCGCTCTTACACGTTGAAATTGAGTGTCGAATCTTGTTTCGTTTGGGTCAAATAGATATAAAACAATTTACTAATCGTAGATAAATAGGCAGGTGGAGATGGATGTTATTTTGAGACGATCAGAATGATGTGCGAGATTGTTTGCTAGGTAACCTAGCTTAGACTTCGGGTGTAGGATTGTTCTAGGATTTGTAGGTAGGCCTGGGATGCTAGGTTGGATGGGAGTCCCAGATATTCTAAAAATCTATAGGAAACCACTAATTCTAGACTTAAAAGTCTGCATCCTAACCCTATCCCTGGTTTTGAGTCTCTTTCATTTCAGCAGCGCTAGACGAGGAGACCACGTACTTAATTTAATTTTACTTCTCACTATTAGTCTAGAACTAAGAAATCTAGGTCACCTAGAAGTTGAAATTTACGCGCGATCGAGATGAATCTGTAGCGCTTGGTTTGACATCACACACAAGCTAGCGGGCTGAATTGGTATGTTTTATTTTAAATAATTTTATTATATTATAATTATTTTCACTTTTTATTTCAGTTTCTTCTAAGTTATTACCACAAATCAACTTATTTTTCTTTACTAAATTTAATTACCAATCCACAATGTATGGGTCTTTAAGATGTTAAAGTTAGACGATCACGTATACATGGCCAAAATTATAACAGAATTAAAATAATGAAATTCCAGTCCACAATATCTATTTAGGTAGGTTCCGTTTTGTTACATGGTGACCACTTACCATCAGGTGGCCCACCTGCTCGTTGCTCACTTATAACTTTAAAAAAAAGTCCGGACTTTTCAAATTCCAAGATTGTTATCCAAATATCCGCAAATCGCACTAGGTCTTAATAAACCAAACAAAGGGCCGCGACTTTGACGTGCTTCCATTAAACCAAACATTAGCATGCAAGATCCTATCGCTGACCTTTATAACTAACTCGGTTAACCAAAAATAGTAAGCACATTTATGGTAGCCACCCTCTTTCATGTTTGATTTGACCGCATAATTAAGGTTCTAACTTACATTCTCACAATGAATTGATTGACCCGTTTGCGTCAATTCATTTTTCATTATCTTTGTTATAGTCTGACATCAACCGCTGTACCGTTGTAAAGCCCATCGCCATTGCTCGTCATCGCTCGTCATTGCTCACGTTGGCAAATGGTTCTTGCTCTTTCCTTCCCACTTAGTGAAGGAAATTTTTGAGAAAAAGGCTTCCGTTTTTCGTCTAGACGCAAAACGAACATCTCTGAGTATTTTTATGGTGTTTTTAGGCCAATACGACCCCGCTGAATTCATACATGCTTGTTACATAAATAACATACTAACAGTTTTCAAGATGGCGGCCAAAAACTGAAAATAAACTTTTTTTTGGCCTCAGGTGACTTTTTAACGAAATTAAAAAATGAGGTAATATGTCTTTGAAGGCAAAAACCACACACCAATGCGGCCATTTTAAGGCAGGACAGTCAGACAGGCGTGCAGACGGATGGCATTGACAATTGTTATTTTTTTGCATCGGTGTGTATTTTTTGCCTTCAAAGACATATTACCTCATCTTTAAATTTCGTTAAAATAAGGCCAAAAAAAATCGATTTTCAGTTTTTGGCCGCCATCTTGAAAACTGTTAGTATGTTATTTATGTAACAAGCATGTATGAATTTAGCAGGGTCGTATTGGTCTAAAAACACCTGAAAAATAAGAAATGTTCATTTTGCGTCTAGAATTTTTTTTATTTAAAGCTTGGACCTGTCTAACTCCCCGCGCATACCTAAGGCGCGGTACAGCGGTTGAGGTCAGACTATACTACGTATACTATATTTATATTAAAGAAAATCAATAAACTAAACATTTATTTCAGAGCAACCTTACAAAACATGGCGCCCAGAAGGTTTGTTCTTGGATGAAGAGACTCAATCTTTGTGCCAATAAGCTGCCAGCCTCGTGGATACCAGAGGTCTCATTTAGAGAAATTTTAATACTTTTTTAAATATTAGTATGTGGCAGCATGAGCACAGTTGAGAAGGACTTGAAAAACGCAAAAATTCTACCTGAGACGACCCGGGACCGAGTGTCCTGGCGAAGAATAGCTAGGAGAGCCGACCTCCAATTAATGGGATTAAGGCTAGGACAAGAGAGAGAGATGTGGCAGCATGGGCTCTGCTGCCTTTGCATATCTATAATTCATTTTATAATACACGCACGTGAGATCAATGTTATACCGTTGCTATTTATTTATGTCGCCATTTCGGCGACTAAAAGTATGTTACTATTCTTTATAGTTTTCTGAGTGGAGGAACCCTTGGGCCCATTGTCTCAAATGAGAATGGCGATAATTCCCGATAGGACTTCAAACTTTCCACACTTCACTTTTCACCTTTCTAATTTACTTGTTTACCTTACCTATACAAAGTGATAATACTGAAGGATATGGTTCTGCCTACGAAACTGTACAACTTTTCTTAAGGGACATAGGTTGAAATACGAAAAAGAGAGCTTATGAATGCTAAAGCGCTTGTATCTTTTTTTACAACAATTACCTTTTAGTAGCCCTTTAGTAACTATTATCACACATTTTTGTTACACCCTGTATGCCTAAACGCAATTTGCTTCATAGTTTGCATTTCTCAAAACACAAACAAGTTCAAAACATTAAAATTAATTCCTACATTCACGATCATATCCAAAAGCCAGGGCCGTCTCCAATACTTTGAGCCGAATTTATAAAGAGAACGTTAGCATTAATAACTTAGATTATTACCAGAAACAAAATAAAATTAAGGAGCCCAATTTTATTTTAAAAAATCCTTCATATCTTCGAAATATGTACAAAATATGTGTTTTGTGGTTTTTATACAGGGTGTTAATTTAATTGCGTGCCATAGCTTAGGGGGTGTTTCAGTAACGATAAAGGAAAACAAAAAAAAATATAGAAAAATCTTACTTATTTTTGACGGTCCTAAGCCCGTTAAAGTATGAAGGGAAAACTGGAGTCACACACAAAAAAAAAAGAATTACTTGATACTCGCGCGCTGGCTCGGTGATAGCGCGGTGGCCCTCCGCGTAAGTTAAGTTTCAATGGAGTTAAAAAAAAATAAGTAGGATTTTTTCATATTTTTTTGTGTTCCTTTATCGTTACTGAAACACCCCCTAGGCTATGGAATGCAATTAAATTAACACCCTGTATAGCTAACCTGTGAGTTGTAAAAATTTCAACGAATAGGCAACTCGAATAGTCAACTAGCAACAAGCTATACATAACAGAGAAGAAACCTCTTCGAATCGCTGAGCCACCGCAAGTAAGCAAGTACCTGATAGGTTTGCTCCGCTTTCATAGTATTGGTTGAAATTTACCAGCGTTTACCAGCGCTGGTGGAAATAATCTATAGGCTAGGGCAATAAAAGCCTAGATGCAGCCCTGGCAACACTTGACAGTCGCTATTTCAGAACCCGACTGTGCATAATATACACAGTTATACATATTATGTATTACACAGTCAAACGTATTGTTTGTTCGTGTCTCTTGGGACCATGCAAGTAAATAAAGGTTTCTGTGTATTTGTATTTCGGTGAGACGGTGCTGTAAATAATTTATGTGTACAGCTAATTTAATTAAACGGAGTGGAAACTGTCCCTAGAGTTTTAAGTACAAATATGGTAACGTTTATTTTAACAGCTCTACAAGGTGTAAAAGAAAGGGTATATCAACCCTGAAGGATGTGATTCTGCCCATGAAACTGAACAACTTTCCCTAAGGAACATAGGTCGAAATACGAAAAAAAAATGTTGACCTCCCATACAAAATGCGCGATCAGCTGATTCAGTTTCTATGGGAGGTCAAAATTTTCGTATTTCGACCTATGTTCCTCAGGGACAGGTGTTCAGTTTCATGGGCAGAATCACATCCTTCAGGGTTGAAATATCTTTTTTGTTACACCTTGTATATTTTTTTGCTTAGACCTAGGATGTTAAAAACATATACAGATTGGTTCCTAATAAGCTGCGTTCCTTTGAGTATGTTACTTGGACCATACAACTGACCAATTTATCAACATAGGTTGAAATTCCATCGGGAGGTAAAATTTTTCTTTTTCTGCAATAGAAAGCCTAGAGCTCCACGAGCTTCTTTCACCATCTCCCTTCTACCATCGGGAGTCCAGACGCACCGCAGGATATCACCCATACTTGGTTGATATTCCGCACAAAGCGCTTTAAAACATCTTTTATAATGCGCACGGCTAAAGAGTGGAATTCTTTACCTGCGTCTGTGTTCCCGAGTTCCTATAACCCGAATCTATTCAAGTAGCGAGTGAATAGGCTTTTTTTGGGCAAGCTCGTTCCATCGTCGACCTCATATCTGTCTTCAAGACTAGAGTGAGCCCATTTCAATATAAAAAAATAAGCCTCTTGTGCGGCATGAAAGTGAAATAATTTTCAATTTACTCGTTCGCACAGAGAGCGCCTTGAAAGTTTTAATAAATCATCTCTCTCGATACCTCATTACTGCGTTACTTAAGAACGAAGCTAAGACAAAGTGGTTTTTTCTTACCCCTGCCTCCCCACCATATTTCGCTCTTCACTGTCCCTTAGAGTACTGTTCCTGAGGCGGTTTCGTACAAAAAGTTACTGGTGTTTATAAAAAAAAAAAATCTAGTTAATATAACCCTGGATCAGTGCGACACGGACGCGGATGTCTGCCCTCAATAGAAGCTCCGCGATCTTCAATGCAAATATCGACCTTATTAACACGTCGATAGCGTTTACATAAGAGTGCTCTTCAACGTGGCTGTTACAACAAACGATGAAATAGAATTTTGGCAAAAATTAGTAAAAACTTACTTTTTCGTATGAAATATAACAATTAAAGAAGATTGTATTTTGTCATATTTTAAATTCTTAATTCGCTTATTCAAGGGTTTTTTTAATTTATTAGTTAAAAATATTTCCAAATACCATAACGCTTTAGGCGTAGTACAGAATTGACGTCAAATATCTATGTACCGCAGTTTTTATGTTAGAATACAAGAAAAAAATGAATGTACCAAAATTAAATGTAATCCTTGAACTGAAGTTTCACATGTATTTTTTTCCACTTTTCTTGACCAGCTATAAATGAGGAGTAGACTTTACAAAATGCCCATTTGAGGGCTATAATCGCCTTAAAATGTATGAAGCCTATTAAATCCGTTCAGTGCGTTGCGGAGCGGATTCGGAGCGTATAGCTCCGCGTTGGACTGACTGGACTGTATATGCTTCATACATTTTGCGGTTCGTCGGACGTCTTATGTTGACGAGGACACCTACTTGGGCTAGATAGTATCCTACTACAACAGGCAGGACAGATGTCTCTAAAGCTAAAACTCCTCGACATGGGTATCCTGTCCATCCTAACCTTCAGGCCACAAACGTGGTCTTTGGCTGAGGCACAGCAGTCTAGGCTCAAGGTTTGGTAGCGCGCCATGAAACGCAGTATTCAAGAATACTGCGTTTCATGGCTGTTTTTCCTATAGGACGTAATTTATTTTTGTATGAAAATCGTTTGGTTATGGTTTTCTTTACACCCCTCAACCCTCAAATATCCAGGGAGTGTTTCCAGAACGCGGAGATAAAACGAACAGGATTTAGGTTAAACATTCAAGTATCCTTGAATAAAACTTGAAAACTGCTCAAAATTCAAGAGTTGTGATCAGCAAGTTTGGTGAGGTAACTTGTGTGATAATCGCGTCGTCATTATCACATCGTGTGTTGTAAGATTATGACCAACCTCATAAACCTTGGTGTAAGAGGTCTTAAACCAAGGACTCTAAAACGGCTCAGTAACGATTACTTCCATTGATAGAACAGTCACTCGATAGTTACCTACGTCTCGTGTGGTGCCGGTAATCCCGTGTGCTGCCGGTAGTCCCGTGTGGTGCCGGTAGTCCCGTGTGGTGCCGGTAGTCCCGTGTGGTGCCAGTAGTTCCGTGTGGTGCCGGCAAAGAATAGTGCCATCCCATACATACTCGTGGGTGTCGTAAAAGGTGACTAAGGGTTATAAACTCGAGGATGGGCAGCAGCATCCTCCTGTGTATCAAACCATCTTACTTACTACGGTCACCTACAAACGCGGCCCATGGTGCCAGTCGTAACGCTGACAAGCGAGGTGACTATGGTAATTCCCCTCCACATTTTTCCAACAAAAGCTAGAATTCTGGAGGGAGCTCCCTGTACTTTAGTGGACATTTCTTGGGATGTGATGATGAGTTACCTACGTGCCTTCAGAAGCACAGAGTCATCTTACTTTTCAACAATTAGGTAATTAGGATTCGTCGTATCCGTAGTAATCCGTACTAGTCAGGACAGTAGTAGAAACACAAGGAACAACCCGATTCTTACTGCCTCTGTGGTTATAGCGCTTGTTTCTCGATCCGGAGGTTCTAGGTTCGATTCCCGGTGGACACTGTCAAACAAAAATCCCTTTGAGGGATCTTCCCAACTTGATTAAGACATTGCAAGATGAATCACCTGATTGTCTGAAAAGTTACATAATTCCGTGCTTCGGAAGGCACGTTAAGCCGTTGGTCCCGGCTACTATCTACCGATGTAGTCGTTAATGAGTCATGTCAGAGGCCTTTAGCAGCTCAAAAACTCCGAAAACAGGGCTCATGAGGTCGGTCGTCGACCTTGCAACCCACTTGACATGATGATGATCCTACAATGTGCTAACCAAACCGAGGTACTCCCAAAAAGTGATTTTTTGTTTGATTTTTGGTTATTATCAAAAATCCTAGAATCTCTGTACCTACTAGGCCACAACCAAAAAGGTTTCAAATATTCGGTGCGGATTTATCGCAGTCTAGTACTACGTTTCAGTGAAAATACTTGGCAATATAATATCGTTTTAAGGCGATCCGTTTTCCATGCTAAATTCAAATGACTTGCATTCTTATGCGGGACGTAAAATGCTGTTGAAAAACGAGTGTATACTGCTATTTTTAATAAAAATTTTCGCTGATTATTACAAAGGTTTTGGTTCAATATTACCATTGTGGGTGTGCGATCAATACTGCAGTACCTTCGGTGCATTAGTTGTATCTTTGTATTAAAAATAGCAGTATACACTCGATTTTCTACAGCATTTTATGTCCCGCATAAGAATGCGAGTCATTTGAATTTGGTATAGAAAACGAATCGCCCTAAAGTCAAAGTGTTTCTACAGACGTGCATTGTATAAGGAGCATAGAAAATATACCCTCTTAACACCCCATTGCTTTGATATATAGTGGAAACGAGGCCACGTTTTATGGAGTGTATGCAGGAGGCAGTGGAGAGATAACTTCCATGTAATGTCGTATATACAGGCTGTCCCATAACATGCCAAAAATTGGCTTTGAAAATAGGATGGCCACGATAAAATGGAGAGAATGCAAAATGTGGAACTGGGCAGTCGAAGACCGTTGCCTGTTACGTGGCGAAACAAACTGTCTTAAGGCTGCACTCCGCGCACACTAGCGCCCTCATCAGAATTTAATTTATTTTTTTTGAATTGGAGACCAAAATGAAAAATTGAAGAACGGCTAATTGTTCTTTGTCAGGATAGCGTTATTTTAAACTATTACAATTAGCTTTATGTTATCTTGTTTATTCAAAATCCTCAAAACGAAATTGGTGGCCACCGCGTTCCGTTCAAAGGATTTTGAATAAACAAGATTACATAAAGCTTATTGTAATAGTTTAAAATAACGCTATCCTGACAAAGAACAATTAGCCGTTCTTCAATTTTTCATTTTGGTCTCCAATTCAAAGAAATTAATTAAATTCTGATGAGGGCGCTAGTGTGCGCGGAGTGCAGTCTTAAGGAATATATAACAACCAAGTGTGTGTCATCCAAAAAAAATAATAGTGCCAACCCATCTCTACCCGTGGGTGTCGTAAGAAGCGACTAAGGGCTTATGAACCAGAGGATTGGGCAGCACCATCTTTCTGTATATCGGACCATCGTACATACGGCCTCACATCGGTAGAAACACTTTTGGACCTTATGGCGTGGTAATAGAGTTGAAAAAGTTGTCACCAGCCGCAACACCTACAAAAGTGGTGACTATGGAAAATCCCCTCCTAAGTACTACGCGTTTTTGCTGGAATTTTGGAGGGAGCTGATGTCCTGCAGTGGACGTTTAATGGGATGTTATGAAATGTGTATGATTTCTTGCGGTATGTCTGCACTGACCACGGTAGAAGAGGGATCTCGGAATAAACTTATAAAGATCTTGAGAACACTTTCAAAGTACACTTGGTCGCTGGTTTCGTCTGTTTGTAACGTAAACCAGGTTCAGCTTATAATGGTTTTGTTACCACCGACTTGCTGCCGTGCGAACTTTTTGTAAAACACTGACCAGTATGCAACCTTGCGGCCGTCAGCCAGACTGTGAAAATTATTAGAAAGAATAAAAATCCTTGAAAAACAAGTCGGATTTCAAGTTTTACAAGTAAAAACTAGTCTCACTTTCTTAGTATACCCTTATAACTATAAAACACATAAAACGGATAGACGAGGGCCTAGCTTCACTGTGGTCTATTTTATTATACTAAGGGTCTGAACGAAATGGCACCCGCATAGTATTGACACTGAAAGTGTCGTAAATCTTTGGGCCCGTCATTCAAACTTTCGATAGAAGTTAGTATTTGTAGGTATATTGTTATGATAATGTTTAAAGTTCAAAAGGTACTGCCACTTTATGATGTGTGTGAGGTTGAAGGTTACCTAGATTCGTATAAAGCCGTTTATCCACCGTCATAGTCGTCACCGGGACGTTACCGAGAAGTAATGACGGCGCTGAAGTACATTTACTTATAGCCGTCTGTACTCAGCAGTCCCGTCAAAGAGCGCAGTCACGGCGGCCATAAACGGCCTGTTATTATTATTACGACAACTTCTGCGTGTTTACAGAAGTAGGGAAGGTGAAGTAATGTTACAATGTTACAAAGAAGAAGAAGGTAAGACGCCGCACAAAATAACTCTGGCCATGTCATTGATGCGCAGAAGTCCGAATGACTTATTTTCTTAGGACTTGACTTCTGCGCATCAACTGACATGGCCAGAGTTATTTTGTGCTGCGTCTACCTGGCTGTAAATAAAGCCGTTCATCCACCGTCATAGTCGTTACGGGAACGTTACCGAGAAATAATGAAGGCGCTGAAGTACATTTACTGTAGCCGTCTGTTCTCAGCAGCCCCTGCAAAGAGCGCAGTCACGGCGGCCATAAACGGCCTGTTATTATTATTACAACTTCTGCGAGTTTACTGAAGTGGGGGAGGAGAAGTAATGTTACAAAGAAGAAGAAGTAAAGTTGAGTAAGCATGCTACTTCACTTGAGGTCACGTCAGGTGATATTGAAGTCATATAATTCGCATAAGAAAATATTTTAAAAATAATGTTAATCTTATCGATACGTCGTCGGTATTTTTTACCCACAAACGCCGCTTTAAACGCCTACCAAACAAAACCCAAAGAGGTAATCGCCAGATATGTTTGTTTTTTTACTCCACATTTTCACTTCATATAACAATTCTTTCCGCAGACGAAGCATCGACTTAGTGTAGCGTAAAAGAAAATAGTCTTACTATTTTCATATTTCGTAGAAAATCTTTACGGCGAGGCAGCGAGAAGAGCGAATATTTTTATACAATTTTTGCAATTCTGAATCCAAATTATTACGCTTATCATAGATGCTTCAAAATATGTCGTGCAACATGTGCAACCAAGCGTACCAACTTAAAGTAAGGCCATCGTAATAGGTCCATTCTGACAGCTGTCAAACGTATGAAAAATTACAATCTGCAAAGAAAAATGAACCTTGTGTGTTGGTGATAAGAAACCGTCAAAACGGACTTCTTATGTTGGCCCTACTTTAGTCCACGAAGCGTATAGCAATCTTTCAAACATGCTTATTTTTCCACTCTCTGGACAAATTTTGCAGCCGTCCCCGCCATTTTTCGCGTTCCTCGTCAGTGAGGGTCCGAGGAAGAAGAAGACGCTCGTAAATAAATCTGTTTAGCTACACACCACTTGTAAGTGTGCATGAGATTAATGCGCTGGGTGAGAATATGCAGTATGTAGAGCTATCTATTGTACGCACGCCCAACAAGCAAGTAAAAATAAGACCATATAAAGCTGAACCAGAACTACACTACAAACCAGAAACCAGAGACACGGTCAAGGTCAAAGTGTTTCTACCCACGAGCAGCCGTGTGTTCTATAGTTACACAAAGCGATTACGTCGGGTTTAGATTAGTATGCTCCGAATAGTGGTCCATCAGCACAGATAAAATAATAGTAAACTCACCATCGGCTATAAAATAGAGCCCGTATGAAAGATATGGGCACCACACGGAAATGGTCCTTTTTGCCAGTGTTCGGTAATTCCTTATTAATCACCTTGTACGACATTCACATGATGGAAAGATAAGCCGTATTTTAATGCTAAGAACTACTCAGCAAACTGGTCTTTTAGGGTACGGAACTCTAAATAACATCTTCATGAGACTTTGTAAGTCAGTTAAGATTAACAGAATATTATTACACGGCTGAGAAAAGCGCCACGACAATATTCAGAGAAATATACAGGATGTAAAGGACAGTGTACCGAAAACTGAACGGGCGTGCTCAGTCAACGAAACTGAACCACTTTCCCAGAGCAAAATTTATGGGAAAAGAAAAAAAATACTTCTCCATACAAATCGTTCATTTAGAGTAAGTCATTTTTATGGAGAAGTCAAAAAAATTTTACGTATCCCAAAAATGATTTTTTTTGAAGATTTTAAGGTTTTGGCGTTTACATTACACCCCCTGTACCCTGTATACTACCGAACGTCAGTGAGTATACTTCATCTGAGACAATAGTCTCATAGGATTTTGGGGTTCACGTATATTCTAATGCTGACTTAACTTTCTTAACGTGCTACAAAATGAACCGCTTGTAATAAACCACTGTATAATGAGCACTAGTTATTCAAATTAAAATAATTTACTCATCATCATATCGGCCGAAAGACGTTCACTGCTGGACGTAGGCCTCCCATAAAGATTTCCATGACGACCGATACTTACTTCCAACCAAATGCAGAAATCACGAGCAGAAATAATTTATTATATTCTCAGTAATTTTTACGAACTTTTATGGCAAACAATATTCCTGTAAAATTGTTTCTTAGCTTACTATTGTTCCTTTGTTCGAAGTAGCGCACAAAAGACTGACTTACAAGATCTTACTGAAGAAATGACAAAATATAATTTAAACCCCTTTCTTTCTAATTTTCAAGACCAGAATGATGGTTTTTTGGCGCCAAAATGTTGGGCATTAGCAGAGTTCAACGTAGACCTCTTTATGAGATCCGGAAAACGACCATGCTATGACTTTACAGGGTGGTTTGTGGTTTGAAAATAAATGTTTAACAATTCGCATAAGGGCGAATATATAAAGTGGGTGTAATAAGAATCTGTGAATATTTAGATCAACTATCTGTAAATATTATCGTTATACTATTTGCATGCATTCAAAATACTATGAATTTTTGTAATGTTTGTTTGTATTTTGTTATGCACATTGTTATTTAAAAGAGGATCGAACGGACCATCCAAGAGACTCACATTTGCAGACTTTACGGAGTTTTCCTTCGGTAAAAACTAAATGGGTATTTATTTGTATTAATTGCACGCTCCTTTAAAGCTACTACTTCTTAGGGCTCCGTACCCAAAGGGTGAAAAGCAGAACCCTCTTAATATGCCTCCGATATCTGTCTTTCTGTCAGCGGGCTGTATCTCATTAACCGTAATAGGTGGAAAGTTGAAATTTTTACAGATGTATTTCTGTTGCCGGTTCAACATAAAATAATAAAAAATAAAAAATAAGGGGAGAGCTTCCATACTAAAAACGTTATTTTCAGGCGATTTCTGTTTTAGCTCTATCGTAAAAACGGGAATACTTACAAGTGTGTAAATCGGTAAGTTACTTCTTCGTGACTGCGCGTCCATAACTAAGACAGTAGGTATTTTTAATTAGTGCTACGGAACCCTCGGTGCGCGAGTTCGACTCGCACTTGGCCTTTTGTGCGGTACAGTCAGAAGCAGATCAAGTAGACATTCGCATAGAGATTTCAGTTTCAACCATTGACGTAAGAAAAACGCTGCGCCCCCGCGCGTAGTTTCCAAAATCTTTGGTTTTAACATGGTTTTAACAGTCTCTTCACTGACTATTAAAAATAAACCCGTTACAAAGCCCAGTATGTCTAGCTCGACGTGTCTGTCTGAATAATAAAGAAAATATCTGAATCAGCATTAAATCAAAATCCATTTAAAAACTGAGCTTGCAAAATTTCTTACTCATTATTTCCTTTTCAATATAATCGATGTTATCAATCATCTGAAGAAAACCTTGAAAATCATGATTGATAGCTAATAGTATAGGTATTATTACTGGACGTTCTAAGTCAAGTTCTTAGCACGTAGTGGCGAGAATTCTGATCTCTTATAAGTTATACGTCTACCTCTGCGGATAATCATGTATATTTCGAAAGAAAATTGTAAAATTCGCCGCTTCACACTATGCCTTGGCATTTAACAAAATGCCGAGAAACTAATTCGTTAAATTTAGAAGTACCTATTTAGAAGTACTATTCTGAAGTCTATACACCCCATTTGTTTTGGTGGGTAAAAGGCGACTAATGGATTTTGAAGCAAATGATGGGGAGCGTTGTTTTACATACTGTAAAATCAAGGTACAGACACGTCGAGCTTGACATACTGGACTTTGTACCGGGCTTAGTTTAGTGGGAGAGCCGGTGCAAAATTACCTCCCTTATAGAGTACCCCAATATTCCAAAAGACTATCTTTAGAACGTTAACCCACACTTAAAGCTCTTTTAAATGTATTTCTGTCACTTTATTTGTCATCAAAACAGAAAGTGATAGCAATATATTTAAAAGGGCTTTAATTTTAAGGAAACTTTATGTGACAGTCTGTTAAACACAAAAAACCGGCCAAGTGCGAGTCGGACTCGCGCACTGAGGGTTCCGTACCACCACATAAACATAATTGTATTAGTTGAAATTTCAGTAAGTTAATGTGCTAGATTTTTTGAGTCCGACACGCGCTTGACCAAATTTTATTATTTGTTGTTATTTTATAGCTTATGCACTATAAACATACCAATTTTCAAGTTTGTAAGTGTTCCCGTTTTAAAAATAGAACTAAAACAAAAATCGCCTCAGCGACCATCCAACTTGACCCCTCTCTTATATGAAAGTTCTTGAAACGGGAGCTCACCACAATTGGTTACCATTAGTTGGGAGAAATGTTGAAACATTTAATGATTTCAGACTTTTCCCATTATTTGTACTGTGAGACCTAGCTTCTTGCCAAATTTCATAATTTTAGGTCAACGGGAAGTACCCTGTAGGTTTTGCATTTTTGAATAAATGTATGGAGATGAGGACATAAAATGCCATATCTTTTGATTGCGTCGTTGTAAAAAATTGAAATTTTCAGATCTTGTGTGGTTCATGGATCCTAATATATGGTATTAGTTTCAACCTGATACATTTACCCGTTCGTTAGATATAGGGTCTTGACAGACAGACAGACAGACAGACGGAAAACAAAGTGATCCTATAAGGGATCCGTTTTTTTCTTTTGGGGTACGGAACCCTAAAAAGGAGCGCGTAGCATGATGCCACTGTTCCTGTCTAGCAAATGTCTGGCAGTGGACTTATAAGCGGATGTTATAATGGCTATTTTTCATCTAGTAGGGATCCCTGTTTGTAGGGATTTTTTTTTGGACCACCTGTATAAATTTTACAGGAAAACTCTTTGATGATTTTTTCTCCTTGACAAGTTGATGGAAATGTTACGTCATTCTTGTAGCTGGTTTGTTTATTTATTTGGTTTGATCGGTTTCATCACCAATAAAATTGTATAGACGATGTAAATTCTGGATTAGTTCTCTTGGACAATGACCGCTGTGCCGAAACCTAATGAAATAGTAAGTAAAAAAGTTTCTGCCGCTTGTGACTTCGTACGCAAAAACTAATATACTATAAAGCACTTACAGTTTTTCTAAAATTTCCTAATATATCGGGCAAGTTTTACAATTTTGGTTTTGCCAAAATCTATAGGACTACTGGCTGTGCCTATGACTTTTTTTAGGTGGAATTTGGGTTTTCACAGTTAACAAAATAAAAAGCTATATATTCGTACAATACATAAGACTCATTTGATTGAATCGGTCCCGGAGTTTGCGAGTTATGCATAGTTTGTGACTTTTAAATGAGAAAAACATTTCAGAACTATGTGTACGGGTTCTAAATGTTAATTCTTTTCCTGCGACCTCTAAGATCATATAAACGAGATTTTTTTTTTTTTCATTTACAGTTCCATCGACTACAGTTTTATCATATTTTCTTTTTGTAATAATTTATTGAACGGATGATGATGATAAAAATTAATGATATAATGTAGGAATGATATAAAAGCTTCACTTTAAAATGTACCTATCTATAATAATATCATATTTCTACATTATTTATCCCATCTTGATCAGGAACGCGCCGTCGCGCAGAAGTGTATTTTATGCGTGCGAGTCCGACTCTCATTTGACCAGTTTTTATCATTTGTTATTATTTTGAAGCTTATGAACTGTAAACATAAAAAACTTCATGCTTGTAAGGCCGATATTTCACTGGGACACCATGGTGGCGTGACTGGTTGCGTCACCATGGTGTCCGTAACTAGACACCAGTAAAGACACCAGAGTCGCCACACCCTGCGGCCACAGTATTAAGGGCTATATTTCACTGGGAGTGGTAGCGCGACCAGCATCCGAGATGGTTGCGCTACCAAATTGGTTGCGCTACCAAATTGGTTGCGCATGTTAAAACAGACACCAGGTGAGTAAATCTCTATAGAGCTGTATACATTTTATTTGTAGCGGCGACTGGTTGCGCTGCCATGGTGTCCCAGTGAAATATCGGCCTTACGATATTTACGCCGTTTTTACGATAGAGCTAAAATAAAAACTTTCTTGAATGTACACCCTTATTTTTATATTTTTAATTGTTTTTATTATTTTTTAGGTAATCAGCCATTATAACAAATATTCTATGAACATTTCAACCATGTAGCTACTACGGTTCAAAAGATATAGCCCTTTAAAGTTCAGGCAGACATACAGACAGACAGCCCCAATAGGCCTAGTAATAGGGTCACGTTGGCACCCTTTGGGTATGGAACCCTAAAAACCGTGTCCCGACAGTTTTTTTAAGAACGGACCAGACGCAGCTTAATTCGCGCGACGCAATTGGCGTCGCGTTACGCGTCAACTTGCTTTTCGCGTAAAAGGCAAAATTAAAAATTTTGAAAAAACCCACGACGGTGTAATTGAAAAAAATTTAATAAGACTTTTAAAAAGGAAAAAAAAGGAAAGGAAGAAAAAAACGAAAAAAGTAACGAAAAAAAGAAAAAAGGAAAGAAAAAAAGGAAGAAAGTATCGAAATAGTACGAAGAAAGTACCCACAATAATCCGTCGGGGCTGCCATTCCGTATCCTAGGAAAATTAATATAGAATTTAATCAATATATATTCTATACGAGCTATTTATAAAATAGCTTTAGTTTATGTATAAATTATGAAAACATGGCAATGGCAGCCCCCGACGGATTTTCTTGGGTACTTTCTTCGTACTATTTCGTTACTTTCTTCCTTTTTAATCGGGGGTATTTTAAAAGTCTTATTTAATATTTTTTCAATTACAACCGTCGTGGATATTTTAAAAAATTTTATTTTTGCCTCTTATTTTTAAATTTTTAGAGAGTTTTCACTTTACTGATTATTACAGCGCCCCTTGGTGAGTTAACGCCACAACTCTATTCTAAGAATAATCATAGATAATTCATAAATTCTTTACTGAAAACCGCATCTAAATCGATCAAATCGTTTTGGAGATAAATGAGAACATTTGTGTAAATAAAAATGATTATTACAGCGCCCCCTGGTGCGTTGACGCCACAAGTCTAGTCTAACAACCATCACTGATAAATTATAAATCTTTTACGGAAAACTATATCTAAATCGGTCAAACCGTTTTGGAGATAAATGGAAACATTTTCTTGATTAAAAACTATTATTGTAGCGCCCCCTGGTGAGTTGGCGCCACAATTCTAATCTACAAACCATTATTGATAAATTATAAATTCATTGCTGAAAATTGTATTTAAATCGGCTAAGCCGTTTTTAAGATAAAAGGGAACATAGCTTTGCACACACAAAAACAACCTCTCAACCTAAACGCATACACCTTCTACGTTCCGTCGTGGGTAAAAATACGCTAGTGCGCTGCGTGTGGGCGGTGTGTCAATATTGTATGAAAGCAACAACGCACGTTGGCACGTAACACGTCGCGCAAATTACGCTGCGTATGTTCCGACCCTTACTTATGACAGTAGTGTATGGAATCACCCTGCTTCTAGGGAGTTTAAATATTGTTGTATGTACTTATTTACTTTTTTTTCTTTCAGAAAGCACCAGTAACTTGGGAGTTGCCCTTTCAGCTTAAAACGGGAATGACAGTAAAAGTATCTTTCATATGTGATGACTTAAAAAAAGAGTAAGCTCCCGTTTTTTCTTACGCGCGTAATAAAATACTTACACAAAAGTCTAAAAGTCAAAATCGTTTATTCATTGTTGGATATTAAAATCTCTTAATGACGTCAGCTAAACTACATCGCTTCACAAACAATGACACATTAAAGACAATATGAATGTTACCGTTTGTTATTGGACAGCACTGCAGTGGCAATGTAGGATTATAAGAAGGGAAAAAATGAGGAAGAGAATAATGATGTAGGCTGTCCCATGTCAATTTGTTTCAGCTAATTAATAGCATAATATGTATTATCATATAAACTGGGATTCTGACGGGAGCTCCCTGTCCTGCAGTGGCCGTTTCATTTGATGTTATGATGATCATGATAATAAGTATTATCAGTAAACAAAAGACGTCATATCTTAGATAAAAGCCCTCCTTAAGGGGCTGATAAGAGCTAAATACGCTTCACTTGAGCAAGTTTTTAACGAAAAGTGATGAATATATGGCCGTGAAAAAAAAATGTGATAATTAAGCATCTTTCCAAGAATATGGCCGACTCTGAAACACGGATTAATATAATTCGTACGCCATAAAAAAATCCAAAGTTACCACTGCTTTTTGATTTTAAACCGTTTTTCTTTAGTACCCAATACCCATTAATCTATGATGCCATAAAACTTTTACACATTATTCAATATAGTATGCATAATAATACAGGGTGTAATTTGATTGCGTGCCATAGCTCAGGGGCGGGATCAGTATCAGTAACTGAACAACTGTTCCCAAGAAACATAGGTCGGAATACGAAAAACCAAATTTGACCTTCCATATAAAATACGCTATCAGCTGATGCAGTTTCTATGGGAGGTCAAAAATAGATTTTCGTATTTCGAACTATGTTCCTTGGGAAAAGTTGTTCAGTTACTGATACTGATCCCGCCCCTGAGCTATGGCACGCAATCAAATTAACACTCTGTATAGCTATTTTATAATTAATATTACGGGTACAGATTTTGCGTAAAATGAGCGAAAAACGTCAAACAGCGTGATCCGCTCCGTTCTAACACGCGCATTCGGTCCTATATTAGAAAGGGAGGTAATTTAGCTCTTATCAGCCCCTTAAAATTCTGCATGACCGGTCCTGCTTCCTATCCAAATAAACCTTGTGAGGGTCTGGTACGGGTTAGCTGCAAAACTAGCAACTGGATTTACCAGGTTTTGTCACATCACAGTATTGATTTGCCATTAATTAAGGAGTCCGTGTGGTGCCGGCAAAGAGCAGTACCAACCCGTCTCTACCCGTGGGTGTCGTAAGAGGCGACTAAGGGTTTATGAACCGGAAGATGGGCAGCAGCATCTTTCTGTGTATTGTACCATCTTACATACTGCGGTCTCCAACAACAGCGGTCGCCAGTCGCAACGCTTACAAGCGTGGTGACTATGGTAAATCCCCTCTAAAGTACCACGAGTTTCGCTGGAGTTGGGAGCTCCCTGTCCTATAGTGGACGGGTTATAGGATGTTATGATTAATTAAGGAGTAAGTGCTAATAAGTTAAAGCATAGCCAGTGATACGCTAGAAACCAACTAGACTAGAGAGGGTGTCCCCAGGGTGGAGTCCTGTCCCCTCTGCTGTGGTCTATTGTGGTTGACTGTCTGCTCGTAGAGCTCAACTCGGCTAGTCTGCCCACCCAAGGCTACGCCGACGACTTAGTAATCAGTATAGTTGGCAACAGCCCTTCAACGGTTTCAGGTCTTATGCAAAATGCTCTTAAGAAAATTGAATGCTGGTGTAGAAAGAACATGCTCTCTGTAAACGCCAGTAAAACCGTAGTAGTCCCATTCACGAAGAGAAGGAACCTGAGAGGCATAACACCTCCAACTCTCTTCGGTAAGACTATCGAATTCTCATACGAAGTTAAATACCTGGGGGTGTACTTAGACCACAAACTCGTATGGAACAAACATATTGACCAAGTAATAAAAAAGGCCAAGACAGCACTTAGCATCTGTAATAGGTTTGCCGGCTCCAGATGGGGCCTGAAGCCTAAGCACTCACTCTGGCTATACACAGCAATAGTGAGACCCATCATTACCTACGGCTGTATAGCCTGGCACAAAAAAGTAGAACAGGTGACAACCATCAAGACCCTAAACAGCCTACAAAGACTAGCTTGTCTTATGATAGCTGGTGCCCTCTCATCAACTCCCACCTTGGCCATGGAAGCGGTGCTGAACCTAACACCGCTACACTTACATGTTCAAAAAGAAGCACGAACATCGATGCTACGGGCCATAGAAGCAGGAAAGATGAATTGGACATCAAAAACTTTGGGAAATCTGTACAACAGCCTCACCAAACTCCCTATCATGGCAATGCCTTCAGATGTCATGATACAAACTTATAACTTTGATAAACTATACGAAGTTATAATACCCCCAAGGGATGAATGGCAAAATTCTGTACCTGAACATTTTAAAACGGCAGAGCTAGTCTGGTTCACCGACGGCTCGAAACGTGACGGCCTTGCTGGAGCAGGCGTGTTTGGCAAGCGGCCCACATGTAAAAAAGCCACGAGCCTTGGCCGCTATGCAACCGTCTTTCAAGCTGAGATGTATGCGATACTGGATTGCGCGCACGAAAACCTCAATTACTCCGGTAAAAAAATAGCAATCCTATCGGACAGTCAGGCGGCCCTAATGTCACTGAAATCCGATACGATTACCTCCAAACTCACTAAGGAGTGTATAAAAGCCCTCAACCAGCTAGGTGCGAAAAACAAAGTTACCCTAGGTTGGGTTCCTGGGCACTCGGGAATAGGGGGAAATGAGGTGGCGGATGAACTGGCAAGAGAAGGTTCCGGATCTAAATTTACTGGACCGGAGCCAGTCCTAGGTATACCTAAATCTGCCACCAGGTTTCAGTTAGGAGCTTGGGCGAAGTGCGAAGCCATCCTAGCTTGGCAAGGTTCAACTGGTCTCTCACACTCAAAACAGTTGATCCGAGGCTTCTCAAAGAAATACACATCTGAAGCGCTCAAGCTAAATCGGAATCAATTTAGGATACTCATAAGAGCCCTAACAGGACATTGTAGGCTGTGCAAGCACCTAAACAGAATGGGCCTATACGAAAACCCATATTGCAGATTCTGTGCAGAAGACGATGAAACGCCTATACACCTGATCTGCCACTGTGATGCACTGACTCACAGTAGAAGTCGGGTAACGGGAGGACACATACTATACCCTGAAGATGCTCGAACGCTCAATCCTAGGCAAATTGTCAGCTTCTTTGAGGCTGTCGGTGTGGCCGAGGAAATGTAATATAAAGGGTTGGCTACAATAGATCTATACAGGTCGCAGTGGCCGTTGGGAATTAGGAGCCCGGCCCCTTTACCCTCAAAACATAAACATAAAACTAGACCCTCTCCAGGGCTAGATCGACCTCAGGACTAAGCCCATTGTCGATAAAAAACCTTAGAAACCAGTTACCCACTCAAAGGCTGCAAACCTACTTTTTTGGATCTCCTCAATTCAAATTTGATTCGACAAATATATTTTTTGCACTGTTCTTTCCGTTATCAACAACAAGTTGGACAACAACAAACAACAAGTCGGTCGACAAGTCGTGTCATCGTCACTTACTTGAGATTTTTTCCAGCTTTCGCCTAAGACTAGAAGACGCGAAATGTTTTAACGTAATTCTTCATATCCGTTACAAGACAGGCGCAAAAAAGTGGATTTTTAATAGCAAAGAAAAGGGAAAATGGCATTCGGAAGAAGTGAGTAAAATTTAACAATTTCACCATTGAGTCCTAACCGTGAAATGAACGTACTAACAGATTTGTCACCTGATGGTAAGTGATCACCATTTCCTGCATCACCTTCTTTAGTAAGCGAAAGTTCAAAAGAGCCACCTAATGAGAAGTGGTCACTTTTTCCTCTCACTTACTGTCTTACGTCACAGAATAAAGTAATAGTACTATCATACAGAAGGGACACACTCCGCCCCCCTTGCAATCCACCCCGCACACCCGCGCTCTCCCGTCCGCGAGATTCTGGTGGTCCTCCTGAGGGCATTTTGTACTGAATATGCGGGCCTACGCGACTTTCCAATTTCAAATTCGTGCTCGATGTATGTAGTAAACATAAAATGCTATAGTACTTAGCTACGGTGTGTGCCAAAATTTTACTGAGTACCGCACCAGCCCGTAGGCTGAATATACGACTGAGGGCGCGTGTGTTTGTGTGTGTGTGTGTGTGCGCGCTCGCTCACTCTCGTCCGGCGCTTTAGTCTCATGCACACTAACAAACGGTATGCAAACACATCAGGTACTTGTCAAAGTGTAGGTAGCGAAATCAGCTAGCTTCTACGGAGTTTCATGGCTGTGCTTTCACCTCAAGGAGACGCTCTCCTTTATAAATCTGTGACTTTCACTATTACTATGTTTTTCTTTCTTTCAGACACTTATAATGCTACATTTGCAGTCAGCAGTTCATCTTCTCAAGAGCAGTATTTATGATATAGCCATTGGAGTTCAGGAAGAAGTGTTTGCAGTTAAGTGATATGGATACTACACACGGCCGCACGTCAGTAGAAATACTTTTGGACCTAATGGCGTGGTAATAGAGTTGAAAGAGTTTCTACCGACAAGCGGTTGACCGTACAAGGTTGCGCATAAGGTCGCGGTAGGTAGGTAGCTGACCAGTGACATGGAAAATTTCCAACCAATAGGAGTAACGAACTTGGAAACCGTGTTAATCCTTGAAGTAAAACATAATCGGGACCACACTCCGTGCACTACATAAATCGAGCGCAAATTTGAAATTTGAAATTGGAAGGTCGCGTAAGCCCGCGTGTTCAATACAAAAGACCCTCAGAATCCCGCAGGCGGGTGCGCTCGGGGGTGCGGGGTAGATTGCAAAGAAAGCAAGAAAGAAAGAGATTTTTATTTGTTGCATTAAAGTTCTTAAAACTAAGGTTCTTAAAACTAAGGCATGCAACAAAAAGGTCCCGCTCAGCAATAAGCTAAGGTTGGACCGTAGCGCTGATCTTCCGCGAAACCCAATATACTTAAACTACTTAAAAATATTTAAAGAGATCAGAGAGAGTCGGTTCTGTATGATAGCACTTTTACTTTATTCTGTGTCAGGACACTGAAATCTATAACATATTAAAATTTCAACAAAATTTACTGAAACTACTTTCTCTTTAAGTTAGTTTCGGAGTCCTTTGGTGGGAAGATTTGTAACCTGCCTCTGGGATATACGTATATCCCAAGTACAATAAACTAAGGTAACCTAGGTGCAATAAATAAAAAAAAATTGCAGGTACTCGTGTCTGGTAGGGTTCTTTGATCAATTTATGACGAAAATTAAACTCCAGGTTCCAGAAATTTTGGTAGAAAATAAAGGTTTTTTTTTTTTTCATTTTAAATTTTCCATCTAACCTTGGTGAGGTCGGTCATCGCACTTTCAACCCACACAAATGATGATGCGCAAGGCAAAAACAAATTTTTCTTGAAGCATTCTTCAGTTTCATGTCTGTCAGTTTTCTTTTTGTAAATAAATAAATTGTGGCAAACCTTTTCTTTTATTAAAGATGTTGCCGATATTTTTTTTTTATTTTTCGTCCCGTTTCTTAATTTTTTGTCTGTTTTATGATCTAAGTAACATACAATAAAATTGTAGTAATAAAAAAACTAATAAGTATTGCACGTTTTTAGGGTTCCGATACCAAAATGGTAAAAAAAAGGAACCCTTATGGTGCCGCTCTGTCTGTCTGTCTGTCTGTCCGTCTGTCTGTCACACCTCTATATCTCAGCAACCACTTACGCTATCGAGCTGAAATTTGGAATAGTTTTAGAATATAGTTGCCCAACTTAACTGCACATGAAATTTTTTTGAAAAAAGTATGATTATTAATGTAAAGGGGGCCAAAATAGGGGGGGCCAAATTTCAAATTGTCGCTACTAGGTCGAGTGGGGTATCATATGAAAGGGCTTTACTTGTACATTTTAAAATATATTTTTGTATTTTTTTAAGTTTCTTAGTTTTCAAGTTATGATGAAAAATGTCAAAAAAAATACCATTCCCCCCCCCCTTATCTCCGAAGTTTGAGTAAAGGAAAATCTGAATTAATTACAGTTGACAGAGGTTTATGTAAACTTTACAGCAAAAATAAAACGATCTTTCTAAGTTGCACAGTTTTTCAGAAATCTGCAAAAAACCTTTACAAACAAATTTAGTTTTGCGGTCCTGAAAATGGACTTTATTGCTTCCAAAAATACTATAGGTATATCGGAACCCTCGGCGCGCGAGTCCGACTCGCACTTGACCGGTTTTTTTTTTCTTGTCCTAACAGATCAGCGTCAACTCGAATGCACTGAACAATTTCAGACATCGAAAAAATGTAGCTGAAGCAACGCATTTAACAATTAAAGGTAAAATACAGGCACAGAAGAAGGTCCTTATAATACAGAAAGGGCACTCTAGTCTGTCCTTACTTTTTTTTTTCAGGCCAATTCTGATAACTACCCTACCCCGCTTGTCGCGAGGCGATTTCATTTTTATTTTCCTGAGTGTCGGTTCAGACGCAGCGTATTTTGCGCCGCCTGATAGCGTAGGATACGCGACGTGACTTGCGTAACGCGGCGCAAGTTGCGTCGCGCAAGATTTTCTGCGTATAATCTGACCCTAAGACTAAGGGCTGGCGTGGTCGTGCGCATTTGAGTACACTGTATGATTGTCGTAAAGTGACCTTTTCATAGAGTTTTTAATTAGACCTTGATAGCAAATGATACGCATATACTCGTGACACCAACAACATTCCCTAAGATACATGAGTCGACAAATAGGAGAACATTTTGGTAGTGCCATTAAAATTTTACTATATCTGTTGCAAGGTTCGTATGAGAAGACCTACGTTTCTTTGGGAAAGTTGGAAAGTATCAAATACTTTGCTGCAAAATTCCCAGGAAGAGGAGTTTAGTGAACTTTTGATAGATTTTTTTTTAATGATTATAACAGGTTCCTTGCGGATCACTAAAGCGGTTATAAACACTGGCAAAGAAGAAGTTAACATAATTACAATGATCAGGGAGTCGGTAAGTACAAACAAAATTGTGGCAAAGAATCAAATATTAGTACCGTACAGAATGGATACTTCCCACCCCTTGGCTGTAATTTTTGACAGCTCAGTTTCTCATTGCGGATCGGGGGCAGCGTGGCGGCACTTAAGATGTACCGAAAAGTCAGTTACATAATTGACAAGTTGTGATTTCGCGAGCGTTAAGTGTGCGACCATGTTTTTAAAAAACATGGTTTTTTCTTGTTGCTTAATATTTTCACATATCTTAATTGTGTACAAAGCGGGTTAACAAACTCTACACAGGCTGGCAATGCATTAGTACCACTCCCCGAGTGTGTCAAGTATCTATGGGCGACCGTTACTCCTACCATCAAGTGAGCTGCTGCCTGCTTGCCCTATCATAATAAAAAGTTACCGAATCCACAAATAACTCTGGTCCTGCTTAGCAAATTAGGGGATCTATTTGATGCCACTGAAAGAAAATGCAGTACTTATGACAAAAAATTGCGCAGTTTTTGATGAGCTATTGATCGGCACACTAAGAAAAATATAGTTAGCAAACAACACGCCTTGCAAAATTTCATTGTTTTTTTAATTTTAGGTAGACCACACATCAATGTTTGAAACGATTGCGCATGGCAGATCTAACTCGGCGCTTGGAGGCTCAGTAAGTTCACGTACACAAATTATGAGGATCTAAAGGTCATAAGGGACAGGTTTTCAAAATTTTAAAAGGGCATAATCAGTCAACGTAACTTAACCACTTTCAGTGATCATAAAACTTTCAGAAAAATAAAAAAAATGTTCACAAGTTAACAATTTTGTAGGAGAGGCCGATTTTTTTTTTCTTTTCCTGTTAGTTTTATTGACTGATATTTATTCAATTACGTTGCCTAACCACACCTTTTCTAATATATTAAATGCCCATCACTAAAATTGGTCGTGATTGGTTGTGACTTGATTGGTCTAATTTCTCTGCTCCGCTACAGTAGTGGAAATTCACCTTAAGGGTCGCTTCAGACGCAGTGTTTCTTGCGCCGCGTAATAGCATTAGTTACGCGGCGCAACTTACGTCAATGTGGCCGTAGTTGAATATTTATATACTCGCGTGCGATGACGCGTAACGCAGTGCTCCAGTGTATCTGGCGCGTGGTGTGAACGGTGTGTCTAAACTATATGAAACGCAATGTTGGCGCGTAACGCGGCGCAATTTGCGTCGCGCAAGATACGCTGCATATGGTCCGAACCTAAGACCATAAAACATAACTCAAACGAAGAAAAAACCGGCCAAGTGTGATTGCGATTGTCCAAGTGATTCCGGCTTAGAATAACATCATCACATCTCTACACGTGGGAGTCCTAAAAAGGAGACTAAGGGAATTTGAGTTGGAGGATGGGCAGCAGCGTCCTTCTGCGTATCGTACCTACCATCTTACATACTGCGGTCACTAACAACTGCGGTTAATGGTGCTAGCCGCAACGCTTAGGGTGTTTACGCACTACGTCCGATCTGAATCCGATCAGAACCCGTGAAAATAAGAATCAATAGTGAAATCGACTTCCGTCATCCGATTTTACTATTGATTCTTATTTTCACGGATTCGGATCGGACGTAACACCCTTACAAGCTTAGACCAATAAAAAGAGGTCGAAGGACTCTTTATATTGGTCGAAGCTAACAAGTGTGGTATGGCACTCCAAAATGTACCACGTATTTTTTCAATGAAATTCTGGAGCGAGCTCTATGTCCGGGACTGGGATATTATGATGATGAATTGATTTTCTAAGTTACAGGTAGATGATTCAACAAAGTTTGAAAGGATTGCCAGTGGAAAATCTAAATTGACACTTAAGGATTCAGTAAGTTCACCTACACAAATTATTTTATCATTCAGGATCTATCACCCACATACCTATTATCAGGACCTGTGATCTGATAGGTACAATTTCTCCGCTCCGCCTGATGACTACGCCTAAGTAGCGATACGAAAAGCGGTTCGAACATTTTAGTATGAAAATTGGCATAGTGATCGGTTGCCATCTTGATTTTTATTCCTATATTGCGGCGCATAATCTCATCTTCAAAACTCGATATAGAAGAAGGCTAAACCAACAAAAAATGTCATCTAACATAATGCCCTAAAGTGTCACGTTACTGAGTTATGGGGTGACGAAAGTCTGTTTATGATGTTTTTGGTCGTCGGTAAATTGCACGGCCGTCACTTGAGCGTCATTATCCCGTTTGCCAGTTCGGCAAGACCGCTCGAACTCGGCCCAAGATTGTGACGGGCCGATGTGCTAGCAATATAAATCAGGTTTGATCTTGTGCATATACTGCCGTCGTATCGCGCCCTTTGCTCGGTTTTTGTTGTAGCAAACTGAATTACCGAGATCATCGCGGTAGACTTTGCTGTGAACGCACGATGACCATCACGTCATCGTGAACTCGGTCCGATATTAATCTCGTTCTCGGTGATGGTTACGGTGGACAAACGGCATGAGGCAGAAATTTTTATTCTAACCCACAATAATAACACATAATCTGAATACTAAATATTTTAGCTAATACAGTGCAATAGATCCCTTAGCCCCTAAGGTTAGACAGACAGACAGACCCGTTGGTTGGAACCCTTAGGTTGCAGAACCCTAGAAAGTATGATTTCATTATTTTTATTTTGTTGAAAAAGGAGTTTGAATGAATAAACTTGATACCCATGTACTTTATTTACAACAAATAGTTTATTCAAAGTTAATTCTTTGTTTTTTCAGAAACGTGATGTACATGAGTTACAGCATAAGCTTAAGAGGGTGGTTAGTAAACCATACAATGCGACGTGTTCAAAAACAAAATTCTATTTAGCTTTTTAAGGGTTGGGCCACATTGATCGACAGCGATCGACGGTTTACCTATACAAAATGAGCGCAAAGTATGGAAATCCTTTCGCATCGACGTGGCGAAAGGATTTCCATTCTTTGCGCTCGTTTTGTTTAGGCAAACCGTCGATCGCCGTCGATCAGTGTGGCCCAACCCTTATGAGCAAAACGCCGGGTGAGAGTAAAAGATAGTCAAAATCATCCCTAGAGTGCAAGCGGGTGGAGACAAACTGTATGCTAGCGGGAGTCGTTAAGTTTCGATTTTTTAGCGTAATTTTGTTCAATGAATGAATGAATAATGAATAAATTCTTTATTGCACACATAAACATAAGAACACACAAAGAATAACACTTAAGGTTATAGTGGGCAAAGGCGGTCTTATCGCTGAGAGCGATCTCTACCAGACAACCTTTGTATAGAGGAAAAGACGCATACATAAATAATCACAGCAGGTAGTGTACCAATAAAAAATTGCATACAAAAAACACATATAATTATATATATAAATAAAATACAGCGTGAATTTGTAGTGGTTTCGCACCCGAAGCCCAGTGGTTCTACTCATGATAACAAGCAACTTTTCCGAAGAAAAAATGTTTTTTTTCGAAAAAATTTTTTCGCCTCTCCATAGTAAAGTGGTCACGTGATCGACTCATTTTGTATGAGGAGGCGTAAAATTTTTTTCGAGCAAAACATTTTTTTCTTCGGGAAAGTTACTTGTTTTCATGAGCAGAATCACTGGGCTTCGGGTGCGAAACCACTACAAATTCACGCTGTATAAATATAAAATAAATACAAAAATATAAACAAATAAATATAAATATACATATATATAACTATAGTGTTACGAATACATGTATACTCAGTTGCAAACAGAAGAGGAACGACTTAGGAGATAATTATGCAGTTTTGTTTTGAAAATAGCAAGCGACTCGGAGTGACGAACTTCAGAGAGCAAATTATTCCACAGTTGAGCAGATTTTAAAGCAAAAGACTCCTTGTAGTAGCCCGACCGTGTTAATGTAGCCCGCAATATTCTTGGCCTACGCAGGACCAGTCAGCAAGGATATGTTTAGGGGGGGAGGAGTGGGGGGGGGGCTATGCCAAGCTGTGGACATCTTTGACACTCGCAAACGCCCGTGTAGTGCCAGAAAAAAATATTGCCGTAATTTCAACCAGTGAGTGCTGTAAAAGGCGACTTGGGTTATAAAACTGTAGGATGGGAAGCAGCGTCGTGCGGTCACCAACAATCGCGGATGACGCGACGCGGATGACGAACAACCTAAAATTTGTAGGCCGTCTCGACTCCAGCTGTCGTACAAGCACTCGGTCGGCTGGCTCCTGGCTGTAGAGTGGACACATTCTCCGCACATGCTCCTCGATGTCCTTTGTCGTAGTACTAGCGTCTAGACGGGACACGTAGAGCTGAGCGGACGGCAACGAAGCCTTAAAGATGTAGAGGCTGCGGTAGCGGCGCCACGCTGGTTACGGCTTTTCCGGTGCTTCATCTCTACCAGTATGAAGCCATCCTTATCTACAACCACCTTTGGCGCGGTAGTAACGGTCGTCACTTGAGAGGCCTTCTCTTGAAGAGGCTTCTGTTTCCGATTGCGGCGAGAGCGAGGCTTCCGCGCAGCGGTGTCCTTCTGCGTCCGAGGATCAGCAGGGGGAGGGCACGGCGCGGAGGGCGGCTCGTTGCGGGTGGCTTCGGAGGGGTAGCGTTGGTGGCGCTCGCCCAGCTGGCTGCGGGGTCGTCGACCCGCGGCCCGACGGTGTTAGTTGCATCGTTCGGTGGAGTGCTGAGCAGTGAGGTGTCGGATTGCACCGCGCCGCCACCGCCGCGTCGCATGTTTACGTTACACGCAGCCGGCGGGGAAACTGACGCAGCACTACGACCACGTAATGAGGTCAACTCGCTTCGCAACTCATCACTTACTCGTTAAGAGGCTTCTAATTTTCCATTAATTTTGGAAATTTCCGCCTTCAGCAGCACGATGTCCTTCAGCAATGAGGTAACGTCGACGTGATCGAACGTCACCGGAGGCAGCTTGTTCAGGTCACGTGCCACGAAAGTCGGGATGTTGTCAGGATCTACCTCCCTGAACACCCGTACGATGTCCTGTAGGCTCCTTTTGGCCCCTCCCTCCCGCTGGCACGTCATGAGCTTGACGTGCTTGGGGTTGGCGGTGTCGAGGAGATACTGCTTGGCGGCGTAGATGTCAGTCTCCGTGTAGCTGGTGGAGCAGATCTGCTCCAGACTGTTTTAGTCTATCGACCCCAGGTTGTTTTGAACGAAAGCCAACAGCTCGTTCACCAAGATGGTCTCACAGCGCTTTATATTATGCGCCATGATTTACGTAAAGTGCTGATAGCACAATGCCCGGCGACAACGCAAACGTTGCTGTTTACGTCCGATCGCATCGGCAGATTGATTGCAACTGCGGACAATATTGTTCTTATAGAAAAATGTGCAGTGAGGTTGCTTACCCTACTTCAGGATTGGACACAATCTCTAGAAAGCAATGGCCTCCGCATTAGTAGGAGCAAAACAGAATATCTCCATGGCAAATTTTCCGACCAACCACCGTCTAATACGTTAATATCCATCGAAGGACATGCACTGCCGAAGGTACAGCAGTTTAAATACTTAAGCTCGATGCTTACTGCAGATGCCAGTGTTGACGCGGACGTAACCCATAGAGTAAATGCGGCATGGCTAAAATGAAGAACTCTCACAGGAGTACTATGTGATGCCAAAATGCCAATACAGCTGAAGGGTAAAGTCTACAAAACAGCAGTAAGACCAGCCATGATGTATGGTGCCGAGTGCTGGGCTGTCAAAAAACAGCATGAACAAAAGATGCACACAAATGAAATGAAAATGCAGCGAGGGGCAGCGGGAGTAACAAGACTCGTGACATGGCATGGAAGAAGAAGTTCTACAAACAAACACAAATTTTACCTCTTGAAGTAAAGAAGCAAAACTCTCCTCTTCTCTTAGCAAAAAGTTCCTATTAGCCCGCTCGCACACGATGACTAAATCTAACGCAAACATTCCGCGGTCTTCCATATTCTGTCTCTTTCACGCTCACCCAGCGCTTTGCCAATTTTACGCACACTAAGGGCGGTTACGCACTACGTCCGATCTGAATCTGATCCGAAGCCGTGAAAATAAGAATTATTAGTGTAATCGGCGTCCGTCATCCGATTTCACTATATCAAGGCAAGGTAGAGCTTCTTGAATAGGCTTGATAATTCCATTAGTAACAAAAACATGTTGTTGTTGCATAAGATAAGATAAGATAAGATAAGTTTATTTGCAAAGATACATGGTAAACAGAGTTGGTAGGTTTTAAACATAGTATCACATGTTCCACTAACAAATTAGCATGCAAATATTATTGTTTGTTCCTACTTTGAAATTAAATTTAATAATAATAAAAATCGAATACATTTAAAACACAAAATAATATTAAGATATTCTGAAATCAATCAAAAATTCATCATAATAATGTCAAAATAATGTCACAACGGTCATAAAAATGTCAAATACAAATCAGTTAATCTTGTCAAAATATTCTTTAAGATTATAAAAACATTGATCACATAACCATTTGTGGAGCTCAAATTTAAATTTATTTATTGGTAATTCTTTTATTTGTCTTGGAATATGATTAAAAATATCTATGCACATCATGTGACAATTTTTCTTATAAAGTGCACTTTTGCAGTTTGGTTGCTGTAATAGAGTTGGATCCCTTGGTCGTAATCTAGGATTATCATTGGGTCGTAATGGGAATAGCTGTTGGTTTGCTCTTACAAATACGCCCACTTCATATATGTACAGGCAGGTTAAGGTCAGTATTCTGAGTTTCCTGAATAACGGGCGACAAGACTCAAGAGGTCCAACTCCACACATTCCTCTAACACATTTCTTTTGAGTGATAAACACTTTTGAAATATCAGTGGAATTTCCCCACACGATCAAACCGTACCTCAAAACACAAGCCACATAACCATGGTATGTAGTGAGCGCAGCATCCAGTCCAGCAGTGCGTCTAAGGCATTTTAAAGCAAATATGAACCTTTCTAGTCTGTTGCAAATTTGTTGAACATGTACTTTCCAATTACAGTACTGATCAAGATGAAGTCCCATAAACTTAGTCTGCTCAACTTGTTGTACCGTTTGACCACGACACTTTATATTAAAAGAGAAACGATGGGCTTTATAATTACTAAATTGAATATAATTAGATTTCTCTATATTAATAATTAGATTATTGCATTCTATCCATTCATTAATTTTATCAATTGTATCATTTATTATGTCAGAAAATTTAAATCTCGAGTCAAATGGAATAATAACAGATATATCATCGGCATATAACACCGTTTTGTGCATTGTAGCTTTGGGTAAGTCATTGATATATATAACAAACAATAACGGGCCCAAAATGCTACCTTGTGGAACGCCCGAAGAATTAATTTTTAATTGTGATTTGAAAGTTATAACTTCGTTCTTTTCATCTAATCTGTTTAGCTCTACACATTGTTGACGATCTGATAAGTAGCTTTTGAGCCATGCCAGCGCAGGTCCTCTTATTCCGTACGTTTCACATTTAGACAGTAATATATCGTGATTTACGAAGTCAAATGCTTTTGACAGGTCAAAAAATACTGCAACTACTGGCATTTTTCTGTCTATATACTGAGTTACATTTTGCATCAAGGTATAGCAAGCTAGAGTGGTAGACTTATTCTTGCGAAAACCATTTTGCTCATCATTTATAATGTTGTATCTGTTTAAGAAATTTGTGATTCTAACATGCATAGCTTTTTCGAAAATTTTTGAAATAACTGAGATGAGCGTTATAGGACGATAGTTCTTCAAATCGCTTTTATTGTTTTTCTTATAAAGCGGTTTTACAAGAGATAGCTTTAATTTTGAAGGAAATATGCCCTGTTCAAATGATTCGTTTATCAAGTGACACAATAATGGAGCCAACAAGGATGCGCAATGTTTAATAACAGAAGTTGATATAAAATCGTAGCCGAAGCCATAAGCTTTAAAGTACACAAATTACAAAACTGAATATCTATAAAAAAATTCGAATGGGTACCCATTTTTTAGGTGTCACACATCACCTCGATGGTAGGTTTAACGGAATCTAAAGAACAATTGGATTATGAAGGAAGACCTATAAACCCGACGGCTAGCATAAGTGCCGTAGCACGAGTCATAACGAGTGAAGAAGAATTATTGGTGATGAAAATGAAGGAAGAAATGGAACGGTGAGCTTTAATTTCTACATTCTGTAATTTTTTTCTTGAATATAGTAAATAATTTTTCGCCTTATTTTAAAATTTCAACAAAATTTCGTTGTTCAGCAATGGACTTTGTAAATTTAAATGTTATGTGGTGTTTCTTCTACCTTTAAAGATTTTTATTGCAACAAAAAAAAAACTATTTCTTTTCCTTATTTCTTTCTTTTTTTGTTTCTTTGTAATTTGGTTGTATTAGGCAGCTGCACTCTAGTGGACTGTTTTGTAACTGATTAAACCTAATCATACAAACTCATACACAAAACATTGTCTACGAATTGTATAAAAGAAATGTAACATACAAAATAAAACCGAGAAATATAGTTTTGTTTAAAATATTAAACTTAAAAACGGACGAACTTTAAATACTATACTCCTAATATCGTTTTTAATTTTTAGAGAGGAATCGGAAGTTAAAACCCATAAAAGCCAAAATATTATGTCGGTTTCGTCTAATGAAATCCCGATTTCAGCCGTAACTCCAGTTATCAGTACGTATTTTTTGAACAGATTAATATATATATCGTAGATGTTCAGATAGATTTTAGTACAATAAACACGAAAACTGACAGCAGCATTGAGCAGGTTGAAAATTAATTTTATTTAGTAGTCTATTACAAATATATTTGCTAAGTTTTAGAAAAAAAAGTATACTAAGCCTGAGTAAAAAGTGGGACAAATAAAATACAGAAAAACTACCCAAGTGCACTTGGCCACACGCAGTTTAAGGTGCATAGTTTTTTATTGAATAACATCGTAGAATCTTTCATCATGTGTCTAGGATCGTTCATTATTCTGTCGTCCTACGAAAGAAAACCGCTAACTGAAAAAATATTTTTTCGAATAAAATGCAAAAAACGTGCATAATTAGTTTTCTATTTAGGAATCTTTAAGGACGATTACAACACAATTTTTTTATAGACAGATAACAACTTATAGCAGGTTTTTACATAAAAAATTATTCAAAAATACTTATTTATTTAACTCACGCAGTTCCTAAGCAATAAAATGGCTAAAATTTAGTCGATTTAAAAGGTAGTATTCGAAGAAAAAAAGTATGAAATGTGCAATATTAAGGGCCGTTAAATAATTTTCACGTCCATTTAAACAAGGATAGTTAAAAGCCACCTTAGCGTACTTTGCCCCCAAAAATACTGCATTTGGGTCAATTAACTTTTTAGTGCCCTATTTTTTACCTTTTCTCAAAAGACGTCTTATTAAGAAAAGATCCGAAATTATTCAATACTTAGCCCTTGTATTCAAGTACTCCGGTTAACCTACCGTTTACACTCACACGTTACACATTTCGATGTAATTTGTTTTTTATAAGTAGCCGCTAAGTCCGTGACTTGTAAAACCAAAAGGACGAAAAGGATCTCTCATTTTCAGGGTTCCGTAGCCAAATGGCAAAAAATGGAACCCTTATAGATTCGTCATGTCTGTCTGTCTGTCCGTGCGTATGTCACAGTCACTTTTTTCCGAAACTATAAAAGCTATACTGTTGAAACTTGATAAATAGATGTATTCTGTGAACCGCATTAAGATTTTCTACAAAAACATAGAAAAAAAAAACAATTAATTTTAGGGTTCCCCATACTAAGAACTGAAACTCAAAAAAATTTTTTTCATCAAACCCATACGTGTGGGGTATTTATGGATAGGTCTCTAAAAATGATATTGAGGTTTTTAATATCATTTTTTTCTAAACTGAATAGTTTTCGCGAGAGACACTTCCAAAGTGGTAAAATGTGTGTCCGCCCCTGTAACTTCTAAAATAAGAGAATGATAAAAATAAAAATAATATATGATGTACATTACCTTGCAAACTTCCAACGAAAATTGGTTTGAACGAGATCTAGTAAGTAGTTTTTTTTAATATGTCATAAATCGTAAACCGCAATTTACCTTTCATCCAATCAACTCAAATATAAATTTTAGTTACTTACATCACATAATAAAGTTTTTTAAGCAATAAAAATACCATAACTTTTACTTATATACGTACAGGTTTGTACGGAACCCTCAGTGCACGAGTCCGACTCGCACTTGGCCGGTTTTTCGATCTATTTGAGAAAGATGTTTGTAATCACGAGTACATGCATATATCTATTGCTATCAAGAACTAATTAAAAGTTAGACTCTATTACACTGCGACTTTGCATCAATGCTGTCGCGATACAGTCGCGATGCAAACGCTATGCAGTATCGATACAGTCAGGTATAGCGATACAAAAACGCGCGTTTGCATCGATACAGTCGCGGTTAAGGGACTGATAATAGCTAAATACGCTTCACTTGAGCAGGTTTTTAACGAAACGTGATGCATATTTGGCCTTCAAAAAAAATTATGTGATAATTAAGCATCTTTCCAAGAATATGGCCGACTCCGATACACGATTAAATATATTTTGTACGCCATAAAAAAAATCCAAAGTTACCTCTGCTTTATGCTTTTAAACCGTTTTTCTTAAGTACCCATTAATCTATGATGCCAAAACTTTTACACATTATTCAATATATTATGCATAATAATATAGCTATTTGATAATTAATATTATGGGTAAAGATTTTGAGAAAAATGCAAACATTTTCGAAAAACGTAAAACAGCGCGAATCCGCTCCGTTCTAGCACGCGCATTCTGCCCTTTGTTAGAAAGGGAGGTAATTTAGCTCTTATCAGCCCCTTAAGTCGCGATGCAAACGCGATGCTGCATCGATACAGCGTTGTCAGTACGTTCCTTTTGTAAATTGAATCAATATCCTCATCCTTCAACAACAACAACAACAGCCTCATCACAATGATGATGATGAGGTTGAGGATGAAAATAACGGCTCGACTGGCAACGCTGTATCGTTGCAGAATCGCGAGAGTATCAATGCAAAAAGTCGCAGTGCAAAGCCCCAATCACTCTTTCCTAAATTCAAACACTAATTCTGCGTACATTGCTGGAAAGCTTGAATCTTTTAATTATATCAACGAGATATGGATGCCGAGTTAGTTTTTAAATTAAGGAAGGTGTATGAGACTTTGATAAGGCTTTAATAAGGCCTCACTCTATGTTTTTCAACAGGTCAGGACATGCTCAAAAGGCGGTCAACAACTGAACATAAAATTGCTTCAAGGAATGTCAGTTTTCATCAGGGACGTAAGTTTTCATGATATTTATAAATATGTTGACATAGTCGTCGTATCGTAGTTGGTATAGTAAGTGTCAGCTCGGGAATGCGGGCAAAATGTAAGTTGCGTTGTATAAAATAATGCTTATAATTTTGACATGTTAGTTAATTAACTAAAAAAAAATTAAAAAAAATCCGCCTGCTAAAAAAATTTAAAAATGATAAAGCTGATTGATACAAACATTCCATGATTTTTCTTAGTTTTTATATTTAAATAAAAAAAGTTATATTTGCTTCGCTAAAAACTTGTAAATCCTATTTTTATACGAGCAAAGTTTTGTATTCTTTTCAAATATATGTTCTATAAAAAAATACAGCGTGGTACAAGAAAACTGTATATTGCATTCTCTCGGTCCACTTTTATTAGATTACTAGCTTTTGCCCGCAACTTCCGCATGTTAAATAAAATACATAAAAAAAACTATAAGGTATCAGATGTAAAAAGTTACATTTAGATCGGTTCAGTAGTTTTTGCGTGATGCTCGAACAAATAAACAAACAAACATATTCAGGAAAAATCAAACAATCTCTCTAACTAGTACCGTTTTTTAGATATCTGCAAAATACCTTAATTTACCTATAATTAGAATTATTTGATTAAATACACCATATTCCTCTGTCTTCTGAAAGCGTTTTAATCAGGTTAAGTCCACTACGGGTCAAGCTTGACACTCGCATTGCGACTCTAGACTGTATGTCTATTGAAATAAGAAGTCAATTGTAAGCACCAACAATGTCTAATATATCAAGCTTGGTGTGCTCTTAACTGTACTATTCATATTAAATTTTCAACAATAGGCGGACTAATCAAAAAGAGGATCGTACCTCCCGTTGCGCTCTCATCATAATTTCATTTATTTATTTGAATTGAATGCATTATTGAAAAATCTGAGACACGAAAAGTGGCCATCAGACGTCATTGAACCATCTAAATAGTTAACCCTCCTTTTTCGATAAAAAAAATTGACAACTCCTAACATCCTTAGACCTAAACAAATTGATCTATATCGATAACTAAATTTGTCGACCCTCAATGTCTTCCGTCACCCTGTTGTGACATTTTCTCGAGGTAATCTCGCTCCGCCTCGGTGAAAACGCACCCTATTATGGGTGAATCTCATACAGTGGTGTAAAAAAAAACAATATAATATCTCTTAAAACTGAATCTGTGGACACCTACATGATTCAAACCATTAAAACAATTTTCAGGAATAATGGTCAAAATACAATTAAATTTTTTTGATTTTCTTTACAAAATTCCCTTACTTCCTGAGCTGTAGTTTATACGGAAAATAGATTTTTCCCGTTTCGACCTATTTTCGCTAGCGCGAAATATGTTAAGTCCAAGTAAGTGCTCATTTACACAAATTTTTGGCACCACGTAGAAATAGGAAAGAAAGATAAAGTCGGATAGCTTTCTCTTTCTTTACTATAGCTGCGTCCTTCCGAGGCGCCAAAATTTTGCCTCCGTGTAAGTCAGCTGTAAAGTTCGGCTTACTTACTTACTTAAGAATGGAGTAGAATGAGAGCAGAGTGACAACAGGACGGAGCGATTCGATTGGATCGACAGAGACACCTGCATTATGCCCCACGTTCCGAAATGCGCTAACAGCGTGCTTTAAAGCGCTGTGAACGCGCTTAAGTCGGTCCGAATTGACTGAAAACGTGCTCTAAAGGAACTGATTCCTCACTGCCTTACATCATTGATGACGTCATCGTTTCTTCTATCAGTGCTTTAATCAAATAGGTGGAGGTGGTGGAAACTAATTAATTAATTTGAGGCAGACCAACGTTTTCCACGTTTTGTTTTTGATTAGTTTGTCACTAATGGAAATGAGAGTGGATTTGGCACACATTCTGGAGGAATTAGCTCAGCCAAATTAAAAACAAAACTGTCTTTTTGACAAATGAACTTGTAAACACGCTTAGAAGAGCCACTAAAGCAGTGATAGCTCTGCTAGCGTGCAAAATCAAATTGGACCGTCCATGAGTACCGTGTACGCTTGAAGCAGTGTTTGCTCAATTCGGAACGCGGTAGCTCTGCTATGTTTTGCTGTCATTCTAATGGTTATTTAGCTATATTATTTCTATAGTAGTTTTAACATCTCTTTTAATAGGTCTTTACCTATGAAATTGCCGTTTTGTATGGCGAATTTTAGGTAAACTCAATTTTCAGTATAACGTTCTTGCGTTTTTTTTAGGAATTGAAAATCCAAATTTTAAATATTTTTTTAAACATGATTGGGAAGACGTTAAGCTAACAGAAGCTTTAATTTAATATTCTAAAAATATTATCTGTAAAAAAATATAACAAATCTAATGATGAAATCGGACGACACTTAAGACGATCAATTTACGAACCCAGAATTTAATGTAGCAAACTAAAAATAATAACTTTATTTTATGCGTAAATTGTTAACCTTGAAGTCAACTTTCAAATATAAGACAAATGAAAAAAATAGCATTAGAATTATAGGAATTATGACCTCATTAATTTGTAAGAAAATTTCGGCAATTTCATAGGTAAGACCTATTATTTAAACCGTTTATTTTTGACAGATGCAAAAGGTGTAATAAAAGGAAGGTCATCTATGCTTCATCCAAACAAAACATCAAAAGCAGATGTGCTAGCTAAAGCTGGTACTAGTCGGACTGGTAAAACGCTGTCTTCCTTCTATAGAAAGTTTTTCATAATCATTCATTTATTTGCGTGAATATACATTGTTAAAGATCTTAAATTTAGTACAGTAGATATATTCAACCTGTATTCAGGTGTGCAAAGCGAGGGCATGCAAAATTATAATATTTACAATAAAAAAAAATGTCACTTTCAAAAATATTCTGAATGTCAAATTATTATAAAGATTACAAAAATTTTGGATAAATTTGATATAAACAGTAAATTCAATAATAAAAGATAATATTGTAAAATAAAGATTACCAGTTTTTGAATTGTCAGGAACCCAAGCTAATTTAAATTATATTTCATCGCTTCATCCTTCAGATATAATTTACAATACAACGTAGTTCTTCAAGCCTACAAGGCAGCATTGCACGCTTAAGAGATAATTCAAATCGATACATTTTTATCGATTCTTACGCACAGCACTAGTTCAATCGTCAGGCAACGTCTCAACCCTATTCGCCTATAGCTGTCATTCTTTTATCGTGCAAGGCAGTGTTCGCACGCGCGCAGCTGAAGAAAAAATAAGTGTTTTGTGATTTACGAACAAAAAATGGCTAACAAGCGAAAAAGGGATTCTTCTGTCGAAAGAATCGAAAGATACAAGAAGAAAATTTTGGATTTGGAGAAAAAACAACGCCAGAAACGACGCCGAATAATCTTCGATTCTTCTTCCGAATCTGGTATGTACCTACCCTCAATTTTTTAGTTTTATTCTCCACGATATATTTTATCGTGGTATTATGCTGTACATTACTGTACATAGCCTAGCGGTCAACCGTGAGTTGTCACACGTGGCTTATTTATAAATTAATCGCAACATTTTGCTTTTTAGTAAGTACTTATTGAGATGCCTGGCGGTTAACCGGGAGTTAACACGACGGTTATTTCATCTCAACGCTTGTTTAACGAGCTTGTATATAAGACTGCCTAGCGGTTAACCGAGAGTTAACACGATGGCCAGTTTGTCTTAAAAAAGCATTAGCATTTAGCATTCTATAACATTTTCCTGGCGGGTAACCGTGAGTTACCACGAGGGATAATTATTTATTGTTTGTGTAAATAAGGTGATATGTAACATAAATACATATCCTTCCAGATGACACACCAGAGGCGGCCGTGAGTCGAGAAAATAACCCTGGGCCGTCACAGAATGTTCCCGAAGTTACTCCCGAGTCACCTGCCCGTCCGTCCAATACCGAAGCTGACCCCTTGGCCGATACCCAAGCAGTACCAGAGCCGGCGCCCGTCGAGGCCGAAAAAATAGACATACCTGCGGCTTCACAAGACGGACAGGTTTCAAACCAGGAAATACCCGAATTGGACCCCGAGCTCCTGATAGCACTCGGGGAGGAAATTAGGAACACCCCAAATTTTGGGGAGAAAATCCACCAAATGCTCTCTCGACGATGGGAGCCAATCTTGAAAAAAGGCTTACCAAAAGAGGTAAAAGACGCCTTACTTAAAGATTACCTTGTTCCTGAAAACTGTACCCTACTGCAGGCGCCTAAATTAAACGTCGAGGTGGCAGCGGCTGTATCAGAATCCTGCCGATCGCGAGACAAAAGGAAGGAATCCGACCAACAACAGTTGGGCGTTGGTATATCGGCAATAAGTAAAGCCATGACCACCCTGCTCACTAGCGATGACAAAATCGAGGCAATCCGTGTTCTCAGTGACGGTTGCCGCATTTTAGCCGATTTACATTTCACAGAGACGCAATCGCGAATAAGCGTAATTAATTTCGCGCTAGCGAAACCATTCCTCAACATCGTTCAGGATGGTGAAAGAGATGAGACCCTTTATGGTAATAAACTAGGTGAAAAAATCAAGGCGTCAAATGCCATAGAAAAACAGGGTATGCAGATTAAAAAATACACAAAGAAGAAGGGAACCACTGATCCGCCGACTAGCGCACGACCTCATTACCATCAGCAAGGACCGCCAGTTACAAACCAGGGAAACTGGTCCGGTCCCCCTCGCTTCCAGCAGAACAGGGGGGGGCGCAGAGTATCACAGAGGAGGCCGCCAGCAACAGCAGCCCCGAGCCGTCGCCCGCCGCCGCCGTCCCAGCTGACGTCGAGTGCCGTGGGACAGCCGAGAGCTCGTGCTCCACGCTCCTAAATAATGAGGTACAATTACATGCAGGCCGTATACGCCACTTTTATTGCTGTTGGCTTAAAGTCACAAGCAATCCCGTAATACTTGATTGGATTAAACTAGGTTTTCCTATACCGTTTGAGACTCAACCGTTACAATCTTATGTACCTTCAACCTCTTTGTCCTCACATGAAAAAGCAGATATGTCAATAGCCATTCAAAATTTATTAAACTTAGGAGCGTTCAGTCCTTGTGAATCATCAGAAAACGAGTTTATTTCACCCGTATTTTTAGCACAAAAACCTAATGGTGGTAAAAGGTTCATCTTGAACTTAAAGCGCCTTAATAAATTTGTAGCCAAATTACATTTTAAGATGGAGGATCACAGGACTGCCGTTAGATTACTGCCTAAGAATGGCTACATGGCGACTATTGATCTAAAGGAGGCTTATTTCCTTATCCCGGTACGAGACGAAGATAAGAAATACTTACGGTTTAAATATGACGGTATTACTTACGCATTTAATGCTTTACCTTATGGTTTGTCAGTTGGCCCTAGGGCTTTCACCAAAATAATGAAGGAAGTAATTACGTACCTTCGCTATCAGGGCTATAAAAATGTCTTTTATTTAGATGACATTTTGTGCATCGGAAATAGCTTTACTGATTGCCTTGATAATGTGAATGCTACACTAAAACTCCTCGAATGCCTAGGCTTCGTCGTAAACTACGAAAAAAGCTCCCTTACTCCACTTCGAACTTGCAAATTTCTTGGCTTTATGTTTGATTCTGTTAATCAAACTATTTCTTTACCGAACGAGAAACGACAAAAAATTCTAACGTTGATTGACAAGTTTTCAGTGTTACCGAGATGTACAATAAGGGAGTTTGCACAGTTGATCGGAGTTTTGGTGGCAGCATGTCCAGCGGTAAAATATGGATGGGGCCACACCAAAATCTTAGAGCGACAAAAATATTTAGCTTTACAAAAATACGAAAATTATGAAACCAGTCTCATACTTCCTAAAATCATTCTCGAAGATTTGACTTGGTGGAAAAATATTGTACCTCATGCTTCCAACTCAATAGTACGGCTAATTACGATGTTGAAATTTACTCCGACGCGTCCCTGTCAGGCCGTCTGCAATGGAGAAAAAATGCATGGAGCGTGGAAGCGTGAGGAACAATTATTCCACATTAATTATTTAGAACTTTTGGCAATATTTTTGGCACTTAAGTGTTTCGCAAGCAAAATGAGAGATTGCTCAATATTACTGCGAGCTGATAACACAACGGCTATCAGTTACATCAATCGTATGGGAGGAATCCAATTTCCTCACCTCAACGATTTGGCTAGACAAATTTGGCATTGGTGCGAGGAGCGAAATATTTGGCTGTTTGCGTCCTACATAAATACTAAAGATAATTATGAAGCTGACGAAGAGTCTCGGAGAATAAACCCGGACACAAAGTGTGAATTATCTCATACTGCGTTTAAGTTAATCACGCAACAATTAGGCCAGCCAACCATTGACCTATTCGCTTCTCGTGCCAATGCAAAATGTGAATCATACGTTTCCTGGAAAAAAGACCCAGAAGCCATCTCTATAGATGCCTTCACTTTAAATTGGAGTACCCATTTCTTTTATGCTTTCCCGCCTTTCGCACTGCTGCTTAAATGCATCCAAAAAATTGAACAAGATAAAGCTGGAAGCTGGAATACTGATTTTTCCATTTTGGCCCGGCCAAGCATGGTATCCATTACTTAAAACCTTGGTGGTATCTAACATAATCTGGTTGGAACCGAAAGAACACCGTGTTTCATCTTGTTACAGAAACCCACTTACCCTGGGTGCAGCAGTTGTCTCCGGCAGTCGTTCACGTCGCGTGGCGTCCCGGCGGCAGCACTTGATTTGATGTTGGCGTCTTTGTCGCAAAATACGATGAAGCAGTACAATGTTTCCCTGAAGTTATGGTGGCAATATTGTACAGACAATAATTATAATATCTTTGATTGTTCTATTACAACAATTCTAAATTTTCTGAGTGAGCAATATACAAAAGGGGCATCATATGGATCCATAAATTCTCACCGCTCGGCTTTATCCCTCTTATTAGGAAAGCATGTGGGATCAGACGACCGTGTTACCCGTCTATTAAAAGGTATTTATAAATCTAGACCAAGTCTTCCTAAGTACATTAGTACTTGGGACCCGCAGGTCGTTTTAAATCATATCGCCAATTGGTATCCTAATCGAGAACTTAGCTGGGAGAATATTACTAAAAAACTAGTAATACTTTTGGCTTTATGTACTGCTCACCGTATGCAAACCCTTTCATTAGTTAAAATTGAAAACATTAGTTTTCATTCCAATGCGGCTAATATAGCTATCAAAGATATTATAAAGACATCTGCTGCCGGACGAGAACAACCGACGCTCTTTCTCCCATATTTTCGAGAAAATCCCCGAATCTGTCCCGCAACAACTCTTGAGGATTACCTTCACGTAACACATGCGGACAGACCGGAGAATGAGTCTCACCTCTTGTTGACTGTGAAGCGCCCCTACAAAGGCGCGACAGCACAGACACTAAGCAGGTGGACAAAACAGGTGTTGGAAGCAAGTGGTGTGGACGTGGCGAGGTTTAGCGCACACAGCGCGCGACACGCCTCCACGTCCGCTGCGTACGCCGCCGGCGTCTCCGTCGACGCTATCCGGAAGACCGCCGGTTGGACTAACACTTCCCAAACATTTGCTAAATTTTATAATCGCCCAATCTTAGACGCAAATAATTTTGCTAGGTCCGTGTGCCAAATTAATGATTAAGATAAAAAACTAATCAGTTTATTTAAGGATGTATTGATTAAGCAAACATTATTTCTTAGGACATTTAATGATTAAGTTGGTAACTAAATAAAACTTATAATTATGATTATAATAAAAGTATTTAATTTTATGTTACCCTTCTTGCAAAACTTAACTCTAAACATCTACGTTGTATTGTAAATTATATCTGAAGGATGAAGCGATGAAATATAATATATGATTAAACGAACTTACCAAGTGAAGTTCGATCAATATTATATGAGTCGCTTCATCCGAAGATATAATCACCCTCCCACCCTAACCCAGGAATAGTTTTGCAAGACTCGACTCTACATACCTTAATATCTCTAAAAGAATGACAGCTATAGGCGAATAGGGTTGAGACGTTGCCTGACGATTGAACTAGTGCTGTGCGTAAGAATCGATAAAAATGTATCGATTTGAATTATCTCTTAAGCGTGCAATGCTGCCTTGTAGGCTTGAAGAACTACGTTGTATTGTAAATTATATCTTCGGATGAAGCGACTCATATAATATTGATCGAACTTCACTTGGTAAGTTCGTTTAATCATATATAACATTTTAAACAGCAGTCAAAATACACAGGTCATGTCCAAACAAAGATTAAACCTATTTTTGGTCATGCAACATGTATTCCCCCACTGTGTAAAAGCACTTTTCACTCAGCCATCTAGTCAAAGCACCCATAAACTCATTAAACTGCGTTGAAGCCGATCTCAAACTCTCAGGTAATTTATTGTAAAGCTCAATCGATGTGCTGTAAGAGCTTTTACCGTAGATGCAAAGACGGACGCGAGGTTTATGTAATTTTGTAGAATATTCTTTTTTCTTTTTTTTGTTATTTAATACACTCAGCGGCAGAAATAACCGGCCGGTCTATTTTCTGTCGTACATTTTTATACAAGTAAGGGATCAAATGAAGCGTTAATATATTTCCTAAACGAAATAAATATCTGTGAATAAACAGTGAGATCATTAAATAAGGTGTCTGACTACCGATTCTTGAAGATTAGACCTGTGCACGGTATCCAGAAAATTCCGTGCATCGTTCAGAAAAAAATATACGTCATTTTGTCAGAAATTTCTTACATTTAGCGAATTAAAATGTTATAAGAGTCGCACGTTTTCTTCAATTTTTTAGATATACCTAATCTGTTATAATATTGTTAATAAGGTTCTTATCTAAAGACCTCATCAATCAGATTTGTATTTTTATTCAATTTAGGTAAGATATTGACGCTTCGTTTGCCCCCATATTTGTATGAAAATATATGAAAGAAAACAGACCAGCCGGCTATTTCTGCCGGTGAGTGTATTTATTATTTGACAGGCCCGTTGGCGTGGTTGGTAGTGAGCTTGCCTTCTACGCAGTGGGCCGCGGGTTCGATCCCCGCCCAGGGCAAACATTTGTGTGATGAACACGAGTGTTTGTTCTGTGTCTGGGTGTTATTTATCTATTTATGTATCAACTAGCTGTTGCCCGCGGCTTCGCTCGCGTGGATTTCGTATTTAGGTTGTTATCGGTTTTCCGAAGCAATGAGATATTTTCCCGTCATTTCGGGGTAATTTTAAACTAAGGAAAAACAGGACTAACCCTGCGCAAATCAATGAGTATAATTCAAGATCCAGCTGAATTTTATATAATATACAGACGTTACTCATAAGTTACTCAGAACAGAGGAACTTAGCAGTAGTATCCTAACAAATGTAAAGAGAGAAATGAGAGACACCTTTATGTAATATTTCAAAACAGAGCCAATTCGCAGAAGAAATTGAGAAAAACTACAACCCTCTCCCTCTCTCTCCTTCTCTGCCCTTCTTCTCCCCCTCCCCCTCCTTCCTCTCCACCTGCTCCTCCCTCTCCCCCTCCCTCTCCCTCTCCCACTCCCTCTCTGCCTCCCTCTCCCACTTCCCCTCCTTATCCCTCTCCCTTTACTTTTTCTGTACCTGTACCTCTCTACGTCTCTACCTCTCTACCTCTCTACCTCTCTACCTCTCTACTTCTCTACCTCTCTACCTCTCTACCCCTCTACCTCTGTACCCCTCTACCTCTCTACCTCTCTACCTCTCTACCTCTCTACCTCTCTACGTCTCTACCTCTCTACCTCTCTACCTCTACCTCTTCCTATCCCTACCCCTAACGCCAATTTAACCGCTATCCCTAACATAGAAACGACACCCATATTTATTTTTAGACATTTCAAACCTATCGCACCCCAACCCCATCCCCAGGGGATGATGGTATTTCACGTCCACCACGTTGGATTTCAAAGTTGTTGTAGCTTTCGTAATCAGCGACCCGAAAAACCATACAAACGACACCCATATTGATTTTTAGACATTTCAAACCTATCGCACCCCAACTCCATCCCCAGGGGGATGATGGTATTTTACATCCACTACGTTGGATTTCAAAATTGTTGTAGTTTTCGTAATCAGCGACCCGATAAACCATACAAACGACACCCATATTCACATTTCAACCCTATCGCACCCCAACCCCATCCCAAGGGAATGATGGTATTTTACGTCCACCACGTTGGATTTCAAAATTGTTGTAGTTTTCGTAATCAGCGACCCGATAAACCATACAAATGATACCCATATTGGTTTTTAGACTTATTCACCCCATTTCCCTTCTTTAGGGGTTGAATTTGGGGTGGAATTTCAATAACAGTGATAAACGTTGCATAGAATTTCATCATTAATGCCTAAATAATAAATTATGTAAATTTTACTTTAAAAATAAATAATTTTCAACTTCATCCCCCTTTTCACCCTTAAGGGTGTCGAATGTTCAAAAACCCTGAGACTTGTAAATATTTAATTTTAGTCGTCAGCCTAAATACAAATTTTGAAGATCCTAACTTCAAACTGACGGACTTTCATACAAACTTTCATCCCCTATTTTACCCCCTTAGGGGTGGAATTTTGTAAAACCCTTACTTAGTGCACCTCTAGGTCTCATAAGGAACCTACATGCCAAATTTTGAATCTCTAGACCCAACGGTTTGGGCTGTGCGTTGATATGTCAGTCACCTTCTTCTTTTATATATATAGACTAGAGGTCGCGTTGGTGCGCGGGCTGCGAGCAGCCCGCGTGAGGTGTTGTGGCTGTTGCTTTTGTTATCCAGGACCAAATTTCGATTTTGAAGGCAATCGGCCGAAAAACAAAAAAAAACAAGATGGCGGCCATTTTTCGCATTTATTAATAAAATATGAAAAACCGTAGTAGAGACGACAAAAAGTGAAATTAAAATTTAAAAATGCTAAGAAATAAGGCGGATATAAACATTTAAAACTTTTAATTACGCGCCGATTAGACAGAGAAATCCGACATGGCATGTGACGTCACATGCCACAACGGCCATATTAACTATGTATTAAATTTCGTTTTGCTAGAAAGAGACAGAAACAAATCTTCGATGGCTTATATCTTTTTAAATTTTATAGTTATTCGAAAAATAGTGTTACTAAACTGTTTATTAGATGAATGAGAAAGTTTTTTTTAAATAACAAACATTATGCATATTCCCTATTGTCCCCCAATATTAATTTATTTATTATAATTGCAATAAAACAAAACTTACATGTTACACGGAAACAAAGACTATACAATTTATCTTTGTCTTTGACGGAAATAAGTAAAATTATAAAAAAACTCCGTTTGAATCAGTTCAGTTGTTTGTCTATCTCAACTTTTAAAATCCAGGATTTTATTATAATAATTTTGTTATATCTATGTACAGGAGATACAGAATCAAGTGGAGAAAGCCATAAAAAGAGACAATCTTTCTTTGGCAGTCGAACAAGTAAGCATTAGCACGTTAGATCCTATACTCGTACTATTAAACGAGCTATATTTGTATATCTATTTGTAATCGGTTTCTCGAAAACGGCTCCAACGATTTGGATGAAATTTTGTTTTTGGGTGACCGACTCACTGTGAGCCTAATGGGGACGTGGCCTAAGGCCTGGATCAGTGCGACGCGGATGCCCGCAGCGGACGGTAACATGTATAAATATACAGTCTGTTCAGTCCGATGCGGAGCTGGGACGTGGCCTTAGTCTATAAGAAAACGACGGTACAAAATTAAAAGCTTTTATATTTTCACAGGCAGTGAACACAAAGTTGATGCTGCTATAAAATATTACGGTGAGTTTGTTTTATATTAGGGTTAATTTTTTTTATAAACTGAAATTTGATTTTTAGGGTTCCGTAGTAAAAAAGGAACCCTTATAGTTTAGTTATGCCCGTCCGTGTTCTGTCTGTCTTTCCGCGGCTTAGCTTCGAGACCCTTGGTGCTAGAAAACTGAAATTTTGTACGGATATACATTTCATTCACGCCGACAAAATATTTGTAAAATATTAAATGATAAAAAAGAATAAATAATAATAAATATTTGTAAAACGTTATGAAATACTGACTCAAAACCCGATAAAAAAAATACGAAACCCTATACTGCGCATGGCCCGACACGCACTTGCCCGATTTTTTTTTATCATAGCACACAGAAGGAAATTGGACATTCAAGCTTTTCCGTGGATTCTAACAGCTCTTAGCGCTTGCCTACGTTAAAAATAAATAATTATAAGGAACCTGTCCGAAAAATTGTCGAAAGATAACTTAACCCAACCTAACCGATCCCTGCTCAGGATCGGTTAGGTTGTGTTTACCGTGGCTAACGAACCTAGAATGGACCAGTGATCTAAACCCGTTTACAATCTGCCGGCGCCGTTTTACAAGTTGCCGACCGTTTACAGTTTGCCCGCCGTTTGTAAACGTCGAATTATTCTTAACATCCCATGAAACGTCCACTGCAGGACAGGGAGCTCCCTCTAGAATTTCACCGAAAACGCGTGTTGCTTTCGAAGGGAATTACCATAGTTACCAGGCATTGCGGCTGGTGACTACAGTATGTAAGATGGTATAACGATACACAGAATTAGTTTAGCTGACGTCCAACAATGAATAAACGATTTTGATTTTGACTTTGACTCAGAAAGATTTTGCCGTCCATCCTCCGGTTTATAAACCCTTAGCCACCTCTTACGATACCCTCGTGGGTAGAGATAGGTTGTACTATTCTTTTCCGGCACTACGCGGATATTACACCTAAATTGATATATTTTTTTTTCTGATTTGCAGGTCATCCACAATGTTGGTGTGATTTGCAGTAGACAATTAAAAATTTTTGTACAGAATTGACATTTGTTGGAGGAATATTAAAGGTTCTCTAACTGCCGCACTTAGAGTCGTCACATAAAACCAATTTTTCATTAAGTCTCGCGCTGTCACATTCTTTGTCAATTAATTCGAAAGGGACAGCAGCATTACTCATCGATATGATGTGGGTTCGATGACATGACTTCACAAATTCGTAAATGGTAGTCGGGACCAACGGCTTCCGAAGCACCGAATCTTCTAACTTTTTGGACAATCAGGTGATTCATCCTGCAATGCCCTTTTTTTGACATTATCCCCACGAAATCGAACCCAGAACCTCCGGATCGAGAGTCGAGCGCTCTAACCACTAGACAAAAGCTGTTGCAAATCGATTAATTTTAAGTGACGGCCCTGAGAACGGCAACAGGAGAAACTAAACAACGTTTCGCAATTTTTCGCAAAGTTGCAGTAGAGCAGATTTTTTTAGTGCAAGATGTTTTTCTACTGATATGGTCTTGGCTGCATATAAAATTAAATAAGGGTAATTTTATATGTGTAAAATGTACATACATATATTAAACTGGGTTTCTATACTTTACTGTTTTTACTAAATTAAAGTTACTGTAAAATAAAGATGCTGATAAAAAATATATTTCTAGTCGAAAAAATGCTAAATCTCAATTATCGTAACGCAGTGCTATCTAAATAAAGGAAAAAAAAACTTTGCAAGTAAAGTTGTACCATGTAGGGTGCGAACATGAATAACCATAGAACTTATAGCAAAGGAATAGAAATGGCTTACTATTACTAAACATGCAAGAATGCTTCTGATAGGAATACGGGTTCAGATCAAAATCTCATAGCACCTTATGAGCCTCGGAGGGCGAATTCTGTGAGGAGTGAAACAAAAGCCCGGGTTGTATTATAAGTCCTAATAATCAGAAAAACCTACTTTGGCGTTTCATTCCAATCCCGAACCGCTAGCTCGTATTATTAAAAGTGTTCTGCTTTATGGCACTATCTCACGCACTGAATTTGTGTAGATGATCTCCATTCAACTGTGTGTGTCAGGGATTTTGGCTATTGGTATACGCCTATAGCTACATGCAGTTGAACTTATCAGCTTCACAAAATTAAATGCAGTCCGTGGGCTTGCCTTCATTGCATTGGACGAACGTTATAATTATAACCGTCTCTCAAATATATTATAGGCCAAGTAAGAAGCTGTTGCTATATATAAGTCAAAAGCCTCAACAAATTTATACACGATCTCTGTGGGTTAACGGCTAAAATGGCTACGTATTGGAGTCAAAAATTACTAGCAGATAAATAACATATTGTTAAGGCGGTTGCTGGGTGGCAGCACCTTACTTTTAGAAATAAATTTATTGCGTCGCAAATACAAAACTTTTCAGTAGTATTGTTAGTTTGGCGGCAATATAGGGTAGTTATATATGTTATAACCCATGACATCATAGCTTAGCTTATCATTTGTAGCTTTGTATTGGTAAAGTGCTAAAAGGGGCCGTTTTTGGCAGTTTTACAATACAAAGCTATTCACGATAAGCTAAGATGTGATGTGATGGATAATAAAATATAGAACTACCCCAAATTGCCGCCAATCAAACAATCCTTATTAAATGTTTTGTATTTATGACGCAATAAATTTATTTCTCAAAGTGGCAGCACTTCTGCTCAGCAACCACCTTAATGAACCAAAGATTTCGGAAACTACGCTCAGGGCGTTCAGAAGAAGAGCGTTTTTCTTACGTCACTGGGTAGAACTGATTGATGTGAAGCAGATATCGGTGCCCTAAATTTATAAAATATATTTTGAGACAGACTGTGTTACAGCGTCTAGCCGCCCAGACTAAAGACAAATTAAATAGGCTACAATACAATTTTCGACAAGACAATTTTTCTATGGCTTACTGTTGGCCTCGATCTAGCCCTGAGAACAGAGTGTGCCTCTTTAATAGATTCGGGTTATATGAACTCAGGACGCAGGCAGAGAATTCCACTCCATTTCTAACCAATTCTTGGTTCTGTGCAAAACAGGATAGGGAAATGTAAATGTAGAGTTAGAGTCGGGACGATCCCAGTCTTCTGGGATTCACGGGATTCGTCGGGATATCCCGGGATATAACCAGAAGTGAGAAATGTTAGGGAACAGTGGAAGAAATTCGTATGTAAGCTTACATGATGCTCGGATCGTAAATACCCCAAGATAATTAGATTTTGGCCTAGACAAAAATCGGAACCAAGATTTTCTTTTTGTGGTTTATGAAGTCTTGGAAGTAATTACATAATTACTTAAAATTAAGCATATCACCAAATGGGACAAGGCGGCAGATTAAAAAAACCCTATTATATAAATAGTTACTGTGGCAAAAATGCTAACTAAACGAAATGTTTTCTGGGCTCGTTCAATGATAAACTTTTAGTATTTTACAAACTAATTAAGCACCTAAGTTCTTAGGTAAAGCTTAAATTAAAAAAATCCCACTAAAAGTTTTATTTCTTTTTGTCTGCTCGGGCAAAATACATAACTATCTCGTGACTTTTTGTACTTCAAAATTTTGTTGTACTTGATCAAACAGTCATAAAAGTGAACAAAATATGTTAAAGCTTTACAGTGGTATAATTATTGAGGGTTTTCTCTTTGGCCAAAATAGTTAACTGAATGAAAAGTGTTTGATTATACTCTAAAACTGTACTTACATTGATTACTTTGAAAATTAAACATTTCAGGCAATAGCGTATCTTTTTCTATAAAAATTACATTATAAAACGCTTTATATCGACCCTAATGAAGTTGAAATAAAGTTCATAATTGACATTAACATAGTACACGGCTCGTGATTGCACGGTACGGCAACGTCGCATTGCTTCGCTGTTTTTTTCGGTACGCGCTTCGGAATTTAAAGTTAAATATGAAAGATGAAATATTTACATCGGTTGTAGTAAGCTGAAAATATTTTTGATCTTCTAATCTAAATATATAAAACAGCATGCCCTGACCGACTGACTGATTCATCAACGCCGAGCCGTAACCGATAAAGCTACAGATGTGAAATTTTGTAGGTAGTTTTTTTGTACGTCAAGACTACCCATTAGGAAAGGATTTTCCGAAATTCATCCCCTAAGGGGTTGAAAAATGGGGTGGAAGTTTGTATGAATATTCTACAGGTTTGACATGAGACTCAAAATAATTGTGGATTTGATCTAATGAAAGGGAAAAAACGGCCAAGTGCGAGTCGGAATCGCGCACCGAGGGTTCCGTACCACCACATGATATAAATTGTATTAGTTGAAATGTCAGTAACTTACTGTGGTCGATTTTTGAAGTGAAAACTTCTTAAGCGGCGCTTGGCACTTTTTCAGATGGGGAAAAAATTATTAACTCGCATCAGAAGTCGCGTCAGATCTCGGATGAAGTATAGAAATTGATTTTAAAATAAGCATACCAAGTTAGAGCAGGCTCAATATATACAAAACTTCTAAAGTGTGATAAAGACCAAAACATCTTTTTTGTCTTTGTCATAGCAGGCCTGTCTGTGAAATAGGCAGCTTTTTCCAAGATCAAAGGAGTGCGACTTCTGTAAACTTGTTTACTATTATATATTCTGTGGTCATAGTCTCGGCTTTTTTTGTTGTGCACAACGTGATATGTGCACGACAGACTTGACGTACTGGTTTTGATCGTTATTTAAAAGCGAATCCTAAATGTATGAGATCTACATTTTGGATGACAGCTGTCAAGACCCTAGACTACTCATGTGCTGAGACAAATGATAGGTCTCGGATGACAGCTGTAAAACTAAAAATCGCTATAACTTGAAAACTACAGACCCTAGACTACTCGTATACTAAGACAAATGATAGGTCTCGATGAGATCTACATTTCGGGTGACAGCTGTCAAACTAAAAATCGCTATAACTCGAAAACTACTGACCCTAGACTACTCGTGTGCTGAGACAAATGATAGGTCTCGATAAAATCTTCATTCCGGATGACAGCTGTCAAACTAAAAATCGCTATAACTCGAAAACTACTGACCCTAGACTACTCGTGAGCTGAGACAAATGATAGGTCTCGATGAGATCTACATTTCGGATGACAGCTGTCAAACTAAAAACCGCTATAACTCGAAAACTACTGACCCTAGACTACTCGTGTGCTGAGACAAATGATAGGTCTCGATGAGATCTACATTTCGGATGACAGCTGTCAAACTAAAAATCGATATATTTTGAAAACTACTGACTCTAGACTACTCGTGTGCTGAGACAAATGATGTCTTGATGAGATCTATATTTCGGATGACAGCTGTCAAACTAAAAATCGCTTTAACTCGAAACCTACTGGCCCTAGACTACTCGTGTACTAAGACAAATGATAGGTCTCGATGAGATCTACATTTCGGATGACAGCTGTCAAACTAAAAACCCCATAACTTGGAAACTACTGACTCTAGAGTAGTCGTGTGCTGAGTCAAATGATAGATCTCGATGAGATCTACATTTTGGATGACAGCTGTCAAAGTAAAAATCGATATAACCTGAAAACTACTGACCCTAGACTACTCATGTGCTGAGACAAATTATACGTCTCGATGAAGAAGTACGCGAGCAATGGCGCGATTGACCCTTACAAAAAGCATAATATTCAAAAATTCTAGTTTTTACTTCTGCCGGCACTCTCGGAGTGCAACCCGTCCTTTTTTGAGTCCGACTCGCACTTGATCAGTTTTTATATTTTATAGCTTATGCAGCATGAGATACAGCCCACTGACAGACAGTCAGACAGACATCGGAGGCACATCACTCGTGGTGTGAAACATCTGCTGGTGTACCCCAAGGTGGCGTCTTGTCCCCACTCCTTTTCGCTATCTTCATTAGCTCTATGACTTTCCCAATCGAATCTTCGTACCACCTGTATGCTGACGATCTCAAAATATACTCTCAAGCGGGAATTAATGACCTTGGAAAGGCCGTATCTGATATATTGCTGATCTGGCTTATGTCTCAGAATGGAGTAACTCTCACGGATTGCAAGTGAATCCAAATAAGACACAGGCCATAGTAATTGGCAGTCACTGGTTCGTTTTAAGGGTCGACTTTGGATCTCTCCCTCCAATCGTCTTTTACGGGGAAAGTGTTCCATACGCCCAAACTGTAAATAACCTTGGCATACTTTTTGATACCACACTTTCGTGGAAACTTTTTGATACCACACTTTCGTGGAAACCACAAGTGGCGGAGTTAAGTTGAAAGCTTTTTGGTGCGTATGGATCACTGAAAAAGCTGCGAAATTTCTTGCCGACCAGTACAAAGATTGCTCTTGCACAATCGTTACTCCTACCTATCTTGGATTACGCTGATACCTCCTACCCTGATGTCCCTCAAAACTGCATAAAAAATTATTTTGACGATGCCAAAAAATAGTCATGAAATAGTCATAAATAGTCATCATAAGGAAAATAATAGTCGCGTTACAATTCTTTCCAGACACTTGCAGCCCACTCTAGCTACTTGGACTGTTGAAATAAGAACACTAAAAAGCCTGATATTATGTCAGGCTTGACATATTCTTGACATTACGTAGAGGAAAAAAGTCTCGGGGTGCACGGCACGCCTACCGGTTCTCGCTCGCTTGACGCGATCTATTGAATTAAAAATCAACTTTTTTAACTTTTTATAATTATGCTTAATTTTAAAAATAAAGGAAAGAACACATGATAAAAACTGTAATTAAACAAAAAAATTTCAGTTGGTATTTTTGCTGCAACATTAAATACAAAAATATTTAACTTTAGATTAATATGCTTAATTTTAGGTAATTTGCTCAAAAACTGTCCTGGACAGCCTATCAAATTAAAAATAATTTGGTTGCCATTTTTGCCTAGACTTTCATGTAATTTGCATACAAATTTGCTTATAAAAAAATATGCGCGGATATTTTTTGCTTAGTTTTAATTGAAGTAGGTACCTTGGAACCCACATCAAAAGTTTACCCCATCAGATATTAGTTACGATTTTTGGCTTGACTTCACATGCGTAAACAAACAAAAAAAATGATTTTACGGAGAATCTAAAAGCCAGCCAATTCATTAAAAAATATTTTTCACATTGATGTTCCACCACCTATTACAATATATAGCAACTTTATAGTAAATCGACGGTTTCGATTTATGTCCAGCCAATTAAAAATTACAGCTTCAGGACTCGGCCTAAAAGGGATATAGGGTGTTTATTTATGTGAGTAAATATGTACAGGGTTAGATTTTCGGTCGTTTTTTTTTAATATTACTAAGAACATGAAACTGAACAACTTTCCAAAGAAACAAGAAACATCTGTGGGAAGTTGAAAGGTTGTCGTTTTTCGACCTGTTTCTTGGGAAAAATTGAGCGCTGGTCAAATAAAAACTGAATGGAAAAATATGTGATTTAATTTAATATGAATGTATTTTCTATCAAGGTGGGTTGTACCCATAGAATACATGGTTGTACCATTCGATTTTTGATAATTAATTTCTATTTTATTGCAATAGTAATATTAATGTAATAAACTTAATTGTAATAATTGTTGTGCCCTTCTGGGTCCACATGTGTAACAATGTATATTTAATAACACCTTGAATGGCCATGTGGAAAGCAATAAATCATCTTATTTTATCTTACCATCTAACTTAACCATAACAGAATATGCGTCTTGCTCATAATAGGGTGGAGAGAGCAAGAGACTTATATTCTCTTATGGCTAAGTTACATGGTGCATGATGCAACCAAAGAGTTTAGACTTCCTTGCTTCGCTCTGAATAGAATCCGTGCAAATTTATTGGATGACACCTGCCAGCATGTCACATGATCACATCTCCTTTGCTATGCAATGTCGTCGTCGATGATTAGTGATTACAGAATATTCAAAATAACCCTACAAAATCCTCTCCCTTCTCCTTCATTGCATTAACAAAAATAATAGGATTATGTAATTTGCTTTGACTTTACATCAAACAACCTTTATTATTCTGAGGGAGCGTTCCACCCTTAAACATATTTTTTTTTTTCAAATAGACTCTTGTCGATCTAGCTACGATGAAGAAATGACTTCACCAGACCGAAATCTACTCGGTCGAGAATTGAATACATTCGAGTAATTGTCAACCGTTTGAGAATAGGTCCCTTGGCCCGTTGCCAAAGGTCGCTCGATTTGTCGACTTTGGGTCAGAAATGGCCAAACTTTGCTTCGTAAACAATAAGAATAAAAGTAGCAAGCTCGTAAATTTCCGGTATGAATTCTCTGCCATTGTGCACAATAGAAACCCATAGTAAAACAGCATAATGGATGAAGTTAGACTACTAAAATAAGCGGGCAGTAAGTTATTAAGTAGGACTGGACAGGACATATTATGCCGCATGTATCCGGATAGGTGGGCTAGAGTAGCTAAGGAATGGTTGCCAGAGGATGGTCACCGTCGTCGAGGCCGACTTCTTGACATTCGGTATGGTATGGAAGTTGACTGTTTTTCGTTTTTGCTTACTCGCCTTCTGCAATTTGAGCACGCCTGAGGTTTTTAAAACAACCGAATACAGCACAGTCTTACTCTCACCCTTAATCTAAAGTAATGGCAGATAACAAAAAAAACCGGCTAAGTGCGAGTAGGACTCGCGCACCGAGGGTCCCGTACCACCACACAATCATAATTGTATTAGTTGAAATTTCAGTAAGTTAATGTGCTAGATTTTTGAGTCCAACACGAACTTGATCAAATTTTATTATTTGTTCTTATTTTATAGGTTATGCACTATAAACATATCAATTTTCAAGTTTGTAAGTGTTCCCGTTTCTAAGATAGAACTAAAACAAAAATCGCCTCCTCGACCATCCAACTTGACCCCTCTCTTATATGAATGTTCTTGAAAAGGGAGCTCGCCTCAATTGGTTATCATTAGTTGTGGGAAAAGTTGTAATGTTAAATGATTTTAGACTTTTCCCTTTATTTTTGTGAGACCTAGCTTCTTGCCAAATTTCATAATTTTAGGTTAACGGGAAGTACCCTATAGGTTTTGCTTTAGTGCATAAATGTATTGAGATGAGGACATAAAATGCCATATCTGCGTGGTTGTAGATAATTGAAATTGTCAGATCTTGAGTGGTTAATGGACTATAATATATGTTAATAATTTCAACCTAATACGTCTACGCGTTCGTGAGATAAAGGGTCTTGACCGACAGACAGACAGACGGACAACAAAGTGATCCTATAAGGGTCCCGTTTTTTTTCTTTTTACGGAACCCTAAAAATATAAATATCGGTATCGGCTCGGAATCGTCGCGGTAGACAAACAGCCTTACTGTCTTTACAGTGTTTTTGTAACACGTTGTAAAACATCCCATTTAAACAGTTATTTTATTTATTATTTAAATTAAATTCAGCTGAAACATTTTAAATAAAATTGAAACATCATTGAACATAATTTTATGAAGCCACTTATGCAAAAATAACGTGAAATTTGTTAAAGATACTCGAGGGATACGCTTTTAGTTGATTAAACTTTAAATTATGCATTTACTGATCAAAATGAGTTGGTTAGTTACTATATCATATATATTCTGTGGGTAGTTATATACAGCATGAACATTTTTCTATACTCAAGTATGGTACTCAGGACATGAAACTGAACAACTTTCCCCAACAAACGAAGGTCAAAAAGTCGTCCAGTTTCATGGGTAGAACATGGGTTTAAAGAATAGCAATATTTTTTTCTAACAGCCTTTTTAAGTTTTTTATCAAAATTCTATGATCCACCAAAACGCCAAGCAAACTATTGTAAACTTACTGGAACTTCTACCCTCATTACTAGATAATACTGGCTTTAAGATAACGGGGACCGAGATAGCGCTTAGTTGGGCACTATCTTGTATCTGTTACTCTAAACCTGAGGGCATCAAATCTTGGACGGCTAAGATAAGTTTATTTACCAAGTCATTGACTTAATACAGGGTGTAAGGACATTTTTCCGAAAACTGAAAGAAAGGGCATGATCAGTCCACGTAACTGAACATAAAACTTTTTGAAGTATGGAAGGAAGGAGGGGAACTCATCGATTTTGTATACAATGTTGCTATTGTTCATATTACCTCGGTAATGAAAGGCGCAAAACGTAAGGAAAAGACCTCTCAGGCTCCCAGGGCACACCTCATAAATAAATAAAAACTCAACTTCATCATAATCACCATCATAACATCCCATAATACGTCTATTACAGGACAGGGAGTTCCCACCAGAATTCCAGCTGTTACTCGAACAATATGGAGGGGAAGTACCTTAGTCATGTCGCTTGCGAGCGTTACGGCTGGCACCATGGACCGCGGTTTTTAGAGACCGCATTATATATTGGCATTGGCACACTACTACAGTTACTATTATATTTTCCTACAAGCAACTAAGGTTGTCTGGAAGAGATCGCTTTAAGCGATAAGACCGCCTTTGTCCACACTAGTTTCAAGAGTCTCCTGTGTATTGTTTTGTTTTTGTGTGACAATAAAGAATTTGTCTATCTATCTATGTAAGATAGTACGATACACGGAAGGACGCTGCCGCCCATCGTCCAGTTTATAAGCCCTTAGTCCCCTCTTACGACACCCACGGGTAGAGATGGGTTGGTACTATTCTTTACCGGCATCTCACGGGACTTTATTGTTACCTTTATTAAATACGTTTCAATTCAAAAATACCTCCGAATATTCAGCACGAAAGCGCTTCATGATATTGCTTTCAGAAATCTAATAACGCTGAATTACTAATCCTATACCTGGGTCCTTCCCACTTCATTTGACATTCCGTAAGGCAATATGATAATAAGGGTGTCGCCTTTTTACTGAGCCGGGAATGTTGGGTATTCAAGCCAACCTTTCAGGGCTGCCAAAACACTTTCATACACTGCGACAAGGCTTATAATGAACGTGGCAAAAAAAGGAACTAACACCGCCACCTTGTGAAATGTCACTTTTTACAGTTCTCCTCATACAAGCCAGCGCCCCCACCCGCGTTCATTATAAGCCTTGTCGCACTGTAATATTTTAATGCTTTACATTTATAATATGTTGAATAAGCTCACAACGCTTTTAATAAAAGTTTTAATAAAAAGTTCGTTTTAGTTAATTTCAAAACATCGTAACAAAAATTTTAAAACCGTGAACTGCTCAAAAGTTGGTTCTCATTTAAACCAATTGTTGTAATCTTCGTGACTTTAGCCTCTATTAAAAAATTAAAGGTACAAGAGGTTAACGACCTTGGGTAAAAGACAACTGAGAACTAAATCTGCCCGAAAAATAAACAAATTATATGAAATATTTCTTTTTAAACAATTAATTTTTACCCTCAGTAACCCTCATTAAGAATGACCCCATTCTTTATTCTTTATTGTACACGAATACATTACAAAAACAAGCACAAGTGAGAACATATAACAATGGCGAGCTTAACTCAAAATTGAGCTAACCTTAAATAGAAAAATCTAGTAGACAATACAGCGGGCATAAAAGTGTACAACACAAATAATTAAAACAAGATTATGCTCAATTTATTTTTTAATAAGTTATATTGTGCCAACCCTTTGTATATTTACTTTCCATGAAGGCTCTTTATCCCGTACGTAAGTTTATTGCCTGCCCGTTCAACTCGTTATCAGGAAATATTTACAGATCTAGTGATGACAGGTACGCCGCTGCCCACACGATTTGACACTTTACGAGCAAAATATATGAGAGCAGCGCCCTCTTGTGGGACAATTAGATCCCCAATTCCATCTATCCCTACTATGTAGCTTATCCCTACTGGTAGGGATACTAAATCCTAGTCCGTGTCGTGGCGGCAAACAATAGTACCAACCCATCTATACCCGCTGGTGGTGTAAGAGGCGACTAAGGACTTATGAACCGGAGGATGGACCGTAGCATCTTTTTGTGTATCGTACCATCTTACATACTGCGCTCACCTACAACAGCGGTCTCGCGTCAACGCTTACAAGTGTAGTGACTATGGTAAACCCCTCCTAAGTACCACGCAATTTGATGGAGTTCTGGAGGGAGCTCCCTGTCCTGCAGGGGACGTTTCAAGGGATGTTATGATGATGATGACACCTAACAGAGCATCGGTAGAAACACTAGACTTTATGCCATTTTAATACAGTGCACATGTTTTCAGTGATGTACGGTTGACCGTACCTTTATGCCAGTTTCAAGGGATCGTAGAATCTTATTAAAAGCTATATTAACATTGCTTTGCGACTTCGTAGAATTACCAGACTTAGAACTTAATACAACTGGGTATTAGTTTTACGTCCCAGGGGCCGAGAAGCAAGTATGTACTTTTTGGTCGCTACGTAGGGCGGAGTAACGGCTTCTTAAATAGCTGTGATTGTACTATTTAGGATTCTGAAACTAAATGGTAAAAACGGAACCACCTGTATATCTCAGTAACCACTCATGCTATCGTCTTGACATTTGTAATAGTTTTAGAATATGATTCCCAACTTTATTGCAAATGAAAAATTATAAAAAATATATTTATTTTAAAGGGGGTCCTAATGGGGGAATCGAAATTATAATTGACGTTACTAGGTCGAGTGAATCGAGGGAATCGCTTTACTTGTACATTCCAAAATATATATATTTTCTTTACGAATTTCCAAAAAATACCATTTCCCCACCTTATCTCTGTTGTTTGCTAAAGGAAAAATCTGAATTAATTATATTCATTAAACGTTTGTAAATATTACAAGAATAATCAAACGATCTCTCTATAAAGCAATTTTTAAAAATTTGCAAAAAACCTTTACAAACTTATTTAGTTTTGCAGTCCTAAAAATTTACTTTACTTCTTCTAAAAACAGTATACGGGTATGGGAATCCTCGGCGCGCGAGTCCGACTCGCTCTTGACCGGTTTTTTGTACATGACAAGAGAAAATAAAGAAAAATATCTATCTAACATAAGCCTCTTTCTTACTTTTTCGGCCTAAGCTCTTCATCATCATCATCATTACACCCCATTAAAAGTCCACTAGGCTAGGCAACGAAGCGGATTGTTGTATGTAGACCCCCGCATTAAATCCTCAGTCGATGAAACTTTGCTGGGGTATTACACTATATGAGACAAACGTTCTAAAAAAAAGTCCAAAAAAAATCGGTAAGTACTTCTAATTTTTCCATACAAAAATTACAAAAAGTGTATGAAAAAATTAAAAGTACCGATTTTTTTGGATTTTTTTATAGAAGGTTTGTCTCATATAGTGTAATACCCCAGCAAAGTTTCTGCTTCGTTGCCTACACTACACTCCTTCCCTCTAAAATTTCACAATAAAAATACGTGGTAGGTATATTTTGTACCACCATAGTACCACTAAGAGAAGTACCATGGACCGTAGTAATAAGTTACCGCAGTATGTAATGATATGATACGTAGAATGAGGCTGTTTCCCGCCTATGTTCTGATTTTTCTTTTTTTTATTAATTGAAAATGGGCTTACTCTTGACCTCGATCTAGTCCTGAAAACATAGATGAGGTCGACGATAGAACGAGCTTACCCAGAAGAAGCCTATTCACTCGCGACTTTAATAGATTCGGATTATATGAACTCGGGAACACAGACGCAGGCAGAGAATTCCACTCTTTAGCCGTGCGCATTATAAAAGATGTTTCAAAGCGCTTTGTGCGAATGCGCGGAATATCAACCAAGTATGGGTGATATCCTGCGGTCAAAATCCCTTAGTCGCCTTTTACGACCGCCACGTATAGAGATGGGTACTATTCTTGGCCGGTACGACACGGGCTCTGTCTCTACTACCTATTGTAAAATTGTAGATGTTAACTGTATTAAAGATGTTTATAAAAAAATTATCACGTTATGCTATTTTGATGCCCTTGAATCTAAATCACAGATTTTTGTCCTTTTGACTATTATTTGTTCGAGCATCATCGAAAAATAATAAACCGATTTTATTGAAACTTTTTAGCGTTTTGTTTTACATGCGGACAAAGTCGCGGGCAAAAGTAAGTAGATTAATAAAGTTGTACAAATGTGGGAATCCAACTAGAATTGAGTTCAAATAGACAATATTTTCATAGTTCGTCGTGTCCACTAGACCGTATCGATAGCAAACCAGATATTGCTACACGTATAGCCACAGGCCACAGACAGCCACAGTATAACCACAGAATAAAGTAATAGTACTATCATACAGAATGGACACTCCGCTCCCCTTACAATCTACCCCGCACCCCCGCGCGCACTCACCCGCGAGATTCTCGTGGTCCTTCTGAGGATCTTTTGTACTGAATATTAGAGCCTACGCGACCTTCCTATTTCAAATTTGCGCTCGATGTATGTAGTGTCAAGGGTCAGGGTGTCTCAGATTATGAATATACGGCAGCTTTACTGCCTACCGTAGAAAAACTGTAGGCAGTATATTTCTCTACGGCTCGGAAACGACTATTAAAGCCAATATGAAGTCGAGAATCGACGCTTTTGAGATGTGGTGCTGGCGGAGAATGTGGCGAATCCCGTGAATGGCCTTCAGACAAAACGACTCTATTCTAAGTCACGACACGCCTGTCAGACACTTGCCGCACCCGCATGCTCAAATACATCGGTCACATTGCGCGAAGAGAGCCAGAGTCCCTTGAAAAACTTATTCTTATGGGCAAAGTGGAGGGGAAAAGACAAAGGGGCCGTGCACCAGCTAGGTGGTTTGACCAAACAAAATCACTGCAACTTCACTTGCACGATGCTATCCACACCGCAGCTGACAGGGAAAATTGTAAGTACCTAACCCGGCCTCAATCAAATCTTCTGACTTAATATGATGGTCCCGATCCCCATTCCCTGGGGTTAGTAGTAACTGCCTACAGGGTATGGTATAGCTAGATTTAACCAGTTACCATCAGTACAGCTTATATATAGTTCTGTGATCAGTTTACGCAAATAATCGAACCAAGAATTCAATCACCAACAACTTTGCTTATATTTTTACAAATTGTACCTACTTCGGTCTGCCCAAGAGCCTTATAAACTTATTTCGCCATCCCTCTTCTTCTATCGGAAGTTCAGATGCAATGTAGGACATCCCACCACGCACAAAGCACTTTGCAGCATCTTTTATGATGAGCATAGCTATGAAGCAAAATTCACTGGCTGCATCTGTGTTACCGAGTTCATATTACCCAATTTTTTACAAGAAACGAGGGAATAAATAGGCTTTTCCTTCCTTCCATCATCGATCTCATTTCGAGAGTTTTCACTTAGTTTTCTCCTTCTTGCGGTGCCTCTCCATTACTGAAGGCTCTGCGTATTTTGTCCTGTCTCTTGCCAGCTGGAACTGTTCATTAACCCTGGCAATTTTTTAAGTTGGAAAGCCACGTATGTCTCAGTCTACGCGGCGCCTACCTTAGACCTCACCGTTGCGACCTTGACATACAGAACGGACACTCTCCGCCCCCCTTAAAATCTACCCTGCACGCACGCACCCGCCCGCGGGATTCTCGTGGTCATTCTGAGGGTCTTTTGTACTGAATATGCGGGCCTACGCGACCTTCCAATTTCAAATTTGCGCTCGATGTATGTAGAGAGCTAGCTTCCAATATATTTGAAGTTTAAAGCGTAATTCAGAAAATAATATTATATTTATGAAACGAAATCACTAGTCATATGGTAAGTAATATGCCTTCAGGATCATTAAGTTGAATTCCCATTATGTTGAATTCTCCGAACGTTGGATTCCCATTAAGTTGAATTCCCATAATGTTGAATATGGTTGTCCGTGTGGTGCCGACAAAGAATAGTACCAACCCATCTCTGCCCGTGGGTTGTAAGAGGCGACTAAGGGTTAATGAACCGGACGATGAATGGGCAGCAGCATCTTTCTGTGTATCGTACCATATCACATAATGCGGTCACCAACAACAGCGGTCGCCAGCCGCAACGCTTACAAGCGTGGGACTATGGTAAATCCCCTCCAAAGTTCCACGCGTTTTTGCTGGAGTTCTGGAGGGAGCACTGCACTGAGAATGTTGAACGACATTCTATAGGATTTTTTGTGGTGCATTATGGTTACAAACGGGCGCGTCGTGTGACTAAAGAGAAATCTCGTCTCGCAGGCAATAATAATATTTGTTTACTAAACTCAAGACTCTGTCTTGGAATTTCTTTTTAAGTTAGAATTGAAAAATGTTCATGCACTTGTTTACCGCAGAGAAGAGAAATATCTGACAAACAAAATCATTCGTCTTACAAGTTTTCTAACGTGTTCAGCTCGGTCTTTTTGTAGTGATTGGAAATCGTTGGAATATAACAACGCATCCCTTGGCGATGATTATTATTTCATTTTTATATATATATATATGTTCCTAGTTTATTTATAGGATGAATCAGCTGATTGTTTGAAATAATAAATGGTTTCGTTCTTCTTAACCTCCAAAACACCGAGCGAATTTTTGGGATTATTTTTGCCAAGCAATTAGCAAATCTATAACTATGCAAATTAGGTTCACGCTGAGTCTCACTAGTCAAAGATTGATCTCAAATTTCTTTGTCTATATTTGCCTAGTTTAATAAATACGAAAATAGTTCAGCCAATAAGGCCAAATTCAGTACAATTTAAAAATAGCTAGTCTTCTAAAAGCGATGTGAGCTACGACTGCGTGAAACGAACAGCAGAAAACCAAAACGGTTTCTTCAGAGTACGAGTATCAGAAATTAATTGATGTCTTCATCTAATCATAGCTATTAACATAACTTTCTTCCAGAATCTGCACTGCAATGTCCGATATTTTGTTGTAAATCATATCGTACACACATACCCAGAAAAGATTTTTTGATCTTAGCTAATCTACAATGTGGTTGATCATCTTAGTTAAACGCATAGCCACTTTGATATACCTTTTTGTTTTTATGGCAATTAACTTTAGTTATTGCATAATAATGATGTCAAAAACATGTCACCTTGCCTTTGTCATGCCAATAGGAAGAGAGGTCCACTGAGATACAGTGCAAACTAGTTCAGTGGGTGTCACAACCTGTTTGTGATGGCCTATTCTATATTGTATAATGCCACAAACTCTTTCGGTTTGTGGGACTATAATTGGCTGTAATGCATTAATGACCATCGTTGTTATTTGTATTCAATCAACACTTTTTTTTATTTATTTATCAAGTTTGTACGCACGTCAGCAAGCACGGTGAAACAAAACCAGTATAAGCTGAACCAGCATTACACTACAAAAGCCTGGAACGAGTGACCTAAAGGTCAAAGTGTTTCTACCAAAGAGCGGCCGTGTGTTCCATTTTGTACTTATTCTTCGAGAGTAATGCTCAGTCACAATTTTCGGTAATAGTAAATAAGAGCTATCACAAAAAGTTAATACGATTCAGGGTCTGATTACCCCAATAAAATCTCATTGTTATTATTGAGCTGCAAATTAACTAGATTGGGAAGCAATTGAAACCGATCCCTTCTCTCTTTTGCGCCCCTTGGGTTCCTTAAATCCCTTATTTTCTGCGGCTCCTTAATTGGTAGCCTATTGGCACTGGCAAAGTGCTCTCTGTCTAGACGTTGATTGAATTTATTGATAAGCAAAAAAGCTAGAAAATAAACCTTATTTATACAGGGTCTTACTTAACTAATGCGTTAAGCCCTAAAGGCAAATTACAAGGACTTTTACTTTATACGCTTCTCCACTACCACTTTCTTCTCATTGAGCATGGAGCAAAACCACTATCACCATCGTTCATCGTCTGCCATAAAGCGTTCACTGTTGGGCAGAAGATCCTCCGAATAATTTCACACCAAAAAAAGTGCCAAATTATTTTGCATATTATCAAACAAAGGACTTGCTTTAACCTCATTGTAGCCCTGAGTAAGTACCTGAAATTAAACCTCTGCCCTTAGATGAAGGCCTTGAGAACTTAGATGAAGTCAACAATGTGTACATCCAACAGCACGTCGGTAGACCGTCAGTAGACACGATAGACCTTATTGCATGGTAATAGAGTTGCAAATGTTTTTACTGACGTTCCGTTGGCTGTAAAAACTGGTAAAGTGCGTATCGGCCTCGCGCGAGCGCGTCGTTCTATTCATACATTCTAAGAAAATTTACGTCATGTAGATGTTGGCATTCATATTCAAACTTGAATGTGTGTGTGTACCAGCGAACTATGTTCGTGTGTGCGGATGAAGAAAGCCCGCCAATCTAGCTTCGTGAATAGTGCATGAGCTGGCTGAAGGTGACCAAACGTTCTTCATATTCTGGGATAAGAAAGAAGTTTAAAGATTTTTTGTTAATCAGTTATTAATCACTCAAAAAGAAAGTAATTTTCTTAGGGAATTCAGAAAGAAGCACAACCCCAGCTTAGATTTTATGTTCTTGATTAAGGTGTTCCGTCATAACCAAAACTAAGACGTAAATGTGTCAAATAATAACAATTACGAAAAATATCGGGTAGGTAATAGCGGTTTCTTTGCTGCAATAGAAATCATGGGATATAATTTGTCAAAAACGCTTGTCCCACTTTTCTATTTCGTATTTCCATGAAATTAATAGTGGGATACAATACATCCACATATAGCTTAGCTTAGCCAGAATCCTCAAAAATCTACGCACAATATACATTGTCATAGTCACCCTACAAGACCTTCGCTCTTTCAGCGGTCTTCAAATGCATAAGACGGATGAATATACTCCCTCCCTCTACCTGTTGCTTTGTGAACGTTCGAATGAGCCTTGTTGTTGACAGCAACTCGATCGGGATTGAAATCAACAGGTGGTAGGGGAAACAATAAATATTTCTACCTTAGAAAAACTTTAATACCTAGTAAGCGAGCTGTTGCCCGCGACTTCACAGGTAACCTCATCCGCGTTACATTCTTCAGTACAATCATCAAAACTCTTAATTGATATTGAAAACAGAAAGATATTATAATTTTGTAGATATTCCACAAAGTTGTACAAACCGCTTTGAATCATCTTTTATAATGAGTACGGGTAAAGAGTAGAATTATCTGCCTGCGTCTGTGTTCCTAAGTTCTTTTAACCCAAAACTATTTAAGTCGCAAGTGAATGGACATCTGCTGGGCAAACTCTTATCATCGTCGATCTCGTCTCTGTGGCTAGATCGGGGTCAAGAGTAAGCCTATAAATAATAAAAAAAAACCGGTCAATTGCAAGTAAAGTATTTTTGGAAGCAATAAAGACTACTTTTAGGACCGCAAAACCATATTTCCTAAATAGAACCATATTTAATAAGCGTTTAAGGGAAACGTTTTTGTTTTGGTAACATCGTTCAAATTACCAAGATTACTTTACGGACATGTACCATTGTCCGTAAAGTACGATGATTCCGTGCTTGGGAAGGCAATATAACTGTTGGTCCCGGCTACTATCTATGGAAGTTGCCGTTAGTAAACCATGCCAGAGGCCTTTGGTGGCTCAACAACTCTAAGGCCGATATTTCACTGGGACACCATGGCGGCGCAACCAGTCGCATCACCGTGGTGTCCGTAACTAGACAGCAGTAAAGACACCAGAGTCGCCACACCCTGCGGCCACAGTATTCAGGGGTATATTTCACCGGGAGTGGTAGCGCGACCAGCATCCGAGCTGGTCGCGCCGCCAAATTGGTTGCGCAACCAAACGGACACCAGGTGAGTAACTCTCTATAGAGCTGTATACATTTTGTTGGTAGCGGCGACTGGTTGCGCTGCCATGGTGTCCCAGTGAAATATAGGCCTAACACCAGAGTTTGTGGATTCCACAGATCTAAGAGTTCGGCCATCGATCTTACAACACACACGAAGTAACTTAATTCATGGCTTAACCAAACTGGAGAAGTTTCACAAAGTGATTATTTGTTTGACTAGTGTCCCCGTCGGGAATTGAACCCAGAACCCCTGAATCGATAATTAAACGCTTTTCCCACTAGACCACTCTCACACTGCTGTGAGTGGTCTACTCTAACGATCTAGTTAACAATTGGCAATCTATCACTGTCCTTGTATCCGTTATTGAAAAATCGAACAATGTTTATTGCTATTTCAACTGTCACTGTGATCTAGGTAGTCCGCAGGATAAGTAACCCATATTGCATTACATGCTCGAGCTTTGTAATTTGGCACATTTTTAATAAGATCCTACCATATAACTAAAGAAACTTTACCCGTGTTATCTTAAACAACTTTACAAGTAATGTTAAAATTTGTAGATTAGATGGTAGTTGCTATACAAATTCCACACAAACACCCTAGGTTAGGTTAGGCGATTCCGTTCTATAGGGCAATTATATATTTTTTTAAATATACTGCGTGCAAAATAAGTCAAAAAATGAGTCGCGGGGATGAGCGCGGCACCCCACACAAGGCAAGCGAATCGTTCATTGGCTCTCCGCCTGTCACCCATGCGCAGAAAACAACCGTCATAGACGACTTGTTCTGAACGCGCTGTACCTAATTAAAGTTCTATAAACATGTAATTCTTTCTGTACCCACATAATAGTTAGGTCAAAAGAAACAACTTTTGTTTTACGACTTGAAACTTCGCAAAACTTTTTTCTTTCCTCACAAAACTATTGAATTGTCCAAGTAGGATATAAGAAGGATCAATTTTTTTGCGAAGTTACAAACTCTTGGAACCAAAGTTGCTGCGCTATTGGCAGAGAATATAATATTAGAGTTTGGTCTCTTCACAAAAGAGCTAACAGATATAACATCGAAAAAAAAATAATACAAGCCTCTATTCCGAATATTCACAATTATAATTCACATCAATTACATCATGCTGTCTGAGGTAAGGGATCATCATAACATCCCATGAAACGTCCACTACAGGACAGGGAGCTCCCTCCAGAATTCTAGCTTTTGCTGGAAATATGTGGAGGGGAAGTACCATAGTCACCTCGCTTGTTAGCGTTACGGCTGGCACTATGGACCGCGGTTGCAGGTGACCGCAGTAAGATGTAAGATACAAAGGAGGATGCTGCTGCCCATCCTCCAGTTAACCCTTAGTCGCCTCTTACGACACCCACGGGTATGTATGGGTTGGTACTATTCTTTGCCGGCACCACACGGGACGAGGTAAGGGAGGTAAGGGATAATGTTCCTATATTATATCCCTTCTTGAGACAGTGTTACGACTCTCCGAGCAATCTATATTTTAATGAGTACAGAATCGCGTCGCAGGTAGGTGCTCAGCAGGGCGATCCACTTGGCCCACTCTTGTTCAGTCTGGCCATCAACAAATTGATACAATTGCTAGAGGCACCTCTTAAAATGTGGTATCTTGACGATGGCACCATCGGTGGCCCTACGGATGTTGTCGCCAAAGATATGAAAACTTTCATACCTTTGCTGGAAGAAGTGGGCTTGGTGGTTAACAGCAGTAAATGCGAATTATTCCTATGCAGTGACACGACACCCACCAGTGAATTGCAAAGCCTTATACCGGGTATTAGATTGGTAGAACGAAAAGATCTCGCTTTACTAGGTGCACCAATTTTCGAAGAAGCTGTGCCAGATGCGCTAAGAAGTAAAAGGAGAGTGCTTTCCCAAGCCAAGGAGCATCTTATGAAATTACCTGCCCATGTCGCCTTGACTCTCTTCAGAAGCTGTCTTACACTACCGAAGCTAGTGTACCTCATGAGAACTTCTCCTACATGGCTTTTTCCTGATGAGGTATCTCTTCTGGATGACGAATTCAGGGAGACGTTGGGAAGTCTTCTCAATGTCAACATAAGTGACTCGCAGTGGTTGCAAGCTCCGTTGCCCGTACGTCACGGGGGCCTAGGAATTCGAAGAATGCAAGATGTGGGAGTGCCAGCATTCTTGGCTTCCTCTCACGTGGTGAGTGATCTAGTCATTAGCATACTAGATTTACATGGTGACAACATTACCATTCCGTTTGTAGAGGGAGCACTGAGCGCATGAGCTCTTAAGTGTCCCGATTGTTCCGTCCCACATGACTCGACTGTCCAACGTCTCTGGGATGACCCAATATGTAAAGCCACTTTTGCAGGATTACTGGACACCCACACAGCTTCAGTAGTGGATGTGGCTCGAATTAACGCAGCAGCCCGTCCTGAGTCTGGAGCTTGGCTTTACTGCACTTCCTAATCCACATTTAGGTACCATCTTAGATGATGGCTCTTTAAGGGTGGCTGTGGCTCTAAGACTAGGCTGTGACGTTTGTGAGCTGCACAACTGTAGATGTGGCACTATAGTTGACTCAAGAGCCTATCATGGGCCGAGCTGCAGTTAGAGTGCGGGTAGATTCCCCCGTCATCATGCCCTAAACGAAATCATTCGTCGGGCATTGGTGTCCGCGAGTATTCCTTGCACCCTTGAACCACCGGGTCTTAGCCGGGATGACGGTAAGCGCCCAGATGGGCTAACGTTGGTGCCTTGGGAAAGGGGGCGATGTCTGGTCTGAGACGCGACATGTGTCAGCACTTTTGCTGCTACCCACCTCCCTCGCGCCTCCAAGGAAGCCGGGTCTGCAGCCGAATGGGCGGTATCTAAAAAAAAAATAGTACAGTAACCTGATGGGGGTCTTACTTTTTTGTCCCTTTCGCAGTTGAGGTGGCTGGGCCTTGGTGTGCGGAGGCAAAAGCGTTCGTACGCGATTTTTGGCGGCGTCTCAGGCAGAGTGGGGCTGACCTAGAAGACCAACAATGAGTGCGAGCGAGAAACAAATCTCTTACGGTGATACTGCAAGATAGCAAAGGATAGCGAATCGAATAGCTCTGTAACCGATTTTGAATGACAGGGGGCCACTTGGAGCCACGCGAAAAACCAGCTTTCCAGTTTTTTGTAAAAAATTGCGTAAAAACTACATATTTATATAAAAATAAGGATACTTTTAATTATGACGGTGTGTAGTGTAGTTGGATGTGGTGTTAATCACAAAAATAGTCCAGAGAAATGTACATTTCACGGGTAAATTCCTAGGACGTTATTACTTTTGAACTATGTGTTTTTTTGCTTAAAATAACTTATATTTCATGTTTAAAATATAGAATAGCTTCTTCTGAATTGCTAATTTTCGTATTTTGCATTGAAATAAGTTAAGTTGTTGATAATGTTCTGAATTTTAGTGTTATATTTTTCATCAATATAGCTCACATTTACGCTAGGGCTTGACTCAAATTTATCGATACCTATTTCCTTTATGTTTATAATACGAGCTCACAGACGCATTGTTACGCGTCGCGTACTGAAATACTTGATTTACCATTTTCGTCTTGAAATAAACAGAAGTAGGTCAGTCATAACTTTGTTTAGCCATTTTGTTCAACAGTTTCCAAAGGATTCGAATATAAAAGGAAAATTGATAAGGGTGATTGGACGAGTTGGAATCCTAAAAAATACTCTTAAGTTTGTAGCAAACATTTTCTAGATGTAGGTATATAAAAGAAAATGTTGACTAAATACAACTTTATTAAAAGGAGCTAACAGATTCGGCAGCTTGGAATCGGGGTTGATTAATTTAGTTCTGTTACCAATTTTAAAAAAATCAGCGCCGGCAGCAGCGGAGGCACTTCCGTATAGTTATTATCGGCTCAAACAAATTGTTACCAAAATATAATGTCATTCCTTCCTTAAAACTGACTATTTTAAAATTTTTGTTTATAAAGTAGAAAATCGCTAAATTTCACAACCACAGACAGTATTCGAACCTGCGTCTTCTCCGTAAGTACCGATGACGTTTTACCTACTAGGCTAAATTGTGGTTCTGTCTGATGTTGTGAAATATGCGTCTTCAATACGCATTCCAACGTTGCGTTGCGTTTGTGGTTGTGAAATTTAGCGATTTTCTGCTTTGTAGAATTATCAGCCATTAACGTCTTCCGTGGTCTAGTGGTTAGAGCGCTCGGCTCTCGATCCGGAGTCCGGTGGTTCTGTGTTTGATTCCCGGTGGGGACTCTGTCAGACAAAAATCCCTTTGTGCGACTTCCCCAGTTTGGTTAGGACATTGCAGGATGAATCACCTGATAGTCCGATAAGTTGAATGATTCCGTGCTTCGGAAGGCACGTTAAGCCGTTGGTCCCGACTGCTACCTATGGATGTAGTCGTTAAAGAGCCATATGTCAGAGGCCTTTGGCGGCCTCAAATGCTGTAATTTGACATTTCCTCCATACATTAAAAATAAAAAAAATACATTTGGCCTAAGATAGGGGCTCATGCTGGTGGCACTGGTCGTGCAGTGACGAAGATAAAAAAATGGGATTTGAACGAAGAAACATAAATTACAGTTCCACCGACTTTTTTGGGTTGGTACCTAGAAAAGGGGCTTTCTGTAATCGTAAACGGTAGTTGCATATAATACAGCGTGAATTTGTATTGGTTTCGCACCCGAAGCCCAGTGATTCTACTCATGATTACAAGCAACTTTCCCGAAGAAAAAATTTTTTACTCGTAAAATTTTTTTCGCTTCTCCATAGTACGAGTAAAGTGGTCACGTGACCGACTCATTTTGTATGGGGAGGCGAAAAACTTTTTTCAAGTAAAAAAATTTTTTCTTCGGGAAAGTTGCTTGTTTTCATGAGCAGAGTCACTGGGCTTCGGGTGCGAAACCAACACAAATTCACGCTGTATAGCCATAGCCGTCGCGCAACATTTCGTCAGTGAATATCAATCTCATACATTTTTATTCTATACTACTGGCATTTACGATAGTAGAAATCCACTTATCTACGGCCCCAGGCGGAGAAATGGAGGATTATCGACACTACTATCTACTACAAGTGGAACACTGCGATTGTTGACAGCGACGCTACCGCCTGAACAGACAAGTCAATGTCGCCAGGGTACACGAATATCGATACCAAAATGTACATCACTATCTAACGCACACATTGACAAATCAAAATTGGTTACGCGTTTTCGGGCTCTTTGTTTATCTATAGGCAGTAAGCTGCCGTTATTCATGGCTGACCCCTGCGCCGAATCGTACCTGATTCAACACATTTCGCTGGCGATCCAACGGGGAAATGCTGCCAGTGTAATGGGAACTTTCCCTTCAGGTACAATTCGGGGTGGTCTATTTGAATAAGTGTTACCTATTTTTATATATTTTGTTATGTTTTCTTGTTATCTTGTATTTATGAAATAAATAATAAATCTTGTATTACATCATTACATTTTACATCATCGTTTAATGTTATAAAAACATCAAATTAGACTCACTTTGGGTCGTTACGTCGTAGGAGTAAGTATTTTCATATACTTGGAAATGCAGTACAAATTTATTATACCTAAGCTAATTTCTTGCAGATAATTCCAGTTCCCGAGAGAAAATCTCAGAATAATTTGTGATAACTTTGTTTCGGTAAGCTCGTTCTATTATCGTGCAGTCATATTCAAAGCTGTTTATGCGAAAATAAGGTGAAATTAAGTCAAGATACTCAAGGGATACGCTTCTGGCCGAGTGACGGACTGAGGTTAAAAAAACTGGCCAAGTGCGAGTCGGACTCGCGCCCTAAGGGTTCCGTACATATCTACCATATGATATACTAAAATCTTTTGCTCTTTGATTTTAAAAACTCCGCGACCATCCAACTTGACCCCTCTTTTATAGAAAAGTTCTTGAAACGGGAGCTCACCCTAATTGGTTACTATTAGTTGTGAGAAAAATTTAAATATTTAATGATTTTAGACTTTTCCCTTTATTTGTACTGTGAGGCCTAACTTCTTGCCAAATTTCATAATTTTAGGTCAACGGGAAGTACCCTGTAGGTTTTGCTTTTTTGCGTAAATGTATGGAGATGAGGACATAAAAAGAAATATCCTTTGATTTCGTCGTTGTAAAAATTGAAATTTTTAGATCTTATGTGGTTATGGACTTAAATATTCGTTATCAATTTCAACGTGATACCTCTTCTCGTTCGTGAGAAAAAGGGTCTTGACAGACAGACAGACGTACAACAAAGTGATCCTATAAGGGTTCAGTTTTTTAATTTTGAGTTACGGAACCCTAAAATTAACCCTTTTTGGAGGATGTAAGGGACAGGTTCACAAAAACTGAAAGGACATGATCAATCGATGAAACAACTCTCTCTAAGAAACATGTCACCGGTTTTTTTTTAAATCGGCCTTCTTACAATGCTACAAATTCTATTGGACAGTTTATATGGAGCAGCCGATTATTTTTTTAACGTTTTCGGTGATATAGAGGTATTTCTTGGTTGTTTAGTTTTGACGACTGATTACACCCTTTTAGTTATTGCCCACCTGCATCTTACACCTTGTAAAATTTAAGTCAATTAATAAGATAAGTACCTGATCGACCGAGCTTCGCTCTATAATAGCCGCCTCAACATTAAAATATCACCGGGTGAGCAAGCTACATATGCTATGCTACTCGCCAATAGATGGCACTGTAGGTTTCTGTAAACGCGGTATTTTTTTTAAATGCTTAAAAAAACGGGTAAAACGATTTTTCCCAGACATGAGACCCAGCTAGATCAATTTTTCGTCCCCATAAACCCCCGGATACTAAATTTCATCAAATTCATTAGAGCCGTTTTCGAGAAACCGATTATTACAAATAAATATACAAATATTTCTCATTTATTAGTATAGGATTCCTTCTAGTCCTAATTTAGTTTGAGGTTAACTATCAATTTCGCTTCCCAAACTCTGCACGTATTGAGCAACCCCTGTGTATATTCTACAGGAAGTTTACGATCATCCTATATATAAACTACCACCCAGCGGCCATTTTTCAGACTATGTGTATAGCTTGTACTGTAAAACTATCTTGTCAAGATACGAGGCCTTTTAAAAGTAATTAATTTTATGTGTAAAACAATTAATGTTCTAAGGAAATACATGTTGGAGTAGACTGCACTGGTGTAACACTGAGTCACAGTATAAGAAGGTTAAAAGAAGATGTAGTGGCAGATTTGAGATTTTATTGTTTATAGGAAAGAATTAATGAACGCAAACGGAGTATCTTTTGCGAAACCTACATTTTGATTGGGGTGTTTCTTTTTTGTTGGATGTTTTTCGTGACCGCCTTTGTCGCTGCTGTTTACAATACGTCTGAAGTACATCTTAAGGGTTGTTTTACGACCCCTAGCCAAATGTTTATATGTTGCTCAGCACGTCAAACTGAACAACGTTTCCAAAGGAACATGCGGATCTAAATCGAGAAAAAATTTGGTTGTCCTATACAAATTTCCCTATTTTGGTTTATATGGTAAAGCAAATAAATAAAGTAGTTTCTCGCGTATAGATCAATGTTTCTTAAAGAAAGTTGTTCAGATTTCCTGAGTAACATACAACAATATGGCTAGGTATCCAGAAATAAACCGTCACTTATGAGTCATCATTAAACCTCCACTACAGGATAGGGAACTCCCTCCAGAACTCCGGCAGAAACGCGTGGAAGGAAGGATATTTACCATAGTCACCTAGCTTGTAACAAAGATGTTTTAATAATTGTAATATCATTGGCTTGTAAGCGTTGCGCTGGCGACTGCTGTTGTTGGTGACCCCAGTATGTAAGATGGTACGATTCACAGCCCATCCTCCGGTTTATAAACCCTTAGTCGCCTCTTACGACCTCCGCGGGTAGAGATGGATTGGTACTATTCTTTGCCGGCACCAAACGGGCGCACAAATGAGTATTAGTTTTAAATTTACGGTAGCTTATCCTTTAGCATGCATGCTCTTTCGATGAAATACGACAAAGAAATTGCATAAAGCAATCTGTATCTTGAAAGCTTTCCCGAGGCGCTTTATATTTTTCTCCCTCTGTAAGTATATTTTCTTTTGCTCCTGCTACTTAGCTTAGCTTGACTTTGACGCATGGTCTACAAAGCGTAATATGAAAAATGTTACATCCTAATATTATTTTTAGCTCTTCTTTATCTTTCTTTCAAGCCATTATTTGAAGTGAAGTGGCCGTTGCTTCTGTTTTAAGTAACACCATAAGCTACAGCTTTCGTGGTCTGGTGGTTAGAGGGCTCGGCTCTCGATCCGGATGTTCTGAGTTCGATTCCCGGTAGGTTTTGTGCTAAAATCACAGTTGGTGTTCTGCGTAGTTGGTATTAGGCGTAATTGTTTTTGCGAGGTTGGTGTTTTGCGAACAGGTGATGTTTTGCGGATGTGGTTTTATGCGTCTAAATGGTCGTAACGTAACACGGGAAAAAATATTACTTCCAGGAGTAATTTTTTTTTGTGTTTCCAGCTATGTTCCTTAGCGAAATTTGTTCAGTTTTTTTTATCTAAATGCACAGTTTTAAGGAACACAGTATTTGCCGTGACATCCATTATACCTCTTTGTCATTGATGTGGTCATCTTATTATTCATAATAAGCTTGATTTAGAATTTCTTCATTCGCTCATTTCATTTTCTTTTCAGTTTTTACCAACTAGACTAGGCTGAAATTTAAAATTCGGCTCTCCTTTTTAGGGTCAGAACTTAAACTGGACAAGATCTGACAATAAAGTTAATCTGGGGGAACACCGCAAAATTCAAAAATCAATGTTGTTAAGCCGAAATCCTATTAGTTCAAAATAGACAAAAAATAACATAGGCTAAATTATGGTGAGAAGTTTCATGTTCTAAAAGTGTTCCTTAGGTCCCCCTGAACATACGAGTATCTAGAAAATTCTCCGTTGATCTCATGTACGCTCCCCCCTCCCCAATCTCAAAAGGGTCCCTGATTTTAGTTTTTTTCATATCTCTCAGAAACGGTTAAAGGTAAATCAAATTTGTTAACGTAACTATAATTGTTATAAAATTACCAACTAGTTGACACCAGTTCAATTTCAATGTGACCTATTAGATATCAATGTAGCTGCGTTTTGCGTTCCAAGACATTCCCACGAGATGATTTGTGGGAACTTGAGAGTGTCACCCTACAATCTGGTAGATTTAATGAGAAAGGAAACAGCACTAGCTTCTTTTGTTACTTTTGCAGAAAAAATTGAAAAAAAATTAAAACAATTTAATACTTAATTAAGCGCAACTCAAAGTAGATAACTTATGTATAACTTCCGTCAGTACATTATGTCGCCACGTCACAGTATCAAATCGCAGTGACAAGTGGCAGTGATACATACATTATATTATAAGATATATGTGTACGCAATATTGTAATTTAGCAATTTTGTATTTTTCATACAGTGTATCAATAAAAGGATAAAAAAAAATATCAATGTGGCTTTCAATGTATCTGAAATATAGGGTTAAGTTTGCACTTACAACTGAGTACCTCTTAGCAAGCTGCTGGTAATAGTGTCTAAATGAGTAGGATTTTGAACATTTTGTTTTTGAATATCACAGAATTCAAAAATCTAAGCTGTCAATTCAAAATACTACTCATTTGAAGTACTATTTACCAGTAGCTTGCTAATAGTTAATCAGTAGTAAGTGCAAACTTAACTATAATAAATAGTGAACATAATTTTAGTATGTTACTCAGACCATGAAACTGAACAACTTTACCAAAGGAACATAGGTCGAAATACGAAAATCAATTTTTGACTTCCCATAGAAACTGCAACAGCTGATAGCGCATTTTGTATGGAAAGTCAAATTTGGTTTTTCGTATTTCGACATATGTTCCTTGGGGAAAGTTGTTCAGTTTCAGGGTCTAAGTAACATTCTAAAATTATGTTCACTATTTTATTAGGACCCTATATATTTCAGATACTATAGGTCACATTGAAATAAAACAGGTGTCGACGGGTAATTTTATAACATCTATCTTTAACCGTTTCTGAGATTAAAAAAAAACTAAAATCAGGGACCCGTTTGAGGGTGGAGAAGGGGAAGCGTACATGGGATCAACGGAGAATTTTCTAGATATGTTCAGGGGGGCCTAAGGAACACTTTTAGAACAAGAAACCTCTCACCGTAATTTAGCCTAGGTTATTTTGTGTCTTTTTTGAACTAGTAGGATTTCGGCTTGACAACATTGATTTCTGGATTCAGTGATGTCTAAAACCACATAAAACCTTTGTTGTCAAAAATGGTCCCGTTTGAGTTCTGAGAAAATTTAATTATCACTTACTCGTATCTCCTACTCTAAACTGTCTCCTAAGCTCAGACATTCTTCATTAAAGTATTCCAACCTATATTCAAATACTTAGCGCATCTACATATTAATTTATTATGTTGGGGTTAGAGTTCAAAGACAATAATTATAATTCACCAGCACCCCTTGTACCCTAAAATAATTTAGATATATGTCGGATACCGCAAGATGGGGCGATTATGTTTAAATTATAATACCCTATTGTGGACCGAAGGTTTGCTAAGGAATTCATGGACTGGAAAATGTATTCAAATGTCCTAAAAAGCCAGTCTCGTATTTAATGGTAAAAGCTTGCATACTGCTCACCATAGTCAAGTTGGTTCTAAATTCAAAAGTCTTTGTCGGCTTTTTCGTAGTTCACAAAAAGGGTATTGAAAGACAAAGTGATCTTATAAGAGATCGGTTTTTGTTATCATTCAGATTTTTAGATTTTTTGACGGTCTGTTTGTTAAAAACTTGCACTCAGATGCGAGATATACTTATACAAAAATCTTGAAATTGGCGGCAAAACGATCATAATCTGGACTTCGTGAGCAATTTTTATGCTCCTGTGTGTGTTTTTTAAAAAAGCCACGTAAAAACACAGGGCCTAAACAACGTGCGTGAAATTGTATTGGTTTCGCTCCTGAAATCCAGCTGCATCAAAACGTGCAACTTTCACAAAGAAAAAATAATTTTACTCGTAAAAAAAATTTCGCCTTCTCATACAAAATGTGTCGATCACGTGACCACTTTACTATGGAGAGGCGAAAAAATGTTTATGAGTAAAATTTTTTTTTTCTTTGGAAAAGTTGCTTGTTTTCTTGAGTAGAATCACTGGGCTGCGGGAGTGAAACCAATAAAAACTCATGCTGTATGAATGCACACGTGATATGGCCTAAAGTAGTTAGTTCCTTAAAAAGGCGTAGTTCTAAACAGTTCTTGCATTTTGGAACTGTTCTTTTCCAACAAATGGCGTATTCTGTTAAGAGTCATGAGTCATAGATTTTCGTGTGTATTTAAAAATGGAATTTCTTTCTGACCAGATAATTTTGACACACAATTTATTTTAATTTTTTTTTATTATCAATGGGCTTACTCTTGATCTCTATCTAGCTTGAGGTCGACGATGGACAAGATGTTTCAAATCTGCAGAAAATAAATAAAATCAATAGAATTACTCAATGCCCAGCGAATCATTGAATAAATAAACTATTTTCCGAAATGTGTAATAATATAAAGAGAGAGCAGCTGGGTTCCAATTCATGTACTACTGAAAGTTGTTTGAGATTTTTAAAAATATAATAAGCCCTGTTAAACTGGAAATACTATTTTATAAAAAAAAACCGGCCAAGTGCGAGTCGGACTCGTGCACTGAGGGTTCCGTACCACCACATAATCATAATTGTATTAGTTGAAATTTCAGTAAGTTAATGTGCTAGATTTTTTGAGTCCGACACGCGCTTGACCAAATTTTATTATTTGTTGTTATTTTATAGCTTATGCACTATAATCATACCAACATTCAAGTTTGTATTTGTTCCCGTTTCTAAAATAGAACTAAAACAAAAATCGCCTCCGCGACCATTCAACTTGACCCCTCTCTTATATGAATGTTCTTGAAACGGGAGCTCACCACAATTGGTTCCATTAGTTGTGAGAAAACTTGTAATATTTAATGATTTCAGACTTTTCCCTTTATTTTTACTGTGAGACCTAGCTTCTTGCCAAATTTCATAATTTTAGGTCAACGGGAAGTACCCTGTAGGTTTTGCATTTTTGCATAAATGTATGGAGATGAGGACATAAAATGCCATATCTTTTGATTGCGTAGTTGTAAAAAATTGAAATTTTTATATCTTGTGTAATTCATGGACATTGATATATGGTATCAATTTCAACCTGATACCTCTACCCGTTCGTGAGAAAAGGGGTCTTGACAGACAGACAGACAGACAGACAGACAGACGGACAACAAAGTGATCCTATAAGGGTTTCTTTTTTTTATTTTGAGGTATGGAACCCTAAAAACAGTAAGGCGAGAGTCAGACTTAAGGGCTCCGATATAAACAACGATTTTTAACCCTTACTTTTGAAACCCATGTTTAAAAAAGTACATAAGTCGTTAGAGCCATTTTCAAGAACGCAATTTAGTTGCAAAAGCGGGTTATTTTAAACCTCTAGACAAATTTAAGTATTTTGCTCATAACAAAAATCTGATCAATATTTTCTATTTTTGGCTCTTCCATACAAACCTAGCGCCTGCATTAGTGGATTCTTATAGGTGACCAAAATGTTTTCCTGTGTATGGAACCCATGTCCTTATAGCGGGAGATATTTTTAGTTTTATGTTCCGAGTAACTCAGTAACGTACTGAAATTTGGCCAGAGGTAAAAAAAAATATCTGTTTTTAGGGTTCCGTGCCAAGTGCCAACGAGACCATAACACTAAGCCTACGTTTTGGTCTGTCTCTCCAACTTTTAAAGATCTGCCTTTTGAAGCCGGTTGAAATTTTCGCAAATATTTTTTTACTGCAGCGGATTTCCTAAGAAAGGTTTTTCTCTTGCTTACTCAAAAGGAGGTCAGTCTTTAAGTGTATCTTGCTTTAACACAATAAAGGAACTGGTGCGAGAAACCTCTTAAGTGTGTTTGAAATGACGGCTTTGAACATTTTTACCCGACTGCCCCAAAACAGGAGGGTTATGTTTTTCGAGTGTAATTATGTAAATAGATTAGATTAGATTTATTTATTACACTCTATCAATTTCATGATTACATTAATTATTACATTGAAATATAATATTATATTATTATTATAGATAGGGTGATCGTCAGTAGGATAAATGTCAAACTTGTATACAAAATAAATGTCAAACTTAAAATTATAATAATTCATGTCAAAATTGTAAAAACAATAAATAAATATGCAATGTCAAAATTTAATAAAACTTTATTCTTCTAATGTAGTCAGATCAATGTAACAGCATTAAATTCATTAAAATTATAAAATTCTTTATCTAATAAAAGATTTTTCAATTGCCGATAGAACGTCACGTCGTCTGTTACATTTCTCAGATCGGCTGGAAGTCGCTCATAATAACTCGGACCAATCACACGTATATATGTATGTATGTATGTATGTATGTATGTATGTATGTATGTATGTATGTATGTATGTATGTATGTATGTATGTATGTTTGTATGTATGTATGTATGTATGTATGTATGTATGTATGTATGTATGTATGTATGTATGTATGTATGTATGTATGTATGTATGTATGTATGTATGTATGTATGTATGTATGTATGTATGTATGTATGTATGTATGTATGTATGTATGTATGTATGTATGTATGAATGTATGTATGTATGTATGTATGTATGTCGATTTCTTTGTCGCGCTCTGCAGCCTTAACGGCGTGATAGATTTCAACATGTGAGGTGCCGTTAGATTTGACATGTGGCATAGGGTATAAAAAAATATAAAAAAGTAATAAGTAAAACAGAAATCAAAAATAAAATACCTGACTGTGTAGAAAAATATGAACTAAAAATAGAAAAAACAAGTTCAATTTATAAAAAGATACTTGACAAGTATAATATAAATATAACTTGAATTTCATGAGTTATTGCAGGCCCCCGCCACAAACAAACAAAAACCATAAAATATATTTGATGTTGAAAAACCACCTCCAAACATATAATTTAAGTCCACCCCGGTTTTTTACTGCCTACAATACCTCATGATATTAAAGTTATATTTTTGTTATAGTAGTTATATCTTTTTGTATATTGAAGTTGTTTTTCTCTTTTCAGTTCATTTTTTTCTACACAGTCGGGTATTTTGTTTTTTGAAATATTTTATTTTTCTTATAAAGCGATGAAAAATAGAGCATTGCAAATTTCTTCGACCTACATACCTTTGCTTATAATAATTTTGGATGTGTAGCACGTAGTAATTTGCTACGAGAAGCGTAGCATCTAAACTACGAATTGCAGCTTCGTGACGAGTAGTTTGAATCTTAGATATAGAGAAAGTGACTTTCAAAGCGTTCAAATATATGAGCTCTGTATTTTTTTATGTTGTAAGTGTATTTTTATGTTATTGTATACTATTTTGACGTACTACATGCTCCTCTCTCAAACAGGGTATTTGCCTGTTGACATAGTTTGAAATAAAAAGAAATTCAACTTCAAATACCACCTTAAATAATATATTGGTCACTTACCTATAGGAATAAAGAAATATTTATTAAGAAATTTGTTCAATATTACGAGTAGAACGTGCGGTTTGAAGGGTCGAGTCGACCTCCTCGACGTGCATCACGTAGTAGTTTGCTACGAGGAACGTAGCTCGAAGACTACGAGCTGTAGCTTCGTAGCATCTTTCTAATCTTTCTAAAAGAGTTATGAAAACTAGTTTTCATTAGTCCATGATATGATTAAATTAAAAGGAAAACTATCACAGCTAAGTAGGCTTTACAGGTTAATGAGCTATAGCCGAAAAACTGGAAATGATAAAAAAAGCAAAAGCAATGAAGCGCTAGGACCTCGCTGAGCATTAGGAAGTAAAAAAATTAACTTATGAATGTTATGAAATACTTTATCAAAAACTATGGAACCTTATATTGCGCGTGGCCCGACACGCACTTGGCCGGTTTTTTTTTCCTGAAATATTGAATCATTTTTCTATTACCATTCCGTTTCAGTTTTACCAACCTTTCCCTTACACCCTTCTCTAACTAGATTATCAATAACCGAAACAGTTTAATTACGTGTGTATACTCGTATAACACAATATTAGCTTAGTGCACAGTAGTCTACTACACGTCGCTGGAAACAACTTAACTTTGGAACTGCTTTTATTACATTGTTGTAGTGCTTACACTTCCCGTGTGGTGCCGGCAAAGAATAGCACCAACCGACTAAGGGTTATAAACTGGAGAATGGGCAGCAGGGTCATACACAAAACTTAAAATATTATTGTTCAGACAATAAAACAAATCATAAAACGGATTTGGCCAACTGAAATATTTTTCTTCTTAAAAAATACATTTGTCGCTGTGTTTCTGCAACTGTTTTGATAGGCAGGATATCTTATTAAAATTATTATAATTATTATTCCATCAAAATGTTTCCTCCTGTGGACTGTTCGTAATGAGGGCCTCCGGGTTCAGTTTACAATAAAAAATATTCATTGCACCTTTTTTAACTACAACTATACCCTATCATACGCGTAATATTAATGATAAATAAATTATACTACAGTTAATTAAACAAAAGCGGTCTAACATAATAATAAATGAATTAAACTTCAGGTTATAAGTATCAAGGTCTCTCCTGTGGACATAAAGAAAGAGTACAAAATACGGGTTAATATGTGAAAGTAGCCATTATAATATTTTTATTTTGGCAACACTGGGTATCTGTCATTTGAAGGCTTGAAGTAATGGTGAATTTCCTACGTGAGAGACGAATTATAAAAAAGATTATAAAAAAGATCTAGTTGTCTTTTCTGTTCCTTGCATTAATCGCAAAGTACTTTATTAAAAAATCCAAAAACAGCAGACTGTTATTAGTGATTTGGACCGAGAATTCAAAATAATTTTGCTTCTATTCTAGCCTCAAAATTAAAAGAATGGTTCGATATTTTCTTAATGCAAGTCTTTTCTGTGGACAACTTTCCTGTGGACAACATGTCCACAGGAAAGACAAAATTCCACAGAAACGACACAATATATAATATCACGCCTTGTTCCCGTTGGGGTAGGCAGAGACCACAGTTCTCCACTTGCTACGATCTTGACAAATTCCCCTTGCTTCCCGTACTTTCATCAATCCTTTAGCATGTATATGCTCGTCGGTTTAGGGTACTTTTAACCTGGCCTTTATTGAGAACGTCCTGAATTTGATCCTGGTCCTGGTACGTTCGCCGAGGCCTTCCCCTTCCAACGTTTCCATTCACTCTCGCCATGTAGATCTCTGTCGTCAATCTTCTATTATTTCTCCTCTCTACATGACCAAACCATTTCAGCAGTCTTTTCTCAATTTTAGTCACTACGTCTTCTATTACGCCACAACGTTCTCTTATCACACTATTTCTAATCATGTCACTCAATTTCACATCAATCATACTCCTCAACGCTCTCATTTCTACTGCATTTTTTCTTCTTCTGACTCTTCAGAAAAGCATGCAGAGCAGCATTGACCATGTTTCCAGCATTCACTCTTCTTTCAATATCACTTTCACACTTTTCATCTCTCGTAAACTTAGAACCCAGATACACAAACTCCTTCACTTGTTCGACTTGTTCACCACCTATTAATATAGTACACTCTGTCATACACTCTTCTCTTTCAAATACCATTACTTTCGTCTTGCTTACATTTACTTCAATTACTTTCCTAATCAAAAGCCACATTCATCATTGTTAATCCAGAACTATATACAAGCTGAATTGTTACCATCTCCTGTAACTCGTCAGCAGATGACGCAAGTATAACTTGGTTATCAGCGTAGAGAAGATATTTAATGAGTAACTGACGCATTCTCGTTCAGCACATACTCTCTTTCAGATCAGTCAAACAATTATCCATGAATAGGTTAAACACCCAAGGTGACGCTACACATCCCTGCCTAACACCTTTTTCGATGCTAAACCATTCAGTGTACGCCCCGTTTATTCTGACGCAAGCACTAGAATCCTCATAGAGAGATTTCAGTGCTTGAATCAGATGGCTGTTCACCCCATACATAGACAATGCCGACCACAATTCATTCCTCACCACTCGGTCATAGGCCTTTTCCAAATCCACGAACGCGCAGTAGGCTTTTTAGTTTTTGGCCAAAAACTTTTCAGCTTTGCACCAAAGATCTGATCCGATGCACATGATCTGTATATCCCATTTTCTTTCTAAATCCCGCTTGTACATCCCATAGTTTTTTGTTAGTATCTTTCATCACTCTTTCAATCAAAACCTTTGCATACAGTATGCCGACGACACTGAGAAGACTTATCCCGCGGTAATTTTTGCAGTCAAAACAATCAAAACTTTTAAACCTGAACAATTTTGAAAATGATTTTTATTTTAACACTTCCTGTGTTCGGATTTTCTGAACAATTTTGTTCACGATCTAAATAATCGTGTACTGGATTTTATACCAAATAAAAAGAAAAGGCGAACAATTATGCCTTTAAAGTGATGAGTGAATTTCGATGATTCTGATAATTCGCTAAATATTCTTAGCCGAAATAGTTAAGTCTACAGGAAGATAATTTCTTTCCTGTGGACACTTTTATAACATTTTTTTACGTTTGAATGAGAAAACTTTCCGATAATGTTAAGTTTCTTTTTGGATGAAACGTTAAAGACAAACGTGAGAAGATATCTTTGGTTAGCTATTTTGCTTTGCGAAACTTTAAAAATGTGTTTTTGGTTCTTTACTGTGGACAATGTTATCTTCTCTGTAGACCAAAAAAAAACAAATATGTCGATTATTGTCATAATATAACATGTTGATCTCAATTGTTCCCATTAAAATACTTCTTATATTAAGGGTAAAAAATTAACTGAGTTTGGTTAAGATCAGAAGATTTTTACTTTTTTAAATTATTTTTTTCACTTTTTGAGTATGACCCAGCAGCATCCTCCTTTGTATTTAACATCTTGCTTACTGCGATCACCTACAACCGCGGTCCATGGTGCCAGCCGTAACGCTAACGAGCGAGGTGACTATGGTACTTCCTCTCTACATTTTTCCAGCAAAAGCTAGAATTCTGGAGGGAGCTCCCTGTCCTGTAGTGGACGTTTCATGTGATGTTATGATGAGTGCTCACATAGTCTTTGAGATGCCAGCTAAGAATAGTACTACCCAGAAAGGTTAAGGGTTGAGACCCGCGGGGTCATAAAAGGCAACTAAGGGATTTATGTACCAGAGGACAGGCCAAACCGCTCTTCTATTTATTTATTTTATTTAATTATTTATTGTACACATGAAAATAATTCACAAAACAAAGATTAAGAAAAACGACACAACAGGTACTCCTTATTTCAACTAGGAAATTTCTTCCAGTGTCATAAATTCCTCAGGCAGATTTTATTTGACAGGATGATAAAGTATCATGAATTAAATGTAAATTCAAAATATCCAAAAAAAATTCAAAGTACTTACCGATTTTTTTTTTTAAAGGTTTGTCTCATGTAGTGTAATACCCCAGCAAAGTTTCATCAACTGAGGATTTAATGCGGGGGTCTTCATACAACTATCCGCTTCGTTGCCTAGACTATTCTGCGTATCGTACTGGTAATGCCAGGCGCAACGCTAAAAGTGTGGTGACAATGGTACTTCCCCTCAAAAAACTCCATACATTTTTGAAATGTAATTCTGTTCAGCAGCGGTATTTAATTTCATATGATGAAATCGCAGAGCAATTGTTTTTACTGATGCGCGGCTGACTGTACCTGTTTTTTTTTGCCAATGCTACTGAATATTGCTTAATGTTATCGTTATCGGAGACCTAAATTAGTAATGCTTTGCGTGTCCTACTTTAACCGTTTTCATAATGCTAGTCTGTGATGCTAGTCAATACTAGCATTATAATTAAGTATCAAATCAAATCATAACAGCTTAACTTAGTCAGAAACCTCAAAAATCAAATTCAATTCATTATTCTAAAACAGGGATACTTTGTATGGGGAATTTTAGTCACTCAATTTTCATTACTAACATTTTTTACATTTCTTTAGGAATAAAAAATCCAAATTTGTAATATTTTTAGCATGATTGGGAAAATATGAAGCTATCAGAAGCTTTTTAATTTTCGAAAAAAGTTATCTGTAAAAAATATGACAAATCCAATGATGAAATCGGACGACATTTAAGACGAAAATTTTTCGAACTTATAGTTTTATTTAGTTTTAGTAAATTGAAAGTCAAGTAAATCCTGAAGTCAAAATTCAAGAAAACAATAGCTTTAGAATTATAGGAATTATGATCTCATGAAGAAGCAGCACAGAACAGGAAAGAATGGATAACTCTCGTGTCGGAGGCCAAGATCCTCTTGGGGTCGCTGAGCCAGCGTAGTAGTATGATCTCATTAATCTGTAAGAAAATTTCGGCAGTTTCATTCCTATTATTATTACGTCATTGTCGAAAAAATTATCACAAAATACTGACGTCGACAGAGAGTTACAGTGAAATTTTAAAACTAAAAAATTTTTTCCAAGGAACGTAGGTTGAAATATGTATGATACCAAAATCCAAAAATCTACTTGCTAAGCAGATAACAGCGCATTTTGTATGGGAGCTTCAAATTTATTTATACTCGACAGCCCCAACAAGCGGGTAATGTTTTTCGTCTATTTCTATGTTACGCTCTACAGCCTAAAAAGCTTGATTTTGTCGACCTATGGCGACATATTTCTCAGAAAAAGATGTTCAAATTCATAGGAAAGTTCACCTTTCTGTTACATCCTGTATTTTTTTATCACTATAAAATTTAGCTATTTTTTGAGTTTAAGCAAAAATAAGCTTATTCAGGCCATAAACCTGACTGAACAAATATTTCAAAAAAAACAGAATTACTTTCTGCAGTGAAATATAGTAAATTAAATAGTAAAAGTACTGCAGTTAGATAGAAATAGAGTAAGAGTTAACTTACCTTAAACTAATCAAGCAAACAAAGAAATATAACACACAATATTTTAATAAAAACAGATTGACCACAGTTTTGTTGTATAATTTCACTATAATATAACCAACGTAATAAAGTTTAAATTTGATTGTACGATCGGAGATTAAATTTAAATATATACGACGTGGAGAGATTTCTCAATGCCGGTGTCCACCAGAATCCACAACGTTGACAACCCTGAATCCTTAAAGCAACGGAGATTCCGATAGCAAATGTCATATTGTTTAAAATATTAAAAATCAACGATAGGTGTTAAAATAAGACAAATAAATTTTGAAAGGAATCCGCGATGCGTGCATCAGGTAAAACGCTCCGTCTATAGCTACTAGATAGTATCGCTTGGAAAAGTCTAGTGATAACTTTAAGTGGCCACCTAACTTATTACTATAGCGACTAGTTAAATATGGTCTTTGTCGTACCTTCCGCAATGTATCGCGGATAAATGTTCTAAAAGTTTAAAAATTACTGCCAAAGATTCGAATCTAAATAAATCATGGCGCGTCTGGAGGCCTTTTTTGAATTTTGGAAATAAAACTTAAAACTAATAATATAAATGAATTAAATATCTGGAATAGGTAGTAGTTGGATTTGCGCAGTTCGTGGCGTCCTCCCGTGCTGGTAGGAAACCCGCAGTTGAAGAGATGCAGCGGCAGAGAGCAAGGTGCAAGCTGCTGATGACAAAGTCTCTCTGGAGACAGGGCTTGGCTGTGTTGCAGGTGCTAGCCGGAACCTACTGCCCGTAATCGGGCAGCTTTAGCTGCACGAATAAAAATGCGGCATAAGAGAGTGGCAACCTCCCAGCAACAAAAATTACGTAAAGACAAAAATACTTACAAAATTGTAGGCGTTCATATCGAGAGTCTTAATCTTGTATGAAAAAGTAACATCACAAGCACGAATGCAAAAAGCAAAATAACTGTATTAAAAAAGGGTATAGTTCGTTGAAATGCATGCTCGATTTTTATAAATATTTTGTCCAATGTCAAATAAATAATGAGCACAGAAAAATGAAAACCAAAATTTTGAATCCACTGTCAAAGAATACAAACAGCCAGTCAATACATCGAGAAAGAAGCAAAAAGTATCGAACACGAAAAAGGAATATGAGCGATAACGCTACATTTCCTAGCTAGCCTAACTTAACCTAAACTATAACCTAGCTATGTTAATGCTGCGAAATTTATATGGGAAGGCCAAAAACAACGTAGGCTTAGCAATAGGGTCCTTTTGGCACCCATGAGGTACGGGAGTGGGTTGCATCACCTAACTTAACCATATACGCGTCTTGCTCTATACAATGTTTTAACATAATAAGGGAAACTGAGAAAATAGTTTGTACAGAACCGAGAACAAAATCAATTTCACGGGTTTTTCATAGGGGTAATTTTATTTTTATTATGTAAATGTTTGCCGCTTCTACAAACTTCTGTGGCTACGCGCGGCCCATGAACGGTGAGGAGGGGAGGGAAGTGGGCGTGGCGTGCGTGAACGTGAGGCGGACGCGCCATGATAGCTTAAAAATAGAACAACGATGCAACTTTAAAATAACAATATTGGAAAGAAAAATATTTTTCCTGGATTTTATTACAGGAATGGATTTATTTTAATAAAAATCAGTTGGGGTGTATGAGGGTATCGCTTATGCCATTACCACGTCGTATAGGGTGGAGAAAGCATGATACGTATTTTCGGTTTTGGTTAAGTTATATATATATATTCTTTAAGGACATTAACAAAAGCGGGCTTATCTCTAAAAGAGATTTCGGTTAGTTATTAGACGGTGCAACCCTAAAACCCGTGTGGTGCGGGCAAAGAATAGTGCCAACCCATCTCTGCCCGTGGGTGTCATAAGAGGCGACTAAAGGTTTATGAGCTAGAGGATGGGCAGCAGCATCCTCCTGTGTATCGTACTATCTTATATACTGCGGTCAACAACATCCGCGGTCCATGGTGCCAGCCGCATCGCTAAGCAGCGTGGTGACTATGGTACTACCTCTCCAAATTGTACCACTGGTTTTCGCTCGTATTCTGGAGGGAGTTCCCTGTCTTGCAGTGGACTTCTTAGGGTGTTTTCTAGTGTCCGTACTTTTCGCTAATTTAATATTTAGATCCTCCTGGAGACGCATTTTTGAAGCGTTCGAAGTGAATCTTTAGTTCGCATACGAAAACTCGATTTTACGCATTTTTGAATCATTCGAAAGCAGTGTTGCCATTAAATTCAAATCTTTGAACAATTTTCTTTTCACGCAGAAAAAATTAAAACCGGAAAGCAATTACTCATGGACTTTAAAAACCGGTAATGAATTGCGGTGGAATGGAACGCAAATTAAAAAGTTGATATGTCAGTATAATGTCATATGTGAAGAAAACGTCAATGTCGTTCTCATCACAGATTATATATACTTTCGAGCGGTAGAAGTGCAAAACGAGTGGGTCGGACCACTCGTTGCAGAATTCACAGGTATGAATATTCAAAAATTGCGATTTTACGGATTCGTATACGAATCTTGCCAATTCGAATGCGAATCGAAGTTCGAACGCTTCAAAAATGCGTCTCCTGTAACACATCATACTTATCGCACTAATATTATAAAGGTGAAAGTTAAGATGTTTGTTACAACATTGTCAATGTATGGGATGTTACCGATGGTATGATGAAAACTAAAGCGTCTTCTGACCAAATCCATCTTAACTTGTCAGACTACATGTATTTTTTATGAGTCTGATTAAAGCATGGAGTGCGTAACTTTATGCAAATTTAATCCTCCCCGCTTGTTTTCTTCCACCCTCCTCAATTGTAGGGTACCCTGTTTGAACTGAGTTTTATCTCGAAGCGTAGTAATAACTGAGGAGACTTCTGAGTTTATACTAGCTGTGCCCACGACTTCGTTAGCCTGGAGTTTGGACTTTTACAGTGTACACAAGGAACTAAACCGATTCAAATGGAGTTTGCAATAATGTATTTCACTTATTTTCGTGCACCATATAAGCTTTGTTTCATTGCAATCGGTTCACTCGAACAGAAGATATACGAGTACAAAAAAATTGCTCAGTAGTCAGTAAATTAAGCTTGTCTGTTGCATTATTGTAGTCTTGTTTAAGTCGGTTCGGTAGTTTGTGAGTGATTTACGCCATCGTTTAAAATTTCGCACATCTTCTGTTTGAGTGATCTGCAAATTATAGTTAATTATAGTTAATTTGCACATTAACGGATTCCGCACTTCAACAATCTGCAAATTATAGTTAATTTGCACATTAACGGATTCCGCACTTCAACGTTTAACATATTTTAATAAAAGACCCAAATCTTCTTCTTTCTAATGCTAAAAAAGATATTTCAAAAACAAACTACCCGACTGTGTAGAAAAATATGAACTGAAAAGGGAAAAAACAAGTTCAGTTTATAAAAAGTTATAACAATAACATAAATATAACTTGAATTTCATTTCAGACTAAAATTATGTGTTTGGAGTTATGTTCAACATCAAATATATTTTGTAGTTTTTGTTTGTCCCCCGCCTGCAATACCTCACGAAATTCAAGTTATGTTTATGTAATAACTTTTTATAAATTAAACTAGTTTTTTCTATTTTCAGTTCATTTTGAGGGTTCCGTACCTCAAAATAAAAAAACGGAACCCTTATAGGATCACTTTGTTGTCCGTCTGTCCGTTTGTCAAGACCCTTTTTCTCACGAACAGGTAGAGGTATCAGGTTGAAATTGATAAAGAATATTAAGGTCCATAAACCACACGACATCTGAAAATTATTTTTTTTTACAACTACGCAATCAAAAGATATGGCTTTTTATGTTCTCATCTCCATACATTTATCCACTAAAGCAAAACCTAGAGGGTACTGCCCGTTGACCTATAATTATGAAATTTTGCAAGAAGCTAGGTCGCACAGTACAAATAAAGGGAAAAGTCTAAAATCATTAAATATTTAATTTTTTCTCACAACTAATAGTAACCAATTAAGTTGAGCTTCCGTTTCAAGAGCTTTTCTACAAAAGAGGGGTCAAGTTGTATGGTCGAAGAGTTTTTTAAGTCAAAGAGCAAAAGCTTTTAGTATACGGAACCCTTAGGGCGCGAGTCCGACTTGCACTTGGCCGGATTTTTTTTCTACGCAGTCGGGTGGTTTGTTTTTGCAATATTTTTTTTTATTATGATTTCTTTAGTTTTAATCGTTCAGTTAAGAATTTAATGTATTGGTAAGTTAGTAAATAAGCTCTACGATTGAGTAATTTTTTTTAATACCCTATGATACTCCCACAATGAATACAAATCTAACGACATCTCACATGTCGAAATCTATCAAGCCGTTTAGGCGCTTAGAGCGCGACAAAGAAATTGACATACACACATACATACACTAGAAAAACATAACCCTCCTAATTTGGAACAGTCGGGTAAAAACGGGGTTATAGATAAATTACGGTTAGTCACAGGAACTGAAAACCTTCTGCAACCAATGCAACAAAAAAAATCTTTACTCACCTATGGCAAGAAGAAAGTCGACAGAGAAGGCAAAAAAAAAAGAAGACAGATTTTTATTTTTTAGGTTATAATAGCAAGGAAGTTTGAATTCTCGCTTCATATAAACTAACGCCATCCAGCGACCACCCCCCGGAACTACTTAGAAACCATGCGTCAATATGGCAGCTCTACTTATTTTTGAAAATGATAAAAAACGAAGTAATAGGGAGAACTCACTATCACTTAAAGAATTTCTTACCAAAAATGAACTTAATAGGTTGACGAACGAGTATAAATGAAATACGTTTTAGTGAGATAGCAAAATGATTTAATAATTACAGCCTAATGTTGCTTCGACTAACAAACAGACAAGAAGTAGCTCGACTCAAAGTAAAATATCAAAAAAAAAAAAAGGTCCGCAGTATTTCCAAAAAAAATCTTAAAATTGAACAATACGACTATTTTGTTTATTTGACATGACAATAAACAATTTGGTTTCCACGGGCTTGGAGGAGCTACGACATAGCTGGAGAGCAACGGAAATAGGTATGCCATTTGAAGAGCAACGAAACCCCTGTAGTAAGTGTGCCCTAGTATCATAATTAATTGATCCGGGCGCCTGGCAGCTGTTCAGTGGTGGGTGTGAGAGTGGAGGGGCAAAAAAGGGGTTATTGAAGGTGTGCAATTTATAGAGCTCTGCGTTTGGTGTTATATTACAGCTAATTACTCGTATGTAATGTGTTTTAGCTAAACTTTATTTTCTCCGAAGTTTGTGAATGGAAAAATCTGAATTAATTACAGTCGATAGACGTTTATGCAAATATTACAGCAAAAATAAAACAATCTTTCTAAGTTGCACAGTTTTTTAGAAATCTGCAAATCTGCGGTCCTAAAAATAGACTTTATTGCTTCCAAAAATACTAAAGGTATATCGAAACCCTCGGCGCGTGAGTCCAACTCGCACTTGACCGTTTTTTTTAAACATTATTCAATAATTAATATTGATAATAAATTGTAAAAATTTAAACAAATTTTGATGAAAACTTGGAGGAGATATATGAAAATAAATATGGTTGTTTAAAATATATAGAGGTAAAAGAAACTTCCCCGTGTGGTGCCGGCAAAGAATAGTACCAACCCTTACATACCCGTGGGTGTCGTAAGAGGCGACTAAGGGTTATAAACTGGAGGATGGGCAGTAGCATCCTCCTTTGTATCTAACATCTTACTTACTGCGGTCACCTACAACTGCGGTCCATGGTGCCAGCCGTTACGCTAACCTCCCTCCCCTTCCCCTCTACATTATTCCAGCGAAAGCTAGAATTCTGGAGGGAGTTCCCTGTCCTGTAGTGGACGTTTCATGGGATGGTATGATGATGATGAAAAGAAAATTCTAATTAGTAAATGGTAAATACAGCGGCCAACAACACAATCTGAGCCAGGTTGGCTCGGGCGATCTGCAACCTGATCAAGGAATGTATACATGGTGTAAGGGACGGTGTACCTAAAACTGAAAGGGCGTGCTCAGTCAACGAAACTGAACAACTTTCCCAAAGAAACATATGTTGGGAAATGAAAAAAAAAATTGACCTCTCCATACAAATTCCTCACTCTAGTCGAACAGTTTATATGGAGAGGTCAATTTTTTTTTCATTTCCCAACATATGTTTCTTTGTTCAGTTTCGTTAACGCCCTTTCAGTTTTCGGTACACCACACCGTCCGTTATACCCATTATACTCAACTACGAACCTGAGATTGTCAAAAGCTGATTTTTAAATAGTCAGGCGTATTTATGAAGTCCACGTTAAAAAGTTGATAGCGCATTTCAGAAACTAATAGCGCCATCTATCGGTGAGTAGTGTTGAGGTATTAAAGTTACAATTAGCTATGTGAAACATAATAAATGATCATCATAACATCCCATGAAACGCCCACTACAGGACAGGGAGCTCCCTCCAGAATTCTAGCGTTTGCAGGAAAAATGTAGAGGGGAAGTACCATAGTCACCCCGCTTGTTAACGTTACGGCTGGCACCATAGACCGCGGTTGTAGGTGACTGCAGTAAGTAAGAAACAAAGGAGGATGCTACTGCCCATCCTCCAGTTTTTAACCCTTAGTCGCCTCTTAAGACACCCACGGGTATGTATGGGTTGTTACTATTCTTTGCCGACACTACACGGGACCGAGGAGACCGGGAAGATCATGATATTTTACTATATAATATTATACTATATAATATTTTACTACATAATATTTTACTTTTTTAATGATTTTAGACTTTTTCCTTTGCTAGTGCTATGAGACCTAGCTTCTTGCCAAATTTCATGATTCTAGGTCAACGGGAAGTACCCTTAATAGGTTTTAATGTGGTTCATAAATGTATGGAGATGAGGACCTAACTGATCGTTTCTTTTGATTGTGTTGTTGTAGAATTTTGTAAGCCTTAAATTTTCTTAGCTTCAAGGGTCCACGAACCAAATTATTTATTATAAATTTAATCTTGATACCTTAATAACAGACAGACTGACGGACGGACGGACAACAAAGTGATCCTATGAGGGTTCCGTTCTTTTTTATTTTGAGTTATATAAGGTAAAATTTGAAATTACCGTTACTAGGTCAAGTGGTTTGTACATCCTGAAATTCCGCCCCCTTATCTTCGTATAGTTTGGGTGCTGGCTGAAATTTGGGTTTAAGATTTGCTCATGATTCATATTAATAGGGATGATAGATCAGCTCAATACGAATCGATTAGGTCCTTACAAGTTTTTCTGTGCGTCGCTGCGTTTTTGAGTTAAAGCAAAACAAAAATGAAAATAAGATACTAAATAATGTTTTTTGGTCTGCCTTTGTGGCTCCTGTTTAGAATACTTCTGAAGATGTAGAAAATCGAAAAGGCAGACATGCAGGACTCTGCATTATCACGGGACGAAGTAGTGAATTTTTGCATTTTGAAGAGCTGTAACTTTACGACGCAGGGATATTATGGTGGCAGACTATTTTTCTGGGGTTTTATACATTGTATTTAATCAGATAGTCGTAGTCTGCCAGGTGTACGTTTCATTGTCAAATTTCAAAATAGTTAAAACTTAATAACATAAGATCACGCCCTGATCCTGTTTAATCATATGTAAGCAGCAGTAACCACGACACAGGCTGTGCCTAGTGTGGGTACTATTGTAAAATTTGTTAAAGATAGCTGGACCATTTTAATAAATGATTTATGATTTATGATTTATGTTCCCTGTTTAAAACTTAATTCCTCATAAACGCAGGGGTGTGGATGTTCGCCAATATTTTTTGTATCTTCTAGAGAATGCTCCTTATCATCAGTCAAAGAGGCAGACATGAGCAAATCATATAGAAATTTGTCCTTCATCACCCTTACTAGAAGTATGCTAAACGGAAAAACTGGAGTTCATACCAGTAGTCGGTATGGCGGAGGTAACTTTTACGGAATTAGGCTAAGTTTCATTTGGAACCTACACTAAAACTGCCCCGTTACAGTTTTATTACACGTAAGGATCATAACACGTCGCACATAATACGTGCATAATGACGTGATTTCAAAAATTTATATTATAATTAATATTAACTTTCTAGTCGCAGTAGTAATAATTGCATATTCCAGAAAGTCATTGAAATTGAACAACACAAAGATAGCGCGTTTTAATTGTATACTACCGCCATCTGTGGACGAGATTCCACCGTGAATTTTTATTCCACTACTGGTTTTCGATTTTTACTTTCGAGCTAAGAATTGTATTCATACAAATTTTTTTTTAATACTCTCAAATAGTGTTCTATATCACCTATACATCATAAAAAGCAAGCAAGCAAGCAAACAAGTGTCGTTAGAAAGGTTTTTAGGGTTTCGATACCAAAATGGTAAAAAAAAGGAACCCTTATGGTGGCGCTTTGTCTGTCTGTCTGTCTGTCTGTCACACCTGTACAGTATATCTCAGCAACCACTCATGCTATCGACTTGAAATTTGGAATAGATTTAGGATATGGTTGGCCAACTTAATTGCACATGAAAGAGTAAAAAAAAAGTTATGATTATTAAAGTAAAGGGGGCCCAAATAGGAGGGGCAAAATTTCAAATTGTCGTTGCTAGGTCGAGTGGGGTATCATAATTTATGAAAGGACTTAACTTGTACATTCTGAAATATCTCTTGTATTTTTTTTACTCTTAGTTTTCAAGTAATTATGAAAAATGTAAAAACAAATATACCATTCTGTTGTTATTGGAAATGTGAAAATATTCACAGTAGTAGTAAATGTGATTAATGTGTTTTAGCTAAACTTCATTTGCGAAAGTGAATATATATCCTTTTTCACTTGGTTTCTGATCATTATAGTACGAGCGGCGACCGTCATTTGACCTACGTTATTTGATACAAAGATAAGCCCCATGTTAAACGTTCATAAAGGTGATGCTAAGATTAGAAACATTTGAAAAAAGAATGAATTGGACGAAAGTTCAAAACAAAGTAGCACTTCCGGTGAAAAAAAATAAATGGCACTTGCGTCATTTGATACCGAGATAGAAATTGTGGCATCAAGTAACACTTTATTTGTAGCGACAGAAACACCTAGTCAGCCAGTTCCTGTATGGCTGTAAGTGCTCGACAGACAGTTTCAAAAACAACGATCCGGACCCCTCTACCTACGTCATCTGATACAAAGATGAATCACATATCAGATGTTAGGTAGTAATCCTATATTCAGGTATATACTAGTCTGCCGAAGCTATTCTGGCCGAAACAATCCATGGCAGACCTAATGGCATGGCTAGGCAGAAATTCCTGCTCAGTTGAGACTTTAAAAGCACGGGGTAATTATGCTTCGTTCAAACTTGGTGTACCTGCAAAACTAGCGGATTCAGTTTTGAAGACCACTCATTGGGCTGCAGACATTTGTATTGCGCCCTGGCGGCAGCTTTTTCGTGGCAGGAGGCAGAATGAGAAGAGACAATCGACCAAAAAAAATTAGCGTGTATTACCAGAACGTGAGAGGACTACGCTCATCCAAGAAGTCTGCTGAATTGAAAAGCAATCTACTACAACATCAATCATTTGATATAATAGCATCGAATGAAACTTTTCTCAATGACTCAGTCTTCAACGGAGAGTTGTTTCCTCCGGGATACACAGTGATACGTAAAGACCGAGAAAACAACGTTGGGTATGGAGGAGTTCTAATAGCTGTGCGGAGTGGTTTTACAGTTCAAAGATTAACAAACATTGACGGCCTTTCTGAGGATAAAGATACCTACCTCCTAGAACTAGTGACGAAAAATACTGTAGTGTATTTGATTGTACTGAAAATGCAATGGCACAATACTGCTCATTGAAATTTATTGTGGTAGGAGATTTTAATTTGAATACCGCGACTTCTAATGTTATTTCTAAATATAATTTATTTATTGATTTTTGCCATATAGAACAACTTAATGGAGTTCAAAATTCTTATGGCGGCATGCTTGACTTAGTGCTGAGCAATTTCAAGGAAGGTTCAGTTGACGTAAGTGCTGAAATTGAACCTTTGATATGGTTGGATAAACCACATCCTGCCCTAAACATACAATTATTAGTACCTAGGACTAGTAACCAGACTACTGTGCGAGACCATGAAAACAAGTCCCATAGGATACCTGAATTCGATTTTAATAAGGCAGATTTTAATGGATTATACGCGGCTTTAGCCGAGGTAGACTGGACTGATGTTCTACTAGAGAGTGATTTAGATATAGCCATAAAACGTTTCTATTGCATTATAAATGATCTTTTTGTGCTATATGTTCGCTTAAAAAAAAGCAGATGTGGTAATCGTCGTTATGTTTACCCGAAATGGTATACACCTGAAATTATTAGATAAATTAGAAATATTTTAACTTAAAACGATTCAAGGCAGAAGGAAAACAATTTAACCAAGAGTTGTTCAAGTTTTATAGGGAACGCGTAAAAAGTTTAATTGACGCAGCATATGAAAATTACACGTACAATATACAGACAGACATTGTCAATGATCCAACTAAGTTTTGGCAATATGTGAGCGATAGGAAAAGAGACCGATGCAAAACGACTACTTTTACAGTCAACGATAGTATTGTCTCTGGGCAAGAAGCAGTAGACATCTTTGAGGAATACTTCAGTTCAGTGTTTTTACAAAACCTGCCCGAGTTAGACGTACAAAAAGCCACCAAAGATGGCTATTCATCAATGCCGTCCGTCACTATAGATAATATTACTGCCTCGGATTTTCGTCGTGCAGTTGGAAAACTAAAGGCTCGTTCTGCTGCTGGTCCAGATACCGTTCCACCTTATTTGGTCAAAGATTGTATTTCAGTTTTTGAAGAACCGCTGCTATACATATATAATCTCTCGTTACAGCTTTCACAGTATCCAAATGTTTGGAAGGTTTCAAGAGTCTTGCCAATTCCCAAAGAAGCCTCAAACACTGATGTGACGTCATACAGACCGATAGCTATTTTATCTGTCTTTGGTAAAGTGTTTGAGGCAATCATTGACTTTCGACTAAGGCGCCAAATAGAATCAGCGCTTGTTGACTGTCAACATGGGTTGATCTAGAAGCTCTAAAGCTTCTAGATCAACGAACACGAGCCATATTAACTTTGCTGACTATAATTTGGCTGAATTAGATTCAAAGGGCCAAGTAGATACGATCTACTTTGACTTTAAAAAGGCGTTCGACCTAGTAGATAATGATATTTTACTGTCAAGGTTTGCACAACTAGGTTTTAACCCAAAATTACTAACCTTTTTTGCTAGCTATCTGAGAAATAGAAGCCAGTATGTCCAACTTAATGGTTATCGTTCGCCAAACTACTATACAAGATCTGGCGTAAGCCAGGGAAGTACTTTAGGTCCTACATCATTTCTTATTATGATAAATGATTTGCCAAAGGTTGTTCAAAATTCAAAATGTACATTGTTCGCAGATGATCTTAAACTTATAAGTATTAAAGATCAGGAGGACTGTGTAACATTGCAAAATGATATCAACGCTGTAAAAGAGTGGGCCAAAGCGAACAACCTTGAGTTTAATAAATCTAAGTGTAAGGTTCTGACATTTACAAGAGGAACGCCGATACATACTACCTACTATTTGGATCAAACCCCAATAGATCGGGTTCAAGAGATTAAGGATTTAGGTCTCAACTTAAATACAAATTTTAATTACAAAGATCACATTATATCGGCTTGTAAGAAAGCAAACAAAATGGTTGGTTTCATTATTAGGACAGTGTACCCATTTCAAAACGTGAAGGTAGCGTTAACATTATATAATGCTTATGTTCGAAGTAGATTGGAGTTCGGCGCGATCGTTTGGGATCCTCGGGAAGCCAAATACATTGACATGATCGAGAAGGTGCAGAAAAAATTCGCCAGATTTATATACAAGAAAATGTTTGGTGTCTATCCATACCTGTATCCCTCAATCTTTGTGTATGGAATGGTCGGCTTAGACAGTTTGTTGCTAAGACGCAAATTAGCATTAATTATGCATTATTACGCTGTTCTTAATCGCAGAGTTGACAATAGTACTGTGGTATCTCGCATGGGGTTGTCAGTCCCGGGCCCGCGTGGCGGTGGCGCGGCGCTGCAGAGGCGGGTGCGATCGCTGTTCGCGGCAGTATGCGCGCGCACCTGCAGCGCGGCCAACGCCCCCACTGCTCGAGCCATCATTATAATAAATGAAATGCTCACACGACAGTCACATGCTGACATATTTAATGACAGTGTAGACAAATTCTACAAATACGCTGCTCTATTTTTAATAGTTTTTATAAAAGTAAAAAGCAGTATTGTATTTTAATTTAATTTAAGGGTAGCATGTAAGTGATTTGGTTCTACTGTAAACTTATATGTCAATAAACTATTTGAATTGAATTGAATATGATACCTAGGAACCCTTGTGGCATTGTGTGTATGGGTCCTCAAATTGCTTCCTTGGCAGCTTAAATCGCTAGACTGCCATTGGCGCTACACACACATGTTCGATTCGGCATGTTCGGTTCGGCTTCTTCTTAGAACTTGAGTAGTCCGTTGTATGAGAAAAGCCGAACCGAACATGCTGGCCCGCTTATTTATGTAGCAACCTTTACTCTAACATATTACAACCGTTCAACATTTTAGTTATTTTCAAATGGGATTATCCGATTTCACCTGAGGCGGTCATATAACAATAGTCAATAACAAAAGAACTATTATATGTAGATAAGAAATACCTGCGCAGGCGGCGCGCGGTGGTGCGGAAACTAGCCCCACGCCCCCCAGGCACCGCAGTCTATCTACCACCGCCTTGGCAACAAGACGTATTCTGTGTACGTCTTTTTTTTTGTTTATCTATGTACGGTACAAACGAAGTGTGTATATTGTTTATACAATGAAGCAGTGTTTTCTGTGTCATAATGAGGCTTTTATGTGTACTTTCATAGAATTGTCATAATTTATAATAAACCTGATTAATTTAAAACTGAGGAATTTTTATCTTACGATACATGCTGCTGACCAATGAACGAGGCTCTAATGCTGCACAGTTTCCCACCAACTCGCACTGAGCAAGCATGGTGGGTGACGGCTAAGATTCCCCCTACAACTATACTGTGGGGAAAGCCATTTCGGCATCAGTGAATGACCATTGCTATATTTTTTATAGCAACGCTCGACCTAATACAAAAATACATCTTCATCAATAGTATTGCCACCGCAATCTACCCTCAGCCTATTTCTTCACATTGCTGTAAGCACACGACGTGTAGCTTTGTGAAAATTAGCTTTGATAATATTTCATTCAAAATTAAATAATATTAACAATGACTATATGAATTAAAAAATACATAATAAGATAAGATTAGTTTCAACCTTTCGTATAAATGTTCAGGTACATTTTTAGGTCACGTGACAGATCTGTTCGGAAGTAAAGCTTCTGTACGTAAGCACTACCATTATTGGGTGGCTTATTAATATTCTCGGCCATACAGAAGTTAATAGCAAACTGATGCTAGAAGTACCTTTATATCGTATTAGGTCTGCCACGCACGGAGCATGCACTTGAATATATGATTACTAGCGGCCCGCCCCGGCTTTGCACGGGAAACTAGAGTTCATAAAAAGATCCCATAGATAAAACCACTTTCAGTATTTCCCGATTTTGAAACGTGTTTCCTTTTTGTTTTGATCTATCGTAAAAGTAAATAATAGAATAACAACAAATTACAAAAACTGGTCAAGTGCGAGTCGGACTCGCGCTCATTTTATACACTTTTCAGCTGGCGGCTCCCATTTGGCCCGTTTTTGGTCTGTAGGAATTTCATATTAACTTTCATATGATTTTCAAAAAATGCTAAAGCACATACTTACTTCGTTCTTTTCATTTATCGAAATCCTAATTTTTTAGTAAGATTTTCAAATGAAATTTATCGCCTATTTCACCCCCTTGGGGGATGATATCTCAATATTGCTAAAAGACTTGTTTCTTTACTTTTAATTATTAGAAAAAATCCAAATTAATACCTCATGTCAAAACTGTTGGATTTTTAAAACTTTCATCCCTTATTTTACCCCCTTGGGTGATGATATCTCAAAATTGCTGAAACACGTGTTTCTTAATTTCTTATTATTAGCTTAAATCCAAATTTTCAAATACCTCATGACAAAACTGTAGGATTTCCATATAAACTTTCATCCCTCATTTCATCGTGTTAGGAGATGAAGTTCTAAAAATACTAAAACACATACTTTTTATTTTTTACGGAGAACTCAAAACCAAATTTGTATAATTATACCTTTCAAAATGAAAGTCTTATAGACCAACATACGGAAGAAATTCATCCCCTTATTCACCACTTTGAAAAGTATTTTTTAGAAAATGCTTAATCATCTGTTTCTTAATTTTTTACTAATAGCTTAAATTCAAATTTGTGTGATTCTAACTTAAGAAACAAAGGACTTTCATACAAACTTTCAATCCTTATTTCACCCCCTTAGGGGATTACTTTTGGAAAATCCTTCCTTAGTGGGTGGTTTAGAAGTACAAGAAACCTGTGTACAACATTTTAGATCTGCAACTATAGCGCTTACCGCTCGGCGTTGATGAATCAGTCAGTCAGGACAAGCAATTTTATATATTTAGATTACCTAACATCTGAAATGTGATTCATCTTTGTATTAGATGACGTAGGTAGAGGGGTCCGGATTGCTACGCAGTTAAGCGGGCCGGCATGTTCGGTTCGGCTTTTCTCATACAACGGACTACTCAAGTTCTAAGAAAAAGCTGAACCGAACATGCCCAATCGAACATGTGTGTGTCGCGCCAATGTCAGTCTAGCGATTTAAGCTGCCAAGGAAGCAATTTGAGGACCTATACACACAATACCACAAGGGTTCCAAGGTATCGTATTAGGTCGGCCACGGAGGGTTTCGGCCAGAATAGCTTTGGCAGACTAGTATAAACTATTATAAACTTAAATATAGGATAGTAATCCTCAGTACACTAGGTAGTAACCTAACATCTGATATGTGATTCATCTTTGTATCAGATGACGTAGATAGAGGGGTCTGGATCGTTGTCTTTGAAACTGTCTGTCGAGCACTCACGGCCATACAGGAACTGGCAGACTAGGTGTTTCTGTCACTACAAATAAAGTGTTACTTGATGCCACAATTTCTATCTCGGTATCAAATGACGTAAGTGCCACAGTGGTACTTTATTTTTAACTTTCAGCCAATTCAATTTTTTTTTCAAATGTTTCTAATCTTAGCATCACTTTTATGAACATTTAACATGGGGCTTATTTTTGTATCAAATAACGTAGGTCAAATAACGGTCGCCCTCGCCGCTCGTACTTTTAATAATAAGAAAGGAAGAGTAAATGATCCGTAATAGAATAGCCATTTCATGCTTCATTTTAACACCATTTTTTCCCTGAGTGGTAAGTATTATTAGCGGAAAAACTGTAGTAATAACATTTATTAGTCCCAAGTCATATATTTTTCAGAGATAAAGATATCGATTTCACGTTTTTGAGATTTGATAAAAATCCATACAGTTCAGTACCCGCAAGAAATGGATACCTACGCTTATGGAGTGCAGCGGAAAGTGCTGTTGCAGGCGGGGACAAACAAAAACCACAATAGTAGATTGTAGCACAAGGCTGTAAAATAATATTTTTAAGGCGAGGGCGCTTTTTTTAATCCAGAGCGAAGTGAAGGATTCTTGAGTAGAATCCCGAGCATGGCGAGGGATTCTAAAGTAGAATCCTGAACGTAGCGAGGGATTCAATGGGTCACCCAAGGTAAAAATATTTTTGCAGCCGCGTAATACACTCTACTTTTCATCTTCCTCTATGAGAAAAGAATAAGAGGCTCATTGAGACACACACTCGTCATTAATTTTAAATATAAAATACCATTACAATATTATTACTTGATGAAACAATACTAAAAATCATATTAAGTATTATTTGTACGAGTAACAACTGAAAATGTTATTGACATTTTGTATTAATAAGGAACAGAACCTCTTTGGTTGGTAGTCTTGTTTACATATCAAGCATATTTCTTTTTAGGGTTCCGATACCAAAATGGTAAAAATAAGGAACCCTTATGGTGCCGCTCTGTCTGTCTGTCTGTCCGTCTGTCTGTCCGTCTGTCTGTCACACCTCTATATCTCAGCAACCACTTATGCTATCGACCTGAAATTTGGAATAGTTTTAGAATATAGTTGCCCAACTTAATTGCACATGAAAACATTTTGAAAAAAGTATGAATATTAATGTAAAGGGGGCCAAAATAGGGGGGACCAAAATTCAAATTGTCGCTACTAGGTCGAATGGGGTATCATATAAAAGGGCTTTACTTGTACATTTTAAAATATATTTTTTTATTTTTTTAAGTTTCTTAGTTTTCAAGTTATGATGAAAAATGACAAAAAAAATACCATCCCCCCCCCCTTATCTCCGAAGTTTGAGTAAGGAAAAATCTGAATTAATTACAGTTGACATAGGTTTATGTAAACTTTACAGCAAAAATAAAACGATCTTTCTAAGTTGCACAGTTTTCAGTTTTTCAGAAATCTGCAAAAAACCTTTACAAACAAATTTTGTTATGCGGTCCTGAAAATGGACTTTATTGCTTCCAAAAATACTATAGGTATATCGGAACCTCCGGTGCGCGAGTCCGACTCGCACTTGACCGGTTTTTTTATATCTACATCTACACTAATATTATAAAGAGGAAAGATTTGTACCTATTTTTGTATGTTTGTAATGAATAGGCTCCGAAACTACTGGACCGATTTGAAAAATTCTTTCACCATTAGAAACCTGCATTATCCGGGATGAACATAGGCTATAAAATATTTTAAAAAAGTTAGGGTTCCGTATGAAAACTTCAATAATGTAACCCAAGGTGTGAAAAAAATACTAAATAGCATCCTTATATCGAGTACGCTGCCGAAACTATTAACAATAGAGCATAGTAATGTCTACAGAATTATAGATGCCATCAATATCTACAAAAAAGTCCGCAATACCATATGTTATGTCATACAGTTATGTCACAATAACTACTTTTTCATGTTAAAATATGTAATAGTAACGCCGGTACAAACTATATAGGCCACATTATTCGTACCTATTAATCCTTATCCTAATAAATGATTTCGTATTCAAGGCTATATCAGTACCTGTAAATAACTTTTTGAATTATTCAAATCGGACATACCATTCAAAAGTTATCATGAGTGTAATCGTTATCAAAATTAAAATTAAAGAAACAGCGCCCTAAGTGACTGTAATGGTTTTATCTACAACAGAGAATAGACACGAAAAATTTGACTGGTCAAGTGCGTGTCGTTCCGTGTGGTAGCGGCAAAGAATAGTGCCAACCCATCTCAACCTGTAGGTGTCGTAAGAGGCGACTAAGGGTTTACAAACCGGAAGATGGGCAGCGACATCTTTTCGTGTATCGCACCATCTTACATACTGCGATCACCAACAACCGCGGTCCATGGTGCCAGCCTTAATGCTAACAAGCGTGGTGACTAAGATACTTCCCCTCCACATTCTTCTAGCAAGGGCTCGAATTCTGGAGGGAGCTCCCTGTCCTGTAGTGGACGTATTATGGGATGTTATGATGGTTTTGATGAAGTGCGTGTCGGCTCGAGCGAATTTAATGCACTTCTGCGTGACTAAGATGGTATGACTGCCCATAACTAGGACAGTATTTTTACCTTAGTGGTACGGAACCCTCGGTGGGAGTCCAACTTGCGCTTGGCTGGTTTCTTTAGTAACCCCCGATGCAACAAGAACCTATATCTACCCGTGCGAAGCCGGGGCGAATCGCTAGTTCATAATAATTTTAGTAGTACAACCGACCAGTATCATTTTTCATACAATATTTTGGTTCGATCTCTATGGTTGACCTAAAATATCCCTATGGTGGACCTAATTTCAAATTCTAATTTTAAATCCCATTTTTACCCGCTACGAAAGTCTCTTGGAGAAAACAGCTATTTTGTTCGCCTTTATTGACGAACCGTTCAGCGATTTTCGAATAGATGGGATGAAAATTGTTATACATATTATTACTCGTACCATTCAACAGAACGACTCTCGGAAACATAGGTCAAAATACGAAAAATACCTTTTTAACTTCCGTAGAAATTGCTTCAGCTGATAGCGCATTTTGTTTGGGAGATCAATTTTTTTCGATTCATAATTTTTTTTTAACTTAAGTCTAATTCACTGAAAGTTGTTCAGTTACGTTGACTAATCATGCCTTTTCAGTTTTCGGAACCTGTCCCTAACACCCTGTGTAAAATAATTTCATTGGAAACTTGGAACTTCTTGAGAATGAATAAAATTAGCAAGTCTCCAGTGAAACTTCAATGAATTGGTTGCGAAAGAATAATATTACAACTTTTTACAGATGTGAATAATAAAAACTTTGAGCAGAACTTTTAATTTGTATAACAAATCTTACAACCTGATTTAGTCACCTGACAGTTTTATTTCATCCGCTTAAAGTTGTACTGGTGGTTAGATGTGTTAGTTGGTGGTGGTTTCTTTTCCTTTGTTATCCAAACAGAACGGGACAAACATTTAACAGAGCTTTAGCTGTAAAAAAAATTTGTGAAACTGCCTGATTTTTGAGTTTTTGTATGAGATCAAAACGATAGACCAATTATGTGCGAATAATGCCCAGTTCTTATAAAGGGTGTAAGGGACGGTGTACCGAAAACTGAAAGGGCGTGCTCAGTCAACGAAACTGAACAACTTTCCCAAAGAAACATATGTTGGGAAATAAAAAAATAATTTAACTCTTCATAAAATCGCCACTCCGGTCGAACAGTTCGTATGGAGAGGTCAAAAATTTATTTCATTTCCCAACATATGTTTCTTTGAAAAAGTTGTTCAGTATCGTTGACTGAGCATGCCCGAAAATACCGAAAACTGAAAGGGCGTGCTTACACCTTAAACCCTGTATATGTCGCAGATAGATTATAATTTTTTTTTATTGCATGGTAAATTGTAATCTAACCAAACTTAACCTAACGTAGTAAACAACGTATAACGGAAAGGTGTGATAATATTGAAGGGTGTGAATCTGCCCATGAAACTGAACAACTTTTCCCAAGGAACATAGGTAGAAAGTCGAAATACGAAAAACCAAATATGACCTCCCATACAAAATGCGCTATCAGCTGATGCAGTTTATAGAAACTGCTATAGAGGAGGTCAAAATTTGATTTTGTTCTATGACCTTGATTCTTTGGGAAAAGTTTCATAGGCAGATTCACACCCTTTAGTATTACTCGTATCACAACTTTCCGTTACACGCTGTATAAAGAATTGTAAAAATAGGCCCCCGTGAAATTATAAGATCACTAGTTATATTGTAAGAAATGGACCGGATTAAGAATTTACCGCGCAATTATAATAGGGAACATGTATATATTTTTTTAGTCGTATTTATTAACAAAGTATGAAAATACCGTAGAAGAGATGACAAAAAGTGAAATTAAAATTTTAATCGGCTAAGAAATACATACATACATACATAACATCACGCCTCTTTCCCGTTGGGGAAGGCAGAGACCACAGTCCTCCACCTGCTACGATCTTGACATACTTCTCTTCCTTCCTGTACTTACTTGCTTACTTCCTGGCTAAGAAATACGGCCGATATAAGCATTTAAAACTACTAATTAGACAGAGGTGTCGATTCTGGCAGACCCAAAGTAAAACTAAACTAAATTTTACAGGTCTAAAAGTGTTGCTGCCTTTGTTACTCCCTACAGACTAATAAAGGAGAGCACCATTTTTAGACCTGTCAAATTTAGTTTAGTTTTAGTCTGCCAGAATCGACACCATTGTGATCCGACATGAATAGTGACGTCATAATGCACTATTGACTACGGCCATATAAACTCCATATTAAATTTTATATTGCTAGAAGGAGACAGAAACAAATCGTCGATGTCTCATATCTTTTTAGGGTTCCGATACCTAAATGGTAAAAAAAGGAACCCTTATGGTGCCGCTCTGTCTGTCTGTCTGTCCGTCTGTCTGTCACACCTGTATATCTCAGCAACCACTCATGCTATCGACTTGAAATTTAGCATTGTTTTAGAATATGGTTGTCCAACTTAATTGCACGTAAAAAAATTAAGAAAAAATTATGATTATTAATGTAAAGGGGGCCTAAATAGGGGGGGGGGGGGGATTTCAAATTATCAGTACTAGGTCAAGTGGGGTATCATGTGAAAGGGCTTTACTTGTGCATTCTAAAATATAATTTGTATTTTTTTGCAACTCTGTTTTCAAGTTATGATGAAAAATGTCAAAAAAAATACCGTTCCCCCCCCTTATCTCCGAAGTTTGTGAATGGAAAAATCTGAATTAATTACAGTCGATAGAAGTTTATGTAAATATTACAGCAAAAATAAAACGATCTTTCAAAGTTGCACAGTTTTTTAGATATCTGCAAAAAACCTTTACAAACAAATTTAGTTTTGCGGTTCTAAAAATGGACTTTATTGCTTCCAAAAATACTAAAGTTGTATCGGAACCCTCGGCGCGCGATTCCAACTCGCACTTGGCCGGTTTTTATTTAATATTATAGTTATTCGAAAAATATTTTTACAAGATTGTTTATTACATGAATGAGAATATTTTTTTTAAATGAAAAAAATTCGTGCATTAATATCACAGCTCGGACAATGTACACATGCGACATATCGTCCAGTGAACTATGATCGCCCCCCTTCCCTAATTGTTTTATCACCCTCCCTAATTTATTTTATCTCCTCGGATATTTCAAGAGATGTTTCAGTCCATGAATCTGAAAAACTTTTGTAGAAAAAAAAATTCGACTTCCCATGCAAACTACATCAGCTGACAGCACATTTTGTATGGGAGGTCGAATTTTTTTTCTCGTATTGCGACCTATGTTCCTTGGGAAAAGTTGTTCAGTTTCACGAGCAGAACCACCTCTTAAAACATCCTAGATGATAAAAAAACCGGCCAAGTGCGAGTCGGACTCGCGCACTGAGGGTTCCGTACCACCACATAAACATAATTGTATTAGTTGAACTTTCAGTAAGTTAATGTGCTAGATTTTTGGAGTCCGACACGCGCTTGACCAAATTTTATTATTTGTTGTTATTTTATAGCCTATGCCCTATAAACATACCAATTTTCAAGTTTGTAAGTGTTCCCGTTTTTAAATAGAACTAAAACAAAAATCGCCTCAGCAACCATCCAACTTGACCCCTCTCTTATATGAATGTTCTTGAAACGGGAGCTCACCACAATTGGTTACCATTAGTTGTGAGAAAAGTTGTAATATTTAATGATTTCAGACTTTTCCCATTATTTGTACTGTGAGACCCAGCTTCTTGCCAAATTTCATAATTTTAGGTCAACGGGAAGTACCCTGTAGGTTTTTCATTTTTGAATAAATGTATGGAGATGAGGACATAAAATGCCATATCTTTTGATTGCGTCGTTGTAAAAAATTTAAATTATCAGATCTTGTGTGGTTCATGGATCCTAATATATGGTATTAATTTCAACTTGATACCTTTACCCGGTCGTGAGATAAAGGGTCTTGACAGACAGACAGACAGACGGACAACAAAGTGATCCTATAAGGGTTCCGTTTTTTTCTTTTGAGGTACGGAACCCTAAAAAATAACGCTGTATGTCGCAGGTAAATTTTCAGAGCCGTTAAATTAAAATTTACCTAGTTGAGGTGGTAGGGCTTTTGTGCAAAGTCCGCCTGAGGAAGTACCACCCCTTTACCTATTTTTGCCGTAAAGCAGCAGTGTTTACACTGCTGTGTTTCAGTTTGAAGGGTAAGGGAGCCAGTGAAATTACTGGCACATGAGACACACCATCTCAGTTCTCAGGGTAGGCAACGCGCTTTGCTGTCTTATTAGCGTCAAAGTATATTATATTCTTTATTGCACATTTAACATACAGATAATTATATACAAGAGGACATTTACAAAGGCGGGCTTAAGTATGTCACTAATAAGACAGTGGGTGCTAAGGGCGGTGGAGACCACTTACCATCAGGTGGCCCACCTGCTCGTTTGCTCACGTGTAACATAAAAAAAAAGTTATATAATTTTTTTTTCTACCATTATTTTTCGGATTTTAAATCAAAATTTTTATTTAGTTTCGTTTGGGTTCAGATTGGATACGTTTTTACAGTAAAATAGTTCAATACCATTTCTAGATTCAGGTATTCTACTCGACACAAAGTATATAAATGGTATGTTATTCGAAGTGAATTTAATATTCCGATCGAGAAGACTGCGGAAAATTTCAGTAAGATAGTATTGTATGAGTATAACCAGCCACTTTGCCTAGCGTTTGTGGACTATGAGAAGGCCTTCGATTCGATCGAGACGTGGGCCGTGCTACGATCTCTCCAGAGGTGCCAAGTCGACTATCGGTACATTGAAGTGTTGAAGGACCTGTACAAAAACGCCACTATGTCAGTTCGTCTTCAGGACCAGGACTCGAAACCTATCCAATTGCAGCGAGGAGTGAGACAGGGAGACGTCATATCTCCTAAACTGTTCACCGCTGCATTGGAAGATGTCTTCAAACTCCTGGACTGGAAAGGACTTGGCATCAACATCAATGGCGAGTACATGACCCACCTTCGATTTGCCGACGATATTGTCGTAATGGCTGAGACCCTGGAAGATCTCGGCACGATGCTCAATAACCTCAGTAGAGTTTCACAACAAGTGGGTCTTAAAATGAACATGGATAAGACGAAAATTATGTCTAACGCCCTTGTTGTACCCACTCCACTCAAAGTTGGAGACTCTACGCTCGAAGTTGTTGATGAGTACGTATACCTGGGACAAACAGTCCAGCTGGGTAAATCCAACTTAGAGAAAGAGGTTACTCGTCGAATCCGACTCGGATGGGCAGCGTTCGGGAAGCTCCGCAATATCTTCACGTCCAAAATACCGCAGTGTCTCAAGACGAAAGTCTTTGACCAGTGTGTGTTGCCAGTGATGACATATGGCACCGAGACGTGGCCGCTCACGATGGGCCTTATCAGAAAGCTCAAAGTCACCCAAAGGGCTATGGAAAGGGCTATGCTCGGAGTCTCTCTGCGCGATCGAATCAGAAATGAGGAGATCCGCAGAAGAACTAAAGTAACTGACATAGCCCTGAGAATCGCTAAACTGAAGTGGCAGTGGGCAGGGCACATCGCAAGAAGAACCGATGGCCGATGGGGCGTGAGGGTTCTAGAGTGGCGACCACGTACCGGAAGACGAAGCGTTGGCAGGCCCCCCACAAGGTGGACCGACGATCTGGTCAAGGTCGCGGGAAGCCGCTGGATGCGAGCAGCGCAGGACCGGTCGTCATGGAGTTCTTTAGGGGAGGCCTATGTCCAGCAGTGGACGTCTTTCGGCTGATATGATGATGATGATGATGAGTATTGTATGCAGGAGTACATGTATTTTGTTATTCTGGTTTCAGTAGTAAAATATTTATATGGATTCAAGTGATTGGTCTAGAAGAATCGACATAAGTTAGTTTTAATATACAGGGTGTAACAACAAGGGTACGCCAACCCTGAAGGATGTGAATCTGCTCATAAAACTGAACAACTTTCGCTGAGGAGCATATGTCGATATTTGAAAAAATATCAACATGGTGCCAGCTGTAACGCTAACAAGCGAGGTGACTATGGTACTTCCCCTCCTCATTTTTCCAGCAAAAGCTAGAATTCTGGAGGGAGCTCCCTGTCCTGTAGTGGACGTTTCATGGGATGTTATGATGATGATGATTATTTATTTAATTATTATTCATTCATTCATTCATTCAGTGAACCAAAGTGGTTCTTGGCCTCCGACATTAAAGTACGCCACGCTTCCCTGTTCTGTGCCAATTCCGTCCAGTCGGGCACTCCCAGCTCTTTAAGATCCTTGGCGACTTCATCCTTCCATCGGTCTTGGTCTTGGTCTTGGCAGGCCAACAGGCCGGCGTCCCGATGGTTTGTCTTGATACGCCCTCTTTGCGGCTCGATCCCCTGCCATTCTCTCAACGTGGCCCAGCCAGCGGAGCCGTAAGGATTTTATTTCACCAACTATGTTTGGTTCAGAAATCAGCTCTTCTATTTCCCTATTATATCTCCTTCTCCAGCTCTACAATTACAATATTCATGAAATACAATACAATAATGCAATACCCCTTATGGATAATCTCACACTTCAGCGAAGACTAACCTAGGATTGTATTCTAGGCAACGAAGCGGATCGTTGTATGAAGACCCCCGCATTAAATCCTCAGTCGATGAAACTTTGCTGGGGTATTACACTACATGAGACAAACCTTCTATAAAAAAATCCAAAAGAAAATCGGTACTTTTAATTTTTCCAAATGTATGAAAAAAAAAATTGTGAATATTTTTGGATATTTTGGATGTACATTTAATTCATGATTCTTTATCATCCTGTCAAATAAAATCAGCATGAGAAATTAATACCTACACTATTGGGTCTGGTTTACAGTCTGGGTCTCGGAGGTCAGATGGCAGTCGCTCTGTGTAAAAACCAATGCCAGTAGCCGACTCCGTATAGTCGGAGTAACCGTTGAGACTGACTCACACAACATATGGCGCCGACATGTCGCTGTTCTTTAAGTTAGAAAGCAGCAAAAGTTGTCGAGAAGTTGTTCAACTTCATAACTTAGTTGCTAAGTTCAGTAAAATCGTACGAGTGGATTGCTTCTGGAAGTTAAAGAGTTAAAACTTTTGAGTTGTTTAGTTGGTTAGCACTGATGTATCTTTGTCAATCTTAGAGGTGTAGCAAAAACCGGCCAAGTGCGAGTTGGACTTGCGCACCGAGGGTGCCGTACCACTAAGGTAAAAATACCATCTTAAGTCACGCAGAAGTGTATTAAATGCGCGCGATTCCGAAACGCGCTTGATCAGCTTTTATTATTTTTTGTTATTCTTATAAACATACCAATTTTCACGCTTGTAACGGTTTCCGTTTTTACGATAGAGCCAAAAAAAAAATCTAGCGAAAATTGCCTAAAAAACACGTTTTTAGTAGGTAAGCCAGCCTTGATTCTTTTGTTGTTGTTATAGTGGCAACAGGAATACATAATCTGTGAAAATTTAAACTGTCTACCTATTACGTTCCATGAGATACAGCTCGCTGACATACGGAGTGACATCGGAGGTATATTAATATCGTATAGCTCTATCCTGGTGTCGATAGTTTGCCACCATACATGTTCATACAATGATGGGCTCAAAGTAATCGTCAATATATTATACAAATCAAATAAAAAAAAAGAAACTGATATTCTCTTTTATTTGATAGTCAAATCTTTATTTATGAACCTTTTCAACAAATCTCGAAGCCACACGGTTGCCACATCGCTTAGAAAAGAAAAGGAGTCTTTGTCAGATTTCCAATATGTTTTCAGTGACAAAATTTTTGAAGCGACGCACTAGATTTCTTGAAGATTTCAGATGTGTACAATGATTGAAAAATTTGTTGACAAGGGCCCCGAAACAAGTGGCCTTCTATTATCGCAAACGCTGTAGAATATAATAAAAATTTCAATCCTATACATTTTTATTTTATTCTACTAATTCTAAGGTTGTTATCTAAAGATTCGATTTTGATTACTTTGAGCCCATCATTATATGAAAATGTATGACGGAAAACTACCGACCCATTTTATTTGCTCTCCAGTGTATAACAATAAGTTAACTGCGTGCCTATTAAACGGACGTGATGACGTCACTATATGCAAATTATGGCCGTAAAGTTAGTTAACGATCCATTAGGAATGTTTGTTGATTGACATTCACTAAAATGTATGACACCGACTAATATTCACGGACATATAAAACTTGACCCATACTGGGTTATTTTGGACCTCAAGCCAAAAATAATATATTATGCTACTCAGAGTACAACCCCACTTTCCCAATGATGAAGATAAGAAGAAGAATTAAGCTTTTGGTTGTAGAAAAAAAGATTTTCCGAAAAATCATGGGACCAAAAAAAAAATTTTGTTTTCATATTTCGACCTACGTTCCTTGTGAAAAACTGTTCAGTTCAGAATCACACTTAAAATATCTGGATTTTCTCTAATAGTTAGATCGCTTTCTCTAACTGCTATAGACATTATCTACAGGGTGACTTTGAAGACATTCGACCAATTTTGAAGGTTAGTTCTGTTAACGAAATAGATAAATTTTTTCTAGGTCGGATATTTGGATTGTAATTTTTTTTTTTTGTTAAATGTCTTCAAAGTAACCCTGTAGAATCTAGAATTTAAATTATTCTAGGTAATGACTATGGCGTCGCAGGGGACGACCCCGTAAAAGATGGAATGACGATCTAAACGCCTTCCGCCGGGACTGGTGGGAGCTTTCACAAGACCGTGATGAGTGGAAGAAGGAAAGGGAGGGCTTTGCCCAGCAGTGGGACATAATAGGCTAGGAATAATAAAAATAGCTGTAACCAGCAGAGAAAATCTGGTGGCTGAACCCAATATTATTGAAAACTTTTAGTTATGTACATTGTACACGGTGGAATGTACTGTCTCCCAAGATACAGATTTTTCTAGTTTGGGAGGCAGGGCTATAAATAATGCTGTCAAATTTGTACTATAAAGAATTTTTATTTATTTATTTAAATAATAAATTAGCCCGACTTCGCTGCCTTGGCCACGTAGAGAGGATGGAGGGAAATCGTAAAATAAAGAGAGCTTATTTGGGATGGGTAACCGGTTAGACGTCACAGGTACTGCTGGAGTGATGAAGCACAAATTGACCTGTCCAAAGATAAAGATTTAGTAAAGCGTTATTATTTATCATCCCGGATATTTCAACAAGTGGTTCTGAACATGAAACTGAACAACTTTTCTCAAGGAACTTAGGTCGAAATATGTAAAACAAATACAAATACAAAATGGCTGTCTGTGTACAAAATTTCAACAGCTATGTTCCTTGGGAAAAGTTGTTCAGTTCCATGGACAGAACCACCTCTTAAAATATCCGGGTAATAAAAAATAAGGGTTTAATAAAATAATTTATGTAGATTTATAATCCGGTGTAAGATTCAGATTCAGATAATTTTATTCAATGTAGATTCTTTACAGAATACTTATTGAATGTCATGCAGAATACAATGCAAATAGAGCGAGTCTACGCCGTTTCGGATCGTGCTATGGCAGCGTAAAAGAAACGGCAAGAAACCACTGCAGCACGGCCTACTTTAAGAGTCGGCTTTTTACAATGTGTTTCTTGTGTTTCGCTGGAATATCAGAGCACCATACCTCCTTGTCATTGATATAGTAGTCATCTAATCTATAGTAAGCTTTTTTACATAATGTTTGCTTTACACATTCTTTAAACTTTCTCTCTGGTAATTGCACTGTATTGTCAGGTATTTTGTTGTAGTATCGTATACACAGACCAACGAAAGATGTATTGACTTTAGATAAGCTAGTATATGGCTGATAAATTTTGTGCTTCTTTCTAGTATTAAAATTATGCCTGTCACAATTTTTAGGTAACTAATGAATGTTCTTTCTAGCGTACATAATGTTTTCATAAATATATTGGCATGGCACTGTCATAATGTTGATCTGCTTAAACAGTTCTCTCAGGGAATCACGAGTCTTCAGGCAATAAATTGCTCTTATAGCCCTCTTTTGTAAAACGAATACTGAATGAATATCAGCTGCCCGGCCCCAAAGCAGTATGCCATAAGACATAATGCTATGGAAGTAGCTAAAGTAAACCAGCCTTGCGGTAGCCACATCAGTAAGTTGTCTGATTTTTCTGACAGCATATGCAGCCGAGCTCAATCGACCAGAAAGAGCCGTTATATGAGGGCCCCATTGAAGTTTAGAATCTAGTGTTAACCCTAAGAAAACTGTACTATTAACAAAATCTAATGTTTCATTATTCAATACTACGTTATAAAAATAATTCATGTAGAATACAGAATACCTATTGAACGTAATAAAAAGTTCTATAAATTTGTGTAGGCAACGAAGCAATTGACCCCAACATATGTAATTCTCTCAGCCAGATTTTATTTGACAGGATGATAAAGAATCATGAATTAAATATAAATTCAAAATATCAAAAAAAAATTACAAAAAAAATTTTTCATACTTACATTTTTTGTAATTTTTGTATGGAAAAATTTAAGTACCTACCGATTTTTTTTTGGATTTTTTTATACCTAGAAGGTTAGTCTCATGTAGTGTAATACCCCAGCAAAGTTTCATTGACTGAGGATTTAATGCGGGGGTCTTCATACAACGATCCGCTTCGTTGCCTAGACTAAAATTTCCTAACGTGCACAAAATACAGCCATGCTAAGCATGATAATTAAATTATGAAAATATGTCATTATGATTAATAGTTTGTTACAGTTTATTAAGGTTCATTATGAAAATATGTCATTAACATTAATAGTTTGTTACAGTTTATTAAACTTCAGCCTCATTTCCATATTAAACGTTCACAGTTACATTTTCCTTACATACGCTAAGCGAAACCATTTTATATGCAAAACTTTGGTCCTAAATTTGAAACCTAAGTAAGCGTGAAGTTATTTAGGAAAACATTTGAGGCACCTTATCGTTGAAAAATATACCGTCAGTTGCACAAGTCATCTTTAAAATTAAATCTCCTTTAGATTTCTGACACTTTCACAACAAAACAGAAAGTGACAACAATTTATTTAAAGGAGATTTATCTTTAAACACCCTTTGTGCAACTGTCCTATAGTATAGTAAAATAATAGCACAAAAAAAAAGTTTATTTAAATTCAAACGGGGTTTCCGATAACAAGCAGGGTTTTTTTTTTATTTTTAAGACCCAGAAAAATATTAGAGGAAAAACATTCGGCCTGTCATACAGAATTAGCTGATGTATTTTACGTAGAAAGTCTATTTTTTTTTCGTTTTTCGACTTTTTTCGAATGATCTGCGGGAAAAGTTGCTAATTTGTATGAAAGATGAAAGTAAGATGAAACAATTAGGTACAAACAGGAACAATCTTAACTGACCTTTAAAAAAAAGAGAAGACAATTATGATTTTTCTATGGGGGTCTATTTTCTTTTTCATATTTCGACCTAGAAAGTTGTTACATAGGCAGATTCTGATCCTTTAGGGATGGTACACCCTTTTTGTTGCACGTTTTATATGGAAATAAGATATTAATTTTCGACTGAACATCTCTATTGGGCATATCTCTATGTTTCTCTACAATCTATGCAGTTGAAAAAGTTGCTGCCGATATTTTATTATCAAAATGTATACAGCTCTATACCGTTTGGTTGCGCAACCAATTTAGCGGCGCGACCAGCTCGGATGCTGGTCGCGCTACCACTCCCAGTGAAATATAGCCCTTAATACTGTGGCCGCAGGGTGTGGCGACTCTGGTGTGTTTACTGATGTCTAGTTACGGACACCACGGTGGCGGGACTGGTTGCGCCGCCATGGTGTCCCAATGAAATATCGGCCTTAGATAAATGATTCGCTGCGCTCACGCGAATCGTTTATCTAAGCCCGTACCATTATTAGCTCTGCGATTCTGTTTACCTATTAGCTCTCACTGTCAATCAAAATCTTCTGATCTTTTCACATGGAATCACAAACTGTTTTTCTTACATTTTGTTGTTTATTTTATGAAATTAGTAGACTTAGCTTTGTTACACATACTGTGTAGTTTTATGAATTATCAAAGATGTGTTTCTATGAAAAATGTGTTTGTGTTGTTGTGTTTTAGTCCGGTCGCTTAACGTCTTATATCGCCAAATTCACCAAATTGCACTAAATTTTTTCCAGGTACTAGTTAGGTACATTGCTCTCAATTTTTGATAGAATTTTCTATGAAAGTTTTTCGAAATTCAAGAATTGGCTCCTATCAAAAATTAAGATCAACGTAACTAACTAGTAGGTACCTGAAAAAAAAATGATGAAATTGTAAGGCGTGTCTACGTGAAGACTAAGAGATTTGAACCTCCTTGGAGGTTTTAGATTAGAATGACATCAGTGTGACAGTAGGACGGAGCGACGATATTGATGCGACCAAGGAGGTTTTAACCCACGCATAGTAAAACCTCCTTGGATGCGACAGAGACATGTATCGCTCCGTTCTGCTCTCACACGTAGCTCTATACTGCTGTCATTATTATCAAGCTAGATGATATCAACTATAAGTAAGTATGTACATTTTTCAATTTTATTTTAATAGAATGCAGTTTTGCAGTTATTACCTATTAATATTTTTAAATCCTGATAATGTAACTGAGACCTACTTTAAGTATCGCTGGTTTATTTTGCTGTTGCGCAAAGCTTCTTAAAAGTTAAAGTTAGTTTTGCTTTTACTTTCTGTTTTAATGAAAAAGAAAGTGACAACAAATATATGTAAAGGAACTTTAACTATAATGTGGCCTTAACTTGGTCTCAAATATCATATTTGTCAAACCCAAAATAACTTTTACTCCAAAGCAAAACTCATTAAATCTGTTAACAATTTTGTATTCATCGTAAAATAAATAAGAAACACGATACTTACCATTTTAATTAACAGCCTCCCCTGTCTCGTAAATAAAATCTTAAAAGCCATAAAAAAAGCTCTGTGACAGTTACAAATTCAAAGCATAATTCAATTAAATACTTTGACTTACCCGGAAATAAAAAATCCAACAGAATTAAATTACACGGAACACAAACAAACAATGTGACGTCACAAATTGTTCCAATAATAAAATACCTAAACACTGAAAAAGAAAAAATGTTTGGCACTCGCGAAGTTTGAATTTGGAACGACGACGCTTGCGTCACGTCGCGATCGTGTTATCAAACGAACTGCCGGCCGGCGAAAATCCGTGATGTGCGGCGACGCGGCGAAAACGCACTCACTGCTTGTGCGTATTTCTAACCCCCAAGCTGCAACCAACACAAAGGAAATCTCAAGGACATCAAACTGAGGATCTATCTCTCCTCAGTAAATTGTTTATGTTTTTACATCTCTCATATTCGGTAAGTAGGTCCTTATTACCCCCAAATGGGGCTTGTAGGTGGCCAATTAGCGCTCTAGGGTAATAATGTAGCTAGAAAAGCCCTAGGGTGGTAATTGTTTTTTTTAGTTTTTTTTTCATTACTTACCGCCCTAGGGCTTTTCTAGCTACATTATTACCCTAGAGCGCTAATTGGTCACCTACAAGCCCCATTTGGGGGTAATAAGGACCTACTTACCTCACAATCGAGATGTAAAGCAGAGTAGTTAGCTCGGGTGTAAGCATCAATTGCACCCTCGAACTATAGGCGCCTTCGCTCGTGCGCCTAAATATCTCGGGCTGCAGTTGATGCCTTACAGCCCTTGGCTACTAATCTACTATTAAGAGCCCTCGGAGACCTTCATTAATCTAAGCTCTGGGTCTACCATGGGTCTACTTAAACTATGAAAGAAATTCTTTTGCCGGGATTTTTAGTTCGAAATTATTAAATTCCTACTAGAAAAATTATTAAGAGGTTACCCCCAGCCAACTAGAGCCCCCATCAGTAAAAAAAAATGAATCGCTAAATACAAAACTTATCGA